>OW203765.1:24584233-26020919 GCA_934045905.1 Leuctra nigra | reverse complement strand
ATTCGAGGTAAAATCCCCTGCAGAGGGTTTGGGGGGAGGGGAGAGGGAAATGATGGGGATGAATTTATGAGTGAGGAGGTAATTAAGGATTTTCGATTTTGCCAGCAGGCTGATATGGTTTATTTGTTTTTGAATCTAGTTTACATGTCGGTTGGCAAGTCTGTATAGGTTGGTATAGGTAAATATTTATTTTGTAAAATATTTTACAGTTCCAAAAGCTTATTAATAAAACTGACTTGATATGAGACATATTAAATAACTGTAAGAAATAAAATAAAATATTTGAGATAGTTTTGCAGCAGTAGGTAATCTCTTGTGAGAAAAACTATAGTGAAAAATATTATGTTTTACACTTTTAGCAAAGAAAAATCGTGATGAAAATTACCACGATTTTTTAATTTGATAAATTCCCTCGCCAGATTTTTCAAAACGAAGTAGACAGCTTAGAAAAAGTATCATTTTAACCCCAGTTATTATTTTGAATCTTGGATAACAGTTTATAAAACCATAGACATATTTTTAATATCAAGTGTTATACTTTTCAGTTTTTCTTGTTTCCGGAATCAGGGAAGAAATAATTCTCTTGACCGAAATCAAACACCTCCCAGGAAACATAAATCTCTTGTTGAACAACTGTTTTTCATTTCAAGATCAATGAACGTTCATTAAACACCTTTTCTTGACAGACAGTGACTTTTATTAACTTATCAAGCGCCTGGCACAACTCTTCATTACAGCCTCACGCTTTGCCGGCGAGCACAGAGGAAATAATTGCTTTTGGAAGGGACTATTAAATATAAGAAAACAGAAGGTGAAAGAAATTAAATACAATTCTCAAACAGATTTTTTTAAGGACTTGAATCTGGGGCCATATTCTATAACTTTGAAATTCCTGATTCTTCTGGAATCCGATTCGGTGTACTGTTAATCCATACGGGTTCTATTCTACATAGAGATTTTACATTCCCAATTCTGATGATCCCAATTCTGGCATTGTGCCGAACATATTGATCTTTTTCTCTGTAAACAATTTAGCATAAATTCCCATTACCAGAAAGGGAAAATAAAATAGATACAAAAGGCTAAATATCTTGAGATATTTATGCGATTTTATAACTTAATCAGTGAACTTTTTAGTGCTTAAAAGTTGTAAAAACGCATAAATTCCCCAAAGTCATAGTTTTTGTGTCTAGATATTCCACTCCCCTTGCTGACAAAACTTCATACACTAATCATTATCATACTAATCCCTAAATCGCCGACCAAACATACCATTTTGTATCTCGAAACCCACCATTTCGTCAGTAAAACAATCCCCATGCTCCACTTTCCCGTTCGTCTTTTAGCCCCTTGTTAGGGGCAACCACCCTAATCGAGTCACCTAGTTAACGGTTAATAGGGTTGTATCCGATCGAATTCAGTGTGGTAGTGAGAAAATGGCAGGTTTCTCACCGCCTTTGTCTCCCCTCCTGAACGAATTTAGTGCAGGCGCTTGGCATTGTTAGGCGCGCTGTGGGCAATCAGACGGACACCGTGGCAATAGGCCGCGGGATGAGGGTGAGTGGAAGTGAGTGGAAGTGAGGTAGCACCATACGGCCGAGATGTTGCAATATACCTGCTCTAGTACTGTGGGGGTATAACTATGCATTTTCCTAAATATTGGTATCACTTTTTTATACAATTCGATTCATGATTTTAAAAAAAATAACTAACGTAGCTAATTTCTAGTGGAACTTAGCAATGAGACAATCAGCAATCACATATACACCATTTTATAAACACAATATTTGTGCCCAAATTCGTGGAGAATCTGACATTTCTCTATTTTTTCAGATTTTTAGATTTTTATGATTTTTAGAATTACCTAAGAATATTATTTTTAATGCTGGAATGACGAACGGTCTTATGGGATCATCACTTCCTGAGCTTGTGCAAGTCATAGGTTATAAAATCTGCAAATTTGAAGGATTCTCCGTTCCGTAGCTCAGTTGGTAGAGCATTTGACCGGCAATCTAAAGGTCGTAGGCTCAAATCCCACCGGAGGTCAAATCTTTTAAAATTTCAGTTAATTTACTTTATATCCCATGTTTACCTTTTAGCCGACTCTTGGGATTTTCTACTCCATAGAAAAAATTAATCTTGTAAAATTAGAAGACAAATAGGAAATCTGAAATCTGATGAAATTTTTTACCACATGTGCATTTATTGAGTATAGTGTGTGCCATGGTTTTACAAGGGAGCGAGGCTGAGACTTAATTTTGCACTTACGTGTCGTCGGTCTTTGATTGCTTCTATTTTTTCGTAATATGTCAAGTTGAAATATATCCAATACGTGTAATGAAAGACTGGTTAGCTAGGTTTTGAACGTTGTTCACAGTTTCGATCAAAATTAAATTTTGCACGGTCATGAAGACCAACACATACATTATATCAAGATCGGGCAAGAGCTTTATATACAGTTTTCAGAAAACAACAAAAAATCATGTGACTTTTGAGAAACCATACAACTTTTTTTCTTTAAAAATAATCCTTGAAAAAACGTTTTTTGATGTCACAGTACCAAACTATAATTTATTAAATCTGCATCAATCTATCATTCGAAACTATAATTTCCACAATTCATAGCCAATTTACTTTTTTTAGAGGTAAAAATGCAGTTTGGCATACATTCTGAAATATGATTTACAGGTGCTAATCTTGCACTGACAGTTAATCTAATTCGACTAATCGATGATTAGATCTCAATCGCAATGTTATTCCCCCGTCATGTTGCCCCGGCACCTAGGTGTAGTTAAGTTTTGACGTCTCAATCAAGCATCAAGGCAGGTGACTAGCGTATAGAAGGCGGTGATCATGGTGGTGGGGGGACTCCAGAAGGCTTCTTCACCTTGTTCACCGTTCTTTAATATGAAACGATTTGTTTGTGCTTGGAGGAGGTGGGCTCTAGTGTTAGGCTGATAGAAATTGAGCCATTATTATATCTCGAAGTTGCTTTTGTTAGGGACATTTTTTGTCCTCATCATCATTATCATTATCTTCTTCTCTACTTGGGTTGTTATATTATTGTTAAGGTGCAGATGATGTCTCTATTATAATGCTAATTTGTTTGGTTGTAAAGTCATCTGCGGATTTTTGTGTTACCGAACATATTTTTGACGTATAATGCTTTGTTTTCTTGTTTGCCAAATTCGATGTTTTCCATATTTTTGAAATTTATTAAAGCGACAGCGGATGTAAAATGTACATGAAATACACGCATAATAATTTGGACTGAAGATTAATTTTCAAGTGACAGTTTAATTAATGTATAATGACCTAAATCGTTAAAAGGAACATACGACATACGACAAACGCATAATTGTTTTGCAAATTCAAATAAAATCATGAATTGTGGTTTATTCTTTACATGTAAATAAGAATACTGACTATAATTGGATCAACGCGTGTTTTTTAGAAGAACTGGATTGAAATAAGTTCCTTGTATCAAAATTGATTACCTTCGGCCGTCCTCGAGGAAAAAACGATCATTATCTGGTCACCAACTCGCACACACAAAAAAACTAAAACTTCGAACCGTGTTGGTCAAACTGGACCAACCTTCAAACATTTTTTTCAAGAGATTTTTTCAATCAAATTCTTCTCAAACCCGGATTTTTTTCCTTCCATTATTATCAACTAATGCTTGGTTTCATGAACTATCGTAAGTATTACCAATCGATGACTTAAAATTTCTCTTTTCTAATTGGCGGAATGATCCAATGATCTGTGTATTCCACATTCCACTGTAATTTGACGTTGAACGCCGTAAACCTACCATTTGATTTCTCAATGTTAAATTCAAATTGAATTTCGAAATACCTAATTTTACTAATTAATCAAATAGGTACTACCTATACTTCGATAAATATTAAAAAAGTAGATTTCAACTTAAAACTTTAATTTTTAAAAGCGTCTCTTCAAATTGGAAAAAAAAATTATGGGTTGGATGTACGAAATAATAATAAATTGACATTAATTTGTGGAGTGTTTCATCCTAGAATTATCGAATCATGTTTCAAATACCGACTAAAGATCAATAAACTAAAACACATCAAATTAACGAAACAACGTTAAAGCAATAATATGGATATCATTTAAAGAGGAAGTATATTATGTAAAATAATATTTGATTTGATTTTTTTGTTAAAACATTATTTTTATGTAAAAATTTTGACTCCTGACTTGATCTAAGTCTTGATATTAATCAGTTTGAGACAAAGATGTTTAATGACTGCAATTATTCATACCTCTCATTAACATCTCCAAATCGATCAAGTCAGAAGCTCTATTTTGACAAACGATCCTTCAGCTTCATTTGTTTCCCTCTTGATAGTCCGATTCAGAACCTTTTGTCCGCTTGATTGGAGGAACTCTGTGCCGAATTACAGAGTAATTAAGCCTGTTAATTACATTTCAAGGTGCATTTAGAAGCGATTTAACATTTACAAGGTTGGTACAATGAGACTGGCGCGAACGTAAAGTGGCAGAGTCGTTATAATTAGTCATAACAATGAGCTGTTTAGTGCATTGTTGTGGATGTTTGACTTCATTGTCGATACATTTTGTCATGGGAAGCTAAGAGTGCATAAATGACTATTATTCATTTTGTGTTTCTCTTTCTTGCCAATTCTACATTCATACATATACATAGGTTAAACATTTGGTTAGTGTTGTAGATACCGAACTTTCAAAATCATAATCTATGATCTATTTTGTGATAATTCAGGCTTAAAATAGTACTAAATATTTAATATCAAAAGAATCATATTGTAAGTAATGAGATATTTTAAAGATGAAATGATAATTTGTCAAATATGCCTTCAGGCCTTTTGGTTATGTCTCTTTGAAAAAAATTGCATCAGGGAATCGATTAAGTTACCTTATGAGTAGAAATTAAAAATTTTATACAATTTCTAACAAGCAAAAATTAATTCACCAGTGATTGAAGTGGCAATTGGTACCTAGGTAAACTGCCAAATTCTGTTAAACACTATCATATAAACACTATAAAATCAGATAAAAAATTAACACGTTGAACCCATAATGTTTTTTGTTTTATTTCAGCTGATTAGTTCATTGGCTTCGGTTATTTTTCATCACAACTGCATCCATAATCATTCGGGCGTATCCAAGAACATACAAAACACAAAAAAAAATCAGACCTATATTTTCAGGCTACATCGAAAATTTATTTCCTTTATTATTAAACCATCGTTAGTGGTCATATACTAAAGTGTTTAGCATTCTCCTAATGCATGGATTTTTTATTTTTATTTATCATTACAACCTCTAGTTAATCTATATCATCAACGTTCGAACAAAGTATAGACTATTTCTCAAAATTATTTTAAAGAATTCTAAAGATTACAGGAAAAACGTCGAGATCGCGCCTTTTATAGTAACTTGTACCGCAATGTGTTATTTTCAAGATAACGATCGAGCATGATGCAAGACTACCAACATCGTTAAACTAGTAAACCTAAGTGTCCTCAGTTCATCTTATAGTAGTGCACCTACCACGGAGCAATAAGTACCTATTTATATCTTCGTTTATATCCTATTTACATCTTCCTATATCTTCTAAAAAATGTCACCCAGCTTTTAGCTGAGGTCAGAATCATTGAGTAATAAAATTTTAATTTTATAAAGTATTCCGTCAAAATTGCATAATGGACGTTTCTAATAACGCTGAAAAGTTCATTTTACGAAATTTTCATTCAATTTAATGGCATTTTAGTGACTGTAAAGTCCTAATTTAATTCGTAAAGCCTCTACTCTTGATAGAAACAATACTATACAATTTGGAACTATCCCATCAAACAACAATGCTTGGGGATTGTTTATTCTCCAAAGTAAACTTTAGGCTTGGCAAGATACGTCAATGTCTGCAATTTTGATGGGTAGGTATAAACTTTATACACTTCAAGCTTTATCAATTAAATGAAGGGATTTGAGATAAATATTTCTTTCTTCCATCTTGACTCAACTGAAAGCTTCCATAAATCCAATTATCTTATGACTTTAGGTAATCATGATGAAATTTTCCACCATCAGTATCACTGAAAGTCTTCTAAAAACTTTACTAAAACAAATTATGTTGCGTATACTCTTGTATGGTCTTTTTAGATCTTCATATCGATTTTAACTTTTCAACAATTTCATCAAAAGTGATACACCTGATATTTATATTGCGAAGATTCAAGTTGGTTGCCCCACATTATGCTTTAAACACATAAAACAAAAGAGCGATGAATTGACTACTCTGGGGTGTGTTGAGGAGGGACAGAGGGGGGGTTATAATTTGGTTTTGGCTCTTTTCAAACGCGTGGGCGTGTGTGTATGATTTCCAAGATGGCGTCTAATCATTGTTTATAGAACCATAGACACGGTTTTGACCTCTTTATATCCCGTATACTGCTGTATACAAGAAACAGTTTATATTAATAATACGGTTTGCCCAGGTGATAATGCTATACCATCGATTCTTGAAGAAGAGAGAGAGAAAACTGATCAAATTATAGCAATTTATAATACCATCATTGGTATTATTATTTTGTGGATTGAAGATAGATGGGGCTGCAATTTATTATGAGTTAAAGCGTGGGTAGAATGTGTAAAGTTTGTTATGGATGAACCGTGCGGAACTTTTTAAACTGTGAAAGTTGACGGCATGAAAGTTTCAATCGATTTGTTATCTCTGTCATATTTCTAGGTTTCCTGTTTTGGTTGAAGATTGACTGAATTACCTTTTGTATACAGCATTTCTCTGCGCTCAACTGGATATTACATGACTTTTGTGTACATCAGGATCAATTTCTTGAATCAGACTCAATAGTGTTCAACTTTTAAATAATATATATATACCATGATTTAACCGAAATTCTCGATACTGTTGTTCTACTCCATTGCATTTTATTGAAAGTACCTACATAGATTTGAAAGCTCATTTCTTGGGTATAATGTATTCTATTTTAGTGAAAAGTCTTGCAAGCAAAAGCTCGATTCAGGTGTATGTGACATTTTTTAGATTCCTGTGTTTACCTAGATCTGTATCATATTCCCCTACTCTTGCGGTGTATATTAAAAATATAGAAAAGAATATATAGTGCATTTTATTTCTTTTAAAATTAAATATATTTTAGTAATTTAAAAAAGAAACACCACAAAAGAGTTATTTTAAACCTCTCCATCTAATTGTCTCGCTAACTGATCTCTGTGTGCAACAATGTGTGCAAGCCGTCTCACGTGCTCCTCACAGCATCCCAGGCCAAGTAATAGAGTTATTATCCTCGGCGGTACAAAGTGGTCTCCATGGTTACTAATCTGCGCCGGCACGGATGGGCGTTACAGAACTGTTACAGACAGCATCTATGATGACTTCATCTCGGGAATATGACGAGGAGTTGAAACTTGTTTATTTTCGTGATCGTCGTCGATTATTAACTTCTAGACGATATTGAAATTGTTTTGTGTTCTGATACAATGGATTTTTTTTTATATGTGAGGTATTCGTTTTGTGTACGCTGATTTTCTATCAATATGAAAATGAAATTTACATAATGATAGCTTTGAAAGGATTATAGTAGGTAAAGAGAATGTGGTAGAATTATTATCAGATACAGACAGGGGAATATTACATAAAAAGGCTCCATTCCTTGGGGTGTACACATGCGTTTTAACGTGAGTTGAAGTTCTGAATGATAGAGCTTTTTAAATTAGACTTTTGATAACTTCAAAAATTGTTAACTTATAAATAAAATATCCCTAGTGAATAATACTTTAGGAGTTTAAAAAAGTAGTACCTAAATAAATTGCGTGTAATAATATAATTGTACCTATTAATTGCATTCTCTGGAAAATTAGTTTTAATCAGTAGGTAATTACTTTATATCAGATTGAAGAATTTGCTTGGAAGATTTCAGCTCTTGTTAACGGCTAAAAAATAATTGGCACCTATTTTTAAATATAAATACCTATTTTTAAATGGGGTCTATAAGTTTAGTTGGAGGACATTTTATCATAATTTTAGTACTAAAACACCATAAGAGTAAAAATTAAATTCAATTAAAACTATAAGCGTCGTTACTAACAACTGTGTAACCACCAAGCTCAGTTGAACAGCGCGAGTGCCTAACCCTAATCAATTCTCGAAATATAAATTAATCAACATTTCGATTAGAAACGTGTAAAAAAGTAACAGAATGACTATAGATCTATCACCATTCACAATGTAACTTCCTCCATTGATTACTCGCTGCCAGAGTATTCGGTTCGACTCTCGGAATGACTCCCTGGACAGCTGACTCGACACAGGGCCCCATTAATGACCCCCGGGCCTCTTGGGGATCGAACCCTCGGCCCCTCTACGATCTTTAAGTATTATTTATCGACGTTCCGACCGCTACATCGGCCCTGATGGGGAATTGCAGCACGGCCTATTGGGACTCACATGCGGACAAGGATTTGATTGTTCGCCCGATTTCAACAATAGAATGTTATGCGATGATATCCAGAAGGCAGTGAGATTGAATTAATGGATCTCTGATGGTATTCCATCTGGCGGTGGTTTTATTATTTCATGATGTTGAGGGGAGAATATGATGAACAAAAATTGACCGATGTAAAAGAGCTACACTTGTAATTCGTCAGTTCAGATTAGTTGGTTGATAAAATTAAATATGATTTATTTTTAATAAGTAGCATAAAGTATATCACTACTTTATACCAAATAGTGATGAGAGACTTGAAAGATTTTAATTCAAAATTGTCCAGAGGTCTATTCTAGAACGATTTTCCAATTCTATTCTGATGGAATTCGGTCACAGCCATAAGGATTAACATTGCATGGAATCGAATTCTAGTGGAATTAGGAATTTAAAAGTTCTAGAATAGGGCCCCATGTACGTGTTTCGAGACATTTCTTTAAAAAATTATTATTTTTATTTTTGTTTGTAAAAATATGACTATACATTAGGTGAAAATGAATTCCAAATATCGAAAACGCTCATCAAAATTTTCATCAAGACAGATAGGGAATAATATCTACATAAAATGGCTCAGCAATTTCTTGGGAAATTTATAAGTTTTCTATTTTCTATCCCCCTCTCTTGTATGGTACATTCTATTTCTTGAATGATATTATATCATGAATGATAGCTCATTTAAACATTCTGGAATCGTTTATTGGAATTTTAAACAATAGAACAGGAGAATTGTAATAAAAAAACGTTTTAAACATTTTAGAGTCAAAATCTACCATATGGACCATTTTAAGGGAAAACTATCAACATCATTAATTATCTAGAGTGTCCTAATTTGACAAATTTTGTAATTTTCTGCGAATAATTTAAAAGTCATCAACTAAAATAAAACAGTAGATGGCCTTCATTATAAAAATGAATCACAAATGATCTCATTTTTAAATAAATTTCAAGAATCACTTAAGATAAAAATTCAGTTAATTCCAGATATTATAATCAATAGACATATTGTGCTCATTAATTTATTATAACATGCCGCATTCCAAAATTAGTAATATTACGAATCAATATAATATTTTTATCACTTTCAAGAACGAATCAATTAAAACGCTCATTTGGCCGGATGCTGTATGTATGAATGAACGGTGACCTCGCTGACCCCTATTAACATCTCCGAGGTCAAGAGGTCGCAGAAGATAAGAGGCGGCGAGATAACTCGGCCGATTGAAAACGTTTCGATCGACAAATGAAACGCATCCAGAGATTGCATTCGACCTTTGACCCGACTTCCTGTGCAAGAGGTCAACAGCTGCGTGGTTTTGACCTCTTTTAGTTTGTGGATTTAGAAACATTGAGATGATTTTCTTGAGTTTAATTGAATGTATTACTTTTCTCGTGTAGCGAATGCTTTGGACTTTTACTCCGGAAGTTCTGGGTTCGAATCCTGTATGTCTCAGTCGATCAGAAGCAAATGATGGGAAGGTTCCCTAATAATCCTCGACCAACTTCTTCCCACCTTCCATCCTGGCCTATCCTTCAACATCCCTGATACGGAACAGGTTGGCTGAGTGGTAACGCTCTGAACTTGTATTCCGGAGGCCTGGGTTCAATTCCCGCGGCCGTCCTTCCTGACTGGGGTTTTTTCTTGGTATTCCCTCAGTCGACAGGCAAATGCTGGGAAGGTACCTTACTAATAGGATCATCATCATAATCATTCATCCGTCGTCATTAGCCTCGCTGCAGAACAGTGCGACGTTAAGCCCCAGACAAAAAAGCATCCCTGATGATGATGAATCATCCTGTATCTTATAGGTAAACGACCGGAAGTTTTCTCTTTTTGGAGTTGCACACTTTTGGAATGGTGTAATCTTAGCAATAGGGAATGTCAAAGATAGGACGATATTTCGTCCGCCGTATGCGTCGTGAGTGGTTTGTGGTGGTGTGTTGTCATATTTTTTGTTTTCTTTCGTTCTAACCTATTAAATTTATGAAATCAGTCTACAAAATATTATTCGTAAAATATATTTAAATTCACTTTATTTTGCTTGGTTTAGCTGCTGATCACATAAAAAATGTGATCTATTGATCTATTGGAAATATTATTGATAACGAGCATTTTCATAACACTGTTGAAATATTTTTGAAATATATTCCGTACCTTTTTAAAATCGAAGTCACCGCCTTCCAAGTGTAAATGTCCTTGTGTACATGACAGACTGATTGTAAATCACCGTGTTGTAGATTTAGCGTCTCTCCACAACCCAGGTGCGCCCTCTGCCGGATTATAGTTAGCTTTGCACATGCCCTATTGCCATTTGACTGATGTCAACAAACAGTTATTGAAGTATTCTCTCACACAATGACTCATGTCACAATTATCATTGGAAGAAGGCAGAAATACTGGTTTTTGAGCTCACGTCAAGAATCATTGAAATGGACTCTTGCCATTTTCGTCTGAGGTGAAAAATTAAAAGGTCTATGGTCAGAGGTAACTACAACATTTATCCAGCTTTTGAAAAACTTAAAGATACTCGAGCCCATTCATGCAGTTTCTTTCTCTTCATATTCTTGATAAGATTAGAACGACGTAACATAATTTTCATCTTGTTTTGCTCGGTTTGTTTTTGTTGTTACGAGATGTGTTTATCTAATCACTGCATATTGGAGGATGTTTCACTGTTTGTCTGATATCGGTCAGTGGATGCATTCAGTTGCAGTTTGCACTGACTTGCAGTCTCATACAGAGATGCATTGTATGCACTTATCTGTTGCATTGGCGCGCAATTGAACAGCCTTGATCGAGATTAGTGAATGAAGACTGTAGTTATAATTTTAAATACATGTGAAACAATTCAAATACAATTTGTTTACATTTCGAATTCCAACTATTTTGAATTAGATTTCCATGATAATGCCTTTTGCCCCATTCTTTAATATAATAAAAACTTAATAGTTGTTTTCCAATTTCTTTAGAAACAACTTTTAAGTTCGTACACAAGTTTTAAATAGCATTTGAACACATTTTTGCGAACATAACAATGAGTCCAATTCAGTCTAATTATAGTACAACATTGACTGTATCATGAAATACCTAGGAAACAGAATCTGCATCAACGAGCTCCATATTGTACTAAGAGGAAATGGGTAGTAAATCTAGGCATGTACCATTTTCTTGAATGTTTAACAGCTTCGTAGTCCAAGATTTGAGGGCTTGAAAAACTGAATGGCCGAGCTTTTTTAGTCTTGAACGGAATTCTACCATGAATTCGCCCATAAATGGTGCCTATTTATGTAGATAACGCTCCCCTTCTCCTGTGGTCTGCATAGAAACCAAATAAAATAAATGTGGCAGGACAAATGCTTAATTAGCTCGCTTCAAAGATACTCGATTTGACATCCTGACACTTCTCTGATGACGATGATGAGGTTATGGGTGACTGATTTCCCAAGATCAATCCAAATTATTTATTATTTAATTGAGATCAATCGCTGTTTTTAATTATTGTTATAAATCTAATCAATAATTGATCATTAATGCGTTTTGCTTCGATGAAAATATGCAATTATGCATTACTAATTTATCGAAAATAGAAATGTTTTGCATAATTATTGTATGGGAAGGCGAATTGACGTCATTTCTGGCGCCTACTTACAACTATTTACAGCTACTTATAATGAATGTAATGGATTCACACCTAAATTGTGCATCGAAGGTTAAATAGATTATAACAACCATTCTCGCAAACACTTAACGTCGTAAATGCTACCCAGAAGAAATTTTGATATAATAGATTATACCTTGTTCCGAAAGTTTTATTTTTTTTATTTCTTGTATTGATTTCTGAAGGTTTTATACCACATTAAAAATTATCTATGGTTAGCTCGGCCTTTTTAAAAATGTCAAATACAGTTCGAGTTTCCTCTCTTTATGTTACTATCAATAACATAAAAAATAAACAACATGAAATAACATACAAATAACATGAATAACATAAATTGATATCAGGATCGTCGAACGGCACGTGGAAATTTTGTGAAAAGCAGATTTAATTAGATCATTTTTAATGCTGTCAATTGCTCATTTAAATAAAAATAAAAAATTACTTCAGATTTCAGCTCGATCGGATGGTCTGATCTAGCTATACAGTTAGGTACACTTGGCCAAAGTAAAAACGATACTCGAAAGAAATTGATTAGGCTGATTAAAAATATTGCATAATCCGATGAAGTCTCTGATTTAATTGATGATGAAGGATTGATTGTCAAGAAACCTGTCAAACAGCCCATCCGTTACGTACAAATAAGTACCGTTTTTACCTTGGTCAAGTGTAGGTACACTCGGCCAAACAAAACTTGAACGTTGACCAAATTTGAATGACTACTGGTCATGTCCCATAACCAATCAAAGCTTGTTATTATCATTGAAATGTGAGGTCACCTACTAGAGTGAGACAATGAGATCGCTTAGACTGACTTCTGATGGTGCGATCTTACATTTATCAGCCTATCAGATTTATTGAACGTTCAAGTTTTGTTTGGCCAAGTGTACATAGAAAGACGCTAGGTTCAAAAAGTCTCAAAAGGAGACTCAATTACTTAAACGTGTCAGGTTATTTGTCCTAGAGTGAATGTCTAAATCATTCTCCTCAAATAATCATGATTATCATGAATAATCTTGAGTCGAATCTGTTTTATGTCCATTATAGAGTTGTCGATTAAATGTCGTTGGAATATCGTATAAGTTACATAATCACAGCTTACCTTGTTCATAAGTTCTATTATCAGTATCGACGCCCTCCTCACTTATTTCTTCATTTTAACAGGTAAATGTTGGAATAGTTTTGCTTGCATTAGAACTGTATTTCCACCCCACCACCATTTCTATATCAAATTGAATTCATGGTCGTTACCAACATGATCGGTATAATAAAAGAGAAGAAGACACCGGTCTTGTCATAAATTAAAATAATAAAATAAAACATACACAACACTTCAAAGATGTTTCTATCTTCTTCATGCGGTGCACACTGACGCGAAACCCACCGCCAAACCCAAAATACAAACAATTTGTGTAATAGAAATAATACATATTGCACTGTACGGGTGTTGTTATGAAAGAGGGACAGGGAGTTTTCTTGTGTCTCTATGTCGCTGTGTCACGGTGTGTTTATTAGCCGGTTAGCTGCTATCTGTGTTGTGATTGAGCTGGCGGTTGGTTTGTTTACATCAGCTGTTTTATCTGGAGTTTGGCGGTCGAGGTGGATTTCACGTCAGTGTGCACCTGATGGAAATGATAGAAACATCTTCGAAATATTGTGTTGTATTTTATTATTTTAATTTGTGACGCTACCGGCGTTTGTCCAAGACTCGAGTGTTTTTAAATTTATAATGAACAGTATAACGGAGCAAGTTGGCTCAGCCAGCGGTATGTATTTGCACTCCAAAGGTCCCGGTTCTTCCTGCGAATGAGTCTCGTGGAATTCCTCACTCAAGAGCCAAATGCTGGGAAGGACCCCTAACTGTAGCTGTCACTAACTGGACACGAGCGTCCTTCAAGGCATACATCCTTTACATCGTCCATCATCATCTCCGTATCATCATTAGTTCATCCGTCGCCATTAGCTTAGCTGCAGAGCAGAATTACTAAAAAGATTGAAGTTTAAAGTACAGATAAAAATAACTAAAAGAGCGAGCCTTCGTATTGCCTGCGAATTGATGTGTTTGCGTAGTTTCTGCTCTTTAGACCGTGAAAAAAGCCGAACCACAATGAGTCAAAGCAACAGTGATCTAAAATCTGAATAGGTATCTGAAATTTCCATAAAAAAATTTGACAAAATATTTCCAACGCGCATAAAACGTCCATAAAATTTCAATAAAATTTATAAGTCTGAAAATTGTTAGAAACACAGTTAAAATGTTGGTTCCGATGACCATTGAAAATTTGAAATTGATCGCATAATTAAAAAAAAAATCACAGAATCCTGTTCAAAAAACTATACGGGAGACCGCTCACATAAGTGGATGTGCAAAATTTCAGATCGATTGGTTGAATGGTTTGATCTGGGCAGTGGGCAAACACACTTATTTAGAGTCTACGATACTTGATGACATCCATGTTTTATGAATCACAAAAAGGCGGCCCCTACTTTTTTCTAAACGGCTTTACCGATTGTCTTCAAATTTTCACAGGTTATAGATAAAGAGTAGATCTAAGTCTAGGGGCCCCAAAGTTTTATTTTTTGTTTAGTTATTTCAGGGAGGGCAGAGTTGCCAAAAAGACTCATTATATTGCCCATGTTAGCACTTCCTCAAAACGAGAAAAAAAAATATTATTTTTTCCGATCACTAGAGACACAGATTTACTATTTATCTCTATGCTGTTAAATTTTGAAAACAATCGGTCAAGCCGTGAAGAAAAAAGTAGGGGCCGCCTTTTTATGGTTTTTTGTGGTTTTCAATATTTGAATTAAAATAACTTCACAGCAGTTTATGCAACATGCAACACACGATTAAATGTCACAAATGTCACATACAACCCAATTTCTAGGATTTTTTTTACATCGGAATCGAAATTTTCTGCGAGTCCTGTCGACTCTTAAAGTGTCATAAGAGTACCGAGGTGACGCTCGCGTAATTAAAGGGGCAGGAAATATTTCGAACTTTATTATAAAACGGCATTGTTCGACTCCTGCTTATTGAATATCCTGCTCCTCGCGCAGTGTTCATGAACCTCCAACTCCCGCACAGATTGTGACGTCACGTCACATGTGCCCGATTCTCTCGCGAGACGTGTGACGATGATTGACGACCCTCTCATCGCGCTCCTGTCGCCGACGAGCGTCGTGGGCGGAGGCTGGCACAGAGCATCCATCTTCGCTCGTATGATTTAGTTTGGAACTGGTAGAGTGTTAATAATCGAGTTGCACGCATGTAGAGGCGGCAGACTGTGAAGGGCCAAGTGATATTCAGGGCGTTCGGTGGAGTTTTAAACTTACATTACTCATTTTTAAAGTTGTCAAGTTATTTAGAACTATACTTATTATAACGGAAATGTTGATTTTGTCATAATGAAAAGCAAATTTTCAGTTAAAGGAAGCATTATTATTATTTTCTCAGAGGAAGAAGTAGTATTTTTTTTATTTTCGGAGCGATTTAAAGAAATTGCGAAAGCATTTCGCATAGGAGTTTGACCAAACATTTCCAATAAATAAGTTTGTTAGGTAATTGCCATAGATAAGCTTTGAATAAGCTATGGTAAGAATTTAGGTGTGGTCAGCTTTTTTGGGAACTTTTGTTGGGTCAACGTCAAACGGGCATTCTTTGGAATTATCTTATCGAAATTTAAAATTTAATATAACTTTTTATAGGTTCTGTTCAATTAAATTTACCTTGATTGATTTTTCCATCAAAATGTGACATTCAGATTTGTAACAAATATTGACAAATTATGCAATATAAATCTTTTCACATTTTAAAATAGT
Organism: Leuctra nigra; assembly: GCA_934045905.1. Classification (NCBI taxonomy): domain Eukaryota; kingdom Metazoa; phylum Arthropoda; class Insecta; order Plecoptera; family Leuctridae; genus Leuctra; species Leuctra nigra. Next base: position 26,004,919 of record OW203765.1, on the reverse strand, counting down.
AAAATATAACTAAAAAATTGAAACAGATCCTCCAACGAAGTGTTCTTTATTTGTGAAGCATGTTGCATATTCCTACATTTTACAACTTTTACAAAAGCTCGCCATTGTTCTAGTGAAAGCGGTACAGCTGAAATCAAGATTCAATAACTTCAAAACGTAACTAAATAACAGTCCAAAAAAGTTCAAAGCATCTAAGTAATTCGCTGTTCCATCTATTAGCCTCCACCCCCGACATCGAGAAACAATAGTCGCAGGGGGGTGGGGGGTGAGATGAAAGGTCATGTCAGGTCGGGCTGGGTCAGGCAGCGCACGGGGTTGCGACGTAATTTCCGGCTGAGAGAGAGAGAGAGAGAGAGGAGTGAAGTTAATTCAATGTCTTTCAATCACAACGCCCTGAGCTGATAAGGCAATGATTGATGAAGACTTTCAAAACTCGACTTAAATGCCATAGTAAACAGGTTTCAACCATTTTATACATCATTCAAATTTTTGATTAAATATGATGCTTTGTGTTTTTTTGAAGTTACGTAAATGGTTTTGGTGTAGATTCGTTTTAAATTGTCAGTTGTGTCATTATGACAGGTTCATGATGAATATAATCGAGTAGAAATGAGCTGAAGAGAAGATTTTCACTCCATAATGAGTGAAAAGTGTGGAAATTGACTCTTTAGAGGAGAATTATCTATTGATTTGAAACTCAAAGTCTTAGCCGTTTGTCATTAAGAAATGATAACCGTTTTGTGAATGATAACGATATTTAACTGTTCAAATTTGTACAGTGAGATTTAAATTTTTGAGAAATTTATATTTACGAATTAAGACGGCTGGGTAGTGAGTTTGAGAGTTTTTTAATCGATTTTTATCAATATCTTTTTCCAGGGTAATTGTTAACAAAATAGGGCTATGGACGTGAGTTCAGAACAGTTCAATGAAAATAATTGCATAGTTTGGAATAAGTTATTAGTTTTATTTTGTCCAACAGGTGTTTAGAACCCGAAAATTTAGTAATTTTCGGGTTCTAAACACCTGTTGGACCCAATAAAACCAATAGCTTATTCCAAACTATGCAATTATTTTCATTGAACTGTTCTGAATTCACGTCCATAGCCCTATTTTGTTAACAATTACACTGGAAAAAGATATTGATAAAAATCGGTTAAAAAACTCGTCAAGGCCAAACTCACTTAACCAAGCCCTCTTAAATTATTTTATTGTATTTGATGGAGTTTATATTTTATTCTGATTGTCATTTTGTTTCTAATTTTGACGTATTTATTGGAGTTCATCAAGGTTTTAAAAGAAAAGAAAAGAATTGTCAGATTTATCGACGCAAGTGCCCAGAGTCTACTGCGGATGCCGTCCAATTATTAGCACACGGTCTTGTGGTGTTGAGGACTGACAACCGCAAATATCTACTTGCGGACGCAACTGCTTTAGAGCATGACGAACGAGCATAAGAAAACGTCAATAGTTAATTTCACCACAAAGCAATAGTTTCAGTTTACATCTAATTTCTTACAAATCCCCAACTCGTGGCAAAATGCCACCTTGCCCCCCCCCCCCCCCCTTCCCCCCCCCCCCCTGTATTCCACATGAATCAAGGCTCCAGTCATCCCGCCTTGGGCGTCACATTGGTTTATCTGCTGATCGACTGTTAGGGGTAGTTAATGGAGTTCTAAAGCCCATTGCGCACGCGCCAAGTTCATCCCCTAATGTGGTGTCTTTCATCCCTTGACATACGTGCAGGCGGCTGGCGTTATTAGCTCTTGCGCTTATGATGTATAAGAATATTTCATAGATAGTATTCGTGAAATTTTTTAATTCTAATTTTATTCGCAGAAAATAGGCAAGGTTTTCGATAACCAAATAATTTTAATTTTAATTTGACCCGCCTAGGCATATGGTCATAGGTAGCTATTATACTAGCGATGAATGACGTATTTGCTCGTATACTGGGCCAACTAGCGTGACACTTCCCTTAGTTCAGGAAATGCGGAACAACAATGAAAATATGTAATGTAGTACTTGCCGTATCTACCGCTTGTAAGTTTTCTAGAATAAATGATTGAAATTGATATATCAATTACTTTAAAATCTTACCCGTCTATCACTTTCAAAACGATATTTCTCATTGAAAAATTATACAAGTAACTATTTTATACTTTATTTTTTGACTAATACAGTATACTATTATAATAGGTATACCAATAACTTAAAAATTCCCTTATCCCATTCAAGAAAACCCCGTGTAAAAACAGATTTTCATCATATTTGACATCAGATGAATGTATAAAAACACACTTGAGCTAGTAATTTACTTCACCTTTATGGGTAGAATTTTGATCCTTCCAATCTCAATTTGTCAACCATCTATTCCACGATTTATGAACACATATTATTTAACATTTATATCTTATAAATCACTCTTGATCCCATCCTCCATTTTATTAACTTCATAGATACAAAAAAACATACCGTCGGCTTTACATACACAATACTTCAATATGCACCGAAGCTTATCACATCAAAATATACATTCTATAGTTAAGCGTCATATAACCCCCCCCCCCCCCCCCCCCCCCCCCCGCCCCTCGACCCTAATTCAAGATCAGAGCAGAGATTCAACGCAATCAAATCTCTCCCGTTGCCCTTTTGCCGCCCCCCTCAAACTCGTATTATCAGCTCCATATTGCCGCCCCGACGCCCCAAGGGCGAGCGTCGGTGGGGGGGGGGGGGGGGGGGGGGGGTGAAAGAAATGTTGGCTTTAGGGTAGCGACGCGCAAACTTCATTAACAATAATAATTAAGTGTATAACAGATTAAGTGAGTCTATTTGTCATGATGTCCTTGTTTTTTTAGGGTGGTTTTGGTTAAGGTTTGGTTATAAATTGGTGTTTTTTTGAAGAGGTGATGGGTTAGTAAAAGATAATGATTTCATGGTAAAATTTAATGTGTCTAATAAACAACTAAGAGATGAAAAATTAAATTGAGAATTCTTAATTATACGTCAAATTCGTTTTGTTGTTCATTTTGTGGTGAGAAGAAGGAAATGGGGAGGCTGGATGGACGGAGGAACCTTTCCATCATTTGCCTTTGGACTGAGGGAATCATGAAATATTCTCAGTCGGGAAGGTCGTCAGAGAGGATGTTTCATATTGGGACCATAAATTACCTAAGATTTAATTTATCTCATTTTAAAAATGTCTAAAGAAAGGATGTCATGTACTGTTATTCATTACGTATTGTAATACACACCAATAATAGGTTAGCTACTACATGTATACTCTCCAACAAAAAACTTAATAGAGTGCGCTCTTTCTGTAATCCATAATCACGAATGATCGATGGTCGTGTATCTATAGACGACATCACAAATCCATGTCCCCCCCCCCACCACCCCCAGGGACCAGGGACCCAATAACACAATCTGACACTTCTATCCACCACATATGGCACCTGGAAGCTGCAACTGCATTCGCGGTCAACATTTTCACGATCTGTCCGACCAGTTGGGATTCATATGATAATGAAGCGACCATTTGAGAGAGGATTCTGTTTTTGTTGATTAGTTTTGGGGTCGTGTTTTATTAGTGTGTTTTGGTTATAATTTTTGTAGTGGGTTCCTAAGGGATTTGGGGGATTCAATGTGGTCACTGTGCGCATCGAAAGCGGAGTTTTTGTTTATTTTTAACAGTGTATTGTCTGCGGCATGGATAATGAACCTGTCCAATGGTTTTTAATGTGGTTTTATAGACGTGTAGACCGCTAGATAAATTCGTGCATGATGAACATGGAAATTTTTAAGGAAATGAGTGAAATTTCTACAACCACTATTTAGAAACTGGAATGGAAAATGGTTTTAATGTGGATATATAGACGAGTCGACAACTAGGAAAATTTGAATGTAAGATGATTATCAGAACAATAAAATAAATGTAAAAAACAAGAAAAATAGGGCGGAAAATTATTCTCTGCAACGTTGATTTTAATGATGATTTTACTGATGATTTTAATGATGGTTTATTTACGACTTAACAACTATTCCTCAATTGTGTCTGCCAATATAAAGATAAATATGAAGTATTTTAGTAACTGGCTTTTCTACCTTTCTTGATTAAGAAAAAGCACAAAATAATCTTGGTCAGTAAGATCGAAGAGGACTCCCAAAGAGTCCAGTACGTTACCACGTGAACTAACTTTCACGGTAAAATAATTTCGTCCCAAAATCACTCCCAAAAAATGTTTATCCTAGTCTCCCACTTAAAATTTACATCCCCCATTAAAGTTATCGGTTCATTGTCCAAATCATGGCTTTTGAACACACCTCTTAGCTACCAAATCCTGGGAAATATGTTCCAAATAATCCCTCTATTAGCCTCATATGATGGACATAGATAACTCGCAAAACATCCCCTAAACAAACCACCCCTTGTTCTTTTCACAGCGGTAAACCAATAATCCCTTTAACTAAAACACGCGTAAGGGATGATTCAACCCCTAAAGGGCGTGATTTTACCACGCGTTTTCTGTCAAGTACGGATTAACTAGGATCACCTAGCGAACCCCCGCTCGATGCACTGTAGCTCGGGTGTTTCTAGATCGATATCGACTATTGCTTCGTGGGAACGAGATCGATGATTTAGTGATTTGAAATCCGTGAGATATGAGATAAGGATCGATTTCACACGGTGTTTGATGTAATGGAGTATGTAAGGTATTGTTTGTGAAGCGGAGTGTGTAATGATAATCGTAATGACGGAGCTGGAGGCGGTTTGGAATTACAATAAATTATGTCACTTGGAGAGATAATGGAGTGGAGATGGACATGATTTGTTTCCGTGTTGTTTTCAGTTGATATTTGTTTTTGAGGGATTTAGTGACTCTATTTATTGTTGATTGGTGAGTATGAGCGAAGCGAGCTTCTCCTTTTATAACTCCTTTGGCATGGATGACTGTTTTTTCTGTTACTGGCGCTGTACAAGTACAGGTTATGTCACCGAACGAGCTGAAAATTTTCACATACGTGAATACCAACTATAGATTTTTTGCACAATGAAATTTATACAAATCCTATGATTTGGTGAAAATTGAAATTGAAACAGTTTGACCGATCAAATTCAACTTCAAGTCATTATGGGACTAACTTTTTAGGTGTTTTTGACAATTTTCAGACAACTCGGTCAAGAGCTTCAAGAGTTATTGAGATTTTAGGGACTTTTGTAATATTTGTTAAATTTTGTTCAAATACATTTCAGAGAATCTGTCACTGTTCTTCGACGATATCGTCTGTAAACGGAGTTAAGGTAGAAGATTTAAACTACAGAGTATACAGTCCAATGTACTTAATTAATAAATCGATATCTATTCTATTCGAATTTAGTATCGAATCTATTTGATGCAAATACAATTTTACATATATCTACTAACCTCATCCATATAATATAAAAAATTCGCAACTATGTGTAGGTACATTAAAAACTAATCCTTAACACAAAGCTAATTGTAAGATAATCTATCAAACAAATCTACTAAATGGGAATAGAGTTTCTAATTACACATTTCCCCCCTAAATAAAGCACACAACTTTTTACAACAAAGTAGCAACATAGAATGATATAGATTTGCGTCCCTCAGGACAACTAAACCAGCTCCATATTAACTTCCTCGCTTAATGTTTTCGTCGCCATTTCCTTCGCAAACTTAAGCTCCCTTGTAATAGTTACCAACCGAAACCGTAATCCCATCCACTTGTCTAATGCAAATTAAACGACCTTCCCTAGCATTCATTATTATATTAGCTACATACTGCATTATACAATAGGGGCTAGATTCTCTTCAGAGTAACATGTACGAAGCAACCTTAATGACTTGGTTGTTCCCTAATCCAATGCTAATTAGAAACTTACTGGCGGTTACTTTTGACTGTAATAAACAAATGTCCATGAGAGTTATAGTTGATTTCATCAGAAATGTGAGACGTGACTCGGGACTGGGATGGGAATCGTGATGGAATTGGGAGCGAATTATGATTTAGTAATCAGAAGTGGGATTTGTTTTGTGAAGAGGGAAATGGTTTCATTTGGAATGTTCGTGGTGTTGAATGGTAATTATTTTTTTTATGCTCCTACTCTTCGAAGTTTGTAGGGAATTTTAATTTTTGAATTTGTGGGGAGGAAATTGATCATGTAAATGAGGGGGTGTGTATAATTTGATAATGGTGGAAATTGCGGTGTTACAAACTTGCGATACTTTACTGAACAATAATGAAATAATGTCATTTAGGAAAGTTTTGTACTTTATTGGCAATACGGGATATTTTTAATTTATTACCAAATAAGTGTAATACACGTTGAATTCTTGAAATACGTAACACAAAATAATTGAGTTAATTAAAACTTTCTAACCCGATTTTCTTTTAGTAGATACTCACTTATTTTTTAAATCTAAACTACATGGATTTTGTAACCGTTGTAGTAAACTAAAGTAATATGCAAAAAAAAACATTTTCCTTTAAAAATGCATGCAGTAACTTCTTAAATTGTGCAGTATCTTTTAGTACGCTTGCCCGTATGAGCAGTTCACTTTTTTCTTCTTTCGTTTGTCTGAAATCTAAGAAACGAAATGAATTAATGCATCACATCGGTTCACTTCACATAGATATTCCATCATCGAACAATCACCTCATTCTCTTTCTCTGAATCGAACTTAAATATAAATAAATAAGACATTCGTTATTCAACTTTCAACAAAAAATAAACAATTCAATATCTTTATCTGTTCGAGAAAGAAATAACTATATCAAAACGACACCAAATCTAATCAGTTAAAGGAACCAATTCAGTGTTCCGCTTTCGCATTCATTATCCTTATATTATTCTATTTCGTAAAGGTATAATATTTTTATAGCTCAATATAATTCGGGATTCAAATAATGCTTTCTAATAAAAGTATACGAAAAAAAACGCATCCGTTCATTTCTTAAGAGGGCTGAATACATGTGCAGATGTATATTTGTATGTATACACCAGGCTTTACGTTATTTGTTATTTATTAGGATGCAACATATTTTATTTATGGAGTATTTAATTTTTTATTAAATTTCCTCAAATTGAAAAAAGTTTATTTCGCCTTTGCTAACTTTGAAAAACAGTTAGTTACTCCATACGATATCTATAAAATTTTACGAAATAGATAGCTTCATAAAATGAAATAGGTAAATTTAAAAAAATTGCAAAGTACAGAATTTGTGAACGTTTCTCACTAATTTCATCGACTTTTATTAAAAATTGTAATTTGAAAACGGGAAAGCTTATCCATTCTCTTAATCTTTTCAAGAGTTGACCAGGAAAAGAGCAAGGTGTCCTTCTTAACGTATCCACCACTCTTAACTGATACTTTTTATCTTATTCAAGTTCGAATGATTGTGTGGACCCACTGCTGCGATAACTAGTTGCACTATTGTGACTGCTAGAGCAATCGTTAATATGAGAATCCAAATCATGGCCCACAAGATCGACGAAACCTATTGTTGGCGCGGTATTTCCATTAATTCTCACCAGTCTTTGTTGATTTCCTGTCACCGTTAATTGTTAGATCTTTTCAACGCGCGGTTCGATCATTTGGAACTGATATATTAGACATTATTATCGAGGTAGTTGTGTTATGATTGATCGTTATATTTTGGTCTTAGTTTTATTTTCAGGAGCTGGTTTAATTATATTAAGATTTGTTTGAAGTTTTTCTTTGAGTCAAGTTTGAAGTGACAGGGAAAATGGTTCGTTTCTTAGAAGTTAGAGTTCGAAAAACTGTGATTGAACATTTAATTTATAAAAAAAAATCGAAGTATTTCGTACACTCATTAAAAATTCCAAAGGGAATTAAACAATTGGATTTCATCTTGTGAATTAATTATTTTAAAAACCTTTCCTGTTTTCTAAAATATCATCTGATGTGAACGTCGATTTGCATTCATACAATTTATGAAGTGGAAACAGCATTCCAATCACATACATTATAATCCTACATTCTCAGCTTTCTAAAGATTAATTTCTTTTAGTGAGAGAAAGAAATCCAGTGCCATCGTTCTTTTTTCAAATCAACAAAAAATCATTCACTTTAATCGGTCCAGTAGTTTATCAGTTTGCCTCTTCTCAAAACAAACAAATTAATCGAAAAACTTTACGCCTTCCAATACCAAAAACACTTCACCACTCAACCAATAAATCTATTTCACTCCAATTCTCTCCTCTCTCTTCTATCCTCTTCGCCAGGCATTAGATTGATTCGATGGAATTGTACTTCTGTGGAAATTAGTCCGTTTTTGTTCTATTTTCTTCTCCCTCCACAGCCTTCTAGATTCCTCAATCAATTGTTCGAAATGCTAGTTGCTAACCACGGCATCTTGGTTCCCAGGACCGTCAACGCAACAATGATAACATAATCAACTTGGTACTGGTCATTGTTAGGGACTTAGTTCCGCTTTGCCCAGGACAGGGGTTAGTAAAATGCAGATCTAGAGCTTTGGTGAGTCGAAAGTTGATCGATGTGTATGAATTTGTGTATACATTTGTGTTGATTTGTGGATTTTAAGTTTTTAAATGTAAGGAAATTGGTAATTTGAACTCTGTGTATTTTTCCGATTTTTAAATATACACTCGGCCAAACAAAAATGACGTTGACCAAATTTGAATGACTGCTGGTCATGTCCCATAATAACCAAACAAAGCTTGTTATTATCATTGAAATGTGAGGTCACCTATTAGAGTGAGACAATGAGATCGCTTAGACTGACTTCTGATGGTGCGATCTTACATTTATAAGCCTATCAGATTTATTGAACATTCAATTTTTGTTTGGCCATGTGTACCTAAAATGAAATGAAATTGCCTATTTCGTGCTCTATGACCGTTGTTTCTCCCAATAAATAACACTCTCAACTCTCTATTTTTTATATTTTTGTCATAGCCATCACATCATATCATATCAAAATGTCGCATGTGGCGTAAACTAGAAGCTTTGGTAGCCCATTCGCTTTTATTTTATTAATTTAAACAGAAAAGATTTAATTTAAAAATATAATTTGACGTTTCTTCTAACAGTTGTCCGAAACGCCAAATTATCCCAAAATTACACGAATTATGGTATTTTTTTTTGTCATAAGTAAAGACAAATCTTTGATTTCACTAATTTCCAAATTTCTAGAAAAATTTCACAAATTACACTACAAATTAACTGTTCTATTCGAACAAATAAGCGATACGTGATGGAGCCACTTCTGCAGGCAGGAAACTTTTTGATATGCACTTTTTTTATTTTGGTGTTCGTGTTTCCATAGGGCAGTGAAAAAGGAGAAACAAATGAAATTTAGATTTATAGTTACAAGTTTACTTTTTTAGCCATTACAAACTACTAAAGCAAATTTTATATAATTTATTTACATAAATAAAACCTTTATACCTCTATTATGGATAGTACCAAAGAATCCACCAGAGGTCAGTCATGTTCCTTATTTTCTCGAATCTCTGCCGCCAAGATTCCAACTCTAGTTCGAGCTTATGGTCAAGCTATCACTGATTGAATCTCTTTGGCCGACCCTGCGTCTGGGCGAAGCGTAGTGATATCTTTGTTATGAGAGGTTTGGAGCTGAATTAAGTTGTCAACCTGCTAGCCGAACAAATGACTACATCGTTCAGCTTGGATCTTCACGGCGCGGTGGATCATTAGTTTACATGTTGTTAGCAAAGCCTTCTGGACTCAGGATGAAGACACGATGACGATTCAATCGAGTTGTAGGATCACAAACGTAAGATGGAACTATGTCTCGCTAAAAAGACATTCTTAATCAAATTGTAATCAGTAAAAGTAAAAAGCAAATTGTTGCAGTAAAACGTTTCAAATTGTGTACTGCTTTTGATCAGAATACTGAATAAACTTTCACAAACTTTCAAGTTTTTTGTCACAAAAATTGTGAAATTCCAAAATTGCAGATAAGTAAAAAAAACTTATAATGCTTGTCCCAATGACTATGCAAAATTTGGTGATGATCGGTCAAACAATTCCAGTTTTATCAGTTTCTTTCATCCCCACTAACAAGTTAAGTATATACTACACATCAAGTTTCCGATGAAACCAATGGACCGATCTTGCTGAAAATCATTATGACACAAACCAGAATAGCAATGAAAGTTTTGTGAAAAAAATTACCTGATCCGTTACTTCGTTTGGCAGGAGATGCCAGATGCACAGACGACAGACAGAAAAGCATAGATTCGAGCCATAAGTTTCAAGTGGAGACGCTCGCTCCGCTCGCTTGAATATCAGATTCCAGGTCCCAAAAATGCATCTGGTCATGTACTTTTCCATAAGATTTAGAAAGCAGAAGTCATTCCAATGGCTCTAATTATTCGTCCTACCTACCTCAAAACGAAGCAATAACCTCTCTAATACCTTGCTAATGACGTCGATTGAGCCAATTGATTCTACATCGTGCGGCCGTGGCAACCACGTGGCTGTGACTCATACCAACCTAACCTCAACATGGAACATAACCTCACTAATGTCTTGCTAATGATTTCGATTGGGTGCAATTGATTTTGTCGTGCGGACCACCAAGAAGTATGGCATGTCAAGAACGTCTTCAACTAATTCACTACTTATGTATCTAATCATTTTCATGTTCAGCGATTGCTTCGTCCGAGGATTTTATGGGGTTTTCGTTACAGAGTTGATGGGTTGTATTTTGCTTCTTAATAGTTTCTCGTGAGTCGATCCTTTACTAATGGCAAGTTTAAAATAATGGAACTGCATTTACATCTCTATTTCTTGATCGATTTATGAAATTTTTGTTTCATTTTTGATTTTTTTTCTTCTAAAATATAATATATTTATGCTGACTTATATTGAAACCATGTCCTATGCTGTTTCCACAGAAAGCAATTTGCTTTCACACCTTTAAAATATGTTATTAAACGTCCCACGGTTTTATTTGAATGTGAAATTGTATTATTTTTCAGTGACAGTAGCACAACTCTCCATTAGCAATCTGAAGTGAAAGGATTGTATATATACTAGGAAAACGCTCTGAGTAACGCGTTGATGAGCGAGCACGGATACGCGGAACACCTCGAACCGAAATTATGTCTATCGAAAATATCATTAAAAGCCAATAAATCTTGAATTTCGTCAGACTTGAATAAAAATCTCTAAATATTCCTAAAATGTTAGTATCAACCCTTATGATTGAACTGTTCCTCGTTAATATTCAAAAATCACAGGATCTCTTAAAAAAAATATACCTGGGACCACTCAAATCATATGATATTAGTGTGTACACAATATCAGATCAATCTGTTGAACGGTCATTATTAGTTTCATTTCGTTTGAAACTTTCTGCTCTAACTACCTTGCCTTGAACTGAAGATTCGAAGTCGCCGTGAATTTGACAGCCAACACGCAAAATGTCACTAAAATTACAAAACCTTTTGAAAATAACTACAGATTTGACTGAAAATTGGCAAAAATACCTTAAATGTTGGTACCAATGACCATGCAAAGTTTTTAGTTGATCGGTCAATCGGTTCTAGTTTAAATTTCAAAAATCACATGAAAAATGGTTTCAAATTTGAACCAATGGGTGGATTTGGCTGAAATTTATTATGATTGGGTACAATGTTGGTTGCAATGTCTTTGCTAAATTTCAAATTGATCAAACCAACCAATCGAAAGATAATTTTTTTTAAATTTGAACCAATCAGGGGATTTCAAAAAAATTAGGGTCTGCAACAATCAGAAATGTTACGTACTTGTGTGCAAAATTTCAGCTCGATCGAAGAAAAACTCTGACCTGTATATCGTCAGTAACAGAAAAAAAAACAAAAAAAAAAAAAACAGAGGTCCGTGCCAAAAGAGCCAAAAGGAGACGCTCGCTTCGCTCGCTCAATAATCAATTAGACACAAATTATATTTTTACAACACTCTACTTGAAGTATAGTTACTACGAATGAATTGCAGTCTACACAATTTCTTTCAAACATAATCTGTATATTATTATTATTCGACTGTTACACATGCTCGCTTACAGGGTCACATCTCTCTCATAACAACATCTGTAAACCCATGGACCCGTAACCTCACTTCTCGCCCGGAGCGGATCATTATGGAGCGCTCGGTTTGTAGCGGCTCCGCTAGGTGAGAGATACACCAAGTAATAGAGTTCCACACGCGAGCCGTCAGTCAATCTAGAAGGCAGTGAGCTCAAACACCGCCTTCTAAAACAGAATTGAGATCTCACAGCCCTCTCTGATGATAGCAAGATTAGAGCTATGGTAGCGTGTTTGCATTTGGTGCGATTTTTAATTAAATTTTAAGTGAATGGTAATTTTGTATCTTATCTGTAATTAACAATTGTCTTTATCTATAATTAAATTTGGTAGAAATGTCAAAATAATTAGTGCAAATTTCAATTTTTATATTCAATGAACTTGTTTATGTCTTAATTATGATGGTCTTCCCACGTTTACATATAAATATTTTTTAATATTTCCGCCTTTTTAGGTATAATAATTAATATATTTCATGTCAAAAGCAGCTAATGGGAAATTAATATACTACAGCTGTCCTAAAATATCTAGATTGTCGTCAAATGTAACAGAAAACAGAAGAGGCCCATTTCATTTTAAATTCAGCTATTAATTTTTACACAAGAAGTCGTTATACTTGACGTTTAAAAAAAATAGTTAGCATTTCCTGACTATAACATCAACTTTCCATCCAATTCCATTTCTTCCTAATCACGACATCCACGAATTAAATTACAAACAACCAATTCATTCTAGAAAATCTCACAAAAATAAGACACCAAACTAACTAACAACAAAGACATATACATCTTCCTTAGCAAAGAAATTTAAAAGTGATTGACATTTTGAAGTCAGCCGGCGAGCTTTGTACTTTTCACCGCCTTCCAGATGAACAGAATCACGCGATCCACTGCCACCTCAAATACATGATAGCTTCACGCCTACACACAAACAAGAAAATAATGAGGCGATCACTTTTCAATCACGAACACAGTCATGACACGAAAACAACGTGAATTAAGATACTTTTCAATCAAAGATGATAACACTGTTTAAGTATAGACTATGTGATAGCATGGGGCTTAATGGAATGACTGTATATGGGAGAAACAGGAATGTGATATGTTTATTTGCAACTGTCATGGCAAGACTGTGTTGTTTTGAATGGTATTTCATGGGAATACTGGATTTTTATTTGTATTACTGCATGTTTAGCTTTGTTGATTGGTATTTGATGTTTGTATCATGTTACCACTTGTCGGAACTTTTATAAACTGCAGTTTGTTTTATGAAAATTATTGTTTTCCATCGTTGTTCGCATGTCGAATTGTTGGAAATTGTTTTGCAGTCGATCTAGTATTAAAAGTTTGAAAAATTCAAGTTAATGTATAGCTCAATGTTAAAAAAGTTCCTTGAATTAATTTTCGCATACACTGTGTTAGAATAGGTACTTGGAAGACAGCTTTACAAGTTTTGTATGGGTAAAACAATTTTATCCGGATACACATTTGCAATTTCCGAACACATTGTATTCCTCCTACCTAAATCTCCCAATATAGGTACATTTTTTTTTTTGCAAATAGCATCTTGAGACGATAGGAGTTGTTCACATTTAGTTTAGATGCATCGTTAAGTGAGCTATCTCGTGGATGGGGGTAGGGGGGGGGATTTAAAAAAATATCACTGCGTTCACCGCAGGGCGATTTTTTTTTCTACACAGTAGGGGCGAATTTTATACGCTGACAGTGTTAGCTTCTTTTTGAGTTATAAATTGTTAGGTGAACATACAAAATGTGGGTCGGTAAAAAATGTGTCATTAACAGGGTATTTGTTAAAATAATGTTTCTGGAATCTATGCAAGTGCCCATGGATATGCAATTTATGGTGTGTTAATTTTGGCCACATCCCTTTTTGCGGCGTCTACAATTGAATTCATCGTACATTCACTGGACCATGACACCTGTTAATCTCATCAATATTGCTCTCATTTCTTATGGTTTCAAAATTTACCATTTGAGGTCAAACATTAAGAACGACATCTTGTTTGAATTGGAACTGTAATCATATTATTTTCACACGTGGGCGAAATATTTCTAAATATTATCGCACTCAATTTCAGTTTTAATTTTCTACACCGTAAATCGTCTACCTACACACACAGTAACATCGATAACGTTTTACAATCACCATAAAATTATCTCAGTTCTCATATATCATTTATTTCTCACATTCACATTTTAATACAAGTTGCATGCTGCATTTATTCTGCACACACGCTGGAGGTTAGCATATTTCATTAAGACAATGCCACGGTGCAGTGATGATGACTGAACTTGACAATTTATACAGGTGGTGTCACTACAGTAATGGTGAGTTTGTGCGGTGATGCTTTGCATAGTGGCGCATATATCAACGACTAGTGGTAGAAACATGAACTACTAACTTCATATCTCCGTTCTTCTTTGTCTTACCTTTTAAATCTGTGAGTACCCGGTAAAAAATTGGAATATAAAAGGGTGTGCCGTGTAAGAGAATGACAGAAGTGTTATTAGGAAATTCAATATTTCCCCTTTGACAAATATGATCGATCATAAATGTCCTGCAAACCTCAGATTAGATTTTACAAATTTTTACCGGTAAATTTGTTATATTTTTTAGATAAGTACCTACTAGAAGTAAAGACGAAAACTGAAAGACTAGATACAGAAAAAACACATTTTACCTTGAGTTACTCCACCTATCGACGTGCATGTCAAGCAAGTGTGGTATCCCTTCATCATGGCCTGGACAATGTACTACAAATTAATTCCGTCTTGCAATATGTAACGTGTGTAAATCAACAGCAACTCAAGTGATATGCGCTTGCGCAGTGTGGTGGTTATTAAATTACACTTCATCCATGGTCTGCGGTCTCAGGACGTCATGTCACTTGACGAATACAAGTTGCGGTAATCAAGATAGTCATGTTTCAATTCAGACATTGTTTTATTGTAAGTTGAGGTTAAGGTGTAGAGAACAACGGATTACATTTTGAAAATATGAAATGTAACCGATCTACTACAATTAGAAAAATAGCAGTAGAAAAATCGCCCAGTATATGTGTTGATAAGCCAAGACTTCAAATGTTTTTTTTTTTTTTTTTTTTTAGATTATCATCAGTATAATGCTGAGTATAAACAATGCAGACATTTTCCTGTGAAACCAACTGACCGCTCTTGCTAGAAATCGATAGGTAAACTAACACGATAGTATTGTCTCTATTGTGAAAAAATTGCCAGATACGTTACTTCATTTAATCTGTACAAAATCCGAAAACAACACATAAAACAACATAGATTCCTACCAAAAGGACTGTTTCTCAGTCCTTTTATATACATCTTGCATCTACCCCAAATTAATATAGACATGGATTGACGTATTTTTATAGAGAAGAAAAATCTATAATCTTATAGCACCAATTGCGTACCCAATACCAGAATGTGCCTAAATCAACAATTATAGTGGCCTAATTTTCAAGTTAGCAAACAATAGTTTACAGCTTCTTCATTATTGCTGCATTGTTGCTAAAACGCATTATTTAACTGTCAAACTATTAGAGAATTTAAACAAACCTGGCACCACCAGCACTCCTTGCTGAACTCCAATACGAATCCCCCTTCATTAGCACTCTTGTTATTATCGTGGTATTATCTCACCTGGTCAGCTCGAGGTCAAAGGTTAACCGTCGTCGTGTATTAACTAAGTGTCTAATAATCCCGCTGCGGCGCGTCAGTCGCGTAAATCACGCGTCAGGCGGTCTAGAAGGCGGTGACTGGTGAGATACGGGATCGTGGTGGCAGTGGTGGATGACCTAGCGACATATGGTAGGCCGTGATTCCGAACAATGATGATGGTGGTGATGATGATGATGATGCCGTGATGGTGTTTTTTTTAGGGCAGGTGATGATTATGTTAATTTTATTGTGAACATACTTACTTGTTTTGAACTGTCACCTGGAATTAAAATCCAACAATTGTTGTATTGTTTCGAAAATTTAGTTTTAATGGTGACAAAATTTTTTTTTTTATGATCTCACAATGTTTTTTTTCTATACTTTTAAAATAATATAACTTAGTTTAATTGGAGATATTGGGTTTTATGGAAATCTTCAGCTGGGTCAGGATGAAAATAATTTTGAAGAATTTACATGTTATTGAAATATTTTACTAATTTAAGTAAAATTTGGTGACCATTTCTAATAATGTCGAGTACAATTTTATTTTCTTAGCACTTTTTGAATTCATAAATCCTGATTTTAATAAATCTATCTGTCTTCCAGTAGGTACAATCCCCATAAAAAACACTCCGTGTAAAAATACCAGCCAAGTCTCTTCAACTTAAAAAAAATAATGAAATCTAAAAATTCTGCACTGAAAAGTAGTGATATCAAAAAATTAGCCAAGTCAAAACTTTATTTGAAAATCAAAAAATACTTGGCGCATCGTGTACATAAATAGCTTGGAAGTATAAGCCAATTATAAATTATACATGAAATATACATATACATAGTATACCTATAATGCCCTAAAAAAACGATGCGCCAAGTATTTTTTGATTTTCAAATAAAGTTTTGACTTGGCTAATTTTTTGATATCACTACTTTTCAGTGCAGAATTTTTAGATTTCATTATTTTTTTTAAGTTGAAGAGACTTGGCTGGTATTTTTACACGGAGTGTTTTTTATGGGGATATCACTACTTTTTTTAGTTTATTCTTACAACTTACGTGTGACACATATCACATGAACAATTACTAAATCCTTTAAAAAAAATTACCCTTTACAATTTGGTTATTCTCATGAAAAAAACAAAGGTTTCATTCCAATCGGTCAACCCAGTTCCGAGATATGGCAACACGTCGGTTTTCAAAATGGCCGCTGAACTTTCTGCACTGCCACATAGAATTTATAACTATAAATGATGTGTATCATTTTTAGCTTTCTGAATATGTATTTATTGTATATGAGGGGATTATAATGATTTATAAATTTGAATGACGTCATTTCCGGCCTCATAAATAGGAAAATTCTAGTTTGACTGTTCCTATTCCATAGAGATGTCCTTCCGAATCGTTTGGCACTAGTTTCATACCGATCTGTCAACCAGTTTTCGAGATATTACGTCGTTTCTTCCGATTTCAAAATGGCTGCTGAAATCACTGACCTCTTGAATTATAATTTAAACATGATTTCATTTTATTGTAAGCAGTCTCAAATAGTATATTTATTGCATCAAAATGTAAATTTGTGCGATTTTTTAAATGTGTGACGTCATTTCCGGTTTCAGTATGGGAAACTGCAAATATTATTGATGATAATACATAAAGTTGACCGTCTAAATTGTTTAGCGTTGGTTTCGTTTAAATCTATTAAGACGTTATTAAGATATGATGTCATTTCTGGTTTCAAAATGGCGGCTTCCGGTTGGTTTTATATCAAGTCAAATAATATCGCAAAAGAACATACGTTACATAAATATCAAAATAATTGGATCAAATTTGTTGCCGAAATGCCAATCGATGAATTAAATTTCATGACGTCATTTCCGGTTTCGTTAACATAAATTTTAGTCTGTTGCTATTGATTATCCATATAGATGACCGTCCGAATCGTTTGGCGCTATTTTTGTTCCAATCGGTCTAGCCGTTGTTGAGATATGACGTCACTTCCGGTTTCAAAATGGCGGCACAAAAAATTAATGGGATGAAGGTTAAATCAGACGCCAAAAGTGCACACGTGGTAAAAATGTGAGATCAATCGGTTCAGCCGTTTAGGCTGTGGCCTGTTTACCGGATTTTAGCTCCAGCCTACTACTACTACTACTACTGAGATTATTACTGATTATTATTATGAAAACCGCCCTAAAACACTGTTTTCACGGCCCTCTAGCGTGCAAAGGGCGTAACCTATTGTTCCCAAATTTGGTATATGTAGTAGGGTGGGCCATCTCGAAATTAAGATATATCGCAACAATGTGAGATTTCCCAATTTTAAGATCCAGTAGGCCGAAAATGCCACTTTGATGCTTACAGTAAAAGTGGGTTTGCTCCAGCCTTTATTTGAGAGTGTGCGCGCCGTACGACTTGGCTGGCGTGGAGCGACCGCTCCACTAGATGAACTGAATTTATTTTACATATTAAAAATCCTTAATTATTCACCTTCTCCTTCTCCTTACATAAAAATCCTGAAATACTTGATAATCTTCTCTAAGTAGGTAATTAATATAGATAGTATATTAGCACGTTTAATAATATTTTTCAAAATACGTTCAACATTTAAACTCAAAAAAAATACATTAATCTAGATTTATATTCCACAAAGCCCTACAATTCGTTTTTTAACTTATTAATATTCTCGGCATAATAATGGCAAGTGAGATGAAATAATTTCATCTCCAGCATCTCGGATGATTGATGATATTTGCTTCACACTCTTGGAACTGCTTCGGCAAATAATTCCTAACACCTAGTTACCAAACCTGACATCTTAATCAACTTCGGAATGTACTTAACAATGTCGCCTACACTGCCGACACTCTAAGAGAACGCGCAGTCATTTGCCTTGCGGGATGTCGGCACCTGGATTATCTTATTAGTGGACGCGCGATGGGAAATAGATAAATCATTCTTAATTTAAAAATTTGTATAATGAAAAAAAAACAGAACAGTAGTTTTGAAACAGGAGCGTTAATCACATTAAGAAACCTGTTGATTGTAAGATAACGTTTTTTTGTTCGTATTTTGTATTAGGTGAATGTGCATGAAGAGAGGTGTACTTTTAATAATAATAATGTGCAATTTTAATAAGCTTTGGCCAGAGGGAAAAATAAATGGTGAATGTAGCGGACTTTTAAAAATAGGAAAAAAATAATTATATTTGGAAAGACAATGGTTTTAATTGAATTCATTGAAAACCATGACTGAATGATTTCATAATTCCAAACTGGCTTCTAAGTTCTTAGAAAAGGTTAAAAAAATAAAATAAATATGATGGTCATTGGTAACACAAATGATTTTTGTTTAAATATTGTTATCAAATATTTAATTTTTGTAAGCTTTTATACCTATTTCTGTACTATATATTTTTAACGACTATTTTTACGATGTTCGAATTATTTACCTATCAAATTAAGTACGAAGTGTTACTACAGGATATTTTAAAAGAGGACATTTTGCTACTTAGTACCTATTTTTTGTGCAAAAGAATACGTTGTCTGGGCCACAATAATTATACACTACCATCTAGACAGATTGATTCGAAAATAATTATACGTATACGAATGTAGATTTTTAGCACTATAGCTAAAAGCGTTAATATTTGGTCATGATTAATAACTTACTAATCATTATAATTCTGCAGTTACTTGAACTCAAGCCAAAAATCAACACCATAAAAAGAAGTAAAACAAGCATTGCAGTTTACAAAAACAAAATAGTTTCCCGAATCCATTCGTAACAATTCGTGCCTTGATTGACATAGCTCAACAATGGCCCCCACCGTTGCTATGGTGATACTAACAATGGCTGACAGTATGAATAAAAGTCGATTCATTGTCGATTCGTACAAGCAGCTTGTTAATTAGTTATGTGCAGGAATTCGATTAATTTTTTGAAAGAATTTTCAATGACTACCAACCGAATTATTCTTGGACACCAATGGAGTTTGGAATCCGTAGTTAACAATAACCCCCTTGAGTCTATTGTTTGTTAAATAATGGAGATGATGAGGGAATTAATTATTGTTAGGTTGGTGTATACGTCTTCATAGTGATGGGAAATTCGTTTTGTTGGTGGCGAAAAATGCGTGATGTCGTTTTCCGTCGTATAGAAATTGTAATTTTACAAACGTATTCAGTGGTTAATTTAGTCTATTCTTTAGATAACTAGTAGAGATATATAACATAAACTCATTTATCAATTTCGAAGGCGGGTGATGTCAAAGGTTAAAGGTCAGCTATCATCGTAATAAATGATTAATACGTTAAACATTCAATTTTGTTGAAATTTACATATGATATTTTTTTGAAGTATTTTTTGTTGATGAGGAAAAAGTGTTGTCACATTTTATTTTAACCTTCAAGTTACCTTTGTCATTTGTTGTTCTAATATATTATTATAAATAATGGCTATATTTGACTTGGAAGTGGGGGAGAAGGAAGCTATTTCAAGTATACTATTTGTGTGAACAAATTGTACTGACGTATCACTACGCGAAATTCTCGCGCGACACAAAATAGTTCCATCCATCTTTTATACGATTCTTCTTTTATTTTCAAAAATATCTGAGAAGAACGATGAAAAATAATATCACCGAGAAAATCGGTATCAACTCAACAGACTTCATAAGTGTCCAAAACTGAATTTTTAATTGAACTCTCAGAGCAACTTGAACATTTTTCAGGAATGGATCCTGACTCCTGAATCCTGAATCCTAGATCCTGGATTCTGAATGGATCCTGGATCCACTTTTACTTTTTTGTCATTTGTATATTTTGGAGAAAAATTACTAAGAAGATATCGCTCAGATTGAATTGAGAATTGGTACCGTTTTCTTGAAGTAAAAAAAGGAAATTAACTCAAAATTTTAGTGCCTAATCTAATAAAAATCAATTCCGTAACTTTTCTTGCGCCCAGTATAGCCTCCATAATCCCTAGAGGTGTTATCTTAATAATATTATGACATTTAATTATCAGAGTGACTCTGCATGTTCCGACCAGGTGTTGAACTTGTGGCTAAGATCTGGCTAACTAATTACTCGACTAACTGGTAGTTATCATGTTGCACGTCCCTCACAGTGCCGGGTTCGAACCCGGGTCACTGATTAACAGCTTCGTTAAGAGATAGATGGGACGTGTGATTTAATAGACTATAGACGTGGTGCGTTGCAAATGTCTTGCTTGATAGAACTTGAGATGGCTCCAGGATTTTATAATAAAGAATCGGATAAAAAATAAGTTGAAATCATGAGTTAAATTAACTTAAATATGTTTCGGACGCTATATTGCTTTAATGTGGTGACTTTCTGATATAAAACTAAAAATATATTTGACTTTTTATTATGGAATGTGTGTATTATTGTCATTAAGCGTATGTTTTATAATAATTATTTCGTGCTTTCATTTGCTTTCATTACAACATAAAAGAATCATAAGTATAACATAAGAATATATACGATAAATAGAACAATTACTTATACAAATAATGTTACATTTATTTGAAATTTACCAGTATTTTAATTGTCATAGTACTGTAAAAGATTTTTTTTCCCCAAAAGTGTTACTAAAAGTTGAAGTTACATAATTGTCATAGTACTGTAAAAGATTTTTTTCCCCCAAAATTGAAGTTACATAATTGGTAACAAACCTAAATTATCACCAATTAGTAATAATGCTAAGTATGAATAGCATTAAATTTATATATTTTTATTTAGTTTCTTCCATAAGAAATTAAAGATTTATTTAATTGTAAGATTTAGCTTAACATTATGGAAACCTAGTTGAAAAATGAAGTAATGTTGCTTATTGTAAAACCTCACTTTCTTTCAGTTATAGACATAAGAAACATATCTTGAACTTGATTATGAATTTGGCATCTTCAAAGCATGGAAAGTCTGTTTACTTTTAAAAAGAAAAGTTGGAAATCTTCTCGATTCCATCCATTAAACAACATCCAAGACTTCTTTTCGTTTATGTAAAATTTTCATGGATCCTTTTTCCGCATCTTTATAAATTGAAAATTAACTTCCCAATTGGGAATAAAACTTTGCGTCGAACTTTTCCCTGCGTGTTCTGAGGAACTTGAGAACTCTAAAGGGAAAAAAAACAAGTCTCAGTGAGCTGAAAATCTGTGGTGCAACTGCAAACTGCAAATGCTTAATCCTCTACAAGACACATTGTTCACAATTCCTTGAATAATCAAGTAGAATAATCATGCCTAAAAATGTGCACGAAAGGTTTGAATAAATTGTACACACATTTCATTTTCACATTACTATGCTCAAGAAATGACATCAAAACTTGAATTGGAGAATTTTTATTTTATTATCTGTTTGCACAAGAAATGGACATGTCCAAATTACAGCATTTAACAAAGAAAAGGAAATCTTTATCGGTGGTTTAGGCAGATTAATAATATATTAATTGAGGAGGTGGTAGTAGGGAGCAGTAAAATGGTACTTTTGTTCAAACTGTTTCAAGAGGGAAATGGAATGGTACATTTCTTGATAGTTATACATAGCATTTTATGTATAAAATCCACTTTGAGGTCCAAAAAATCTTAATAGATGGGCTCAATTTTACTTCAAAATAAACTGTTAAATCAAATACCTATATGAAGTAAACATTTTTATGTACACTCGGCCAAACAAAAATTGAACGTTGACCAAATTTGAATGACTGCTGGTCATGTCCCATAACCAATCAAATCTTGTTATTATCATTGAAATGTGAGGTAACCTACTAGAGTGAGACAATGAGATCGCTTAGACTGACTTCTGATGGTGCGATCTTACATTTATCAGCCTATCAGATTTATTGAACGTTCAATTTTTTTACCAAGTGTACGTACCATTCACCTCTTCTCTTATGGTACGGTGAATCAAATAACAACATATTTATTAAGATTTCTTATTGGTTACATTTTACTCATATTTGCATCCCTTTTGCAATTTGCCACTACCTCAATATATCGCTGTACACTTTCAAAATGGAATGAAATGAAAATGAATTGTGTTTTCTTTTAAGTTTATGGTAAATATGCACCTTATTGCCATGTTTTTGCAAATTCACAGATATATAAATTATGTGCGCAATCATATTTTAAATTACGTCTGCCGAATTTTCTGCAGTGAAAGTAGGTAAAGTCATACAATTTATGGATTGTTTGCATTGCATTTTGTTTACAAGTATCTTCGAAACCGTGAAATATTTTGTTATAGGTAATTGTGTTCTCATTGGAGGCGATATTTTATATATTTAACAATGTCATAATAATAACAAGCATAATATTGCTACATTCTTGTTATTTGTACAGATATGCGATGATAAAATTAAATAACTCACAGTTAAAATTGCAGTTGTAACATTAGGCAAAATGCAACAAAAATGATTTGTCCAATAGTAAACATTTAAAATATTTGCAAACTAAATTTGTAATGTTATTTATGAGATAACCGAATTAATGGAACTTGTGTTGGTCCAATTTCATCTTGATCAGTTACATATGACCTGTAACCTGAGATACATACACAAGGGAGAAAGTTGACCGGAAACGCTCGCTTCACCAATTCAATGACGCCAGTGAGTTCCTCAATTCATCTACAAATATTTGCAAAACCTTGAAAACCCACATCTCAATTCGATCGCTCCCTTCGTCCCTCGAAATTATCTCAATAATCACATCGAATGAATATCATAACCTCCCGCCTCCATTCAGTTGCCCCGACTCTCTCACTTCTTGCTGTCTCGTACGCTTGGCCGTACTTTAATTAATGCCAACCAGTCTTAATTTTATT
Source organism: Leuctra nigra (assembly GCA_934045905.1). Taxonomy (NCBI): domain Eukaryota; kingdom Metazoa; phylum Arthropoda; class Insecta; order Plecoptera; family Leuctridae; genus Leuctra; species Leuctra nigra. Next base: position 25,981,293 of record OW203765.1, on the reverse strand, counting down.
CCCTAACTATTATCGCCCTCGGCTTCACTCCCCCACAGGAGCAACGCTGGATGCTGCGGCGATGGGGGGTTATAGTTACCATGGTAACAAGTAACCACCATCAGTAGCAGGGATTTGTAATTTGTGAGCCAGAAAATCAGTTTGGTACCAAAGTAGCTGCCATGGAACGAGGGGGAAAGGGGGATTTTCCGACGCTTTTCCCGGGGTAGGATGAGAGTAGGGGATTTAACCGTGGAGGGGTGAAAATCTTTTTTCGAGTGTGTCTGTGGTCTGGCTCCTGTAATTGGTCATCATTTCCGTGGCGTCGCCCGGGCAACCGTGCTAGGACTGTTTTTATAGGACGATTTGTTAGGTGGCGGGTGGGAGGGGTGGGGGGCGTCGTTGGCGTCGTCGGTATAACTGCCAGCGAGCTGGGACGGTGATAGATTTCCACCGTCGAGGAAAAATGTCCAACGGAATGGAAAAGTACGCCACACATTTTGTCCTTCCTAATTCGTTTTACAGCTTTCGGTTTAGATGTGTGAAGAAAAAGAGAAGATGTTTTTTTGTTACGTGGAAAGTGGATGTCTTTAGGAGACGGTGATTTTGGAATGAATTCAAATCGTATAAATTCAGGGGAATTGTTCGGAATTTGCGCCGCTGAAAGTCGTTTGGTGAAGCTCTTTGGGATCATGGCACCTCCACCACGAACGAAGTTCGTTGGAACAAAAGAAAGGTTTACTTGACGTGAAAAATAGATTTCTAGTTGGGAACAGTGACGCCTTAATATTTCCCTTTGAAATATTTTTATTGTAATCCTTTTCTGGATACTCCCTCAAAAATACGTTTTCTATCGATATTTATGTCTTTAACACTTCGAGATCGTACAAGAGGTCGTAATGTACTCCAGTTTGAAGAATTATTTGGAGTAATGCTTGCATGTACTTGATTTTTTTTTAAATATTCTATAAGTGTAAAGACAAAACTAATAAAAGAAAAACCACAATTGTCTAAACACCTTACCCAGGCCTCTAAAGTATTGATCAAATTTGGTTATTTTGAAATATTCAATAAGAATGTTATCAATTCCTCAACTGAAAAGTTTCGAGTCTTCATTTCTTCACATCTCGTTAGCCATCAAAATGAGATCATAAAATAACATAATTTCTCACGTCTAACATATACATCTCAAGCTATCCTCTCTTTTCAATCCAATGTAAAACACCCATCCTCCATCTTCCTTCTTCCTCTGGCCATAACCTTAAAGAGATGATAAATAATCGAGACGAAGCCAAGCGCGAACAAGTTCATTAACCAAACGCGGGGAGCGTCGGTGTGCAAGCGAGAAAGAAGACATGCTTTTTACTCGAACGAAACAGATTTGAGAAGAGAAAATCTGATTAAATCTGTCTTAACTAATTGAGACAAGCATGGCCCCTGGGAGATAGAGGTAGAGTTGGTGGAGTCGGGAAAACATAACGTTGTGAATTAGTAGATGACATGGATATAATGAGAAAGATTCAACAATAAGGTGGAACGAAATGTGAAGTGGAATCAGTTAAATGTACGGGAGAGTGGAGACGTCTTCTATACCCGAAGTTACTGTTCATTATTTCATAATGAATTATGTCAATTATTGCTGAAAACATAAAAAAAGAAAATCGCTGTAAAGTTGACTGTATGTTTGGTCCTATTTGTTGAAACAAGGAAAGTGCAATGCGATTTAAATTCGTAATTAGGGCTTGTGCTCTTTGAGTTTTGCTGATATATCGACATGGCTTGTAAAGAATATTACATGCAAATGATCAAGGGTGGTGAATTTACTTTCTAGATATAATTCAAATTTATTTAAGGAAATATTTTACAGTAGAAATTCTTCCTAGAAAAATCTCAACTGATCTGTTTTATATTTCTATGTTCTTCGTGTTTTTTCATTCAATTCTGTGCATACAAGATCGATGACTCGGAAAACACATCTCTGGAATATGAAATTGTTTTGCGTCTTGTAATTTTTCATTTATACACTTTCCCAGGCGTAATCCTCTAGTGGAAATCCAGGAAAATCGTCCGACTGTCTTCAGCTCTACACAGAGATTGATGTTCACAGTTTATTTTTCAAAAACCCACGCATTTTCCATTTTCAAGTTTTGAAATAATTTTTCCAAACTATACGTTTGACAGATTAATATTTTAAGTTTGAAAGTGCTATAAATTTACTTTGGATATTTTTGCCACCTTAGAAAAGATGAGATATGTTTTTACGGAGCTGATGCATTATTCCCTATGTTCTTCCACTGAAATTCGAATGGCACATTTGTAATATGACGAAGATGAATTGAAATTGGTTTGGAGAATCTCGTTTTTTTCTTCTTCATCTCTTGTAGATTGAGATGTATCCCCTAGGGCTCTGTCTTCTTTGATTTTTCATTCTTCCTCTCTTATTTTCTTTGTCTTCTTTCTTTCTATTATTCTTTTCTCAGTTCTTTTTCTTATAGAAGATAATATAAAAGTTGTGCTGTCTCTTTTTATTATAAATTATCTTTTTGTCACTTATAATCAATACTTAACTTCTTGCAGTAATGGAATAACATGAAATTGTGAGCTTGACGTTGACAGAAATTGCTAATGATGTTCATCGTTTCTGGTCTGGTTTTCGCTCATGAGCATTTTGTTGGAAGACTTATAATGGAGAACGGAAAGCAACTGTACATTTTATATTCGAAGTTGAAGAATTGTGCTCTCTTTTGAAGGATTATTAAAGGCGTAATTTTAATAATTCAGTACGATTGAAATAAGTTCTTAATATACCATGTACAAAAGTAATTTATTTTCGACTAGTCGTTCAAACTTTCATCCATTTAGGTTCGATTTCATTACGTAAATTACTCCCAATAGGGGATGAAGTTCGATGTACCTCAGTAACAGATATCCCCAAAAGGAACACAGAACTAATATTTCAATTAGTATGTACCTATTGACAAAGTAATACGTAACCATGAAGGTTATTCGACTGATTTTATGTCCAAAATAGCCTGAGTGTAAATATATTTTAAATAATAGAATTAATGTGTGTATCCATTCAAATAAATGATAATGTGAGATCCTAACCCATACACATTACATTGGCCATATCATGGTTTGGCCGGAAGAATTTGAATTTACATGAATGTACAATCCAAATCTTCTAAAACACTTGATTGAAAGCTACATCTGAAGTTACTTAAAAGTATAATGAAGAATACAATTGAAAAGTAAGTGTTAAAATTCTACTAGTATTGAAATAAGTTCTAAATCGCCAAAACAAAATCATTAACTAAACCTCCAAACCGTCTGCTTACCTCAAACTAAAACTCAACTTCCACCTCTCTACTCCGTTCTCTTTTCCCCTGAAAGTTGCGAGTTCGTCGCTAATCTCGCCGCTAACTGGCGACGCCGGCGCCTAACCGCTGCGCCGCGGCGCCCTCTTCATTATATCAGAAGCGTCGCGACGCCCGTGTTGAGTGAAATAGCGCGCCATTTTCCACGACGCCGAGATTACCCTCGCGAGCCTCGTCGCTTTCTAACACTGACATGCTGTTAATAGAAAATAATAGAATTAACTTGCGACGTCGGTACAGCTGGGACGATGCTGTTTTAGCTGTTTTTTGTTGTTGTTTTTGGACCATGGGAATTCTGTGTGGTTTGGTTTTAACACTGATGTAATGGCAATTAAAAAGAAGCAGCAATCTGGAGTTATTTTTGTTTAGATAACACTTTATTCTGAAAAATGGGTATGGTAAGTATATTTTGAAATTGTATTTTGAAAGTTGGAATGGTATTTTGGAATTCTTATATAATGAACATTTTAAAATATACATTATTAAAATCAATTTTAGCAATTCGATAATATTTGAATGTTCATTTCTAAATTAAAATCATTAAAAAAATATATAATGGACGCAGATTCGATTAATTTCGTATTTTTTCTATTTTGCATAATATGTGAATTGGTAAGTATAAAAGTTAAAATTTCAATATTGGTTTATTTTACATTAGCTCACTTATTTCAATAATTGTATTTTTCCTCTTTTCTAATATCTCCCTAAAATTATAAATTATAAATTTTAATTTTCCCTTTAGTGTAGATATAGCCTAAGATAGGTAATCACTGAAAAGTCTAGGTGAGTCGATTTAAAATAAGTTTGGACTATCATTACAGATTTAAAAGGAATAATTTAAACATATTCACATTGCAACATCTTGGGATCGTTTAAATTAATTGGATGCACGTCCACATTTTTTATTTGCCCGAACACGGAACAACGTTGTCCTCAAATGTTAAACACACATTCCAAGTGATATTTAAACATAAATTCCTCGCCATTGTTCCACAAATTTTACACCAGCCGCGTTGCAAATTATGCAGAACTTATTTATTTTACTGTCAGTGAAAAATATTTCACTATTTCTTTTTCTCTTCCCTGACCAAGACATAGTTAATCATGTTCCAATGATTAATGTACCTCATTAATAATCCCTATTATGAGACTAAATAATCATGGACCGATCTATTTGCGTTGAACATTGCGTTAAGCTATGGCATTAATCGGTGGAAAAGTAATGGTCTGTATAATTCATTATGCACAGTCATGCATTCTGGCGGGCGATGTTGAGAAGAACAATGCAACTCGTTGCATCGGCGTGAAGAACTGCAGATTTGATCATCTGTGTAAGATGCTGAATATCATGTGTTGCAGGGGGGAGGGGGATAATTGACAGTGAATTATTGGATGTGTAAAAAAAATAAAATATCAATTGCAGTGGTCTCAAGCGTACACTTTTATTGTCTATACCATGAGACAAGATAGGGAAAAGGATCTACTTCTGAAGGCTTAGTTTTTGGTATTTTTACGTTTGAACAGATTTTCAGTTTCAGAAGTTCACTGTGAAGCAGAAAAGCTTAAATTTACGTCATATTGTGTGTATTTCACATTTTCCTACAATTTCAAGAAATAATCTTTAAAAAATGCAGAAATAAAATTGCTGCAGCATAGCATAATATGTATTTTTCCAATTTATTGCTAAATGTTACATTTGATACCAACGCGGCACCTCCACAACTTATTGGTAGGCGCAGTGCCGTTTGCTATTTACTGCTTCCTTTCTTCCTTATGGAACTATAGCTCAGCACTTTGTTGGAGAATCCTTCTCAACATAATATGGTTCTTTGATAATTATGGAAAATTTAGTGAATCCGGGATGGTGTTTCAGAGGTAACCTGCAAAATAAAAACGCGCACCCCGACTGGGAATCGAACCCAGATCCTTCGGGTTTCCGGCCCTATGCTTTCTGTTTGTAACGATATTGGGTCGTTCCACCGGAATTAGACCAGTGGTCGTTGCGGCACTATTTAATACAATTTTCTAACTTTGCTCACAGAAACATATATACCTATGAATGTAAAAACGATTTTTTGCATATTTTTTACTTTTGTCGTTTAGAAGATACGGGCCTTAGAGGTTTGGAGAAGAAGCAAAATAAGGGTATACGGCAAGTCTTACATTTGTACCAAAAACAAAGATAATTGTGTTCCACCAGCGTTGTTAGATTCAGAAAATGTTCATCTTTCAATAAAAAAATTCAACATTTGATTTGGGAAACTCTAACTGTGCAAATTTGGGGTGCATATTTTCGGCGGGAAATCGTTTTATTTTTTATTTTTGAGCCAATGTTTTTCGTTCAATGTTAGTTATTTCAAAACAAATATTTTTGTGTATGAACTACATACCAAGTGGTATAATAATTAGCTGATAAACATTTAAAATTATTCCATTAACCTAGCTAAAAAAATATCCAAATATTTGGGAATTCAATTTTTTCCCATTTTCAAGGTCATCGTACGGAAAAGGGGGACCTCGTATAATCTGGTGGAACATACACTAAGATTGGCGAATATAAGGTTGATAATTACTGAAAGTTTTGTTTTGTATATTGGCTTGGTATAGAAGTTACGATACTGTCCTTGGGGTCAAAATTGAAAATAAATTAATTTTTGACATTTTTGAGGTCATAGTACGGAAAAGGGGGACCACATATATTCTGGAAAGAGATGCGCTTACATTCACGTATATAAGGTTAGTAATTACCGAAAGTTTTGTTTTGTATATTAGTTTGGTATAGAAGTTAGGTATCATTGATGAGGTATTCACGGCTCAAATTTACTTCTGATTCAGATTTTATAAAAAAAACATTAATGATGCACATTTATGATATATGCATGATTATTATTTTAATTTTTACTATATAAATATCAACGATCAAGATTTCATCGCTTTAGATGATTTAAAATATTAGCCCTAGGTGTAGTACAACCCGAAGATAAATAAATATAATAATTTTGAATCTATTGTCAGTTTTAAGTTAACATGATATACAAAACCAAACATTGAGAAATTAAGAACATTAACATCACCAATTCAATCGTAATTTTTTACAGAATTAATGAGGTCCCCCTTTTCCGTACTATGACCTACAAAATGCCAAAAATTAACTTATTTTCCATATGCAGTACCTCATCAACGTTACTGTAACTTCTATACCAAACTAATATACAAAACAAAACTTTCGGTAATTACTAACCTTATATACGTGAATGTAAGCGCATCTCTCTCCAGAATATACGTGGTCCCCCTTTCCGTACTATGACCTCGAAAATGTCAAAAAATATTTTATTTTCAATTTTGACCCTAAGGACAGTATCGTAACTTCTATACCAAGTCAATATACAAAACAAAACTTTCAGTAATTATCAACCTTATATTCGCCAATCTTAGTGTATGTTTCACCAGATTATACGAGGTCCCCCTTTTCCGTACGATGACCTTGAAAATGGGAAAAAATTAAATTCCCAAATATTTGGATATTTTTTTAGCTAGGTTAATGGAATAATTTTAAATGTTTATCAGCTATTTATTATACCACTTGGTATGTAGTTCATACACAAAAATATTTGTTTTGAAATAACTTACATTGAACGAAAAACATTGGCTCAAAAATTCAAAAAAACACGATTTCCCGCCGAAAATGTGCACCCCAAATTTGCACAGTTAGAGTTTCCCAAATCAAATGTTGAATTTTTTTATTGTAAGATGAACATTTTCTGAATCTAACAACGCTGGTGGAACACAATTATCTTTGTTTTTGGTACAAATGTAAGACGTGCCGTATACCCTTATAAAACTTGTTCTCCAAACCTCTAAGGCCCGTATCTTCTAAACGACAAAAGTAAAAAATATGCAAAAAATCGTTTTTACATTCATAGGTATATATGTTTCTGTGAGCAAAGTTAGAAAATCGTATTAAATAGTGCCGCAACCATTTTTCTTAAAATTGGTCTATTACTGGTGGAATAAGCCTATTATACTCATGCCTGAAAGAAATGTACTTTTACATATCAACGATAAATTTAATTTCACTGAACCATTCGATTTGCTTTCTTCATCATATCGATCGGAAGAATTGAATCCAAGAAGTTGTTTCCAACACCAAGAACAATGTACTTGTAACTTTATTCACAGAAGATTGAAAGCACTTCCGACTGCATTGCTTCTAGATTGGATGCAACTCTTCTCAATCGCATTGTAAAGATAAGGTCGGTGACAGGCAAAGATGAACCCACTATGGCCAGGTATAGGACGGCCCATGCTGGCGCGGGTTCATATTTGACTGTCACCGACCATAGAACAATCTTTACGTGATAATAGAGATGTGGCTGAAAGTGTTTTTACTTCTTTTGGTTCAGTTTTCTTTAGGCGAACTGAATCAACCTATCATTTGAACATACATGTGTATCTTATTCTTCATAATCTTATTCTCTAAGGCCGGGTAGGACCAACTTTGGATTAAGGTTATTATCGATGGTTAGTGGAAATTAGTGATTCTTATTGGCTGTGGAATTCGCGCCAACTTCATTCATTGGTTAACCATCGATAGTTAACTTTATCCAGAGTTGGTCCTACCCGGCCTAAATACTATAATCTCACCTCGTATTTGAACATTTCTCAGTCCATTAACTTATTTATTTGAGCAGACACATGGTGAAGTACCTTAAATATGTCTTAAATATTTGTTTCATATGTAACCAGATATGGGTACTTTTTTAAAAATTGTCTTTAAAAATAAAATACTTGTAAAATATATAAAATGTATCCACTAATACGGAGCACGTTGGCTCAGGCAGCTATGCTTTGAACTTAGAGGTTTCTGGTTTCATTCCCGCGCCCGTCCTTCTTGACTCAGTTTCTTGTAGTTTCCCTCAGTCCAGAGGCAAATGATGGGGAGGTTCCCTACTAATAACACACGACCGCCTCCATCCAACCTTCCACCTCACCCAATTCCATCATCATCGTCATTTGCCAAATTACAGAACAAGTTCGCACTAAACTTAAAAAACAAATCCAGCACTCTTTCACATTTCCCTGCGCTCTGTTGTACTGAATCTTCGTCCTGGAGTCCCGAGTTCACGCCCCGCCATATGCTGCACCATGAACCAAGTGCCACTCTGATTTATACTCGTGGGAAGATAACGCGTAAATACCAACCTACAAACACTAAATCAAAATTAAGATATTATTATACCATAGTTAGAGTTTGTACCTCGCTTTATCTGGCTCCATGGAATCGGTTGAACGTTTCCTTCCATAAGTAGATAATGATTTAATAATACGCGATTATAGCAAATGCGAAATGTTCTAAAATGGATGAATTTATTTAATAACTCTATTATGTGGTATTTGTTTTATCACGTTGTTGATGTCTGATGACTTTGTAGTTGGTCGAGAATTGATATGCAAATTATGATGTATCTTGAGTAATTTGTAAAGAGTGGACGGGTTTTTTGGAATGTGAAAACATCTTGTAGGTACTTATTTAAAACACTCCTTATCCTGAAATGAAGTCATTTTGAATGTAATTTGAAATGGAGGTTTGGTTTTATAATTTGATTTTTAACTCTTGTAGAGGTACGCAAATTTTTAAGATTATGGAAAATTAATCTGTAGACTGTGGGGGATCCGAGTTTAAACTGGAAAACTGTAAACAGTTTGCATATTCCACTTTGATGAAATGAGTATAAATCAATTCCATTAAATAACTGAAAAAGAACTTAACATAAAAATATTTTAGTTTTTAAAATTCTTAAAAATGACAATTGTATCTGGGGTTGTATCATTGTAACCGCCTTTTTCAAATATTATTCATGATCATCTCCCTAAATCAAGACGCGAAATGACCTATGTCAAATTTTAGATAAAAAGTATGAGAAAATTAATTCTTATGGTCGCATTCCGTCATCAATTTAATATAATTTTTATGTTCAACCAAAAATATCTCTTCGAATCTTTTTCTATCTACAGTTTCATATTTTAATATCAACCAAGCACGTTATGAAATATGATTTTCGTATATTTTTTCCTCCAACTCTCCCCAATTTCCCTTGAATCTAATTTGTTTCGACGTGTATCGTGCTCCTCGCCATATTCGATACACCCAGCGTTGAAGTTTTCAATTTTCCGGACCAGCTGCATTCGCGTTTCTATTACATTTCTATTAGGGGCGACGTCAGAAAAGATCATCGCGTTAGAGAGGCAGAGTGAGCGCTCGCTAGCCAGTGGCGTGCGGGCTGTGGAGCGCTTTCTAGCTAATGGAGAGCTCGGTGCCCAGTGGCGTACCCACATCTGTTTTTGTATCGAACTGTCTTCTAGGGCAAATAAATAACAACCGTAGTATTCGAACAAAAGTTTCTTTAGATTAGCGGTCACTCCAAAAAAATAATTCGCAGGTCCGCGATGAATACAAAAACCGTTTATGCGCTACAAACGACGTAACTGGAGCTGTATTATTGCGCTACTAACGCCACTGGATCTATACTGGAGCGCTACTGACGCCAATAGAGCTATGCAGAGCGCTACTAACGCCACTGGAGCGGTGCAGAGCGCTACAGATGCCCCTGGATCTACACTGGAGCGCTACAGACGACCCTGGATCTACACTGGAGCGCTACAGACGCCACTGGATCTATACTGGAGCGCTACTGACGCCACTGGAGCGGTGGAGATCGCTACATACGTCACTGGAGCGGTGCAGAGCGCTACAGACGCCACTGGAGCGGTGCAGAGCGCTACAGCCGTCACTGGAGCGGTGATGGAGCGCTACAGACGCCGCTGGAGCGGTGCAGAGCGCTACAGACTCCACTGGAGCGGTGCAGAGCGCTACAGACGCTACTGGAGTGGTGCAGAGCGCTACAGCCGTCACTGGAGCGGTGATGGAGCGCTACAGACGCCGCTGGAGCGGTGCAGAGCGCTACAGACGCCACTGGAGCGGTGCAGAGCGCTACTGACGCCACTGGAGCGGTGCAGAGCGCTACAGACGCCACTTGAGCTGTGAAGAGCGCTACAGACGCCACTGAAGCTGTGCAGAGCGCTACAGACGCCACTGGAGCGGTGCAGAGCGCTACTAACGCCACTATATCTATACTTGAGCGCTACTGACGCCACTGGAGCGGTGCAAAGCGCTACAGACGCCACTGGAGCTGTTTTAGAGCGCTACAGACGCCACTGAAGCTGTGCAGAGCGCTACAGACGCCACTGGAGCGGTGGAGAGCGCTCGCACAACGCTCACTAGCCCATGAAAATAATCTAAAATCTAGTTCGCTCTCTGTTCGCGGCAAGTAGACGCCGATCTTCCCTTCTTCGTCCAAGCTTATTATAAAATAAATGGCTTGAGGGACTGACAAGTCCCAGCGGTGGTGTAAAACTTGGCGACACATCAAAGGCGGGGCAGGACGCGTTTTCAGCATATTTCGCGATCAAGAGGGGGTGCTTTTTATTTACTTTATAGTGAAGAGCATGAAAATTGTATTTTATTTTTCGATTTTATAAATAAATGCATACCTAGAGCGTAGTCGAAGTCAGATGATAGCCGAGAGGAGGGATGGAATGAATAAGATAATATTATCTTATTTCTTTCATCCATACTTCCATCCATACATATTTATGTATCAAGGATGGAAATCTGCAAAACTGCAGATTTGCAAAAGAAGAAACATTTCTGTTTCACTTCAATTTACTCAGAAAAGATATCAATATAATTGATAATTGATAAATTGATAAATATTAAATAATTAACCATGATATATGCCTTTTTCTCTGAGTGTTCGTTTTATCGCTGGTTTTAACCAGATCGGGGTAAAAGCTGGCGACAGGAATTTAAAAGAATTGAGAATTATAATAATTCTTATTATAACGAAATTAAACCATAACGTATGTGCCTACTTTAAAATAGGTGGAAATATAATAAAGTTTGGAAAGTGTCAAACAAAGATTTTGTAATCACAAGTTAGCAATGAATAATGTTTGCAATGCATTTAAAAAATGCATTGACCTATACCTTATAAATGGGGTGGGGGGGGGGGGGGGTATACCGTTTTCGACTGAACGATAAAGTACATTAATATTTGTAATTGACAATGTTTTTTATTTATTACTAATTATCGTTCCTTTAATCGATATTTATAAGGTTTTTTTCTGCCGATATATTTCCGTTTATAAATATCGAAATAAAAATTATAGTTAAAAGATAAGATCAGCCAATATTCGTGAAATTATCAAAACTCTCCCCAAAACGTCGTGTTCATAAACAAAAGTATTGCAAATAATTCCGTCACGATTATAATTAATTACACTTACAATTGCACAATGAACCATTAGTTCCGATAAAAAAATCAATATCATGAACACATATTGATAACGATACCAATCTCTACATGCTCAATTACATCAACACCTTTCTCATTAGTATTCACAAATTAATTCCTGTTTAAAGAAACTAATAAACTCTCATTTTCACAATTATCTTCGTACCGTACCTCAAATCCGCCCACTTAGTACTTAAACTTTATGTGATATTGTTTTATTGGCGTGGTTAATTATTAACCATGCAATTCATATAATAATCATATTACGTAGGTTGATTCCAGCTAAAGATAAATAGAGATGTATAATAATAAGCTATAGACTGAAGAGTTATGTACATAGATTTTATAAAACATAAAACCATCCCAAAGATAAAAGTTATAAGTGATCATTCACTAGTTGTTTATGCCCCATTGTTAATGTGGCTGTAGAGAAAGAGTTCAGCATTCAAGATGGCCTGTAATTAGACATTGTGTACCGCAGATTCATGGCGGAGGCGAGATGGAGTTTGCAACGCATGAAGAGACAGGGATTGAGATGAGATCTCTGAGTGCAGCATCTTTGGTTCATGAGATCACGAGGTGATGGATGGAGAGTACGCGTTGATGAGCGAGCATGGGGAGAAGAGATATGTTCGTACACCTGCAGAGATGTGTTCTATCTGAAATATTCTATATTTTACATTTTTATAAAATTCGAAATACGGAAAGTAAAGAGCTTAGAAAAGTACTGGAATTAAATATGAATTTAAAACTTGAAGAACACAAATTTTAGGACTTCATTTAGGGAGGGGGGGGGGACCAGGGAAGATTCGCTGCCACGGGTGAGAATAAGGGTGTGGGAGGCGTTTATGTCAGCCTTTTTGAATTTAGAAGAAAATGAAAACTGAAAAAAAATCCAAATTATTGCAATTAATAAAATTTTATCCAACATATATTTTATAGTCCCATTTAATAAACTAAAAATGTCACTAATTTGTTTATGTTCATTTAACTATTTTTGCTGATAATTAAAACAAATAAAAAATAATTTGCAGATGGAGGAGAAATAAACAGTTGGTGGTACTTTACATATTAGATTTATAAAATTACTTTCAATTATCTGACGACTTTGTTTCTAAGGTCGACTTTTTCAATACTCAACTAAAACCAATATTTAAGTTAATACAGTCATTCTAGGAATGTCATTGGTTGTTTCCATGAAAATACAGTCCTAATCAACCAGTTAAAAGTTAGCAGAGTATTTAAAGACTGGCCCTAAGAGGTATTCCGTGTCAATATCGTCTATTTGCATGAACCTCTCCCATCACACAGCCCCCCCCCCCCCCCCCCCCACTCATCTCAATTAGATCACACTGGTCATCAGTGTCCGCCATTAGGGGCTGTAATCGCATCACCGCCAATAAGCCACATAAACCCGCGTCATCTCCGACTGAGAGGCTGGGGGATGGACCACAGCAACTGAGTCGGAAGATCAAGGTGTTAGTGATGACGACATGGTTTATTAACTCTCAGATTAGGAGATTATGTGTAGTCGGACGTAAGACTGTGGGACACATTCGGCGATTTATATCACAAATAGATAAATTAGTACGATCAGGATTTTGGTCGATTGTTCATGGATCTGTTGATCAGCTTGTTTACGATCGGTTAAATTGAACATTAAAGTACCACTCTCATCTTGAAACAAGTTATTTTTAAACGAAGGTAACCCCCAAACTAAGTCTAGATTGACCCATTGTTCCGCGATTTCCGCTCTCCCTTGGACACAGGAAGGGTTCGGGTTCTTGCCGGCCGAGCCAACTCTGACGTCACTGCTGGCTACCTGTCGCTGCCTTGCCCACATGTTTCATTGTCATTCGATGAAAGACGCACTTCCTTCAGTCCACTCTTTGGTGTCTTGGTGGATGTATGTTCATCGTACAGAACACGATCATTTATCCACAATCTTATTTTCATTACTTATTAATCATATCGTAAAGCTAACAGAGTGAAGTGTCGTATTGAAGCCTGGTAAAAGCAGTTTTGGGTAAAGTTGTTGATCAGGTGCAGGAAAGAAGAACTTGTCGTATATTTGTAAAAACAAGTGCTTTTATTTTCATTATGTAAGTACAGTGCCCTTTGTGATCGTGACAATTTTATATTACACCGATTTCGTATAAAATCCAAAATTTCATTAATTGACAAACATCGAAATAATACAAGAATAGGTACCTATAAAACTTTGCTAAAAGCATTGAAAATGTTCTACGTTGCTGTGCTTTTGGGTGTAATAACAATTCTGTAAAGAACGGAACACTATCATTCCATCGTTTCTCCAAACAACTAAAATCACCAGAATTACATCGTCAGTGGCTCTATAAAATTAATCGAGTAAACTTTTTGCCCAGTCCTTACACTTATGTATGCTCAGCACATTTTCTCGAAGACGATTATGAAAAAAGTGTCAAATTAAAGCAACAGTTAATGTCGATGAATCACGTAACGTCCTGAAAATATCGAATTAATTATTGAAACAATAATCTATGTGTTGTTGTTATAGTCACACTATAAAGACAACTGTCAAATCCAATAAGTAAGGTAGGCCGAGTGATAGAGCGCGCTGAAGCAGGGTGAGCCGGCAATGACGTCAGGTATAGTCAAAGGAAAAAACATGACCTCGTTACAAAATATTTTTTTTCTTGGAAACTGTACATCCGACAAGTTTGATTTTTTCAGAATGTTTTCCTATTAACGCGAACGACAAGTCCTTCAAAGTAAAATCAAGATAAGAGAGTCCCTTTAAGTTTGTCGATCAGTTAGGCCGTCGAACAGATGTTTTTTCGGGCCGTATTCCAGAACTATTAAATTCCCAATTCTGATGGAATCTGATTCGGTGCAATGTTAATCCTTATGGCCGTGACCGGATTCCATCAGGATGGAATTGGGGAAACGTTCTAGAATACGCCTCTTAAGTTACTCCTAAGTACTACTCGAAGTTTTTTCGTTCAGTTAGGCAAGTTTGGGTGTAAGGGCACGATTTTATTTTTAAGTATAATTGTACTTTTAATTATATTGTGACACAACGAGTACCTATGGTTTTTGATTTCTCAATAAAATTTACAATTTGGGTGATAATGTTCTAAAAAATCAACCCTAACTTCTAAAAAATCTTTTTACTGACTTTTTCTTTGCTTTCAATCTGAAGTTTAAACCCCGAAGATTCTGTTCGGGGTCTGTGGGGTGGGGGTCGCAAGAGGGGGTGAACTCTTTGATCGAATAGAGAGCTGATCTTTGCGGGGGTCGTCGGGTGGGGGGTGAAAATATTCACCGCGACTCGAATTTGATTTTTACACGGATCATCTCCTTCCATAACCCTTCAATTATTCAAATTTCCACCCCTGGTAAAGCATGGGCGTGACCCCCTCCTCCTGGCCCAGCATCTTCAACCCTCTACAACCCACACGATGCGCAAGATCATCAAACATGACAAACATTGAGGCGTTGATGCAAGGGTTTCATTTATCAAATAAATTAACAAATTTCAACAATCCAACTGTACTCTCCCATAAGGACGGACATTTATACATATAATTTGATTTCACAAAACCTTTGCAGACATTTTTATATTCAGCTTTCTGTAAACTTTATCACAAGCAATCGTGAAAAATATTATACTGTTAAAGCAATTCAAAGTTTTCGGATATTTCGTCATGTTTTATATTAAAATATTATTTTTTTCAACTGTTTCGATTTTAATATCAAAATCTTCGGGACAAAAACTTATAAAATTTTCATCAAAAAGAAAAACAATTACACTTTAAACAAAAGTATCCGAGAAAAAACTGTGTTCGGTGTTCTGTCGATTTAATATTCAATATCTGTACATCTGAGGTAGAAGGCCTGAAGTCACTTTCAAGTATTCTTGAGGTGAGCTCAAAACCCAGTAATTGTACCTTTATCTAATCATATTTGTAATATGCAGCGCTGCTACTGACGACGGATGAATGATTATGATGATGATTGGGAGATGATGGTGAAAATTAGGTAAGGATGGAAGGTGGGAAGGAGGCGGTCGTGGCCTATTAGTAACGTACCTTCCCAGCATTTGCCTGTCGACTGAGGGAAAACCACGAAAAAACCCCAGTCAGGAAGGACGGCCGCGGGAATCAAACCCGGGCCTCCGGAATACAAGCTCAGAGCGTTAACCACTCACCCAATATATTATCAATATATACCTTGATAATATGAATCCAGAAGTGTGCAACGCAAAGTCTAGAAAAGGACATCGGGCCCTCTACCTCTGCTGTACAGATATGCAATGCCACTGGCAGTCATGTTTATTGTTCACACTACGCTGTAAAGCTGTGTGATGTTAGCAACAAAGCTTGAGTGTGACGCTAATCGTTGCCTGCTTGTCGCCGTGCCCGACAGGTACTTCTGTTTCATTAGGCGTTTACATCACGTGGTCTGCTGTGAGGCGGGTTGCGTGGGTGTAAAGCGGGATGCATACACTCAGGGGTTGTTTGTAACGGAGGAGGAATACGACGTTTTGGGGAAATGTGACTTTAATTCGGTTACATCTATTGCCATAAAAAGTATTGTACAAAATAAATTGAAAAGGAAATGCTGTATATTTCTTGCATATTTTGTAATGGTCTTGATATGCTCTGTTCTTTTTGGAAATAATAACAAAAAATCAACCTATAAATGAATACAGGAAAAATTTTCAAAAGATTGTGAGCTTTATTGTACAAATTTTGGAAAGTGTAATTGTATTAATTACTATTTCGTTTGTACTACTTTCTTTTAGGAGTACCTACGCTTACTCCTTCTTACACAAATATAACAAACGTGTTTAAAATTTGAAAAATTAACGATTATGTTGTCCTAATTTAAGGTATTTATAGAAAAAAAATCCTTTTCTGTTATCATAAATTGTTACTTTTTCATATCGATTGGTAAAAATTATCAAGCTCTTATATAAAATCAATTTTATAACCTTTACAAAGAATTACTTTTTACTTTCTACCTCGCTTTCTACTTATTTCTGTAAAGTAGAATTCAAAATCATGTTCTAACCCCAACAAAATACTCTCCTTTAATCATCGCATCAAATCTGAACCCAAAGATGTCACTTGACAACACACCACCAGCATGCCATCACATCGTCAAATTAATTACAATTAATCCCTCCCAATGTGATTACTGGTTAATAATGCATCCAAGAGCTGTAGTGTATACTCAAACACAACTGGGGGAGGCGTCAGTGGGGGATGAGGGGGGCCTCTAGGGGGGCCTCTAGGTGATTAGCATTTAGATGGCACCCAGAAGAATATAATACAATTCTATGTAATCTTGATTTCAAGTTCCATCTGTCCTAGTATAGTGACGTCATTGCTTGACAGTTGAACATTAATTCCGTGGTGTTGGGTTTTGTATTTACGCAATAATTAGAGATGCTGCGAAGAGATTTCGACGCCGACGTCGGACTTGGGGAGTTGGGAGATGTTATCGGCGACGCCGGGGAGATATTTGAGATTCTAGAAGGAGGGGGGGGGGGGGGGGTTGAGAAGGTTGCTGTTGGGTATTTGATGGTGAAGGGGTTCGAAAATGTGGTGTGACTTTTGAAAGAAACAGATGAAGTTCTTACATTTTGGAGATTGTTATAGAAAAGTACCTTGCAAAATAAATTAAAATAAGTATACAAAATACCTAGGATGAAATTTCTGGAGGACATAGACATTATTAATATTTCGAAAAATACCAGTGGAAAACAGGGTTCTGCCGAGAAAAATTTGGGTGAATGTCATTCGATTTGGTGTAATTTTGAATCGCCGTGTAGCTAGTTTTGAGAATTATATAAATTACAAAATGTCAAAATATTGGTCTAGAAGTATTAAGAAGAGATACATTTATTGAACAGGCAGGTCCGGGGCGCATAGCCCCGGCAAGTTATTGAATTATAGCTCTAGTCCAAGCATTTTAGTACTTTTCCCGACATGATCAGTCAATTTTTAAATGTTTTCTTCATATATTATTTTAAATTTGCTTTTTATTTTTAGATAAAGCGTTGATTTCGGGGGTGACCCCCCCCCCCCCCCATCTTGTTAAATACCTAAAAATTCGTTTTCTTTCATAATACGTTATTTCTTTAGGAACGAACAACATTTTGGTTCTATAATGAAGTCAACGGTACGAGAGATGAGGAGTTCCTAAATTACTTCTGAATATCTCTTAGTCTCAATGAAAATGAAAATGTAACTTATCTCAAGATAAGTTCAACATATACTTGTAACTCGGCAACGCCAGCATCAAAGAAAATTAAATTAACTTCTCCGCCCCCAACACAAAGTTCTATTATAAAATACAATTAAACCGACTGACTCTGGAGTTCCTGGAACTGAAGTGAAGATGAACCGAGTTTGCAATTACTACTCCGTTACCTCGCTGTTCCATGGCGTGATGTTAGCTTCTAGATGTTCTTCCCAGCATCCTCTGAGACACTTCATTTTCAACCATCAGTTGTTTGGACCAGTTTTAAATACTTTGTAATTGTTCCACATTTTTGTTATTTTTTTATTAGATCTTCCCATATTTTATAGTTTGTTATGTTGATGTTTGGTACGTTCTAGAACTCGGGTATTTAAAAATGTAATATTTAAATATTTAAATTAAAATTATGTGAACTTTTTTCGTTTTATACTTTTTCAAAAGGTTGACCATGTGTTATCTCATTTTAGTAAAAACGGTATTTGAACAAAACGGATTGGCTGCTGGGCAGGCTCCTTGTCGATCAATCCTTGTTATTATCAACGAAATCAGAGCTCACTTACTAGAGTTAGAGACTTCATGGGATTATGCCACCAAACCTTTATCAGCCAATAATTTTTTTTCGAATGACGTTTATAATTTGTTCGAGTCTACCTAGGTACTGCATATTAATTTTAGGCCACTCATATAATTCTTATTATGCAAATAAAATTGAGTTATGCAAAAAAAAGATGGTAGGAAAGTTTTTTTAAAATAATACTGAAATTAATAAATATCATTGATAGGTATACTGCTACCGACCTAATGTATATGATTGTCTGCAAAGATTGAATGGGCGTAAATTTTACATAAAAAGCAAATTATTGCGTTTAATACGTTTCAGCAACTTTCAAGCGTTCTACAATTGAAAATCTCCATCATTAAGATTTGCAGAACTTCAAGAAATGATTCCAACTCGATCAAAACTCAATTAATATGTGAAACCAATATATTTGATATCACTTCATTATCTTAAGTTATTTAATCTATTTTAATCTCCTAAACAATCACACAAACCAAACTCCATCCCAAAATAAACCCTCGCTGCTGGAAAAGTAATTTTTCCACCCGGCTCTCTCATTCTCCATCTACCTCTAGTACCTAACGTTAGCGGTGCTGTTTTAGAATTTCAATTTTCCACTTGGCTGGCGGAATGCTGTATAACTCCTAGCTACTAATTCACTTACTTTTCATTATCTACCCTGGCAAACTCGGTGTATATAGCTGACTTGAGAGCGCCATGGTGGAACTTTACCGGAGCCATGGATGGCACTCAGGAGACCCATACTCATAATTACAGAATAAATTCTACGAGTCTCTATAGGCTAGTCGTAACTAACATCTACCTTAGTTTAGATTCTCTTGCCAGTGTGATTCGCGTTGGATATCTAGAGATTCTTGTGGAGTAGATTTAGTTTTATGATTTTTGTGGTTGGGAAAATTTGATTTGATATTTTATTTTAATTTGTAGAGTCAGATGATAACGCAGTTTACCTAAATATGTTTCAAAACTTCATTTTGCATCAATTTGGATATAACCTTGCTGTTAGAAGAAGATTGTTTACTATGAAAATTGTACTTATAGTGACATAACAATTATGATGTATCTGTAGTCTACAAAACTTGACAGATCTGTCAATATAATAAAACAAAAATGTGAGTTATACTTCTCTTTTGGTTTTCTTGAATATGTTATGTTAGTGGTCCATTTTCCGATTTATTAAGGGTCCACCACATATTTAAAAAACAAATCAGCTGTGTTTTTCAACACGACAGCAGTTACATGGAAACGAGCTTAGCTTGGATTTTATTCCAAAGGAATAAAATATAATTAAAGTGATGGAGTTCATAAAGTAACATCTTTACAAGGATCTCTGAGATGATATGAAAGATTAATCTGTAATTCACTTTTATAGTCTGCTTTTTGATTGCTTACTCAGAGTGATTCATACTCATATAAAATGAAACTGAAATAATTTGACAGTAGAATGTATGTATAAGTACGTACACTCCCCCAAATAATAAACGGTACTTGGTACAAAACGTATTGGCTGCTGGGCCGGTTCCTTGACAATCAATCCTTGTTATTATCAATGAAATCAGAGCTCAACTAAAAGAGTTAGATAATGCTTTTGCACTGACTTCATGGGATGATGCCATCAAACCTTAATCAGTCAATTCATTTTCTTTCGAGTACCGTTTATTATTTGGGGGAGTGTACATATTCACATACTAAAACATTTGTTGTTGTTTGTCTAGTTAACAAAAACGCATTGATAATTTTGTATGGAAATCTGCAAAATCTATTCAAATTGTACGAAGAGGGATAGTAGCACACAGAATGCTAAGACGTTTTATATACGTTATGTCGTTAAAAGATCAATTAAATGCTTATAACCAATCGGATTCACCTGATTTCAAAGTAGACATTTGAAAGCTGTAAAAACAGATAAACCAATAAAATGGAGCCTTTCTGTGGATATATTTCTCTTTAGTAATATTAAATAAAATAATGTAACTGTCTAAATTTACAAACTCGATTTATTTTCTAAATTAATACCCCAACATTCTCTTCACATTTCTATAAAGTCCACCATTCTTCATCCCACCTCTGCCACCACTTGTGATGTCACCCGGTGAAAGGGTTAGGGTACGTATGATGTTGTTGTCACAAGTGGCGGCTGCACTAATGAAAGAGAGTGGTCGCGATAAATCAGTGCGCTCACTGGTCACAAGGGACACCCCCCCCCCCCTGCCTTATGACGTATACCCTCCATGTTATACGTCGCTAGGTCTAATTTGCCGCCACTTTTTCTCTTGGGGCCCGTTAGTTTTACCACCGCCGGGCCGACAGATGGCGCTGGCTATGGTCACGTGACGTGAGCCTAATGAGCCGAGCACTGGCGCATGCGCAATGGTATTCTAATGAGATTGGCGGCAAATCAAGGCGGCGAGGATTTAGCGGTGTTTAATTTGTGTTTAGACTGAAAATGAAATGGCTGAATGAGAAACGTCGATAATAATATGCAGGTGACCGAAAGCTGAATGAATTTCATGCACAATAATCCTAAATTACACAGACTTGTTGAACGATAGGTACCTAATCGGGCAAAATTTTTTAATAATAAATATGACATGTTTTATATCTAATTCTTTTCAAATTAGTGATTTTTTTTATTATATACTACATTATATTATATTATATAAAATATAATATTGTTTTAGTACTTCCCAATATTTTTTGATTTAAGTTTTTCGAATTTCACTTATTTTCGTTAAATTGAGTGTTGAGTTTCATTATTTACATCTGTAATTCAGTCTTAATCATTCCATTTCAGTTTCAAAACGTCGAAAATTCATAATATTTCAATTCAAAAAGCAGGTGTCAATAATGTATTTCCTAACATTGAATTAATCAATGAATTACGGTATTGAGAAATTACGTTTCGTTAACTATGCACGTTTATTCCAACCTTAGGTACATTATACATTAAATGCGATACATCAACAATTGTGACTGGTAGTTTCTTCAATCGATCAAATCGTAACAATTGATTTGTGTTTAAATCATCAGTCAATTGGCAGTGATTTTGTGCAGGAATTATCTTGGAACGAAGATTTAGAATTCGATTCAGTTCACCCTGTTGGACCACAATAGAATGTTTATGCGTTTAAATTATTGGCGCGAAATAGAGGGGCGAAAGTTAATGACCCGAAATGTTCCATTCAATTTGGACCAAATGTTAGACAAAGCCAAATTTAAACAGTTGGTTTGACTCAAATTTATTTGTGATACAAATCTACTGAGAATTGTTTGATTTGTATTCCAAAATGTATGGATCACTAATTTCAGATCTTGTAATAAAATTTTATTGGCTTGGGGGGCACTTTTCAAAATCACGAAAATTCACACTTAAAATTCGGCTACCAGCAGTTTTTGACCATCACAAACCCAATTCCACAAAATTCTCTTTCCCAATACAAGATTGAGTCCCATTTGATACCTCATACAATCTATTCTCCAATCCTAAGAAATCACACCAATTTCGAACTGTTGGCTTTACCACGTGGTTTTGTCGAGTCCGAGCGCCTCTGAAATGTTCCCCCGGGACTTGGAGGGAGGATGACCGGGTGACGATTCAACACTCTTCGGTGATAATTCGACGCTTATTGTTCCAACTTCGAGAATGAAATGATTCTTCTTATCTCGTTCAGGTTTCGTACGAGATGCGAATACAAATCGGTGGTGAATCGGCAGCGGGATTTAGAGGGGTGAATATAGGGGCTGTCAGGTCGGGGGAGGGGGTGACCTCTTACCCCCTCCCCCCACTATCCCGCAGGGTGAGTGAGAGGAAAATAAGAATCAAGGGATCAACACTTATCGGTGTGTTTGTTATGTGTACATTTTGTTAGAGTAATGTTGGTTGTTTACGGGAGTATTGGGTAACCTTGCTTTTATGTAAGACGGTTTTGATGCCTGTTTTACATACTTTTATTGAACTTTTTATCATGGTAGCTATTGATTAGAGTTTATTGTTTGCAATAAAGTTTGCCAAAAACAAAATAGTATCCTGTACGTACAGTGAGGTACAGTGTAGGTTCTACTGAATATTCTGTGTATGTTTCAATAGGACAATTATTAAAAACAAAAATCAAATACGTTTCACAAAAACTAGCAAAAACTTTTATCCTATTTTTCTCCAAATGTGAATGAGCTATTAATTTTCCATTTAAATCATTGATACTCGTAAAATTAACAATTAATCCACATATCAAGCCTCATTAATACATACTGTGTAACCTTTCAGTGTAGTTCAAATTATTTTCCCTAAGGCGTGAAAGTATTCACTCAAAAAGCACTCAAAAAAGTGTTCACTCCACTTTACAAGTGTCTCTCTAAAAGAATTCACTCTTTGCTGCCAAATACTAAAAGTATAGGTACCCTATATAATTATGTGCAAGCTGCCTCCAGATCCTGTTCCATCTGCTAATATAAAAACAGTCGACCATCTTTAGCTAATAAACAAGGTTTCCAACTGAATGAATCACCCTCCATCATATCTTTATCTTCGATGTTATTCTTCCTCTCTTATAAAATTGACAAGTATTCAACAACCTCTTGATCAATTGTCCCAAAACTTCAATAAAATAAACAAAACACACTTTTATTCCATCTCCTTCAACTTTTCCCACCTTCTCACCTACCGGAAGCGAAGCTTTTAGAACCGGAAGTGACGTCATTGTCGCTAGAGAACCGGAATTGTTGACTCTGCTCTCGAAAGTGCCACCGGCGAGGTTTGAAGTGGAGACCCGCCATTAAGTGTTGACACCAAGTCAAGTGAGGGGAGGGGGTCATTAGGGGGGGGGGGGGAGAAGTGGTAATGTGATACAGAACACTTAGATGGGACGGAAATTAAACTGTCATTGACACGTCAAACCAAGAGCGATTGTTTGGATATATTTTATGAATATATTGTTGGATAGGTTCATTTGTCGCATGGAGAAGTTTTTTTTATCAGGAAATTTGAATGAATACACTTTTGGCATCATGATTTGGAGGCCAAATGACTGTCACTTTTTACCGGAGGTGTTTTCAAAATGAAAACGTGGAGATTTTCGTCAAACTCTTCGTAGGCCATCAAGTGATAAGGGATGGAAGCACTTTCAACCCCTTTTGGAAAGTGACACAGTGCCATTTTGTCAACTATGATGTCATTAGCTTTATTGCCTATGCTTCTGTTTATTGCGATATATTTACTTATTGTTACAAACTTCTTTGCATAATTCACACAATAAAAAGTAGTGTATACTAAAGAAAGCCAAAACTGGAGATAGAACAATCTGAGAGAACGATGTGTTATGTTCGATCTCAAAATAAATGAACCTATCAATCGAATTGCTTCAATATCAGCTTTCATTCACATAATTTTTCGTGTTTGGAGCTTTATTTCAATAATGAGATTACAATAAACGATTTGATGCCCACAAGAGAAAGGATTTGAACTTTAATTTGCATGTCTTCAATTATCGCGGTTTCAGATGTATTAAAAATGGAGTACATACATTTTAGAAACAATAATGAAAACGGCGTGAATCGGTGTATTTTTGGTCCTATTTTGTCTGAAACAGCCCTAAAATATGAGCCAAAACGGCTTCATGAAAATAATTGTTATTTTAAGTCTCACATTTTTGGGGATGTTTCAGCCAATATACGAGCTAAATTACACTGAGCTGTTTTTGATTAACTCTTCTGGCTACATGCTTTTACAGACATGTAAACTTGTGAGTAGATTATTGCATTAAAGCAATATTGTAAAAATTTATCCCCGACATTAGTAAGCTTCTACCAGGGATTTATGTTGTGATTATCAACTTTCCCCTAGGTCCATTACATTCTCAACTCCTCTGCTAATTCTGCCGGCTCACAGCCAGTCATCAAATGGCCATGTGGGTAGTTTTCACGCTCTAATATGTCATTCGCCACGCATCTTTTCTATGTCTACGTAGAATTAGAATGCAGCTTCACCCCCTCGGATTCAACACAATGAGGGGTTGTTTTTAGTCGTGTGGCGCGAAAATTGACTTTTGATTCAAACTCAAAAGGTTCCATTAATCATTGAGAAGTGGGAGGAATGTTTTCGTATAGTGTTGTGTAAAAGCATAAGTTATGCTAAATAATTTCATAAATGAAATGAATAAATAGTGTATAGAGTGAAAGTGGTGAACATATTGTAGATACTTACTCATCTTTATTTGAAGCATCTCGTATGAGAGGGGTTTACAGGTTTTATTGTTCACAAATCGAATGTCAGATAGATATTGTTTGCAACGTGTTGTAAAACACGTGATTAAATCACGAAACTTGTTAAATCCTCAAACGAATTTAACTTTCAAATATAATTTAGAATGTCATGAAATATTTCGGTAGCTTATAAAACCATATTTAGTAAAATCTACACAAATAATAGTATAAATGTAAAAAAACACAATTTTAATTTTGAAGATTATTACTTACGTATACCGAAATGTTATCAAATCTCAACAGCCTTGATCAATAATCAGGACATTTTCTTTCTTCAAACATACCACGACTGATTAAAATCCTTCATTGATCCAATTATCAATTATTTAATTTGTTGTGTTACACCATTTAATCTTAAGATTAAATTTAGCTGTAAGTTCTGTAAGCCTATGTAATTATTTAATAAAATATATTATGCCTACACTTACTTGGCATCAAGTTATTTGAAGATTTAGGATGTGTTTTCGTTCTCGTATTGTAGTCCTGAATCATGCAGTTATCTACAAAATCTAACTATGCTACATGTCAAAATAAAAACGAAAACTAATTTCGGGAACGATAAAATAATCATTCAGCATTGTTAAGATCTTATTAAGATCTTAACATTGTACATCTATATACATATATTCATCGTCTCGTGCAAATTGGATCAATTGTAATAATATTCATACTCAATCTATCATTTTAAAAGCAATAATAAAATACACTTTTCTGACCCAAATCAAATCTCTAATTGTATTGCATGCATTTCCAAGATCACTAAATTAGCAATCCAGATAAGTCATCTGTGGGGTTGTTAGTTTAAGGGTATCAAATCGAATTAACGCCACGTGTCTTGGAAGTAAGATTACAGTGGTAATCCATTCATCATCCCCCACTCACCCCTCCATCACCCCTCATTCGCCTACTATCAGGGGCACTTAGATGGACTTTAGATGGTAAATAATAAGCCCTGCACGAGCATGAAGAATTTGTCAACGCTGATAAGGTATAAGGGATGAAGGAAGGGATGTTTTAGGGGCTGGTGGATTATTGTTGAGCATGACCAAAGCATGTGGAATTAGACAATTGTATTTCGTGTGAAATTTTACGATATTGTTATGTGCTTTGACCGGCAATTAAGTCCCCCGGCATCACACAAAGATATTTTATAGCTGTACCGAATCTCTTCATTCTACTTGGAAAGCGATCAGTAAACGCGTTGGTAAGTGAGCTTTGGGAATGGTGGAAGACTTTGACCACAGCTTTTCTTTCAGGTTATCCATCAGTAAAGCGGAGTGTAAGCTATAAAACAATTTTACGGTAAAACCAAAACACCGATATTGCTAGAAATCAATAGGTAAGCAAACAGAATAGTTGTAATGTACTTTTGTGGGAAAATTGCGAAAGAACACATCAAAAGTGAAATAAAGAAAAACAGTTAAATAAGCCATAGTTGCAAATGGAGTCGATAGCTTCACTAAAACAGACAACATGTTTCTCTTATCAATCTGAATTATGGCAACTCTCTATAATTTATTTAAACGAACTAAAGTTAAATTTGTGTAATTGTAAACCTTAGGTTATGTATAGTAACAATTTATTTGGTCAAGTTGACCAACCTTTTAGACCTTATTCCTATAAGGTTGGAGGTTATTTGGCAGTCTCTACACAATTTTATGGAATTGTAGGTTTCATGGATATAAAATGCACTAATTTGTAGATTATAGGCTCGTATTAAAACTATTTTACTTCATCTATCACACTATCTTACGTAATGTTGTAACGGATAACAGTTTTATTTGCCTCATTGATTACACACCTCCTTGGTTTTACTGACCTGTCGTTGATGGGATGTCGTGAAATCTTCAGCTTCGGCTCCATCACAGCATCCCGACCCGACCCAACATGCCAGTGGCGTCAGGTTTTCAAAACACCTTATTTACACGAGCCAGTAGCTTGATTGTTCAAATGTCAAGTCCTAA
Source organism: Leuctra nigra (assembly GCA_934045905.1). Classification (NCBI taxonomy): domain Eukaryota; kingdom Metazoa; phylum Arthropoda; class Insecta; order Plecoptera; family Leuctridae; genus Leuctra; species Leuctra nigra. Next base: position 25,954,529 of record OW203765.1, on the reverse strand, counting down.
TACAATTTTATTATTTCTAATAAATATAAACATATTTTAAACGATAAATATTCAAGTTCTAATATGTTTTCACTCATATTAATTGTCAATTTCTATCATGGAGTCTTGATTGAAAATATTGTAACTTTTCAATTCTTGTTAATAAACTTTCCTCTCATGACTGTGAGCAATTGCCTTTCATGTTATAGACAACCTGTATTAAAATTTATTAATTTTGAAATAAGAAGTAAGAAATAAGAATAAGAAGTGGAGGTGTTATGATTTCATACTCGGGGATCAGAAAATTAGTGTATGAAAAAGACACTACTTTTTCCAAGATAAAATTTTCTGTTGGATGTTCCAATATCTTTAAAATCCTCAACATACCTACAGCTCAATATTTTGAGTCAATACCCAAAGAAAAAAGAACATAGAAATGCACATAATTTAACAAATTAACACACCATCATGAAAATGAAATTGAATATCCCAATTGAATTAAACAACGAGTACGAAAACAACAATTTTTAAATATACTGAATTTCAGTTCTTAATGATGTTCGTTAATCGTTGGCAACTTTGATATAAAAAATTTATCCAACTTACTCAAATTTAAAAAATGAATGAACATATAAATGTCATACTGACCAATTGAAGTTCTGGACGCCACTGCCCTGGTCAGTTGTTTAACAGCGCTGATTTAACAGCTGCGATCAAACGCACGTCAACAAATAATTAACTAGGGTTTAAGGTGGTTTTAGTAGCTCTAATCATTGGTTTATTGCTAATAGCACGCGGCCAGGGGCAGGTTTATAGGTGTGATCTACAACTCGTTCCAGAGACATCAGCTCACGTGATAAACACTTTTATTAACACACGATGACTTTGCGGGGAATGTTGACATGGTCTGCAATGCAGGGATTTGATCAGTTATTTTTAACGGAATAGAATATACATAAATGGGTTCTTGGGGGTATTTTTTTTTGTAAAAACCATTCTCAAAAGCTCAAGTTTACCGACCTAATTGTATACTTTGTTAAGTATACAGATTTTTTTAAAGTTATAACTACCATGAAAAAAGGATCCTTTGCGTCAATTTATCTGACTCTTAAATATAAAAAACCAGTTTCATTATTCTTTATTTGATTCACATTTTTTGCAAAGAAAAAAAGGAAAAGCTCTACCTTTTCCTAATGGAATCCAATATTAGAGCTTCACCTTTTCCATTTAATACTTCCATGTATTTAAAGTTAAAGCCAAAATTAATTATATTAAGTTCATGCATTATCTATCATTTATTTGTGTCGTCAGGTACCGGTGTCAATTTTTTTTTTATATAAAAATACCCCCTTCCCCCCCCCTTTTTTTAAATGCGTTTAACGTCGTTCTGGTCTGCAGCTAACGACGACGGAAGATATGCAGATGTGGGAAGGATGCGGCCGTGGTGTATTAGTAGTGAACCTTCCCATCATTTGGGAAGAACTTTGCCTGAGCCAACTTGCTCCACGATGACGTATGACTTTGTTCTGTGGTCTCCGCTGATCCAGATGTTATTTACAGCTTGTATCATAGCAAGGGGAGGAGAATGGGGTTGATCATATTGTTGTAAAAGGGGAGGAAATTGGGGTTACTTTGACAAAGCTTTGGGAAGATAAAGTGGGCCAATAAAAGACTATCGCCTTCGTCGTGAAAAAAGGAAAATGTCTATTGATGCCCTCAATAGGGTGGAATGATTCTCTGGGGGCGAGGGGCGACAATAGTATCGATGAAAAGATCTGCTGTAGACAAACATGAGGGTAACAAAAAGATGTTTAGTTTTATGAAAATTATTATCGGCTCTTTTATAAATGGAAGACTCAAACAATAGTCGCGCGTAATTACATCAATTTTAAAATTAAATAATTTAATTGTAACAAAGTTTTCAAAATTCACTTTTTAAAAATAGTTATCAACAGTTCGTTAAGCTTTAAAAAGTAGAATATTGCGGTTTGAATAACAAAAACAAGAATCAGAACTGAAATGTTATGGTCTTGGTGATTAAATTTTGTCAGAATTAAAGAATAAGCATGAATTTGCTTTGTACAATTTCTGAGTAGAGATTTTGGATCGATAAAATATATACCTAGTGTTGCGGATAAAAATATAAGGGAGATAAGAATTTTCAAACATTAATTTGATTTCTAGTTATGATAACACGGATTTATTCGTAGAACAGAATACATGATACTAACCAATAATAAATAACTTATTTACATAAAATCACAAACATATTTAAATGAATCAATCAATTCTTGATGACATCATCCGATAGTAAGCTATCAATACTGAACGGATTCGATCTCTTCTGCACACTCGTGGGATTCCGCCTCTCTTCGTGCATCTTCGGCTCCTCGTCGACGTGATGGTTGACGGACGACGCCGACGACACGTTCCCGTAGTCATCGTCGTCGTCGGAGGTGCAGATATTGACGTCGGTATCGCTGAACCCGCCGACGCCTCCTACAAAGCTCTGGCGAGGGGCGACGCCGAATACCGGCGCCTCCGTCGTCGAGTCGTCCTCGACGTCGATATCAGTGTCGTCGTCGTCGTCGTTGTTCGGGTTGTTTTGATTCCCGGAGTGTTTATTGCGTTTCGCTTCCCAGTCTTGGCGGAGAGTTTGGAGGTCGACGACGATCCCTTTGGCGGCGAGTTTTCGTTGTTGACGTTCCAGAGATTTGTTGATCTTCTTGTCCCGACGTTCTTGCTCCTTTCTTTTGAGTTCTTCCTCCGGGATCGGCTCGCCGCTGCAGGTCTGGGGGTGGGCGTTGTGGGCAGGTCGACCTGGGCCCTTCTTCGTGTGCTCTTTCTTACGCCATTTGGCACGGCGGTTCTGGAACCATACCTGGATGGACAAGAAAATTACATTTAGAATTTGTATTTTTGTTCAAAAGTGCACCGAGACTGGAAGTGGTTTTAAGGTAGGCTCACAAAGATAAGCTTATGTTTTACGGAAGTGAGTTTATGTACCAAACTCACTGTAAAAACAAGTATTAGCCCAAACAGGGTGAATCATAAACAGCTCCATTGTAGATATTTTATATCGATGTTTTCCTGAAAAATTCTATTATTTTCATGAAGCTGTTTTGGTTCACATTTTTGGAGCTGTTTCAAGAAAAAACGATCTGAATGGTACACTGGAGCTGTTTTTGATTCATTGTTTTGGTAACTTATTTTTCAGTGCAAATAAAACATGTTAACTGACAGGGCACGGAAAGAAAATTCACTACTGATAAAAAATACCCTCTTCCGCAAAATGCAAGTCACTATCTTTGTAAACTTAGTACATGAACTTTTTAAATTGAGACAAAACGACAGATCAATCCTGACCCTACCGTAAAATCAATTATATAATTTAAATATTTAAATGAGTATATAAAATGATTAATGAAATAAAATAATGAAATACACATCATTATTGCACTTCTCATTATCCAGAGATAAGTATTATAATTAATTATTGATTATTTAAAATACATTTGGTTTCGATGCATGGTCCTGATTTCTGTCACTTTCAATTTACAAAATAATTTTGTTTACATAACATTTCTGCATCCAACAATTTTGTTACCACAACAAAAGTTTGTAGATCATTATGACAGTCTTGTTTGAAAATAAACTTGTTTTTATAAATCTGTTCTTACCGCGACTCTGGACTCCTTGAGGTCCAGACGCATGGCCAACGCCTCCCGCATGAACACGTCTGGATAATGGCTGGCGAGGAAGGCTCGCTCCAGCTCCTCCAGCTGCCAGCTGTTGAAGTTGGTCCTGGAGCGACGCCGCTTACTGCTGCTGGACAAGAAGTCGTCGCCGTCCAAGTCGCCTGGAAGAAAAGAGACAGACATTTTAGCACAAGAAATATCTATACAAAACATTAGACATGTTTTTAGACATGCAATTTTTTTTAATATGATAATTGTTGTAAATATAATGTTTTATATTATTTTTTATGTTATTTAATCATGTATCAATATGTTTAAGTAATTTGTATACATTTAATTACCTATATTAAAATTTTATTTACAATTTATTGTTTTCAAATGAAATTTCAAATTCTACATATCTGAAAAAAAACTTACAATATTTTTATAACTGATTTTGTTTTTTAACGCTATCAAAGGTGATAGCATAAATAAGAATAACATAAATAACATAAAATTACTATTAAAAAGTAAAGTAATTGGATTGTATCAAAAACAATTAGACGCCTGGAATACACCAACCACAATTTAACAAATTGTGAACACAATTTAACAATTTAACAAACTGGATATCTATAAGTAACAACAATAATAAAGTAACATTAATTGGATATAAGGACTGAAAACATCACTGAGAAATTTCGATAAAATGTAATATTTTTGTAAATTTGGAACATTTTTTTTATTCAAATCATTTATCTCGGTAATCAGATTTATAATTACTTTTTATTATCCCATTTATATTAAAAATAGTTAATTAATTTCATTATAAAAATTTATGACACGTGCAAATGTACTGGCCAGTTTCGTTTGCTAAAGAATACAATATTTTAGATAAGAATTAACTCCTAAATACCTCATTTCAGCGCTCAAACATAGTTCTTAATTGAATTGTTATCATTAGGGCAGGTGAGATCTTTATTATTTGCAGAGAAAACTGGTATTCAAGGTCTTTCAAACCAATTAGTTATACTACGTGAAAATTAAATGTATTCAACCTTAACTTATGTTACTAAATGATGATTAAGTGCGGTATTTAAAAATAAGCGTGACCTTATAGTCAAATATTTATTGGGTGTGCCTGAGGAGGTATATTTACCTAGGTGGAGTATTATAGTTATGTGGAACAGTTTTTTCAATTCTAAAACTTATAACCATCAATTATGATTAATTCTTCGATTTTTTGCGTTTGGATCTTAAAGTATGAGCCGTGCTTCCATTTTTTCAGTTTCCGGTTAAGCTATCGAAATATTATTTCAACTCAAATGCTCTTGCTTACAACATTCAATAATAATATTCGAATTTCAAAACAAAGTGTAATATTTTGAGTGATATTTCCGATTTACTTTTTAAGAACTTTCCTTTTTCGTTATTTTCCACAAGATGGGGTTGTACATTTACAATGATTTATTATGATTATAATATATAATTACACATTTCTAAATACTTTTACAAATATGAATAGCATATTTAGATGTTTATGCAAATGGAAATGAATGATAATTAACATGTCTGTAGTTATTGCTTCTTTAATTATACTCTAAGTACTTTTCTTTTTGTGAATTTTTATCTTTACAACATGAGCTGACATCATAAATAAGTTAATAAATAACAAAACAACAACTACCGTTGTTCAATGATCACTTTAACGGATGTAAAATTTCGTTTTTATGTCGTCAGAGTATTAAACATTGATTTATTGTCTACTTTTTGTATCTTTTATAATGTAAAGTAACGTCCCAATTCTCGTGAGCGTGTGTTGAATAAAATTTTATAATTCCGTGCCTATTCGTTGAACAAATATGTGCAAATTGATTTAGACATGAATAATTTAATTTATTGGAAATTTACATTAGCAAGGTAACCATTTTTGATTCAACTCGATAGAGCTGTACATTATTGGATATAGGCCACTTTACTCAATAATTTTATTTGTTTACATGCTCATTGGGATAATGCATCTTGTGCATCCTGATAATTTGAAGATTTTTATTAGTTACGATAGTATTCAAAATCTTTCGTTTTTCTGTATGTGCTGACTCAAATTTTTATACTGTGTATACCTAAATAAAGACTGTATAAAAAAGCTTAAAATTTTCAATAATTGTCAAAATTAAGCCTTCCAATTTTAGCATTATATATAGACAATGTGTCATACAGTCCATCTAAGTCTAGATTATTATAAATTATTGTCAAAAATACTAATTAAAATACTTTCAAGTAGGTGCTGCAATTTCTACACAATGCAGCAAAACAAGTAAATGGATTACTAGTATTTTCATTAATTCCACATTTTCTGTTATCATTTCTTTTCTTCTTCCAACTACCGATTAAAAACATAAAACACTTCCCTTATGCCATTAAATAAGACACCTCTTCTTCAATCATCTTCTCATATTCAAACCCTCATGTAATCACCTCTCGTAATCACCATCATCATCACCTCCTTTCTCAACCAACACAAAAAACAATTCCTCCGATGCAATTTGCCTATATCTGCAGTGGATATAACCTTCATTAAAACCTCTACTATTAAAATCTCCGACTGCCTTATGCCATGCCACACGTCCCCTCCAGTCACTTGGAGGTGTTTAACCGTCACTATAATGTCTAACAACTTGTTTGTAATCATATTTGCGTTATTGTCTAGTGTTTTTATGCAAGTGATGCGTGTTTTTAAAAGTGTGCTTGGTTCTCGGTACGTTCAGCAAATGTTGTTTATTGGTACATTTGGAATTATGTGCATAAGGCTTCAGGCTGGTTTGTTGGCTAATGTATTTATAAGGATAGTTTGAATTTGGTGTCTCATTTCCGTATGTTTTTTGAGTGTAAAAAGTGATCGCTCTTGTTTAAAGAGTTATAATCTGTTATGCATTAAAATTGCATTGCATTGTGTGAGCCTGCTAACATTTCAGAAAGAAATAACGTCAATTTAGATTCCTTTATAGTTCAGCTTTTTACACTATTACCGAAATGTAGTACCTTATTATAGCTGGCCTTTTGTTCTAATAAAATTTGGGTATGGTTTACAAAACTAGGGCTATGAAGCGAATTTCATTAAATCTATTGAGAATACGGGCTACATTTTAGAAAGGTGAACATAAACTTAACTTGCTTTTTATTTTTACCACTTATATTCACTTAAACCACTTAATGTGTGTTTAAAATGGAAGCAGGGGTGATTGGTTATAACATCACAAAATAAGTGACAAAATAAACATCAAATAATCTCCAAAGACAATTACTTGGAAATTTAAAGATATAGTGAAAAACATGCATATTCTTGTAATAGCTTTATTATGAGATTGTAAAAACAACCGCACTGCCACTAATAATAATTTGAATGAATGTAATGTAATGTTAGACACAGAGACACAGAAACAGAACACAGACACAGACACAGAAAACAGACATTTCGGAAAAGAAGAACGAATTGGACTTGCCAATTGATGATTTTTTTTTATCCATGTGGCCAGCCGCTGTCACCATTGTAAAATTAGTTCAATTAAAGTGAACATTCTTGTCTAATGCATACAAAATCTTTAGTTTATCCTATACAATAAACAGTTTGGAGGGTTGATAATATAGTGTTTACAGTTTACATGCAGTCTGCTGTTTTTGTCCCAGCGTTAAAATGTGGAAAAGTAGACTTTTCAATTATATAATCATGTCAATGATTGTGGGCGTATTATTAATTGAAAGAAAACGCTGGAACGAAATGTGTCAACTGAGATTTTTATCAACCATCATGCAATTAATTCTACGTCAAAAGACTAGACATGTTGTTTTCCTCTGCATCACACTGTTTATCTCATTTAAAAGTGGCAACTATTCTAAAGCGGAGGAATGCCAATGGGTTATGATGGGTATACTTCGATGCTGGTAGATAATTCTATGTTTGCAACATTAATTACTATTCGCATATTTCAAAGATTAAGACAATAATTATTCTTCCAATGTGCGTGATGATCGAAAATATCGGCAAAAAACTTTCCATGTCATTTGCTTCTGCTCTTTTTGTTTTATATCAGTTATCATCTCACGAGAAATGAATTATTATAATAAATACGTGCATAAACTTTCAGCACGAAAATTATTTGTAAATCACATTATATCAAACATTTGAACCATGTTTAACAAAATATTTTGTATACTGTCAGTTTAGGTTTGTCCAAACAATGATTTATAGACGATCTTACAGCTACTTGTCCTGACAACCTCCAGACCTGTCACTCACCTGAATGTGAATCCCCATGACCTCCCGGACTCTTCACCGCCTCCTGGGACTTCGCCGTCCTCCTCACATCGTCCACCGCCGTCGCCGCACTCCTGAACAAACCCCCTTGCACCGGCGACGTCGGCTGCACTTGCAACGACGTCGGCGACACCGTCGCGCCGCCATTCAACACGTTGTAGTTGCTGTAGTAGCGATGTTGCAGGAGGAGCGCGTACTGTTGGAACGCCGTCAACGAGTTGACGCCGTGGGGGTGGTGATGGGGGGCGGCGAACAAACGGGCGGGCGTCGGGGGCGGTAAACAGGGATCGAACACGCGTCTGTCCATTACCAAAGTCATCACTAAAACCCACGTGTACGGGATAAAAAGCCGAGAAATGTTCACAGTTCACTTTTATTAACTTTTTGGGGGTGACATTTTAAATAACCATTTAAAAAAAACTTTTATTTATGACTCAAATGATAAAGGGACACAGACGAATGTTTCCAAAAGTGACAGCCGATGGAAATTCTTTCTCGAAATCCGTAACGTCGTCCTATTCGGCTTCGTAGTCGACTACTAACCACTAAACTGTGGACCTCACGTCGATTATCTTGTAATTCGATTCGACCTCCCCCTCCCCCCCTCTAAGGCCCCTCGTGTTAAAACGTCCACGAATCGCGCTACCAATGGGCGTCCTCGTCGCCTCCCTATTGGTCGTAGTCATGGTAACAATCAATCTCGATTACGAGTCGAGTCTCCCTCTTGTGATGAAGTCGTCGGAGCTAGCGCGCGCCGGCCGAACGAGCGCGAGAATCGAGCGGGGAAGTGGTCGGACTTGGCGGGCGAACTGGGCGGGAGAGCCGGGGGAGAGTTCGCACTTCGCCCCGGGTTTTCTGGAGCGAATTCTGTTTGGACTGTGGCACTTTACCACATGATTTTGTTTTTAGATTGACATATTAATATCTTTAATTCTACCCACAATGCTAAGCTAAAAATTTTAGTAACAATTTTTAAAACCTTTGGTCGATTTTACTACAATTTTTATAACATTTTGGGACGACTAATACTATTCACAATTTTACTGACACATTTTTGGGTCGACGTTTATTAGTACAAAATTAATAACATAATTAAATAACATAATTTGAATATCAACTGTACTGCATATTATCATTTTGTATTTAATCCACAGAAAAGTCCCTTTTAGGTTAGTAGAAGAGTGTTCATTGTATATTATTATTTGTGTCAATAAATAGGTGTTCAAACAAAAAAAAATTAAGATGATGTCAGAGAATTTCAGACTGAAACTTAACTTAACTATTTATAGCTCTAAACCTACTATAAATATAATTGAATTAATAATTTGTCTCACAGGACCATTTGTCTTGACTAATCTACTCCATGTACCAAAATTGCTCGAGGCTTCTATAAAATTAACTTGATATTATCATTTCTACCTACAAAATTTTTTAACAGAGTGCTTTCGAGAAGAAAAGTTTTCACCCTTAGAAAATCTCCTCCCCTAATGAATATTTAATATCAAGATCAAGTGGAATTAGACGGTATAATGTAAACCTCACCCTTAAGTGTCTAACAACCCTTATACAATAAGGTTCAATATAGCAAGTTTCACCCCTGAAGTTCTGCAAGCAGTTAGGCAGCAAGTTGAAACTGATGTAGAGAGTAAGCCAGGTTTATGTAAATATTAAATATGCATTCTGGACTGTTATTTCATTTACATATCGCCACAATATCGCGGTTTACAGATTACAAAATGAATTAAAAATATGATGCAGTCATTGGATCTTTGTATAATTAAAATTTAGCGAAACAAATTTGTCTATAAATATAGTGTCGTAATAATAAATTTAGTATTTCTTTTGAATCAAGGAAACTAGATCTAAAATTACCTTCAGACTCAAACGCGTATTCGTTTAATTTTTTTTTTTAATGATTCAACTGAAAAATGATGTTACTTTATTATAAAGCATGGACATACAAACTGCAAGCCAAATTTTCTTGGCAATTGAATTTGGTTAAAGTGTTTACAGTTAGAACTTTCAATTATTATTACCTATACCTGAAATATAATTTTTTAGATATTGTTATAGTTTTTTTTACAGTGAAATTGTAATTTCCATTTTATAATAAAAATACCTATAATTTGTATTTCTTTATTTGGACAATGTAATGTGCCACGCTATTCCCTCAGGAATAGGTATGTTTATTTTGTTTAGTCTTGTGAGGTTGGTTTCTCGTATCGTGGGGGTTCTCTTTGGGATTACACAATTGTAAAACTTACAGCAGAGCTTTCTGAGAAAATGTAATAAGCAATGGAATTAAGGAAGTAATTTAAATATTTTTCATATAACTTTTGAGAACTGCAAGCAAATGCAAATGAGAATTAAAGTAGAGATTTCAATTTTAATATATGATGTGCTTATTACTTATTAGTATTGGAATACATGAGGCTTAATTGATATCTTAGTGCAGTTCTTAATATTTATGTTGACTAAAAACTCTAAATATTTCAAAATAATTAGTATACGGAAACATAAAAGAGCAGACCGAAATCATTTTAATATCGGAATATTTTCTGTTTAATCAATAAATAATTCTGTACCTTTTACACAATGACTCAGGCACCATTACAAATATGTTTGGAGACTGAACTATGTTTTTGAGCTCACCTCGAGAATCATTGAAATGGACTTCCGGCATTCTACCTCTAGGTTCATAATTGTTATATTTCCATACCAGTTTGTTTTCCAAAACATCTATATCTTACTCAATTATATAAATTTCATTATATCTTATATCTTACTTTACTCAAGTCCTATTGATTTTGGAAACATTCAATCTCTCAAAATAAATTCATTCCATTTCATTAGGTAAAACCGTCAACAGAACAAACAGAAAATGTAATAAATCAATTAATATCACATTCAAAACATTTCACCCACAAAACCAATATGTTCTTCAACTTCTTTAACCCCAATCGATTACCATTCCACTCAAACTAACACCAAACCCGTAGCAGCAGGAGAACACCATTAATTTCATTTTATCGATTCTAATCATCCAAGTTATAATGTCTTCATTAATGTTCAACAGCATAACTTATAATAACTTCTTTTTAACCCTCCATCGGAAAAACAATAGCTCTTGCCGCTATAAATCCTCCCACTCTTCGATCACCATCTGTTTTAATTAGAACTTTAGGTTCACCAAAAAAAGACGAGATCGGCCAATTATTACTCGCCGTTTATACTGACGCGTTTTTCGATCGAAGGAAAATCCTAGTCAGAAAGTTTTACTGTTTGTGGTTTTATCGGAAGAGGGATGTGAAAAACGTGACTGGAAAGTAATAAAGTTATTAAGTATTATATCGTATAGGGTGATTCGATTTTTTTTAAGTGAGGAGAAGAAAACAAAAGAGTTGAAAAAAAGTCACATGTTATTATATGTTGCATTAAGCAAATATGCCCGAAGGTTTTTAAATGTGATTTTCTATTTTCTAGATGCATAATTATATTAATACTTGGCTTGTTTAGATGAAATGATGGATTCTTGTAGAGTATTTTTTTAAGTGTCGTAGATTAGCAATCGGATTTTTTTGGGGGCGTGAGTGGAATTTATTGCACGTGTTTTTTTAGAACAATCGCGCCGCAATTGTGAGGCATCAAAATATTATCCTAAACTTGTGTTGGGACGCCGAATCTAAACAACATAATTGCCTTTGAAATATTCGCAGAGATTTCAAAAGAAATAGTCCGTTGCAAAACAAAATAGTTATTACAAAATATGAATTTTAACGTCTGAAGTTTTATTCCTAACAACAATGCAGAAAATATTTTAAAATGTAATATATTCATTTCATCTTTGAATAACAATAATATTGTTTTTGTGAACCTTGTTCAAAGTAGAAAAATTTAATTGAAAATATATTGAATTCTATCAAAATGTCAATATAGTTATGGGAAAATAATTATATGTATTACTTCCTTCAATTCTTCACCCAATATCCTAAAATATTCCCATCACAAAATAGTAACACCCTCCATAAAACGCCAAAGTTAATCGCTTTTACGCATATTTATATATTCCAGGTGGTGAATTGGAAGGGTTCAACATTTTATACCGCCCCAATAATCGGCGACTGAAAGAATCCATACCGACCATTATATCGATAAATCGAGATAAATCGATCCATCAATCATATCGAGAGTTCCTGCGAGGGCAGCAAACAACTCTTATACAATCTGAAGACACAATCTTAATAATGTTTGATGTCTTTATTTTGTTAAATTGATGGGATAATCGGCATCCCATAACGTGAATGCTATTATACTTTTTGATGTACCATACTTGGTTGCTGGTAATAGTCGTCTATAGTGATATGTAGCTTGTATGGTTATAAGCCTATTATTATGCTATTTATCAATTTTATAAAAGTGTGGTGGTATAATGGCGATTTATTATGTATTCGTGTGAAAAGAATTTTACGTTTATGAAATATGACGTCAAAATTTCTTTCTAACAACACTTGCTATTTTGGTTATTATATAAATTGTATTCGTGTATATACAGAAAGATGGTGCTCGCTAATTTTAAAATTTTAAAACGATGTACCTTTAAAGTGAGTTATGAATCTCTTTCGATCAAATTGATGCCTTCGACGTATGATTTTATTGGTCGACGTTCCACCTCAAACATAATGTCTACATTTTTAATAATTCCACGTTCCTTAGACGAATTTACGAACCGAGAAAATCTCATAAAAAAATTAATAACAATACCAACTTTACAAAATCATCATCATCATCTCTTTCTCTCTCATACAAAATGATTGTTTCCTGATTATGTCTCATTTTAGCACGCATACGCTTGTGTTCCTTCTTGCGCCAAAGCCGTCCCAGAGGGGCTTTTCGTGAAACGTGTTCTCTCCTATTATAATAATGTGTGCGAGAGAGCTAGAAGTATTCATCCAAGATAGCCAATGACTGATAAGTGAATTAAGTTATAATAAGAAGGAATGGGTAAATTATAGACAAGAAAACTGTTTTCCAGAACGTAATTACAGGGTTTTGAACGATCTGTGCTCTAGGGTACCAACCATCATCTCTAAACTATGATACCTTCTAGCTGATTTCGTATTATGTTCTCTTCTCTGCTCCTATTTCTCGTTCAGATAGTGTGTTGGAGGCCTCCTGCTTTTCAAATTATATGTGATTAAATTCTAAGCGAGTTTATGTTTAGATTATTACCCTCCCCTCAAAACTATCTTTGGTGTAATTTTGATAGAATTTCTGTTCTCTTAACAAGATGTTAGATTTGTTGTTTCTTCACAGGTTTTGTTGAAATTGTGTTTTTTAGAGAAGAAGAGTTTATGATCTAAAAATAAACGTAAGACATTAAGTACAACATGATATGAAACTTGGTCTATTTAAAAACGTCTGGTTCTGTCAGCTATAGTAGTATGGTGTCACTATGATTAAACTTGATTATAATGCATTTTTAAATTTGTTAAGAAATGAATAAAGAATAGACAGAATTTTTATTCTTCTCATACCTTACATTTAATATTAAAATACTATATTTAAAAAAAAACTGAAACACATTCCTCACATTCTTTGTTAAGACAGTATGGTCAGCATAGCCAGTAGTAATAGTAGCCAAGCCAGTAGTATAGTAGCCAGTAGTAAATAGCCAGTGTTGTCTCTCTAAATAGTATTAGCCCAATAAGAAGGATGGTACGAGTAGAAGTAACGACGAATTATTGCTTCTATTTTATATCATAAAAATAAAAATACAATACCAGGTTCAGTTGAAGAAAAGAAATTTAATTTATTGTAAATTTTTTCTACCTTCTTCTGTTAGTGTTTCCTTCACTTGGCCCATTCGACTCAACATTTATGACCGTGCACAATTATTTTCAAACTCAAATCAAATTCATTTTTCGAAAATATACATTTCCATTCTAAATTACATGTTTCAATTGTTACCTTAATTCTGCCCAAACACATCTTAAATTTTAATGCTCACTAAATTTGTTTTAACTATCAATTTAAGATTTTAACTAATAGAATGCATCTTATGTTGATTTACAAAGTTTAAATTAATTCCCAAGTATTTCTAAGGAGCTTTTTATTTCGCATAGGTATAGGTACAATTACATTTAAAAATCTACGAAACATTTAAATAATTTATAAACGTACCTACTTATTCCTAACAAATTTCATTTAATCACTGTCAACTTTGGTTTATTTCATTTGATTTTTTCCAAGGTCTCGTTTTTTGTTATTCAAAAACTTACTAAATCATCAACATATGCCAAGTTCAACATACATTTTTAAAAATGTCTAACAGTTCTCATCTATATTTACATTCCTAATTGTTACTTATAAAAACAAATATTTATTTAAATAATAGCCATATTGCTTTGTTTACATAAACCCAGAGCATCACAACCTATTCTCAGATTTGTCGGCATTTACAAAGAGCATGATTTCGATAATCTATTATTCGAGTGTTTGCATTATCATTATCACCCACACTACATTGCAGATGTTCCAAAACGACGTCGACCAAATGTCAATAGATTTTTATTAATAATTCCATCCTCATCTAATAGTTAATAATTGACTATTATAATCTATGAAAATAGAGGTAACAATGCCGTAGGTAAACAGATTGACATGAAGTTGCTTTTAGTGTGACATGGTAGGGCATATGGTGTGAGAGTTGGAGTTAGAAATGATAATTGTGGGGTCGCACGTTTTGATCTTCTCGCTTTAAGAGGGGTATCAAAGTGGTTTCGATTTTATTTGTTGTGATTTATTTGTCAAATGGTTTTCGACCAAGTTCCAATTTCTTGACAGATCACAGAATTATTAGTTTGACTTGACTATATGGGGAAGGGGAGTGAAATCAGATCAGTTTTTTTATGTAAAGTAAAATTTCATGTAAAGTTGGCCTAATATGAGTTTTATTATTTAGCCAATGAGGAAGATTGAAAGAAATATTCCACACATGATATTTATTCTGAGTAGAGGTACACAAAATCATAGTTAAAATGGATCAACTTTTACTTTAATTTACATTTTCTCATATTGATATTGTTAATTATATTTACTTTCTACTTTGAAAATTAGTGCCACTATATATTTTATTGAAATTTAAACGATTCGCTTCTAAAATCATTTTGATAAGTTTGCATTTAGTGCCAATAAATAACTTTTAAAATATGGACTTCTTGAGGAATGTTTATGCAAAATGTGCTTGTGTTAATATTTTGTTAATATTTGTGTTTTTTACGCCCTTACATTGTAAAAATACTTCAGTTTAACTTAAAATAAATGGGCATCTATCAAATTTGCACAAACTCTACAATATCTTGTGTTATTGGAAAATAGTACAATTGCTTACAAATCTCAATCATAGTAATCCAGATCACGATTCGTTTTATAAAAAACAACGATAAAAGTGGAACCGAGTTTGATTTATGTCCGTCAATGATGGAATTAGCTGAAAAGTGATACAGGTAATTAAGATTCTTTCTCATTGCGGAAATTATTGCTGTTATAACTTATAAAGGTCGATAGCTGAGTTGATTGGAAAATTGCAAACTTTCTATGGGAGATTAGATTCACTAAAGTTATTAAGATATTAAATCGTGTTGTGGGTGATTTAGGTAAAGGCTAATAAATGTCATCAGAGTAGGTAATAATATTTTGTTTATCAACACAACAAATATAAATCTACATCTTTTGTATTCCGATTGTTATTTGAATGTTTTTCATCTCAACTTGATAATTTGTGATATTACTTAAAGATGATTGGAAAATATTGATTATGACAAAGAGAAAAGAAAAGATACATTCTGTTCTTAAAATTGGGGTTTCTTTTCCACAATTTTTGAATATTTTGACTTGATACTTAGAGCACTAAATAGGATACTATTTGTTTTTCATTTTTGTTTTCAAAGAAACTTAATTTGTTGAGGAAGTTTATTGAAAACTATACGGAATTGAAATATTCCACAATCGAATTTTTTAGAAGTTGAAAGAAAATAGAAATGAAAGATAAGTGTATGGAATTAATTATATTTGAATCGTTCTCAGATTTTTGCTTTTAGAATTCATTCAATACAATGCCCATGAGCAAATCACGAAATTAGTTTTCAGTTGTAAATGTTGGAATCGGAAATCGAGCCCGGCCATCCAGAATAGTTATGTTGCAATTGTATCATTTTTAAAAGCAATTCCAAATAGGTTATATTGCTATCAGAACCTCTTCACCACTTCTTCGGTGATCTTAAAGCAGTAAAACGCAGAATATGTGATTTTCATGGCAGTGTTGAGCTTTTAGCCCGATTACTGTACATAATCTATACTCAACCTGTACTTTGAAATATCTGCATTATGTCAAACAAAAAGCGGTGTAAAATATTAAAGGTTTACCGACAGGAACCTGCCAGTTTGCAAAGGAAATGAGAAAAACTTCAATATTTTATAACGACTTGCATCTTTCAGCACGGGAGAATATACTTGATAAGCATTCTCTTTCCCCACTAACAACTGCCCCAATACCATGGAATGGATCTACATCAATAGGATTCATTTCTTGAGCTTTTTAACAGCTTTTAAGTTGTCGAGTCCTCGGTGAGTGGAGTTCAAGCATTATACAAAGACCAAAAATTGAGTCTTTTGTAATATACCTATTCAATTCCCCTTATCTCGTGGAAAAGAAATAGTATAGATCTTATAGTATAATTGTTTGGATTTATTAACCAGAATGTTGTTTTTAAGCGAGCAAAGCCCTGTATGTTTAAATTTTTTTTTTTTTTTTTTTTTTATAGACAAAAAAAAATCAACCAATCGATCTGGAATGTTGCACACACACTAATGTCATAAGAGCGTGGTCACGTGTATAGTTTTTGGACATGATCCTGTACGATTAGTTAAAAATAATGGGAAATTAATCAACTTAAAATTTTTTACATTTTTGATATTTGTGATTTTTATTATTTTTTTTTTACAAATTAAGAACCTCAAGAACGTCAAGAAGTCAAGAACGAGAAAAGTTGTTGATTTACATTTTACGGACTTTTATGCTTGCTTTGAAATATTTGTCTAATATTTCCAAGGCTTAGAGCAGCAACTTTCATACGAATATTAATTCGCATGCAAAACAAAGGCTCGCTTATCAACGCGTTAACAGAGGGGTTTATTCTAAAAAACAAATACTTTTTCCCTCTGATTCAATATTATAGAACCATTTGGGTCACCCTGTACATAATAATAAAACAGAAACTTTAGTTGAAAAGTTGAAAAGTTGTAGCTTTTATAGATTGGTATTTCTTTTATTTCTCTGTGGACATAAAAATACTTCAATTTCCCATCACAAATTGACTCCCGCCTTCATCCCCATCTCCTGATAGATTAAAGCTGGAGGAAAAAAATAATAAACTAATGGAGAAAACTTTTTAACGGTTGCATGAGTCTGAAACTTGTGCTCGAAAAGAATTGCAATTATTTTTTTTTATACATCCATAGGTTCTTCTACACCAAAAGTTTATGTTCCGTTATTTATTATGAGAAATGATTATGCAAAGATAAAGGTACGTATGAAAAATATGAGGGATAAGAAAAAACTTTGCATGGGAATCACTAAAGCAGCAAAACTCATTCGTTAGAGCTCAATGCTACATACAGTTTCATACAGTTACGATTTTTCTTGGTGCTTCGTGTCTTGATAAATAGACACTGGTTTGGAATCGAAACTGTGTTTCTGAAAGATGTACTTTGGCTTGACACTTCGAAAAGTTGTTAAATTAATATTTTAGAAAACGGCCAGCAAAAATAAAATCCTATGGAATTATAACAGAATTCATGAAAAAAATTATTTAAAATGTATGCAAGATGTATGTAACTTATTTTTCTATAATGATGGTTAAATTTTAAATTAATTCCCTTTCATCTTGTTCGTCCGTTCGTCTGCAATCGATCCCTAAAAATGTGTGCAAAACCAGCGAAATCGGTCAAGAAATTGTGTCACATTAATTTGTCACTTCGAAATAAATACAACTGTACATGGAACGTCCAGATTATTTTCTAGTAATGTTTGTTAATTAATTAAACACAAAATAAATATTGACTGTTGTTATTTATTCCCATAAAATGATTTCTCACATTTCTCACCAAAGTGTCTTCTAAATTCTTAAATCATTTTCCACATTATAAATCCATTTAATTGTTCTAAAACGCCAATTTCGGAAATCATCATCTTCAGAAATTAACTCATACCGCCAACATTTAATTGTAATTAATGACTTCGAAGCATGTTCTTAGTCATCTAATAACTAATTAACACCATAATTGAATATCCGAATTTGCATTTACCACATACAACAGATTAATTAATCTAATTGTGACATATTAAGTTACCGACCAATTATAACCACCATACAATACAGTCAGTCAATTATCACTGGCCCTTATCAATATTATCAGGAGTATAATGCAATTCCATTGTTATAGTGATAATAACGTTCCGCCACAATGCCTGTATATCTAAACCCAATGATGAACGACTATCCTCTAAATTAATCGACTAACGATCGATTCGATTAACTCGAAGCCATTCGATTCGATTAATCGAATTGAGAAGATGAATGATGATGTTATAGGGAGATAAACAAGTATGTTGCATTGTTATACGGAAATTTAGAGTTGTATTTTCGATATAAAGGATATGAGATGTTTTGATAAGGCTTTTTATATTGGTGACATGTATTGTTAAGAGATGGTGTTTTTATGGAAATATAAAAGGGGTGGGTGATTGGAATAATACTTGATAGAGTGTTATTTTTTAGAAAATGTGGCACCTCCACCTTTTTTTAAGAAGATTATTGATTTCCATTCTGAAAAATGAAAATCTATACTGATAATACGCAACTCTTGACAGAATGCAATAGAAAACATTGTTTATTTATTTATTTGTGTAATAATTTAAATTTATAGTGTTTTTGTAGATTTTAAAATGTTTGAGTTGTTACCGCGCTGTTTATGCCATCTGTAGAGAGATTCGCGAACTATTAGAGACCGCTAGTTCCACATTTTCAGTATAGATGACGCTAGTATGTCCTGTGAGCTAGCGTTCACGCTCTGAACCGCGAACCTTCGAACAACACAAAATCTTTTAAAATCAAACTAGGAAAACGCTCAGTGTAACACGTTGATGAGCGAGCCTTCGTACTGCATCCGATTTGATATGCGTTTGCAAGTATCAGCTGCTCTACCGCCTTTTGAATTAAAGCATCAAGAAGACAGGGATGAAAATTTAGTGTAAAATTTTCAACTATTTCAAGATTATAGAATAAAATGTCCTTAAAATTACAATAACTTTTGAAAATATAGAAAGATTTAATCTGAAAATCGTCGATAATACCTAAAATGTTGGTCCCAATGACCATGCAAAGTTTTAAGTTGATCAGTCAAACGGTTCTAGTTTAAATTTAAAAAATCACAGGAAGTATGGTTTTAAATTTTAACCAATGGGAGGATTTGGCTGAAACTTTGTAACATTGGGGAAAATGTTGATCGTCATGAAATGCCAAAATTTCAAATTGATCGGACCAACCAATCGAAAGACAATTTGTTTAAAATTTGAACCAATCAGCGGATTTAAAAAAAATATGGTCCGCAACGCAAAGAAAAGGTCCGTACATATTCGATAGCCTCAGTAACAGAAGAAAAAAAAATAGGTTCGTGCCAAAAGGAGTTGCTCGCTCCATAGACATTTATACTCATTGCGTTCAGTGAGTATAAATGGCTCAATAATCTCTAAAGGTGAAAAAAAAATGTAGAGAGCAGTATAGGCAGCGTGTTTAGACAACAGATGGCACTGCAAAAGTACAGACAGAGCCACCTAATCTGTGGGAAGGAAGCTTACCTTTTGGCAAGGCGTCCAAGTCGCTGCAGTTATATGTTATGTTGCTGCACATATTACGCATTATCAATTCTTAAAATTTACACATGTTTATCTAATGTTTATTCGCCTACAAAATATTAATAATAAAGTGTTCACAATTTCACTGAATCTGATCACAATATTAATTTGCGCGACTTAGTTTGATTCCGAAATATTTTGAGTACATTTGTTGACATCTGATCGGTTGCTAGGTCACGGCCAATGAGAAATAAAACAGTTGACGATCTTCCCACAAAAGTTGCTAATTTCTCTCACTCGTGGCGAACTCTCGGTGCCTATATTTTAAAATTACTAAGGCAATATTTCATTTTTTAGCCATTTTACCCAGAAATTCGAAACAAACAAAACTGTAATACGATTTTTTTTTAAATATCTTCATTCTAATTTTAAGCATCTAGATAATTATGTGCAATATTAGTTTGATTGAAAGGTTGTCCAACAGGTAGCTAGAAAAATGCAGATGAAAGTTCCTTGTACAGTTACATGGAACATAAAAATGTACCTACTTAGTAGCTTTTCTAGACAAATTTTGATGGACTTGAGACATAAATAAATGGAAGAAATTAGCACAGTAGGTTACCTACTATATAGTAAACAAAATATTGAAATATTTTGTAATTTAAGTTTTTATTGATAAAACTACTACAATTGCAGGCACAAATTTGAACATGAATAGGTATACTAATAATTAAATCATTTTAATAATATAATTTTAGGAAATGGAAATACTCTACGAATACATACAAAAATACATAGAAATGTTAACTATAGATGAGAAACTGATGGTTTAGGAATTGAGATGTTCTCAGTCGCTGCATCAGCTGAAAACTCGATAGAATAAAATATGATTTGAACTTGAATAACATTATTATAAACTACGTATTTGTTTGTTAAAGCTGGTCTTACTCTTGTGGAAGGTGGGTATATTTTTGCCATTTCCAAAAATTCTGGATTACAAGTTGCCAAATTTGGTGTAAATAATAATTATTTGTCATCTCTGAATGCAAGAAATCTTATTTTTGCTTATTGAAATGTAAATTATTTCAATAAATGTACATTTTATATAAACTCATACCATCCATAGCAGAAAAGCAGATTTGCGTATGTTCGTTTGTATTATCAAACGTCAACATGATATATTAATTGATATTTCAGATGATGGTGATAGAACAATTTGCTTTCGGAGGCGACGATTTGAACTTCTTGGTAATGGCATGGATAAAAATGTCTTAGCAAAACATAATTCACAGTAACTTAACTGGGATAATTAATAAAAAATTAATATCTTTTTGTAAAGCTCAATATCTTTCGTTGTGTAACGACATCCTTATAAAATAACTTAATTACTGTGTCTTAATCTTATAGTAAATAGAAAATAGCTGACAATGCTTAAAACTAAATGAGTTATGAACTTATGAGAGGCTGCAGAATGATAATAATCAAATATGTTGTGTTTATTAAAATTATGAAATTACATTTTAGTAAATCTTCCTCCTGCAGATCAAATAAAACTGTTGAATTGTTCTTCCAATGTGATGACATCGTCAATATACAAGATTGAAGAAAAATACAAGAACTTTATTTGAAGTCCGAAAGAAGAAAATGCAGTTAAATGCAATTTTAAAGAAATGTGTTGAGATTATGACATCCTGAAATATAGTTTTATGAAAGCTAGATCAGGAGTCCACGATCCGAATCGCATTTCGTTCACCGGGAACGGCGACGAGTCTCCTCGCTCTCGTGATTTATTCTCCGCGGAAGGAGAAGATGGCGTCGAGGAGGAAGAGGACTCCGTTGATGATCGCGATGGAGCCCTTGGCGAGGCCGATGTCGCGGGTCTCCTTCGACGTGAACACGGAGGAGTTCTCGAAGAAGCGGATCGACAGAACGCCGGCGGCGATGAACAGAGCGCAGCCGACCAAGCTGAAGAAGATGTCCTGGAGAAGTATCAAGGGATTAGTTAGCATCAAACATTAACTCATAAGAAGTACGCCAAACAAAAAAAAATAAAAAATACAATGTAAGAGTACACGTTCAATGACTTACAAGATATATTACTTTACCGCTGATGTGATTACAAATGTAAGAATATTAGTTGCCAGTAAAAAGCTAATAAAGTTCTAAATATTCAAATTAAAATCTCTTTATTTTTTAAGATAACATAACAAATTGATGTTCAAATTTCAGCCTCAGCCTCAATTTTATTATGCAAATATGTGTTTTGAAAATATGAGTGGTAATGCAAAAATGTGGATAAAGAGGTTGAAACCCAAAACAAACTGCATTTATAGTAGAAATAAACTTTTGTATGCAATATTTTGACTCTAGGGCCTTTAGATAAGCTAAAGAATTTAATTTTACTCTCTGTAATTAGTTAATAATTAGTTAATAACCACTTACAAGCTATAACACACAAACTATCTTCGGGCAAGATTTCTATTTGTGAGAGGATTGGGTGTGTAATTTTAAACATTTTAAAAACTAAAAACTTCCAATTCTCAAGCGTAAACTGAATATGATTTAAACTACTGATTATTTTGTCCAGTCCTGCAGACTTAGCTGACAATACCGAGATATTCAAATCCCGTAAAACTGAAATGAGTGAAAATGTTCATATAATGGGTAAAATATCCGTCACCAGTCAGCTCTGGCTGGAAGGAGGAGTGAACTTACAATCCTCTTGTTGATGGGCTGTCCGGTGCAGGAGCCGGCGAGGACTCCGATGAGGATGACGAGGTATCCGCCGAAGGTGCCGCAAGTGACGAGTACCTCGTGGTTGTCGGAGTGTGCGAAGCTGTGCAGCTGCAGCCCGATGCACACGCACGTCAGGATCTGAAACACAACGCAACCTGTCAAACACCAAGTACTCAAACACAACGCAACCTGTCAGACACCATACGCAACGCAACACAACCTGTCAGACACTGTATGCAATGCAGCGCAACCTGTCAGACACTGTACGCAACGCAACCTGTCAGACACTGTGCGCATTGCAACCTGTCAAACACCAAACGCAAACACAACGCAACCTGTCAAACCTTGACACAATCACGGAGGTGACTTCTTCTCAAGAATAATGGTGCTTTCCAATGGCTGCACTAGGGCTGCACTGAAATGATGTCACCATACAAAACTCAATGGAAATTTCAAACTGAGTGCAGAACCAGTGCGGCCAGTGGAAGACATATTATAGCTGTAGTAGATAAGAACTAGAATCTCATTTCTACTTGTTTGTCATTATAGTGCCTAAAAAAAAATTAAAATGACTCAAAAAGTAAGTAAAATAAATAATATTTTGCAGTTATTCATTTTTATTTCGAAACTGCACAAAAAATACTTTGCTTCAACGTTTTCGGTATTTTTCATTAATTCAGACTTATTTTTATGATGTCAGAAACAGCTGTCAATTTGTGATGTGATGTGGCAGGAAGGGGGGAGGGAGGAGGGGTGTAATACTGTGTTGGAGACGAGGGTATTTTTAGTTTTAGTGTTCTCCTTTCTCCTTACACACATTTGAAACATTCACTGGTCACATTAAATCCAGTTACATCCAGCTGTTTCCTCTCGGTCCATTTTCAGTTACTCTCGAATAGTTACGTCACATGCAATATTGGACCTTAAAAGTAGGAGTCAGCAATGCAACGAGATGCATTTAAATATGCAATGTAAAGAGAAGAGGCTGTAAGGTGAACATCCCACATCAATATAATGCACTGTTCGCAGTTCAGCCAGTGAAGGGGTGGGTGGAAGGGGGGGGGGGGGTCAGTCTTCAATTAAATCCAGTGTTTTATTTATAAAGAACTTAAAACATTTTCTCTCAATTTCTTTATAAAAAATGTGACATCACGTTATCAGCCAAGACTTTAGCATTATAATTTGTACTGTTCAGCAAAATAATTAAATATTCACAATTATTTTACAGGTTTTGAAAATTCTCACACTTATTCGATTTTATAACTATAAAAAGTCTGGAGACCACCCTGATATTAGGGCAGCTCCCACCTCCCCGTCCCACTTTTGTTGAAAAGTTCGTGTTTTCTTAGACAGCTCCTTCTCACATGACCATTTCAGCACCGTCTCCCCCCCCCCTCCTCCCCCCCCACCCGGCAAGATGTTACTACTGTGGGTGGACAGGAAGTAGCTGCCGTGACTGTGTGAGTGACTCCGGGTGCATTTGCAACAGGAAGCAACGGTCAGGGCAGGAAACATGTGGCCAACAGGTTCATCGAACAGTGACAAACAACCACCCGATGTCACCTGATGCTTCAAGCTCTTACAAAAATATTCTACATTCTTTCAGAAATGGAAAATTTTCCGTGATGTTTGTAAAACCTGTTTTACTAAATCTAATAGGGAAGTTTCCTGTAACTTAGATCCCAGAAAAAAACACTCCGTGTAAAAAAGGCAGCCAAGTCTCTTTACTTTAAAAAAATTCAACACCGAAAAGGAGTGATATCAAAAAAGGAGCCAAGTCAATGACATTTCCAAATATTTAATCGTATCTTTGAAATAAAAGTATAAACACCGAGAAATACTTTACAAAAGGACTTGGCGCATCGTTTTTTTAAAGACATCATTCTATCCTAAAAGTGGAAAGAAATTTACAAGTAGGTACATTTTCCTCTTTCTATTAGAGCCAGAATCTATGAATCAAGCTACTTTTAGTAATGACTATTTTATAGTTTTGTCAATGGCGATAGAAGCATGATTTTATGCTGTAATATATAAGTAATATAAGGGTGAAAGAATTACATAACAATTGGAAGTGGTGAGAATGTAGGTTTCTTTGGAAAACTTCCATGGAGTCAGGAGTCAGGATCCTCATCAGTGTGTTGTGTCTAATGTCCGCCCGTCCGATCGGGTAGCTCAGTTGGTAGAGCTCTCGCCCGGCAAGTGAGAGGTCCCAAGTTCGTGCCCCGGTTCGGTCGGATATTTTTCACAACACACATCCCTTCATATCAATTGGAAGTGGGCTCATACATATTCTTGCAGTACTGTTAATATGGCGATATTAGACTGGTATCTTTTCATAATTTGATCTTGACTGAAGGAAATCATGAAACGTTGTCAAATAATTACTAACTAATGGAACACAATTATATATTTTTGAAGTGTCAAGTGTATAAAGTTAAATTTTTTAATAGAAATTCAATATGACTGTCTTCTTTGTGAAATGTATTTTTATAAAATGTGTATTAATAGAAATTGTTACATGATGAGAAGGTATAACGCATGAGACTTAATTATATTCACCACGAAACAATATTACGAAGATTACTATTGTGTATATTTATAGAAAGCATAGACAACAAGTTTCATAGCGTATATATTCATATAGAAAATATTTTACAGAAGGTATGTATAATATGTACCTAATTGAAAGATGTTTCCCTATTATTCTAAACATTCAAAATGACGGTTGTATATAAATGGCACATGCTTATGAATAGAAAAATGTCTTTAAAAAAACGATGCGCCAAGTCCTTTTGTAAAGTATTTCTCGGTGTTTATACTTTTATTTCAAAGATACGATTAAATATTTGGAAATGTCATTGACTTGGCTCCTTTTTTGATATCACTCCTTTTCGGTGTTGAATTTTTTTAAAGTAAAGAGACTTGGCTGCCTTTTTTACACGGAGTGTTTTTTTCTGGGATATCACTTCTTTTGTTAGTTTATTCATACAGCTTGTAGCACAGCTTGTGTCCGTGCAAGAACTTATTTCTTTAAAAAAATACGCCTATGCCGATTTGGATACTTAGAAAAGTTGCGTTTGGTATATAAGATTAAAATAATTATCCAAGAAGAATAGCTTTAAGTTTCGTTACAATCGGTCCAGCCGTTTTCGATATATGACGTCACTTCCGGTTTTAGCAATGGCGGCCGAAAATAATGTCGTCTTGAATTCATAATTATTACTCCTACACATTTCCAAAATTTGGTTGCAATCGGTACAGCCGTTTTTGATATATGACGTCACTTCCGGTTTTAACAATGGCGGCCGAAAATAATGTCGTCTTGAATTCATAATTATTAGTACAACACATTTCCAAAATTTGGTTGCAATCGGTACAGCCATTTTCGATATATGACGTCACTTCCGGTTTTAACAATGGCGGCCGAAAATAATGTCGTCTTGAATTCATAATTATTAGTACAACACATTTCCAAAATTTGATTGCAATCGGTACAGCCATTTTCGATATTTGACGTCACTTCCGGTTTTAACAATGGCGGCCGAAAATAATGTCGTCTTGAATTCATAATTATTAGTCCAACACATTTCCAAACTTAGGTTGCAATCGGTACAACCGTTTACGATATATGACGTCACTTCCGGTTTTAAAAATGGCCGCCGAGAACACTGCAACCTTGAATTTATAATTATTTACAAAGTACGTTTACTTATATCTGTTTTAAAGTATAAAGTGGTGAATTTAGCGTCATTTAGCATATTTATGACGTCATTTCCGGTATAGGTCATAAAATGTGTGACGTCATTTCCGGTTTCGATATTTGAATCATCAAATATTACTGATTACATAAAGTTGACCGTCTAAATCGTTTAGCGCTGGTTTTGTTCTAATCTGTTTAGCCGTTTTTGAGACATGATGTCACTTCCGGTTTCAAAATGGCGGCTTCCAGTTGGTTTTATAACAAGTCAAATGAAATATCAAAAGTACAAACGTTACATAAATATCAAGACAATCGGATCAACAGTTGTTGCTGAAATGCAAATCGATGTATTTCAAATTTCATGACGTCATTTCCGGTTTATTTAAAATAATGTTCAGTCTTTTGATATTGATAATCCATATAGATGACCGTCTGAAACGATTGGCGCAAATTTCGTTCCGATCGGTCCAACCGTTGACGAGATATGACGTCACTTCCGGTTTCAAAATGGCGGCACAAAAAATTCATGGGGACAAGGTTAAATCAGACGCCAAAAGTGCACACGTGGTAAAAATGTGAGATCAATCGGTTCAGCCGTTTAGGCTGTGGCCTGTTTACCGGATTTTAGCTCCAGCCTACTACTACTACTACTACTAAGATTATTATTATGAAAACCGCCCTAAAACACTGTTTTCACGGCCCTCTAGCGCGCAAAGGGCGTAAACTATTGTTCCCAAATTTGGTATATGTTGTAGGGTGGGCCATAGCTCGAAATTAAGATATTTCGCAACAATGTGAGATTTCTCAATTTTAAGATCCAGTAGGCCGAAAATGCCACTTTGATGCTTACAGTAAAAGTGGGTTTGCTCCAGCCTTTATATGAGAGTGTGCGCGCGCCGTACGACTTGGCTGGCGTGGAGCGACCGCTCCACTAGATTTCAGAATAATAGTTATTTTATTATAGTTGAGATGTTGCTGAACACAGATATAGTATTATTTTTTTGTGCGACGAATAGTTTTCGAGAAATTCAGTTACAAAGTTTGATACATTTCTTATAAATTTAAAACAGAATAAATTGACATGACATCACATTCCTTCAATTACCGTGGTAACAAGGTGTGTCACCATGGTAACACATTGTTGTGGACTTGAAAATTACATCACATTCCCGATTTTAGTAACACGCCATTTTTTCCGCAAAAATATTTCGTGCCATTTCAAATTGATTTTTATGAATGAAAATTTTACATATCTCGAGGGTTATGTGTGTTCATCATAACTTATGATGATACTTACAAATTTACTGCAATAAAATTTCACGAAACTTCCCTAATAAAATTCAAACAAATGTTTGCATTTTATAAAATACAAAATGTAATAGATTTTCTTGTTATGTTTTACTTACACATTTGAACATTTATTGTTTTCATGAATTCACTTCAATGATTGAACAGAGGCTGTTGTAGTTTGCAAAAGAACCGCACATTTGTTCTTGTTTTTTTACTTGCATAGAACAAAAGATTACAAAAATTTAACTGAATGAAATGAATTAAATTCAGTCACATATTCCCATCTGAGACATTAAATATAAAAAAATACTGATAATTTACAAATTTGAAACATACAATTTTGAATTACTTACAAAACGTTCGTCCAAATTTACAAAATCAAAAATCCTAAAAACCAACTCACCAATTCCAAGACCTTCAGGATCGACGTTTTCGACACGGACACGGCCATCTTGGATTATTCTGCAAACCAAACAAAAAAAACATTAAAGGCGTCCTCTCACCACCATCTTCCACCTCCACATGACGTGGTCGCCCCCAGAGCGCAGTCGCGTCACCTAGAGTGACGTCATCACATGATTGTTGTGAGCTGTGACGTCATGATGGCGAGGCTAGCGTGATCGCATGTAATAACGATGACGCCCCGACACCGGTATGTGTGTGTTCTCTATTAGGCTCGCGGAGTTGGCTGACGAGATGGTTACGTCATGGATTATTACTGGAGAATGAGGCTGGATTAGACTGGAGGATTTACATACCAGATCGGGAGCCTATCTGATTTATTGGATTTTATTTCGTCAGAATGATAATCAAGTACATAAGCAGTTTCTTACAAAACATCTGTATACATACCATGATGAAGTTCATTAGGTACCAATGTTTCATGACTCCAAAAAAGGAACAAAAATTAAAATTGATAATTTTGATTTTCTTCAATTTTACTTGTGGAACAAAAATTAGCAGATGACTTAACAGATTACAACAGGAATTATCTAATATTTAATCTGAATTGAAATTATTCCCCCTCCCCCCCTACTTTTAAGATCTGAAAATATGCTAGAAAAAAATAACTGTGTAACCCAGCAAAATATATTTAAACTGTAATAAAAATGTTGTGGAGGTCAATTTTCAATTTCATTGTCAATTTATGATATTTGTTACAACAAACATGAGAGAAAATAGATTTTAAAAATGTTCTACACCTAGACCTAGGTACTCAAAAAATTACTACACGGTGGCTTACATCAAGATATAGAAATCAATAGCAATCAATAATAAATAGTTAGTTATATTGTTTACAATCTGGGAGTCTCAGAACGTAAATATCAATAATTGTATATAGGTAACACTACTGAAATGTTGATATTTTACACAAATTTTGTGTAATAATTGTCAGGACAACAATGACAATCTGGAACTATTTAGTTTCATGCTAGTGTAATACAGCCGGCATGTACATTATTAGCTATGCGCATGGAAATAATGGGGTAACGCCCAAAAGGCAACTCAATTTCTGTTGACGAAGAAAATCTGTTGGACATTTGCCCTGCGTTTTATTATTTCGTGGTAATCGTGATTCGAACTCACGGCCATTCGAACTAGAGTAAAACCAAACCTAATGAAGAATATAAGAATCACGTTTTGTTGCCTCTTTTTTATATTAAAGACATTTAAATTACGTTGTTTACGCGGTTGTTTTAAACATCTTTGCATAATTATTGAGAAATAAATGTAAGAAAATATGAAACGGTGAATAAATATAAATGTTGCACAATACAAGTTGAAGAATTTGCATGAGACAAACCACAAAAATATAACTTCTTCCATTTTAAATTTTACTCCAAGCCAGAATATTTCAGTAAACGTTTTCTCACTTTCTGTCATCAAATCTGGCATCATTGGAAAACCCAGAAAAATGACGAAAGTCAATTATTCAAAATGTTTAAATTTGTAACTGTTTCGTAACGGTTCGACAGAAGGAGCAATATTGTTTAATTTAAACGAAATGCCTGGAGCCACTCAAGGAGTGTTTGTAACGCGAGAAAAGAGGCGATATAATCTACATAAATGTGTTCCATTGCTGGGGGGTGCCAGCTCTATCACCTCAGCACAGTTGTTAGATGCGGCTAGATGTCAAACGTACATTTGAAGGATCAAGTGCTAAGCCTGAATCGGAAAAATTTGTGGATCCTTCTGTAAGTAGATTCCTTATTTCTTGTGTCATTTCATTCCAAATCACAATTCTTTTGTACAATTTTACAATCATTCTTTGAGCAAGACGTTATTTTGCATTGTTAGTAACTCTGGCATCATTGGAAAATTCCCGAGTATCGCAATATTATGCAAATTCTTAAAATATTTGCACGTACTGAAATACTGAAATACTTTTCAATTAGTAACATGTCATAAAGGTTTTCCAGAAAGAGCATAATTGTTAGAATTTTAACTTTTAAACAAAATTCCTGGGAGCCACACAAGTAGAAGTCTCGCTAATTTCTTTAATCTCTCTGTCCACATTCCTTCTCGTCAATCTTGCACTTGTTCTCTGTACGTTCATGATTCGGTCCAATTGTGTTCATCTCAAGTCTCATCTTCCGGCGAGTGAATTGAATAGCCTTGTAGTTCCATTGCCACGAACTCTTAGTTTCTACCCACAACGCCCTCTTACGTAATGGCGTGGCATCAATCCGGAACACTTGCCGTAAAAACAGCGTGCGTTATGAACATTAATTGAATTAAATTCTAGGCCAAGCAACTTGGTTAATTTTTACAACTATCATGGGAATGTTGTTTATGGTTAATATCCCTAAAAGCGGAGTTATAAATGATGTAACCTGATTTAATTATTTAAAGTACTAGGAAAATGTTGAGTGAACGTCGAGCTTCCAAAATGCAGGAATCAAATCCCAGTTTGAAATTTACTGACCACAGCTTTTCTGTCCGATGAACAATGTAAAGAGGAGTATAAACTATAAATTTATGGTGAAACCAAGTGACCGATCGTGCTCGAAATCAATATTTTGTACAACTGAAAAGTGATTGAAAATATTTTGTGAAAATATTGGAAGTATTCGTTTGACCTGTATTGCGAAAAGTACAAGAAAAGGATATTGCAGATTAAGTATTCAAAGAAAATCATATCATACAATACCATAACACCAAACTCAAGCTTCACAAAAACATAAGAATGTGAAAGTAGGTACACTCCCCCAAATAATAAACGGTACTTGGTACAAAACGTATTGGCTGCTGGGCCGGTTCCTTGGCAATCAATCCTTGTTGTTATCAATGAAATCAGAGCTCACCTAAAAGAGTTAGATAATGCGTTAGCACTGACTTCATGAGATGATGCCATCAAACATTAATCAGTCAATTCATTTTCTTTCGAGTACCGTTTATTATTTGGGGGAGTGTACCTATGGTCGGTGACAGGCAAAGATGAACCCGCGCTAGCATGGGCCGCCCTATACCTGGCAATGCTAAACAGGGTTCATCTTTGCCTGTCACCGACCTTAGGTATATAATTTTGAAAGGAAAACATACAAAAACCTTGTAGATTATTTAATTTTCTAAATTAATATGGGAAGTATTTCACAGTAATTTCAAATTAATTCAGCCTCTTCGATTAGTGTAATCCAGCCTTAATTGCAACCTAAAACGTCGAATACTCCATCAAGGAATTTTTTCCTAGATTCAACAATGGCTTATTAGTAATCACCTATTGTAAAAACCTTCCCATGGGAACTGGAAGTAGAGGGACGATTGTATTATTTGATAAAACTAAAAGACCAAAGCATTTTTCCGGTCTTTCTTCCTGTTATTACTGCTGTCAGTCATTACCTCAACGAAAGCGAATTTGAACGCTACTTGTAATGTGGTTTGTTCAATGATCCGATATAATATTGATCCACTTCAGTTGGCAGCTACATGACAGGGACATACACACCAACGCCCTTGATAAATACACAAATATTGACATTTTCGAGTTCATTTTGTTGAGTTGCAAGGAGCTTTTGTTGGCAGAAAGGCAGAGAGAAAAGAGCAGAACTTATACTCCATCATTTGTACGCAAAATCTTCCAGATATAATCAACAAAATTAGATATTCAAATTATACAATTTATTGAGAATTAACAAACAGACCAAGAAATTATTCTAGTATGAATTCAATATTTCATATTGTTAGTACTATTGCTTTGTTTTAATTTCTTAAAATTGTGAGCCTTGATTCCATACATTCGTCATTACAAAGATCCTTCAAAATCAACCATTACGAAATATACCCCTAATAAATCTTTTAACACCATATGTAAATGAGACTGTGAAATAATGCTTTATTACTTGATCACGCTACTTTATTGATATTATGCAATGAATAACAATCATTATGGACTGTTTCTTTACTTGGAACATAACCTTGTTATGCAACAACAATAAGGGGCTTGGCAAAATTCCTAAAATCATGTCATAATTTTAAATATCAATTTCAAGTACAAGTCACGTCAATAAAAATATAACACGATTCACTCTTTAAAAATCAGTTACAAGACAACCAGGTGTACAAACAAGAAAAACCTTGTCTTGAATTACACCAAGTTCATTTTCCACTCCAGTAAGATCGAAAACTAGTATAGAATCGTCACACTAAACTACCCACAAGCAATCCTCAACGGCTGGCTAATTTAATATTCTCCATAACATAAAAAAAAGAATCCTTCCTTTTGTTTTACGGATCTTCGAACATGGTAGGGTGGGCAGGTATGCGTTCAATATGGTCAACTAAGAAGATGGTATATAGAAACCTTGCCCAGGGCTGTAGATGGCCCTGACTCGATACGACGTGTTTAGGAAATCTAATTCCTAATGATAGCCATGAGTTGATGGTGTGGCCTGATCCGAAGAGCGAGAGAAAGAAGAATCATTTTGAATGTTCAAGTTGAATTATCATAATTGAATCATACTAAAGTCATTATGTCATACAGTTACGTCATCTGTACTTGTACTTCAATGTACAGCGGAAATGGTGGCAATTATTGTCGTCTTGTCGTTGAACTCTGCAACTCTCAAGTGCAATTTGTCCGGGTATTACCAACGTTAAATTGTGCCAAACTTTTGGATTACATTCAATTTGATTGGGTGTGCGTGCTGCCAATTTAATCCAATATTTAGTTAATCCAGCATGCAGAAAACTTAATTTTTTATAATGATTAAACATAGTTTCAAAGTGTAAAAAGCTTGCAATACAATAATCTAGATAGAAATAAATTCTGATAATGAGAGAAGGGAACACAGGGCTACAAAAGGCCCAATTTATTGAAAGGATTTTTTTCAGATTCCGATGTAAAATGGATCGTTTTGTGTGTATATTCAGTTGCCTCTCTCTCGTATATCTTTTCGGCTCGATGATTCATGGGTTGATGATCCATAAAGCAGATCAACATAAACCAAGTTGACCTATTAACACATGTTTAGGAACGCCCATGACACAAAAATAGACAGAAGCGTCAAAATGTTCCAATTTACTTGATAATTTGTGTAATTTTCTATCGGTTTTCGTGAATTAATTAAGATAATTGAAAGATAGTAACAAAATCAAGTTCCCACCGCTTCTCTAATTCATCTATCAGACTATTCTAATCATCGAACGAATCTTTCCATTTCGTTTCGGGCGGGGCATTTTAAAAATACTACTCTCCCGCTCATCTCTATGGTCCCCTAAATCGGCCCCGTTGTCTAAACATCTCTTGAAGACGGGCGGGCGCGGCACCCCCCAGTCTCAAGGAAGAAGGCATTTCGTTGCCGACAAGAGGGTGGAGGCGGGAGAAAGAAAACCCATTTCAACCCCCCCGAAAAGGAACCACTAGAAATAGCCGCCAGCACGCACAAAAAAAAGAGCAGCATAACAAGGAAAGCAATCGACTGCATTCCTTTTCAAATAACTTCACTTGATTGAAACCGTTCGGATTTGGAACGTTCTGAAGCTAAATTTAAAACAAAAACGTTCTACATTTTTAAACTAGGAAAACTATAACAAGTTTAACATTTGCAATAAATTCTTTCCTTTTTATACGATTCCTTCTTTTTCCTAAAAGTGGTGTATTTAATTACATAACAAAATGTAAAACCTATATTAATTCAGAAACTGTATTGTCTCCGACTCCTTAAATAAACATGCAGTTTCTTTTGTTGCAATTTGTTGTGATTTTTTAGACACCAATGCCACCCAGAATCGATTTAATTTTATAATTATTATTATTATGACATTTCAGTGTTTTTAGACGTTTTTGGAATTCAATCAAACAATTTTTAAATATACCTTGCATTGAAATGAAATTATATGTAATTTTATATTAGTCCACAATAAACTACTTTTTACTTATAATGTATTCAAATTCTATTAAAATATGCGCCAATCACAGCGGCGTCCTTTTGAAAAGAGCCTTTGATTTCCCGCCACAAATCATAAAAATACACAAACGAACCAAAACAATGCCCCAACATAATTAAAAACACACTTCTATCATAATACCACTGTCAACTATCAATAAAGTACTCACCAAAGAAAGAGAGTTGCAATTCGAAGAACGCGAACACAGAACTAAGTCGACGCGACTGTTCAAGAAGGTTTATATGAAGATTGTGAAGCCGCCAGTACCAGTTGAAGTGAAGACAATGCGGTGCGCGTCCTTTGCCGCGCATGCGTACAAGCTCCACACCTTCCTGGCGAGTCCACTTCACACGTGGTACTGTAGTGTGATCTGGATTGTTCGTCATTGATCTCCGTGTACAAAAAAAAAAAAAGCTAAAGCGAATGTTCGCTAAAGCACATTCGGATTCTTTGAAAAATCCAACAATGAGGCTTAGCCATGTTTTAGTGACAGGTTTGACGCGTCTCGAAATAAACATTGGCAACTTTGTAAGGCGAAGGGGTTGGGGAGTCATTAAACGGTCAGGTAGCTTGAAAAGAAAGTGATGAGCTTAACTCTCATACAATGAATGAATGCCTATTGTATCCTAGATAATGGAAACCCAATGTGCTATAGCGAAAAACTGGCAACAATACTTCCACTTCGTTGCGATTGTCATGCGGTTGTCGTCATCAAACTAGAGACATTCTAGAGTATTGGAAGTGAAAAATATCCGGCCGAATCGAGGCTCGAACCGGGGAATTCTCACTTGTGGTCGAGATAGTCACAAAATTTCCATAACTTACATTATTTTACATATGACACACTTTTTTTAGTGCTGTTTAATTTCACGATGTTCTGCACACTAATGACATGAATGATAATGGTGATAGTGCAAGATAGGTAGTAATGAAAGGTAGGGTACATTCCCATCATTTACCACTAACTGAGGGAAGTCACAAAAAAATCAAATCTGGATTGGATTTGAAGTAAAATTTTTGTCAGCAGCATTCTTTATTAAAAAAAAAAAAATAATAATAAATGCGTCAATGCAAAACAACAATTTTTCGGGGTTTCTCCGTAAATTTCGATAGAAGGACAAATATTTACGATTAAAAGCACAATTTTCACTGAATATTTACAAAATTTCTATACATTTTAAAATTTAACTGCATTTTAAAACTCTCCAAAGGGTTTATGGGGGGGGTGAAGGGGTTGCCACCCCTTGGATATGCCTGGAATCATCACAATTTTCAATACATCTATTCTTCGATTTAATGTTTTCATTCACTTAGGTCAAGTTGTTAACTCTGCTAAAACCAGTAATAAAGCTAACACAGTAATTCTAG
Source organism: Leuctra nigra (assembly GCA_934045905.1). Taxonomy (NCBI): domain Eukaryota; kingdom Metazoa; phylum Arthropoda; class Insecta; order Plecoptera; family Leuctridae; genus Leuctra; species Leuctra nigra. Next base: position 25,919,163 of record OW203765.1, on the reverse strand, counting down.
GAATGTCATTGTTGCCATGACAATACAGTCCTAATCAACCGTTTAAAAGTTAGCAGAGTATTGAAAATTAGTCCTGTTTTAATATTTTCATTTGTGAAATTACGTTTAGTTCCAAAATCTTTAAAAATGTGAGTAAATGTTGTTATTATTTGAGTAACCTCCCTCCCTGCAAGCACTCAACAAGTAGTTGCTCCACTCCCGCATGACGCAAGCTCCACTAGCACGTGTGAACCCAACCGGTCATGTCATGGTGATTTCACCTAGAGAGGAGGTCACTCTTGTTTTCATTGGTGCATCTCTATAAATAGCTCTCGCGGCATTCGACATTATTCAACACATTCGTCAACATTTCATTGACTCAACCAGTTTCCAAGAAATACGACAGACACGTAAACATTTTAACTGTTGATGTTACTACCTTTTATTTTTGTAGCTTTGCCCTTTAATTTTTTTACTAATTTTTACGACAGATTTTAAATGAAACAGATTTTCATCTGCATTCACTCATTTAATTTTAATAAATCTGTGGTTTTTTATACACTTAGGTCTGTTTTCATTCATTTATTTCTGACACATGAATTTTTTCCTACAACTGATCTATAACGAAAAAAAGGTAACGCTGGATGGTGGGAAGGAGGTGGTCGTGGCCTATTACAATTATTATTAGTAGGAAACTTATCCAGCATATTACTTCTCGACTGAGGGAACTACGAAAAACCTCAGTCAAGCTCGCTGCATATGATTTTAAATTGTGTTTTAATGTATTTTCTACATAATGCGAGGTCTAAAAATCTCTTTGTCACTTCCAGTCATGGGAAAGTATGATGGTTATGACTTTAGGTCGGCGGTTTTGTATTGTTATAATCTCTAGGTCAAATTCATTTAGAATAAGAAGAGTTGTGGTGTAGGCGTATGCCATTTTCAATATCAGCTCGCTGAGTTTGTGGCCCACGACTCGACCGACAATAATTTCTCTCAGGGACAGAAACCAGACACTAACACAGTCTCCTGATTTTTAGACTCTTGGATGTCAGTATTGAGTTGGTAAATGAATATTTCAAATCAAATTGCTTTTGTGAAACTCTCAAAAGTTTGACTTCAAATTAAGTTATTTTTACAATAATCACTTGCCAAATTACACTACTACAGTCCACAAAAACTGTTAGGTATGTCTGAACTCTTTCACCAACAAAAAAATTAAATAACAGCGGCTGTCACTGTCAGTACAGAAGATTTTGCTTCAGAATGACGGAAGATTTTTTAAAATTACAATAATTTTGTCTTTTGAAATGTACAAAATATGGTGACTTAAATTTGATTTACTAATAAGATATTTAAAGTGATGTGAATGTTATCAATGATATGATAAGGCATGATATCTATTTAGGAGGAAAAAAAAATACATCAACACACTTTTGGCATTACGGAAAATTACAAAGAAACACAGGAATTACAGAATTATACAGTCCTATCCTTGACGTAACCTTTAACCTATCGATATCTTTATCAGAATAAAACTGACCTTTTTAGTAGCTGATACAAACTATGACCATAATGCACATTAATTATATAGGAAGTATTCCCGATTAGATTGTATTTAATTCAATCCGGTGATTATTTGCATGAAACAAGCCGACTCAATGTCAGTTGACTTCCATGCCCATTCCAACCACAGGATCGGATGTAACAAAGAGGACACACATGACAGTGACTCACACAGCTAACTACACATGCTAATCATCTGACACTGGACATTGATGCAAGTTGATCACCAATCAATGGAGACAGGAATCAGTGCCAAGGTGGTGTATGAGCCTTCCACTCACTGACATTCCTGTCATGAGCCAAGGAAATAGAGTTTTATTGGATATATTTAAATATTTATCTGTACACTCGTAAAGTAGAATAGTTAGACTGTTCATAATATCATATCGTCATATTCAAATATGTCGGTGACAGAATTTCAACGACTGTTAGTTTATTAGTATCAATATAGAAGATATTTTATACTTTGTGTGTTGATTTGTCAAGAGCTATTTATTATCGCTTCTTGGAAGTTTTAGATAGATTCATTATGAAGATACACCTCCATGTGAATACAGTATGTACCAATAGGAACGGAGAAAGGGAGTAGAATCTACATAAATGGGATCCTTTTCTTGTTTTACGCGTTGTTACCAGCTTCTCTCGCACACAACCCAGCTTCTGTGTTTTATCTAGGTTTCATTGACAGCTTTTTGTCAATATTTACTCAGTCATAGTTGGTCTGGTCATAGGTACTTCAATAATTCAGTTATCTATTTCATTATTACATTTTTGGTACTTCAGACCTTTGCCGGGGGCCGGGGGGGGGGGGGGGAGGAGAGACTAAAAAATATGTAATGATACAGTTCTGAAACAAAGATTCAATGAATGAGAGGAAAGAATAAATAGATGCTTTACAGAATTCACACAATCCACACAAGTTTTATAAACTGTGCGTTTTTTACAGTAGAATCGGACATCGGACTTTTGTGTGGCTTCCGAAAAGAAACATTCACATGGGGTCAAAACACAATTGATCAAGAATTGATCACAATGGATGTGTTTGTGTACCTAATTTGAGTATAATTATCAATTTTTTGTTAAGTGGTGATCTAGTGGAGCGGTCGCTCCACCCAGCCAAGTCGTACTATACACTCACACTCACTCAACATACCGTTACTGCCTAATAAACTGAGGAGCAGACCAAACACTTTTACTGTAAGCAACAACATAGCATTTTCGGCCTACTGGATCTTAAAATTGGAAAATCTCACATTGTTGCGAAATATCTTAAATTCGAGCTATGGCCCACCCCACCATGTATACCAAATTTGGGAACAATAGGTTTATCCATTAGCGAGCTAGAGGGCCGTGAAAACAGTGAAATTACACCACTTTCATCTTCTTCTTCTTCTTCTTCTTCTTCTTCAGATGATATCAGGGAACGTTGCTATCACCGCCGCAGCCTAAACGGATGAACCGATCGCTCTGAAATTTTTACCACATGTGCACTTTTGGCGTCTGAGGTGCCTTTTTATAAAACCAACCGGAAGCCGCCATTTTGAAACCGGAAGTGACGTCATATCTCGAAAACGGCTAAACCGATAGGAATGAGATTTAGGCCAATCGATTCAGACGGTCATCTACATGGAATATCCATAGACAAAATATAAATTTATTAATACTGAAACCGGAAATGACGTCATAAATATGCAAAATTTTACTAAATTACCTCTTATTACAATAACTACATATTCAGAAGGCCTATAATGTTACATACGTTTTATATATAATCATTCTAGGTAGCAGTGGTGTCAGACGCCATTTTGTTAACCGGAAGTGATGCCATATCTCGATAACGGCTGGACCGATTGGAACGGAGCTTTCGTTTTTCTTCATGTATTATCATTTTAAGCATTATTTAATATTAAACGCAACTTTTCTTAGTATACAAATCGGAAATGGCTTATTTTTTAAAGGAATTAGTCATTACTGCTCCGATATGTGTTACAAGTTGTGAGAATAAACTAAAAAAATTAGTGATATCCCCATAAAAAACACTCCGTGTAAAAATTCCAGCCAAGTCTCTTCAACTTAAAAAAATAGAAGAAATCTAAATATTCAGCACTGAAAAGTAGTGATATCAAAAAATGGGCCAAGTCAAAACCTAATTTTAAAAACCAAAATATACTTGGCGCATCGTTTTTTACGGCATAAAAGGGTAGGTAGATTTTATGTTTATTACACATCTGGCCTATACGTCTCAGCAATCTAGGTATTATATGCACGATGCGCCAAGTATATTTTGGTTTTTAAAATTAGGTTTTGACTTGGCCCATTTTTTGATATCACTACTTTTCAGTGCTGAATATTTAGATTTCTTCTATTTTTTTAAGTTGAAGAGACTTGGCTGGAATTTTTACACGGAGTGTTTTTTATGGTTAGAATTACAAGAAAATTAATATTTTACTTACGGAACAGGTTGGGTGAGTGGTTAACACTTGAACTTGTATTCCGGAGGCCCCGGTTCGATTGCCGCGGTCGTCCTTCCTGACTAGGGTTTTTTCGTGCTATTCCCTCAGTCGACAGGCAAATGCTGGGAAGGTACCCTACTAATAGGCCACGACCGCCTCCTTTCATAATCATTCATCTGCCTTCAGATTGCAGTGTGGTGTAATTTATTAAAAATAGTTTGTAGAAACTTGGTACCTAAACTGATTTTGTTTTAATAATCTTAAGTAGGGTGAGGGGGGGGCACTGCTCCCCTTGCCCCCTCCCCCCCCCCCCCCCCCCCACTGTCGACGCCCATGTGTGTATATAAGTATATATTCATCAGAAAATCATAAGAACCCCGAAATGGTTCTCAAGCCGCCATCGCCATGCCCCATTTACATCAATACAATCCCCACGCACTCATACCAGTGTTATTACTGTAATTTACTCTGGCGTGACCCTGAACGTATGTAGATGCCCTGGCTGATGATCCGTTTGACCTTCGACAGTCTTTCACTGCTGCCCCGTGGAGGTAGGCAACGCGCCACACAATATGTCTTTTACTTTTGCCCCGTGGAGGTAGGCAACGCGCCACGCATGCACGCAGCGCTCTCGGAGGTGGCGGCACTGAGCGGAACTAAAGAAAGACAAACAGTTGAGAGAGGAAGATATGAGAGAGGCAAGGAACTTCGAGAGTAAAGATACTTTTTAGAAATGTTAGTATTAAAATAACTAATTATAGTTTATTAAAAGCTTAGAACCACTAATTCCTCTAAGTTAAAAGTGTAGAACTGTTTAAAATGTGTATATATATAATATTACAATCGAATCATAGCAAAATGTACATTAGTTAGGTTATCTGATTTTGTGTAAGTATTTTTATGGTATTATCTAAGTTTTATTTAACATGCAATTAGTTCAACAATATTTGATCTTAGTTTTTGGAATCTATATTATCCTACCTGCAGTTTGCAAGAAACGCGTGAAAGATTAGATGCGGTTGATGCATTTTCAAAAGGAACCAATAAACCTACAAATGCAAATATAAAAAAATAAAAAATTATTTTTTTGTAAATTATGCATCCAATCAACATGGAACAAACAAAACGACAGAACGCACTGTGTAACCTCCAAAAGTGAGTGATGTCTCATAATCTCTCATAGATAAGATTAGATTAAATAAGATTATTTATTATCTGTTAACCAACGTGTCCCAATATGACACATTTACAATCATTTACTGTGACAGTGATTGTGATAACAGTGAATCAAAACAACATTTATCAGCAGTCAGCACACAGTATTTTCCATGAAAGATTAAAATTTCACTGATTTATGTTCTAGTCTCTTTGCTGTGTCAAACCAAACCTAACCAAAAGCACTTATGTTGATCAATCAAATAACTTAATTCTTTGCGACTGCGCATTATGCAATTGCGTCTGCTGCATTTGTTTATGTTATTGAGTAACTCCAATTGCATTTTGTTTATAATCATTTCGTTCGTTCGTTTACCTGACACTGATTCGTATGGATCCTCTACATTTGTTTAATTTCGCTATCAGGCATGTTATTTTTGTGATGAGAAAAACTCAACAACAAGGGATCAATGTGAATTGGATCGAGGTCATCTTTACAAAACTCACAATTCTTTCTCTCGGATGCGAATTGATACTTTATTTATCGAATTGCAGTGAAGAAGGAAGAGTTTTGAATCATTCCTTGATTGAGCTGATGCATTTTTACCAATATCCAGATTAGAAGTTGACTTTTTGTCATTTTTCAATTTGGAAGGGGTATAAAAAATTATAAGTATATTTATAAAACATCAAATAAAATTATTATTGATAAAATAGGAGTTGATGCTATCAAAACATGAAAAGTCGCGTTTTCGAGCAAAGGGTGCACACTCTAGTGTGAGAAAGTATAACTGCTATAGACTCGAGTCGTTTTCGTTTCGGCCGCCAATGTTATTGATGTTATCAATGTCATTTTGATCAGAAAGGCAGTATTTATTATCATCGGAAATAAACCACAATTATGGTAAGGAATCTGGTGGAAATGATAAAATGAAGTAATAACAAAGTAATAACGTAAACAACACAACTCACAAGTTATTACACCTTCACTGACAGTTCGATTCCGCCATGACGCCATGACACCAAACAACGTAAACAAACCAATGCGCGTTACTGCGCAGTGTCATGGTGGTTATAGCGGCCTGGAAAGTGCTGCCATCTGGTCACCCCGAAAACGCGAAGAGTCCGTCGATTTTCTCAATACCAATACCGGCAAACGCCGTATCCAGTGACAATGGCCATTCATCCATTGTCAACGGCTTAAGAACAAGACATTTAAAAACATGCTCCCGGTCGTGTTTTATGATCTGCAAATCTTAACTAACCCTTCGGCATCAATGCACAGCTAGCAAAATTCGCCCTACCAGCCCCTGACTTGATACCTGGCTCATCTCAAAATTTATAACCAACCAACACAACACATACACTAATCATTGCTAATTTTCAAGCTCCATTGTGCAAATTCTGAGTTAAAATCAATGGAAAACTGGTCAATAGGTATAAAGAGAATCGAGAGAATCAACTATAGAATGAATTCATACAAGTACAAATCATGTAAAAAGTATCCTACATTTTACAATTTCTGTACATCATTTTACCCATTGTTACTATGATTTGTTTATTTGGGCCGCACCTGAAAGTAGTGCAATGTCAGGGCAACCCGTGATGGAAGTGGAGCAAGCTCCTTACATCCATCTAATTCAAAAAATCAGATGAAAATTCTGGCTCCTGATAGGAGCGTATCAGATATCAAACTGATAAGAACTGTTTAAATTTTTGTATTTTTGAAAATCACAATTACATGTTATGTGGGGATACAATTGCAACAGAGTAATCTAATAGGCGCCGAGTGGCTACCTATAAACAGCATATTCACTACCTAAAGCGTAATATTATAAGTAAGATAAAAGATTCATAGTGATGAGTCGACGAACTGTCAACTCATGAACAGCGGGAGTGAAGTTAATGAGAACCGAAGAGTGGCCAGAGTGAGTGGCGCTATCATTCGGGCAATTATGAAACTTTTACTGAGCATCAATGATTGGCCAGAGTGAGTGGCGCTATCGTGCGGAGACTCTGCGATTACTTGAAATTTGCTGACTGCCTGCAAGTGGCGCCTTTGCTCTAGAGTGCAAGTGAAGTGAACTATTGATTTTAAATGCCAATATGAATGGCCTATCAATTGAAGATTGAACGTCATGCAAATAGTGATGACAGGTCAGAGACTCAGTCATGTGTGCAAGGGGAGGGGGAACACAAATCATCTATAACTAGTGGCAGTCCGAGTGGAGCTGTCAGAAATAAAACTTAGAGCTAATGATTGGCCGAGGTGGCAATCATAAACATAAAATACACTTGAAAGTCAAGACACTATCTAAACATGGAAATGCACTGTAAGGTCAAATGAATATATCTAATGACAGTCCGAGTGGATCTGGCATAAACAAGTAAATACACTTGATGGGAGGGGTAAAAGTGGTGAGTTTGCTCTCCAGCACTTACATAAAAAAACTAGGCCTCCCCAAGCCAAAAAAAAAGTTGTCATGCAGGGTCATGAGAAAATGAAATAAAGTCGCAAGCATAAAATGCGACAGGAAATAACATATTTATTCAATCTTCTCGGTGCTAGTCACCTGGCCTGGAAGAAAATAAATGATTAGTTGAAGTTAGACTAGTCCTGGGAGAGCAGGGTATGGCCTGATGTTTTCTATGACATTGCCAATATATGACAATACCACTTTGTTCTCTTGGCATGCGCAATTTTTTGTTCGTCTGGAAAACCATACAAAACCAGTACGACAAGAGATTCCCAGGACAACATTTAGAGCAAATCTATTCTGGCAAAGCCACCTCAACTTCGCAGAGTGAGTGTGACTTATTTAACTATTCTATGGGTCCCTGACTAAAGCTAAAAGTTCTGCACGAGTGTCACTCAGTATGAAAGTCACTGTTCTGCACGAGTGGCACTGTATGAAAGTCACTGTCCTAGTACTGGCGCTGCCCCGTCACGTGCTCGATGTAGATGTCACGCGACCACTTGATGGTGTCAGACACCATCAGGCGTCGCATGACGTTGGAGTAACGGGGGCTGATCTTCAGGGCGCGCAGCACGTCCTCGTTCATGGGGTCCCACCCTCCGAGGCTGCCGACGATGAAGGAGTCGACCTTGACCTCGAAACCCTGGTTGGTCAGGGCGGCGGCCGTCGCGGCGTACTTCGCCAGCTTGTGGTTGCGGGCCGCGACGAAGGCGTCGGCGCCGTTCTCGAAGGGGACGGTGATGTCTATGAGGTGAGCCGTCATATAGCGCTGGTTGGTGAGCACAATGTCGGGACGCATGTTGTCAACCCCCGACTGACGGTTCACCATGATGGCGCCTGCGTTCTTCACGCGACTGGGGATCGCGTTGACGAGGCGGTCCTGGATGGCGTTGTGGCGCTTCTGCATCGCGGCGGAGTGCCGCATGCAGTGGTTCAGGACGTGGGGGAGGGTCTCGTTGTCGTGGCCGCACAACCTGCAGGCCTTGGACCCATTCCCGAAGCGACGAGAGCCATTGAGCGGCACGGTGTGGAGGCGCGCGCGATGAATGAAGCGCCAGTCACAGAACCGAGTGTATTTTCCCTCCGCGATGAAATGGTTGGAGGCGTCCCAAACGGTGGTCAGTTTGTACGCCTTCCCCTGGTCCGGCTTCTGCAGCAGCGCGTTCTTGTAGTTCAGCCGCAGGCAAGATCGCAGCGCCTTGGTGACGATGGCGCGATCTCGCGGGAAGAACGAGGACTCCCTGCCTGGAAAAGAAACTCGGAGAGCAATTTCGTCCTTGTTATCGTCATAAACCCAATGACAGCCAATTCGAGGCCCAAGCCGGCGCGTCGCCGACCTGGTCTGGGTCCAGATGTTACTGCATTGCCCGTCTTGGCGTGAGAATTCGCCCTCCATACTACCTGACAAATACATGCAGGTCTCTTCCGGTGTTGGCGCTCTCCCCAGCTTCCTGTGTACCGTCGCCTGCAGAGACTTGCGCGCGATCTCGCGGCAAGTCTCGTCTTTACCTGACAGGAGACGAAACGGATGAGTCACAGACAGGATATCGACGGAATCCGCCAGCGGCAGGATGCCCGCCCCACCCTCGTGCATCCCGAGGTAGACCACCTCGTTACTCGCACGCTGGGGCAAGTTCATCCAGCGCTTGGCACATGACTTGACTTGGCTGTCAAAGGGCTTAAACTTAGTTTTCCGCATGGCACCTCCTCTCATAATAAACTCCAGTTTTGACAACAAGAACACTCGCACGGCGTCCAGCTTCTGCCAGGGAGCTAGAAGGGAATGATCGATTAGTCCCAGCTCCCGCTGCATGTTGACGAGTTCCTCCGTCGGGGTCTGCGCCACACGGGAGCCCGTGGGCACACCCAGGTGGGAGTAGGCCTCGCCATCAGCCAGAGTGGCCATGTCGCCGTCCTGGATAGAGAATGATGTTGGAGAAACTTTATTAGAGAGGATGTGGAGTGAGGCGCACTTGGATGGCTTGAAGCGCAGACCTGCCCATGTTGCCGCCTCGCTGACGATAGCTAGCAATGCATGCATTGAAGCTTCGTCGCGCGCTGTCACCACCAGATCGTCGGCGTAGGCCAACACGCTGATCATGGTGCCATGGACTGACACTCCCAGGTCGTCGGCCCGCGCCGTCAGCGATCTGATGATCGGCTCGATTGCCAGATTGAACAGGATGGGGCTAAGTGGACAGCCCTGCTTCACGCCGGCATGGAGTGGGATGGGCGGTGTATAACCCTCGGCGGTTCGGATGGAGGTCGTGCTACCCTCGTACATGTCATTGACTATATCTATTATATCACTCGGCACATGTAGGCTGTCTAGAGAACCTCTGATCAACTCATGAGGGACAGAACCAAAAGCGTTGGCAAGGTCGAGCCATGCTAGGCACAGCTCAGACTTTGGACGCTGATGGGTGCCGTTGATCATTGTCTGAAGGACGAAGTTGTGTTCCAGACATCCCTCATATTCAAGGAAACCTTTCTGCATGGGAGAAATAATGTTATTAAGACACGCCCACTTGGTAACTCGGTCGGCCAGAATGCCTGCGTAGAGTTTAGCCAAGGTGGGCCCTAGGGTTAACGGCCTCCAGTTCGAGAGGTCATCGCGGTCCCCTTTCTTGAAGATGAGGACCGTCCGTGATAGTTTCCACGCTGCCGGGATCCTCTTGGCCGCGAGGCAGATGTTGAAGAGGGCCGACAGGAAGTCTCCGTCCGGGTCAGTCTTCCGGAGGTCAGAATACCGGATGTAGTCCGGTCCCGGAGCTGTGTTTTTCATGCGCCCTAACCGTTTTCTGACCTCCGGTGCTGTGAATAAAGCTGTTAGTATGTCGCTGTGCTCGATGTCCTCACCTGAGGGCATGTCCGGGACAATGTCGGGGGGAACCGTCCACTCGTACCCGCCATCGGCGAACACTTGCGAGTAGAACTCGTGAACAAGTCCCGACTCAAGCTGGCAGAACGGCGAGGCCCCTCCCCTGATATCCTGGACAGCGACCTTCTTGCTGGAGCGATACAGTTGCTGGATACGCCGGGCTTCTACCGGGTCGAATTGGGCCCGGCGACCTGCAGGTTGGGCCTGTAACCCGTGTTCTCTGTCAGGGGCCGGGCCCGGGGCCTGGTCGTCCTGTCCGCGACCTCTACCCCTACCTCTACCTCTACCATTACCTCTACCTCCACCTCTACCTCTACCTCTTCCTCTTCCGCGGCCTCCTCTGCCGCGGGCCCGGGGTTGTTGTTCGGGCTCCTCATCCGCTGTAGGCGATGTGGACGGCGGCGGGGCTGCTGGCCGAGGTTGTGGCGTGCCCTTGAGACTAGCGACTAGTTCGCTGCTCACGGCGACCCACTCGGCCTCGAACTCGGGCCAACCGGCTTGCATGGCGGTTTCCAGGCGTAAGAGCCAGGCGTTGTTCCGCTCGGTAAGTGCAGCCTTTGCCCGGGCAGCACTCTCTGCTGCCGTCATTGCGGGGCGCGGAGAGGGGGGATGGACAGGTGGGGGCGACGTCGGGATGTTCCTGGGTACTTGTGCAATGACCTCGATCGCGGTCGCCCCAATCACTACAACAGGATATGAACCTCCTTCGGGCCGGGATGTTGGCTGGCCGCGGTCCAGGGGTGAGCCTTCTGCGGGGAGCGATGTTGACGGGCCGCGGTCCAGGGGTGAGTCTTCTGCGGACCGCGATGTTGACGGGCCGCGGTCCAGGGGCGAACCTTCTGCGGGCCGGGGTGTTGGCGGGCCGTGCACTTGAGCGTCCTCAACCGCAGTTGCTCGTGCACTTGCAGCAGGGATTGAACCTGTTCCTGTGGGAGCTTGGGCTGCCGCGATGAACTGAAGGTTCCCATAGCGGGCCCTGGGGGCCTTACGGCAAGTCGACTTGGCCTTGCGAGGTGCTAGAGGAGCTGATCGTATTACCGTGCGTGGTTCATCAAGGAGCACTGGGGGCTCGGGGCCGGGGGCCGAGGGTCTGGTTGGATGGAGTTGGAGTGGCTGGGGCCTGAGGGGCTCGGGGCCGGGGGCCCGGGATCTGTTAGGATGGAGTTGGAGTGGCTGGGGCCTGAGGGGCTCGGGGCCGGGGGCCTGGGGTCTGGTTGGATGGAACTGGAGTGGCTGAGGCCTGAGGGGCTCGGGGCCGGGGGCCCGGGATCTGGTTTGATGGAGTTTGAGTGGCTGAGGCCTGAGGGGCTCGGGGCCGCGGGCCCGGGATCTGGTAGGATGGAGTTGGAGTGGCTGGGGCCTGAGGGGCTCGGGGCCGGGGGCCCGGGGTCTGCTAGGATGGAGTTTGAGCGGCTGGGGACCGGTGGACCGTGTGGCTGGGGCCTGGGGCGCCAGAGCGAGCGCCGAGTTGACATACACGCGCCTATCAGCTGTCACGTCGCTGTATGACGGCGATGTCAAGGTCAATGGTGTTCGAGGTTGAAACTCTGTGGCGTGGATGTTTTGCCCGGGGACCTGGGCTTTGGCTGGAGTCACGCGTCGTGCCGGGCCCGGAGGCGTCGGGCCCGTGGGCGCGGCCCGCACTGGCAGACGGTGGTTCGAGCGCCAGAAGCTGGGGAGGTCTGCGCGGGGGCTGGGGTCCCAGAGTGACCTGGGTCGTCCATCAAGTCCGCAACCTAATGGTGTCGTGTCAATTGTCAGTGGAGGCGCCGGGTTCACGTCACGCGGTGTAGTGGGAAGCCGGGTCTCGAACCCAGTGTTGCTAGATACAGCGGCTGGCCGAGCATCGAGCCCAGAGCTACTAGATTGTGGCGGTGGCCTAGGAGGCCAGGGGTCAAACACAATGCTACTAGATGGCGGAGGCCGAGCATCGAGCCCAGAGCTACTAGATTGTGGCGGTGGCCTAGGAGGCCAGGGGTCAAACACAATGCTACTAGATGGCGGAGGTATCACAGCAGCTGGCCGGGGGTCGAACCCAGTGTTGCAGGATACAAGAGGAGGTGGTACAGCAATTGACCGGGGATCGAGCCCGGTGTGCAATGCTGGCGCTTGAGAATGGTCGGGATTTGCTGCAGTGTTGAGCAAGGGATCGAACCCGAAGCTCGGGATTAGCAGGTGCAGCAATGGTGACGGCGATGGAGGAGCCAGTGGCCGAGGCCGAGGATCAGCAGGTGATAGAATCTCCTGGGTTCCGAGCCCAGGGGGAGGCCCAAGTAGTCGCGACGGCGACACAGTGGCCCTGGATGTGGGCGTCGTTGGTGGGGACGTCGGCGAGATGGGCAACACGAGGGGAGGCGGTGGCGGGAACAGAGCACTAAGTTGTTCGGGAGAGAAGGATGTTAGGGCCAGCAATTGCGTGGGCGAGAGCTGCGCAATAGGCGCCAGGTTATTCTCGCTGGATGTGCCAGCGCCCGAGGGGCTCAGCGGTCTCCCTTGAGATGTACCAAACACAGTCCCCTGACGGGTATGTGAAGGGGAGGGGCCTAATGTATCAATAAGGCCGACTTGGGCCGAGCTCACCGTATTCGTGATGAAGAAGCCCTCGGGGTCCTCGTGGTTGTGTGTCCAGTGGTGTCGCGTCTGTTTGATGTCCTTCAGCGTGATGTCGTGCTCCTCGCATCGGTACAGGAGCCCCCCGTGGATGCCATGGCGGTGGAGGTGCCGTGTGAGCTTGTAGCGGTCCTTGTGCTTGTACGTGCAGAACGCGCAATCCCATTTGTCCGAGGGACAAGGTAACTGGATTATCTGGTGCGTTTGTTGTTGCTCCATGGCGTCTTGTTGGCACTTTCACTTTGATCACTTCCTGCGTGGAAACGGTCCGCGCGATAATTCTGGCGTGGAGACGATCCACGAGACTAGTTCCGCAGGTTGCCCGACAACCAGGGAATACCTAACATGATTTCACTGAGGGACACCAAGTGTGGGTTGCAGGGAACTACCACTGTCAGGCCGCACGAGATCCCTCAGTGAAATTGTTCGATCTACATGTAGTACTTGTTGCTTATTCTTTGATTTCGTGTGCTGCCAGTGGAGTAGACCCCATTTTGAGGTGGAGTAAACCCCGAGCACACGAGACCGGAACTAGGGGAGGAAAGACGCTCTCGCGCGATACACCCTTTATTCAAACTGATAAGAACTGTAACTACACTTTGATCTTAGCCAAAAGGCCGAGAAGCGATAACAAGAACTGGGAAAATCCGGTCTGATACCTGATTCGCAACTCAATACAGTCACATCAAGACGATTGGGCTTTCCGCTATAAAGTTCCATCTATTGATCGAATATGAAATATGAAATATGAACATTTCTATTTGGCCGCTGATGGCAGCACTGTGCAGCGTTGTGAGTCAATAGGGAAGTCTCTTAGAATGTATAGAATGAAATAAATATGTGGATTTTTTAAAATATACATGTTTCTGATCTCGATGATCAAAAAATTTATTCTATGGGATAAATACTCGTAATAGCAAAGTTTTAATCGAATCTGAATGTAATGAGTCACATATCGAGAGCGCAAGAACGACCCAAGGGACAATAATGACGTCAAAAACGTGTATTGAATCACATAACAATGTATAATCATGATGAGACCGGTTGCTGATAACATTGCTGTCTACGTCATTGTAAAAAAAACTGCCAAGCACCTTCCCACTTAAAACAATTGAGATCTAAAAGAAGGGCCAAGCAATAATATATTGTTTAAACATTTTCGCACTTAAAATTCGTGAAATCATTTCGCCCAGTTACTGCCGCCAAGCACAACACTAAAAACCTAATGTTGTGTCCAAATTTGAAGAATACAATCTAAGTGAACCATCATTGTAAATTTAACAAAATTATAAAAATTAAAAACGACTTCAAAATAAATTTAAAATTGAAATTAAAAAAATTAAAAATAAAGCTAGGCGCATTGTGTCAAGAAGAAGGCAACATAAGAAAGAAGATGACGATAAAGGAGCCGAAGAAAGACAGAAAGTAGGAAGAAGATAGAGGAAGTCTACAATATGGTCGGTGCAAATTCAATGCGCCAAGCTTTATTTTTAATTTTTTTAATTTCAATTTTAAATTTATTTTGAAGTCGTTTTTAATTTTTATAATTTTGTTAAATTTACAATGATGGTTCACTTAGATTGTATTCTTCAAATTTGGACACAACATTAGGTTTTTAGTGTTGTGCTTGGCGGCAGTAACTGGGCGAAATGATTTCACGAATTTTAAGTGCGAAAATGTTTAAACAATATATTATTGCTTGGCCCTTCTTTTAGATCTCAATTGTTTTAAGTGGGAAGGTGCTTGGCAGTTTTTTTTACAAGTTTTTGTTTTTGTACAACATGTCATATGGGGTATAAGTTTATAGCAGCTTTCACTGATCATTAAGTGTTACCTATCATTACAGTTAACGCCAACAACGTCACTTCTTGTCTAAAGTTTTCTGTTTTTATTTCAATAGTTCCGAAGTTAGTATAACGAAAGGGTCCATTTCTTTTGGTTGAATTTGAGTTATATCAAATTATAATTTGTTAAAAGTTCACAGCTTTGAGTCATGTGAATAACGTAAATTGTAGGTGTATTGTTCCGGTGTAAACCGGAATTTGTGCGTTCATCTCGTAAAACGCGTATTTGTCGCCACTAGGTAAACTGAAAGGTACACGAAAGATGATTGCAAATGCGTTTCCTCATTTTTAAATTCTCCCATGTTCACTCTTTTATGTCAAAGTTCCGAAGTATAAACTCAATTGGTAAAGCGTGCAGGCTTACAGATGTTTACAACACATTTTAAATAAAATCCGGATGGTTTTTGGAAGGCAATGTAACTTAAAAGGAACTTAGTTAAGATTAACTAGCTGAGCCACCTGGTGTGTATAGTGCTGGTGGGAAGGAGTATGACGGGTGATGAAATTTACGCTACCCGCCTTACTCGCCTATGTACACGGATAGCATGGGCCGGCCTATACCTGGCATCTCCACCTCTCTGCCTCTCCCTGTCAGGTCAACTTAATGTTTACATTTGTTTGTTCATGGCAAATACGATCGATGTCCATTTAGTATTGTTGTCTTCTTCTATAGGTACTTGTAAACAGTTATCGAGCTTGCATTTTAATTAGTCCACTGATCTTATTTAGTGATTATTATATTGTTTTGTGATGTTGCTGTGGAAGATAATATTTTCATATTTTCAAACCAGGAAACAACTTCGTGCTATTGCCTAGATACTTGAAGAATATTATTGTATTGCCGATGTAAACAAGCCAGACCACTTTCGTATATAACGTTCGCATCAAAACCAATGTTTATTTTATTAGTGTCAGATTAGGAGGAACATCAGTTTCAGTTTCATTTATTTCCATTAAACAATGTCACTTGATAAGACTTTGACTCACAGTTTGGAAATAAATCATGACAATTTAAAAGCGTTTTATTATTCTAACTTTTTAACGTAAGCATTGTTGGATGATGAAATGAAATTTAAATCTCTCATACCCACAGATTTCCATTAATTATCATGGACCATTTAGTGTAGTTTCTTGTTTATTGTAACCGAGCTTCTAAGATTGACAGATTACAACATCTGAAATAATGAAATAATTTTTACTAAGTTGTAAACACCTAATAAACCTAGTAATGGAGCCATTTTGTGTGGTTTCTTGTTTCGTATCTGAACCATCAAGATCGACAAATTTGCATAATTAAAATAATTAAATTTATTTTAGAAACTTAAAGTTGTGATCACGTAATGGATGCACGTAATGGAGCCTTTTTGTGTGGTTTCTTGTTTCGTGTTGTTCTTGTTTCTTGTTGAGCCACCAATATTGACAAATTAACTCTATTTTAAATAATATATAAGTGTGACAAATGAAAAGTTGTAAACACGTAATACACTGAATATTAGTAATGGAGCCTTTACTGAATTTTACTATTTACTAAATTACCTGAATTTTACATAATTAAATAATTCGGATAAATTAAAAGCTGTGACAACCTTATGCACCCAGTAATGGAGCCTTTTTTGTGTGGTTTCTAGTTTAGTAACTGAGCCACCAAGATTCTGTTGATTAGCATGACCACGAATTGTTTTATTGCACAACTTTACGTACAACGTGTACATTGACAATCATTATTAGAGTCCAATGAGTATAATATTAAAAAGAGTTGCTATGTAATCGTTGAATGTATTCGGATTAACATTTTGAATATATACACAAGAAGGTTAAACATTTTTTAAGTAAAGAAAAAGATAAAAAAATAAAACATTTGTTACGGGGATCGAACCCGGCAACGCCGTGATCGAAGTCACTTGCCTCATGTGACCGAGCCAATTCGCCACACTGAAATTAAACCTGTGTAGTATATCAAAGAAGAAAGGTAGAGCGTAAAACGACGTGCGCAATTCCTGATTCCCTGATATCTTCAGTGTTCACGATGGCAACTGGCGTGCCGCGATTGCGATGTTTCGATCTATTGATGATCTTCACAGCATCCATTGGTAGTCTCATTTATTAAAAATGTACCAGAGCACCAGAGCATTAGTCTCTTAGAGTATTAGGAGCAATGAGCACCTAATATACCTAGTAATGGAGCCTTTTTGTGTGGTTTATTGTTTCGTAACTGAGCCATCAAGATTGACAAATTAGCATAATTAAAATAATTAAATTAATTTTAGAACCTAATGCACGTAATGGATGCACGTAATGGAGCCTTTTTGTGTGGTTTCTTGTTTCGTGTTGTTCTTGTTTCTTGTTGAGCCACCAATATTGACAAATTAACTCTATTTTAAATAATTAAATAAGTGTGACAAATGAAAAGTTGTAAACACCTAATACTCTGAATATTAGTTATGGAGCCTTCACTGAATTTTAATATTTACTTAATTAACTGAATTTTACATAATTAAATAATTCGGATAAATTAAAAGCTGTGACAACCTTATGCACCCAGTAATGGAACCTTTTTTGTGTGGTTTCTAGTTTAGTAACTGAGCCACCAAGATTCTGTTGATTAGCATGACCACGAATTGTTTTATTGCACAACTTTACGTACAACGTGTACATTGACAATCATTACTAGAGTCCAATGAGTATAATATTAAAAAGAGTAGCTATGTTATCGTTGAATGTATTCGGATTAACATTTTGAATATATACACAAGAAGGTTAAACATTTTTTAAGTAAATAAAAAGATAAAAAATAAAACGTTTGTTACGGGGATCGAACCCGGCAACGCCGTGATCGAAGTCACTTGCCTCATGTGACCGAGCCAATTCGCCACACTGAAATATAAACCTGTGTAGTATATCAAAGAAGAAAGGTGGAGCGTAAAACGACGTGCGCAATTCATGATTCCCTGATATCTTCAGTGTTCACGATGGCAACTGGCGTGCCGCGATTGCGATGTTTCGGTCTATTGATGATCTTCACAGCATCCCTGGACCTCTCATTTGAATATATATCCATGAAGGTATCATCGCTTATACAAATTAAAAAATAATATATGAAAAAAAAAGTTTTCCGGGATCGGGAATCGAACGTGTTATGCAGATGTCGAAGCCAGCTGCCTTCCTAACATGAGCTATCAGTCCGATGGGAATTAGAGCCGCTGTTTAGTGTATCAAAGAAGAAGAGCGGAACGTAAATATTGATAATTTTCCCACTTCCGGTTTAAATTTATTGATTTTTCTTGAAGTGGAGTGTCTAGCAATACATTGTCTTTATTGTTGCCAAATTTCAAAACTCTCGATGGACCCGTTTGACTTTTAAAATTTTTTTAAAATTTAAAATTGTAATAACTTCACTTCCGGTCAAAATGTTTCAGATTTTCTTTCAAAGGGCACTGCTATAAATATGACTCTATGTCTCTGCCAAATTTCAACTCTCTAGGACAAACCGTTCAACCTGTGGAGAGGGGCAAACAAATTGACCGTGCCTAACTAACTAACTAACTAACTAACTAACTAACTAACATGAAAGTTAATCCTTGCATGTTTGAGGCCCAAAATTCACCCCGAAGGGATGATCGCAGCACTTTGATATTTGGTTAGGTGTTGTCAGGTGGCTAAATATACCCGATAACCATGGTTTTCAACTTTCATTTCTAAATGCTTGCATGCGTACTGACACCCCGAAATCGGGCCCGAAGCGCTTGCAGTATACAGTAGTGGTAGTAAGCTCGCCGCGTTTTAAAAGTAGACCTCGTATTGAACGGTGCTTGGCAGCGTCGAGCTAACGCCCGACTAGATAATCGTTCATGTTGTCCAACTCCGTTTTACTAGCCAGAATGCTAGGCGATATTTCAATGCGAGATTTGACAATGAAAATGACGAACTAGACAAGGAAAACAAGTGTTGACATTTATCATTTTTCCTCTAGTTTTTAATTTAAACTTAAGAAAAAATTAAGAGAATTCCCATTTATTACTGAATGTGCAAAACTTACAACCTGCCCTATAGTGGGTCTGTTTTTCGTAGAACACATTCGGGTCTTTTGAGACGTTTAACAATGAGGCTTAGCCATGTTTAGTGACAGGTCTGACGCGTCTTAACATCAACATTGGCAACATTGTAAGGCGAAGAGGTTGGGGGGTAATAAAACAGTCAGGTAGTCAGGTAGGTAGGCAACAATAGCCTCGGTCAAACAAGGTGGAAGATTCTATATAAAATCTGGCTGCTATAGAACTGCATATAAAGCTTTAAATGAACTGTAAAATATTATGCGAAAAGTGTTGGAGATTTTTTACCAGAAGTTTAGAACTGTATTGCAAAATGGATTAAAATACCTATAATAAAATAATCATGAGCTTTGTAATGTTAAAAATATCTTGGTACTACATGAAAGACAATGCAGAAATTATATTTTTTTAATAATAGGTATACATGTTAGTGGTGTTGACAAAATTAGAATGGTCAGAAAGACCGTATTCAATCTAAAATGTTTTTTTTATTAATAGAAAGAGAATGTTTGAAATGGTGAAGAATGGGAAGATGGACATGAAATAATTCCACGTTTGGAGACTAAGGGCGAAGAGCTTGAGAAATGTGATTTGAGGGGAAAAGTGGAGAATTTTGTATGTTGGAGTTGGAGCGATGGAGTGAATTATTGGATGGCATGGCCTTGGAGAGAGAGAGAGGCTTTGAAGCATTCCTTTTGATTGAGCTGGTACATTTTTACCCATCAGATTAGAAGTTGACTTTTTGTCATTTTTCAATTTGGAAAGATTAGAAATAATATAAATATATTTAATAAAACTCTTAATTAATAATTTGTTCTTATGTAACATTATGAAGTAACTCAACTCTTCAAACTATCAATAACTGACAGATAAGTGGGTATTACACTATACAATTGACCAATGTAGATCTCCACCCCCCACTACGTCATAAAACAAAAGTCTATGTTTGGTCACTGACAGATAACAACTGTCAGTTACCAGCTAACAGCTGTTTCTTACAGAATTTAACAGTTTTACAATCTACAAATTTCTATTAATAACAGTAATGCTTTAAACTATCTACTTGAATCTTGTTCAGTCTCAATTAACTTATCATAAGAGAGGTAGGACCTTTTTAAGTTGACGAAACGATCCAGTGACAGAAGCCATTAAAAAGTAAAAACGCTTTGGCAACATACCTGACAAAATATAATTTGTTTCGTTGTACCACTGTAATAATTGTCCAGCATATCATCAAACATGATTTATATTAGTTTAAATATATTGATTGTACTATTTCAAGTGGTAAATAAACTATTAAACACGTGTGAGCTAAATTAATTGATATATTTTACTTTCATTTGTTTGAATGAAAAGTTGTTATTTTTCTAAGAACCCTGGAGTTACCATGGTAATACCTTTGTTTTTCATAAGGCAACGCCCACCTTCATTGGTCAATTGTATAGACAATTGATTGGACAATTTCAATCATAAGCCAATTGGACTTCAGAGTTTCATGCAAAACAATATTTCATTGGCTAGAATTTCAAATTGCCCAACTTGAATTGTATAGTGTAATACCCACTTTATCAAATATCAGGTTTAAAATGAAATCCAAATAAATTCAAATCAAACGCATAAAGGAAGCGATTAGCAAGTTAATTTTGATAAAATATGAATCGATGCACTGAAAACATGGAAAGGACGACTGTAAAATGCACTTTCACAAATCGTGTAAGAACATATGTCTTACAATATCTGTACATCATTTACCCATTGTTACTATGATTTGCTTATTTGGGCCGCACATGACAGTAGTGCAATGTCAGGGCAACCCGTGATGGAAGTGGAGCAAGCTCCTTACAACCATCTAATTCAAAAAATCAGATGATAATTCTGGCTCCTGATAGGAGCGTATCAGATATCAAACTGATAAGAACAGTTTAAATTTTTGTATTTTTGAAAATCACAATTACATGTTATGTGGGGATACAATTGCAACAGACTAATCTAATAGGCGCCGAGTGGCTACCTATAAACAGCATATTTATGTCAGGTAGGTAGGCAACAATAGCCTCGGTCAAACAAGGTGGAAGATTCTATATAAAATCTGGCTGCTATAGAACTGCATATAAAGCTTTAAATGAACTGTAGAATATTATACGAAAAGTGTTGGAGATTTTTTACCAGAAGTTCAGAACTTTATTGCAAAATGGATTAAAATACCTATCTATAATAAAATAATCATGAGCTTTGTAATGTTAAAAATATCTTGGTACTACATGAAAGACAATGCAGAAATTCTATTTTTTTAATATTAGGTATACGGGCCATTATCCACTATATTAGTTTCAGACATTTTTTTTGCATCATTTTTTTTTTTAATTGTTTCATGTTGCATTAATTTTTTTAATATTACTTATATATTTGGGAAGCCATCTGGAAAGTAGCTTCGATCGATCCTCGGGTGTTTCGAAATTATTTAGGATTTTGCATGATGAAACGTTCATTTTAGTAACCTCCGTCCCACACATATTTAATCCTACAATATAAAATATGTAACTCTGATTACTTGCTTATGGTATTTATGTGTAAGCTGATGATATGACTTATTATAAAAAAAATTACCGTGACTTAGAAATACAAATAACTTAAAATGTGTGCCATAAGTACTTACTATTTTGACGGAATATACTAATATAAACTAATATAGTGGGATAATGACCCATACATGTTAGTGGTGTTGACAAAATTAGAATGGTCAGAAAGACCGTTTTCAATCTAAAATGTTTTTTTTATTAATAGAAAGAGAATGTTTGAAATGGTGAAGAATGGGAAGATGGACATGAAGTAATTCCACGTGTGGAGACTAAGGGCGAGGAGCTTGAGAAATGTGATTTGAGGGGAAAAGTGGAGAATTTTAATATGTTGGAGTTAGAGCGATGGAGTGAATTATTGGATGGCATGGCCTTGGAGAGAGAGGCTTTGAAGCATTCCTTTTGATTGAGCTGATACATTTTTACCCATCAGATTAGAAGTTGACCTTTTGTCATTTTTCAATTTGGAAAGGTTAGAAATAATATAAATATATTTTTTAAAACTCTTAATTATTAATTTGTACTCGTGTAACATTATGAAGTAACTCACCTCTTCAAACTATCAATAACTGACAGTTATCAAATTTCAGGTGAAAAATGAAATCCAAATAAATTCAAATAAAACGCATAAAGGAAGCGAATTGCATGATAATTTTGATAAAATATGAATCGATGCACTGAAAACATGGAAAGGACGACTGTAAAATGCACTTTTACAAATCGTGTAAGAACATAATGTCTTACAATTTCTGTACATCATTTACCCATTGTTACTATGATTTGTTTATTTGGGCCGCACCTGACAGTAGTGCAATGTCAGGGCAACCCGTGATGGAAGTGGAGCAAGCTCCTTACATCCATCGAATTCAAAAAATCAGATGAAATTTCTGGCTCCTGATAGGAGCGTATCAGATTTCAAACTGATAAGAACAGGTACTACACTTTGATCTGAGCCATTAGGCCGAGAAGCGATAACAAGAACTGGGAAAATCCGGTCTGATACCTGATTCGCAACTCAATACAGTCACATCAAGACGATTGGGATTTCCGCTATAAAGTTCCATCTATTGATCGAATATGAAATATGAACATTATTTGGCCACTGATGGCAGCACTGTGCAGCGTTATGAGTCAATTATTACTGAATGTGCAAAACTTACGTATAGTGGGTCTGTTTTTCGTAGGACACATTCGGGTCTTTTGAGACGTCTAACAATGAGGCTTAGCCATGTTTGTTGACAGGTTTGACGCGTTTTAACATCAACATTGGCAACATTGTAAGGCGAAGAGGTTGGGGGGTAATAAAACAGTCAGGTAGTCAGGTAGGTAGGCAACAATAGCCTCGGTCAAACAAGGTGGAAGATTCTATATAAAATCTGGCTGCTATAGAACTGCATATAAAGCTTTAAATAAACTGTAGAATATTATACGAAAAGTGTCGGAGATTTTTTACCAGAAGTATAGAACTTTATTGCAAAATGGATTAAAATACCTATAATAAAATAATCATGAGCTTTGTAATGTAAAACATATCTTGGTACTACATGAAAGACAATGTAGAAATTCTTTTTTTTTTAATAATAGGTAATACTATGTTTTTAAGGTTGACAAAATTAGAATGGTCAGAAAGACCGTTTTCAATCTAAAATGTTTTTTTTATTAATAGAAAGAGAATGTTTGAAATGATGAAGAATGGGAAGATGGACATGAAATAATTCCACGTGAGGAGACTAAGGGCGAGGAGCTTGAGAAATGTGATTTGAGGGGAAAAGTGGAGAATTTTGATTTGTTGGAGTTAGAGCGATGGAGTAAATTATTGGATGGCATGGTTGGAGAGAGAGAGAGAGAGAGAGAGAGAGAGAGAGAGAGAGAGAGGCTTTGAAGCATTCCTTTTGATTGAGCTGGTACATTTTTACCCATCAGATTAGAAGTTGACCTTTTGTTATTTTTCAATTTGGAAAGGTTAGAAATAATATAAATATATTTTATAAAACTCTTAATTATTAATTTGTTCTCATGTAACATTATGTAACTCAACTCTTCAAACTATCAATAACTGACAGTTATCAAATATCAGGTGAAAAATGAAATCAAAATAAATTCAAATCAAACGCATAAAGGAAGCGAATTGCAAGATATGTTTGATAAAATATGAATCGATGCACTAAAAACATGGAAAGAACGACTGTAAAATGAACTTTTTCAGATCTTGTAAAAACATATCTTACAATTTCTGTACATCATTTTACCAAATACATTAATAATGGTAACCGAAGGTTACTATGAATAATGTATTTGAATTTACCCATTGTTACTATGATTTGTTTATTTGGGCCGCACCTGACAGTAGTGCAATGTCAGGGCAACCTGTGATGGAAGTGGAGCAAGCTCCTTACATCCATCTAATTCAAAAAATCAGATGAAAATTCTGGCTCCTGATAGGAGCGTATCAGATTTCACGCTGATAAGAACAGTTTAAATTTTTGTATTTTTGAAAATCACAATTACATGTTATGTGGGGATACAATTGCAACAGAGTAATCTAATAGGCGCCGAGTGGCTACCTATAAACAGCATATTCACTACCTAAAGCGTAATATTATAAGTAAGATAAAAGATTCATAGTGATGAGTCGACGAGCTGTCAACTCATGAACAGCGGGAGTGAAGTTAATGAGAACCGAAGAGTGGCCAGAGTGAGTGGCGCTATCATTCGGGCAATTATGAAACTTTTACTGAGCATCAATGATTGGCCAGAGTGAGTGGCGCTATCGTGCGGAGACTCTGCGATTACTTGAAATTTGCTGACTGCCTGCAAGTGGCGTCTTTGCTCTAGAGTGCAAGTGAAGTGAACTATTGATTTTAAATGCCAATATGAATGGCCTATCAATTGAAGATTGAACGTCATGCAAATAGTTATGACAGGTCAGAGACTCAGTCATGTGTGCAAGGGGAGGGGGAACACAAATCATCTATAACTAGTGGCAGTCCGAGTGGAGCTGTCAGAAATAAAACTTAGAGCTAATGATTGGCCGAGGTGGCAATCATAAACATAAAATACACTTGAAAGTCAAGACATTATCTAAACATGGAAATGCACTGTAAGGTCAAATGAATATATCTAATGACAGTCCGAGTGGATCTGGCATAAACAAGTAAATACACTTGATGGGAGGGGTAAAAGTGGTGAGTTTGCTCTCCAGCACTTACATAAAAAAACTAGGCCTCCCCAAGCCAAAAAAAAAGTTGTCATGCAGGGTCATGAGAAAATGAAATAAAGTCGCAAGCATATAATGCGACAGGAAATAACATATTTATTCAATCTTCTCGGTGCTAGTCACCTGGCCTGGAAGAAAATAAATGAATACCCATTGTTACTATGATTTGTTTATTTGGGCCGCACCTGACAGTAGTGCAATGTCAGGGCAACCCGTGATGGAAGTGGAGCAAGCTCCTTACATCCATCTAATTCAAAAAATCAGATGAAAATTCTGGCTCCTGATAGGAGCGTATCAGATTTCAAACTGATAAGAACTGTTTAAATTTTTGTATTTTTGAAAATCACAATTACATGTTATGTGGGGATACAATTGCAACAGAGTAATCTAATAGGCGCCGAGTGGCTACCTATAAACAGCATATTCACTACCTAAAGCGTAATATTATAAGTAAGATAAAAGATTCATAGTGATGAGTCGACGAACTGTCAACTCATGAACAGCGGGAGTGAAGTTAATGAGAACCGAAGAGTGGCCAGAGTGAGTGGCGCTATCATTCGGGCAATTATGAAACTTTTACTGAGCATCAATGATTGGCCAGAGTGAGTGGCGCTATCGTGCGGAGACTCTGCGATTACTTGAAATTTGCTGACTGCCTGCAAGTGGCGCCTTTGCTCTAGAGTGCAAGTGAAGTGAACTATTGATTTTAAATGCCAATATGAATGGCCTATCAATTGAAGATTGAACGTCATGCAAATAGTGATGACAGGTCAGAGACTCAGTCATGTGTGCAAGGGGAGGGGGAACACAAATCATCTATAACTAGTGGCAGTCCGAGTGGAGCTGTCAGAAATAAAACTTAGAGCTAATGATTGGCCGAGGTGGCAATCATAAACATAAAATACACTTGAAAGTCAAGACACTATCTAAACATGGAAATGCACTGTAAGGTCAAATGAATATATCTAATGACAGTCCGAGTGGATCTGGCATAAACAAGTAAATACACTTGATGGGAGGGGTAAAAGTGGTGAGTTTGCTCTCCAGCACTTACATAAAAAAACTAGGCCTCCCCAAGCCAAAAAAAAAGTTGTCATGCAGGGTCATGAGAAAATGAAATAAAGTCGCAAGCATAAAATGCGACAGGAAATAACATATTTATTCAATCTTCTCGGTGCTAGTCACCTGGCCTGGAAGAAAATAAATGATTAGTTGAAGTTAGACTAGTCCTGGGAGAGCAGGGTATGGCCTGATGTTTTCTATGACATTGCCAATATATGACAATACCACTTTGTTCTCTTGGCATGCGCAATTTTTTGTTCGTCTGGAAAACCATACAAAACCAGTACGACAAGAGATTCCCAGGACAACATTTAGAGCAAATCTATTCTGGCAAAGCCACCTCAACTTCGCAGAGTGAGTGTGACTTATTTAACTATTCTATGGGTCCCTGACTAAAGCTAAAAGTTCTGCACGAGTGTCACTCAGTATGAAAGTCACTGTTCTGCACGAGTGGCACTGTATGAAAGTCACTGTCCTAGTACTGGCGCTGCCCCGTCACGTGCTCGATGTAGATGTCACGCGACCACTTGATGGTGTCAGACACCATCAGGCGTCGCATGACGTTGGAGTAACGGGGGCTGATCTTCAGGGCGCGCAGCACGTCCTCGTTCATGGGGTCCCACCCTCCGAGGCTGCCGACGATGAAGGAGTCGACCTTGACCTCGAAACCCTGGTTGGTCAGGGCGGCGGCCGTCGCGGCGTACTTCGCCAGCTTGTGGTTGCGGGCCGCGACGAAGGCGTCGGCGCCGTTCTCGAAGGGGACGGTGATGTCTATGAGGTGAGCCGTCATATAGCGCTGGTTGGTGAGCACTATGTCGGGACGCATGTTGTCAACCCCCGACTGACGGTTCACCATGATGGCGCCTGCGTTCTTCACGCGACTGGGGATCGCGTTGACGAGGCGGTCCTGGATGGCGTTGTGGCGCTTCTGCATCGCGGCGGAGTGCCGCATGCAGTGGTTCAGGACGTGGGGGAGGGTCTCGTTGTCGTGGCCGCACAACCTGCAGGCCTTGGACCCATTCCCGAAGCGACGAGAGCCATTGAGCGGCACGGTGTGGAGGCGCGCGCGATGAATGAAGCGCCAGTCACAGAACCGAGTGTATTTTCCCTCCGCGATGAAATGGTTGGAGGCGTCCCAAACGGTGGTCAGTTTGTACGCCTTCCCCTGGTCCGGCTTCTGCAGCAGCGCGTTCTTGTAGTTCAGCCGCAGGCAAGATCGCAGCGCCTTGGTGACGATGGCGCGATCTCGCGGGAAGAACGAGGACTCCCTGCCTGGAAAAGAAACTCGGAGAGCAATTTCGTCCTTGTTATCGTCATAAACCCAATGACAGCCAATTCGAGGCCCAAGCCGGCGCGTCGCCGACCTGGTCTGGGTCCAGATGTTACTGCATTGCCCGTCTTGGCGTGAGAATTCGCCCTCCATACTACCTGACAAATACATGCAGGTCTCTTCCGGTGTTGGCGCTCTCCCCAGCTTCCTGTGTACCGTCGCCTGCAGAGACTTGCGCGCGATCTCGCGGCAAGTCTCGTCTTTACCTGACAGGAGACGAAACGGATGAGTCACAGACAGGATATCGACGGAATCCGCCAGCGGCAGGATGCCCGCCCCACCCTCGTGCATCCCGAGGTAGACCACCTCGTTACTCGCACGCTGGGGCAAGTTCATCCAGCGCTTGGCACATGACTTGACTTGGCTGTCAAAGGGCTTAAACTTAGTTTTCCGCATGGCACCTCCTCTCATAATAAACTCCAGTTTTGACAACAAGAACACTCGCACGGCGTCCAGCTTCTGCCAGGGAGCTAGAAGGGAATGATCGATTAGTCCCAGCTCCCGCTGCATGTTGACGAGTTCCTCCGTCGGGGTCTGCGCCACACGGGAGCCCGTGGGCACACCCAGGTGGGAGTAGGCCTCGCCATCAGCCAGAGTGGCCATGTCGCCGTCCTGGATAGAGAATGATGTTGGAGAAACTTTATTAGAGAGGATGTGGAGTGAGGCGCACTTGGATGGCTTGAAGCGCAGACCTGCCCATGTTGCCGCCTCGCTGACGATAGCTAGCAATGCATGCATTGAAGCTTCGTCGCGCGCTGTCACCACCAGATCGTCGGCGTAGGCCAACACGCTGATCATGGTGCCATGGACTGACACTCCCAGGTCGTCGGCCCGCGCCGTCAGCGATCTGATGATCGGCTCGATTGCCAGATTGAACAGGATGGGGCTAAGTGGACAGCCCTGCTTCACGCCGGCATGGAGTGGGATGGGCGGTGTATAACCCTCGGCGGTTCGGATGGAGGTCGTGCTACCCTCGTACATGTCATTGACTATATCTATTATATCACTCGGCACATGTAGGCTGTCTAGAGAACCTCTGATCAACTCATGAGGGACAGAACCAAAAGCGTTGGCAAGGTCGAGCCATGCTAGGCACAGCTCAGACTTTGGACGCTGATGGGTGCCGTTGATCATTGTCTGAAGGACGAAGTTGTGTTCCAGACATCCCTCATATTCAAGGAAACCTTTCTGCATGGGAGAAATAATGTTATTAAGACACGCCCACTTGGTAACTCGGTCGGCCAGAATGCCTGCGTAGAGTTTAGCCAAGGTGGGCCCTAGGGTTAACGGCCTCCAGTTCGAGAGGTCATCGCGGTCCCCTTTCTTGAAGATGAGGACCGTCCGTGATAGTTTCCACGCTGCCGGGATCCTCTTGGCCGCGAGGCAGATGTTGAAGAGGGCCGACAGGAAGTCTCCGTCCGGGTCAGTCTTCCGGAGGTCAGAATACCGGATGTAGTCCGGTCCCGGAGCTGTGTTTTTCATGCGCCCTAACCGTTTTCTGACCTCCGGTGCTGTGAATAAAGCTGTTAGTATGTCGCTGTGCTCGATGTCCTCACCTGAGGGCATGTCCGGGACAATGTCGGGGGGAACCGTCCACTCGTACCCGCCATCGGCGAACACTTGCGAGTAGAACTCGTGAACAAGTCCCGACTCAAGCTGGCAGAACGGCGAGGCCCCTCCCCTGATATCCTGGACAGCGACCTTCTTGCTGGAGCGATACAGTTGCTGGATACGCCGGGCTTCTACCGGGTCGAATTGGGCCCGGCGACCTGCAGGTTGGGCCTGTAACCCGTGTTCTCTGTCAGGGGCCGGGCCCGGGGCCTGGTCGTCCTGTCCGCGACCTCTACCCCTACCTCTACCTCTACCATTACCTCTACCTCCACCTCTACCTCTACCTCTTCCTCTTCCGCGGCCTCCTCTGCCGCGGGCCCGGGGTTGTTGTTCGGGCTCCTCATCCGCTGTAGGCGATGTGGACGGCGGCGGGGCTGCTGGCCGAGGTTGTGGCGTGCCCTTGAGACTAGCGACTAGTTCGCTGCTCACGGCGACCCACTCGGCCTCGAACTCGGGCCAACCGGCTTGCATGGCGGTTTCCAGGCGTAAGAGCCAGGCGTTGTTCCGCTCGGTAAGTGCAGCCTTTGCCCGGGCAGCACTCTCTGCTGCCGTCATTGCGGGGCGCGGAGAGGGGGGATGGACAGGTGGGGGCGACGTCGGGATGTTCCTGGGTACTTGTGCAATGACCTCGATCGCGGTCGCCCCAATCACTACAACAGGATATGAACCTCCTTCGGGCCGGGATGTTGGCTGGCCGCGGTCCAGGGGTGAGCCTTCTGCGGGGAGCGATGTTGACGGGCCGCGGTCCAGGGGTGAGTCTTCTGCGGACCGCGATGTTGACGGGCCGCGGTCCAGGGGCGAACCTTCTGCGGGCCGGGGTGTTGGCGGGCCGTGCACTTGAGCGTCCTCAACCGCAGTTGCTCGTGCACTTGCAGCAGGGATTGAACCTGTTCCTGTGGGAGCTTGGGCTGCCGCGATGAACTGAAGGTTCCCATAGCGGGCCCTGGGGGCCTTACGGCAAGTCGACTTGGCCTTGCGAGGTGCTAGAGGAGCTGATCGTATTACCGTGCGTGGTTCATCAAGGAGCACTGGGGGCTCGGGGCCGGGGGCCGAGGGTCTGGTTGGATGGAGTTGGAGTGGCTGGGGCCTGAGGGGCTCGGGGCCGGGGGCCCGGGATCTGTTAGGATGGAGTTGGAGTGGCTGGGGCCTGAGGGGCTCGGGGCCGGGGGCCTGGGGTCTGGTTGGATGGAACTGGAGTGGCTGAGGCCTGAGGGGCTCGGGGCCGGGGGCCCGGGATCTGGTTTGATGGAGTTTGAGTGGCTGAGGCCTGAGGGGCTCGGGGCCGCGGGCCCGGGATCTGGTAGGATGGAGTTGGAGTGGCTGGGGCCTGAGGGGCTCGGGGCCGGGGGCCCGGGGTCTGCTAGGATGGAGTTTGAGCGGCTGGGGACCGGTGGACCGTGTGGCTGGGGCCTGGGGCGCCAGAGCGAGCGCCGAGTTGACATACACGCGCCTATCAGCTGTCACGTCGCTGTATGACGGCGATGTCAAGGTCAATGGTGTTCGAGGTTGAAACTCTGTGGCGTGGATGTTTTGCCCGGGGACCTGGGCTTTGGCTGGAGTCACGCGTCGTGCCGGGCCCGGAGGCGTCGGGCCCGTGGGCGCGGCCCGCACTGGCAGACGGTGGTTCGAGCGCCAGAAGCTGGGGAGGTCTGCGCGGGGGCTGGGGTCCCAGAGTGACCTGGGTCGTCCATCAAGTCCGCAACCTAATGGTGTCGTGTCAATTGTCAGTGGAGGCGCCGGGTTCACGTCACGCGGTGTAGTGGGAAGCCGGGTCTCGAACCCAGTGTTGCTAGATACAGCGGCTGGCCGAGCATCGAGCCCAGAGCTACTAGATTGTGGCGGTGGCCTAGGAGGCCAGGGGTCAAACACAATGCTACTAGATGGCGGAGGCCGAGCATCGAGCCCAGAGCTACTAGATTGTGGCGGTGGCCTAGGAGGCCAGGGGTCAAACACAATGCTACTAGATGGCGGAGGTATCACAGCAGCTGGCCGGGGGTCGAACCCAGTGTTGCAGGATACAAGAGGAGGTGGTACAGCAATTGACCGGGGATCGAGCCCGGTGTGCAATGCTGGCGCTTGAGAATGGTCGGGATTTGCTGCAGTGTTGAGCAAGGGATCGAACCCGAAGCTCGGGATTAGCAGGTGCAGCAATGGTGACGGCGATGGAGGAGCCAGTGGCCGAGGCCGAGGATCAGCAGGTGATAGAATCTCCTGGGTTCCGAGCCCAGGGGGAGGCCCAAGTAGTCGCGACGGCGACACAGTGGCCCTGGATGTGGGCGTCGTTGGTGGGGACGTCGGCGAGATGGGCAACACGAGGGGAGGCGGTGGCGGGAACAGAGCACTAAGTTGTTCGGGAGAGAAGGATGTTAGGGCCAGCAATTGCGTGGGCGAGAGCTGCGCAATAGGCGCCAGGTTATTCTCGCTGGATGTGCCAGCGCCCGAGGGGCTCAGCGGTCTCCCTTGAGATGTACCAAACACAGTCCCCTGACGGGTATGTGAAGGGGAGGGGCCTAATGTATCAATAAGGCCGACTTGGGCCGAGCTCACCGTATTCGTGATGAAGAAGCCCTCGGGGTCCTCGTGGTTGTGTGTCCAGTGGTGTCGCGTCTGTTTGATGTCCTTCAGCGTGATGTCGTGCTCCTCGCATCGGTACAGGAGCCCCCCGTGGATGCCATGGCGGTGGAGGTGCCGTGTGAGCTTGTAGCGGTCCTTGTGCTTGTACGTGCAGAACGCGCAATCCCATTTGTCCGAGGGACAAGGTAACTGGATTATCTGGTGCGTTTGTTGTTGCTCCATGGCGTCTTGTTGGCACTTTCACTTTGATCACTTCCTGCGTGGAAACGGTCCGCGCGATAATTCTGGCGTGGAGACGATCCACGAGACTAGTTCCGCAGGTTGCCCGACAACCAGGGAATACCTAACATGATTTCACTGAGGGACACCAAGTGTGGGTTGCAGGGAACTACCACTGTCAGGCCGCACGAGATCCCTCAGTGAAATTGTTCGATCTACATGTAGTACTTGTTGCTTATTCTTTGATTTCGTGTGCTGCCAGTGGAGTAGACCCCATTTTGAGGTGGAGTAAACCCCGAGCACACGAGACCGGAACTAGGGGAGGAAAGACGCTCTCGCGCGATACACCCTTTATTCAAACTGATAAGAACTGTTTAAATTTTTGTATTTTTGAAAATCACAATTACATGTTATGTGGGGATACAATTGCAACAGAGTAATCTAATAGGCGCCGAGTGGCTACCTATAAACAGCATATTCACTACCTAAAGCGTAATATTATAAGTAAGATAAAAGATTCATAGTGATGAGTCGACGAACTGTCAACTCATGAACAGCGGGAGTGAAGTTAATGAGAACCGAAGAGTGGCCAGAGTGAGTGGCGCTATCATTCGGGCAATTATGAAACTTTTACTGAGCATCAATGATTGGCCAGAGTGAGTGGCGCTATCGTGCGGAGACTCTGCGATTACTTGAAATTTGCTGACTGCCTGCAAGTGGCGCCTTTGCTCTAGAGTGCAAGTGAAGTGAACTATTGATTTTAAATGCCAATATGAATGGCCTATCAATTGAAGATTGAACGTCATGCAAATAGTGATGACAGGTCAGAGACTCAGTCATGTGTGCAAGGGGAGGGGGAACACAAATCATCTATAACTAGTGGCAGTCCGAGTGGAGCTGTCAGAAATAAAACTTAGAGCTAATGATTGGCCGAGGTGGCAATCATAAACATAAAATACACTTGAAAGTCAAGACACTATCTAAACATGGAAATGCACTGTAAGGTCAAATGAATATATCTAATGACAGTCCGAGTGGATCTGGCATAAACAAGTAAATACACTTGATGGGAGGGGTAAAAGTGGTGAGTTTGCTCTCCAGCACTTACATAAAAAAACTAGGCCTCCCCAAGCCAAAAAAAAAGTTGTCATGCAGGGTCATGAGAAAATGAAATAAAGTCGCAAGCATAAAATGCGACAGGAAATAACATATTTATTCAATCTTCTCGGTGCTAGTCACCTGGCCTGGAAGAAAATAAATGATTAGTTGAAGTTAGACTAGTCCTGGGAGAGCAGGGTATGGCCTGATGTTTTCTATGACATTGCCAATATATGACAATACCACTTTGTTCTCTTGGCATGCGCAATTTTTTGTTCGTCTGGAAAACCATACAAAACCAGTACGACAAGAGATTCCCAGGACAACATTTAGAGCAAATCTATTCTGGCAAAGCCACCTCAACTTCGCAGAGTGAGTGTGACTTATTTAACTATTCTATGGGTCCCTGACTAAAGCTAAAAGTTCTGCACGAGTGTCACTCAGTATGAAAGTCACTGTTCTGCACGAGTGGCACTGTATGAAAGTCACTGTCCTAGTACTGGCGCTGCCCCGTCACGTGCTCGATGTAGATGTCACGCGACCACTTGATGGTGTCAGACACCATCAGGCGTCGCATGACGTTGGAGTAACGGGGGCTGATCTTCAGGGCGCGCAGCACGTCCTCGTTCATGGGGTCCCACCCTCCGAGGCTGCCGACGATGAAGGAGTCGACCTTGACCTCGAAACCCTGGTTGGTCAGGGCGGCGGCCGTCGCGGCGTACTTCGCCAGCTTGTGGTTGCGGGCCGCGACGAAGGCGTCGGCGCCGTTCTCGAAGGGGACGGTGATGTCTATGAGGTGAGCCGTCATATAGCGCTGGTTGGTGAGCACTATGTCGGGACGCATGTTGTCAACCCCCGACTGACGGTTCACCATGATGGCGCCTGCGTTCTTCACGCGACTGGGGATCGCGTTGACGAGGCGGTCCTGGATGGCGTTGTGGCGCTTCTGCATCGCGGCGGAGTGCCGCATGCAGTGGTTCAGGACGTGGGGGAGGGTCTCGTTGTCGTGGCCGCACAACCTGCAGGCCTTGGACCCATTCCCGAAGCGACGAGAGCCATTGAGCGGCACGGTGTGGAGGCGCGCGCGATGAATGAAGCGCCAGTCACAGAACCGAGTGTATTTTCCCTCCGCGATGAAATGGTTGGAGGCGTCCCAAACGGTGGTCAGTTTGTACGCCTTCCCCTGGTCCGGCTTCTGCAGCAGCGCGTTCTTGTAGTTCAGCCGCAGGCAAGATCGCAGCGCCTTGGTGACGATGGCGCGATCTCGCGGGAAGAACGAGGACTCCCTGCCTGGAAAAGAAACTCGGAGAGCAATTTCGTCCTTGTTATCGTCATAAACCCAATGACAGCCAATTCGAGGCCCAAGCCGGCGCGTCGCCGACCTGGTCTGGGTCCAGATGTTACTGCATTGCCCGTCTTGGCGTGAGAATTCGCCCTCCATACTACCTGACAAATACATGCAGGTCTCTTCCGGTGTTGGCGCTCTCCCCAGCTTCCTGTGTACCGTCGCCTGCAGAGACTTGCGCGCGATCTCGCGGCAAGTCTCGTCTTTACCTGACAGGAGACGAAACGGATGAGTCACAGACAGGATATCGACGGAATCCGCCAGCGGCAGGATGCCCGCCCCACCCTCGTGCATCCCGAGGTAGACCACCTCGTTACTCGCACGCTGGGGCAAGTTCATCCAGCGCTTGGCACATGACTTGACTTGGCTGTCAAAGGGCTTAAACTTAGTTTTCCGCATGGCACCTCCTCTCATAATAAACTCCAGTTTTGACAACAAGAACACTCGCACGGCGTCCAGCTTCTGCCAGGGAGCTAGAAGGGAATGATCGATTAGTCCCAGCTCCCGCTGCATGTTGACGAGTTCCTCCGTCGGGGTCTGCGCCACACGGGAGCCCGTGGGCACACCCAGGTGGGAGTAGGCCTCGCCATCAGCCAGAGTGGCCATGTCGCCGTCCTGGATAGAGAATGATGTTGGAGAAACTTTATTAGAGAGGATGTGGAGTGAGGCGCACTTGGATGGCTTGAAGCGCAGACCTGCCCATGTTGCCGCCTCGCTGACGATAGCTAGCAATGCATGCATTGAAGCTTCGTCGCGCGCTGTCACCACCAGATCGTCGGCGTAGGCCAACACGCTGATCATGGTGCCATGGACTGACACTCCCAGGTCGTCGGCCCGCGCCGTCAGCGATCTGATGATCGGCTCGATTGCCAGATTGAACAGGATGGGGCTAAGTGGACAGCCCTGCTTCACGCCGGCATGGAGTGGGATGGGCGGTGTATAACCCTCGGCGGTTCGGATGGAGGTCGTGCTACCCTCGTACATGTCATTGACTATATCTATTATATCACTCGGCACATGTAGGCTGTCTAGAGAACCTCTGATCAACTCATGAGGGACAGAACCAAAAGCGTTGGCAAGGTCGAGCCATGCTAGGCACAGCTCAGACTTTGGACGCTGATGGGTGCCGTTGATCATTGTCTGAAGGACGAAGTTGTGTTCCAGACATCCCTCATATTCAAGGAAACCTTTCTGCATGGGAGAAATAATGTTATTAAGACACGCCCACTTGGTAACTCGGTCGGCCAGAATGCCTGCGTAGAGTTTAGCCAAGGTGGGCCCTAGGGTTAACGGCCTCCAGTTCGAGAGGTCATCGCGGTCCCCTTTCTTGAAGATGAGGACCGTCCGTGATAGTTTCCACGCTGCCGGGATCCTCTTGGCCGCGAGGCAGATGTTGAAGAGGGCCGACAGGAAGTCTCCGTCCGGGTCAGTCTTCCGGAGGTCAGAATACCGGATGTAGTCCGGTCCCGGAGCTGTGTTTTTCATGCGCCCTAACCGTTTTCTGACCTCCGGTGCTGTGAATAAAGCTGTTAGTATGTCGCTGTGCTCGATGTCCTCACCTGAGGGCATGTCCGGGACAATGTCGGGGGGAACCGTCCACTCGTACCCGCCATCGGCGAACACTTGCGAGTAGAACTCGTGAACAAGTCCCGACTCAAGCTGGCAGAACGGCGAGGCCCCTCCCCTGATATCCTGGACAGCGGCCTTCTTGCTGGAGCGATACAGTTGCTGGATACGCCGGGCTTCTACCGGGTCGAATTGGGCCCGGCGACCTGCAGGTTGGGCCTGTAACCCGTGTTCTCTGTCAGGGGCCGGGCCCGGGGCCTGGTCGTCCTGTCCGCGACCTCTACCCCTACCTCTACCTCTACCATTACCTCTACCTCCACCTCTACCTCTACCTCTTCCTCTTCCGCGGCCTCCTCTGCCGTGGGCCCAGGGTTGTTGTTCGGGCTCCTCATCCGCTGTAGGCGATGTGGGCTGCGGCGGGGCTGCTGGCCGAGGTTGTGGCGTGCCCTTGAGACTAGCGACTAGTTCGCTGCTCACGGCGACCCACTCGGCCTCGAACTCGGGCCAACCGGCTTGCATGGCGGTTTCCAGGCGTAAGAGCCAGGCGTTGTTCCGCTCGGTAAGTGCAGCCTTTGCCCGGGCAGCACTCTCTGCTTCCGTCATTGCGGGGCGCGGAGAGGGGGGATGGACAGGTGGGGGCGACGTCGGGATGTTCCTGGGTACTTGTGCAATGACCTCGATCGCGGTCGCCCCAATCACTACAACAGGATATGAACCTCCTTCGGGCCGGGATGTTGGCTGGCCGCGGTCCAGGGGTGAGCCTTCTGCAGGGAGCGATGTTGACGGGCCGCGGTCCAGGGGTGAGTCTTCTGCGGACCGCGATGTTGACGGGCCGCGGTCCAGGGGCGAACCTTCTGCGGGCCGGGGTGTTGGCGGGCCGTGCACTTGAGCGTCCTCAACCGCAGTTGCTCGTGCACTTGCAGCAGGGATTGAACCTGTTCCTGTGGGAGCTTGGGCTGCCGCGATGAACTGAAGGTTCCCATAGCGGGCCCTGGGGGCCTTACGGCAAGTCGACTTGGCCTTGCGAGGTGCTAGAGGAGCTGATCGTATTACCGTGCGTGGTTCATCAAGGAGCACTGGGGGCTCGGGGCCGGGGGCCGAGGGTCTGGTTGGATGGAGTTGGAGTGGCTGGGGCCTGAGGGGCTCGGGGCCGGGGGCCCGGGATCTGTTAGGATGGAGTTGGAGTGGCTGGGGCCTGAGGGGCTCGGGGCCGGGGGCCTGGGGTCTGGTTGGATGGAACTGGAGTGGCTGAGGCCTGAGGGGCTCGGGGCCGGGGGCCCGGGATCTGGTTTGATGGAGTTTGAGTGGCTGAGGCCTGAGGGGCTCGGGGCCGCGGGCCCGGGATCTGGTAGGATGGAGTTGGAGTGGCTGGGGCCTGAGGGGCTCGGGGCCGGGGGCCCGGGTTCTGCTAGGATGGAGTTTGAGCGGCTGGGGACCGGTGGACCGTGTGGCTGGGGCCTGGGGCGCCAGAGCGAGCGCCGAGTTGACATACACGCGCCTATCAGCTGTCACGTCGCTGTATGACGGCGATGTCAAGGTCAATGGTGTTCGAGGTTGAAACTCTGTGGCGTGGATGTTTTGCCCGGGGACCTGGGCTTTGGCTGGAGTCACGCGTCGTGCCGGGCCCGGAGGCGTCGGGCCCGTGGGCGCGGCCCGCACTGGCAGACGGTGGTTCGAGCGCCAGAAGCTGGGGAGGTCTGCGCGGGGGCTGGGGTCCCAGAGTGACCTGGGTCGTCCATCAAGTCCGCAACCTAATGGTGTCGTGTCAATTGTCAGTGGAGGCGCCGGGTTCACGTCACGCGGTGTAGTGGGAAGCCGGGTCTCGAACCCAGTGTTGCTAGATACAGCGGCTGGCCAAGCATCGAGCCCAGAGCTACTAGATTGTGGCGGTGGCCTAGGAGGCCAGGGGTCAAACACAATGCTACTAGATGGCGGAGGTATCACAGCAGCTGGCCGGGGGTCGAACCCAGTGTTGCAGGATACAAGAGGAGGTGGCACAGCAATTGACCGGGGATCGAGCCCGGTGTGCAATGCTGGCGCTTGAGAATGGTCGGGATTTGCTGCAGTGTTGAGCAAGGGATCGAACCCGAAGCTCGGGATTAGCAGGTGCAGCAATGGTGACGGCGATGGAGGAGCCAGTGGCCGAGGCCGGGGATCAGCAGGTGATAGAATCTCCTGGGTTCCGAGCCCAGGGGGAGGCCCAAGTAGTCGCGACGGCGACACAGTGGCCCTGGATGTGGGCGTCGTTGGTGGGGACGTCGGCGAGATGGGCAACACGAGGGGAGGCGGTGGCGGGAACAGAGCACTAAGTTGTTCGGGAGAGAAGGATGTTAGGGCCAGCAATTGCGTGGGCGAGAGCTGCGCAATAGGCGCCAGGTTATTCTCGCTGGATGTGCCAGCGCCCGAGGGGCTCAGCGGTCTCCCTTGAGATGTACCAAACACAGTCCCCTGACGGGTATGTGAAGGGGAGGGGCCTAATGTATCAATAAGGCCGACTTGGGCCGAGCTCACCGTATTCGTGATGAAGAAGCCCTCGGGGTCCTCGTGGTTGTGTGTCCAGTGGTGTCGCGTCTGTTTGATGTCCTTCAGCGTGATGTCGTGCTCCTCGCATCGGTACAGGAGCCCCCCGTGGATGCCATGGCGGTGGAGGTGCCGTGTGAGCTTGTAGCGGTCCTTGTGCTTGTACGTGCAGAACGCGCAATCCCATTTGTCCGAACGACAAGGTAACTGGATTATCTGGTGCGTTGGTTGTTGCTCCATGGCGTCTTGTTGGCACTTTCACTTTGATCACTTCCTGCGTGGAAACGGTCCGCGCGATAATTCTGGCGTGGAGACGATCCACGAGACTAGTTCCGCAGGTTGCCCGACAACCAGGGAATACCTAACATGATTTCACTGAGGGACACCAAGTGTGGGTTGCAGGGAACTACCACTGTCAGGCCGCACGAGATCCCTCAGTGAAATTGTTCGATCTAAATGTAGTACTTGTTGCTTATTCTTTGATTTCGTGGGCTGCCAGTGGAGTAGACCCCATTTTGAGGTGGAGTAAACCCCGAGCACACGAGACCGGAACTAGGGGAGGAAAGACGCTCTCGCGCGATACACCCTTTATTTAAGCTGATAAGAACAGATACTACACTTTGATCTTAGCTCAATGAGCCGAGAAGCGATAACAAGAACGGGGAAATCCGGTCTGATACCTGATTCGCAACTCAATACAGTCACATCAAGACGATAGGGCTTTCCGCTATAAAGTTCCATCTATTGATCGAATATGAAATATGAACATTATTTGGCCACTGATGGCAGCACTGTGCAGCGTTATGAGTCAATTATTACTGAATGTGCAAAACTTACGTATAGTGGGTCTGTTTTTCGTAGGACACATTCGGGTCTTTTGAGACGTCTAACAATGAGGCTTAGCCATGTTTGTTGACAGGTTTGACGCGTTTTAACATCAACATTGGCAACATTGTAAGGCGAAGAGGTTGGGGGGTAATAAAACAGTCAGGTAGTCAGGTAGGTAGGCAACAATAGCCTCGGTCAAACAAGGTGGAAGATTCTATATAAAATCTGGCTGCTATAGAACTGCATATAAAGCTTTAAATAAACTGTAGAATATTATACGAAAAGTGTCGGAGATTTTTTACCAGAAGTATAGAACTTTATTGCAAAATGGATTAAAATACCTATAATAAAATAATCATGAGCTTTGTAATGTAAAACATATCTTGGTACTACATGAAAGACAATGCAGAAATTCTATTTTTTTTAATAATAGGTAATACTATGTTTTTGGGGTTGACAAAATTAGAATGGTCAGAAAGACCGTTTTCAATCTAAAATGTTTTTTTTATTAATAGAAAGAGAATGTTTGAAATGATGAAGAATGGGAAGATGGACATGAAATAATTCCACGTGTGGAGACTAAGGGCGAGGAGCTTGAGAAATGTGATTTGAGGGGAAAAGTGGAGAATTTTGATTTGTTGGAGTTAGAGCGATGGAGTAAATTATTGGATGGCATGGCCTTGGAGAGAGAGAGAGGCTTTGAAGCATTCCTTTTGATTGAGCTGATACATTTTT
This sequence comes from Leuctra nigra, assembly GCA_934045905.1. Taxonomy (NCBI): domain Eukaryota; kingdom Metazoa; phylum Arthropoda; class Insecta; order Plecoptera; family Leuctridae; genus Leuctra; species Leuctra nigra. The sequence goes on along the minus strand of OW203765.1, from coordinate 25,879,468 downwards.
ACCCATCAGATTAGAAGTTGACCTTTTGTCATTTTTCAATTTGGAAAGGTTAGAAATAATATAAATATATTTTATAAAACTCTTAATTATTAATTTGTTCTCATGTAACATTATGTAACTCAACTCTTCAAACTATCAATAACTGACAGTTATCAAATATCAGGTGAAAAATGAAATCAAAATAAATTCAAATCAAACGCATAAAGGAAGCGAATTGCAAGATATGTTTGATAAAATATGAATCGATGCACTAAAAACATGGAAAGAACGACTGTAAAATGAACTTTTTCAAATCTTGTAAAAACATATCTTACAATTTCTGTACATCATTTTACCAAATACATTAATAATGGTAACCGAAGGTTACTATGAATAATGTATTTGAATTTACCCATTGTTACTATGATTTGTTTATTTGGGCCGCACCTGACAGTAGTGCAATGTCAGGGCAACCCGTGATGGAAGTGGAGCAAGCTCCTTACATCCATCTAATTCAAAAAATCAGATGAAAATTCTGGCTCCTGATAGGAGCGTATCAGATTTCACGCTGATAAGAACAGTTTAAATTTTTGTATTTTTGAAAATCACAATTACATGTTATGTGGGGATACAATTGCAACAGAGTAATCTAATAGGCGCCGAGTGGCTACCTATAAACAGCATATTCACTACCTAAAGCGTAATATTATAAGTAAGATAAAAGATTCATAGTGATGAGTCGACGAGCTGTCAACTCATGAACAGCGGGAGTGAAGTTAATGAGAACCGAAGAGTGGCCAGAGTGAGTGGCGCTATCATTCGGGCAATTATGAAACTTTTACTGAGCATCAATGATTGGCCAGAGTGAGTGGCGCTATCGTGCGGAGACTCTGCGATTACTTGAAATTTGCTGACTGCCTGCAAGTGGCGTCTTTGCTCTAGAGTGCAAGTGAAGTGAACTATTGATTTTAAATGCCAATATGAATGGCCTATCAATTGAAGATTGAACGTCATGCAAATAGTTATGACAGGTCAGAGACTCAGTCATGTGTGCAAGGGGAGGGGGAACACAAATCATCTATAACTAGTGGCAGTCCGAGTGGAGCTGTCAGAAATAAAACTTAGAGCTAATGATTGGCCGAGGTGGCAATCATAAACATAAAATACACTTGAAAGTCAAGACATTATCTAAACATGGAAATGCACTGTAAGGTCAAATGAATATATCTAATGACAGTCCGAGTGGATCTGGCATAAACAAGTAAATACACTTGATGGGAGGGGTAAAAGTGGTGAGTTTGCTCTCCAGCACTTACATAAAAAAACTAGGCCTCCCCAAGCCAAAAAAAAAGTTGTCATGCAGGGTCATGAGAAAATGAAATAAAGTCGCAAGCATAAAATGCGACAGGAAATAACATATTTATTCAATCTTCTCGGTGCTAGTCACCTGGCCTGGAAGAAAATAAATGAATACCCATTGTTACTATGATTTGTTTATTTGGGCCGCACCTGACAGTAGTGCAATGTCAGGGCAACCCGTGATGGAAGTGGAGCAAGCTCCTTACATCCATCTAATTCAAAAAATCAGATGAAAATTCTGGCTCCTGATAGGAGCGTATCAGATTTCAAACTGATAAGAACTGTTTAAATTTTTGTATTTTTGAAAATCACAATTACATGTTATGTGGGGATACAATTGCAACAGAGTAATCTAATAGGCGCCGAGTGGCTACCTATAAACAGCATATTCACTACCTAAAGCGTAATATTATAAGTAAGATAAAAGATTCATAGTGATGAGTCGACGAACTGTCAACTCATGAACAGCGGGAGTGAAGTTAATGAGAACCGAAGAGTGGCCAGAGTGAGTGGCGCTATCATTCGGGCAATTATGAAACTTTTACTGAGCATCAATGATTGGCCAGAGTGAGTGGCGCTATCGTGCGGAGACTCTGCGATTACTTGAAATTTGCTGACTGCCTGCAAGTGGCGCCTTTGCTCTAGAGTGCAAGTGAAGTGAACTATTGATTTTAAATGCCAATATGAATGGCCTATCAATTGAAGATTGAACGTCATGCAAATAGTGATGACAGGTCAGAGACTCAGTCATGTGTGCAAGGGGAGGGGGAACACAAATCATCTATAACTAGTGGCAGTCCGAGTGGAGCTGTCAGAAATAAAACTTAGAGCTAATGATTGGCCGAGGTGGCAATCATAAACATAAAATACACTTGAAAGTCAAGACATTATCTAAACATGGAAATGCACTGTAAGGTCAAATGAATATATCTAATGACAGTCCGAGTGGATCTGGCATAAACAAGTAAATACACTTGATGGGAGGGGTAAAAGTGGTGAGTTTGCTCTCCAGCACTTACATAAAAAAACTAGGCCTCCCCAAGCCAAAAAAAAAGTTGTCATGCAGGGTCATGAGAAAATGAAATAAAGTCGCAAGCATAAAATGCGACAGGAAATAACATATTTATTCAATCTTCTCGGTGCTAGTCACCTGGCCTGGAAGAAAATAAATGATTAGTTGAAGTTAGACTAGTCCTGGGAGAGCAGGGTATGGCCTGATGTTTTCTATGACATTGCCAATATATGACAATACCACTTTGTTCTCTTGGCATGCGCAATTTTTTGTTCGTCTGGAAAACCATACAAAACCAGTACGACAAGAGATTCCCAGGACAACATTTAGAGCAAATCTATTCTGGCAAAGCCACCTCAACTTCGCAGAGTGAGTGTGACTTATTTAACTATTCTATGGGTCCCTGACTAAAGCTAAAAGTTCTGCACGAGTGTCACTCAGTATGAAAGTCACTGTTCTGCACGAGTGGCACTGTATGAAAGTCACTGTCCTAGTACTGGCGCTGCCCCGTCACGTGCTCGATGTAGATGTCACGCGACCACTTGATGGTGTCAGACACCATCAGGCGTCGCATGACGTTGGAGTAACGGGGGCTGATCTTCAGGGCGCGCAGCACGTCCTCGTTCATGGGGTCCCACCCTCCGAGGCTGCCGACGATGAAGGAGTCGACCTTGACCTCGAAACCCTGGTTGGTCAGGGCGGCGGCCGTCGCGGCGTACTTCGCCAGCTTGTGGTTGCGGGCCGCGACGAAGGCGTCGGCGCCGTTCTCGAAGGGGACGGTGATGTCTATGAGGTGAGCCGTCATATAGCGCTGGTTGGTGAGCACTATGTCGGGACGCATGTTGTCAACCCCCGACTGACGGTTCACCATGATGGCGCCTGCGTTCTTCACGCGACTGGGGATCGCGTTGACGAGGCGGTCCTGGATGGCGTTGTGGCGCTTCTGCATCGCGGCGGAGTGCCGCATGCAGTGGTTCAGGACGTGGGGGAGGGTCTCGTTGTCGTGGCCGCACAACCTGCAGGCCTTGGACCCATTCCCGAAGCGACGAGAGCCATTGAGCGGCACGGTGTGGAGGCGCGCGCGATGAATGAAGCGCCAGTCACAGAACCGAGTGTATTTTCCCTCCGCGATGAAATGGTTGGAGGCGTCCCAAACGGTGGTCAGTTTGTACGCCTTCCCCTGGTCCGGCTTCTGCAGCAGCGCGTTCTTGTAGTTCAGCCGCAGGCAAGATCGCAGCGCCTTGGTGACGATGGCGCGATCTCGCGGGAAGAACGAGGACTCCCTGCCTGGAAAAGAAACTCGGAGAGCAATTTCGTCCTTGTTATCGTCATAAACCCAATGACAGCCAATTCGAGGCCCAAGCCGGCGCGTCGCCGACCTGGTCTGGGTCCAGATGTTACTGCATTGCCCGTCTTGGCGTGAGAATTCGCCCTCCATACTACCTGACAAATACATGCAGGTCTCTTCCGGTGTTGGCGCTCTCCCCAGCTTCCTGTGTACCGTCGCCTGCAGAGACTTGCGCGCGATCTCGCGGCAAGTCTCGTCTTTACCTGACAGGAGACGAAACGGATGAGTCACAGACAGGATATCGACGGAATCCGCCAGCGGCAGGATGCCCGCCCCACCCTCGTGCATCCCGAGGTAGACCACCTCGTTACTCGCACGCTGGGGCAAGTTCATCCAGCGCTTGGCACATGACTTGACTTGGCTGTCAAAGGGCTTAAACTTAGTTTTCCGCATGGCACCTCCTCTCATAATAAACTCCAGTTTTGACAACAAGAACACTCGCACGGCGTCCAGCTTCTGCCAGGGAGCTAGAAGGGAATGATCGATTAGTCCCAGCTCCCGCTGCATGTTGACGAGTTCCTCCGTCGGGGTCTGCGCCACACGGGAGCCCGTGGGCACACCCAGGTGGGAGTAGGCCTCGCCATCAGCCAGAGTGGCCATGTCGCCGTCCTGGATAGAGAATGATGTTGGAGAAACTTTATTAGAGAGGATGTGGAGTGAGGCGCACTTGGATGGCTTGAAGCGCAGACCTGCCCATGTTGCCGCCTCGCTGACGATAGCTAGCAATGCATGCATTGAAGCTTCGTCGCGCGCTGTCACCACCAGATCGTCGGCGTAGGCCAACACGCTGATCATGGTGCCATGGACTGACACTCCCAGGTCGTCGGCCCGCGCCGTCAGCGATCTGATGATCGGCTCGATTGCCAGATTGAACAGGATGGGGCTAAGTGGACAGCCCTGCTTCACGCCGGCATGGAGTGGGATGGGCGGTGTATAACCCTCGGCGGTTCGGATGGAGGTCGTGCTACCCTCGTACATGTCATTGACTATATCTATTATATCACTCGGCACATGTAGGCTGTCTAGAGAACCTCTGATCAACTCATGAGGGACAGAACCAAAAGCGTTGGCAAGGTCGAGCCATGCTAGGCACAGCTCAGACTTTGGACGCTGATGGGTGCCGTTGATCATTGTCTGAAGGACGAAGTTGTGTTCCAGACATCCCTCATATTCAAGGAAACCTTTCTGCATGGGAGAAATAATGTTATTAAGACACGCCCACTTGGTAACTCGGTCGGCCAGAATGCCTGCGTAGAGTTTAGCCAAGGTGGGCCCTAGGGTTAACGGCCTCCAGTTCGAGAGGTCATCGCGGTCCCCTTTCTTGAAGATGAGGACCGTCCGTGATAGTTTCCACGCTGCCGGGATCCTCTTGGCCGCGAGGCAGATGTTGAAGAGGGCCGACAGGAAGTCTCCGTCCGGGTCAGTCTTCCGGAGGTCAGAATACCGGATGTAGTCCGGTCCCGGAGCTGTGTTTTTCATGCGCCCTAACCGTTTTCTGACCTCCGGTGCTGTGAATAAAGCTGTTAGTATGTCGCTGTGCTCGATGTCCTCACCTGAGGGCATGTCCGGGACAATGTCGGGGGGAACCGTCCACTCGTACCCGCCATCGGCGAACACTTGCGAGTAGAACTCGTGAACAAGTCCCGACTCAAGCTGGCAGAACGGCGAGGCCCCTCCCCTGATATCCTGGACAGCGGCCTTCTTGCTGGAGCGATACAGTTGCTGGATACGCCGGGCTTCTACCGGGTCGAATTGGGCCCGGCGACCTGCAGGTTGGGCCTGTAACCCGTGTTCTCTGTCAGGGGCCGGGCCCGGGGCCTGGTCGTCCTGTCCGCGACCTCTACCCCTACCTCTACCTCTACCATTACCTCTACCTCCACCTCTACCTCTACCTCTTCCTCTTCCGCGGCCTCCTCTGCCGCGGGCCCGGGGTTGTTGTTCGGGCTCCTCATCCGCTGTAGGCGATGTGGACGGCGGCGGGGCTGCTGGCCGAGGTTGTGGCGTGCCCTTGAGACTAGCGACTAGTTCGCTGCTCACGGCGACCCACTCGGCCTCGAACTCGGGCCAACCGGCTTGCATGGCGGTTTCCAGGCGTAAGAGCCAGGCGTTGTTCCGCTCGGTAAGTGCAGCCTTTGCCCGGGCAGCACTCTCTGCTGCCGTCATTGCGGGGCGCGGAGAGGGGGGATGGACAGGTGGGGGCGACGTCGGGATGTTCCTGGGTACTTGTGCAATGACCTCGATCGCGGTCGCCCCAATCACTACAACAGGATATGAACCTCCTTCGGGCCGGGATGTTGGCTGGCCGCGGTCCAGGGGTGAGCCTTCTGCGGGGAGCGATGTTGACGGGCCGCGGTCCAGGGGTGAGTCTTCTGCGGACCGCGATGTTGACGGGCCGCGGTCCAGGGGCGAACCTTCTGCGGGCCGGGGTGTTGGCGGGCCGTGCACTTGAGCGTCCTCAACCGCAGTTGCTCGTGCACTTGCAGCAGGGATTGAACCTGTTCCTGTGGGAGCTTGGGCTGCCGCGATGAACTGAAGGTTCCCATAGCGGGCCCTGGGGGCCTTACGGCAAGTCGACTTGGCCTTGCGAGGTGCTAGAGGAGCTGATCGTATTACCGTGCGTGGTTCATCAAGGAGCACTGGGGGCTCGGGGCCGGGGGCCGAGGGTCTGGTTGGATGGAGTTGGAGTGGCTGGGGCCTGAGGGGCTCGGGGCCGGGGGCCCGGGATCTGTTAGGATGGAGTTGGAGTGGCTGGGGCCTGAGGGGCTCGGGGCCGGGGGCCTGGGGTCTGGTTGGATGGAACTGGAGTGGCTGAGGCCTGAGGGGCTCGGGGCCGGGGGCCCGGGATCTGGTTTGATGGAGTTTGAGTGGCTGAGGCCTGAGGGGCTCGGGGCCGCGGGCCCGGGATCTGGTAGGATGGAGTTGGAGTGGCTGGGGCCTGAGGGGCTCGGGGCCGGGGGCCCGGGGTCTGCTAGGATGGAGTTTGAGCGGCTGGGGACCGGTGGACCGTGTGGCTGGGGCCTGGGGCGCCAGAGCGAGCGCCGAGTTGACATACACGCGCCTATCAGCTGTCACGTCGCTGTATGACGGCGATGTCAAGGTCAATGGTGTTCGAGGTTGAAACTCTGTGGCGTGGATGTTTTGCCCGGGGACCTGGGCTTTGGCTGGAGTCACGCGTCGTGCCGGGCCCGGAGGCGTCGGGCCCGTGGGCGCGGCCCGCACTGGCAGACGGTGGTTCGAGCGCCAGAAGCTGGGGAGGTCTGCGCGGGGGCTGGGGTCCCAGAGTGACCTGGGTCGTCCATCAAGTCCGCAACCTAATGGTGTCGTGTCAATTGTCAGTGGAGGCGCCGGGTTCACGTCACGCGGTGTAGTGGGAAGCCGGGTCTCGAACCCAGTGTTGCTAGATACAGCGGCTGGCCGAGCATCGAGCCCAGAGCTACTAGATTGTGGCGGTGGCCTAGGAGGCCAGGGGTCAAACACAATGCTACTAGATGGCGGAGGCCGAGCATCGAGCCCAGAGCTACTAGATTGTGGCGGTGGCCTAGGAGGCCAGGGGTCAAACACAATGCTACTAGATGGCGGAGGTATCACAGCAGCTGGCCGGGGGTCGAACCCAGTGTTGCAGGATACAAGAGGAGGTGGCACAGCAATTGACCGGGGATCGAGCCCGGTGTGCAATGCTGGCGCTTGAGAATGGTCGGGATTTGCTGCAGTGTTGAGCAAGGGATCGAACCCGAAGCTCGGGATTAGCAGGTGCAGCAATGGTGACGGCGATGGAGGAGCCAGTGGCCGAGGCCGAGGATCAGCAGGTGATAGAATCTCCTGGGTTCCGAGCCCAGGGGGAGGCCCAAGTAGTCGCGACGGCGACACAGTGGCCCTGGATGTGGGCGTCGTTGGTGGGGACGTCGGCGAGATGGGCAACACGAGGGGAGGCGGTGGCGGGAACAGAGCACTAAGTTGTTCGGGAGAGAAGGATGTTAGGGCCAGCAATTGCGTGGGCGAGAGCTGCGCAATAGGCGCCAGGTTATTCTCGCTGGATGTGCCAGCGCCCGAGGGGCTCAGCGGTCTCCCTTGAGATGTACCAAACACAGTCCCCTGACGGGTATGTGAAGGGGAGGGGCCTAATGTATCAATAAAGCCGACTTGGGCCGAGCTCACCGTATTCGTGATGAAGAAGCCCTCGGGGTCCTCGTGGTTGTGTGTCCAGTGGTGTCGCGTCTGTTTGATGTCCTTCAGCGTGATGTCGTGCTCCTCGCATCGGTACAGGAGCCCCCCGTGGATGCCATGGCGGTGGAGGTGCCGTGTGAGCTTGTAGCGGTCCTTGTGCTTGTACGTGCAGAACGCGCAATCCCATTTGTCCGAGGGACAAGGTAACTGGATTATCTGGTGCGTTTGTTGTTGCTCCATGGCGTCTTGTTGGCACTTTCACTTTGATCACTTCCTGCGTGGAAACGGTCCGCGCGATAATTCTGGCGTGGAGACGATCCACGAGACTAGTTCCGCAGGTTGCCCGACAACCAGGGAATACCTAACATGATTTCACTGAGGGACACCAAGTGTGGGTTGCAGGGAACTACCACTGTCAGGCCGCACGAGATCCCTCAGTGAAATTGTTCGATCTACATGTAGTACTTGTTGCTTATTCTTTGATTTCGTGTGCTGCCAGTGGAGTAGACCCCATTTTGAGGTGGAGTAAACCCCGAGCACACGAGACCGGAACTAGGGGAGGAAAGACGCTCTCGCGCGATACACCCTTTATTCAAACTGATAAGAACTGTAACTACACTTTGATCTTAGCCAAAAGGCCGAGAAGCGATAACAAGAACTGGGGAAATCCGGTCTTATACCTGATTTGCAACTCAATACAGTCATATCAGGAGTATCAGACTCTCCGCTATAAAGTTCCATCTATCGATCGAATATGAAATGTGCAGTACGTTTCTATTTACCCGCTGGTGGCAGCACTGTGCAGCGTTATGGAGTCAATCACTGAATATGCAAAACTTACAGTACCTATAGTAGGTCTGTTTTTCGTAGCACACATTCGGGTTCTTTGAAAAGTCTAACAATGAGGCTTAGCCATGTTTAATGACAGGTTTGACGCCTTTCAACATCAATATTGGTAACATTGTAAGGCGAAGGGCTCGGGGAGTAATAAAACAGTCAGGTAGCTTGTAAAGAAACCATTGTATCCTAGATAATGAAAAGTAAAATGTGTCTTAGCCAAAATCTGGCGACTATATGTTCCCGCAGACAATGCCATTGCGGCTCTCTCTGGTCGTCACTTGTCGCCTGTCACTTTGGCTAGGAAGTGTTACCTGAGCACCCACGCATGTAATTCGTAGCTAGCACTTTTAAAAGTCATTCAACATATCCCATTTGTATATTTTTTATGTCGTCAATGAATTCCTTGTTAAAAAACAATCCAAATCGTTTTTTGATTGACGAAATTCAAAGCTAAATTGACTTGTATTTCATTAAAAAGCTGATAAAATAGTATCCGTCTTAACTCTTTACTTCAACAAATTTTACTCCGAATTTCACAAATTAAAAAATGATTTCTATCTATTTTCAACAAGAAACTATTATATGAGGTAAAAAATATAATTATTTCATTTGTTTAAGAATTTGTCAAATAAAAACGTTCTGATCATTTGCTTCATTGAGCACAAATAACATGATTATTTGCCGAGTTGGCCGTGTTCATTGTCAGAAATGAGCGGCCAGTCGGGTAGCCGGCAGGTAGCAGGTAGCCGGTTTACATGCGTGAGTGCACAGGATTTACAAAGATCAACAAATTTATACCTTGCCGACCTAACTTTTATGTAAAACGTTTTGAAAGTTTGAGATTTTTACATGGCTCCTATGGGGGAAAGAATTCATTTTCTTCATTATTCTAATTTATTTTTAATCCGCACCAACAATTTCAACAGAAAACTGTTGATTCTTCGACTAATATTGAATACATTGACAACTTAAAATACTCTTTTCAGTTTTCACCGACTTCATTTCTGAGATAATGACATTTAAATATCTTGATATATAAAACTGAGCTAGTCAACAAAAATATTTAACGAAAACATTGTTATAAAATTCTTCATTATCTCATATCGTATTATTCTCCATATTACATTACAAAACTATGTTTTAAAGTTTAAGCATGCGTATTCTGAATTAATTTATCTCGTCTAATGAATATAGTCATTCAAAGCGATGGTCACTTCCTAGCCAAGGTGACAGGTGACAGGTGACAAGTGACAAGTTCATATAGCTGCGGGAACTTGTAGAAGTGAACTGTAGATACGAAGAGTGTCGGAGATGTTTACCAGAAGTTTAGAACTTCATTCCGAAATGGATTAAAATTATAATAAAATAATCACAAGCTTTGTATTGTTCAAAATAACATGGGTATACATGAAATGGAGATTATGCAGAAATTAGTATGTTTGTGGGGTTGGCAAAATTAGAATGGTAAGAAAAACCGTTTTAAGTCTAAAATGTTTTTTTTTATTATTAATAGAAAGAGAATGTTTGAAATGGTGTAAGAATGATGAGGAAGATGGAAATGAAATAATTCCAAGTGAGGAGACGAAGAGCGAAGAGCGAAGAGCTTGAGAATGTGATTTGAGGGCAAGTGGAGAATTTTGATTTGGAGTTGGAGTGATGGAGTGAATTTTTGGATAAAGGAAGAGAGATGGTTGGAAAGAGAGAAGGAGGAAGATGACAAAATAAGTTGAGTATGGGTTCTCAACATGGATTCCATGAATTGCATAATTAATTTAGTCTATTGAAAACGGATGAATGATTATGATGATAAACAACATGTAAAGATGAACGGTGGGTAGGATTCAGTTGTGTCCTATCAGAATTAGGTACCGTCCCATCATTTGCCGCTCGACTCTGAAACTGTAAAGACCTAAGTGATGAAGTACGTCCACAGAATCGAACCTTGGACCTTACTGAGTTCAAGTCCAAAGCTTTACTACTGCCTGAGCAAGCTTGATCTGTTATTCTACATTCTAAAAATATTCACGAAAAAATATATAACTAGTTATTATTTAATATTTTTACTTAAAAAAATTAGAGATTTCGTTTTTTTCCATCATGGTTTTTATTTTGCTTTGCATACCAGACATACCGTTTCTTAATTAATAATGAAAAGACAGAGTGTCTGACCCTGGAATCGAACCCGGCATGCCCACCTGTCTTGAAAGTCACCTGCAACAGCTGTTCTCTTGGAAGTTGGAACGTCAGCCAGTCGCACGTTGGTAGCTGTTGGTAGAGGACGTCTACACAGCTCGCTCTCTCTCTATCAGAACACGGGCAATCACAGATAGCAATTAACAACAAACAACAGTACTTTTCCAGGAAGTAGCATCGTGGTAGAGACCTTCAACCAAACAATTCGAACGAGTGAACTTACTTATTTTGAAAAGATTCTATTTTTAAAGACGGCCAGTTGGATTTGATAAAGATTCGAGTTTGACAACGTTCGAAAAGTTTTATAGAAGTATTTGAAAAAGATTCGATTTTCAGACGACAGTTACCTTCAAATTGCGTCATTTTGAAAAACATTCGATTTTGAACTGTTCGTGTTTTGAATTCAATTTGGAACGTTCCAAAATCTTCCATTTTTTAAATTTGAAATCGTGTGCGTTTGAATTTGGAATTATAAGTTTGTTTCGTGTTTGTTGGTTGCGTAATAGTGTTGTCAGTGTTGTTTGACAGTTCTAGTGAAGGTGTTAAGAGTGCCAATGATGACAATGAAGGGGAAGAAAAGAGCTCGATTTCTAACACCGCCCCACCACGTGAAAAACCGGAACTAAATTCACCGATAACAACAGCCAACAAGGTGGGTAATCATCCTCTACAAAACAATACCTAGTTACAAAATAGTATTTATTATCTCATCATCTTACTTTATTTCAAGGTAATGCTGAGCTCGTACTTTCCAATCGATGTACATTTAATTGCTTTTGCGTCGATGATTATTTAATAGATTGTTATTAAGTAAGAAAATAATATTCGTGCATCTTACATGAACGGTTATTCAGCCTTCAAATAGAGAAGTCTGCTTTGAATCTAGCCATTCCGGTTTCCAGACGTAATTATTTTCTTTCTCTTCAATATTATCAATTTGATATCAAAAGAGGACGATTGAGATAAGAAACGTAAGTGTCATGAAGACTTATTTTACTCAGTTTGGGGTAGTTTAGGGGTTAATCCTATTCTGTCAACTTTTCCATGCAGATGTTCTTGGTTTGGTACTTTCCCACATTATTTCCAACAATTATTCGGTGACATTATTAGCACATTTTGACACACAATTCTTCTCTACAAAAACTTGCATCGAATTACAGCAAAAATTGTTTTAGTTTAGCCGGCGTTGTGTATTTTCTTATGTTATTGTACACTCGGCCAAACATAAATTGATAATTGATCAAATTTGATTGACTGATAAATGTTAGATTGCACCATCCGAAGTGAGTCCAAGCGATCTCCTTGTTTCACTCTAGTAGGTGACCCCACATTTCAACGATAATAACAAGCTTTGATTGGTATGGGACATTACCAGCAGTCATTCAAATTTGATCAACGATCAATTTTTGTTTGGCCGAGTGTACGTATTGGAAGGTATCTATATTTTTTCTTCAATTGCCTTCCTTTTGTAACATTTTATTCTGTATACCATCACGGAACTGCTACCGGAAGATCATAGATAATGTTATGTACAATGCCCCAGGGCTCGAACTCAGTACCTCCTGAATGACAATCTATCGGTTTCTTCTCGTTATTTCTCAATACTCTTGTTACACATCGATTTCCCTCCACTAAGATCCGTCTCACAAATAGCAACGAGTTTCTTCGTGCGTGTGTTGAAATTAGCAAGTTCAAGTTGGAGCTGCCATGATCTTGCCGGGGTCCTGGGCGAAAACAATTGAGCACAGAGGTCAAAGTTGAGTAACACTCTATGTCAAGAGCATAGGAAAACAAAAGTAGGTGAACCTTGAAGACATCTCGACACGTGTGTAATTGATAATTAGTTACTTCATCCACGTAAACGAGGTTATGTAGTCACAATGAAAATTCACACTTTTGTTTAAAAATGTAATTTAGATTATAATTTTCAGATGGATTGTGCCCGTTTTAGTATTTGAACTACTAAAGTTAGACTATAGCTTCTTCCTATCCACATTTTGCAAAAGCTCCAATAGAGTTTGCGTTGAAATAACTGTGCAATGTTATTGTCCCTGAACTGAACAACTATTTCTAGTATTTACACTCATAAAGTTATTGATTTGTAATCGATGAATCAGGGTTCTTAGTCACTAATGGCCTATTTTATAAAATGAAAACAACATTCTAGGATTTAAAAAAAAAAAAAAATCACTGAAATAATCTGATTGAAAAACATTAGATAAAAAGACCATCGAAAGTCTCCTTGCCTCATTTCAATGAAAATACCAAGCATTTGTTATGGAACCGAGCCCATCATGCAGCCAAATTTTCCAACTATCATTTTTTATTCTTCCTATTTTAGATACCTATACATTTTATATATCTGCCAAAATAAGTAGCAATGGAGTTTTACAATAGTTTATGACTGTTTCAAGCCTACTCTATTTGTACTTGTTCAAGTCCAAATATGTCAGTTTGTAATTTCGATTTATGACAGAGACACGGAAGGCAAAACGATCATGCGTAATATTAGACGCAAATATTGCACAATATCAATATTGCCACATTTCTTAAATTTACGATACGACAAGTATAACTTAACCTTGTTTTTGTTTGCTCGTGGATAAAATATTGCTTTCTAGGATTTGACGTAGGTATCGGGGTAACATTCAAAAGGCATCAGTTCACATGAAAACATTAGTTTATCTCACAATGCATTTATTTTCTTTTCCTTTCCTGACTGAAAATCGTTCGTGGTTTTCCTCAGTCTACGGCCGAATGCTAGGAAGATTCCGTACTTCCAGGCCACGACCACCTCACACCATCCATCCTCTTCATCATCAACCTATCATCCATCGTCAGTTGCAAAACAGTGCGACGTTAAGCAACACCCAAATAAACAAATCCACCGGAACTGCGGCCATGAGATGTGATTATCATATGCCAAGTTCGCTTCTAAATATATAATAACTCATCTGGACTTCATTCGACTCCTCTCATCTTCATTTCAATATCCGTGGCCAAATATAGATGCCCTCCTCCCCGTGGAGTCTGGAGCAAAGCCATTGCCATAGGAAATCTAATAGCTGGGATTATAGTTTATTTATAAAATAAACAAATATTCGTTCTACCCCTCGTCGTGAGTTAATAACAGTTTATTCCAATAACAATTTAAATGTTTGTTTTTGTAGACAGTATTCAAAAAAATTTAAACGAATATAAAAATTCATATTACTTATACACTTTTCAACGTGATCATTAGATAATCCACGAAAAAAATGTTGCTCTTGAATTTAGGTTTTGATGAAAGTGTGAATTTAAATATAAATCCGCCTACACCATATCTTTTAGGTGTGAAATGCTTTTAGTTGGTCCATTGCCTTAATGAATTTATTTAAATTGACCGGAACTCCGGCCACGATAAATATTATCGTGTGCCAAGTTTGTTCCTACTCGAAAGCTGTTTTATGTTCTTGATTAGCTTATTCAAGGCTTACAGTTTTCACTGTTTGATGGAGTAATAGTGTGCGTCATTCTTCTTTCGTTATCAAAATTTGATTGATCGATTGAACTTTTTGTATTTTTTTTTTTAAATTCTGTGTTTTTAAGATTTTTCCAACAAGGAAAGTAGAAATAGTTGCCAGTTTTCCTTCATACTTTCCAGTTCTCAGACCAGCCTAGAATTTTCTTAACATTTTTATATGTTTTTCCGTATAAACAAGAGTTGTGTGTGACACTTTAGTAATTCTCTGCTCATGAATAGATACTCGTAGTGTCGGAAGCTGTAACATTCCTGGTGCATTATCGTCTTGGTTTCGCTTTCCTCTCCCATGTCGAGGTTGTAGACGAGACGACGCACGATTAGTGACGGTTTTACCTCCGCTCCGGGCCATAACACCTTGAAGATGCATTCACACCTTCACTTCTTGGTCGACTAGGAAATATAGGTCGTATTGTTGAGAAGATAATCTAACAGAGAAGTCAACTCATGTGTTCAGTAGACGTGTCAAGTTGTCACATTGATAAGCAGGGAGGAGGCGCCCCTGGAATCTAGATGTGTTTAATTCTGTACCTCAGAGGTAGAAGGCCGGAAGTACATTACCTAGATTTTTTAAGTTTTTTGCGATGTAATCAAGCTACTTCAATTGTCATTTGACTGATGTTAACATATTACCTATACAGTTATATTGAAGTATTTTCGTACACAATGACTCGCATGTCACCATTACAAATTTGATTGAATGATGACAGAATGATTGGTATTTGATACTCTAAAAATCATAGAAATGAACTTCCGGCCTACTACCTCTAAAATACAGAAAAATAGTAAAGATTTTCAAAATGTTATTAATTTAAAAAATCTCTAGCACAAGATATTTTATTTGCTCAACCCAAGAAAATAAAGTTTATTTTTTATTCAGAAAAGTGTATTACTGGCTATTCCATTTTCACTTTTACACTTAGTCACAAAACCTACATTTCAAAAGCTAAAAACGGTGCTATCTGAAAATAAAAACAGATGTCCTTGACAATTAAACGGCGAAAAGAAGACGGTCGCTCAATAAACTAGTCAAATGTTAAATTTACCTCTATTTGGTTGGTGGACCCTAAGTAGAATCATATCTTTTGGATTACCTACTTTACCAAGTGTAACTAAAAGACACAACCGCAAAATATGATTTCATTGTGTTACATTCTCTCAATGAGATGAGTCCGGAAGTGACGATAATTTGATAGAAAGACGGAAGTGGTCATGACTTTGATAACCAACTCGTAGTAGTGTTAAAAGCCACAACGCGTAGACAAATGACCATAACGGGAGTCGAACCCATGTCCGATGACTCTCCGGCGCTACAAATGAGTAATCATGAGAATCATTTAAAAAAGTTGAACCATTGTTGTGAACTGCATTCATATTTCGTAATCGCCATTTAACAAGAGTTGCATTTATAATTCCGCTTAACGCAGTATAATCAATTAGGACAAATTGCTGATCGGTTGTAAATGTTTATAGTCCATAATTCGTTTATTGAACCCTAACTAATGTATTCTATAAACACGCTACGCAAATATAGATATGGCGGACACAACAGCAGTCAAGGCAACGATTTGGGTTGACTTTCTTGCCACTACTGTCGGTGATTTGTCGAACATGGCAAGTCTATCAAGGCAATTAGTTGACTTGATTTCTTGGAAAATCCAGCAGATGAATCACATTCTCTCATCAAGATGTCATTTTGGCCACGTGCAAGGGCGTATCCAGGATAAAATTTCGGGGGGGGGGGGGGGGGGGGGGGGGCAGGGCAGACAATAGTATTAATATTTTGAAGGACCATTTGAATTTGGCTCATAGGTCATTCATTAAATTACCTACAAAATGTCAAAAAACTAGTCTAAGAGGTCTATGAATTGGTAAATGTATTGAACTTATTAGCACATGCAAGTTCGGGGCGCTTAACCCCGGGAAATGTTTTGAATTTAAACTTAATTCCATGCATTTTGGTACGTTTTTGAAATGATCTGCCTATTAGCTATTAAGTGGTTTGTTCACTATTCTAAATGTGCGTATTTTATTTTTGATGAAGCCCTGATTTCATATGTAGGGTGGGCTCCCCCAACCCCCTGAATATGCCCTGTAGGGTGGGCTCCCCCAACCCCCTGAATATGCCCTGTAGGGTGGGCTCCCCCAACCCCCTGAATATGCCCTGTAGGGTGGGCTCCCCCAACCCCCTGAATATGCCCTGTAGGGTGGGCTCCCCCAACCCCCTGATTTCATATGTAGGGTGGGCTCCCCCAACCCCCTGATTTCATAGGTAGGGTGGGCTCCCCCAACCCCCTGAATATGCCCTTGGCCACGTTCGCGAAACTACCCCGTATTCAGTATTGACTCTCTAACGGTTCCACATTCCAAACTTTTATTTTTAAAAATCCTTTATTTGACTTCATTTGTGGAATGCTTTTTAAAAATCCAAATTGTTGTTGTTTGAAATATTTCTCTTGGATATTTTGACAGTTGGCAACCTTTTATGCATCCATTCACATTGAAAACTATCCCATTTTGACTCTCTAACGGTTCCTAATTAAAAATATGTTCATTAAAACATTTTATCTTACAAAAACCTTCCTTCTATGACTTCATTTGTGGAATGCTTTTAAAACTCCAAAAATGTTGTTGTTTGAAATATCTTTTTCTTGGATATTTTGACAGTTGGAGGCATCCATTCACTGCAGATTTCTGCACGATTTCACTTGTAAAGAAGACACAGGAATCTTGGATATCGATAGAATATGTCCACCGTTATGTTTGAGCCAGATACCGGTAATACATAAGAGGTAGCTATCACAATAATTTCATCAGTGTAAAGGCATAGATACTCTAGTTTCACTTAATCATCAATACTCAAGTCAAACAAGTATAGCTTCTCTCTTTGAGGTGACCTACTTTATGACCACAATGTGTCGCTTAGACAAATAATTTTACTTTTAGCATAGAAACTGGGTAAGAATATTTGTATAATTTTGTACACGTATACAGTTCCAATTTGTATAGTTTTTTTTTTTTTTTAATAAGTGTATAAAGAGATTTTCTACAGATCATGATTGAACGCCTAAAATTCACTACAAAATATAAATAATAATAACTGTTTTATATAAAATTGCGGTTCATTTGTCATAAAAATAATAATTTAATTACGAAAAATGTGCTTTTATGTCTGTAAAACAGCGTATAGGTTAGTTGGAACAAAATTATTGAAATTGCATCAACAGTTCTAGTTTATGTAGTCCTGGAGTATTTTTTTTAATCATTTAACTTTTCATCATTAATTATAAACTTGCATTTTATACAAAATTTTATTTTAAATTGAGTCACTCAGAATTTAGATTTTTAAAACTGAATTAACTGATCAGATTTTCGCGTCTTGTGCCACCGAAATTTTTCAAATATATACCTATTGTTTATGACATCCTATTATTGTTGACAATTAGCTATTATGTTGCTGTCTTTTAATTTGTTTATATCTTGATATTGAGCCTTGGTTCAAAGCATCAGTCAGCGTAAATCATGCTTAAAAAGTGAAAACAACACATTTCAAACCCCTTTTAAAATACTCGAACCCCCACAGAGCTCCATCACAGTTCTCATCACATCACGAACTCTCTCAGTCGGAAACGTATGCTTTAGTTCTCATTCATCCACCTCGAGTCTTCTGTCAAACACATGTCTCTTGTCTGACCCACTTCTTGATGGAGTCGTTGAGTTGTAATTGACTCATTAGTGAGTCGTCAGGACCTCGACATTCCTCACGTGCGCTCTGGTTGGTGGCTAATGATCAGATGAATCTTGACTCCGGAGAGTCAAGGACAAGGATGCTGTTAGGGGGGGGGGGGGGGGGGGGGGGATCCTAAATATCTAACTTTTTTGACACTTGCTGTTACCGAGATTTAATGAAATGGGATTAAGCCCCCTCCCCACCCCCCCCCCCCCCCCTATATGCCTCATAGGCAATTTTTGTTTTTAAACACAATAGGTGATAATAGTAATGAGATTGGGATGTTGAAATTTCAGATTTTTGGGGGAAAAGAATGGTTAGTATAACCATAGATGGAGTCTGGTGACAAATTTACCAATTTACTGGGTAATTTTATTTAGTTGTTATTAAATTTTATTATACACCAAAAATGCATTCCATTTTTACACAAAACCATAATTGGCTTTTCTGTGGATTAATATACAAAAATTGCTTGAGTGAATTGCTTGAGTGAAAAACATATTTTTTTTTACAAATTACTGGTTATATTCTTATACTATAGGTAATCGGTATGAAGTGATGTCTTATCTTTAGAAGAGAGCAAATCTTGTAGTATCCCCCCCCCCCCCCCTCCCTACAACGGCGCCAATGATGAGAGATGTGAGAGAGGGGAAAGAGTGATGAATAGCGGGTGATTTGAATGCGCGGTTTGTCAGGAGTCTTCAACCTCGCTTTTACAGTTTTGTTTATTCCAACAGCGTTGTTTCAGGGGAAGTGCTCACGCTGTGTGTTTTTATTATTCTCTGGGGTCGGCTATGAATTACAATTATTTCGATATTATTAAAATATTTGGTATTTTATTTTAGACTAAAGAATGCGAATCAGTCAAGAATATTATAAGAATTGCGCAATACCCTAGGGCAGTATAGTTTGCAGTATAATGCATACTGCATAAGCAGCAGGCAATTTTGTATTGTACCTATGCATGTATCACGTTGCAAAATATAATTTTAAGAGCATCAAGTTTTATTTTTGTTTAAAAATAACAATTTTTATTATTTAATTTTGTAAGTCCCAGATGATGTCTCCAAAATAAATTGATTTTTGATTAGGTGACACTTTGTTTACCATATTCTATGATACTAATTGTCATTGATGACTGACATATTTTATTTTATTTTGGATTGTTTTTTTTCCTGTAAATTGTGGCTGAAATAAAAGGATGTCACAAATAAAAAAAGTGTTCAAATTCTACAATTTCAAAGCCATTGCAACATAGGTACTCCTATATTTATTGTCATGATATTTCTATCCTGATGATAGCTTAACGACCTTTCAAGTGAAACCTGCTGTGGAGAATGTTTCTAGTTTTTATGGTCAGTGACTTTCACTTTTCGAATTCATTCCTTGAATGAGTTATCAAATCTAAAATTAATTCACCCCTCTTCATCTAAGCTCATATTACACTGACCAATTAGGTATTATGAAACAACCAATACATTTACATTCACGCTAGTACTAATAACAACATAGCGACTAGAGAAAGGGAATTAGACTCTACATAAAAAGGCTTGGTGTATTTATAAGTTTCAGTCATTATTAAAAGTCTACTTGTAGAATCAAACAAACTACACCTTTCAAATAAACTTTTTACAAATGAAAAGCTGCTATTCGAGAAAATAAGGAACACGACTGACCTCTGGTGGATTCTTTCGTACTAGACAGAGGGGGGATAATGGAGGATATCACGGGGATATTTATATTAATTAATTATATTAAATTTGCTTAAGTTGTTTGTTATGGCTGAAAAAGTGAACTTGTAAATTAATTTAAAATTCAATTGTCTCTCCTTTTTCACTGCCCTATGGAAACACGTGCATCTAAAAAGTTTCCTACCAGAAAAGGCTCCATCACGTATCGCTAATTTGTTCGATTAAGAGTTCCTTTCCTATGGTTCTCCAATGCCATCAAAAGCTTTTGTTAATCTAAAGTATAAAATGCCAATACCTGAAAATTTCAATACCTACCTATATTGTCAGCACTCGATAATAAATGATGATATCGAATATCGATAAAAAATAACACATCGTTTTTTTTTAGCGATAATACAATTATAGTTGGACACACCTACTAAAAACGCTGTGAAAAACGCTCTGATAAGAGCCAATTCATTTTGCAACATTTCAAATTTCAATTAAATGTCAATTCGTTGTCTCAACAGCAAGCTACATTTTACATTACACATAAAGTAAGAGTCTTGCCTCTTTAAAAGGGGTAAAAAAACAGCTAAAATCTTAATTATACACAATGTCAAAAGAATTTGCTAATTATTTAGTAGTGTAATACGGGCCTCACGATTTCCTGTACATGTCTTAACATGCTCGGTTCACTGTGCTCAGAATGTTGATCGTCAACCCAACCTGTTCTTGTAATCGAAATAATTGCTGTTATACCCTTGCTTCGTTCATATTACACCTGCATATATCACCTCTATAATACACTACCAACATTATTTACTATTCTTATCGCTTGTTTTTGTAAAACACCTTGCAAAATACACTTGTTTGATCGAGTCGATGACGTTGTTGAAATTCCAAGCCGAGAAACAATGGCACGTAATAATGGAACGTGTTTCGTGTAAACTTGAAATGAAATGATGGAATCGATGAGATAATGAAACAAGGGTATCTGTGAGTCATAGTGAGTCAAAATTGAGTTCAACGTTTGTTAGGAAATGTAACAATTATTCTCGCGAAGAGGATTGTTTTGTTAGGAATAAGGATGAGTTCACATGGTGCTGTCTGCTTTTCAGTCGTTCGTTATGGTTGAGCAATGTCATACTAAATGGGTTTGATACATTCTGTAACTTTTAAATCTGCTGAAATCCGATTCGGTCTATATGGGCGTGAATAGGATTCCATCAGAATTAGGGATATTATTTTAAAGTTAGAGAATAGTGACTTCGACAGAATATTTTATATTTTTGTAAAACATAAACGTATACATATTTCATGTTTAAATTTATTAAATTTTTTCTGTGTTTTACATCACCCTGTTCTGCTAAGGGCGATTGCCGGATTACAATGATAATTGGGAGATGATGATGATGATGATGATGATGATGATGATGATGATGATGATGACGATGACGATGATGATGATGATGATGATGATGATGATGATGATGATGATGACGATGACGATGATGATGATGATGATGATGATGATGATGATGATGATGATGATGATGATGATGATGATGATGATGATGATGATGAAGGAAGGGCGTGATCCATTAGTATAGGGAACTATCCCAACATTTGCCTCTCGAGTCTCGACTAACGAAAAAACCTCAACCAAGGAAAAATCACTTCAGGACTTCATATTTAAAAAAAATGTATCAAATTTTAAAGTATATTTTAAATGAATGTATATAGGTATAATGCAGAACGGCTTCACAGAGAGAAGGCGAGAAGAATCTACATAAGTGGGCTCCATTTTTTATATTTAATTATTCCATTTACTTTGCAGATCCCTTCCTATGGGCTCCATATTTAGCTTGTGTAGCATTTTTCAAAGTCTTCAAACGTTATCCCGTGATACATGAAGTGTTCTATTCACATGTTTATTAGGATCCTGTTATATTTTATGTTTACTTTCCTCTCATTTGGAGAGCAATGCAATGATCTATAAACTCATCTCTCTTTTATGATGACAAATTACTGTGTTATATGTTCTTGTCTGCAGGATGTGTGTGCAATAAACTCGGAAGCAATTAGAGGCCCTGGTTCAAGGATTGTTTGCATGTTATGTCTAACAAGAGCAATTACTTCCGTTTACTCATCCTCTACTGGGAAGACACCCAGAAAATACAACCTTCTTCCTTTATTCATAAAACAATATTCATAGCATTGATACTAATCTCAATGCTCTGGTGTCAATTGAATCACATATTCAAGAAAGGGCGATAGTCCAAAAATAGTGAAATTGACGTTTTGAAAAAAATCGTCTCTTTGCATGTAGACCCACATTTGAGCAAGAAGGGGCGTCAGTCCCAGTTCTCCTAATGGCTAAAATCCGCTCTTAATTTTGCGACATTTTGCAGGAAAAGGCATCAGTCCAGGACAGTTTATCACTGTTTTCTTTGAATCACAACAAATGAACTTACGTGCCCTTTCCTGAATATGTTATTCAATTTCGTTCTTGCTAAGACTTCAACCAACAATGAGTCAAAAAATAAGAACGAACATTAATTAAAAACAACAATGCCTAAAAGTTATCATTCTGACACGTCTATTGGTTTCTCACTTTTAATTTACTCGTACTTATTTAGATCAGAGAGCTAGATACTCCAATTTCTGTTTTTGAGCAATGGGTCGTCACTTGATGCTGTAATTTTTGAATACGGTCACCATATAGGATTTTATTCATGGAATCATAGTTCTGACCATTTTGAAAATGTTGCTTTCTGGTCACCCTTCTTGGCCAGCAGTTAGTTATAGTGTAGTTAGGCAGGTACTGGACTAAGCAAAATCTTTATTGACCAATAAGAACTCATATTAATATTCTATGTTTCTCTTCCTAGTTTCCTCGTGTCATATGGCCGTCGATGATGCATCCGCTGCTCCTGCTGTCGCTGTTCTGCGCCCTGAGCGCTGCGCACGCCGCGACGCTGCGCCAATACGACCGCGACTGGCTGATGACGTCAGAGGACTCTGGGTCGTCGGCGCCGCGACGCATCACCGCCAAGTCCGTGTTCGTCGCCCCCAGCAACGTCCGCTGCTCGCCGGGATGGCGCGCCAACGCCGACGGCAGGTGCGAGAGGGTCGTGACGGTCCGTCAGGAGGCGCAGATTCAGTTCCTGTCGCAGAAGCTGAGCGCTTTGTTCGGGAGTTTCCCGGTTGCGGTGAGGATTGAAGAGACGACGACGACGTCGACGCAGACGCCGGAAACGACGCTTAAACCTCTGGACCTCGCGACGTCGATCGCCGAAGAGGAGAACGTCGCCGCAGAAGTTGTGGACTACGTTTTCTCGGGCGACGGACCGATGGAGTTGGACTTTGAATTCATGACCCGTCCAGATACGACTACAACTGAACCGTCCAGTCCAGATGGAACTGTCACACCCTCTGGAACAACCGAAAAAGTTTATCTCGTGGCGGAAAGTGAGAACACATCCGAAGTCCCGACGACGACGGAATCGTATGAGGAGTCCGAGTTGTCGACGGAGAAGGTGGAGCTCGTGGTGGTTGACAGTTCGCCGTCGAAGTTGATCAAGGACAACTCGCACGCCGTCGACTCCGTCCAGGTGGTGGAGGCGGAGCTGGACGCCACGACGGAGGCGATGGAGACGACGTCGCTCGCAACGACGCCGGCGACGACTGATCGACCTGATGAGGGCGATGAGACGACGACAGACGTGGAGGTCGTGGAAAGTGCACAGAGGTTCGTTGTGAATGACGAACCGGAGAAAAGTGTTGTTAATAATCAAAACACCCTCAGCGTGGGCACCTTCCCTGAAAATGTACAAATAGTCTACGCCCAAACGCAGAACACTAATGCAGACACTGTCAAACCTCTCGTGGACCCAATAAAACCAAGTGAAGAAGATTTAACAGGGTTACATCTACAAAACCACAACTTAACCCCTTCCAAAGTCGACCCTCTCTTGTCGGCCAACACCCCTCCAAGTATTAACAAATTCCCTGACTACCCCTTCGGCCTGGACGAGATCCACCGTCCGGAGAGTCCTCCGCCACATCGCCCTCTCGCCGACGACTTCCACCACCGCGAGGGCTTCGTCAGATTCCCGAGCGACGAAAGGGTGAACGTCGTCAAGTTCCCCTACGACCGACCCTTCCCGGAGGACAAGTACAGCAACTGGCGGGGAGGGTGGAGGGTGGACACGCGACGGGGACGACCTCCGCCACCGCCCATGGGGTTCTGGAATAAGATGCCGCTGTTCAGGAACCCCGAGCAAGGGGGGAGGAGGAACCAGTATGACAGACGTCGACCTCCGCCGGTCTTTTAGGAGTGGATATCTCACCAGTGAATATTTATATCTTGTTGATACGTAACTGACTGTACCAAACATTTTATCTTGATTATATTTTATTATTCAATATTCCTAAAACAGTGTCTATAAATATTATATTGTATTCTTGTGGAAGAGCTAAAAAGTTTACTTCATTGGTATGATCTGTTGATTTTAAAAATGTTCACTTATTCCCATGTCGTTGATAGCCTGTAATTTGATCGTCTTGTCAAAATCTTTCTAATCGTAAAGATGTTGTTACTAAGCTGTACATTACTACGATCTATCACTGACAATCAATGTTCTATATTTGTATAGAAGTCAATTGTCTCCTATTTTCATAAATCTTAGCAAAATAATACCAACTGTTATTATTATTTATCTAGTCCGAATGTGAAGATCGTTATGAAATATTGTTGTATGTGTTCTATTTACTATTACCTTGTAATTCGTTGTAAATAAAAAATAAACGAGGAATGTTCTTCTGAAATATTATTTCTATGTCGCCTGTTGGTAGACTACCCGCTTCGCATAGGTGTTATTTTAGTTGCGTCGTCAAGGCGTACCAAAGTTCACTACCTACTTCTCCGTTTATTTCGCATCCAAAGAGGAAGGCCGAATTGATTTAATCACAATCCCGGACGATCTTGTTTGTTTGATGAATCAGAATATAAGCTAGTATTCTCGTGACGTCAAAATACCCCTCAGCCGGCTCGGCGGCCATGATGGATATGCAGGTGATCGTTTCATGGCAGCTACCCGTGCAATACGACGTTATTTAGTTCAAGTTTATATGCAGTTATATCCGAGTTTACTTACACAAACCAACATAATGCATTCCCCAAATACATTTTAATTGTTCCTAGGGCATGACACGGGAGTATACTTAGAATAAAGATGCTTAAACTGCATAAAAAGGAGGCTACCTTTTCTTGCCAGTGGGTAGGTTTAACACTCTTTAATGATCAAGTTTGAGTGGCATTAATTACTTACAAAATGTTCAATTGTGCGATAATAGGACGTAGTGTAGTAGGAAACGTAACAGAGATAAAACAATCACGATCTATCAATATCCAAACAATATCCCAATAAATTCAATACACCTGACGGCAGGGCGGGGGCGTGACTGTCAAGAATAAGTCGAGTTTAGCAACGAATTATGTCGAGAAAATACATAAGGATCAATAACAATACACTTTCATTCTCTTTAATCATATTGCAGTAAGTCACTTCATACTAATTCACTTTTGTAGCCTGGCAAAAGGCTGTATGAATTCCAAGGTATCAGCCTATTTGCATCATAATAAACACGCGAGAGAGATGTTCAAAATACTCACTGTGATACCAAAACAATGTAATATCTGATAAATAAACACTGAACAACAGTTATTTACGCCTAATATAGCAAAATATTACATTAAACCACTATTATCAGCCAAAAATTCGACAACTTTATTGAATTTATGTGAAAATTCAATACACCTGACGGCAAGGCGGGGGCGTGACTGTCAAGAAAAAGTCGAGTTTAGCAACGAATTATGACGAGAAAAATACATAAGGATCAATAACTAACAATACACTTTCATTCTCTTTAATCATATTGCAGAAAGTCACTTCATACTAATTCACTTTTGTAGCCTGGCAAAAGGCTGTATGGATTCCAAGGTATCAGCCTATTTGCATCAAAATAAACACGCGGAAAAGATGTTCAAAATACTCACTATGATACCAAAACAATATAATCTCTGACAAAAAAACACTGAGCAACAGTTATTTACGCCTAATAAAGCAAACTATTACATTAAACCACTATTATCAGCCTAAAATTCGCAAAAAAAAACACCAGATAAACCATACAGCCGTGTGCTCAAGTAACCACACCACATATCAAACATGGCCCGCCCGTTACTTTCACAGGACGATAACAACTGTGAGAATTGTCGTGAATACAGAATATAAAATTTTTCGAACATTTTTGAAATTACGTTCAAGAACCAAATATAATTTTTCTAAAAGTGTATGGTGCTGCCATCTATGCAGTAACTTTTGTACTTGCAGTTCATCAAGACTCCGCTAGATAGCAGCACTGACTGCTCACTGAAAAATATACATTTTGAAAACGCAATGTTTTGATTGCATTGCGTGCTTGTTGTGCGTGAGGAATTCATGCGTAAGGCGCGACTAAACAATGTTTTATCCCCTAGGGGTTGATACCTACCATAATGACCGTGAAAGATATCCGACTCAGTTATATCCATGATTGATGAGTGTGCACATAGAAGTTATAAGAAAAAGATAAATCGTAATTACTTTTTTCGGTGCATTGTGTAATGTGAATTGAATTCAATGTAGCTAGCTGTTTTTATTCATTATCTTCTCTAAGGTCAAGAGCTTTGGTACTGGGTTCGATTCTCACAAGCATTCTTTCACATCATAAATCTTAAATGAGTCTTAGAGAAATGCATGCGGCTTTTTATTTCATTTGTCGCGAATTATCATTGTATTGTTGTAATCTTTATGATTGTAGCTTCACATCCGTATTAAAACAATACTCAGAGGAGAACGGGGACGTGATTGCCACTAATTGTTATGGGAATCTGGAGTGGAGGTGTCGGATTGTCTTGAGAAATGGAGTGCAAGAGCGATATTTATAGCACCATGAGGAAGGAGATTGTAAATACGTCGTTTTCTTGTGTTTATCATTTGTCCTCAGAGGTAGAAGGACTAAGGTCAATTCCCTCGGTTTTGTGTTGCACACTTTTGGAATCATTAATTCTATCAATTGCCATTTGACTGATGTCAACAAATGAATTGTAGTATTTTCTTACACAATGACTCATGTTACAACTTACAATGTCATCCATCACCATTTAGGGGTTTTGAGGAGCTGACAGGATCCAAAATTCAAATTCGAGACAAATATGGAACTTTGTACCATGCATCAATCATTCGAAAAATTGTCATTGAAAAAAAATTTATAAAAGTCATATGTGAAATTTGCTGCTTCCACAAGAACTGAATAAACAAAGACGGGTTTTCGTGATCTTGGAATCTACAAAAATAAATAGTTGTGTTTTATTCTACTGGCGTCCATATCGTTTTAAAATGGGTTAATATGACCACTGGTTTTGACCGACGTTTTGGATCATTTCGACGGAAAACCGCAGACGACCAATTAGAAAAGATCAAAGACCTCGGAATAGATTTTTTTTAATCATAGTATAAACGTTTCTCTGAAAATGCGTTTTTGGGATAGATAATTGCAAATGGAATTTGTAAGAAAGCCACAATTTCAACTATGCACTTGTGTACATAATTGTATTCGCACATTCTTAGGGTCGGTCCCTTTAATCTCTGGACCAATTTATTTCGGCACTGAAATGAGACACAGAAAGTTATAATACTAACTCTTCGATCATTTAAATACTCTAATTTAAAGAAGACCATTGACTTGAGCCTCTGATAGCACATTCCAGTGGCAAGATTCCACATTTCTTCCAACTTGATTTGCCTCTCAATCTCATGGAATAATGTTGCTGCTTGCCACAGAATGACATGGTGCGGTTTCCATGGTTATACCTCATTCCCTCAGTCAGTGATCGGAAGAGGCGAGAATCTGTGGAGAAAATACAGTTCAGAGGGGCGAAATGACTATCATATCGTACTCACAGAACAATCAAAAGCAGAAGGACAGAAGTCCATTTCCCCGATTTCTGGTCACACACATTTGGGAATTTGTAATCAAGTTATATCATTTGCAAATTGACTAAAGTAACAAAACAAAATATTAAAATATAGTATATTGAAGAATTATCTTTCAAAATGACTGGTGTCACCATTACATTAACCAATAAGATTGTATGAAGGCAGACATAATTCAAGTTTATAAACTCATCTCAAGAATCATTGAATGGATTTTTGGCCTTCTGCATAAATATTTAAAATACGTCTACTAAGATATCGATGTATAAATGTTACATTGATTTCTGTCGCTCACGTATTTTCATTCATTAATCCAGTTAAACCATTAATTTCTGCATTCGGAAACTAAAATTAAAATTCATTTGAGAATTGAAAGTGTTGCCATGACTTCACTTTCATAGCCAAAATCCATGTTCCATTACCTGGTCCTGCTCAATAGTGTCTGTCTTGTTATACTTCGGAAAGCTTTATTATATTGTAATGACACAAATGAGCACAGCTTCATATCAAAGTGATTAGTGATGTAAGCTAGGTCAGATCTTGCATCTCAGCTGCATGCAGGTTATGATGTCAGACTTATTGTTTATCATTTTCAAGACGTTATGGGTAAGATCTCAACATAACCTCCAAACTCATTGTGCACTTGTTCACCTAGATATTAAGTTACCTGCCGTAAGCATGATCTTCTGGTACTCTTACCAGTCTAACTATACTGCAAAATACTGGGATTCAATCATGGAAAATCTCACATTGTTAATGGCATAAGCGTAGGTAAACAATGGAGATAATATTTCCTAGTTATCGGTCTAACTTTTGAACCTTTCAAATGATGAAAAAAGTGAAAAAAATAGTGGCTAATTTTTCCCTAAGCGTAGGTAAACAATAGATATAATATTTCCTAAATTTCGTTCTAACTTTTGAACCTTTCAAATTATGAAAAAAGTGAAAAAATATTATGGCATCATAAATGCCAACTAACAGTATTACTACAAAAACTCACATAAAATTTAAAACTGTAATGTCCCTATTTTCCAGCTGTGATACCAAATATAATAAATTGGCCACAATTAGATGACTCATAAATCCCTAGTGAACCATTTTATGTAGATTCTAGTACACTTCTACTTATCTTGGTCCAGAAAGGACAACTTTTGGAATGTTTTAACTTTGAGAAGTTGAACTTCAACTAATTACTTTTTAAAATCTATTTATATGGTTATCTTTATTTTATCTTAGCACGCAAGTTGTACGAAGGTATTTATGGTTCTCTTTGGTATGTTTTCAAGTAAATAGTAGCAAATAAACTATATGATACACACCATTACATTATCTGATAATCTTAACATAACTTCCCCATTAGCATCATCATTATAAACTTTTTGTACAGAGCTGCTGATAGTCTATAATACTACAACTACCCCAAGGCATTTACAAATAGTACCAGTAATTATATGTATGAAGCTTCTCTCGTTCTAAACGGGAAGGATCATCAATGAGGAACTCCGCCATTTTTAAGATTGTGACTTCGTTGGAGATAGAATAATATCGCATCCCCAGTATTAAACCGCCATAAGTCTCATCTTTATAGTGTCGAGTAAAAGCGAAACAAATTAAATATATTGTATTTTCAGTGTTTATTGGTTGATTTTAAGGATATTTTCATCACATCTTATAGAATTTACATTTACAAACAGTGTTTTTGTCACCTATAAAAATGTAATGATGGTAAATGTATTAGAATTAGAATTAGTGAAAAAATGGGAGATAACAGCTTTTATTCAAATTGTAATCAGACATATTATTTTTTTGTAGCAAAGTACTGAAATATTTTTGTTTTGCATAATGCATGCATCCAAGAGAGACAGGTTAGAACAATTCCGGCTCCCTGCAAAATTGTGCACAGGCAATTTTGAAACTTTGTGACACTGAAGTGTTTTCTATAAGTTCTACGAACAACAATCTATCTAATTTTCCCATTTCCTCAAATTCCAAGATCATCATAAGCTCGTCATCAATATGTCATCATTCCAGTAAGCAGCGTCATCGTCTTGGTCGTTGACTTCCTCCCTGTCATGTGATAGGAATTGCCGGGCTCCAGATGATTGCAGCATCCGAGAGATCACCTCAGGCTCATGATATTCGTAGAGATACCTGCACTTCGTAATCTGATAGATTCCAGGAGGCGATGGAATTTCACGTGATGACGATGTGATTTTATAGTCTTTTGTCTGCGTTCGAAAGTGAAAATGGAATTTATTCGGTTCCTTTGGTTTTTGACGTTGCATGTGCTGGCAAATTTGATGTGTTATTTAAAAGTTCTAGAATCTGTTAAAAACTGTTTTGTTATTTCGCTCTCGATTCGTAATAGAAATGTAATTTATGACACAAAACAGTAAATCAATTCTTAAAGTTATTCCAAAACAGCTTATTTTTTATTTTTTTTATTTGATGCATTCAATTGTGCAATTCCTGTAGAAGACTGGCAGAATAATGCAAAATATTTAAAAATAAAAATCATTTGGCAGTTTTATAGGATAAAAATTCCGCGCAATTTCATAATTCGGAATCTTTACAAATCGATATAATGCAACTTTGAGATCCTGGGTTACCCAATGCGAAACAAGCAATATTTCAATAGTATAGATACCAAAATACCTAATGCAAGAGTAAAACTCGGTCAAATAATATGAGCTTGAGTTCGCAAATTAATTTTGTTGACCATTCGGGAGCAATATGTTTAATTCGTCATTTGGTATAATGAAAGAAAATCAAATGTATACCTATACTAGTACTACCTTAAATTCGTAAGAAGAACAGAATATAGTTTTATAATTGCTGCTTTGCAAATTGACACATAATTTACTAATACGTTTGTAATTTTTCTTATTATTATTAAAAGACAGCTGTATCCAAGGAATGGGATATTTATGTTGTAATCTAGAAGGAGAATTTATTCAAGATTTTTATTATTATATCATTTTCTTCCGACCGCAATATAAGTAAAAACTTCTTGTATATCGATACCCAATAAAAACTTACTGGTATTCACTTTATAAAATATAAATCCCATTATTGTTTCAATTCAACGACCACAATTTATTCCCTCCACTATTCAATCACCCAACAACTTGTATAAAACCACTTACGTTCTTCTTCTCGGCGCCATGTCGATGGTTCTTGAAGAATACTTGTGTAATTTCTTCCTCGAATTCTTCCTGTGATTGTGATTTCAAGACGATTGAGATTGTTGACAGTCTTGTTCGGGACTTTCAACGCGATCTCGGCGAGGAATGTGAGAGAGTGTCGTAAAAACGAGATGCTTTCCATCTTAGTTCGCGCAGGGATTTATTTGTAGTGATTGTGATTCAATTTTGTATAGCTACAAACTATAAATAATGGAATAAATAGACTATAACCAAAGATGGAACATTTATAGGATCTTTTAAATTAATTAATTAGCGAACATAGATTTTTTTTAGTCAAATTTGAATTCAATTATGTTGCTCCAGAAAGTTGATTTTAGTCTATCTTGAAGTTTGAGCTTGAAGTAGCAAAAAGTCTACATTTTATATTATGTGCTAGTTAGGAACTATCAGCCTCATGCTCAAAAGAAGTTGCGTCCGCAAGTAGATATTTGCGGGTGTCAGTCCTCAACACCACAAGACCGTGAGCTAATAATCTTATGGACAGAATCCAGTAGACTCTGGTCACTTGCGTCGATAAATCTGGAAATTATTTTGAGCATGAGGCTGTCATAAACTTTTATATTGATAGTTTTGAGATACGCCCAATTAAATTTTCACAATGATATTAGAATGAACGGAAAAGAAACTAATAAAATATTACTTTTAGAGTTGGAAACAGGAATATTAATTAGGCTTATTTCATTCAGTTAGAATTTTAAAAAAATCGTGAAAACAAAAATTCCTTGTAACTACTTTCCCTTACGTCGAACTGTTCTGCGACTGGCCTGCAGGTATGATTGTATTATAGGGGAAGGATTCAAGGTGGGAAGGAGGTGGCCATGGCTCATAGCCAGGGAACCTTCCCGTCATTTGACTCTATCGACCTATGTGAACCAAATAATCAATATTTAATTGTGATTGTTATTATTTTGTTTAACATTGATGATTCAACATCACACTACTTTTCTTGGTTGTTGGTTCGAATTAACCTAAAGCAACTTGGTAACACGTAATACCTGAGTATCTCGTGACTTTGAAAATGAAATCAGTGAATACTGATTACGTGATAATTAAGTCAGAAAATAAGGCAACTAATTAACTCATAATCGCTTCTTATCCGCTTATTTACTTTGATATGCCACTGAAATAATCTTATCCACTTTTTATTACCCCGAACTTCCAAGCAAACTATCTAATCACATAGAATGATTAACTCTGTTATTTACGTAACTAATATACCTTGAACTTGATAACACTGACTCACCCTTAATTTATTCACCTAGCGCCCTTTTTTTTTTTTTTTGTTATGGCGTTACAGGACTGGTAGTCCTACTGCCGCCTCAACAACTCTACTCTATTGACGATGCGCCATTATAGGAGGTGAAGTTGGTTGAGGATTCGTAACTTAGGGATGTTAAGCGAGTGAGTAGTTAGCTCCCTGCGCTCTGCTGTTGTTTAACGTCCCATCCCAAGGACGATGTAACGCCCGTCGAGAGACTGCTAACAGGTGGAGGGGTGTCGTTACACTAACCCCCAAACACCCCAGTCTCTCTGGCCCAACGGCAGCAACTGGCAGGTCAGAGTTGAATGGTCACCCATCCAACTACTGACTGCGCTCAATGTTGCTTAACCTCGGTGATCTGACGAGAACCGAGGTATCCATTACACCAGCCGTTGGGCTTTAGCGCCCTTGGCAAAGAAAAATTAATTCTTTCACTTTCATGGATACTTTTGTGCGGACAATAGATTTACTTTTTTTTCCGAATTATTGATTTAGCCCGGTGTATGTAAGTGAAAAAACAAAATAATCTAGAAATAAATAATCAAGAAATAAGAGCATCTGACTGGATATCAGAAGGTCGTGGGTTCGAATCCCACTCAAGGAAAATCTATTCATATTGCAGTTGGTATTTATTCAAATAAACAATTATTGACACAATACCTATCGCTACACAGCAATGAAAAGCTCTTAAATATTTGTTTCCCGTTTATAAGTTTGGATTTTAAGTTTGGATTTTAATATTAAAACTTCGAGCTATCATTATTGTATTTAAAATGTTGTTATAAACGTTTATTATTTATTATTTCAAATTAATATACTTTATACATACATTGTCTAACCAGACATAAAAGGCTACAATTGTCTAAACCGGGTAACCGGACCGGTTGAAATTTCTTCGGGATAAACGCAAACATAACACAACCTAATTAATATGCATATTTCTCAGATTCTATTTTCCTCCAATTTTTTAAAATTACAAACATTTCATTTTGATAGCACTTACTCATTATAATGACTCACATATTACTAATTTACTTAGGCCCAGTTTCTCAATACCCTGCTCAAACCAGTAAATAAGTTAACACAGCCATCCTAGGAATGTCATTGGTTGTTGCCATGACAATACAGTTCTATCAACCGTTTAAAATGTGTTAAAAGTTAGCAGAGTATTGAAAGACTGGCACTTAGCCACAGAGATTCAATATAATTTATAACAATTAATTAGGGTTTTTATAAACATTCCATATGTATGGGGTCAGACTCAAAAAACTTTAAAGTTAAAGCTTTGTTGGAAGCTTTGTTTACCTGGCGTAATATAATGTAATCAGTGTATATAATAAACACTACGTATAATTTCGTTAGGTAAACAAAGCAATTAATTAAGTTTAATCGCTCCTTATCCGCAGATTTCAGGTGACTCAGGATAATCTTATCCAATTGTTTTATTGCGTCGAATATTCCTTATAATATCTAATCACACACTACACTGATTATTTTGTTTTGTTTACCTTTTGCTTAAGACATAAAAGATACATGTTTACTCTAATCGGATGTCAGGTCAAGTAAATATGATTGTGAATTAATTCGATGTTCCTTCTTTCTTGAGGTTATATGTACCCAGAAAAAAACACTCCGTGTAAAAAAGGCAGCCAAGTCTCTTTACTTTAAAAAAATTCAACACCGAAAAGGAGTGATATCAAAAAAGGAGCCAAGTCAATGACATTTCCAAATATTTAATCGTATCTTTGAAATAAAAGTATAAACACCGAGATATACTTTACAAAAGGACTTGGCGCATCGTTTTTTTAAAGACATCATTCTATCCTAAAAGTGGAAAGAAATTTACAAGTAGGTACATTTTCCTCTTTCTATTAGAGCCAGAATCTATGAATCAAGCTACTTTTAGTAATGACTATTTTATAGTTTTGTCAATGGCGATAGAAGCATGATTTTATGCTGTAATATATAAGTAATATAAGGGTGAAAGAATTACATAACAATTGGAAGTGGTGAGAATGTAGGTTTCTTTGGAAAACTTCCATGGAGTCAGGAGTCAGGATCCTCATCAGTGTGTTGTGTCTAATGTCCGCCCGTCCGATCGGGTAGCTCAGTTGGTAGAGCTCTCGCCCGGCAAGTGAGAGGTCCCAAGTTCGTGCCCCGGTTCGGTCGGATATTTTTCACAACACACATCCCTTCATATCAATTGGAAGTGGGCTCATACATATTCTTGCAGTACTGTTAATATGGCGATATTAGACTGGTATCTTTTCATAATTTGATCTTGACTGAAGGAAATCATGAAACGTTGTCAAATAATTACTAACTAATGGAACACAATTATATATTTTTGAAGTGTCAAGTGTATAAAGTTAAATTTTTTAATAGAAATTCAATATGACTGTCTTCTTTGTGAAATGTATTTTTATAAAATGTGTATTAATAGAAATTGTTACATGATGAGAAGGTACAACGCATGAGACTTAATTATATTCACCACGAAACAATATTACGAAGATAACTATTGTGTATATTTATAGAAAACATAGACAACAAGTTTCATAGCGTATATAATCATATAGAAAATATTTTACAGAAGGTGTGTATAATATGTACCTAATTGAAAGATGTTTCCCTATTATTCTAAACATTCAAAATGACGGTTGTATATAAATGGCACATGCTTATGAATAGAAAAATGTCTTTAAAAAAACGATGCGCCAAGTCCTTTTGTAAAGTATATCTCGGTGTTTATACTTTTATTTCAAAGATACGATTAAATATTTGGAAATGTCATTGACTTGGCTCCTTTTTTGATATCACTCCTTTTCGGTGTTGAATTTTTTTAAAGTAAAGAGACTTGGCTGCCTTTTTTACACGGAGTGTTTTTTTCTGGGATATCACTTCTTTTGTTAGTTTATTCATACAGCTTGTAGCACAGCTTGTGTCCGTGCAAGAACTTATTTCTTTAAAAAAATACGCCTTTGCCGATTTGGATACTTAGAAAAGTTGCGTTTGGTATATAAGATTAAAATAATTATCCAAGAAGAATAGCTTTAAGTTTCGTTACAATCGGTCCAGCCGTTTTCGATATATGACGTCACTTCCGGTTTTAGCAATGGCGGCCGAAAATAATGTCGTCTTGAATTCATAATTATTAGTACAACACATTTCCAAAATTTGGTTGCAATCGGTACAGCCATTTTCGATATATGACGTCACTTCCGGTTTTAACAATGGCGGCCGAAAATAATGTCGTCTTGAATTCATAATTATTAGTACAACACATTTCCAAAATTTGATTGCAATCGGTACAGCCATTTTCGATATTTGACGTCACTTCCGGTTTTAACAATGGCGGCCGAAAATAATGTCGTCTTAAATTCATAATTATTAGTCCAACACATTTCCAAACTTAGGTTGCAATCGGTACAACCGTTTACGATATATGACGTCACTTCCGGTTTTAAAAATGGCCGCCGAGAACACTGCAACCTTGAATTTATAATTATTTACAAAGTACGTTTACTTATATCTATTTTAAAGTATAAAGTGGTGAATTTAGCGTCATTTAGCATATTTATGACGTCATTTCCGGTATAGGTCATAAAATGTGTGACGTCATTTCCGGTTTCGATATTTGAATCATCAAATATTACTGATTACATAAAGTTGACCGTCTAAATCGTTTAGCGCTGGTTTTGTTCTAATCTGTTTAGCCGTTTTTGAGACATGATGTCACTTCCGGTTTCAAAATGGCGGCTTCCGGTTGGTTTTATAACAAGTCAAATGAAATATCAAAAGTACAAACGTTACATAAATATCAAGACAATCGGATCAACAGTTGTTGCTGAAATGCAAATCGATGTATATTAAATTTCATGACGTCATTTCCGGTTTATTTAAAATAATGTTCAGTCTTTTGATATTGATAATCCATATAGATGACCGTCTGAAACGATTGGCGCAAATTTCGTTCCGATCGGTCCAACCGTTGACGAGATATGACGTCACTTCCGGTTTCAAAATGGCGGCACAAAAAATTCATGGGGACAAGGTTAAATCAGACGCCAAAAGTGCACACGTGGTAAAAATGTGAGATCAATCGGTTCAGCCGCTTAGGCTGTGGCCTGTTTACCGGATTTGAGCTCCAGCCTACTACTACTAAGATTATTATTATGAAAACCGCCCTAAAACACAGTTTTCACGGCCCTCTAGCGCGCAAAGGGCGTAACCTATTGTTCCCAAATTTAGTATATGTTGTAGGGTGGGCCATAGCTCGAAATTAAGATATTTCGCAACAATGTGAGATTTCTCAATTTTAAGATCCAGTAGGCCGAAAATGCCACTTTGATGCTTACAGTAAAAGTGGGTTTGCTCCAGCCTTTATATGAGAGTGTGCGCGCGCCGTACGACTTGGCTGGCGTGGAGCGACCGCTCCACTAGATAAACAATTACAATGTTAAAGACTTTTTCTCTCAAGAGTTTTTAGAATTATTTATTGAAATATTTCGGCTTTTTTTACAAATGCCTTCATCAGTCAATAATACTACAGTATTATTAGTATTATTGACTACTATAATTCTATTATTGAATACTATTCAATACTATTATTCAATACTAATACTATGACTACTATTATTGAATACTATAGTATTATTGACTGATGAAGGCATTTGTAAAAAAAGCCGAAATATTTTAATAAATAATTCTAAAAACTCTTGAGAGAAAAAGTCTTTAACATTGTAATTGTTTATGATTGTGAATGACTCATACAAATAAACGTTTTATTTCAACTAATTTTCGTATTCGAATTATTATTGGTAATTTTAAATCAAGATACATTTTACCCCACTGGGAACATAATGGCATTATTTTTTATACAATAATTAAATTATTTATACGATACTTTCATTAGTTCAGTTCAAATCCAGAAATAATGTAAATTATCTAAATAAAATTATGTATCATCACCCAATTGAAGTGAGGCAAAACATTAGAAGAAAATTAGATGGACTAGATTCTTTCCGATTTAGTTACCGATGAAATGTCAGCAATTTGCTCTTTAGTTAAATATAAGTTTCAGTTCAGTTTGTCAAACACGAAATTGGATTTTTTTAAGATTTTTAAATTATAAAAGGCTGTTAGCTTCACCTTTGCTGTTCGTTCAACTTTTGCCCTATCTCTAACAATATTTCACAACCACAAAGGCTTAGATTATGCTTATTTTTTATTTTTTAAAAACAGTTGATAAGTAGTAACACGAATTAATCATATTTCGTTAAAATTATTGTTATCTTTTTAAATTTTTATAATACCGGGTGGCGTAAAAAAATCACCCTGATTAAGAGGTCACTATATCGAAACTATTATAGATAGGATTCTGAAATTTGTACACGTATAAGAAAACATACCAAAATGTAATATGTGAAAGTTTCAAACATATTCATTATTTAGGAAAAAAGTTAAAAATTATTGAAGTTATACAGTTGAAAAACCAGATTGAACCAGACGAATTAACGTATTGAATAGATTTGGAGTTACCTTGTAGGAATAGACAACATCATAAATTATCTAGTTAGCTCTGCTTTTCAAAAATTTTCATATGCAGTACCGTGATCCAAGTATCTATTATGGTTATGATCCATTGTTGAAAAACCATAATAGATACTTGGATCACGGTACTGCATATGAAATTTTTTGAAAAGCAGAGCTAACTAGATAATTTATGATGTTGTCTATTGAATTTATGTTTACTTATGAATTTCTATAAAATCACAAGTTTATGTTTCATAAATCTATGCGATTTTGTATTGGATTTCTTAGGTGAGTAGGCATTTCACATTTCCAAATCATCGTTGGAAATTCGATTACAATAACTCCCCATCTCTTCTTCAAATCACGTCTCTATAAGATACATACATGTGTTACTAAATTGAGTCATTTGTATGTCAAATTATGATCGAGACAAATTCGCATTAATGAAAATTGCACATAATACATTTTTATATTTTGTTCTATAACATGTAAAATTTTCAGCCCTTTATCCAATTAATTATTGTTATATATGAACTAAAATTAAAATGATTATATCACATGTGGAATAATTTCAACAGAGTAATTTGAGTGATTGAATAATTCCGTTTATTTTTAGAAACAATTGATTTGATTGGTCAACACTGAGTAGTACGTGATATGAAGCCACGAAAACAAAGTCATTAATTAACTCATTAATCGCTTCTTATCCACTTGGTTTCATGACTCAGTACGTAATCTATCTAATCCTCATTCTACTGCGCAGAAATTTCGCTTATAATAATATGTAATCACGTATTTACTGATTACTTTGTGCTGTCTGCCATAATTTACCTATCTTTCTTGAAAACAATTTTAACTTTTAATCTTATAATTTATTCCGTCTTTGCTTATACCTTCGGCAAGTAAAAATAAATGTTGCAATAATTCAAAAATTGTAATAAAAGTGTATTTAATATAAATACTATTAATTAGTTTTATGGACTTTCATTTCATAGCATAGGACATTCACTTTTCAGACGCTTTTATCTCTGAAAATATCAAATGGACTTGTATCGTTATTCGATTGGACTCGTCAACTCTAATCTCTGTATGAAGAGCGGATAAAAATATTATTAGCTTCAATAGTAAATGAGTGGTACAGGGAAAGAACGCTAAAAGTCACATTCTGATGAAACTGAGATAAACAATGTTTTTATGTTGAAACTTTCATATATGATCGATATTTCAATTGCTCTTTGAAGACTTTGTAGCAATTCTGTCTAAAACCCGAGGGATAATTTTGAAAGTTCATAAAAATCACTTCAAGATGACACACTATTTCAAAATATGGACTCGTAGCGTTCTCATAAGTAGGACCCATCAAATGCCAAAATTAGTCATTTAGTTGAGTTGGGAATGAACAATAATCTACTCTACTACAATCTTCTTGTTGGCTTTCAGTGCTCGCTATTGGTGATGTGCACGGGACTATGTATACTTATAACTAGGAAAACGATCAGTGTAACGCGTTGATGAGCGAGCACGTACTTGCAGCAACCCCAGCTACACACGATACAAGATACGACACAATACGATTTTCTTTGCAACTTTCCAATCTCCATATAGACACTTTGGTTCCGGACGAACCGAATAACACATCCATTGTGTCGTGATTTTCCTACCTATATGTACTTTTTCCAGAAATGTGACACTCCATATTAAACTCGTAAAATAACAATAAATACTTGACTGATTGGGCTTAAACTGTGTAGACGTTTAGATAATGTTAGTCTTGATCACCATGCAAAATTTGAACTAGATAGGAACATTTTTATTTTCGACAAGTCAGAAGATATTATTGAT
The DNA here is from genome assembly GCA_934045905.1 of Leuctra nigra. Classification (NCBI taxonomy): domain Eukaryota; kingdom Metazoa; phylum Arthropoda; class Insecta; order Plecoptera; family Leuctridae; genus Leuctra; species Leuctra nigra. The sequence goes on along the minus strand of OW203765.1, from coordinate 25,839,764 downwards.
ATCCTCTATGCTTAAACCTATTGGAGGATTTGGCTAAAAAAAATTTGTAGGATTTGAGACAATGTAGGTCGCAAATTGCAAATTGATCGGACCAACCCATCGGAAGATAATTTTTTTAAAATTTGAACCAATCAGCGGATTTAAAAAAGAAATATAGGGTCTGCAACGCCCAGAGATGGTCCGTACATGTGTGCAAAATTTCAGCTCGGTCGAAGAAAAACTGCAGAAAAAACACAGGTCCGTGCCAAAAGAGCCAAAAGGAGTCGCTCGCTCAATCAGAGTTTATGCAGCATCCCATGTTGCAATCCGCCCCGGGCCCTGATTCTGTAACTCCATTGCAACCGCTTAGCAATTATTTCAATGTTAATCCTTATGGAAGTAATTGCTAAGTGGTCGCAATGGAGTTAAAGAATCCCACCTCGGCTGGGTTCATGGTTTGTCTTACGTACAAGACAACAACTGCCACTGCTATACCCCGAATTTGACGATGAATAATTACTGTAGCATTATGCTTGCAGCTTGCAATTAAGCAAACCTTGGTAGGAATATATTATATATATATATTTTTAATATTTTAACTTTTTACCAACATTGTACTTGACGAAGAGTTTGTGTATAATATCTCCCCCTAATAATCAATCAACGGTCAAAACAACTTTGTAACTAATTGTTATATTACAGTGTCTTGGACGTTCACCCCTGGTGCATGTACTGCATCCGGATAATGGAAACCTACCAAAACATCTTGACATTAAATGCACTATTGCACTTGCATGATCGTGTGATGATTTCTATGCCCTATTCACTGATGCCACTTCTTACGAGATTGTAATGCAATGTAACAAGATGTCTTATTAAAGATGTGTGATGAACAATTATCTTGTTGTCTTTCAATGAATTTATTCTTATTTTGACCTTACTCCAACGCCAGCAATTTCGTAGCATTCTTGGCAAATTATTATTTATATATACACGATGCGTCAATTTTATTATTTTTTAAATAGTTTTGACTAGGCCCCTATTTTGATATCATTACTTTTCATTGCTGATTTTTTAGATCTCTTATTTATTTATTAGTTGAAGGAGACTTGGCTGCCTTTTTTACACGGACAGTTTTTTTATGGGTCCTGTCAACTGCTATTTCATTACTAATACTACTAACATAATGTTTCTTCGTCAAAAATATACTTATATGGCATATGTGTAGATTATTTTTCAATATCAATGTCAATATTAAAATAAAATAATCTGTGATGACTGATGAGGTTTATAAATGTGCAGGATACTCGAAAACGAAAGCTCAAAACACTGGTATTTATTTCGTTTAACTTTATGCCAGCTATCGCTATAACAATGATTCACAGCCACAAGGTAGGTATAGATTATTATTTATAATTTTGTAATCGTGGAAGTGATAATTTTTTAGCAGCAACAATTAGTATGCTAATTGCTTTTCATATTCACAATAATTATCACATTGAGTGATAAAATTTTGGTATAAATTGCCGTCGACGAACATAGAATTTCAAAACCAACACACCCTTCAAGAAATCAACTTGAAATCTACAAGTCAGAATGAAGGTCTTCGTTGTCTGCTGTCTTCTTGGTAAGTTTACAAGTCTCTAACAATTTAGGAGAAATTTTAGGACATGAGACAGAGGTTTCATATTGTATGAGCATTTTGAAGTATTTATGACGGTACTAAAAATGTTAAATATATTTAGTCTTCATATTAGAACCCTCCCATTTTAAATTCTTTTTTAAAATATTTTTATAATTTTATTTTTTTATGATGTTTTTAATGATGTCTTTAGCTACTTCTGGCATTCTTTACAACATCAAATATATTTTGTCTTGACTGGGAAAAATATTTTATCGTTGTGAATTTGCAAGTCACAAGATTAAGGTCACAAGACTAAGATTTTTTTCTCATCAATTTATAACAAAAGCTAAGCTTTTTGTCGTACAGTATTTTTGAATGAAAAAAAAATTAGTGTAGGTACACTTTAAAAATAAAAGCACTCATTAAAAAAAAAAAAAAAAAAAATGTATATATATATATATATATTTGAAGAAACAAAAATTATTTGAAAAAAATATTCAAATAAAATAAAATAAGTTAACAAATCAATGACAAAAATTAAAACATTGTAAAAAAATAAAAAAATCAAAAAAAAATCATGTATTAAAAAAATCAGGTGTGTACTAAAATGTCGAGTTGTTAACTCCTCGGTTTTGTAATTCTTTTGCTGAAATGGCGGCATTTTTGTGACTGGACTAAGAAAACATTCATAATCTATTTTCAATTACTTTACATCTTGTCATATGACAGGATGCAATAACTTTGGTATTATATTATTGCTAAATAAATTAGAAATGCATTGTTATCAATTTCAATATATATTTCATTAAAATAAAGCAAACAACAGCGAAGTTATTTTAATTTAATGTCCGAAGACTAAGATTCGAGGTCATCAAAGTGTTTGTTTGATTCCAGTGGTCGCTATTGGAACTGCTCACGGGCAGACATTTACATACACCCCTAGTATGTGCCCCATCCCCTGTGCCAATCCACCAGGCTGGGGTAAAGTGTGTCTTAACACTTACAAGACAACAGCCATCAAAAATGCGACTCCGAATCTTACGTTCGATACGTACTGTGGCATGATGCTAGGAGTTTGCAATATTGCAAACCTTGGTAAGTATTATAACAATTTTTATATTTTTACATTTTGCCAACACCTGACGAATGGTTAAGGGATACGCTATAGTTTACTACACTTTTTGAACCCTTTGTGTCATCTTTGTTTAACATATAGATAATTGAATTTACCTTTTATAAATTGTTTCTCATCTATCATGTTAAAATAATGGTAGTGCACGCAAGTGCAATGAGACATGGTGACAGTATCATCACCAGTATGACAGTTCGTAGTGATCATTCTCTACCTTCATTCCATTCTTCTCGGAGATCTCTAACCGTCAGTCAGGCTAGGTAGCTCAGTTGGTAGAGTTCTCGTCCGGCGATTGAGCGATCCCGGGTTCGAGCCCCTGTTTGGCCAGACATAATTTATTAATTAAAAAACACTTCGTGTAAAAATAACAGCCAAGTCTCTTCAACTAAAAAAAATATGAAATCTAAAAATTCTGCACTGAAAAGTAGTGATATCAAAAAATGAGCCAAGTCAAAACTTTATTTGAAAATCAAAAAATACTTGGCGCATCGTGTATATAAAAAGCTTGGAAGTATAAGCCAATTATAAATTATACATGAAATATACATATACATAGTATACCTATAATGCCCTAAAAAAAACGATGCGCCAAGTATTTTTTGATTTTCAAATAAAGTTTTGACTTGGCTAATTTTTTGATATCACTACTTTTCAGTGCAGAATTTTTAGATTTCATATTTTTTTTTAGTTGAAGAGACTTTGCTCTTATTTTTACACGAAGTGTTTTTTAATGGGATATCACTACTTTTTTTAGTTTATTCTTACAACTTGTGACAATCGAATGAACAATTACTAAATTCTTTTAAAAAATCATCACCCTTTACAATTTCGTTACCACTAATGAATAGCAGCGTATGGTCCTAAATAATTGCTTTAAATGATCTTTCACGAAGAATAGCAAAGGTTTCATTCCAATCAGTCAACCCAGTTCCGAGATATGGAAACACTTCGGTTTTCAAAATGGCTGCTGAACTTTCTGCAATGCCACATAGAATTTATTTCTATAAATGATGTGTATCATTTTAAGCTTTCTGAATATGTATTTATTGTATAGGAGGGAATTATAATAATTTATACATTTGAATGACGTCATTTCCGGTCTCATAAATAGGAAAATTCTATTTGTACTGTTCATATTCCATAGAGATGGCCATCCGAATCGTTTGGCGCTAGTTTCAAACCGATTTGTCTACCAGTTTTTGAGATATGACGTTACTTCCGGTTTAAAAATGGCGGCTGAAATCTCTGACCCCTTGAAGTATATTTGAAACATGATTATAATTTTATAAGCTGTCTCAAATAGTATATTTATTGCATCAAAATAAAAATTTGTGAGATTAATAAAATGTGTGACGTCATTTCCGGTTTAGGTATGAGTAACTGCAAATATTATTGATGATAATACATAAAGTTGACCGTCTAAATTGTTTTGCGCTGGTTTCGTTGAAATCTATTTAGCCGTTATTGAGATATGATGTCACTTCCGGTTTCAAAATGGCGGCTTCCGGTTGGTTTTATAACAAGTCACATGAGACGTCAAAAGTACATACGTTACATAAATATCAAAATAATCGGATCAATCTTTGTTGCCAAAAAGCCAATCGATGTATTTCAAATTTCATTACGTCATTTCCGGTTTCTTTAACATAATGTTAGTCTTTTGCTACTTATCATGCATATAGATGACCGTCTGGATCGTTTGGCGCAATTTTCGTTCCAATCGGTCCAGCCGTTGACGAGATATGACGTCACTTCCGGTTTCAAAATGGCGGCATAAAACCAGTTATAGCAAAAGGCACCTCAGACGCCAAAAGTGCATATGTGGTAAAAATTTTAAATCAATCGGTTCAGCCGTTTATGCTGTGGCCTGTTTACCATATTTTAGCTCCACCCTACTACTACTACTACTGAGATTATTATGAAAACCGCCCTAAAACACTGTTTTCACGGCCCTCTAGCGCGCAAAGGGCGTAACCTATTGTTCCCAAATTCGGTATATGTTGTAGGGTGGGCCATAGCTCGAAATTAAGATATATCGCAACAATGTGAGATTTTCCAATTTTAAGATCCAGTAGGCCGAAAATGCCACTTTGATGCTTACAGTAAAAGTGGGTTTGCTCCAGCCTTTTTAAATGAGTGTGTGCGCGCGCCGTACGACTTGGCTGGCGTGGAGCGACCGCTCCACTAGATACTAACATTATGCTAAAATAATCTTTCATTTAGTGTATGAAGTGAAACATTAATTATTAAGTGTTGTTATTTGGTAATATTGCCTATATAGTTTTACATCAAATACTTATTTTCAGTCAAGTCCCAAGGCTAATTTAACTATTTCTATTTTTCAGTGTCGTGGACGTTCACCGTTGGTGCATGTTCTGGTGTCAATGGATCTGGTTAATAAACATAACAAAACATCTTGACATTAAAATGCACTATTGCACTTGACGATTTGTATGCACTGTGTATGCAAGACGGTTAAATTCTGACGAGAGAGTGAAATAATGTAACAAGATGTCGTATTAAAAATGCATGATTTGATTTGAAATGAATTTGTTTTTTGACCTTCTCCAACGCCAGCAATTTCATCATCTTGAAAAATTACCAAAACCCGTTTGCCAACTTTCATTATCAATTTCTACAAAATTTCTAAAAAGTGTTGGTTATACATGGTTTCTTCTGCCTTGCACTCATCAACGCTCATCAACTCATCAACTCATCAATTCATCAACTCATCAACTCATCAACTCATCAACTCATCAACGCTCATCAACTGATCAACTCATAAACTCATCAACGCATTACACTGAGCGTTTCCTAGTTTATTGTGCCCTTGGCAAGTAAAAGTTAATATTTGTGGCTACTTTGGAGACTTTATAGGTTGTAAAAGGCAAATTAAGTTAATATCGGGTTGAAAAAATTTGCTAAAATTATTAAATGGAAAAGTCCCGAGAGAGCGTTGCTGAGTGAGTTAAACGCGTGGAGAAATGCTGTCGGGGTTTTAATGTAATTATTTACTAGGAAACGCTCCGTGTAACGCGTTGATGAGCGAGCACGGGTACGTGCAAATTCTCGAACCGGAAATGCGTATACACAACGCACAGAAAAAATATACGAGTACAGTGGCGGCAATATGATCCTTGCATTCTGTCTCTCTCTGACCCATATCATAAACATGTTTTGATATGGAGCAGAGAGAGATAGAGTACAAACAACATAATGTCGCCAGTGTACAACCATATTGAATTGAAATATGATCCACTCAATCAACATAAAAGTATGCTTTTCATCGAAACTTGAAAATAGCATCTAAGCACCCTGGTATACATATAGCAAATCAGATCAATTCAATTGGCACTGGAAAACATTCATTTCGATACTTTATTACTGACAGCTATTAAAAATGTCAATAAGTTCATAAGTTCTGAACTGATTGGGATGAAAATTTGTAAAATAAGAGATCAGATCAGTTTGATCAGATTTATCAAAGACAATTTTTATTTTTCAACCTATCAGGAGATTTTATTTAAATTTTAACCAATTAATGGATTTCAAAAAATGTATGGTCTGCTAACAGAAAAGGTTGCCTCTACATGAGTGCAAATTTTCAGATCGATCGGTGAAACGGTGCGACTTCTATTGCTCTAGGTAGCAGCAAAAAAAAAAAAAAAAAGATGTCCCTGTCAAAAGTGTTAAAAGGAGTCGCTCGCTTCGCTCACTCAATTATACTAGGAAAACGCTAAGTGTATAACGCGTTCATGAGCGAGCACCGACACGTGCAAAGCCTCCAACCAAATTTTAAAATTTGAACTAATCAGCGGATTTCAAAAAATTAGGGTCTGCAATGCCCATAAATGGTCCGTACATGTGCAAAATTCGCTAGCTCAAAAAGAGTATTAAAATGAAGTTACTCAGAGAAGTGTTAACAGTAATGATACAAATCTATTATAATTCTAACATTTAAAAAGTTTTACATTATCTGATTCATAATGTTGATGAGACAATAGCATAACACAATGATTATTGATATTATATCCAGTATTATTTTTTTTAATTTGTACTGTTTCATATTTGGGCATCAGTCACTCGATTATGAAGGCGTTTTCCTAAATAGTGGAGTCAAGATGTCCTATATAATGGCAAATTAGTGCGTTTGTGATACCTTTCGTGAAAATTGGTACTCTTACTAATTCGAGTATGAGGAATCCAAAAATCAATGGCACCAACCTGAGAAATTAATACTTTCTGCGTAATTAGCATAATTAGCATAATTAATAAACATAGATAAAAAAATTATATAATTTTATAATATGGTCTTTATGAGTATCCATCGAAAGCTCGTCATGTCAACAATCCATATAAATCATAAAACGTTAAAATTTTTCATTCACATAATAATTAACCGCATAATTAATTATTTTATAAAAATCGCCATTCAACAAAAAGCTTAAAATTACCCACTCAGATTTTGATAAAACTACGTCTACGTCTGCAAACGTCTGCAAACAGAAAAGGGTCTGCAACGCCCAGAGAATGTCCGAACACGTGTGCAAAATTTCAGCTCGATCGAAGAAAATCTGTGACCTGTATATCGTCAGTAACAGAAAAAAAACAGAAAAAAACAGAGGTCTGTGCCAAATGAGCCAAAAGGAGACGCTCGCTTCGCTCGCTTAAAAAGATTATACTAGGAAAACGCTCTGGGTAACGCGTTGATGAGCGAGCATGGATACGCGCAACACCTCGAACCGAAATTCTGTCTATCGAAAATGTCATTAAAAACCAATCATTCTAATTTCGTCACAGACTTGTATAAAAATCTCAAAAAATTCCTAAAATATTGGTACAAATAACCATGCAAAGTTTCAAGTTGATATAGATTGAATCTTTATGATTGAACGGTTCTTTGTTAATTTTCAAAAATCACAGGATCTACTTCAAAAAATATACCTGGGGCCACGCATATGACATAAGTGTGTCTATACAATATCAGATCGACTGTTAAACGGTCATTATCAGTTTCATATGCGTTTGAAAGTTTCTGCTCTAACTACCTTGCCTTGAACTGAAGAGTCGAAGTCGCCGTGAATTTGACAGCCAACACTCAAAATGTCCGTAAAATGTCAATAACTTTTGGATTTAAACACAGATTATTATGAAAGTTGTCAAAAATGCAGATAATGTTAGTCCCAACCATCATGCGAAGTTATAAGTTGATCGTTCAATCGGTTCTAGTTTAAATTTCAAAAAACACAGGAAAGATGGTTTTAAATCTTAACCAATGGGAGGATTTGGCTGAAACTTTTTATGATTGGGTACAGTGTTGGTTGAAATGACTATGCTTAATTTCAAATTGATTGGATCAACCAATCTAAAGAGAATTTTTTTTAAAATTGAACCAATCAGGGGATTTCAAAAAAATTAGTGACTGCAACGCCCGGAAATGGTCAGTACATGTGTGCAAAATTTCAGCTTGATCGAAGAAAAACTGTGACTTGTATATCGTCAGTAACAGAAAAAAACCGACAAAAAAACAGAGGTCCGTGCCAAAAGAACCAAAAGGAGACGCTCGCTTCGCTCGCTCAATCACCTGTGGATTAATTTCAACAGAGTAATTTGAGTGATTAAATAATTCCATGTATTTTTAGAAACACTTGCTTTGATTGGTCAACACTGAGTAGTACGTGATATGAAGCCACGAAAACAAAGTCATTAATTAACTTACTAGGAAAACGCTCTGAGTAACGCGTTGATGAGCGAGCACGGATACGCGCAACACCTCGAAGTTGAGGTGATCTTCAAGCGGTCTTCAAGATGGCCGCCGGTGTCGGTCGTGTGTTTTTGCTGCTCCGGATTTTTCAGTTTTTCTTGTTGTTGCGAGTGTTCGTTGATGCTGCGAATGTCACACGTAATGCGGATAGTGTTTGCGCGTATGCCGTTGGTATTACATATTCGTTCGGAGATACGTACGTGAATATATCCAAGTTGAACTGTTCGTTGTCGGGTTGGTGTTGTGTTGGAACTGACATTTGTAACCTATCATCCCTCTATTTGGGCGATTCCAAGAGAAGACGAGTTTGCTCGATGCACGGGTCGCGTCTATTTAGCTGGAGGGCTGCAGCGAGGCTTATTTTGTTGTTGTTGGCATTAGCCGGGGACATTCAACTTAACCCGGGTCCTACTTCCGCGAACAACATAAACAATCTGCAATTATACTACATGAATGCAAGAAGCATTTCGGGGCCGGAAAGGCTGAGTGACTTTAACATTAATTTTTCTGACAATAGTCAAGCTGATATTGTCTGTGTGACTGAAACTTGGTTGAGTGCTAGCATACTGGAGGGTGAAGTTCTTGACTCTAGTCAATATACGGTGTTCAGAAGAGACAGAAACGAGCGCGCTGGAGGCGGTGTGTTGATAGCCATCAGCAGTGCCCTTGCGTCTCGTCACGTGGATGAAGAAGACGGTGAATGTGAGGTGGTTTGGGCGGAGGTGTTGCGGTCGCCGAGTAGTAGCCTTTTCATCGGATGTGTATACCTCCCACCATTGCCCACTTCATCTCTTGTTGGCAATCTGCAGGACTCTATATCACGTATACTCGCTCGTTCTCGACCGCAAGATGTCGTACTGCTCTGTGGAGACCTCAACTTGCCTGACATCCGATGGCTGCCGTCTTCGGACGGGTTGCAACCTTTGGTAATTGGAAATTCCAATGCCGGTGTTGCACTTGAGTTTGTTGATATGGTTAATGAGTTGAACTTTCACCAAGTCGTTCCTTTTGCTACTAGAGTAAGTAACTTTTTAGACCTGTTATTCTGTAACACCCAGGATGTACAGATAGTTGTGGATCAAGTGGAGTCCATCGTTCGGACGGATCATTTGGCATTTGAGGCAACGGTTTTTCTTCCAGCGTTGGAGAGGCCTAAGTCTAAGTCCCTGCCAAGATTTAACTGGAACAAAGCCGACTTGAATCTTCTTAAAATAAATCTTTTAGATACAAATTGGAATGAAATGGACGCTGCAGGTGAAGTGGATGAGAAGTGTGACATCTTTTACTCCCTGCTAAATGGAGTATTAACAGAGTCTGTTCCGTATGTAAAGGTCAATCCTTCTAGATATCCCACATGGTTTGATAGGGAACTCATAGCTGCCCTTAAGGATAAGACACGCTCTCATAAAGAATGGAAGAGGACAGGTTTTCGATCACATTATGTTGAATTTCAAGTTAAACGTAGTTTCTTCAAAACGCTTAGAAGTAATACTTATTCAGCCTACCTAAAGAAAATTGATGCAAAGGTAATGGAAAATCCGAATTTGTTATGGAAATATATTCGAGGGAAGTCAAGGGCAAGACGGATTCCCGTTGAGGTTGAGTTTGATGGCGTCAAATCTACGGAGACTCAGACCTCTTGTCAACTCTTCTCAAATTTCTTCGCTTCAACCTTTCTTAGTTCGCACGCACCAGTTGCTGCAAACTGTCTGCCTGAGACTCCACTCTATGATAATGTGGAATCTCTTTCGACATTTATTGTTAGTAAGAGGGAAGTAGAATTCTACTTGTCTAGTTTAGTAAATGGGAAATCGCCGGGACCGGATGGTATCCCAAACAAAGTACTCAAACACTGTCGTGAGCCCCTTTCTATCCCGCTTACAAAGTTGTTTAACCACTCGCTGCAAGCTGGAAAGTTTCCTACACGATGGAAGCACTCAAACGTCACGCCGATCCTCAAAAAGGGAAGTCGGTTCCATGTGTCCAACTATCGACCTATTTCGCTGTTATCGGTGTTCTCAAAAATTTTTGAGAAGATTATCCACAAGAATATTTATTCGCATGTCGCCAAGCACATTGTGGTTGAACAGCACGGCTTCGTGAAGGGCCGGTCGACTGTGACTAATTTGGTGAAATATACTACCGACGTTGCCTTTCATATTAATGAAAAAATACAAGTAGACGCAATCTACACGGACTTTTCTAAGGCATTTGATTCGGTAGATCATCAACTGTTGGTTCACAAACTCCGAGGCTTCGGTATTGATGGGAATCTTATCGACTTGATTACAAACTACCTTTCTGGACGGACGCAGTCAGTGGTCATCGATTCTGCGAGCTCCAGGCCGGTTCAAGTTACGTCGGGTGTCCCGCAAGGGTCCATACTTGGACCCTTATTTTTTACCCTTTTTGTGAATGACATCCCGAGGAAAATCAAGTCTAGGTGTTTGCTGTATGCAGATGACTTAAAGATTTATATGCCAGTGAATAATGTGAGAGATTGTTCTCGACTCCAAAAAGACATTGACAGCCTCGTGAACTGGTGTTCTCAGTGGAACCTAAAGCTTAATATATCAAAGTGTAATGTTATAACTTTCACAAATAAAATTAAACATGTTGTTGGTTTTAATTATACTATGGGTGCTGTAGCCCTTGTAAGGGTTAAATCAGTCAAGGACCTTGGCGTTTTTATTTCTTCTGACTTAACTTACAACTTACACATTGACTTTATGAAATCCAAGGCCCTGAAATTACTTGGTCTGTTGGGAAGGAATTGCTTTACTCCTTTCAGCAAATCAACTAATAGACTGTTGTTTTCTGCAATTGTCAGACCTCAGATAGAGTACGCCAGCACTGTATGGAATCCCTACCATGTAACTAAAATTAAGTCTATAGAGAGTGTTCAGAGACGTTTCGTCAAGTCAATGTGTTTTCATTCTGGTGTAGTATATAATGGTTTGGAGTATGACTCGTTTTGTAAAAATATGAATCTGATACCACTACACGATAGGCGTAAAATGGCTGACATGGTATTTCTTTACAAATTAATAAATGGGCTATTGGATACTGACCTTGTGCAACTTTTAAATGTGTATGTTCCTGTACGATTGTCAAGGTCTCGCCAATTTTTTAGAGTGTCACCTGTCAGAATAGATGTTTTTAAATTTTCTACTATAAATAGACTGCAAGCCACTTTTAATCATTTTTATAACTTGTGTAGTGAATTAGATGTTAATTTTAATTCCTTGACTGAGTTTAAAGCATTAATTTTACGACATCTGTGATAATTTTTACTTGCTTTAAATGTTTAATTCCTTCTGTGATATACCCTATGTTCTTTTTATGTATTCCTATGACTATGTGCAATTTTGTATGTAATATGTGTTTTTATTATATTTGTACTTGTGGGCTTGCCCGTTACAAATAAAGGATTAATAATAATAATAATAACCGAAATCTTGTATGAAAATCTTCAAAAATTCCAAAAATATTGGTCCCAATAACCATACAAAGTTTTAAGTCGATCGATTGAACCTTTATGATTGAATGGTTCCTTGTTAATTTTCAAAAATCACAGGATCTTGTTCCAAAAATATACCTGGGACCACTCATATGATATAAGCGTGTGTACACAATACCATAAAAAACACTCCGTGTAAAAATACCAGCCAAGTCTCTTCAACTTAAAAAAAATAATGAAATCTAAAAATTCTGCACTGAAAAGTAGTGATATCAAAAAATTAGCCAAGTCAAAACTTTATTTGAAAATCAAAAAATACTTGGCGCATCGTGTACATAAATAGCTTGGAAGTATAGGCCAATTATAAATTATACATGAAATATACCATATATATACCATATATATACCATATATATACCATATATATATATATATATAATATATAGTATAGTTATATACATAGTATACCTATAATGCCCTAAAAAAAACGATGCGCCAAGTATTTTTTGATTTTCAAATAAAGTTTTGACTTGGCTAATTTTTTGATATCACTACTTTTCAGTGCAGAATTTTTAGATTTCATAATTTTTTTTAAGTTGAAGAGACTAGGCTGGTATTTTTACACGGAGTGTTTTTTATGGGGATATCACTACTTTTTTTAGTTTATTCTTACAACTTACGTGTGACACATATCAAATGAACAATTACTAAATCCTTTAAAAAAAAGAATCACCCTTTACAATTTGGTTATTCTCATGAAAAAAACAAAGGTTTCATTCCAATCGGTCAACCCAGTTCCGAGATATGGCAACACTTCGGTTTTCAAAATAGCCGCTGAACTTTCTGCACTGCCACATAGAATTTATAACTATAAATGATGTGTATCATTTTTAGCTTTCTGAATATGTATTTATTGTATAGGAGGGGATTATAATGATTTATAAATTTAAATGACGTCATTTCCGGCCTCATAAATAGGAAAATTCTAGTTTGACTGTTCCTATTCCATAGAGATGGCCTTCCGAATCGTTTGGCACTGGTTTCATACCGATCTGTCAAACAGTTTTCGAGATATTACGTTTCTTCCGGTTTCAAAATGGCTGCTGATTTCACTGACCTCTTGAATTATAATTTAAACATGATAACATTTTATTATAAGCAGTCTCAAATAGTATATTTATTGCATCAAAATGTAAATTTGTGCGATTTTTAAAATGTGTGACGTCATTTCCGGTTTCGGTATGAGAAACTGCAAATATTATTGATGATAATACATAAAGTTGACCGTCTAAATTGTTTAGCGCTGGTTTCGTTCAAATCTATCAAGACGTTATTAAGATATGATGTCATTTCTGGTTTCAAAATGGCGGCTTCCGGTTACTTTTATATCAAGTCAAATGAGATAACAAAAGAACATACGTTATATTAATATCAAAATAATTGGATCAAATTTGTTGCCGAAATGCCAATCGATGAATTAAATTTCATGACGTCATTTCCGGTTTCGTTAACATACATTTTAATCTGTTGCTATTGATAATTCATATAGATGACCGTCCGAATCGTTTGGCGCTATTGTCGTTCCAATCGGTCCAGCTGTTGTTGAGATATGACGTCACTTCCGGTTTCAAAATGGCGGCACAAAAAATGCATGGGGTGAAGGTTAAATCAGACGCCAAAAGTGCATACGTGGTAAAAATATGAGATCAAACGGTTCAGCCGTTTAGGCTGTGGCCTGTTTACCGGATTTTAATTCCAGGAGACTACTACTACTACTACTGAGATTATTATTATTATTATTATTATGAAAACCGCCCTAAAACACTGTTTTCACGGCCCTCTAGCGTGCAAAGGGCGAAACCTATTGTTCCCAAATTTAGTATATGTTGTAGGGTGGGCCATAGCTCGAAATTAAGATATATCGCAACAATGTGAGATTTCCCAATTTTAAGATCCAGTAGGCCGAAAATGCCACTTTGATGCTTACAGTAAAAGTGGGTTTGCTCCAGCCTTTATATGAGAGTGTGCGCGCCGTACGACTTGGCTGGCGTGGAGCGACCGCTCCACTAGATCAGATCAATCTGTTGATTATAAGTGTCATAATTATGCGTTTGAAAGTTTCTGTTCTAACTACCTTGGAACATTGGAACTGAGGCGTCAATGTTGCCGTGATCCGTAGCAATAAGCAAAATGTCCGTAAAATGTCAATAACTTTTGGATTTAAACACAGATGTGTCTGAAAATTGTCAAAAACACAGATAATGTCGGTCCTAATGACCATGCATCGGTCAAACGGTTCTAGTTTAAATTTCAAAAATCACAGTAAAGATGGTTTTAAATTTTAACCTATGGGAGGATTTGGCTGAAACTTTGTTTGATTGGGTAAAATGTTAGTGGCAATGACTTGTCAAAATTTCAAATTGATCAAACAAACCAATCAAAAGATAATTTTTTTAAAATTTGAACCAATCAGGGGATTTCAAAAAAATTAGGGTCTTCAACGCCCGGAAATGGTCAGTACATGTGTGCACAATTTCAGCTTGATCAAAGAAAAACTGTGACTTGTATATCGTCAGTAATAGAAAAAAAAACACACCCCAAAAAATAAAAAACAGAGGTCCGTGCCAAAAGAGCCAAAAGGAGACGCTCGCTTCGCTCGCTCAATTAATCGCATCTTATCCACTTGGTTTCATGACTCAATACGTAATCTATCTAATCCTCATTCTACTGCGCAGAAATTTCGCTTATAATAATATGTAATCACGTTTTTACTGATTACTTTGTGCTGTCTGCCATAATTTACCTATCTATCTTGAAAACAATTTTAACTTTTAATCTTATCATTTATTCCGTCTTTGTTTATACCTTCGGCAAGTAAAAATAAATGTTGCAACCTAAATTAATAATGTCGTTTTAAATCTCCTCCTAAAAATCCATCAAAGGTCAAAACAACTTTATAACCAATATTGTTATATTTCAGTGTTTTGATGTACACTATATCTGGAATTGATATATAAGCCTATCAAAACATCTGGACATTAAATGCACTAATGCACTATTGCACTGTGCATGATCGTGATGATTTATATGCCCTATTCACTGATGTCACTTCTTTCGTGATTCTAAAGCAATGTAACATGATGTTTTATTAAAGATGTGTGATGAACATAATTATCATTTTGTCATTCAATGAATTTATTCTTATTTACTCCAACGCCAGCAATTTCATATCGTTCTTGGCAAATTAAACGTTCAAGTTGTTTGATCATTTGATATCTGGCCAACATGCCTATTATGCGCCAATTTTTTAATTTTTTCAATAGTTTTGACTAAAGGCTCATTTTTTAATAAATTATTACAGTCTTTTCAGTAGGTACTGAAATTTTAGATATCTTATTTTTTTGTTAGTTGAAGGAAATTTGACTGCCTTTTTACAAGGAGAGTTTTTTTTTATTTACTTCTATTTTACTAGTACTAACATTGTGTTCTCTTCGACGAAAATATACTTATATCGCAAAGGTGTAGATGATTTTCCAATATCAGTATCAATATTAAAATAAAATAATTAATCTGTGATGAGGTTTATATAATGTGGAGGATACTCGAAAACGAAAGCTCAAAACACTGGTATTTATTTCGTTTAACTTTATGCCAGCTATCGCTATAACGATGATTCACAGCCCCACAACGTAGGTGAAGATTATTTTTTACTACTTTTATAATCGTGGAAATGATATTTTTTAGCTGGAACAATTAGTTTGTTAATTGCTTTTCATATTCACAATAATCACATTGAGTGATAACATTTTGGTATAAATTGCCGTCGACGAACATAGAATTTCAAAACCAACAAACCCTTCAAGAAATCAACTTGAAATCTACAAAGTCAATATGAAGGCCTTCGTTGTCTGCTGTCTTCTTGGTAAGTTTACAAGTTTCTAACAATTTAGGAGAAATTTTAGGAGAAAATGAGATAGATGTTTCATATCGTATTGGTTTGAATTTAAATAGTATATTAAATCTTCATTAACATTTTTGGTTTGTGTTTTTGTTTTTTTTGTATTTTTTTTATTATGTACCTACCTTATAGTTTTTAGTTACTTCTGGCATTCTTCACAACATTAAATATATTTTGGATTGGCGTGTGAAAAATATTTCCCATTTTAGAAAGCCAATTTTCCCATTTTTTTGAACGTTGTGAATTTTCAAGTCACAAGACTATAAGCTCACAAGACTAAGGTAGATTCACACGTTCGTTCCGAACTTCCCAAGTTTGCCAAAGTTCCGAATCGCCGTTCCAAAAACTCCTGTGTGAACTATGAAAGTTTGGAACTCAATCTTCGCAGTTCGAATCTTTTCATAGTTCACACAGGAGTTTTTGGAACGGCGATTCGGAACTTTGGCAAACTTGGGAAGTTTGGAACGGCCGTGTGAATTCACCTAAAGACTTTTTTCTCTTCATTTGATAACAAAATCTAAACTATTTGTCATACAGTATTTTTGAATGTACCTTTGAATTCAGAAGCGTTCCTAGAACCTATAGTGAGATAACATTAGCTACATGGATCGAGAGGAGAAATATGAGTTTTGTAATTCTTAGCTGAAATGGCGGCGTTTTTGTCACAAGACTAAAGGTGGATTCACACGGCCGTAATTCAAACTTCCCAAGTTTGCCGAAGTTCCGAATCGCCGTTCCAAAAACTCCCGTGTGAACTATGAAAGTTTGGAACTCAATCTTCGCAGTTCGAATATTTTCATAGTTCACACAGGAGTTTTTGGAACGGCGATTCGGAACTTTGGCAAACTTGGGATGTTTGGAACGGCCGTGTGAATCCACCTTAAGAAAACATTCATCATCTATTTTCAATTACATCTTGTCATATTTCATTAAAGTTATAACATTATATTATTGCTAAAGAAATAGGGAATGCATTGTTATCAATTTCAATGTATTTCAATATATTAAACATTAATATAATGTTTTTTTTGTTAATAATATAATATTTTTCAATAAATTGCAATATATTTCATTCAAATAAAGCAAACAACAACGAAGTTATTTTAATTTCGTGCTCCATGTCACAATGGGGTTGTTCACGCAAAACTATTGTAGATGGCGCTGCTGTTCTAATCGTCCGGGAGAGAGCCAATCAAAATGCATCTAGCGGAATGGAAGGATTTTAAACCTTGGCGGGAGTTTGATTCAGAGATCTTGGATTCAGAGACCAACCAATCAGAGAGAGATACCTCCATTGCCGCTAGCGCTGCGAGTGAGAGCAAATGGCAGTGAACAACCCCATTGACTAAGCATGAACGTCAACTACTCGTCTTGTTTGATTCCAGTGCTCGCTATTGGAACTGCTCACGGACAGACGTATACATTCAATAAGATTCAGTGCAACATCCCCTGTTGCAATCCACCAGGCTGGGGTCAGATGTGTCTTAACAACTACAAGACAACAGCTATCAGCAATGCTACCCCGAACTTGATTTTCAGCAATTACTGTACCATGATGCTAAATGTTTGCAATATAGCGAACCTTGGTAAGTTTAAGTGTTATAACTTTTTTCAATATTTTGACTTTCTACCAACATCTGACGAATTTCTTAGGGATACACTATAGTTTATACTTGAACCCTTTGTGTCATCTTTGATTACAAAATGAATTTGCCTTTTATAAATTGTTTCTCATCTATCAGTTTAAAATAATGGTAGTGCACGCAAGTGCAATGAGACATGGTAACATCATCGTCACCGGTG
The DNA here is from genome assembly GCA_934045905.1 of Leuctra nigra. Classification (NCBI taxonomy): domain Eukaryota; kingdom Metazoa; phylum Arthropoda; class Insecta; order Plecoptera; family Leuctridae; genus Leuctra; species Leuctra nigra. The sequence goes on along the minus strand of OW203765.1, from coordinate 25,822,044 downwards.
GTATGACAGTTCGTAGTGAGCATTTTCTACCTTATCATTAAATTTCCCTCGGAGATCTCTAACTGTCAGTCAGGCCGGGTAGCTCAGTTGATAGAGTTCTCGTCCGGCGATTGAGCGATCCCGGGTTTGAGCCCCTGTTCGGCCAGACATAATTTATATACTAACATTACAGTTCGTTTTTCCTATATTTGAACTCTCTACAGACCGAGACACCGTCAGTTGTTCTGTTAGGCCGAGAAAGTCAACATTGCAAGGTGAGCGCGCAATGAAGTCTTTCTCGGCCTAGCAGAACAACTGACTGTGGCTCCATCTGGTGAGAGTTCATACTGTAAAAAAAGGACTGTATGCTAATTATAATCTTTCATTTAGTGTATGAAGTGAAACATTAATTATTAAGTGTTGTTATTTGGTAATATTGCCTATAGTTTTACATCTAATACCTATTTTCAGTCAAGTCCCAAGGCTAATTTAACTATTTCTATTTTTCAGTGTCGTGGACGTTCACCGTTGGTGCATGTTCTGGTGTCAATGGATCTGGTTAATAAACATAACAAAACATCTTGACATTAAAATGCACTATTGCACTTGACGATTTGTATGCACTGTGTATGCACTGAAGTTACTTCTGACGAGAGAGTGAAATAATGTAACAAGATGTCGTATTAAAAATGCATGATTTGATTTGCAATGAATTTGTTCTTTGACCTTTTCCAACGCCAGCAATTTCATCATCTTGGTTTAATGACCAAATCCCGTTTGCCAACTTTCATTATCAATTTCTATAAAATTTCTAAAAAGTGTTGGTTACACAGTTTCTTCTGCCTTGCAACGAATTCATCTAATTTAAAACAACTAGTAAGGATGAAAATAAGAACAAAAAGAGTTACAACCAAGGTTGGAGCGATAACATGTAAACTGCAGGGACAAAGGAAAACGCAAAACTTTTCAAAGTTACTTTACTAATTTTAAATTAAATTAGCCATACATATATTAGATAATTTGAACAAGTGAAGTTATAAGAATGTTGAATAAACGCTGTGTCTGAGTTATGAAAGATTAGCAGTTGTATTTGCATTTGGTGGGTCCTCGTTTCTAATAATTAAATAGCATGTAGGAAAGCCACAACGGCGAATAGTGAGAAACCTGGCGAAAGCTTTCAGAGTCTAGGAAATATGAGATATTTGAGGACAAGGAGCATTATTATTGCACTGGATGCTAGCATCGGTATCTTTTAAGACGAAGTTGTTTTAGAATTAGACTGCTACTTTAAATCTAATGTACATTTCCTGCAAGAATTTCCTGCAAAGCCATGCAAAGGCTTATCTGCAGGTGAATATCAATAAGAAAAATTAACAATACCATTAATGCGGTGTGAAACACAAGAAAAATACAAGACCACAAAACTCCTACAACAATTTACAATTTCTTCACGCGTAGCCTCATTTATACAGGAAGAAAAACCATTTGACATTAGCACAACCTTATACCTATTGATCAATAAATCATCATAATAAAAACAATAATGGTTTTTATTAGCAACTTAGGATTACACACAGTAAAAAATGTTTAGTTGCGACAACCAAAATTTAGTTGCGACAACCAAACTTTTTAGTCAATATACGTTCAACTAAAGGTTTAGTTGTCTCTACCAAACATTTTGGTTGGCTATGTTTAGTTGCGGCAACTAAAGGTTTAGTTGTCTCAACCAAACTTTTCATACGGGAAAATTAGATGTTTAGTTGTGAGAACTAAATCGAAATTATATTTGGTTGTGGTAAGAAAACGTTTGGTTGGCTCAACCAAACTTTTTGGTTGGTTACTATACAGTTTCATAATCTGAAGAAGGTTGATAGATTAGATAAGTTTAGATTTAATTATTTATTTTATCTTTATACCATTTTCCGTGATGTAGACACGTCATAGTCAAATAATATAATTTATAAGAGGAAACATCCTGAACACTTGGCCAAACTAAAAACGGTAGGTAGGTATTCGAAAGAGATTTGATGGAATCATCCCATGAAGTCTGTGTTAACACGTCATCTAACTCTTTTAGATGAGCTCTGGTTTCATTGATAATAACAAGGATTGAGCGTCAAGGGACCTCACCGGTAGCCAATTTGTTTTCTCCAATACCGTTTTTAGTTGTGTCAAGTGTACAAACACCTGTCGTCTCTTTTGGCACGTTTTTTTCTGTTACTGAGGCTTTACTGCTGGTCACAGTTTTTCTTCGATCGAGCTGAAATTGTGCACACGTGCACCTACATTTCTGCATTTCTGGGCGTTGCAGACCCTAATTTTTTGAAATCCGTCCATTGGTTCAAATTTAAATAAATGTCTCCTGATATATTGAAAAATATTAATGGTTTTCCATAAATCTGATTAAACTCATATTTTGCATGGTCATTAAGACCAACTGTCTCTTATTTGAAAAATTTTCATCCCCATCAGTTAATTACGTATGAACTTATTGACATTTTTAATAGCTGTCAGAAATGAAGTAGGTATCGAAATTAATGTTTCCACTGCAACTGAATCTGAGGTGCTTTATGTACCGAGTGTTTAGATGCTATTTACAAGTTTTAATGAGAAGCATATTATACTTTTATGTTGATTGGGTGGATCATATTTCAATTCAATATGGATGTGTATGTTTTCTGTGCGTTTGGTAAGAAATACCGGTTCGAATTTGCACGTACCCGTGCTTGCTCATCAACGCGTTACACTGAGCGTTTCCCTAGTTATAATCAGTCAAGGGTTTCATGTGACTTGACATTAATCCTATCCATATTTTATTTCCCTTTAACATCTAATCGCACACTGATTACAATTGTTCGCCACAATAATTAACCTGGAACTTGGAGCAATAATTCGCTACTAATCTAATCATTATGCCCTTGGCAAGTAAAAGTTAATATTTGTGGCTACTATATAAGACTTTAGGTTGTAAAAGGTAAATAAATTTAATATCGGGTAGACAAAATTTGCTAACTAAATTAAATCAAAAAGTCCCGCTGAGTGAGCGTTGCTGAGTGAGTAAAACGCGTGGAGAAATGCTGTCGGGTTTTTTGTAATTATCTATTATACTAGAAAAACGCTAAGTGTAGAGCGTTGATGAGCGAGCACCGACACGTGCAAAACCTCCAACTAAATTTTAAAATTTTAACCAATCAGCGAATTTCGAAAAAATTAGTGTTGCATGCCCATGGTCCGTACATGTGTGCAAAATTTCAGCTCGATCAAAGAAAAACTGTGACCTGTAGAGCCTATATATTAAGTAACAGAAGAAACCAACAAAGAAACAGAGGTCCGTGCTTAAAAAATCCAAAATGTGTCGCTCGCTTCGCTCGCTCAATCAAAAAGAGTATTAAATAAAATGTAGTTACTCAGAGAATAGTAATGATACAAATCTATTTTAATTGACCAATGTAGATCTCCTCCCCCCACTACGTCATAAAACAAAAGTCAATGTTTGGTCACTGACAGCTTTCAGTGACCAAACAACTGTCAGTTAACTGCAAACAGCTGTTTCTTACAGAATTTAACAGTTTTACAATCTACAAATTGCCATTAATAATAGTAATGATTTAAACTATCTACTTGAATCTTGTTCAGTCTCAATTAACTTATCATATGAGAGCTAAAGCCTTTTTAAGTTGACGAAACAATCCAGTGACAGAAGCCATTAAAAAGTAAAACAATTTGGCAACATACCTGACAAAATATCATTTGTTTCGTTGTACCACTGTAATAATTGTCCAGCAATCATCAAACATGATTTATATGAGTTTAAATATATTGATTGTTCTATTTCAAGTGGTAAATTAAACTATTAAACACGTGTGAGCTAAATTTTTTGATCTTTTTGAATTTCATTTGTTTCAATGATAAATTGTTATTTTTCTAAGAACCCTGGAGTAACCATGGTAATACTTTTGTCTTTCATAAGGCAACGCCCACCTACATTGGTCAATTCTAACATTTTAAAAAGTTTTAAATTATCTGATTCATAATGTTGAACAGACAATAGCATAACACCATTATTAGATATTGATATTATATCCAGTATTTTTTTCCCCACTGTTTCATATAGGGTGCCGGTACTAGCTGGCGATCAGTCACTCGATTATGAAGGCGTTTTCCTAAAGTGGTATTGTGGTTAAAGTGGTATTTACCAAAGATTAAGTTTAGGCGGATTATCTGACTTACGGATTAATAATTGGCAGATACATCATTGTTGCAACCAAAAAGTAATACTTTGTGCCTACGTGACATTTGACATGAAACACTGATTAAGTAATATACTGTCACCTAAACAGAGATATAACTTAACTCATAATCGCTTCTTTTCCACAGGTTTTTTGTGACTAGAAAATAATCTTATCATTATTTTATTATGTCAAATATTCTTTTATATCTGGCCATGGACACTGATTACCTTCTTATCGTTTACTTTCAAAATTAACTCAAAATCTAATTCATATTTTTTTTTTAGAATATAAGTTAATAATGTTCCTTATTAAAAATTGTTTTTATAGTTTTGATGAATTTGTATCTTTTGATCATTAATTTATGTACATGGTGTTTATTGTTAGCTTATGTATGAATTATGAATTTAAAATTATGAATTGTATGGCACATTCTATGTTATTTTTATTATCATGATATTATATTGTATTGACGTGTTATACCATGTAAATGGTCACAAACAAAAAAATAGTCTAATATAATCTAATCAGTGCTGAAATTTTAGATAATATCTTTTTTTTATTAGTTGAAGGAGACTTGGCTACCATTTTTACACGGAGAGTTTTTTTTATGGTTTCTGTCAACAGCTATTTCATTACTAGTACTAACATCAGGGAGGTGCATAGCTGCAAGGGCGTATTCAGGGGGGGGGGGGGGGCCGAGAAGGCCATGCCCCCCCCCCCCGAAATCAGGATTTCATCTAAGAAAATAAGCACATTTAATTTTATATGTGAAAAAATAACTTTAAAATGGAGAGATCATGTCAAAAACGTTTCAAAATGGTTAGAATTGAGTTAAAATTCCAAAAAATATCCGGGGCTGTGCGCCCCGGACTTGCTTTTAATAGGTGTACCTCGAGTAGACAAATTTTTGGATACTCTGTTATTTAGAATTCCCCAAAATAGCTATACACTGCGATTCAAAATTGCACCTAAATGAATGACCTTGGTCCAAAATTTTCGCGGGGGCTGTGCCCCCGAACCCCCTGTTTCACACTGTGCATTTTTTAAATAATAGTAATGTCCGGCCCCCCCCCCCCCCTGCCCAAAATGTCATTCTGGATACGCCCTTGCATAGCTGGCATTATGTTTTCTTCGTCGAAAATCTTTGTAGGTGTAGATGATTTTTCAATATCAGTATCAATACTAAAACTAGGAAAACGCTCAGTGTAACGCGTTGATGAGCGAGCACGGGTACGTGCAAATTCTCGAACCGGAAATGCGTACACAACGCACAGAAAACATATACATCCATATTGAATTGAAATATGATCCACTCATATCAACATAACAGTATTATGATTTTCATCGAAACTTGAAAATATCATCTTAGCACCCTGGTGCATACACCAAATCAGATTCATTCAATTGGCACTGGAAAACATTCATTTCGATACTTCATTCTGACAGATATTAAAAATGTCAATAAGTTCATGCGTTCTTAACTGATTGGGATGAAAATTTTTAAAATAAGAGATAATGCTGGTCTTAATGATCATGCAAAATATGAGTTTGATCACATTTATCGAATACCATTTTCATTTTTCAGCCTATCAGGAGATTTATCTAAATTTTAACCAATTAATGGATTTCAAAAAAAGGGTCTGCAAACAGAGAAGGTATGGTATTACATGTGTGCAAAATTTTAGATCGATCGATGAAACGGTGCAACCTGAGTATCGGTTAATAGCAGAAAAACAAACAAAAACAAACAAAAACAAACAGAATTCCGTGCCAAAAGAGCCAAAAGAAGACGCTCGCTTCGCTCGCTCAATAAAATAATCTATGACGAGGTAATGTGCAGGATTCTCGAAAACAAAAGCTCAGCACTGGTACCTAATTATTTTGTTTATCTTTATGCCAGCAAACACTATAACGATGATTTACAGCCCCAAGGTAGGTTTAGATTATTTTTTTTTACTACTTTTATAATCGCGGAAGTGATAATTTTTGAGCAGCAGTAATTAGTATGGCAACTGCTTTTCATATTCACAATAATCACATTGAGTGATAACATTTTGGTATAAATTGCCGTCGACGAATATAGAATTTCAAAACCAACACACCCTTCAAGAAATCAACTTGAAATCTACAAGTCAAAATGAAGGTCTTCGTTGTCTGCTGTCTTCTTGGTAAGTTTACAAGATTCCGGCATTTAAGGAGAAAATGAGATAGATGTTTCATATCGTATTGGGTTGAATGAGCCTTTAGAAGTATTTATGACGGTACTAAAAATGTTAAATAATTTAAGTCTTCATATTAAAATAATCTAATTTTTTTTTATATTTTTTTATGATGTAATAGCTCTTAGCTACTTCTGGCATTCTTCACAACATCAAATACATACTGTCTTGACTGTGAAAAATATTTGAACGTTGTGAATCTGCAAGTCGCAAGACTAAGGTCACAAGACTATGATTTTCTTCTCTTCAATTGATAACAAAATCTAAACATTTGTCGTACAGTATTTTTGAATGGTCCATTGAATTCAGAAGAGTTTCTAGAATCAAGTGGAATCATGGATAAGGAGAGGAAAAATATGAGTTTTGTCCGAGGGGTGAACAACTAAAAGAATCAATGTACACTTTAAAAAAATAAAATAAAAAATAAAAAAATCACATCTTAATTATTTAAAAAACTAAAAAATTAAGTATGTAAAAAAAAGAGGTTTCAAAAATAATAATATTTTTTTTTTAAATATTTGAAGAAACAAAAAATCATTAAAAAAATAATAAAGAATAAGAAAAAAGGGGAAAAAATCATAAATAACCATAAAAATAAAAAACGAAAAAAATAACTCATAAAATAAAATTATTCAGGTGTAGGTACACTAAAATGTCGAGTTGTTAACACCTCGGTTTTGTCATTCTTTTGCTGAAATGGCGGCGTTTTTGTCACAAGACTAAGAAAACAGTCGTCATCTCTGTCAAAGTATGACATGATGTATAACTTTAATGAAATATCATTTCTTTGATGTTACGGTATTATATTATTGCTAAAAAAAAATATGAATGCATTGCTCTCAATTTCAATATTATAATATTTCATTCAATTAAAGCAAACAACAGCGAAGTTAATAAATACCAACTGCAATGTGAAAAGATTTTCCTCGAGTCTGACTCGAACCCACAACCTTCCGATATCCAGTCAGATGCTCTACCAGCTGAGCTACCGAGCTACTGATTTTTTTAATGATTTTTTACTGCTTTACTGATTGAGGGAATCAGTAAATAAATATTTCATACATATGCGCACTCATCTGCTTATGAGAAATCCAAGTCGAATGAAGTTAGTCAGTTGTCAAACGTGGATGAAATTCACGGTCTTCTGACCCTATAATCAAAATCGGTAAGTTGCTAACGCAGCTTATATTGGAACACAGCCGCTGCAATGTGAACTGCCTCGGTAGCTCAGTTGGTAGAGCATCTGACTGGATATCGGAAGGTCGTGGGTTCGAGTCCCACTCGAGGAAAATCTTTTCACATTGCAGTTGGTATTTATTAACATTCACCTAACTGAGGGATTCAGTAAAAAAGCATATTTCAAACAGCGAAGTTATTATAATTTTGTGCTCCATATGTCAAAAGACTAAGAATGGACGTCACCTAATTACGCGTCTTGTTTGATTCCAGTGCTCGCTATTGGAACTGCTCACGGGCAGATATTGTATACATACTATAAGAATCAGTGCACCATCCCATGTTGCACTCCCCCAGGCTGGAATGAGATGTGTCTTAAAACATACAAGACAACGGTCTACAGTTCTGCCCCGAATCTGACTTATACCGATTACTGTGGCTTGATGATAATAATTTGCAATGAAGCGAACCTTGGTAAGTGTTATAACTTTTTTCAATATTTTGACTTTCTACCAACATCTGACGAATTGCTTAGGGATACACTGTAGTTTGCTTGAACCCTTTGTGTCATCATTGATTACAAAATGAATTTGCCTTTTATAAATTGTTTCTCTTCTAATGTTAAAATAATGGTAGTGCATGCTTGTGCAATGAGACATGGTGACAGTATCGTCACCAGTATGACAGTTCGTAGTGAGCATTCTCTACCTTCATACCATTCTCCTAGGAGATCTCTAACCCTATCGCGCGTTGTTCGTAAGTCGGACCGGGTAGCTCAGTTGGTCGAGTTCTCGTCCGGCGATTGAGCGATCCCTGGTTTGACCCCCATGTTCGGCCGGACATTATTTATATAATAATATAATCTTACATTTTGTGTATGAAGTGAATCAATATTCGAAAATAATGCTTTTTATATCTAATCCTAATTTTCAATCAATTACTAACGAATTACCAATTATCAATTACCAATTACCAATTACCAACAAATACCAACAATCAATTAAACTATTCCTCTATTTTTCAGTGTCGTGGACGTTCACCGCTGGTGCATGTTCTGGTGTCAATGGATCTGGTTGAAGAACATAACAAAACATCTTGACATTAAATGCACTATTGCACTTTACGATTTGTATGCACTGTGTATGCACTGAAGTTACCTCTGACGAGATGGTGAAGAAATGTAACAAGATGACTTATTAAAAATGCGTGATTTGATTTGCAATGAATTTGTTCTTTGACCTTCTCCAACGCCAGCAATTTCATCGTCGTGGAAAATGACCAAAACCCGTTTGCCACCTTTCATTATCATTTTCTACAAAATTTCTAAAAACTGTTGGTTACACGGTTTCTTCTGCCTAGCAACGAATTCATCTAATTTAAAAACAGTAGCTAGGATGAAAAGAAGAAATGACCCAAAATTTATAAAGAATTACATCCAAGGTTAAAGCGATAACATGAAAACTGCAGGCATTTGACAAAGGTTAACGCAAAACTTTTCAAAGTTCCTTTACTAATTTTGAATTAAATTTTTATTAGCCATCATATATTAGATAATTCGAATTAGTAAATATGTGAAGTTATACGAATGTTGAATAACCGCTGTGTCCGAGTTATGAAAGATTAGCAGTTGTATTTATATTTGGTAGGCCATCGTTACATGTATAGGAGGGACACAATGGCGAATAGTGAGAAACCTGGCCAGGCGCGTAGGAACTACTTTTGTCATGGGGGGGGGGGGGGGGAGGGGGGGGGATTGCCAGTTTTAGTCCCGCAGGGCGTTTTTGAGAATATAAACCATTTAAAAGTGATTCTGGGGCTATAAAATGCCCAAACTGAAGCAAGAAACCCTCCAATTGTTGCCCCGCACGGCAGTTTTTTTTAGATTAAACAATTTTTAAGTGATTTTTGGACACTAAACTTAATTTTGTATAGTGAATGGGGGGTTACCTGCTCGAGTGGGGGGGGGGATCCCCCCTCATTCCCCCCCCCCCCCTCCCTTCCTAATCGCCTAAACCTGGCTGATGCTTTCAGAGTCTAGGAAATATGAGATATTTGAGAACAAGGAACATAATTATTGTACTGGATGGTAGCATCGGTATCTTTTAAGACGAAGTTGTTTTAGAATTAGTCTAATGTAATCAGTACAGTTCTTATAACGTATAATCTTGAACTGGGCTGTGAGGAACTGACAACAATGTCCGTGAAGTTGGCAGCCCCCCCACTTGAAGTTAAAGTTGACAACATAAGGCACGCTAAAAGTGGGCAGTCCTGAATTTAGACAAAAGAAGGTTGAGATTATTTTAGATTAAATTATTTATTTTATGTATCTTTAGACCATTTTCCGTGATGTAGACACGTCTAGTCAAATAATATGAACACTTGGCCAAACTAAAAACGCTATGTAAGTATTCGAAAAAAACGGATTGGCTCAAAAAGATTTGATGGCATCATCCCATGAGTCATCTAACTCTTGTAGATGAGCTCTGGTTTCATTGATAATAACAAGGATTGAGTGTCAAGGGACCTCACCAGCAGCCAATTTGTTTTCTCCAATACCGTTTTTAGTTGTGCCAAGTGTATACATACATTAATGATCAAATGTAAAAATTCGTCAAATGTACTATAAAATCAACCTTTGATATACTAACTTTTTGGGCTTACATTTAAACACATATTTCCATTATTATGTGGCATCTTAAAATAAAACTGCGCTGCTAATTGAGCGATTAAATCGAGCAACACCATTTGTCTCTTTTGGTACGGTTTATTTGGTTTATTTGTTTCTTTTTTTCTGTTACTGAGGCTTTACAGCTGGTCACAGTTTTTACTTCGATGGAGCTGAAATTGTGCACACGTGTACTACTACGGACAATTTCCGGGCGTTTCAGACTCTAATGTTTTTTAAATCCGTTCATTTGTTCAAATTTAAATAAATGTCTCCTGATAGATTGAAAAATTAAAATGGTCTTCCATAAATCTGATTAAACTCATATTTTGCATGGTCATTAAGACAAACTGTCTCTTATTTTAAAAATTTTTCATCCTAATCAGTTAATAAGGTGAACTTATTGACATTTTTAATAGCAGTCAGAAAACAAGTATCGAAAAACCACTCAACTGAATCTGATTTGCTTCATGTACTACCCAGAGTGATGCTATTTTCAAGTTTCAATGAAAAGCAGATACATTTATGTTGATGAGTGGATCATTTCAATTCAACACGGATGTATATGTTTTCTGTGCGTTGTGTGCGCATTTCCGGATCGAGACATTGCACGTACCCGTGCTCGCTCATCAACGCGGTACTCTGAGCGTTTTCCTAGTGTTTATTAGTCTATCATGGTCTATCCCAAGTAAAAAGGCTTCGATTTAGCTGGATTTAGTGTCCCTAATTAAAAAGGCTCTAAGTCCATTTCTTAATTCTTTGATAACAATTTAGTAAGTATACTCCGTTTCATCTTAAATATATTTTGCTTTTTTATCACTTAAGACAATACACAACATGTAGATATAACGAAAACTTTTCAATCTTTTTTTCAACTCAGAACTACAAAAGGGGACTTCGACACTTTTTAAACTAAGCCCTCCTCTATAATATACCTATCTATACCTAATAAACAAATGTACGATGCGTCAAGCTATTTTTTAATTTTTTAAATAAGTTTGACTTGGCCCATTTTTTGATATCACTATATTATTTATAGTGCTGAATTTAAGATTTAATTCTTTTTTCTTAGTTGAAGGGACTTGGTTGCCCTTTTTACACGGAGTGTTTTTTTTCCTGAAATACAGTATAGCCAATACCTACTTGATTATTTTGAATAAAACTTGCGGGTACATTTCGAGCCATAAGAAATTTCCGCGTGGAAATGTAAGAGCAATACTTAATTTCAGTTTACAATTATGTTACAATATATTATCCACAAAATCCAATCCACACTTAATATTATTATAAAATTTACCGATGATACGCGGAGTCACCCCATTGGTCAGTAGAAAACATTTTTAGAACACATTATCATAATGATTATTATTCGTGACCTTCTCGGGGTTTGCGTCATTGGATAGTCAAAAACATTATCAACAAAATTATCAGAATTATGTTAATTCGTGCCCTTCTCGCGGAGTGACCTGATTGGTTAGTTTAAAATAATTATCAAACAAATAATCAGAAGATTATTATTTTTTACCTAGTCGTGTTTTTGCGACATTATAGTAAAAATTATCTAACAAATTATCAGAATTATGTTGATTTGTGCCCTTCTCCTGGTTTTGCGACATTGGTTTATTTGACATGTAAAATAACTGTTTATTCAAAGGAATTATAATGCCAACCCTACTAGATAAACAAATATTTGACAACAATTTAAAATTAAAAATCATTACTGACTTGAATGGTGTTGGAATTTTGAATTGATACAAAACTCAGCTATAATAATTTATTCTTTATTGTGCAATCTAGTGGAGCGGTCGCTCCACGCCAGCCAAGTCGTACGGCACGCCACGCACACTCTCACACAACATACCGGAGCAACCCACCACTTTTACTGTAGGCATCAAAGTGGCATTTACGGCCTAATGGATCTTAAAAATGGAAAATTCACATTGTAGCGAAATATTTTAATTTAGAGCTATGGCCCACGCTACCATATATTCCAAGTTTGGCAATAATACGTTATGCCGTTTGCGAGCTTGAGGACCGTGAAAATCGTGGAATTGTACGGCTTTCAGATAATAATGATGATTCAGATGCATCATCCAATAAATGCCTGTCTCAGTGTCAACTGAAGTTCGGTCATTTTTAAACCGGTTAAACTAGGTTAAACCATTATTTTAATTGTGTAACCTCCAAAGCATCATTGCCGAAAGTCTGCTGAATCTTACGAGCGGCTGCTAGGCAACATCGTTCACTGGCTGCCTGATGGCGCCCAACTATCAGGCGAGGATGAAAAAAATCACGCATGTGCAGTAAGGTTCACTACCACATTTGGCACCTATCGCAACTTTCAGCTCCTACTGGTTGCAGACCACATTTGCAAAAAATCAGTCCGCGTATTTTTTGAACAGCCCATATGTTTACTTACATTTTTTTTTGAATATGTGGATCGTGTTTCACAGTTATTGTTAGAATGAACGTTTCTACTAGATAATAGCACATGTGACATCTCATATTTACACATTTCTTGCCCAATCGGTCAAGAATTTAAAGACTTATTGCTGAATATCTGTTCGCAGAGATTGATGGAGAAGTATCAAATTCATGTTACACTGATCTGTTATTTAATTTGTCCAGAATGTTTATGGAAAGTTTCGATGAAAATCAGTACTACCTAATGATGTATAGTTAGTTATCTTTGATTGAATGGATCGTGCTCGATTGGCGACATTGCGCGTGTCGGTGCTCGCTCATCAACGCGTTACACAGAGCGTTTTCCTAGTTATATCATTTTTTTTAAAATTAGAATATAATATAATTTTATTAACAGCTTAGGAATACAATGTACATTATTAATAAGATATTAAAATACACATGTAAATTTTTCCAGTGGCTGCTAGTCAGCTGTTGTAGCATCAAGTTTCAGTTCAGTGCTATGATCAGATTCTAATCTATTAATGAACATTTCTAATGAAGGATTTGAGCTACCAGTTCTAATGGATGATCGAGAATTATTTGATTGAATGCGTTAATGTCATTAGCTTCAGATATCTCAAGTGGCAGTTCATTCCATAGCCTCGATGTCCGTCCCAGGAATGAGTGACGTCCCAAGTCCGTCTTGTTTCTGGAGATGAAGATTTTCTTGGAATGGCCCTTTCTTCCCCGGAACGTTGCTGGCGCTGTGAGTTCGGCAACATCTGACCAAGCTGGATGTCCTGACATGGCCTTAAACAGGCATCGGAGACTTGCTCGAGCTCGGCGCAGGCGTAGTGGTTCCCATTTGCGAATTTCTTTTGCTTTGCTCACGCTGAAGGCCGGCCTGTTGGTAGACTTACACCAACGACGGTGGTTATGAGCACATATCGAACCGCCTTATTCTGGATGCTCTCGAGTGATGTTATCAGGTTCTTCCTGTGAGGATCCCACACTGCACTGCAGTATTCCACAAGGGGTCTAATGAGGCACTTGAATGCGTGGTCTCTTGTCTGTGGCAGGCTACCCTTCAGATTTCTCATCACAAAGTGCATCTTCCTCCTTGCATTTGACAATACACTGTGGATGTGTCCTTTCCAAGATAAATCGCGCTGGAAGTTGATGCCCAAGTACTTGCATGATTCGGATTTAGGAAGGATGTGTCCGTTCAGCGTGTACTGAGAGTCAATGGGGTTTCTACTCTTTGAGAAACTGATGAAGCATGTTTTCCCCTCATTGAGTTTCATCCCATTCTCATCAGTCCAATTGAAAATTTCATTAAGGTCATGTTGAAGTATCTGCTCATCTGCTTTATTTTTGACTACTGAGTAGACTATACAGTCGTCTGCAAAAAGACGTACGTGGCTTGTGGTTTTATCGACAATATAGTTGATAAAACCAATGAAGAGAGCCGGGCCCAGGACTGTGCCTTGGGGTACACCTGATTTCACTTCGACTGGTGGGGACATGGCTCCTCCAACTCGTACTACCTGGGACCTGTTGTTTAGGAATTCAGCAATCCACTTAACAACTCGATTATCAAGATCCATGTTAGAGAATTTTTCGATCAGACGCTTGTGGGGGACAACATCAAACGCCTTAGAAAATCAAGGAAAATTCCATCTATTTGATCTCTATTGTCGAGGCAGCTAGTCAGTTGTTGGGAGAATCCAATGAGTTGCGATTCGCATGAAAATCCTTTGCGGAAGCCGTGCTGTACGTTACTAAGCCAGTTGTTCCTTCTCCAGGTGTCGTGGATGTAGTCTGTTATTACTCTTTCAAAAATCTTGCAAATGATGGACGTGTTGCTTATCGGCCGGTAGTTTGATGCGTCACTTCGCGCTCCCTTCTTGAAGATTGGGTGGATAATGGCGGTTTTCCAATCATCAGGTAGCTGACAGTTGTTTATTGACATGGAGAATAACATATTAAGAAAGGGGCAGATTGCAACTCGGGCAAGTTTCAGTAACTGTGAGGGGATGCAATCAGGGCCTTGAGCAGTGTTGAATTTCAGTTTATCAATTATAGATTTGATTTTTGCATTAGTGAACGTGAAGCTGGGATCAGAGTTAGGAGAACATGAAGAGTTAGGAATTGCACCACTACCTATGGACCAGCGTGGGTCGGAATTGAAGACTTTCTCGTACTTCGAGTTGAGTTCGATGGCTTTTTCAACATCAGATGCAGCTAGAGATCCATCTTCCTTTTTCAAAGCGAGTACCGAGTTAAAATTCCCTTTCTGAGAGTTTATGTGTCTGTAAAATTTTCTCCAGTTATCGGATTTGTCGGCGTCTAAAAGTCCAACCATGTGTTTATCCAGAGCATTTTCTTTGGATATCTTCAATTGACGGGACAGATTCTTAAACTTGGAGTTGGGATCTTTTCTCGTAGAGTAGGCTGCGCGACATTTTTTCTTTAGTCTTCTGACCTCTTGGTTGTAGTAGTGCGGATCATTCCTCCTCCTGACGGTGCGTTGTGGAACAAACTTCGTTCGTGCGTCCATTAGTAAGGTCTTGAGACTCGACCAGTAGGTGTGAATATCACCATTTTGCGAACTCCAATCTTGGAAAGCGGAGAAGAGGTACTCTGTGATTCCTGGAATATCTGCCTTTTTGTAGTTCCACACTGTACTGGACTGATTAAGATAATAAAACAGTAAATTTGTATTGTTTCATATAGGGTGCCGGTACTAGTTGGCGATCAGTCATTCGATTATGAAGGCGTTATCCTAAAGTGATAGTGATAATGATGGCCTGTATTTACCAAAGATTAGGTTTAGGCGGATTATCTGACTTTCGGATTATAAATTGGCAGATACTTCAATGTTGAATCAGTTCAATGTAATAACAAAATCAGCCAAAACTTAATCTTAGTAACCGGCATTATGTACAACCAAAACGTAATACTTTGTGCCTACGTGACATTTGACATGAAACACTGATTAAGTAATATACTGTCACCTAAACAGAGCTATAACTTAACTCATACTCGCTTCTTATCCACAGGTTTTATGTGACTCAGAAAATAATCTTAACATTATTTTATTATGTCAAATATTCGTTTATATCATGGCCATAGACACTGATTACCTTCTTATTGCTTACTTTAAAAATTAACTCAAAATCTATTCCAGTGCTGAAATTTTAGAATCTAATTTTTTATTAGTTGAAGGAGACTTGGCTACCATTTTTACATGGAGCGTTTTTTATGGGTTCTGAAAACTGCTATTTCATTACTAGTACTAACATCATGGAGGTGTACAGTTCGTTTTTTCTATGTTTGAACTCTCTACAGACCGAGACACAGTCAGTTGTTCTGTTAGGCCGAGAAAGACAACATTGCAAGGTGAGCGCGCAATGAAGTCTTTCTCGGCCTAGCAGAACAACTGACTGTGGCTCCATCTGGTGAGAGTTCAAACATAGGAAAAACGAACTGTATATAGCTGGCATTTTGTTTTCTTCGTCGAAAATCTTCGTATGGATGTAGATGATTTTTCAATATCAGTATCAATACTAAAATAAAATAATCTATGACGAGGTAAGAGGATTCTAGGAGAGGTATGAGATTTTAATTTCAGGGCAAATGTAAGTAGATGTCAGCTGAGATCGATATTTAGCGAAATCAACCCATTTTGGAAAATCACAAAATATCCGGGACGATCCAAACGGGTCAAAGACGATTCACAGAAAAAGTCTAAACTAAATAACCGTTGAACATAGAAAGCTGAAACTTGGCATGAATAATGTTAATATATATACCTGGTAAGTATACCTACTCAAGTCCTTTTACGGAATTTTTATTGCAATTTTTCTAAAATAAATTCGGTATACCGCAAATTTCGTCAATTCATTGGTGCCTGTGACCAGGCTAAAAAACAAGTTATTAACCAAAATAATCTTATTGGCCTCTTCGCATTTTCATAACGAAGACAACGAGCCCACTAGCAAGTCTGTATAATGAAAATTACGGTCTCTGAGATTTTTTTAAAAGCAAAATCAATATTTCGTCAAAACATTTCGGGCCAAAATTTTGGAGGCGAAAAATGTCAAGTGTGAATCACTTATAGAATGAGGAAAATACATTATCTTCCTCTAATGTGCAATAGTTTGGCCAATTTCGTGTTTTATATGTTTAGTCACGTGGTACCACTAGAATAGCCGTAATGTGCAGGATACTCGAAAACAAAAGCTCAGCACTGGTACCTAATTATTTTGTTTATCTTTATGCCAGCAAACACTATAACGATGATTTACAGCCCCAAGGTAGGGTTTAGATTATTTTTTTTACTACTTTTATAATCGCGGAAGTGATAATTTTTGAGCAGCAGTAATTAGTATGGCAACTGCTTTTCATATTCACAATAATCACATTGAGTGATAACATTTTGGTATAAATTGCCGTCGACGAATATAGAATTTCAAAACCAACACACCCTTCAAGAAATCAACTTGAAATCTACAAGTCAAAATGAAGGTCTTCGTCGTCTGCTGTCTTCTTGGTAAGTTTACAAGATTCCGGCATTTAAGGAGAAAATGAGATAGATGTTTCATATCGTATTGGTTTGAATGAGCTTTTAGAAGTATTTATGACGGTAATAATAATGTTAAATAATTTAAGTCTTCATATTAAAATAATCTTATTTTATTTCATTTTTTATATTTCTGTATTATTTTAATCCCCATAAAAAACACTCCGTGTAAAAATACCAGCCAAGTCTCTTTAATTAAAAAAAAATAGAAGAAATCTAAAAATTCAGCACTGAAAAGTAGTGATATCAAAAAATTGGCCAAGTCAAAACTTTTCAAAAAATACTTGGCGCCTCGTGCATATAAATAGTATAGAAGTAGGCAGGAAATGAAATGTACTCATCTACACATGTCCTAAAAAAAACGATGCGCCAAGTATTTTTTGAAAAGTTTTGACTTGGCCAATTTTTTGATATCACTACTTTTCAGTGCTGAATTTTTAGATTTCTTCTATTTTTTTTTAATTGAAGAGACTTGGCTGGTATTTTTACACGGAGTGTTTTTTATGGGGATATCACTCCTTTTTTCAGTTTATTATTACAACTTGTAACATATTGTGGCACCAAAGATTATAATTCTTTTAAAAAATAAGATTTTGTGATTTGGTTGCTAAGAAAAGTTGTGCTTGTTACTGTGTTAATGCTATAAATGATATGTTACAAAGTATAGCAAAAGTTTCGTTCCAATCGGTCCAGCCGTTCTCGAGTTACGGCATCACTTCCGGTTTTCAAAATGGCGGTTGACATCACTGCCACCTACAATTTGTATCTATAAATGTTATGTAACATTATAAGCCTTCTGAATATGTAGTTATTGATATAAGAGATGATTTTAGTCAGATTTGTCATTTTTATGACGTCATTTCCGGTTTAGGTTATAGAACATTTCTTCTTTCACTATTGGTATTCCTTAAAGATGACCTTCTAAATCGAATGGCGCTAATTTCGTTCTAATCGGTCCAGCCGTTTTTGATATATGACGTCACTTCCGGTTTAAAAATGGCGGCACAAAAAATTTATAAGAACAAAGGTATCATCAGACGCCAAAAGTGCACATGTGGTAAAATTTTCATATCGATCGGTTCAGCCGTTTAGGCTGTGGCGGTGATAGCAACGTTTCCTGATATCTGAATCATCATCATCAGATAGCTTTTAAAAGGGGTGTAATTTCACTGTTTTCACGGCCCTCTAGCACCCAAACGGCATAACGTATTGTTCCCAAATTTGGTATATGTTGTCAGGTGGGCCCTAGCTCGAAATTAAGTTATTTCGCAACAATGTGAGATTTCCCAATTTTGAGATCCAGTAGGCCGAAAATGCCATGTTGTTGCTTACAGTAAAAGTGTTTGGTCTGCTCCTCAGTTTATTATGCATTTACGGTATGTTGAGTGAGTGTGAGTGTATAGTACGACTTGGCTGGGTGGAGCGACCGCTCCACTAGATGATGTAATAGCTTTCAGATACTTCTGGCATTCTTCACATCAAATATATTTTGTCTTGGTACTGTGAAAAATATTTTAACGTTGTGAATTTGCTAGTCACAAGACTACGGTCACAAGGCTAAGATTTGTTTTCCCTTCAAATGATTTACATTTTGAACAAAATCTAAACTATTTGTCGTAGAGTATTTTTGAATGTACCATTGAATTCAGAAGAGTTTCTAGAATCAAGTGAGATAACATTAAGCTGAATCATGGATCAGGAGAGGAAACATATGAGTTTTGTCCGAGGGGTGAACAACGAAAAGAATCAATGTACACTTTAATAAAATAAACAAAAATTAAAAAATTAAATCAAAATCATAAAAAAATCTAAATCTGAAATATAATAAAAAATAAAAAAAATCAAGTTAAAATATTTGAAGGAACAAAAAATAATTTAAAAATATAAAAATAAACAAAAAATTAAAATTAAAATAGAAAACAAAAAAATAACAAAAAAATATTAAAAAAACAAATAATTGACAAAAATAAAAATAATGTAATTTAAAAAAAAAAAAATGGTGGACCCTAAATTGTTAGGTTGTTAACACCTTGGTTTTGTCATTCTTTTGCTGAAATGGCGGCGTTTTTGTCACAAGACTAAGAAAACATTCATCATCTATTTTCAATTGAATCCTGTCATAATATGACAGGATGCCATAACTTTAATAAAATATAATTTCATTTAAGTTATGGTATTAAGATAATATTGCATTTTTATCAATTTCAATATATATATATTTCATTCAAATAAAGCAAATAACAAAAGCGAAGTTATTTTAATTTTGTGCTCCAAATGTCACAAGACTAAGAATGGACGTCACCTAACTACGTGTCTTGTTTGATTCCAGTGCTCGCTATTGGAACTGCTCATGGGCAGATAATATATACATACGATAAGAATCAGTGCACCATCCCATGTTGCACTCCCCCAGGCTGGGGTCAGATGTGTCTTAAAACATACAAGACAACGGTCTACAGTTCTGCCCCGAATCTGACTTATACCGATTACTGTGGCTTGATGATAACAGTTTGCAATGAAGCGAACCTTGGTAAGCGTTATAACTTTTTTCAATATTTTGACTTTCTACCAACATCTGATGACTTAGGGATACACTATACTTAGTTTACTTGAACCCTTTGTGTCATCATTGATTACATAGATTAATAATGAATTTGCATTTAAAAATTGTTTCTCATCTAATGTTAAAATAATGGTAGTGCACGCTTGTGCAGTGAGACATGGTGACAGTATCATCACCAGTATGACAGTTCGTAGATGAGCATTCTACCTTCATTCCATTCTCCTAGGAGATCTCTAACCGTCAGTCAGGCCGGGTAGCTCAGTTGGTAGAGTTCTCGTCCGGCGATTGAGCGATCCTGGGTTCAAGCCCCTGTTCGACCGGACATTATTTATAGACTTACATTAAACTAATATAATCTTACATTTTGTGTATGAAGTGAAACATAAATTATTATGAGTTGATATTTGGTACTAATGCCTATAGTTTTATATCTAATCCTAATTTTCAATCAATACCCAACGCTATTTAAATTATTTCTGTATTTCAGTGTCGTGGACGTTCACCGCTGGTGCATGTTCTCGTGTAAAGAAAAATGGATAATAAGCATAACAGAACATCTTGACATTAAATGCACTATTGCACTATTGCACTGTGCATGATCGTGTGATGATTTGTATGCACTGAAGTCACTTCTTACGAGACAGTGCAGAAATGTAACAAGATGTCGTATTAAAAATGCATGAAACACAATTTTTTTTTGATTTGCAATGAATTTGTTCTTTGACCTTCTCCAACGCCAGCAATTTCATCATCTTGGTAAATGACCAAAACCCTTTTGCCAACTTTCATAATCAATTTCTACAAAATTTCTAAAAAGTGCTGGTTATATGGTTTCTTCTGCCTTGAAAAGAAGAAATTACACCTAAAGAATTACAACCAAGGTTGGAGCGATAACGTGAAAACTGTTCTCATAGGTACATGCAAAAGATTAACGCAAAACTTTTCAATGTTCCTTTTCTAATTTTAAATTAAATTACCCATACATTATATTACATACTTTGAATTCGTTAATTCATGTGAAGTTATAAGAATGTTTTACAGCCCGGTGTCCGGGTTATGAAAGATTAACAATTGTAATTTGTATTTGGTGGGTCACCGTTCATATTAAATATCATGTATCTGGGCAGTGGCGTAGGAATGTTATTGAAGTTAAGGATAGGGGGGGGGGGGGGGCAAGAATTTCACGCCATAAAAGAAATTCTCGTCAACAAAGAAGGAGTAAGTGGCAAGCCCTTCTTGTTTTGGGAAATTAGAGGTTGCGAGATGGCGTAGAAATGCTATTTTAAATCGTTTTAATTTGACTAGAATGTTAGTGCATTCTTTCGTTTCGTATTCTTTCATTCTTTCGTTCATTCTTTCGTTTATGAGTTATGTGGAGACCTACAAAATATCGTCAAAAAACATTTGTATAAATAATTAGTTTGGGGTCAAAAGTTAAAGTGACTGGAGTAGAGGCACCCCATGAATATTAATATAATATCCAGGAATAAACATTATTACAAAATGTGCAGGTTTCATATTATGTTCATCGATAAAAGCTCAAAATTTAGGGCAAACATTTCAGTGGCGTTCTCGCAACTTTCTGCTTTATTTAAAAAGCTTATTCTATCGCAATTATGATTCACAACCGTAAAGATTTGTTATCAACTATTTTATTCGTTTTTGTCATGGAAATGATAACTAAAAACGCGTTCTTTGCATTTTTCAACCTTTTGATAGCTGTTACTTTATTTACATAAACTGATAATGTTTGGTTTAAATTTATGTGGACGAATGAAAACGGTTGAAGCCAACACAATTTTTCAACAATCAACAAGTCAACATGAAAGCTTTCGTTGTCTTCTGTCTTGGTAAGTATTTCAGAAGAGATTGCTTTAATATTGAGGACTTATTTATGAATCCATAAGTACTATCACATCTTCAATGACGTATAAGTTTTTATACATTTGTAAACACACAGCTGTCAAAATAAAAAAATTAAAACAAATGAAAATATTCCTCCATTGACATTGTACATGTTTCGTCCGATACGTCATGCGACACAGTGATATAGAGTAAATTTTAAACCTTCTAATTAATTTTTCTAAACTCTTTCAAAGCATCTACAAAAACATATTTATTGATCTGTCACATGACATGTGTCACAGTGTCAAAACACAATTCTTTTGATTTAAGAAATATCTTGGCTCTGTTTTTATATAAACGAGCGTAGCGGAGTGCGTCTTTCCATACCCTAATCGAGCCCAACTCAATACAACCATTGACGTATGATACAACTCTTTAAAGACTAAAGAACTGAACAAAATATTTTCTAGCAATTCAAATTATTTTATGTCGTCCTTCAGTGACTTCCTACTGTATATTCTTAGTACCTTAGGTATCTTAGTACCTTAGTACCTAAGCACCTAAAAAACTGGTACCTGTTTTGTAACACAAAAACACTTATTAACAACCATCTTAAATTGGTATATTGGACCTATACAATAAACCTAGCTGACAATATTAGAGAATCTAGTCTGATCTAAACCTGTCTAAACATTCGCGAAATCCAAATGATCGAATGGTACTTTTGCGTAGGCCAATGGGGTTGACCTGAAATATTGGTCATAATTTAATATTCATGATTATTATAATTATTGATTAAACCCAACCTGTTCTGCTCATTTTGTTTCGCCTTGCTTATAATCAAATGCATTTTTGTCTCGCGTCAGAATTTTGTTATCCAGAAATTTGTATCCTTATAAAATGTTAAAATCTACTTTCCGAACATTGTTTTTATTTTCAAACGGTCAACAATTACGCGAGTAAGACTTTCAATATTGCGGAGACACCTCACTTAGCTGCTTCATTATGAATGAGAGTGTTAGAATGTTTGATTATCCTGAATAGATTCGGCGTTAAAAGCGCGTAAAATGCAAATATTCAAATCAATGAGTTGGGCTCGATTAGGGTATGGAAAGACGCTAGCGGCGTGTCCCCACGGTACTCTTAATTAAGTATTATTTAATCTGCTCTTAATCTGCTATATTTTGATTTTTGTTTTGCCTTCAACGCCCACACACCGTTCAACCAATCGATCTGAATAACGAGGAACGATAATCTTGTTCAAAAACTTTACACGAGACAACTAATATGACATTAGTTTGTGTACAACATTTCAGATCAATCAATTGAACGGTTTAGCAAAAAAAGTACAGAGAAAATGCAGTAAGAGTACGTTGGTGACTCTCGCTATATCAAAACAAAATAAAACGTAACTTAGTATATTCGTATCTTACAACATCTCTCTTTTGAACGATTCACGAACTATATTTATTTGAGAATCGTTCAAAAGAGAGAATATTATTGTATCTATCCAAACTATTTATCGATAAATAGTTCCAAAACATTAAAAGTATTCGTATTGTTTGATTCTAGTGCTGGCTGTCGTTGCTGATGAGGGCAACGCTGTCCAAGTAATCGGCAAACTTCGTACCGTCACTTGCACTCCCCCCTGTGTTAACATCGTGGCCGGGCCCGTGTGTGTCACTTCGTACACGACGCCTCTGATGTCCATCCTCACTTCATTCACATTCTCCACGTATTGCAGCATGGTGGCTAAACTCTGCCCAACGGGTTGTACGTATCATCAATTATTTAGAGGCACTTGAAAATTGTGTTTTGAAAATCAGAATGTCGGTGATTACTGGATGCTAATATTGGGTTTAAAAGCTGTGCATAAAGTAAAATTTCGGTGTTAATTTCGTTTTATTTTGTTAAAATTTACACATACTCCCAAATTTTGATGAAAACAATCATTGACACTTATTTCAATTGATGTTATCATATTAAAAATGGATATCTCTGTTCTAGATGTTCTCAATCCAGGTATTGAGATCACATTTTTAAAAATCAATACCAATTTCTCCCTGACATTCTTGTCCCAAAAGCGGGCTAGTAGTGGGGGGGGGGGGGGGGTAGGTTAAATTCTACAATTCTCTCAGGACAATGACATAGCTCAAAACAATCTCCACTCATTTAAAATAAGTTTAAAAAATTGTGTTTTTCTTTCAATTTTTATTTTTTTTATTATTATAACCTCTGGATGTCGGTGCCAATTTCGCGTTTTAAGCCAATTTTTTCAAATAGTGGTAAAATGAAAAAAAATCTCGATATTTCGCGATTTAATTCTTGCATATTTGTTATTAGTGCAAAACTATGACCAGAAATGATGGAAAAAAATACTTTTAAAATTTTCGCGATTTCGTGAACACCATTTTCAAGTGCCTCTACATCATGTATTACTTGATTTCTCTAGGAACACTTGACCTGAAGACTGTGGTTCAGGAATATGAAATCCCTTTTTCGACCCTTCGATGCAGGCATGCAGTTATTATTTTGTATTTACATGACACAGTACCAGATAACATCCCTCCGACTTATTCTTTCCGCATTTTTTCTTCTAATGATGGCCAACGATTACAATTAGTTAGATATTTGCTAAAGTTCAATTGTTGATATCGAGTCAATAAAGTTTGCCCTCGCTTTGCAATAATATGTTATTTTAAAGCTTGGAGAACTAACCCAATTATTAGAAATATAATAAGAAGTGTTTGTACATAACTGTACAAATGTAAGAAAACTTATGCACACACAGGAGTGACAAAGAATTTATAGTAGAAATATTCAGTACCTATTATAGTTCTAATTACTCTATTTCCTTACAATCGACTACACTTTTTTATATTTCAGATTCTTGGAACTACATTGTTGGGCCATGTCCTCCAGGAAAATAATGATACAAAATCCATAAACTGGAGAGTGGCAAAAGTTCGAATGCGATTTAAATGCACTTGGCGATTGTTTTTATGCACTGTGTATGCATTGAATACTGTGATGATACTGAATTTGTAGCACATCAATCATAAAATAAATATATGAACAATAATTATCTTGTAGACTTTTAATAAATTCATATTGAACCAATTCCATACATCAAATTTTACACATGTGGATGAAAGATATTTTGTATCACTGACAGTTGCGTTTGTAAATGCTGTACAGTAATATTCAGAAGTTGTTAACCAGTTTCCCTTATCAACATGGTGATCATGACCTTGTTTATTTTGGTATGTTTATTTGCCTGTCTCTTACGCGATATCTACAGGTCGCACCGTTTCTTCGATCTAGAGCTGACTGAGGAGACTGAGGAGACTATGTGAAGACCTTCTGATGACTGAGGAGACTGAGGAGACTATGTGAAGACCTTCTGATGACTGAGGAGACTGAGGAGACTATGTGAAGATCTTCTGATGACTGAGGAGACTGAGGAGACTATGTGAAGATCTTCTGAAGACTGAGGAGACTGAGGAGACTATGTGAAGATCTTCTGATGACTGAGGAGACTGAGGAGACTATGTGAAGATCTTCTGATGACTGAGGAGACTGAGGAGACTATGTGAAGATCTTCTGATGACTGAGGAGACTGAGGAGACTATGTGAAGATCTTCTGATGACTGAGGAGACTGAGGAGACTATGTGAAGATCTTCTGATGACTGAGGAGACTGAGGAGACTATGCGAAGACCTTCTGATGACTGAGGAGACTGAGGAGACTATGTGAAGATCTTCTGATGACTGAGGAGACTGAGGAGACTATGTGAAGATCTTCTGATGACTGAGGAGACTGAGGAGACTATGTGAAGATCTTTTGATGACTGAGGAGACTGAGGAGACTATGTGAAGATCTTCTGATGACTGAGGAGACTATGTGAAGACCTTCTGATGACTGAGGAGACTGAGGAGAAGGTCTTCACCTACTGAGGTGAAGAACGAAATCTAAAGAAAATCTGGCGATTGTTCGAAAATTTGTCAGATGAACTTGAAATTTTGCGTAGGTCACAGAGACGAATATTTAATTACGTTTCACACATTTTCAACTAATTCCTCTTATTGGTTACTTAAAAAAATCTTCTCATCAGTTCAACATGTTATCATACAATACAAAATTGTATATAAATCGATCAAGAACATAACCAACCTATTATCGTTTCTATATGTCAAAATGCATCTAAAAGTAAAATATATATCTGGTGATTGGATGTTGAGGTACGTAATAACCGTTTTGAAAAAGCATTTCAAATTTGAACGTTTCATCAATACTCTAAAACTAAATTTTCACATTTTTGCATTATACAATTTTAAAGTGGCATTTTTTTCTTCCAACTTGGCTGCTTGAATTTAAAGGCACGTTATCTCTTACGGTAACTTACAGTCACAATTTTAAATTATGCTAGTTTTATTATATTTAGCAAGTGATTACTATAATCACGAGTATACCTTACCTATTCCAAGCTTTTGAAAATTTACTAAATTTATACATGACGATATAGGCCGAGGCCGCCGATGTACTGGAAGTATGGCCTCGTCCACTGATAGTAATTAGGTTTAAGTTTGCTTGATACGCTGTAAAGTGTCAAAACGAGCCCAGTACTCAGGAAATCAACTAAAATTCTGCAAATCAACATGAAAGCCTTCGTTGTCATTGGTCTTGGTAAGTTCACTAAGTTTTTATCAAAACATAACAAGGTTTTATTTAGCATTTAAATTGATTTATATAGCTTACGTGTTAAATAAAGAATTAAGAAAAATAGGAAATGCCATATATAAAGCAATACTTACTTTTATAAGGGTAAAATAACAGTTTTTTAATACTCTTTTTAGTACAGTCACTTTGTCTGAAAGCAGAGCAAAACTATATCGTATAGAGCCAGCGTTCCTATAGAAATTATTATTTGCACTTAAAGAGGTAGTGATACCTGGAAACCAGATGTCTTCTGTTGGCACCTGGTACTAATAACTATTGCTTCTGTGTTATCTTACTGTGAACTGACGACATCCATTTGCGCACAGGGTGGTTGTAAGTATAAAGTTTTTTTGAACGATTTTTATGAATTACGATATTGACCTTTTCGCACCCTTTTTCCTTTCATCTTCTCTGATCTGCCTCTTAGTGAACATCAATCAACTTTCGTCATTTTTGATCAAAATGCGTCCAAATGAATTTCTCCAGTGAATTTCTCCAATGATTTAAACGATTTAAATTTTGTATACGGGAAGTGGCATTATGAAATACTTGAACTATATGGATTTAATTGTTATAAATAATACGCCGTAAATCGATTCTGTTTGATTCATTTCAGCTTCTTGGATCTACAGTCTCGGGGCATGTCCTGTTCCTTTCCCTGGAAACTAAGGATCAGGATTGCATCTGGAAGCAGCTTGACTTTTGAATCACCATGTTTTAATACGCTATACAGTGTATGAATCAGGGACCCGAACCTTTATTAATAAAGGTTCCGGTTCCGGTTCCGGTCCACAATTTTACTTTATAAAGGTTCGGGTTTCGGTTCCGGTTCTTAAACAAATAATCTTAAAGGTTCGGTTCCGGTTCCGGTTCCTGCATAAAGGTTCCGGGTTCCGGTTCCGGTTCTCAAATTTTAAATCAAACTAGATTATAACACTTCAGCTTTAGTATTATGTCATATTAATTGGAATTATTGGATTTTGATTTTGTCCTATGAATGAAGGACTGGTGTAGTGTCTGTAATATGCGTACAGAAGTCACAGGTTGGTGCGCAGACTAAATCTCAGAGGCAGAAGAGACAATGGCGGCAATTTTCTCCATAAGACGGCGTAAACATTCATTTTGCCAGAGCTTCATAATTGTCAGCAATGCAGTTCTCATCGCAGTAGTCAGATTCAAAAATTGAAAACTCGAGCATCATTTGAAAATGAAGGATTTTCAAGAATTAAAAAAAATCTACAAAAAATACTAGGTAATAGAAATTTTATCAAAAATTAAAACTTTTTGCAACTTTGGAAATAATATTTTTGGAAAATATCATAATATTAATATCCAAGTGTCAAAAAATTAAATCGTACATGTTTCTTTTATTAAAAGAAGGAACCTTAAAGAACCTTTAAGAACCTTATTGATTATAAAGGTTCGGGTTCCGGTTCCGGTTCTTGGGGAAACAAGTATTCCGGTTCCGGTTCTGGTTCCGGTTCTGGTTCCAAAATGATAAAGGTTCATACCGGTTCTAGGTTCCGGTTCCGGTTCCGGTTCGGGTCCCTGGTATGAATGCACGAATACTTCATTCGAAATGGAAAAACTGTATGACACAAATAAAAGTTACTGCTCTTACTTGAAATTCCAGACTTCTTTAGATTAGACCATCCTGAATAGGGTTGCCAACTTTACAAAAATCTAATTCAGGACATAAGGTCTAAAAATCTTGGGTAAAAAAATGTCTCACAAGAACGGTATTTTGGGGGAAACAAGTAGTATGCG
This sequence comes from Leuctra nigra, assembly GCA_934045905.1. Lineage (NCBI taxonomy): Eukaryota > Metazoa > Arthropoda > Insecta > Plecoptera > Leuctridae > Leuctra > Leuctra nigra. Next base: position 25,793,888 of record OW203765.1, on the reverse strand, counting down.
TATGAAAAGACGGTCTCGCACGAAATCAATGGGGGGGGGGGGGTGATGGGGGGAGCCTGCCCCCCCCCCGTACCATGAGAGTCCGGGCCCCATCGGCCCGGAAAAAGTTTAAATTTCGCAAAAGTGAATTTGAGCCATTTTTATGCGTTCATGGCTACAATCTTCGGCGATTTGAAATGGGGTAATTTTGAAAATATCTTCACTTCTAGAATAACGACTTGACTAACGACTACAAAAACCAATTTTATCCTTCAAACAATTCTTCACAAAATATTTCGCTTGTTTTGTTAAAAATTAAACTTTTTTGGACTTTATAGCACATTATCCAGTCTCGTTCAGGATTAGGGTTGCCATAGGTCCGGATTTTATCCGGCTCAGGAATTGAGCGATACAATTTTTAATTCATTTGAAAATTTTATTGATTCACTGAAAATTGAATTAAATATAGTGTTAGTTTCATATTTTCAACAATTCCGGACATTATGCTGTCCGGTGAGGAAATTCTATCATCCGGACAATGTTGTCAAATTCCTGAGAGTCCGGATAAAATCCGGACCTTTGGCCACCCTAATTCTGAACGAGACTGATAATGTGGAATCAAGTCAAAAGAGTGTTAATTTTTAACGGATAAGTTTTCTGAAGAATCGTTCGAAGGTTAAAGTAATTTTTGTAAAGCATCCAAACATTCGTCTCAAACGCACAGAATATAATTAGACCATGAGCCAGCCGTAGTGGACCCTCTCCCCCCCCCCTGCTCCATGAGGTCTGAAAGTGGTTTTGGGTACCTCAAGGTACGCACATTACACTTTCACTTGTTTGACATCTGCCCGGTGGTGGAACAACCCCCCAGGGGGGCGCAAAGGGTGATTTTTGGGGTATTTTGTCACACGTTTGATTTTTTTGTGGGCTAACGGGACACGATAATTACAATCAGTTTGCATATTTGTATGTAGGTTGACATAAGTAATTTTATCCATATTTGTTTGTAAGGGCAATACCCTTAAATCAAAATTTTGGATTTTTTGGAAATCGGGGGGGAATTGCTCAAAAATGTTTTTTGGGTGTCAATCGATTCGTATTTAAAAGTTGTTCATGAATGTATTCTATCAATTTTGCAAAATTTTGTGTTTACAACCTGTTTTAACGGGATTAAGTGTCTCTTATGGGTTTATAATGTTAAATATTTGAATTTTTTTAGGGTCTTAAGTAATAATTTAATCATTTTTTTTTTCAACATTATGTATTGGTATGGCATACGTTAATATATTTACATATTTTTGTTGAGGCAAACCCAATATTTTTACAAAATTTACAAAATTTTACAAAATTACCATTAAAAAAGTTAAAATTTTTGAAATTTTTGAAATAATGGTTTCACTTCAACAAAAATATATACATATATTGACTTATGTCATACCAATTAATAATGTTGAAAAAAAATTGATTAAATTTTTACTCTTGACCCTAAACAAAATTAAATATTTAACATTATAAACCCATAAGAGACACTTAATCCCGTTAAAACAGGTTGTAAACATAAAATTTTGCAAAATTGATGGAATACATTCATGAACAACTTTTAAATACAAATCGATTGAATACCAAAAAAACATTTTTGGGTAATTCCCCCCCGATTTCCAAAAAATCCAAAATTTTGATTTAAGGGTATTGCCCTTACAAACAAATATGGATAAAATTACTTATGTCAACCTACATACAAATATGCAAACTGATTGTAATTATCGTGTCCCGTTAGCCCACAAAAAAATCAAACGTGTGACAAAATACCCCAAAAATCACCCTTTGCGCCCCCCTGGGGGGTTGTTTCACCACCGGGCAGATGTCAAACAAGTGAAAGTGTAATCTGCGTACCTTGAGGTACCCAAAACCACTTTCAGACCTCATGGAGCAGGGGGGGGGGAGGGTCCACTACGGCTGGCTCATGGTCTAAATGTTTGAATTTCCATAATTTTATACTCACATTATTTGTTTAAAGTTAAAAACAAATCAATCTTGCTGGCCCAGTTAAGTTTTAACGATCTAACTGTTTGCAGTTGTGATGTTATGTTAGTTGGTCATTGACTTTGTGTCACACCCCAATTATCAGTCAAACACTTTATCAGCCTCAAACGCATCGGAGTTGAAAATATCTTCATTTAACAACAAACACAACGGTAGCTTCGTGCACGCTTCATCCTTATCACGGATTTACATTCATTTAGAGGTTATCTCAGGTTCGTTGAATTGTAAATTAGGTACATTTGTTTCTTCTATTTAAAGGATTGCGTAATTAACTTGCTAAATACGTGTCGAAAATCCATCAAAACAGCTCTAGCTGAAACGAAGAACGTTATTTGAGGAGAATATTAATTAATAAAAATACTGTTAATACTAGTACTATAAATTATTTTATATGTTTTGTACAGTTAGACTTTTGAGGTATATAGGTAGTAAGTTTAATTTATTATTATCTATTTATAGGAAATACAAAATGTAATTAAAAATTAAAATTCAATCCCTGTTAAAAAAAGCATTTCTAAGTTTAAAAGTGTGATTCACTTAATGAAATAATACACATTTGGGGCTGTGGACCGTCACTCTTCGGGGGGGGGGGGGGGGGGGGGGTTGGGGGGGGGGGGGATTCAGTGTGCACCAATATGTGAAGAGAGGAAAGGGGGCCTAAAGATAGTGGGATTTGTCACGTCTTGATAGAAATTTTAAAGCATTTTGATTAATTTCGCGGTCAGAAATATGAAATTTTTGTGTGGGGTGCAGGTGGGAGGGGGGGGGGGGGGGGGGGTAGATATCGTTTTGTGATGTCCTTTTAGGGGAGATCGTTTCGGAAAGAGTGAATAAGTTTGACAGGGGAGGGGCATGGATTCACTGGTGATTATGTGACTCAGTTAAAAAGGAAAAATACAAATAATTAGCCAATTTATAAAATCCCGGTATACAAAGTATTTTGGATCAAAACAGGACAATTTTGTTTGTGCGGGGTGAGTGCCCTATCATCGATTGATTTATTTCATAAACGCGAACTGCCATTAAGGTAGCTACAAGGAAAAGTGATTAGCGCTTGCATTGCCATTATCATGATAATATATTGCACATGTTTATAGAGAATTATGATGTATAAAATCGAATGGTCGTGAGTAGAATGATAATAAACACTGAATTCATTAGCAATCTCTTACGAAGCGTGAAGCATAATATGCAGAAGCGTTAGCGTAAGCGTAAGCAAGGTAAACGTAACGCAAGGAGGAGCAGATCTGATTTTAGCACCGATTCCGTTAGACTACATCCGGCTTCCGGTCTGCGCTATGGTACAATTGTCTAACTCTTACAATAGACAGCTATGAGACGTCTTGCAAAATTACTGCTTACAATGTGTGAAATCCAAATCATGTATAAAAATGTGACTTTATGAAGAATTTTTAAATTTCAAACAAATTTTAAATTTTAAATTAATTTGTTTTGCCTAATGATCTACTATCACGTGAGTCGTGAATAGAATCTACATAAATAGGCTCCATTTACTGGCGTGTTTTAAATGTTTCTACCTATAGGAATTGTAAAAAATCATTCACAGAAATAGCGCTCAGAGACGGTTTTGGACACTGACAATTAAAAAAATGCGTACCTACATCCACAAAATAGAGCCTTTTACGTGGATTCCTTTCCAATATCGATTGTAGAGTAAAATACAATATCCTTAGGAGCAGATTGTAAAAGCTACAATGTTCAGAAATTTTAGGATGCTATAACTTGACAATGCTAATTAAAATATAAATATTACATTTTACAAATAAAACAATTCCCAAACTAGATGTGAGTTTCATTATCTTTAATAGCGCTTATTTCTCAAAGCAATTCCATCTAGATAAGACACATAATGAACTTAAGAAGTATTTACTAAGATGGAGCTAAAACGTATGTAGGATTGAGATCAAGAGCAAGAATCAGCTTGTAAATCACACAACCTCTCGCTTCACTCGCTTAATTAATTACACTTTAGATGAGAATTAGTGCATTTAATTAATGAAATAAATACGTGCAAATTGCCGTCGCATGTTCATTTACTATTTGCACCATGAGAGCAGGGAATGAGGATATAGAATGGTACAATACATAACATAAAATAAAATACATAAACTAAATGGTTCCATTTCTTAAAAAATAAATAATTTAACTTGCCTTTATCAATTATCACGAACTTTAATTATATTATCTTATTCTTTGGCAACATCTTTCAATACACAGTTGGTATTAATTAGATTAGAAACAGTTGATTGGGACTATATTGCCATGGCAACAACCAATAAAATTCCTTGAATGACCGTGTAAACTTAATTACTGGTTTTAGAGTATCAAACTGCCCCTTGTAAACTTTAGACGTTATCTCAAAGCTATAATTTACTTATTAAATTAAATGTGCACTCCCTACATTTTTCTCAGGTTTGGCTGGATAGAATTCCTGGTTTAATTTTTTCTGTGCACTCAAATAGTGTGTGCCAATTTAAGTAGAGTCATTTTGTTAATATTTTTGGACTTATTTAACATAGGGATCATAGACAATGATCAAAAAGTGGATCCTATTTATATAGATCCAATTCCTGTTCTCTGGAGGTAAGTTCTGCATTTGGTCCATCAGTTCTCGATGCAACTTTCTTGACTGAACTAATCTTTGATCTTCGTTCCACGCCGCCTGTTCGAATCAATGCGTCCAGACATTTATTATTTATTGACTTGGAAGGGTGTGTTGTGTGTCGAACTAATAGGGTACAAGCATTTGTGTCTGTTGGGGGAATTAGAGATGAGATTGTGAGTTGCTTTCAAAAGTATCCACCCTTGGATCTATTTCATTGATAGCATCATCCTTTCGTTCATTGTATGGCGCTATAGTGAGCGTCATATTTGCTATTTACTTTCGTTTTTTGTAATTTTGCCTGCATTTCCCAGGTCACACCGGTTGTTCAACCAATCGATATGAAATTTTGCCCACACACTAATGTCATAAGACTGTACTCTTGTATTGTATTTGAACGAGATCATGTGATTGGTTGGAAAATAAATAAAAATGGAACAGTTTCATCGATCAACTCAAAACTTTGCTTTGTCATTGGGACATTAATATAATATATATTTTTTTTTTTTAAATTTTCAGACAAATCTGTAGAGAATTTCAACAATTGAAAATGTACGGATATTTTATGCATTTTTAAAAATGTTTCACAAATGTATGCAAGAAAATTCAAAGACTAAAATTATCACTGAACCTTTAAGACGCATTCTATGATATTTGTTTCCTTAATTCCAATTAGTATGCAGCAGCAACTTTCCAAGGAATATAATTCGCATGCAATACGAAGGCTCGTTTAATCAATGATTGTGTTATACTGATCGATTTCCTTGTGCAGAAACCAGACATTGTATTCTGTAATGAAAACGACATTCTGAAATCATTTCAGACCGAAATGATTTGATTTTCTTTATAGAATAGGGGATCAGTGAAATTATAGTGACATAGATTCAAAATTGATCACTGTGACAAACAAAATGCTATAAAATTCAAGTTGGAATTAATTAAATGTAAGTGGTTTAGTACAAGGATATTAAAATACTTTTATTTCAGTACATTAATCCATTTGCAAAAGAAGTACAAAAACAAAAACTTGTAAAAAAAACTGCCAAGCACCTTCCCACTTAAAACAATTGAGATCTAAAAGAAGGGCCAAGCAATAATATATTGTTTAAACATTTTCGCACTTAAAATTCGTGAAATCATTTCGCCCAGTTACTGCCGCCAGGCACAACACTAAAAACCTAATGTTGTGTCCAAATTTGAAGAATACAATCTAAGTGAACCATCATTGTAAATTTAACAAAATTATAAAAATTAATAACGACTTCAAAATAAATTTAAAATTGAAATTAAAAAAATTAAAAATAAAGCTAGGCGCATTGTGTCAAGAAGAAGGCAACATAAGAAAGAAGATGACGATAAAGGAGCCGAGAAAGACAGAAAGTAGGAAGAAGATAGAGGAAGTCTACAATATGGTCGGTGCAAATTCAATGCGCCAAGCTTTATTTTTAATTTTTTTAATTTCAATTTTAAATTTATTTTGAAGTCGTTTTTAATTTTTATAATTTTGTTAAATTTACAATGATGGTTCACTTAGATTGTATTCTTCAAATTTGGACACAACATTAGGTTTTTAGTGTTGTGCTTGGCGGCAGTAACTGGGCGAAATGATTTCACGAATTTTAAGTGCGAAAATGTTTAAACAATATATTATTGCTTGGCCCTTCTTTTAGATCTCAATTGTTTTAAGTGGGAAGGTGCTTGGCAGTTTTTTTTACAAGTTTTTGTTTTTGTACAACATGTAATATGGGGTATAAGTTTATAGCAGCTTTCACTGATCATTAAGTGTTACCTATCATTACAGTTAACGCCAACAACGTCACTTCTTGTCTAAAATTTTCTGTTTTTATTTCAATAGTTCCGAAGTTAGTATAGCTAGTATTCTCGTGACGTCAAAATACCCCTCAGCCTCTCGGCGGCCATGATGGATATGCAGGTGATCGTTTCATGGCAGCTACCCGTGCAATACGACGTTGTTTAGTTCAAGTTTATATGCAGTTATATCCGAGTTTACTTACACAAACCAACATAATGCATTCCCCAAATACATTTTAATTGTTCCTAGAACATGACACGGGAGTCTACTTAGAATAAAGATGCTTAAACTGCATAAATAGGAGGCTACCTTTTCTTGCCAGTGGGTAGGTTTAACACTCTTTAATGATCAAGTTTGAGTGGCATTAATTACTAACAAAATGTTCAATTGTGCGATAATTGGACGTAGTGTAGTAGGAAACGTAACAGAGATAAAACAATCACGATCTATCAATATCCAAACAATATCCCAATAAATTCAATACACCTGACGGCAGGGCGGGGGCGTGACTGTCAAGAATAAGTCGAGCTTAGCAACGAATTATGTCGAGAAAAATACATAAGGATCAATAACAATACACTTTCATTCTCTTTAATCATATTGCAGTAAGTCACTTCATACTAATTCACTTTTGTAGCCTGGCAAAAGGCTGTATGGATTCCAAGGTATCAGCCTATTTGCATCATAATAAACACGCGAGAGAGATGTTCAAAATATTCACTGTGATACCAAAACAATGTAATATCTGATAAATAAACACTGAACAACAGTTGTTTACGCCTAATATAGCAAAATATTACATTAAACCACTATTATCAGCCAAAAATTCGACAACTTTATTGAATTTATGTGAAAATTCAATACACCTGACGGCAAGGCGGGGGCGTGACTGTCAAGAAAAAGTCGAGTTTAGCAACGAATTATGACGAGAAAAATACATAAGGATCAATAACAATACACTTTCATTCTCTTTAATCATATTGCAGAAAGTCACTTCATACTAATTCACTTTTGTAGCCTGGCAAAAGGCTGTATGGATTCCAAGGTATCAGCCTATTTGCATCAAAATAAACACGCGGAAAAGATGTTCAAAATACTCACTATGATACCAAAACAATATAATCTCTGACAAAAAAACACTGAGCAACAGTTATTTACGCCTAATATAGCAAAATATTACATTAAACCACTATTATCAGCCTAAAATTCGCAAAAAAAAAACACCAGATAAACCATACAGCCGTGTGCTCAAGAACCACAACACATATCAAACATGGCCCGCCCGTTACTTTCACAGGACGATAACAACTGTGAGAATTGTCGTGAATACTCCCTATAACGAAAGGGTCCATTTCTTTTGGTTGAATTTGAGTTATATCAAATTATAATTTGTTAAAAGTTCACAGCTTTGAGTCATGTGAATAACGTAAATTGTAGGTGTATTGTTCCGGTGTAAACCGGAATTTGTGCGTTCATCTCGTAAAACGCGTATTTGTCGCCACTAGGTAAACTGAAAGGTACACGAAAGATTATTGCAAATGCGTTTCCTCATTTTTAAATTCTCCCATGTTCACTCTTTTATGTCAAAGTTCCGAAGTATAAACTCAATTGGTAAAGCGTGCAGGCTTACAGATGTTTACAACACATTTTAAATAAAATCCGGATGGTTTTTGGAAGGCAATGTAACTTAAAAGGAACTTAGTTAAGATTAACTAGCTGAGCCACCTGGTGTTTATAGTGCTGGTGGGAAGGAGTATGACGGGTGATGAAATTTACGCTACCCGCCTTACTCGCCTATGTACACGGATAGCATGGGCCGGCCTATACCTGGCATCTCCACCTCTCTGCCTCTCCCTGTCAGGTCAACTTAATGTTTACATTTGTTTGTTCATGGCAAATACGATCGATGTCCATTTAGTATTGTTGTCTTCTTCTATAGGTACTTGTAAACAGTTATCGAGCTTGCATTTTAATTAGTCCACTGATCTTATTTAGTGATTATTATATTGTTTTGTGATGTTGCTGTGGAAGATAATATTTTCATATTTTCAAACCAGGAAACAACTTCGTGCTATTGCCTAGATACTTGAAGAATATTATTGTATTGCCGATGTAAGCAAGCCAGACCACTTTCGTATATAACGTTCGCATCAAAACCAATGTTTATTTTATTAGTGTCAGATTAGGAGGAACATCAGTTTCAGTTTCATTTATTTCCATTAAACAATGTCACTTGATGAGACTTTGACTCACAGTTTGGAAATAAATCATGACAATTTAAAAGCGTTTTATTATTCTAACTTTTTAACGTAAGCATTGTTGGATGATGAAATGAAATTTAAATCTCTCATACCCACAGATTTCCATTAATTATCATGGACCATTTAGTGTAGTTTCTTGTTTATTGTAACCGAGCTTCTAAGATTGACAGATTACAACATCTGAAATAATGAAATAATTTTTACTAAGTTGAAAACACCTAATAAACCTAGTAATGGAGCCATTTTGTGTGGTTTCTTGTTTCGTATCTGAACCATCAAGATCGACAAATTTGCATAATTAAAATAATTAAATTTATTTTAGAAACTTAAAGTTGTGATCACGTAATGGATGCACGTAATGGAGCCTTTTTGTGTGGTTTCTTGTTTCGTGTTGTTCTTGTTTCTTGTTGAGCCACCAATATTGACAAATTAACTCTATTTTAAATAATATATAAGTGTGACAAATGAAAAGTTGTAAACACGTAATACACTGAATATAAGTAATGGAGCCTTTACTGAATTTTACTATTTACTAAATTACCTGAATTTTACATAATTAAATAATTCGGATAAATTAAAAGCTGTGACAACCTTATGCACCCAGTAATGGAGCATTTTTTGTGTGGTTTCTAGTTTAGTAACTGAGGCCACCAAGATTCTGTTGATTAGCATGACCACGAATTGTTTTATTGCACACACAACGTGTACATTGACAATCATTATTAGAGTCCAATGAGTTGTAACATGTAAACTGAGGGAGGGCGGCCGCCCGAGGTCAACCGGTCATACCACCCCTCACGCGCTCGAGCAGGGGCTCGGGGGTGGTTGACCGGCGAGCGACGGAACTGGTTGTGTTGTGTGTTGTCAGAGAGAGAGACGTTTCTAGAAGCCGACGCAGGCAACTGATTTTTGTACAGAGAAAGAGTGTTGATGATTATTATTTGTCGGACTGTCTTACGACGACTTGTGCTGTGGGATTAAGAGTTATTAAAAGTGTTGTTCAAGTGTGATTGTGTTCAAGGTGTTTGTTTTACGAGCTTCGTGCTTCCTCGTACCCCAGAAGCACGTGGCGCCCATCCCCGTCCGCCAGCGTTCCCCCACCCACCCCATTCCACCGTTAAGAAGGGGCAAACGTTATAACTGGCGCCCGACGTGGGGCCGAAATTTTGAAAATGGATTACACACGACTGACGCGTGACGAGATCGAGTATGAGTTGAAGATACGCGGACTAGGCGAGGGACTGACCACCGTTGCCGAAATGAAAACCGTCCTCGCCCAGGCCCTCAAGACCGAGAAGGAGGGGAAGAGCACCTGCCCGCAAGAAACCACTCTGGATCCGGAAGAGGAGCTTGAAACGTGCAAGATGAAAATAGCGGACCTGAATACAGCGATTACCAACTACAGCGGTTCGTCCAAGGCGGATTCGGAGTACAAACGAATAGAAACACGTTTGGGACACATCTTGCGCCGGCTCGGAAGGGTGAGTGCACTCATCGCGGACGTGTGTACAAGACGAACGGAGCTGATACAGGAAGCAGCCAAGTGCGGGGACAAGCTTAAGGAAAAACTGCTTTCAGACCCGTTAGCTATATTGGCGGCCAATAAAACTTTGTCAGATGCCTTGGCTAAGTTAGCAACCGGCGAGACCAGTGCCAGGAAAAAGTATGTTCCAGCCAGAGACTGGGGAGTTACCTTTACGGGGGACGGCCGTGGGTTGAGTGTAAGCGCCTTCCTGGAACGCATAGAAGAATTATGTGAGTCCAGACTACGATCGAAGGAAGACTTACTAGTGGAAGCAATGGATTTATTCGACGGCTCAGCATTAGTATGGTACCGATCCATTAGGCGGCAGCTCGGCTCCTGGGAAGACCTCACGCAAAAACTACGAGAAGAGTTCCTATCACCCGACTATGACGAGGAGTTACTCGACGAAATTAAGAAGCGAACTCAAGGACCGGAGGAAACCATTGGAATCTACGTCGCCTTCATGAGGAACTACATGGCGCGGCTGCAGACACCTGTGGCCGAATCCGTCCAGCTAAGTATAATTCGGAAAAACTTAGACCCGTTTTATGTGGACAGGTTAAGTTTGCAGCAGATCGAGTCCGTGGCCGACCTTCTTAGCCTGGGACGGAAGCTGGAGTACAGCCGGCAACGGGTACGCAAATTTCAGCATCCCGTGCAGCAGAAGGATTCTATCGAACCTGACCTGGCCTACCATGGACGCCGAAGACTGCCAGATCGTCCAGGCCCGAACGTCGGTGCGGTGCAGGAAGAGAATCTAGCGGACGTCTCCACAGCGACCTCGAGAGGCAGCAGAGGGCCATGTTGGAACTGTCAAGGTACCGACCACACCTATCGCGATTGTTTGGCAAAAAGGTCAGTGTTCTGTTATGGTTGTGGTGCAGCAAACGTTTTGAAGCCAAATTGTATCCCTTGCCGTGAACGTGCGGGAAAAGCAGCAGCGGGTCGAGTGTAGGGCGGACTCCTCCTGCAAAGCTGATATGTTCGCCTCCTAACGAAGAGTGGTGTGACTGGTTAGACGTGGTAGCCAATCATAGTCTTCGAGCCAAGCTGGACCATATCCTGGCATCGGCAGGGAATGATAGTCGGCCTAGCCTGAAGGTACACGTGTTGGGGATAGCAATGCAGGGTCTTCTGGATTCCGGAGCATCAAGAACGATTCTTGGTCGGGGCGGCTGGGAGAAGATCAAAGCACTTCATCCTCCTCTTCGGAAAATGGAAGCAGGTATGGTGCGCGTTGCTGATGGACGTTCTTGTCAAGTGTTAGGAGAGGCTGATCTGCCGATTGAATTAGATGGGAGAGTAAAAGTTTTACCAATTTTGGTAGTCCCATTACTGGAGCGTGCCTTATACTTAGGGATCGACTTTTGGAAGACAATGAGGTTTGTCCCCGATGTAGCGCAGGGTACCTGGACCTTTAGTGATAGTGGAGAAATACCCCGGGTAGCCGAGTGTACTCAAATCAAGGACAGACTCTCACCCAAGGAAAGAATTCAGTTGGAGAAGATGGTGACAGATTTGATGGCTCTCCCACAGGATAAGCTAGGGGTAACAGGTTTAGTGCATCATAAGATCGATACAGGAGATGCGGCTCCCATCAAACAACGGTACTACCCTTATTCACCGGTCATACAGAAGCAGATTAATAAGGAACTCGACGAAATGTTAAGGGACGGAGTAGTCGAACCTTCAACCAGTGCATGGAGTTCACCTATTATGCTAGTAGAGAAACCAGATTCCAAGGCCTTTAGGGTATGCATAGACTTCAGAAGAGTGAATGCAGTGACCAAACGTGACGCATATCCTTTGCCGTACGTGTCAGCTATCTTGGACCGGTTAAGGAATGCAACGTACATGTCCTCCCTAGACCTGAAAACGGCGTATTGGCAAGTGCCCCTGGAAGAAGAGAGCAAGGAAAAGACGGCATTTGCAGTGGCGGGCCGGGGTCTTTTCCAATTCCGGCGGATGCCCTTCGGGTTGCATAATTCTCCAGCAACGTGGCAACGTTTAATAGACCGAGTATTAGGCCCAGAACTAGATCCCCACGTATTTGTGTATCTAGATGACGTGATAATTGTTACTCCTACTTTTGAAGCACACTTCGAGGTTCTACAGAAGGTGTTGCAGAAGTTGAAGGCGGCGGGCCTGACATTAAATAAGGACAAATGTCAATTTGGCCGTTCAGAGTTGAAGTACCTTGGGTACATGGTTGATGAGGGGGGTTTACGCGTGAACACTGAAAAGGTTACGGCGATGATTAACTACCCGACGCCCAAGAATGTTACTGAAGTTAGACGTTTCATTGGACTGGCAAGTTGGTACCGACGTTTCGTACCAGATTTCGCCACGAAAATGGTACCACTGAATGAGTTGACTAAAGGGGTGCGAAAGGGCCAAAGAAATCCGCCCTGGAAGTGGGAGGAAAAGCATGATCTGGCTTTTCGACAAATCAAGAGCCATTTAGTAGAAGCTCCCCTCCTCACCTGTCCCGACTTCAACCGGCCATTTCTGATACAAACTGACGCTTCAGAAGTGGGTCTGGGAGCAGTTATCTCACAAGAGTTTGAAGATGGAGAAAAGGTCATTGCGTATGCCAGCCGGTCATTGACAAAGAGTGAACGGGTCTACACCACCACGGAATTGGAGTGCTTAGCGGTGGTCTGGGCAGTGGAGAAATTTAGACCGTATGTGGAAGGCTCTCCATTCACAGTCATCACGGACCATCATTCCTTAATCTGGCTACATAACCTCAAAGACCCGAGAGGACGGCTCGCTCGTTGGGCGATAAGGCTGCAACAGTACTCGTTCGAAATTCTGCATAGACCCGGGAGGAACCATGCTGTACCGGATGCCTTGTCGAGATCCGTGGGACTTCTGGAGTCTATTGAAATCACCAAGGACGACCATGATGACTGGTATACGGCCCAACTCAAGAAAGTAATGGATTATCCTCAAAATTATCCGAACTGGAAGGCTGAAGATGATAAGTTGTGGAAGCGTTTACTACGAAGAAAAAAACAGTTCCTACTAACTCCAGAAGACGAAGGCTGGAGGATGGTAGTTCCGAGATCACTGCGGAAAAGTCTTCTAGTAGAATACCATGATCAGCCGACAGCCGGGCATCTGGGAACCTTTAAGACTATCAAGAGGATATCCGAAACGTACTACTGGCCAGGCATGGCCGCCGACATCAGTCGTTATGTCCAGAAGTGCAAGGTCTGCCAATCCCTCAAGCCTGTGCAACAACTACCAGCGGGGTTGATGGGAAGCCAACGGGAAGTCACCAATCCTTGGCAAATGATCTCCACAGATTTGATGGGCCCTTTCCCGGTTTCCTCTAAACAAAACCGGTTCCTGTTAGTGATTGCCGACTGTTTCACCAAATATACCTTACTCTTCCCGTTACGAACTGCAACTGCAGAGAAGATAGCCCAAATCATGGAGCATGAAGTGTTTCTCGTGTATGGAGCTCCCCAATATGTGATCTGCGACAACGGAACTCAGTACACCAGTAAACAGTTTGTGGATAAAGTTACCGGCTATGGGGGGAAAATCCTTTACAACCCAAATTACCACCCGCAAGCGAACCCGACAGAGAGAATCAATCGCGTCCTGAAGACGATGATAGCGTCGTACGTGAAGGATAACCATCGGAGTTGGGACAAGAATTTACCACAGTTGAGGCACGCCATCTGTACGGCGACACACGAAGCGACGGGTTTCACACCCGCTTTTCTCAACTTTGGCCGAGAACTCTTCTTGTCCGGGACGTCGTACCGCAAGTTGGAAGAAGATGGTTACGCTCCGAGGATGGGTCCACGTGAACCTCGGGCCAAGCTATTAAAGGAACTTCCCGCACTCTACGCCGAGGTTACTGATAGACTCCAAAGAGCCCACGAGAAGAACAGCCGGATCTACAACCTCCGTCGCCGTCCACTGCAATTTCAACCAGGAGATGTTGTTTGGAGAAAGACTTTTCCCCAATCAGATGCCGCGCGCTACTTCACGGCGAAGTTAGCACCGAAGTATACGCGGTGCTTCATCCACAAGCGGGTGTCCAACCTAGTCTACGAGCTGCGGGAGGAAGATGGGCGAGTACTTCCAACCAGGTGGCACGTACAAGATCTCAAGCCGGATGCGACGCCCGAAGCAGAAGATAATTTATAAAATAAATTCTTAAAAGAGGAAAAGGTGGAGTTTGTAACATGTAAACTGAGGGAGGGCGGCCGCCCGAGGTCAACCGGTCATACCACCCCTCACGCGCTCGAGCAGGGGCTCGGGGGTGGTTGACCGGCGAGCGACGGAACTGGTTGTGTTGTGTGTTGTCAGAGAGAGAGACGTTTCTAGAAGCCGACGCAGGCAACTGATTTTTGTACAGAGAAAGAGTGTTGATGATTATTATTTGTCGGACTGTCTTACGACGACTTGTGCTGTGGGATTAAGAGTTATTAAAAGTGTTGTTCAAGTGTGATTGTGTTCAAGGTGTTTGTTTTACGAGCTTCGTGCTTCCTCGTACCCCAGAAGCACGTGGCGCCCATCCCCGTCCGCCAGCGTTCCCCCACCCACCCCATTCCACCGTTAAGAAGGGGCAAACGTTATAGAGTATAATATTAAAAAGAGTTGCTATGTAATCGTTGAATGTATTCGGATTAACATTTTGAATATATACACAAGAAGGTTAAACATTTTTTAAGTAAAGAAAAAGATAAAAAAATAAAACATTTGTTACGGGGATCGAACCCGGCAACGCCGTGATCGAAGTCACTTGCCTCATGTGACCGAGCCAATTCGCCACACTGAAATTAAACCTGTGAAGTATATCAAAGAAGAAAGGTAGAGCGTAAAACGACGTGCGCAATTCCTGTTTCCCTGATATCTTCTATGTTCACGATGGCAACCGGCGTGCCGCGATGGCGATGTTTCGGTCTATTGATGATCTTCACAGCATCCATTGGTAGTCTCATTTATTAAAAATGTACCAGAGCACCAGAGCATTAGTCTCTTAGAGTATTAGGAGCAAAGAGCACCTAATATACCTAGTAATGGAGCCTTTTTGTGTGGTTTATTGTTTCGTAACTGAGCCATCAAGATTGACAAATTAGCATAATTAAAATAATTAAATTAATTTTAGAACCTAATGCACGTAATGGATGCACGTAATGGAGCCTTTTTGTCTGGTTTCTTGTTTCGTAATGTTCTTGTTTCTTGTTGAGCCACCAATATTGACAAATTAACTCTATTTTAAATAATTAAATAAGTGTGACAAATGAAAAGTTGTAAACACCTAATACTCTGAATATTAGTTATGGAGCCTTCACTGAATTGTACTATTTACTTAATTAACTGTATTTTACATAATTAAATAATTCGGATAAATTAAAAGCTGTGACAACCTTATGCACCCAGTAATGGAACCTTTTTTGTGTGGTTTCTAGTTTAGTAACTGAGCCACCAAGATTCTGTTGATTAGCATGACCACGAATTGTTTTATTGCACAACTTTACGTACAACGTGTACATTGACAATCATTACTAGAGTCCAATGAGTATAATATTAAAAAGAGTAGCTATGTAATCGTTGAATGTATTCGGATTAACATTTTGAATATATACACAAGAAGGTTAAACATTTTTTAAGTAAATAAAAAGATAAAAAATAAAACGTTTGTTACGGGGATCGAACCCGGCAACGCCGTGATCGAAGTCACTTGCCTCATGTGACCGAGCCAATTCGCCACACTGAAATATAAACCTGTGTAGTATATCAAAGAAGAAAGGTGGAGCGTAAAACGACGTGCGCAATTCCTGATTCCCTGATATCTTCAGTGTTCACGATGGCAACTGGCGTGCCGCGATTGCGATGTTTCGGTCTATTGATGATCTTCACAGCATCCCTGGACCTCTCATTTGAATATATATCCATGAAGGTATCATCGCTTATACAAATTAAAAAATAATATATGAAAAAAAAAGTTTTCCGGGATCGGGAATCGAACGTGTTATGCAGATGTCGAAGCCAGCTGCCTTCCTAACATGAGCTATCAGTCCGATGGGAATTAGAGCCGCTGTTTAGTGTATCAAAGAAGAAGGGCGGAACGTAAATATTGATAATTTTCCCACTTCCGGTTTAAATTTATTGATTTTTCTTGAAGTGGAGTGTCTAGCAATACATTGTCTTTATTGTTGCCAAATTTCAAAACTCTCGATGGACCCGTTTGACTTTTAAAATATTTAAAATTTAAAATTGTAATAACTTCACTTCCGGTCAAAATGTTTCAGATTTTCTTTCAAAGGGCACTGCTATAAATATGACTCTATGTCTCTGCCAAATTTCAACTCTCTAGGACAAACCGTTCAACCTGTGGAGAGGGGCAAACAAATTGACCGTGCCTAACTAACTAACTAACTAACTAACTAACATGAAAGTCAATCCTTGCATGTTTGAGGCCCAAAATTCACCCCGAAGGGATGATCGCAGCACTTTGATATTTGGTTAGGTGTTGTCAGGTGGCTAAATATACCCGATAACCATGGTTTTCAACTTTCATTTCTAAATGCTTGCATGCGTACTGACACCCCGAAATCGGGCCCGAAGCGCTTGCAGTATAAGTCTGGTAGTAGCTCGCACGTTGTATTAGAGCGGTGCTTGGCAGCGTCGAGCTAGCGCCCGACTAGATAATTATTTTCTAGGACAGGATATTACCATCATCACAAAATAATTAAGGCTAACAAATTTGTATAGATATGCTAATTTTGAGCCACCTACCTAATGGTCAGATTTTGTTAAACAATAGCTTATAAATACGTATTGTTGCATTTAGAATATAACTGAACCATAGCAATGCAATTCTGAATAATAATTGGTCCATGTCTAGACAAACTTCTGCATAAATTAACAGCGGATTAGGAGCAAAAATTATTCGATGAGACAAAAATGTAGGTATATAAAGGTACAAGACATTTTTAGCTGGACTACTGTAAATAATAATTTTTATGTTTAAAAAGAATAATGATCTGCAAAAAAGTATAATTACGAGATAAATTGCATTAATATCTTCAGGCATCTGAGGGCCTCTGGAGTAGGATCACGATAATAGATCATAATATGGATTACTACCAAAAAGAAAATCGAAAATAAATTTTATAAATCGTGTTATGTGTACGTAAAAGAAAGTCTTATCACCCTATGATTGAATCCATGAACAACATGTTCCAAGTTCGAAACATCAAAGAACGTCCGCACCCTCATGAAGAAAGGGGGGAGGGGAGGGGGGCAAATGACCGCAAGGGTGTTGTTTCCTTGGGGGACGTAATGCCATTGCGATCACGCCAGATCAGCCATCATCCCTTCATTCCATTTCACCCCCTCTTGTTTTCCAAATAGAAACAGGCTAATAGATTTGATTGAGAAACGTCGAGACACAGCCCATGGGCGTAGTTCCATGATTGTTCTTGACTTGATACTTTCATTCACGAAAATACCAACCTAGAACAAATCTAGAAGAATCTTAGAATCTTAGAAGAAGAAATAATAATTTGGTTCCATTGTTACACTTTTTTTTCTATTCGACATTTGACAAAAGCTGTGCAATCTCTATGAAATGATCAAGCCTTTTTATGTAGATTCTACTTCCCTTCTCTGTATATATAAATTAGTATCAATTAACTTCAAAATTTGTTTGCTCCATTTAAATATTGGAACTAATTTACGATTATCTGTTTGTGGTTTGCAATTTGGACGAACAGCAAATTCTAGTTCAGCTCTCCGCCAAAGCCAATCGAATATCTCAAAGTGATTGAAAAGTTTGTTTAATCCGATTTCCTAAATGGAACCAAGTGTGATGGAATGATAATAATATGTTCGGTTACCGCAAATACTTGTACGATATCATGTTTGAGCTAGAAACATGCGTGCACGATTTAAAAAAAATATATACATTCGTGATATTTCAAAATTATAGACAACTTGACAGCTTTGCAATTTTACGTCAATTTGATTGAGAGGTGACGAACAAAGGGGACGGGTGGAAGGTCAGAAGGGGAGGTCGTGGACTATTAATAAAGAAACCTAACGGCATTTTTATATTTTTCGTGAGATGTTGGAGTAACGAAGTAGAAGTAAAAGTAGAATAGTGGAGTAGAAGCAGCTGGAGGAAGAAAAGTAGAAGAAGACGAAGTTGAAAATGTGGCAGGAAGACCAACTGGCATATAATTCTAGGTCCCAGAATTGCGTGTCATTTTAAATGATTAAGCTCGCGGAGCAGAAATTATCTTTCAGGGTCCATTCACCTGCCCTCATCTTTTTTCAACACGGCTAAAAATAACTTTAATAAAATTAATTCTATATTTCCGTTGCCTATTAGCTACAAAATAAATAGAAAAGTCAGTATAATCATTAAGATTACAAAATTACCGATAGCAATCGTGGTCTTACAGTATTAAACCCCCTTTGATTCCAATGAGCCTACATTCTAGCTGCAATCTTACTCGATGTTCATAGACTAGTCTTCAAGAGAGCTATTTTCTCTCCACGATCTTCTTGGAAAAGTATTTCTTCCTTTTTTCTTCCCTCCATTGTTATAAGCCGCGACACGTTGCTAAATACCTCTCTCATGTTCAATAATACCATTGTCAATAATTACCGCCTCATTCCGTGTCCATCACACAATACCGTGACGAGGGGGGGGCGGGGGGGGGGGGGGGGGGGGGTGCCCTTAATGTCCTGCATTCCCGTGCGTGTGGGAGGGGGCAAGGTGCCGGGGACAGCAGTGGGGAAACTGACTGCTGCGCGTAAAATTTTCCAAAAAAAACGGTCATCTCCAAGGCTCACTATTTACTCCACTGTTATGCAACTTTGAGTAGTTTTGATACCCATTTTCGTTTTTTAAAAATACCTTAAAATAAAAAGGTAAATTATCGTTTTTTTTCATGAAATAAATGAAAAATAAAACTTTTTCCCCTTTAAATAATGCATAACATTTTTTTAGTAAGTATTCCGAGAAAATGGTATCAAAACTACCTCCCAAAATTGCATCACAGTGATGTAAATAATGATCCTTGGACATACCGTATTTTTTGAAAATTTGAAGCAGCCGTCAGGTTCTCCTTCGCGGAGCAAGGTGCCCTTCTGAATCGACAGGTGCTCTGTACGTGGGGGGGAGGGGGAGGGGGCAAGGTGTCCCTAAAGTCCCTTATACGCCAGGAGGTGGACAGGGGCAGATTCCCCTAGTTTAGAATTACCTCCGGTGCAGTTTCCATCTCGAGTGGGGACGATGCAGTTGTGATCGTGGATCGTGGGGGAGGGGTCTTAATGCCCCGCCAGGATCGTGCGTGTCGTACTCTCGTACCCGTCTGACATGAACCGGGTGAGCCGACACACAGGTCAGATCGTCAACATCTCCCGCTCCGTACACACGTCTCTTCGCATCCTCGTCTAGAAGACTTCGAACGAGACTCGACAATCCAAGACGTCAAGTGAACATTCGATCAATTTTTAACTAATTTAATTCCGTGTCATAAATAATTTTCCTCGGTGTTTTTCTTCTCAGTTCAAAAGTGTTTTTTGTCCACTTGTTTACAATTGTTTACAAACACTTGTTTTGCCGCCTGTGGTAATGCGGTAGATCACTTTTCTTCGGTGACAAATGATGAACAAATTCATTTAACAATTACATTCCCGTCTACAAGTAGAAGAAAAAGTGATAGAAAAAGAGTGAAGATAATCGAAGTGACTTTATAACTCCATCGGTTTAAGAAAATGTCTGGAGTAACAAGGTAATTATGCGTCCAACCTATCTTGATTTATGATAGTTTATATCCATGTAATAATCCAATGGTTGTTAGAACTTCTTAAGATGGGGGAAAAGAAGATTAGTTTAAGGATCGTGATTCTATGATTATAGAGTTACTTACCTTATTTATGCTGTAGAATTCTTCGCCGAAGGTGTTTTCTGGATGTGCAATGAAATGTACTTTCACGATTTAGAGTCCTTCCATGGGAGAATAATAGGAATGTGCAGCAGAAGTTGCTGGAGAAATGTTTGTTCATGGTTATTAGTTATAACAACAATGTCAGGGAGTGTTGGTTTTTTAAATTATTTGTAAAGAATGGTTTTATGATTTCCGGTGAAGGTGAGATTATAATAAAGGTGTCTGACTGAATCAGACAGAAAAAAGATTTTTTAAAAATAATTGTGATAGGAGTTGTGAATTATTACAGAAAAGTACTACGACAAATTCTAAAAAATAATTTTAGAACGCTAGTATTAAATAATAGAGAAAATGTATCAATAAATAATTGATAACTTGAGTGAAGGGAACAGATTGATACAAAAATGCTATTTTTCCTGGAATAGTGTGAATGTATCAGTTTATAAATTGTCAAACACCCACTCTTTTGTAATCGTAAAAACAGTAAAATTGCACAAAGGTTCTAAAAATTGAGCCAATTGTTTGAATTCTTCTTTCCTCGTGGTACAAATTGTAGGTATTATGTCGATACATTTCATTTAAAAATATACAAAATAAAATATATTTGATGGATTGAACAAAAATTAATAATTATGCGATGTTTTGAAATGTTCTGAGACTCCTTTTCAATCAAAACATGTTTTTAAAAAATTCTTAATATTTTCATCACAGAAGCAGGAAATCACCCCATTACAATGCTCAAAATCATTCAGCAACACAATAATCTCATAACTCAGTAAAAAAGCATTTTTAAATAACAAAAAAATCAAAACATTCAAAAGAATTTATGTCAGAAAGTATTTGTATCTCCAAACACCGTTGGAAACCTCGAAACCCAAATCAGAATTTTTCAATCATCAAAAACTATTTTAATATTTTTCCCCATTGTTCAAAAAGTGAACTGTGAAATATTTCGTGAACAATCCCCAACGGTGTTGCATTGAAACTGACGTTATAGCTGGTCACAACACAGCATAATGTCGCTAGTGATTGGGATCACGAGTGTCCATACAAGTCCTGCAGAAACCAGAACAATATCGCATGCTGAAGCAGTAGCAAAGTCAAGCGATGTCATTGTATTGCAGACCATATGCTCGGATACACACAGCTTCCCACATACAGATATGGACCATTGTCGAGATCGTGTTACACTAGTGGGGGATTGCTGGAGAGTATAGCTAGTGTAAGAGGGCCATGTCAGCAGGTTTTTAAAAATATATAAAATAAAAATAGATAGTATCTGCCCAAATGTTTCAATTAACTAAATAATGTGTTTGTACCAATATGATAATTTGCTCATGAAATGTGCACAATGAGGTGATTTAAAAGAAAATATATCAAACGACATGAAAACGTTTTTTACCATCGACGTACGGCAAAAGAATCCCCAATTCCAATTCTAATTCTCGGACCACAATTTGTACTAACATTGGCTGTCAAAATCTGTGATGGTATTAATGTATGTCTCTCCTAAAATACCGAAGTGATTTCATAATAGACTTAATAAAATGTAAAATATATATTGAAATACCTACTGATTATATTGTTAATTTTCTCTATATTTAAGTGCATTTATTGCTTCAAAATAAAACGATATCTTAGAGGGCATCTTTGGACAAGAATCGAAAACAAAGTTCATACATACAACACATTTTACCATCAGATCCAAAGAGATAATCTTCTTATAAGGCTCAATTCATTTACGTTTTAACGGTTTTTAACTTGTCAAAAGTCCTTTTTAATACTTTGAGAAAACATTCACGTATACTGAATTTGAAAGTGGACTTCTGATAACATAAAAACCCACCCCAATCAACAGAACTTTTAATCACTTCCAAAGCAACGTCCCAGTTACACTTGCCATCTTGCCATCACCCGACAACCACCTAGTGTAACCCACACAACAAGTACAATAGACAACGCCGCTATAAAATCACACATCATTATTCTCTCCATTGTTGTCGGTAATTGCACATTGCGAATACGAAGATGCCGAGTAACGCGGGACTTTGAATAGCAGATCCCTTGCATGCAGCGCGATCTAGGATCCCGTTCATCATCAGTTGATTCATAGAGGAGTAATTAATAGCGGCGGAAGATTTGCAAGAGAATAGAACGTACGGTAATTAAAGTGTTCGGATGGAGAATATCATATTTTATTCATTGGTGGCTTTGACTTGAGCTGGAATGATGTCTCGAAGTTCAAGGTGAAAGAGATTTTACGTGTAAATCTGCTTTTGTTGTAAAATGGAATTAATTTTTTTTTAAATGGTTTACGACGAGAAAAGGGATTGGATATGACTGAGGGTCCAATTTGGGGGGTAATTTATAAGTTTTATCTGATTTTAAGTTGTCAAAAACCAATCAATAAAGTAAAAAAATTGTGTTGAACTGAATTTCTGACAGTTCATAAGCAAGTACCAAAATAAATTAAAATAATTATTTCTAGATAATATTTATAATCTTTAATCCTTTTTTCCAAATTACAGTGGGTAAAGGAGGTAAAATACAAGGGCCTAATTAATTAACTAACTAATTAATTTCTAGATAATAGAAAAAAAATTAAAATATAGCGTAGGTATATAGGGTAAAATCAAATTTTTATTTGAATAGCTATTTAAATAATATAGATAATTTCCCGGGTAAAAAACCCTCCGCTAGAGAGTTTTAAGCTTATTTATAAAAGAAATATCTCAAATCTCCTAAATTATAAAAACTCAAAGCCTACAAGGGAAGAATAGAGCCCACTTTTCCCCCCATGCCAGTACCCTTGTTAGAAGATGTTATTTAAATTGTCACAATTTCCAATACTTGTCAACCCAAACCCTACACACTCTCCCCAACTAAACAAACCAGTCAACAACTTTGTACACACCTAAGTGGATTTACTCTCATAATAATTGTTCCGTCGTGACGTTTAGCCGCCAAGAAGACGCGAACCATTGCAAAGAGTTCAACACACCCTCTGAACACTCCGAACACTCCGAACATCCTCAAAGTGAAAAACAATCCGAGGAATCGCATGGCGTGTAATGTGCATAATTTATCCGCTAACATCACACCTCTCTGTACGACATGTCCGATGTTATCAAGGATGGATTACACTAGAAGAGTTAGGGAGAGAAGGGAGAAAATTTACAATATCATTTTCATTTATGTCAGAGTACATGTGACCGAGAGGGTGAATAATTCCACATAATAAGGTTCCATAATCAGGGTATACTTATAAGAAGAAATACGGAGTTTTTCAATGCTCTGTTTAAACTAAACCATCAGGAATTCAAGGAATGTCATTGGTTGTTGCCATGGTAATCTGGTCCTAATTAATTGTTTAAAATTTAGCAGAGCATTGAAAAACTGGCCCAGAGTACACTTTTGGCAAATAATTCATGCCTCAAAACACTGCAACGAAACACTTGTTTTTGTTACTCAAATCGTACTTCTGATCAAGCTGAAATTTTGGTTAACTTATAAACATTTATTCCAGAATTAAAAGTAGATAATTGGCTAATTGGTACACCCTAATTCACACCCTGTAAACAGATAAATTGACATTTTGCGTATGTTATTCAGACCATAACTTAAATTAATTATTCCTAATCTAGAGCGATATCGATGAAGATCTTTTAAAGTACCTACCTATCTAGATACATTTTAGATAAGTCCAATTTTTACAGAAGTCGATGACAAAAATACATATTTGCAAGGCTCACAGATAGTGACTGAATATTACTGCTTGCTCTACAAATGCTCGTTATTAATGCGTTTTCAAATATCTTATACCGAAGTATACATTTATTCACCTAGTCTAATCGCGTCTTCATGCTAAAAACAGACTCTGCTTTAGGAAGAAATCCCACGCAATCGACTCGCACGAAAATGTGAAAATGAATTCGGGAAATAATTAGAGATTCTGTTGATCCTCTGCCTGTGTTATTTCTGTACCATGTCATGTTCTTGCTCTCTCGTGTTTATGGGAGATAACATCTGCTAAACACGAGGTTCCCAGGAGGTTTAGCCGGCCGATTCATGCCCAATTATATGGGCCGAAATCAAGGAACTACACAATTACATGTTTCGCGAAAGAGAATTACATTGGGGGGTTTCGGATATTTAAATGTTTAGAAATACTTGTGAATTCAGGAGAATTATCATTAATTGAGACCTCAAGACATTTTTAGACTGTTGAGACGACAAAGTTCTAGATAAGGTACTATTAGTGAAATTTACTACAACTTTGATTTAAAAATTGATGTTCTAAAAATAAAAATATAAACAAATTCGCAAAAAATTGGAATGTTAAAATTTACAAATCACAATTTTGAAAGTATATGAGGTCTCGGGAGCATATCAATTAGTTTTACAATTATAAAGTTTCACAGCAATTTTCATAGTAAATTATGAATAAATATGAGACTAAGTTAATTTCTAAAAATTTTAATAATTATTGAGTTCTAAAGAATGTGTCAAATGTCCAATTACGTTTGGCGAGAATTAAGGCATGTCACAATTATCAAGTTTTGCAAAAAGGTCATTGCCCAGTGACATGAAAAACAATTCATTTCTAAATATAGAGCCATAATAAGTAAAAATTTATGTTTTTATAACACTCGTTTATGCAATTATTCTATTATGCTCGTATCATAAAGCTCGTACATTTCTAAAAATGTTTTCTAACAATTTCAAGAGTGCAAATTGAGTAATTTTGCTCAATTTGCATCATGTGTTGTGAACAGCTTCAAATTATTTTAAAATGGCTAACGTGATTACATCGAGAGAAATTATAGATAATTGAGTGATGCGCTGTTTAATTTGAACCTGTTTCACACTTATCAACATTCCTTAACCGCGGTTTACATTTTAAGTAAACCTCATTCAAATTGTTTCTATCATTAAAAATTATCTTTAAATTACTTTTCTGCTTTTTATTAGTAACTAAAACATCTGATAAGGCGAAAAATAAAAGCAGTCACGTTTTTTTATTTGTCGTCTTATTTCACTGGTTTACTAATCCACATCAAAGTGTATTTTAGAACTCTCATTGTTTTGGAAGGTCCTCTCTTGTACTCATTCTCACACTCAGACACATGGTCAGAAAGTGTTTACAACTATTCTTTTATTCAAACTCATTTTAAAACTATGACCACAAAAATCTTTTATACCATCCATTCTGCGAGAGAAAGGGAAAACAAAATCCATCCACAAAGGGTTCCATTTATTGATATACGTACATATCTTGCGTTGTATATATTACGTTGTCAAAAGTTAACTTTAAGTTTGGCTTTATGTACTGGAGACAACTTTTAAGCTGTCAAATAATTCAGTAAAAAAGAGCATTTTCTTTGTAGATTCTATTCTCACATATTTTTGTTACCTATTTGTTCTGAACAATAGAATTAGTATATTGAGTCTAAATTGTAATTGTTTAGATGGCGAGGGAGGAGGTAATTTTAGCCGTGTTTATGTCAAGGTCATATTTCCACGGTCCGTACGATCATATCTGAAGATGGAATGTTCTGATGGAACTGGAAATGATAAAGTAGGCCGTGGTTTTTGTCACACGGGAAGTAGGCTTTTTCAATAATAATCACACCTTACAACAATAGAGATGGTGAAGATATAGTGACACTTCTTGCACGCTACACGTTTTAAACACATAGGTTCATTTCATTCGGCATGTATTCGATTCGAAATAAGCACGGTTTTCTTAATTCTGCAAATTTTACTACTATTTTTGTTAGAAAGTCCAAATCCTAAAGATCGAGACAAAATTTTACAATTTCAACAGGAGATTTACATAACAGAAATAATTGAATAACACATACTAATAATATTTTGGGATGAAACCAACCCCACTTGAAAACATTTGTAAAAACAAAAAGTTGGCTCAGAACTTGATCTGGAAACATGATATAGAGGTGAAACGATCAAATTAAATAAATATATTGATTTTATTATTGATATGGTTTTAAAAGATAAGAAATGATGCTATCGTTTTGGCTGACAACGTGTGTACTCTAAGCTATGTCTCCATGTAACTACAGATTGCTTAGCGCCACAACTTCAAACAAATCTGCTTCTCTTCTCTCCAGCTTCACTAATTACTCGTCTGTGTTGTAATTTGTCTTGAAATCGTCTCCTGGAATTAATTACATGCGGATTCCCAGGATGACCGCCCGTGGTCAGGACATACGAGAGAAAAGAAGTTTGACAACCAGAATCAGGTTTCTGTCGCAATATTCCCGTATATCAATGACGCCAGGCGTATTTGCCAAATTACTCCGGTTGTTTGGAAGGTATATTCAGAAGATTCCATAAACACCATAAAATTTAATTGTGGTTATTATTTTGTCTTCGGAGTCACATGGCATTTGGCTGACAAATAGCTTCAGGCTGTGACACATTTTCTTCTAAAATATGATTCAGATTTACTTGCTTCATTGATTCGTATTACACTACATTCTCGAACTAAGACTCTTCAAATTCTTTCAAAAGAATGTCAGCTTATGTCCGTATACCTTCAATGTGAACGCGTCTATAATGTTTCCATCACGATACCACTAGAAAACTTCCAAATATCTGTTTTAAATTCAAATCTTCAAACCTTTCGAAAGGTTCCAAACCGAATATAGAACATTTCATAAGTTGAAATTCCAACCTCTAAAATAAGACATCGAGAAGGCGGTGTCATATTTAATTAAACGAAACATTCAAAAAAAGTTTTTGAAGTAGACAGATTAGTTCTAGAAGGCGGTGTCATATTCAAATTCAGTTTTAAACATTCCAAAAAGTTTAAAATTTGGAATCGTGCAAAATTTCATTTTCGAAGAAAGTATTTCAAATTGTCGCCAAATCAAGAAGGCTGTGTCAGATTCAAACAACACGAAACGTTCCAAACTCGAAAATAGAACATGTTTCAATTTTGAAACGTAGACCATTCGAACCATTTCAAACTCTTCATAACCTCCAAATCGAGACTGTGTGAAAAGAATGTCAGTGTCTTGAATCGATGTGAACGCAACTAATGTTCCGATCACGATGTATCGACTTGTATTGAGTTGAACAATAGTCGATAGTCCTCTCCGACTCTTGCCGAAGTGTATAATTAAATATCCGGATAATTATTATGGTAATCACGGATGATACGATCGTGTGAGCAACATCAAGTTGGCATGTTGGAACAAGTCTGCGGGCGAAGAACGTGATCATGTTTGACATGAAGACGAGTCATACTTTGAGTTGGTATGACAGATAAGTATGACAAGGAGCACTTTTACTTGATGAAGATTGACACTTCCCACAGGCGTTTATGATATTAGATGGGAAGATGATTTAGAAAGTTGTTCTTCGAATGTTTACTTTAAAAATTACATTACGATGTAAATTTTACGTTTGTGTAAATTTATTTCCACAGTTTTCGATGGATATTCGTAGGTTTTAGGAGCTGTTTTCAAGTTGTTAAAATTGCAATTAAAGGAAAGGAAGCTACCCATTTAGATTTGCAGGAATTAGGTAGATATTTGTCATCTTTAATGATTTTAAAACGCAGCCCCTGAAGATGAAGCACACACTGTAGATTCCATTCCCTTCTCATAATAAAACTATCTTTAAAAATCCTGGTAAAGGCAGAAGAAATGGACAAATATTATATTAGCCATTTAATTTAATTATAATTTGAATATTCATAAATTCAAATAGCATTCAGTTTTTATATCTCACAGACACATTAAATATGCATACTCTTTAAAATCACTTTAAAATTTACAATATGTTTTTTGGCATGAATACGCAATCAACAGATAATTAAATGGATATTGTGTTGGTTTAGGCACAGACTTGTTGACATTGTACTGTAGTAACAGACACTCAGATAGATTGATATGCAAATTATTCAAGCAAAATAATATAAATATTATTTTAACAACACATCAAGTCCATATTACCCTGCCAAAAATGAATGTCGAAGCTTTTACACTGCATTAGACATGGACGATTGGTATCAAAATTAAGATTCTAATTGGTCGAGAAGTGACTAAAAGTGTTTGCGTGTGTTTTTGTCAATTCTCTGTGAAAGATTTCAACACATTTCATCTATTTTAGTGAGGGCTGTTATCACATAAAATTGGCAGAATATTTCAAAATGTTATACGAATTTTTTCTTTGGCAATTTCTTATAGGAAATTTTCCCCCTTTTCATCACTTTGAAATCCGCAAAAAATCGGACGGCCATTTTAGGCTCCTAAAATGCAAAAAAAAAGTATTTCAGCGCAATTATAAACACTTTTAATCTACGTTATTCTCAAAATGAATGTTAAACCTCCTTTTCCCCCTAATTTTCTCATCCAATTATCATTTTTTACTCCTTTTGTGCAAATTGAAATATTAGCGCAGACATTTTATTCCGACTTCCTGGTACAAAACCTTGTTAAGACGGCTGGGTAGTGAGTTTGACCTTGAAGAGTTTTTCAATCGATTTTTAATTTTTATCAATATCTTTTTCCAGTGTAATTGTTGACAAAATAGGGCTATGGACGTGAATTCAGAACAGTTCACTGAAAATAATTTCATAGTTTGGAATAAGTTATTAGTTTTATTTTGTCCAGCAGGTGTTTCGAACCAGAAAATTACTAAATTTTCGGGTTCTAAACACCTGTTGGACACAATAAAACTAATAGCTTATTCCAAACTATGAAATTATTTTTATTAAACTGTTCTCAATTCACGTCCATAGCCCTATTTTGTTAACAAATACACTGGAAAAAGATATTGATAAAAATCGATTAAAAAACTCGTCAAGGCCACGCTCACTACCAAGCCCTCTTAATTTAGCCACTAATCAATTTAAGAGTATTATTAATAGATGAGCTGAGCGTTTGCCCTTTCGCAAAAGCATCAATCAATTCCCGTCTAAACTGCACACATTTCATTACCAGTATAAAAGTGCCTCACACATGAATGATTTGGCAAGTTAAAACCACGAGTCAGAGTTCAAGGTGATGATGTTTAAGTGTGTTTTCGATTGAAAGTTCTCTTGCGGATCCATTGTAACTCATTCGTCGGTACAATGTTGTGATGACACGTTTAATTTTAAATACTTGTACCACTCATGTACACACTGTGAAGGCAATCGAGATTATGCATAGCAAAAAATTAAACTGTCATTGCGCTAATAGTTGTACATTGATGATTGAATGTTGTATGGAATTACAGATTTATTTTTATTCGGGTTTTCTTTATCAAGAGAGTGGGAAGAGATCTCCACAAATGGTTAATTTTTTGGAATGTATGTATGTATGTGTTACAGTAATATTAAGTCAACGGCAGTGACTATTGAAT
Organism: Leuctra nigra; assembly: GCA_934045905.1. Lineage (NCBI taxonomy): Eukaryota > Metazoa > Arthropoda > Insecta > Plecoptera > Leuctridae > Leuctra > Leuctra nigra. Next base: position 25,764,340 of record OW203765.1, on the reverse strand, counting down.
TCATAAACATTATTGGTTGAGTTTTTTTTAACTCAAGTGGATTTTATTTTAAAATTATTATTTATTAAATTATTATTATAGTAACTATGGGCAGAAAACACGGAGATTGAGCTTTTTGTCCTTAGAGTGGGTTTTGCAGGTAGTCCAGATTTTTTTTGACTTTAAGTGTTTTTTTTGTAGTATTCTTTATTGAATTGTCAAAGTAACTATCAAAGGCATTGGTTCGGCTTTTTGCTTACTTCGGACAACTTAAATGCATCATAATCTCAGATATGAAGCATTTTGTGTGATTAAATCTCTTTAGAAACGAAATAATACCAGATGTATCAAACGGAAATGTTCGTCAGATAACTAACGTCGCTTTAATCGTAATTTTCCATTTAAGTAATTAATTTAGCGCGAAATATATTACCTAATCCTTCACAAAGTATAACTTCGTTCCAATCAATAGCTTTTTATTCAATAAATCACTATCAAACGTAGCATGATAATGAGATATCTTAGCACTTTACTCAGCATTTCTATCTGTATTCAAGATCTCTAAACGCCAGCAGCACACTGCAGGAGCTTTTGACCTCTCGTTTCAATTACTAGAATGATGAATGATCTCCGATTGTGTGTGGAAGAGAGCAGAGAACACGATCAGTGTAAGTTGTCGATTTCTTCTTGCAATTCGTCGATGTTGTGCGAGGTTTTTACATAAAGCTGTCATGAAACGTGGTGCCTGTCAGAAGGGTAATGGAAAAAAGTTGTTTATTGGTGAAGTGTAATTTGTGGTGGTGGATGATTTTTCTTGTTAACTTGTGTTGGGAATGTGGTTGGGAAATTATTGCATTCCCAGAGTGAAAAACGGATTCAGATTTCGATTAATTTTAGTTTAAATTTTTTTCTTCTGAAAGTGAAACTTTAGTATAAATCAAGTTTTTCAATAATAAAAAACTATGGCAGAAATAATCCAGACAAAACGATTTGCGCGTTTTTACAGCTATTGTCAAGAGTTCAGCCAATCGGATTAACCTGGCTTGAAAGATGAAAAGATGAGTCAATTGTTGCATTTGAAACTAAAATCCCCTCAAGAATGTGAACACCACCTACACATTGTCGATCTGTCAACGGTAAACAATTCAATTACAACAATAAACCCAACACGCTAAGCTAACTACAAACGATCTTGTTTATACAGTTAACCGTCCCACCACTTTGAACACACATATGCACTTAGTGATGTTGATTTTTGGAGATGTGGTCGTTCAAAATGCTCACTTACCGACTAGTTTATTACTCTGAACTAGGCTAATGACTGCACATTGACCGTTATTTGTCCAACGCAAATTGCGATAATTTGCTGACTATTTTTTTATATTAAGTCTTTGGGTCATAATTTGTGTCCTGGATTTTGCTATCGATTTGTGCACCGTTATCGTAAATATCTTGGCTGGACAAATGAAGAATGTAGGCACATTTTAAATTATATACCATGCGTAATATTATGTGTTCACAGTGTATATTTTGATATCCATTAACTTTCTATGTTAGATCTGAATGAATTCATTAAAAATTAATATATGGCATGACATGAGCTTTAAAAAGCTTTCAACTCAGCATCAGCGCTATTATGACTTACCTCCAACTTTAACGACAATCTTCTGGCTGTACTTTATGCTACCTTCATTTAAATATGCAAATTATTCAACATTCCACAAAAATACTTCATAATTCTCTATTTTTGTGTTTGGGTTTGTCAGAACTGTCTATTTAGTTAGTTAATTTAGTTCTTCTAAAAGAGTTTTAATTTAACCACGTGCTCACATTGAAGAATTTAACAGGATTAATTTTCAACTGTGATTAATTTGATAGTGCGAACATGGTATAAGAATTATACTGTTTTTATCGTACCTATCTATACCGTTTATCGTATATCGTTTATCTATACCTAAATTGAAAGGTCACCTTTGAAAAGACGAAGCGTGCCACTTACTTATTTTTTACACATACCGATTTTTTGTACCACATGGTTTTCGTGAGTTACTAATTATAAATAGCAATTTTCTAATTTTGGTAACACGCAATATTTTTTATTATTATTAAAAAACGTGAAATACTTATTTCAATAAGCAACAACAGATCAGACTATTTAAAATGGGCATGGGAACACCTATCAATTCCGGAAACACCTGTTATTCTTAAACAAAATCATTTGAATCATTGAATCATTTGATCATTTGAAATCATTTGAATTTTTTAATGTGTGTAAAAAATTGTTTTTATGTCTCGTAAACAAACTAAAAATGGATCTTGTTTTAGAGACCAGTTATTTTATTACATAATTTGAGTACATTTCGTCAGTAATTGTAAGAATAGGCCATCGGTAACTTTCTTATCCTTATAATATTATTCTCCCAACACTTTGAGAGATGCATCCATGCAAGGTGCATCTATGCACCTTGATTTTCAACTCGCATCCACGGTCTACAGAAACTGTACACATCAGTGTATTATTTGCATGCATACGGTCACGCTTATCAACGCGTTACAACAAGCGTTCTATAAGTAGTTATTATAATAGATGCAGGTGTCAGATACAATGATACATGTTTCTACAGATGTGATGACATGGAATTAATGCAAGTGCATTATAAGTATTGTATAGACTCCCTTTTATACATATAATACAATGAGATACGCTAATATCATACATCCATCTCTCTCTTATTCTATCGCAAAAGCGGTTTACAATATAGTTCGATTTTTCTCTCTTTGTTTAAAGTCTGGCTTGGATATAGTAGAGTTGAACGAACCGCCGTCGCCAAATTTGGTGAAAACTAATAGGACAGGTTTATGTGGAGTTGGGGGGGGGGGGGGGGGGGGGCAAGGTGACATGAAGCGGATCCTGTACAGAGATGCTGGGGGTTCTATCTCATCTTAGGTGACAACAGGAAATGGATAGACATTATGTTTTTTGGCAGGCGTGATTTTGATTATTTAGTGGGAACATGTTTGGTTTGTTTTGAATTTTAATTTTACTGTTAGTTGTTTTGAATATTAATGAACTGGTATGGTAGAAATGTATAAAATATATTCTTACGTTGTCTGAATTTAATGAAGTTCTTGACGGTTCACAATAAAAATAAATTAATATTATATGCCATAAACATTCATTAGTGATCAAAAGTAAATACAATTAATTAATTAATTAGTGCCAAGTTTATAAAACCAGTTCTATATTTGTACGGTAGGACGAGAAAATAGATATTAAATCAACACAAAAGATTCAATGTATGTTGTACAGAATACAAACTTTAGGTTTTATTGTTCAAATAGTTTTGATTCTCTTCAACTTAAAAGTTAATCAACACAACGGCCCTTTTCAGGGCCATCAGAGGAAACCAGAGCAAATACCTAACGGATCCAACATTAAAAATATTAGTTTTCGGAGAGTTGCTGACCAATTCTTCCTCCGCACTTATGCCCCTTCAATACTAAGTGCGTTCACCACTCAATTCCCCCGTCATCATCAACTTGTCATCCGCGTAGAGATTTGCTATGAAACAAACCATCTCGACAATGGATCATCGCAATGCTAATCCAGCGTGGCTTCACTCTCCACTGACACCTGACATGTGTGCATCGACCGCGATATGAACCCGGACTCTCGAGCTTATGTCACGTGTTACTGTGAGAATCTCTGTCATTAGACGCAGTGACCAATGCGTTTTCATGCGATGAGTTAGACGTATGTAGAGGTAGAAGGCCCGATGTCCATGGCAGTGGCTCTGGAGGTGAGCGAAATCAAGTAATTCAAGAGTGAAATCGGTTTTTAAGAGAACTTCAATTTATAACTGGAATTGTTGACTTCAGTCAAACTATGCAATGATAGAACAAGCAAGTGTACAAAAATTACAAAAGTGTGCAACGCATAATAAGGAAATGGACATCGGACCTTCTACCTCTGAAGTAGAGGTACCACAAGAGAAGGGAATGAAAAAATCAATGCTGAGAAGCATTTTCTCAGCAAATGTAGCTTTTAGCTTTTAGTTTAAAATATGGATATAAGTTTTAACAACTTTAAAGCTGTCAAAAGTCCACTTGGTTTTACAGTGTTTATAACGTCGTATTGTACTGCAAAGAAAGATGGTACCTTATGGCTACCTATACATACAGAATACAGACGAATGATTGTGATAATGTAGATGCGAAGGAGGCGGTCGTGTCCTATTAGTCGGGAACCCTCCCAGCATTTGCATCAGCTGAGGGCTCACGGACAACTTACGAGGAAGGATGAGAACCTGGAGGGTTACTCCAGAGGGTTACTAACTGAGAGAAAACATCATGAGTGAATCTTATATTATACTAGAAGATTTTATTTAAAACATGTTATATACTTTCATCTCGAGCCTTGTTCCCAAAAATTATTCCGTGTAATTCACACTATAATTTTGTAAGATGATTAAATTTGTCCCATGCCTCAAATGTAACAACGGAGACCAATTTTTTATCTTAGAAATGGCCCAAAAACGGTCATTTGTTGGTCGTCAAATTTCCCAGGATTAAATTGATTACATACCATGACAAGTTGTTTATTTTTCTTTCTCGACTAACGATCATGTAAAACCGACTAAATCTGTTCAGAGCTGATTCTGTAGGTTTCCATGGAATTCTCTATCGAAATCCATCATTAGCTTAACAACAATAAATGTGGGTCCATTAAACATACTCTCTGATGCACGAAGAAAGAAGCTGGAGAAGAATCTTGATAGTTTATGTACCGAGTGTCGGCAGGTGTAAAGCGTTCGCCACTTGCACAGCAATCAAACGATTACTCCCAAGACCACTTTACACTTTTACACTTTCAAAAGCATCTTTCAAACAATCAGTTTTATTACTTTTGTGATGTATATATGAGAATATACATTAAAATTAATGCAAAGAATAGTCTGTATATTTACAACCATGACATTAAAATATAAATAAATAATATTATTTATGTAAATTAAATAAATCATGTCATTTCTAAATGAACATTCTGAAAATGATTCTTTTAAACTAACATTAACCCATAAAAAACACTCCGTGTAAGAATACCAGCCAAGTCTCTTTAACTATAAAAAAAATAGAAGAAATCTAAAAATTCAGCACTGAAAAGTAGTGATATCAAAAAATTGGCCAAGTCAAACTTAATTTGAAAAACCAAAATATACTTGGCGCATCGGGTATTAATCTAGTATAGAAGTATATGCCAAAAATCATATGTACCTAAATATATAAAATATATCTATAATGCCCTTAAAAACGATGCGCCAAGTATATTTTGGTTTTTCAAATTAAGTTTGACTTGGCCAATTTTTTGATATCACTACTTTTCAGTGCTGAATTTTTAGATTTCTTCTATTTTTTTTATAGTTAAAGAGACTTGGCTGGTATTTTTACACGGAGTGTTTTTTATGGGGATATCACAATTTTTTTTAGTTTATTTAAACAATTTGTAACACATATCGAAACAACAATGACTAATTCCTTTAAAAAAAAAAGCCAGTTCCAATTTGGTTACTAAGAAAAGTTGCGTTTGGTACCAAAATATGCTTAAAGTGATATTCCATGAAGAAAAGCGAAAGATTTGTTCCAATCGGTCCAGCCGTTTTCGAGATATGGCATCACTTCCGGTTATCAAAATGGCGGCTGAAAACACACCACGTAGAATTTGTTTATATAAATGTTTTGTATCATTATAAACCTTGTGAATAAGTAGTTATTGTAGTAAGAGGTAATTAAAGTCTGATTTTTCATTTTTATGACGTCATTTCCGGTTTCAGTAATAGTACATTTCTGTTTAGACTATTGTATTTTCATATATATGACCGTCCGAATAGTTTGACGCTAGTTTCGTTCCGATCGGTTCAGCCGGTTTCGATATATGACGTCATTTCCGGTTTCAAAATGGCGACTTCCGGTTGGTTTTATAAAAAGGCACCTCAGACGCCAAAAGTGCACATGTGGTAAAAATTTCAGATCGATCGGTTCAGCCGTTTAGGCTGTGGCGGTGATAGCGGTGTTTCCTGATATCTGAATCATCATCATCATCTAAAGAAGAAGAAGAAGAAGAAGAAGAAGAAGAAGAAGAAGAAGAAGAAGATGAAAGTGATGTAATTTCACTGTTTTCACGGCCCTCTAGCTCGCAAATGGCATAACCTATTGTTCCCAAATTTGGTATATGTGGTGGGGTGGGCCATAGCTCGAAATTAGGATATTTCACAACAATGTGAGATTTTCCAATTTTATGATCCAGTAGACCGAAAATGCCATGTTGTTGCTTACAGTAAAAGTGTTTGGTCTGCTCCTCGGTTTATTAGGCATTTACGGTATGTTGAGTGATTGTGAGTGTACAGTACGACTTGGCTGGGTGGAGCGACCGCTCCACTAGATTCAAAATAGTATAAGAAATATAATTTTTACTTACTTTTCATTTAGTTTATTTTCAAACATTCTTGAATTATTCGCGTCTTATGGACAATACTCAATATAAATTGTATGGTATACTATGATTGTTCGTGAAAAACATCAAATCCTAATGAAGCCATTTGGCTGTGATTTAATTTAAAATTATTTATAAATCATTTTGAAACAAAACCAACATTTGAAGCGAAACATTCGGCATTTGGTTTATCCGCAATTAATTCCATTTATTCAACGACTCCGCCATGCTCAGTGTAATGCGAGTCTTATTATAAAACCTTGTCAACTTAACGTGTTAGATTCTCATGTACGTGCTAACTCACGTCCCAGCTACCTGTTACTTTTAACACGTCCAAGATATTGCATCACATCGTCATTCAACGCGGAGACCAATATTTATTAAGATATAAAACATTTCTTTTTATATCGGAATTGATTTTATAGTTACCTACCAAGCTTGTTTATGGTTGAAATAGACACGGAATATCTACGATGTCGTAAAAGTTTAGAGTGATGCAATGAGGATGATTTTATCTTACCTTTACCATATATGATCTGTAGTTAAAGTTGCAATTTGTTGATTTATAATTTATAATCCTGTGCGTTACCATGGACCCTGTGAGATATTAAATGCCTCTTAAAATCAGGACTTTATTCGCTTTTCTATAAACTAGGAAAACGCTCTTTGTAGCTCTAAAATAGACTTTGGATAATAGCAAGGAAGAAAATCCAACCAAATGCGTCAAAGGAGCAGTGATATTTATTTGAACTTCCTTTGAATAACATTTGATAAATATTTCAAAACAATTAAATACATTTTCGTAAAATGTTCTTAACTCTTGAAGTTCTTGACATATTTGTATGAAAATTATCAAAAGAACCTAAAATGTTGGTCCCAATGACCACGCAAAAATTTAAGTCGATCGATCAAAAAATTCCATTTTTAATTTTCAACCAATCACAGGATCTCGTTGAAAAACTATACTCGTGACCGCTCATATGACATTAGTGTGTGTGCAAAATTTCAGATCGATTGGTTGAACGTTGTGACCTGGGCATTGCCTACAAAACAAAATTAACACAGAGAAAGCGGTATGGGTCCCGTATAGACTTGGGGAGAAGAAAGTTTTGTCAGAACCTTCCAGAATCCGCGAAAGTCTTACTGGAACGACTGTCACGGGCATCAAACCCGGCAGTGAATGTCAAGGTCATCGCCTGAAAGAACTTACTGAATTCCTCATTACTGAGGTCCATGAAGGCCTATTCAAACATATTTATTTCTCAGTTCCCACTTTGGGTGCAATAAAATTCAGTAACATATTATAATCAGTTGAAGATGATCTTCGTAATCAACGCGTGATCTCTGTTATGACATTTACAACAGTCATCTGCTCCGAGCCTAGCTCATTATCTTTAAAAAAATCTCATCTTCGTTTCACGAAATTGCTCCCCAAATCCTTGGGGCAAGGTAAGCTGATGGTCAAAATGTTACTTTAATGAACCGGCGGCCACTTAGCGGCATGGCAGAAGTTGAAGATATGACAACATGTGCTCGCTGTTAGGAGAATTGCGTGACAAAATTAATCATGATGAGCGAGAAGATTCTAGGGGCTTGTCGGATGAAAGTTTTAGTCAAGATTTATATCACATTTGATGAGATACATATACATTCATTTTATGATGCATTATTTCCTCTGAACACTCAGTTTCCTGATCATGTTTTCAGTTTAGTTAATTTGTTTTTACATAATATAATTATTTCTTTACCATCAAGAGAGAAGGGGGTAAGAATCCACCTACATAAAAGTCTCGATTTATGTTGATACTTAAAAGTTTCAGCAATTTTAACACTCCTGTCAAAAGTCCACTTGTTAGCAAAAACAGGCTTCAGTACTTCGAATGAGACATTTGATAACTTGAATGCTGTTAAGACTTATTAATACCTCAGTAAATTGAGCATGTTTATGTATATTCACCTTCTTTCGATGTGCTGACACTGACAGTAACAAACTTATTTGAATACTTTGACAATGTGAACTTGATGCAAAAGTTTACACGCTGAATTTGATTGAGTGCAAATCGCTCAAAAATGAGTTAAATCCACTCAAAAAGAAACAATTTTGTAACATTTTTGAGTGGATTTAACTCATTTTTGGGCGATTTTCACTCAATCAAATTTAGCGTGTATGAAACTGTTTGATTCCCCCATCTGTATAGGTATGTTAACTCTACTCTGTGATATCAGGTGGATTAGGACACTGATTCAAAAATGTTTACGTTTTTTGATTAAAAAAGTATGAAACAATAACTTTTTGCAAACATTCAAATAACTCTACATCGGTCACACCGTGTGATGGAGAAGCAATTTTAATTTTTCAACCATTACACTATTTCGTAATGAAATTGTCCAAGATGGTTGCCAAATTTTAGTTTGATCAGATGAAACTAAAATTTCATCATAACTTAGAAAATATATGATTACCAACACGGTGAGAGGAAGCTTTTTAAATATCTTATACTTTTTAATTTCTGAAGTTAGTGAACTTTTCAAATCAAATTAGAATCTGATTATAGACAATAAAAAACCTCTAAGAATGGAATCCCGTTACAGAGGAAGAAAAATAACTATTTAATCGTTTTACAATCGTTGATATTTCTCAAGGTCTTAAAAACCGAGTGCATAAAAGTAAATAATATTAATTCTCGTTTCACTTTATTATAAATATCGAAAGAAACATCTCGCATAACAAGTTTGAAATGGAAAGTGATGTTTTTCTCCTGTCCATGGACTTGGCAGTGGCCGGTGAGGAAATGTCAAGAGCAAGTCTACCCATCATGCAGTGTGAGAGAGATAGAGTCTACCCGTCATGCAGCGCATCTGGCGTGAGTGAGTGAGAGAGAGACTACCCATGGTGCAATGCGCGGCCTTGCCACTTCTTTCTGCCAGGAAGCTTTCTTCCTCTTCGTCTAGTTCTTCGACCTCAATCACAATTACGTCATAAGCAGATGCAGACGCGAAATTATGCGGTGGACTGTGTTGTTGTTTTGATGAGATTGTGGTGGAAACTGTCATGAGATTGTGCTAATTGGGGGGGGGGGGGGGGGGTTCTTTTTACGTTCAGTACAAAAGATAACCGTGAGATCATTTTCAAAAAAAATTAAATCCTAAATTTTGACTTTAATTTTAAATATTTTATAAAATTTGTATATTGAAACATGTTACTTATCATAATTTCTACTAATTCGCATCATAAATATAATTCGCTCATTTGTTTAGTAAAAACCCCTTCTGAAATGGTAATTATTGTAAAAGAAGGATGCTGACCGATAAGAACGAATTGGAACCTGAGGGCTGGCCTAAGATACCCCAGGCGTCTATAATTGTAACTATCCCACTATGCTCCGAAAGTGATACCTAAATCACAATAAACCACGATCAGGATAGTCAGTAACTAGTTTCGAACCTGAGTCACGAGACTACAATCCAACAACCTGGGCGGTAAATGCAACTAGTATAATAAAATTCATACCACATTTTGAATCAGATAATTTTTTTCTTGAGTCTCATTTACATTTCAACTTTTGTTTTTTTGGACGATGAACTTTTCAAATAAGTATATTGAACCCGTGAAATAAAACAGTCCAATAATACATTCAGACGACCCGTTCTTGGTTTTAAATCGACGAAAAAAAATTCATCGCCGAAACGGTCAACTTGTTCTTCTTTGCGTGAACCAAATTAAAATTATCAAAACAGCTTTTTATAAAAGTGGAACTAAATTTGGCCAAGCCTTTAAACACTAAACAACATCGCTTGGGCCAGTCAGGGTTTAATGGTAGTTATTATTTAGGCAGGCCGACCAGGTTACTAATCAAAAATTTATAAATTATCAATAATGGTCTTGTTGTACACTCTTAACATCGGCATGGAACATTTTGATGCATTTTCAAGGAACATCTGTTCGCTTTAGCGAGATTGTGGTTACAGATTATTTGACAAATTATTTGAAATTTCTTAACCGTATTCCCATAGATCTTATGCACGAATGATTTTTAAAATATCCAGGAAGTAATTTGATTTTACTGCCGAAATCTGACTGTTGGTTTCGATTTGTTATTGGGCAAAGATGAAATCATGTTAATAGTTTGATTTTGAAATTCAAGGATGTCAAAAGATATTCAAAGAAATTTAATGTACTTATTATCCATAGCCAACTGACATTTCGTGGTTGAAAAGCGTATAATTTAGTTCAATACAATGAAAAATTAAGTTTACCTGCGTCCTTCGGTAATCGGTAGTCTATAGCCACTCATTATGACATCACTAGAGTAAGTAATTATGTAATATATTACAGTTATGAGATAAACACATTATATTATATTAAATGTAGAAGTATTATAGATAATTGTGTTAAGTAGGTATTTTCTTAGGTATCTTCTTAATTGCTCTAATAGTTAAACGTAACTATGACACTATAGTTAGAAACATACATGAACTGTAATTTACCTTCCATCAATAACATAATTTTCCATCACTCAAGTTTAATGCTGATGGACATTTCATAATTGTTCCTGTTTACAACTAAAATTACTATAGGCACCGAGTGTTCGCCACGAGTGACAGAAATAAGCAACATTTGTGGGAATGATCTTCAACTGTTTCATTTCTCATTGGCCGTGACCTAGCAACCGATCAGATGTCAACAAATGTACTCAAAATATTTCGGAATCAGAACTAAGTCGCGCAAATTAATATTGTGATCAGATTCAGTGAAATTGTGAACACTTTGTTGTTAATATTTTGTAGGCGAATAAACATTAGATAAACATGTGTAAATTTTAAGGAGTGATAATGCGTAATATGTGCAGCAACATAACATATAACTGCAGCGACTTGGACGCCTTGCCAAAGGTAAGCTTCCTTCCCACAGATTAGGTGGCTCTGTCTGTACTTTTTGTAGCGCTATCTGTTGTCTAAACACGCTGCCTATAGGCATTACAATAAGTGCACTAGAGTTGAATAAAATATTTACCTATATATTTATTTTTTGGTAGAGTTGTAACTTGTATGTTTTGGCAGTATAAATTTTCATGCTCTTTCCATTGTACAGTTCAGATTAATCCTCTGATCAATCTGAAATTTGACACAAAGATATATCTTCGATTTCAGAATCACCTGATTATTTTTTCACAGTCAATGGTAATTTATTCGAAAAATAAAAATCATTCAAATTTGTGGTCTCAATTGTAATAAACTCTGAGCTAAATTCATTAACAATTTTATTAAAGTTATAATAATGCATCCTTAAACTATTTTATTCCGCTATTTGAATACTTTTTATCTATAGATCTAAACTGTTGAGATAAGAAAATTGTGATGCGAGAGCAAAGCAACGTTGTCGATTTATATGATCGCATCCCTTGTAACAATACAAGCGCTTTCATTTAAGAAAATAGCATCTTTGTACAAATAGCTTCTTTGTACAAATAGCTTTTTTGTACAAAAATATTTTTCAACATTTTCTACCTAAACTTTCTGAAACTCATTATAAATTTAAAAATATATGAAACATAACAGTACCAATTATTAAACACTCATCAGTAAAACTTTCTAAGAAAATCGAAAAAATTAATAACTGTTTATCAATTTTGTTCCACTGTATAACAACCAAGATTGGAATTCCCTTCACAACAATGTCTTCGCATGAATCAGTAACATCATATCAGCTATGAGCGCTGATTGAATTTCTTTTCAATTGAGAAACGTATTTAAAGTGTCGATCATAGCATGAAATATTTCTCTGAGTCTGTGTTTTGATTTAGTGCCAGAGGTGTAGGGAATGAATGATGGAAACAAGTTTCACGGCTCAACACTGGGGCGGGCAAATCACCGTTATCCTTGTCGTTTACACACAAATTGAACGCCGCCAGAAACCAATCTTGTCTTATTTATTAGGAATCATTAAACGATAAAAACGGTTCATAACGCATTGTTATAAGATGCTATTATCGTGACCATGCTATGTTTCATCTGAGTTGTAAATGTGTTATTTCATATTAAAACATGGCAATGTAATATTTTTTTATGTAATCGTGACGCAGATATTTTGGAGATGGTAATAAAATGGTAGAGGAAACAGAAGTGAGTTTAGGGAAATTAAGGGTGAGCGCATATTGTCAATATCATCCCTTATAACGACTTTCTTAAAAATAATAATGGCGACGGATGAATGATTATGATGGTAGGAAGATCTAGTCGGGCGCTAGCTCGACGCTGCCAAGCACCGCTCTAATACAACGTGCGAGCTACTACCAGACTTATACTGCAAGCGCTTCGGGCCCGATTTCGGGGTGTCAGTACGCATGCAAGCATTTAGAAATGAAAGTTGAAAACCATGGTTATCGGGTATATTTAGCCACCTGACAACACCTAACCAAATATCAAAGTGCTGCGATCATCCCTTCGGGGTGAATTTTGGGCCTCAAACATGCAAGGATTGACTTTCATGTTAGTTAGTTAGTTAGTTAGTTAGGCACGGTCAATTTGTTTGCCCCTCTCCACAGGTTGAACGGTTTGTCCTAGAGAGTTGAAATTTGGCAGAGACATAGAGTCATATTTATAGCAGTGCCCTTTGAAAGAAAATCTGAAACATTTTGACCGGAAGTGAAGTTATTACAATTTTAAATTTTAAATATTTTAAAAGTCAAACGGGTCCATCGAGAGTTTTGAAATTTGGCAACAATAAAGACAATGTATTGCTAGACACTCCACTTCAAGAAAAATCAATAAATATAAACCGGAAGTGGGAAAATTATCAATATTTACGTTCCGCCCTTCTTCTTTGATACACTAAACAGCGGCTCTAATTCCCATCGGACTGATAGCTCATGTTAGGAAGGCAGCTGGCTTCGACATCTGCATAACACGTTCGATTCCCGATCCCGGAAAACTTTTTTTTTCATATATTATTTTTTAATTTGTATAAGCGATGATACCTTCATGGATATATATTCAAATGAGAGGTCCAGGGATGCTGTGAAGATCATCAATAGACCGAAACATCGCAATCGCGGCACGCCAGTTGCCATCGTGAACACTGAAGATATCAGGGAATCAGGAATTGCGCACGTCGTTTTACGCTCCACCTTTCTTCTTTGATATACTACACAGGTTTATAAATCAGTGTGGCGAATTGGCTCGGTCACATGAGGCAAGTGACTTCGATCACGGCGTTGCCGGGTTCGATCCCCGTAACAAACGTTTTATTTTTTATCTTTTTATTTACTTAAAAAATGTTTAACCTTCTTGTGTATATATTCAAAATGTTAATCCGAATACATTCAACGATTACATAGCTACTCTTTTTAATATTATACTCATTGGACTCTAGTAATGATTGTCAATGTACACGTTGTACGTAAAGTTGTGCAATAAAACAATTCGTGGTCATGCTAATCAACAGAATCTTGGTGGCTCAGTTACTAAACTAGAAACCACACAAAAAAGGTTCCATTACTGGGTGCATAAGGTTGTCACAGCTTTTAATTTATCCGAATTATTTAATTATGTAAAATACAGTTAATTAAGTAAATAGTACAATTCAGTGAAGGCTCCATAACTAATATTCAGAGTATTAGGTGTTTACAACTTTTCATTTGTCACACTTATTTAATTATTTAAAATAGAGTTAATTTGTCAATATTGGTGGCTCAACAAGAAACAAGAACATTACGAAACAAGAAACCAGACAAAAAGGCTCCATTACGTGCATCCATTACGTGCATTAGGTTCTAAAATTAATTTAATTATTTTAATTATGCTAATTTGTCAATCTTGATGGCTCAGTTACGAAACAATAAACCACACAAAAAGGCTCCATTACTAGGTATATTAGGTGCTCTTTGCTCCTAATACTCTAAGAGACTAATGCTCTGGTGCTCTGGTACATTTTTAATAAATGAGACTACCAATGGATGCTGTGAAGATCATCAATAGACAGTAACATCGCCATCGCGGCACGCCGGTTGCCATCGTGAACAGTGAAGATATCAGGGAAACAGGAATTGCGCACGTCGTTTTACGCTCTACCTTTCTTCTTTGATATACTTCACAGGTTTAATTTCAGTGTGGCGAATTGGCTCGGTCACATGAGGCAAGTGACTTCGATCACGGCGTTGCCGGGTTCGATCCCCGTAACAAATGTTTTATTTTTTTATCTTTTTCTTTACTTAAAAAATGTTTAACCTTCTTGTGTATATATTCAAAATGTTAATCCGAATACATTCAACGATTACATAGCAACTCTTTTTAATATTATACTCATTGGACTCTAATAATGATTGTCAATGTACACGTTGTACGTAAAGTTGTGCAATAAAACAATTCGTGGTCATGCTAATCAACAGAATCTTGGTGGCTCAGTTACTAAACTAGAAACCACACAAAAAAGGCTCCATTACTGGGTGCATAAGGTTGTCACAGCTTTTAATTTATCCGAATTATTTAATTATGTAAAATTCAGGTAATTTAGTAAATAGTAAAATTCAGTAAAGGCTCCATTACTAATATTCAGTGTATTACGTGTTTACAACTTTTCATTTGTCACACTTATATATTATTTAAAATAGAGTTAATTTGTCAATATTGGTGGCTCAACAAGAAACAAGAACAACACGAAACAAGAAACCACACAAAAAGGCTCCATTACGTGCATCCATTACGTGATCACAACTTTAAGTTTCTAAAATAAATTTAATTATTTTAATTATGCAAATTTGTCGATCTTGATGGTTCAGATACGAAACAAGAAACCACACAAAATGGCTCCATTACTAGGTTTATTAGGTGTTTACAACTTAGTAAAAATTATTTCATTATTTCAGATGTTGTAATCTGTCAATCTTAGAAGCTCGGTTACAATAAACAAGAAACTACACTAAATGGTCCATGATAATTAATGGAAATCTGTGGGTATGAGAGATTTAAATTTCATTTCATCATCCAACAATGCTTACGTTAAAAAGTTAGAATAATAAAACGCTTTTAAATTGTCATGATTTATTTCCAAACTGTGAGTCAAAGTCTCATCAAGTGACATTGTTTAATGGAAATAAATGAAACTGAAACTGATGTTCCTCCTAATTTGACACTAATAAAATAAACATTGGTTTTGATGCGAACGTTATATACGAAAGTGGTCTGGCTTGTTTACATCGGCAATACAATAATATTCTTCAAGTATCTAGGCAATATCACGAAGTTGTTTCCTGGTTTGAAAATATGAAAATATTATCTTCCACAGCAACATCACAAAACAATATAATAATCACTAAATAAGATCAGTGGACTAATTAAAATGCAAGCTCGATAACTGTTTACAAGTACCTATAGAAGAAGACAACAATACTAAATGGACATCGATCGTATTTGCCATGAACAAACAAATGTAAACATTAAGTTGACCTGACAGGGAGAGGCAGAGAGGTGGAGATGCCAGGTATAGGCCGGCCCATGCTATCCGTGTACATAGGCGAGTAAGGCGGGTAGCGTAAATTTCATCACCCGTCATACTCCTTCCCACCAGCACTATACACACCAGGTGGCTCAGCTAGTTAATCTTAACTAAGTTCCTTTTAAGTTACATTGCCTTCCAAAAACCATCCGGATTTTATTTAAAATGTGTTGTAAACATCTGTAAGCCTGCACGCTTTACCAATTGAGTTTATACTTCGGAACTTTGACATAAAAGAGTGAACATGGGAGAATTTAAAAATGAGGAAACGCATTTGCAATCATCTTTCGTGTACCTTTCAGTTTACCTAGTGGCGACAAATACGCGTTTTACGAGATGAACGCACAAATTCCGGTTTACACTGAAACAATACACCTACAATTTACGTTATTCACATGACTCAAAGCTGTGAACTTTTAACAAATTATAATTTGATATAACTCAAATTCAACCAAAAGAAATGGACCCTTTCGTTATACTAACTTCGGAACTATTGAAATAAAAACAGAAAACTTTAGACAAGAAGTGACGTTGTTGGCGTTAACTGTAATGATAGGTAACACTTAATGATCAGTGAAAGCTGCTATAAACTTATACCCCATATGACATGTTGTACAAAAACAAAAACTTGTAAAAAAAACTGCCAAGCACCTTCCCACTTAAAACAATTGAGATCTAAAAGAAGGGCCAAGCAATAATATATTGTTTAAACATTTTCGCACTTAAAATTCGTGAAATCATTTCGCCCAGTTACTGCCGCCAAGCACAACACTAAAAACCTAATGTTGTGTCCAAATTTGAAGAATACAATCTAAGTGAACCATCATTGTAAATTTAACAAAATTATAAAAATTAAAAACGACTTCAAAATAAATTTAAAATTGAAATTAAAAAAATTAAAAATAAAGCTTGGCGCATTGAATTTGCACCGACCATATTGTAGACTTCCTCTATCTTCTTCCTACTTTCTGTCTTTCTTCGGCTCCTTTATCGTCATCTTCTTTCTTATGTTGCCTTCTTCTTGACACAATGCGCCTAGCTTTATTTTTAATTTTTTTAATTTCAATTTTAAATTTATTTTGAAGTCGTTTTTAATTTTTATAATTTTGTTAAATTTACAATGATGGTTCACTTAGATTGTATTCTTCAAATTTGGACACAACATTAGGTTTTTAGTGTTGTGCTTGGCGGCAGTAACTGGGCGAAATGATTTCACGAATTTTAAGTGCGAAAATGTTTAAACAATATATTATTGCTTGGCCCTTCTTTTAGATCTCAATTGTTTTAAGTGGGAAGGTGCTTGGCAGTTTTTTTTTACAAGTTTTTGTTTTTGTACAACATTATAATGACGGTCGGAAGGGTCGTGGGCTATTAGTAGAGAACCTTCCCATCATTTGCCTCGCGACTGAAGTTTCAGGAAAGACGACAGTAGGAATAGATCCCGGAACCTCCGGATTACAATTCAGAGCATGTATCTACACCTGAGCCAACTTTTTTCACCCCCAACAATTATATTTTACTTCCTAACCATAGTTACATACATATACATTTACTACTGTATTCTTCTCGACCTGACTTTTATATACAGCCCTCAAAGGAGAATATTTATGCGTACCAGATTAAGGTTTGAATAAAACCAAACCATTTCCTGAATACTAACTGGGAGGCTCGACAGAGTATAGGTAGTTTATGTGTACCATATAACTTGAATCAATATAACTTGATTACAAATACATCTGAAAGTTATAACACTTCTTGTTAGTCACTTCACTTCACTTCACTTCTAAGGATCGACGATCTGTTTCAACAACTCCTCATCGTGTTCCAGATTGATCGTGCTGGTGTCCCTGATCGTGGTCGTCAGCGCAATGTCGTCGTCGCCGACCAAGGAGACCTCCAAGAACCACGACCTCATGAAGAAGTTGGGCCTCTCTCGTCGCCATCCCGCCCCGAATCATCACCGCAAACGCCTCGCCAGCGAGTCTCGAGGCTCGAACGCCGACTCCCACATGTTCGTCATCAAACTCCCGCCCAATCCTTACTACTACTCTCACTTCAAACCAAACAGCGGCCCGAACAAGTTGAAGAAGTTACAAATGGGATTCAAGAGCAACGGAAAACCCGGAAAGATTTACCACTGGAATCTACCGACTCTAAATAAGATGGCGGACTCCCGACGATATACTTCTCGACGCAATGACGTCGTTTCCAATGATGTGACGCCGTTGAAGGTCGTCCACGTAGAGAAACCGACGTCGCTGATGCACGGGTACATGACGAGGAAGGTGACGAGGTTGGAGAAACCCGCCGTGTCGTATTACGTTCCCGTGCCGCCCGTACAGAAGACCAGGATTAATAAGTACTTCAACGGGAACGGGAAGCCGCACTCGTTCTATGTCATCGAGAAGAGCAAGAAGCCGGCGAAATATCACCGTCTGTTGACGTAATCGTGAGGAGGATGGCGGGACAGGAGGCGGTGAGCGTGTGTCAAATTCAAAGTGAAACGGCCAACTGCTTAATCTAGACTGAATTTTTAATAATAGAACATTTTGTAGATTTTGTTATCTTCGAAATTATTTTTTATAATTTTTTTATACTGTATCTTCTAGATTTTAACTTATGAATAAAGTGTCTTTATTCGTAGGTTCTCATGGTACGCAGATAAGTAATTATATTGAATTATGGCCGAACTATGTTAGTGATTAATCAATAAGTGTGGGCACTTTTTCAGAAATGCTGAGAATATTTACGCTAACTTTTAGAGAAGTGCTAAATCAAAATAAAAGTAATCTCAAGATTAAGGGCATAAAATAACTCATTATAGGTATAATTTTCTGTAACATGAGAGAACTTGAATTGAATTTACGAAAAATGCTTCTTATCTTGGAAAATTATGTGTGTTTATATTATGTGTGTTTTCTAATTACTTTTGATAACTCAAAAGCTAGACCATGATAAATACACAAAACGGAGCATTTTTGTGTGTATTCTGTTCCCTTATCTGTTGGACCAATAGTATTTTCGCCCTTTATGTCACTTAAATACTGAGAATGCGTGAAATACGTTTTTTATTTGTCCTGCAGCTTTCTTCGTGCTCTGGAACTAAGTTATTTTTCTCTGAATATATTTAGTATTCGTTACATGTGTTTTATAATAAACTGATAGATAGTCTTGTATTTCTTGTAAATTCATTTTCCCTTCACGCAACCAATAATTATATTTATAAAATCTTTGACTAACGACTCCTAAAAATCATTAATTTTCAAAAGATATTTTTCACGTAAGATGGCACACGAACATTCTTCAAAGTTTGTTGGCCACTAATAAATTTCATCGACGTGAAAAGATCTTTTGACTCCTCCATTCATCATTCATCCATAGTTAATTATATACTATTTAAAACGTTTAGTTTTTTAATGGCACTAGTTAACTCCCATTCCCTCATTTTGTTCGAGTACCAACTATATTTGCATACTCGCTAGAAAAATTGCTGTGATTAGTTTCAAATGGAATTCTGCTCGTTAAAATGTTGCACTGAAAATTGTATGTTATAATTATTTTGCTAAACGAAGAAGGTTATGTTTTTAATAGTTAAACTGGGTAGGATAAAAGTTCTAGTACAGAGATAATTGCTACGGGTGATCATTAGGTACTTGAAGTCATGTATAAAACTTGAAGTTAAGGTGAAAACAAGTATTTCATGGAGAAAGAAATAGAGTGTTTATGATATTATAATGATTTTATTTTCTAACTTGTAATGTCAGATTACGTACACCCAACATAAGATAAAACGGTAATCGAAAGAAATGGATTGGCCGAAAAAAGATTGTATGGCATCATCTGATGAAGTATGTGTTATCATGTCATCTACCTCTAGTAGGTGAGCTCTGATTTCATTAATAATAACAAAGATTGATTGTCAAGGAACCTGACCAGCATCCAATACATTTCGCTCAAATACCGTTTTATGATTTGTTGAGTGTACATAAACTCTTAGAGACTGAGCAAATCAAGTAAATAGTTAATTTTTAAAGCTACATATTTTTTACTAACATTTCCTCTTCATGAAAGCAAGTTAGGTTGGTACCTTGAAATCCAGGACATGCACAATAAATTTAACAAATTTGCATTTTTCAACGTAATGTTTAAAATATTGCTTCAAGTTTCCATTCAAGTAGCATTGCATTTATACAGTTAAACTATATAAATTATAGGTAAATAATGTACTTCCAGAGACTTATTTTACAGGCTTTACCATTTATTATTCTCAAATTAAAGTACTACAGACATTTAGTCCTTATCTAAGCACCAAATTGAAAAATGTTAATAAAACTCTCGGTTAGAACTGCTTTTTCACTCTGATTTTATTACTAAAAAGGAGAAGTGATAAATGCAATAAGACTTCCAGACAGCTTATTACGTTATTAAGTATATTGCCAATAAAATAATATACCAATTTAACAACACAGATTAATTTAGATAAGTATCTCTTGATTCGCTGGATCATCCGTCACTTCAGGCGTCGCTTACAAGAGTCAACCACAAGATATCGAGGAGGCATCCAGAAGAACTTCTGCAATGAAAAACAATTGTAACATCATTTCCATCATCTTGCATATACCTCTACTGTCAGCAGTACTAATCATATATTAAACCCTCTTCGTAAAGGCAATCATAGATTTGAATAAATCTGTACCTCAGAGGTAGAAGGTCAGATGTCCATTTAACAAATGATTCTCGAATATTTGAAATGTAAGAGAATGCATAAGACATAGTAAGAGAATACTTCAATATAACAGTATTTTAGGCTTCTGTCAAATTGCAATTGATATAGCTTGATTACATGATTCCAAAATTGTGCAACGCAAAATTGAGAAAATGGACATTGGGTCTTCTAATTAAAAAAGTATCTGCAATTGGTCTTAATAAAAAGTCAATTAAAAAACGACAAAGCTGTCTTCCATTGAGAATAAAATTATCTCAAGAAAAGTTAAAAATATAGTCAAGGGCCAATCTTAACTATTTCTTGATCTAAGGGTACCTACTACATACGATTCACATGATGTCTAAGACATGGTTAAGACGCCCCACAAATGACGGACGCTGAGGAGGAGGTTTTCAAAGAATGTCGGCGGCGCTTCTTGCGTGTTCATCATCTGAACAAGAAGGACGCCTGCGACGCCCAGCACGACGCCAACACTCACTCCCACTACATCAGAAAGAGTTTAGACGTTAAGTGGCCGAATTATAGTTAAAAAGTTGGTACACTAGATTTTGAATCAGGAAGAGTATGCAACGATTTATTAGAATGCATATTTTTATTAATTTGGTTTTAAAAAATGAATTTGATACTTACCTAATAATAGTCCGTTATGGGTTCCACACATTTCCCGAGCTTCTGTAACATGAGCACGTTGACATTAATAAGTATAATATTAAATCATTGCACTTTTTGAAGGTTTGGGGTTTAATGACTCCCAAAATTTTACAGCAACTTACAGGGTCATATGAAACATTTGAGTTGGATACCTATTTAGTGTGTGGAAAATCTTTTGGGCAATAATTTTTTTATTTATTGTTGTTGGATTTCAGAGCAGTCACAAAAATAAATCGAACCATGTCAAATTAACATTCAAAAGAAGCAACACTTTGTAGGATAAATAAATAAGTAAATAAATAAATAGTAACCCCTTATAAAAAAAGCGTTCCGAAAAAATAAATCAAACCACGTCTCTTCATTTCGAAGAAAAACTTTTGAGCATTGAAATGGTATTATATCAAAAAGAAGGTCACAATATCAACAATTGAAAGAGAAGCGTCTTATTATGAAGTGTATAACATCGCCAAGTGAAGTACCTGCGTCCCCGTGGTCGTTCTGCGCATGCTCCAGAGCGTCGCGACGCTGGACCAACACCGACGCCAGGTGGAAGACGGCGGGCGTCGCGCATGCGCTGCTCTGCGTCACAGCCTCAAGCGACTGACAGGTCACAGGAGCACTGAAGAAGCTGCAAGAAGATGTCGAAGCCATGAACACTTCGTCTTCTTGGTGCAACATTGATCAGGTACCTATTCTAGAACTTTTAAAACTCCAATATCTTTGGAATTCGATGCCATGCCATGTTAATCGTTATGGCCGTAACCGGATTCCATCAGAATGGAATTGGGAAATCGTTCTGGAATAGACCTCCAGGTACCTATCAGAGTTTAAATGAGATTTTTATACCAATTCGTATAGAACTGTTTAAAGTGTTTACACGCATGTCATAACAAAATGCAATTTTATACTCATCTGTCCTTAAAGCACATTGGTTCTTGACTGAGGTTTTTTCGTTTCCCTTGTTTATAAGAAGGTATCTGTCTAATAGGCCACGACCAACTCTTTCCCACCATTTAAGTATAAAAACAAAAACAAAAATATCCATTAATTACTATTCTTCATCATCATTATTCAATATTTTAGGTTTAGTTTGCTGATGTAAAAATCAGATCGGACTATTTCAAATCCAGCAAAAGCAGATGACTGTAAGAAGTGTTGAACTTACTTGGAGGCTGAATGAGATCGCTTGATGCTGGAACTGGAACTTCCATCGTAGCTGGAATCGTCGTCGCTGGAACTCTGGTCACTCGAATCATCTCCAGAAGCTCCAGACTAAACATGAATAATCATTCAATCCATCAGCACATAGTTTAACTCCAAACGTTTAGATCTATTTCATTTATACATTTGAGAGCAATTTGTGAAAGTTGCTAAATTACATTTTTTCCCATTGTAGTGGCACCCTGCAGGTATCTCATTTTGAGGAATAAAATATACTCTTATTTCTTTGAAAACTTATACATAAAAAGGCAATTTTGCAGCAAAAAATGAATTCTAGCTGGACTTAATACTGAATATTTGAGAATTTAAGCTAAACAGTAAATATGACCCAATGATTGGAGCCCACTTATGTAGATTATATTCCCCTTCTCTCGTGGTAAAGACAGATGTGAACTTACATCCCCATATTTCGATCCAGGACGGCTTCTACTGGAGTCGATGACTACGGGCTCTGCAGGTTCCAATATGTCTGGAACTTGCGTCGTCTCAGGTTGAATATTCAGTGATTCACTACAGATCGCCGTCTCCACGTGCTGCGGTGACGTCACAGCTGGCGACGCCGTCACGACGCCTGACGTCGGCGACGTCGTCACATGTCTCGACGTCGTGCTAGCCTCCGACGCCGTGACGGGTCGCTGCAGGCGGCTGGTGCTCGGCGGATGGCGTCTCCTGAACATGAGATAGTTCTAGTTGGTACAGTTATACAGTTTTATTTTATTTTATGCGATTTGTATTGCTTCAACTTTTCAAATTGCACTAGGAAGTATGTACAACAATATGATTACAGTTCACATTTTACAACTTAACGCTTTTAATAATCCATGAAATATGAAGCCTTTTATGTAGATCAATTTCAATTTCTCTTGTGGTAGTAAGTAAAAAGTGTTACACCCTCTGTCTTCAGCCATCATTCAAAATTTGAAAACGATACAACAGATCTGACGCGCACCTTTTTTTTGATAGTGTAATATTCTAAAAGTAATTCAAATGTTTCGTGCGGCAAGTATAAGGCTATGGTCGAGGACAGGCATAGATGAAACCGCTCTAGCATGGGTTGCCCTAAACCTGGCAATGCTAAAGTGGGTTCATCTTGCCTGTCACCGACTCTAGGATGAATTGAGTAGGCAGTGCCTAGCGTCCTACACACGCTCGCACGCCACTGTGCCAGCTTACCTCTGCAAGACACCTGTTCGGCCAGTATCTCATGCCAGAAACGTCTTCGTGGTAGACATATGCGACTCATAGGCAGTGCCTAGTGTCCTACACACGCTCGCACGCCACTGTGCCAGCTTACCTCTGCAAGACACATGTTCGGCCAGTATCTCGTGCCAGAAACGTCTTCGTGGTAGACATATGCGACTCATAGGCAGTGCCTAGTGTCCTACTACACGCTCGCACGCCACTGTGCCAGCTTACCTCTGCAAGACACATGTTCGGCCAGTATCTCGTGCCAGAAACGTCTTCCTGGTAGAAATATGCGACTCCGAGAAGATTCGCTTTGGCTGGAGAACTCGGGGAGTTGCGGACCGCTCTTGAGACTTTTCAGAGTTTCGGGTACTTATTTTTCTGTGAGAAAACGAATTTTATTTAGAAAATAACATTCTAAAACCACATGAATCCAAGGTGAATGAGAATCAAAACCATCAAATAAAGAAAAAATTTGATTGTATTGCCTGCACAATATAGAGCATTTTTTTTTTTTTAAAGAAACAAGTAGGTACTTTAGTAGCAGTTAAAACCACATTTACCTACTGTTCGTGAAATGTTTAATTAAATATAATCATAAGTAACCGATACAGTAAAATTAGAGTTGTATTAATCTTAACTTATCTTGCACGTACCTGCTTTGTGACTGCATTAGCGCATAAATGTCCTGGCGCACATTTCTCTCTATCTCAGACATTGCAATACGATCAGACGATGCAATTGCTTTGTTAAGTTTCAAATCCTGATGGTTGCAGGGTTCTCCGTTCTGTAATATCAATTTAAAACAGATAAGATGTATGTTACGTGAAGGTTAGATATCTATTCAACACAAATGAAGTTTACCTCATGGCTTATTATCCGCTGCATGACGGGAAAAGCTGGACTAGGAGCGTAAAACTCCTCTGGGAGTCTGGAATTAAAAAGTAGGTAGGGTAGAATTAAGAAAATGTAATATCAAATAATACTGGTATATGTTTTGAATCAATACAGAAGAATGAAACTTAATTTTACAAATGAAACACAATAATTGAAAATATTAAAGTAAGAATTAATGACTATAGATACTATTGAAGATATGCCAGCGTTTATAAACGAGCACTGATCAACATCTCGACATTATTTGACACTGTATTCTTATAATAATGCCTTATTTCTCTGAAAATGTGTAAGATTTGATAAACTGCTTTTCTTGATGATATTGCTAAATTTCAACAGAAACTCAATGAACGTTTCGAACAATTAGAAGATCTTGATTTTCAATTTCAACCAATCAGAGGATTTCTTCAGAGAACTCTGAGGATTTGTGTATATTATACAGGTTTAACATGTACATGTAGTACACTTGGACAAAGTAAAAAGGGTGTTTTGTACGAAACTGATTGACTGCTGGTCAGGTTATTTGACAATTAATCCCTCAAGAAATCAGAGTTCAACTACTATAGTTAGATAACGAGTTAGCTTAACTTCATCGAATGATGCCATTAAATTTTGTTTCAGCCATCCGTTTCTTTCGAATACCGTTTTTACTTTTTACTTTGGCCATGTGTACATCTCTATCATATAGAAGCAGTCTAATTTTTATGACACTATCAACTGGAAAAAACAACATCAAAATAAACGGAGACTGGAGACCAAAATAAGTTTCAAGAAGGGCTACGCTCTCTTTCCTCGATTTATCAATATTAATGAAGAGGTACATACATTCAGCCAAACCGCTGTAAAATTAGTATAACTTCATCCGAAATAAGATGTAAATGTAGCTGGTCAATAGTTTTAAACGAATAAATAGTTTCAGTAACTAGAAGTAGAACAGAACCGTTGTCTCAGAAACAATAATATTCTCAGATCTAATATTTATTGTAGGAGGTAAAAAGAAACAATTCTTTAAAATAATTATGTCCATTTTTCCTAATGCTTCTATTGTAGAGTATGCAAACAATGAAAAAATCATATGTCAATATTCAAAGAAAATGTTCTAGGTCATCAATTTTTTTGCACTTTGTTAGAAATAAAAATTGATCAGTAAAGTGATCAGTTATTTTAAAGGCACATGAATGAGTATTTCTACTTATATTTATTTATTAAAAACTCTGTCATCAACAATTGTTGGTTGCCAACAAAAGACACAGAATAATATACAACATAATTGATAAGATAACTAAATTAACAAAATCATGTGAAGTGACTAAAATTACTAAACATTTGAACTATGAAATTAATTATATAAATGGTGTTTCAAAATAATAACTGATCCCCATAAAAAAACACTCCGTGTAAAAATACCAGCCAAGTCTCTTCAACTATAAAAAAAATAGAATAAATCTAAAAATTCAGCACTGAAAAGTAGTGATATCAAAAAATGAGCCAAGTCAAAACTTAATTTTAAAAACCAAAATATACTTGGCGCATCGTGTATATAAATAGTATAGAAGCATATGCCAAAAATCAAATGTACCTACCTGATTATATATAATTTACCTATAATGCCCTTAAAAACGATGCGCCAAGTATATTTTGGTTTTTAAAATTAAGTTTTGACTTGGCTCATTTTTTGATATCACTACTTTTCAGTGCTGAATTTTTAGATTTATTCTATTTTTTTATAGTTGAAGAGACTTGGCTGGTATTTTTACACGGAGTGTTTTTTTATGGGGATATCACTTATTTTTTTAGTTTATTTACACAACTTGTAACACACATCGGAGCAACAATGACTAAATACTTTTAAAAAATACGCCATTTCCGAATTGGTTAATACGAAAAATTGTGTTTGGTGCTCAATATACCTAAGCTTAAAGTGATATTCCATGAAGAATTGCGAAAGCTTCGTTCCAATCAGTCCAGCCGTTTTCGAGATATGGTATCACTTCCGGTTTTCAAAATGGCGACTGAAATAACTGCCACCTAGAATTTATTTCTATAAATGTTATGTATCATTATAAGCCTTCTGAATATGTAGTTATTGTAGTAAGAGGTCATTAAAATCTAGATCTTCATTTTCATGACGTCATTTCCGGTTTCGGTAATAGTACATCTCTACTTTAACTACTGATATTCCATATAGACGACCGTCTGAATCATTTGGCGCTAGTTTCATTCCGATCGGTTTAGCCGTTTTCGAGATATGACGTCACTTCCGGTTTCAAAATGGCGACTACCGGTTGGTTTTATAAAAAGGCACCTCAGACGCCAAAAGTGCACATGTGGTAAAAATTTCAGATCGATCGGCTAAGCCGTTTAGGCTGTGGCGGTGATAGCGGTGTTTCCTGATATCATCTGAATCATCATCTAAAGATCAAAGTGGTGTAATTTCACTGTTTTCTCGGCCCTCTAGCTCGCAAATGGTATAGCCTATTGTTCCCAAATTTGGTATATGTGGTGGGGTGGGCCATAGCTCAAAATTAAGATATTTTATAACAATGTGAGATTTTCCAATTTTATGATCCAGTAGGCCGAAAATGCCATGTTGTTGCTTACAGTAAAAGTAGTTGGTCTGGCTCCTCATTTTATTAGGCATTTACGGTATGTTGAGTGAGTGTGAGTGTACAGTACGACTTGGCTGGGTGGAGCGACCGCTCCACTAGATCTCCTAATTACATCAAAAAATATCAAAAAATATCGTGTATTCAATTAATATCGTTTTATTTACTCCAAGATCAATTCAGCTTTTCTAAAATTCAATAACAGGTCGATTTAGCCTCCATAAATTGTTTTAAAGAATTATAAAAAGAAAGTAATTCCTTGCACTTTTTAATGACTACTTGTATTTTATGCAGGCTATGTTGCAGGCAGGAAGCCATAATTAAAAAAGGCTTTAAAAATCTTAATCTGATATAGGACCTACTTGCTTTGCAGGACAAAATAAACGTTCAGGTGATTTTTGATCCAATAAAATGCTCATTATTTGAGGTCAGCTAACTTCAAATGTATTAGTCAATCATTACATCAATCGTGTAATAAATGAAATAATTTGTCAGTTGTTCGTCCACTCCTTCAAAGCAAGAGTATCTTATTACGATATTATAATCTCGAATTAATCAAGAATATAGTAATCTTGTAATTATACGACGTGAAAACCCGTTTGCGAAGAATTTTTTACACTTCTCGGGGCCCGATGATTTTTCAATCAGGTTTTCAATGTTTTAAGTTTCCATTCTCCTTCCACACCTTTAGATGAAGAGAGATAGGGATGAATAAGGATAATGAACACGATTCACCAATTAGTTATTGAAAAGAACATTATATCCAATTAAATATTATATTGATTCGGCGATGGCTAACATTTTTATAGTTGCGAAGCAGGTATCAAAGAAGAAATCATGAAAACGATGATTTAGCAAGTCTTGTAACGACAAAAAACAGAGCAAGGATTTATTTATTATGGAAGAATGTGAGAATCAAATTAAGGAACTCCTTCATTTCTTAATCTGAAAAATAATTTAGAAAAAATTGGTGTGAAATGGAGAGATGTGGAATTAAGAAACAAGTAGCAGAGGAAGTTATATTTTAAAGTAATGAACGTTTGATTTGGGACTGGATTGACTAGCAGGCTTATTCTTTGATTTTTAGATCTATAATTGGTTATAGGCAGCGAGTTTAGATTACAGGTGGAGCTGTGAAATGTACAAACAGAGCCGCCTTGGGCTGTGGGAAGGGAAGATTATACCTAGTTTGGCAAGGCGTCAAAGGCGCTGCAGTTATATGTTATGTTGCTGCACATATTACGCATTTATCACTTCTTAAAATGTAAACAAGTTTATATGCAATCAAAATAATAATTAAGTGGACACAATTTCACTGCATCAGATCAAAATATTAATTTGCAAGCCTTGGTTTTAATTCCGAGCTTTTTTGAGTAAATTTGTTGACATTTGATCGGTTGCTAGGTCACGGCCACCATGGTCACGGCTAATGAGAAATGAAACAGTTGAAGATCATCTCCCACAAATTTTGCATATTTCTTTCACTCGTGGCGCTGGGGTTTGAACGCACGGTGCCTTTGAAAGAATTGGTTTTCTATAAAAATCCTATCAACTAATTTGGAGAAAAAATGTAAAATATTTCTTTAAATAAATGTTTGACCACTATTATATTAATTACATACATGAATTAGATAACAGAATAATTTTTAATCCCTAATAAAATTTGTGTTCATAATAAAAATCAGTTAACATCCATGGATTATATTTTTAACATTTGTACGTACGTTTGTACATTTCATCCATTTGTCAAATTAATACTAAGAATACTGCATTCTGGAAATGTTTGTTATAACCCGTGATTGACAGTATCTATTTTTTAATTATGTTTAAATTTAACATCAATTTAATACCATTTTAATGGTGATAGTGCTGCTACAAGTAACAAATTAAAATTATTTGCATTACAGTTTAAATGTAATCTCACCCATCAACCCCGTTTTCTTCTCTCTGTAACATTCCTGTAGTCAAGCATGTAAACGATGCAGCTTCACTTTCAGTATTCTCACTTCTTTGAATGCGACTAATTAGACTCTGAAAGGATTTATTCGATCTCGCGTTGAATGAGAAGTTGTAGAAATAGCTTCTTGTCAAGTGTCGCTGCTATTAGCCATGTGTTTAGCTCCAGTGCAAGGCGACAGCTGAAGTGACGATTATTTGCCGTCGGTGCATTTCTGCTTCTTGCGTTGAACTCTCTGTATGAGTGAAGCAGGCTTGCTACGAGACAAGGGGAACTTTTATTGTTGTGTGTTATGGGTTAAGTTATTTATTTATTTTAATATTTATTGGTGGTACTGATGTTATTTAATTTTATGTCATGCACAAATAAATTTGAAATTGGAAAAATTTAGGCTAGTATGGAAAATGTGTGACCGCATGTGGAAAGATTTTGAGTTAGATTTTTAATCCAAATGGTTTCACGTCGGCCAAATGGCCAAACAACAAGCAACTTAGTTAAAACAGTAACACGTATAAATTTGAAATTGGAATGAATCGCAATGAATGGAGCCTTTTACATAGATTATATTTCCATTCTCACGTGGTAAGTTTATGAGGTGTTGTTTTGACGTGTTCTTTCATTTGGAAATAAATAAATGTGAGTCTAGATTTTCTGGCGTTGATGCTGTGTGATGATTAGAGAAAGAGTTTTGATAATAAAGGCATTAGATACTTAGATATAATATAGATATGTATAGATATTTGTGTACGATAGAGGAAAATTTTGTATTAGTTAACCTTTCACGATTGTTTCTAAAACATTATGGGGAAATACGATGATGAGGAAACATCAATTTCAAATAATTACTGGTCGTTTACCTAATCCCTAGATATTTTTAAGTTAGTAGTCCTGTTTTTAACATAAATATCTGTATAAACTGTGTAACAAAAAATCAAATCAACGCCTTACAAATTACGACTTTACTCTATAGAGGTATACTCTAGACTGTGGACCATCGGTTCGATTCTCGAGGCATTTACACTCAAGATGTCTTGAGAGTGTCATCACCTGACTGAGGTTATTCCTGACTGAGGTTTTCAGTGTTTCCATCAGTCGAGAAACAAATTGGGCCACTAGAGTGACATTTTCAACAATTTTATTTTTATTACGTATAAGTTACACAAATTATATTTGATATATTAGCTATACACAGACGCAATTATCCCACACACTAGAAGACTGGTCTCTGGGGAAATAAAATAGTACCTAATAAACATCATAGAACAAACAAAACTATAAACTTAATAAAATATACCGCTTTCTTTCTCATCATCATCATCATCATCATCATCATCATCATCATCATCCACTCACGCGAGCTGCACAGTAATCTAAAAAACACACAACATTGTTTTAATCCACCCAAACTCTTCAAAATGACATATCCGTCATTGATTACAGTAATCATTAATTACGAATGAGTTAATTAGTAATTAATGATAATGCCATGTCAAACCCTCCCTACTGGCAGGTCATGACTGGGCGCCACCAGTTGGGCGCCACCCAGTATGATTAATAACTCTCAGACAATACGGTGAATACCCACGCCCGTAACATTGCACAATAATTATACAAGATCAAATTACACAAGTTACATTTTAATTCTATTCACATTGTATCACTTTTATTTAATTGGAAATTAAGTAATTATAAGATTTAATTAAATGTGCTTGTTTTTTTATGAAAGGGGCAGAGCGGCATGTACACTCGGCCAAACAAAAATTGAACGTTGACCAAATTTGAATGACTGCTGGTCATGTCCCATAACCAATCAAAGCTTGTTATTGAAATGTGAGGTCACCTACTAGAGTGAGACAATGAGATCGCTTAGACTGACTTCTGATGGTGCGATCTTACATTTATCAGCCTATCAGATTTATTGAACGTTCAATTTTTGTTTGGTTAAGTGTACCTCTATAGAGAAAAGTGTCACGAATTTCAGACGTTTTCTGACGTTTTACAGTGATAGTGCATGCTCGAATGGCCAGATATTAAAAACTATCAAGTTTTCAATGTGTCTCATCAATTAAAGTATCACATGTATCCAATAGAAATCTAATTTATTTTAACTGGAGCCAAATTTATCAGACTATTTTATAAGTATTTCGTTTTAAAAAACTAGACATTCTTAAAAGTGGAGAGAAGAATTCTCTAAGAATCCAGGTATTTTTGTATAGAAGAATGTTAGAAGAATATCGGTATCGACCTATAATAATCAAGCTAGTTTTGCTTGTTTGGTCAAAACCGATTATGTCACTAATTCTTTCTGATAATTACAATTCCCATCAAGATGTCATTAAACAAATGATAGTGCAGCAACATGACAACTGTTGAGGACATAAATGGAAGAAAATAGGTATTAAAACAACTTCATAATTGAACAATTTCGGATAAAACATGTTGATAATGATTATAAAAGTAAGTTACATGTTGTGTCAGGACTTTATTTAAGATCAAACATTTTTAATTTGACTGCTCAGTGTAATATGTACTTTGCAATTACATAGCCATTGTCTCAACGCAAGAGTTGTTTGTTGATTGTATGGAGGTAAATTGTTAATTAGTTACAAGTTGTCTATTGTCTGTCTGGCAAGGCAACCAATGGCTATACGTGCTCAATGGATGGGCAAATTTTTGCCGTTCTTTGTTGCATACGTGAAGAGTTGTACGCTGACTGAAGACCCTACATGGAGGTGGTTTGTTTATGGTGCGTGATCTTTCAACAGGGGTGAAACAAATGGTGATTATGATTTGTAGGTTGGTTGACCCTTGCTTGGAACGCAATGAGGTCAATGGTGCCATTTTAATAGTTTTATTTTGAAATATTGTTTTGGTTTGAGATCATTATTCCTGATGAGACAAAATTCGATGTCAGCAAATAAGCATCATAGCTTGATTAAAATAGATTTGATCGCTTTTCAGAGACATCAGATTTTTTTATACTTATACCATGATAAACTTATTTAAGGTACCTATTTCCTTTTGTTCAATTTCTGCGTCACGTACGAATTCCTAAATTATCATTATAATTAAAATTAAATGATCAAATGATTAAATTATAATCATTAACTATTTTGAAGATTACATTTAAATTTTAAACTTATAGCAATAAATCCCAAATTTGAATAATACCCCAAAAATGATTTTGTTTTTAAAAGGTCAGGGTTATTAGGAAAAAGATTGATTTGCACCCTAATTTATTTATAATTTATGTAAAAACTTCATTTTTTTCAGGGTACTTTCCTTACAAATTCGCAACCAATCTCACTTTTCCTACAAAACTCCATTAATTCCCATTTACTGTTAATTTAAAGATCATGATCCAAACTTGTAACCTATCAAATAAAAAGATCAATATTCCAAGCTACACAATGGCAAGACAAGTCAAGGCACTTGCTATTACTCTGCATTCTCTCTACAAAAGGTACCGCCGTTGGGTGCACTTGAAGGTGGTATTATTAGCCTAGAGGTCAGCACACATAACGTATGTGAGTGACCTCGGATGGGTGTTAACGTTCTATGGGTTCACTTTGTGTAGAGGTAAGGGTCACCGTGTGGTAGGAGTGGTACTGGACTAATATATTCCGCGGTTACGAGTAGGTACGGTTGAATAAGACAAATATCGGTACCTTGGAACAGGACGGAAGGGCGTCTATTTTTAGTTGCACACTTTTGGAATCATGTAATCAAGCTCCCAATTGAAAATTAACTGAAGCACAAATACAGTTAAAAAACCATCTATGTAGTCAGTAGTTTTTGTCTTAAATGTAAATATTTTTCTCTATCCGTATTAATCTTTTATATTTTCAATTGTATTGTTATTCTGTGTCTTTTTGGCAACCGAATTTTCGGCAGA
This sequence comes from Leuctra nigra, assembly GCA_934045905.1. Classification (NCBI taxonomy): domain Eukaryota; kingdom Metazoa; phylum Arthropoda; class Insecta; order Plecoptera; family Leuctridae; genus Leuctra; species Leuctra nigra. The sequence continues at coordinate 25,731,240 of OW203765.1, read as the reverse complement.
GTCTGTTAATAAAGATTTATATATAAAGTATTATCCTTCAAAATGACTGGTGTCACTTTACTAAATTTGAGTGAATGAATGAAGGCAGACGTACTATAGTTTTTGAGCTATCACCTCAATATCTGGACTGGGGGTGTGTTGTGTAGTAATAAAAAAAAATCGGGCAAAATTTTATTTAATAAATACATTTTAAAATTTGGATAGGTAAGAAATCTGATTAAAGTGATGCAAACGTCCAATACTTATCTATTCTTGTGGACACATTTTTGTATCGAGTCGACTGAAAAAGAAACAGTGTAATATAATTAATTGAAATTTTAATCAATTAAATCATTGTCTCATTAAATATTTAGTCCATGATTACAAACTACCTAGTAATCACTTCGTATTTTTTAAATTCTCTCCAATCTGAAATGTTGAAAGTAAAATGGGTAGGCGTCATTTATGATCTGTATAATTTTTTTAATGACAAGATATTATTACTATATTCAAGGGTAAAAATGGAACCATTTTGCAGGTCTAAGAGTAAATAGCTTCAGCTCTGGTCATAAAATAATAATTGAAACAACTTAATTCATATTAATTAGGGTTAAATTATCAGAACTATAAACAATTTTCATTTAACACTAGATTAAATTCAAGTACCTGTGTTTACATAACTACATATAATTATTGTTTTAAAACCGCAAGGAACATAGCCAGGGGAACCCAACCATTAAAATATGTAATTTTCGATAAAATGCTGAAATGGAAATTCAATAAAAGGGGGAAGACGCTGCCCGAAACGACGATCTGTGGTTATATAACAGGGTCTGACTATACCTCAGGGCGTTTGTTGCAATATTAAAACAATCGAAATTGATTTGGGCCTCTGAAATGGCAACTTTGGGGATGAAAAAGTATTGGGATAATAACATGAACATGGGGTCCCATGTTACGATTTTACAGACAGAACTTATCTCTAAATACTAATATTACACTCTTCAGTTCGAAGTATCGTGTAGGTATATTTTTAAACTATGACTGGAGCCGGATTTTGTGTGAAAGTATGTTTTTTGCGTTAAAGGTCAAACGAAGAAACGTACCATATGGCAATTTTCTCACAAGAAATGTATTATTATAAAGTTCTAGCTTACTTATTTCTAGCAAGATCCGTTTATTGGTTTCACTGGGAAATTAATTTATTGTTGATACTCGGCTTAACTGATCTGAAAGAGATGCCACAGTCATGGCCATGCATTTCTTGTATGACCCCCCCCCCCCCCCCCCCCCATTAGAGTAATGGGGTACTCTACACCCAACTACTGAGAGTTGGTACTTGGTTCGAATCATTCGCACGATCTTCTTGCAGTTATCTGCAGAAGATCCGATGGTTTATTTGCGCCTCATCTGGTCTAATGAGACGTATAATCTCTGATCTCTGTTAGGTGGTGGCAACATTCCAAGGTGCCGACTCAAATCAAATGATCTCAATTGAAGATTAAAACTGGTCGTCAATGAATGACATCAGAATGATAGGTTGACTACACAGAGCTTGGACTCTTGATTGTATGTGTTTTGATACTAATTGATTGCCGTCTTCAATTGTGGACCACCTGTATTTTTAACAGCTGCGCCTTCGTTACGGACATCTTTCACTAACAAGCTCTATCACCAGAATTACGATGATATCTTGAATGCTGAATTAACCAGATTTACTGTGAGTATAGGTACCTACCTAACAAATATTTTCACTGGATGGCAGTAGTAGGTACATGCCATATGTACTTGTGTCATTAACAATAAAGAAGGGATGTCAAAAAAGGCCCAAATGAACGCACTCAAATCAAAAATATTTTTTAAAAATAAAAATAAAATTAAAATATCTATTTTGTTTTATATTTATTTTTATTGTAAAACGTGAAAACAATATATTAGTATTATAAATATAATGTATAATAATTTTTTTCTTAATTTTCAAAAACAATTGTTCTAATAAGGGCCGGTATAACCAAAGTTAATCTGAGCCGGATTAACTAAATATTGGACTAAATTGGCGGCACAGCCAATCAGATACCTCAAAATGAGTGAAACAATTGAATTTAATCCAAAAGTTAGTTAATCCAGCATAATTTAACTTTGGTTATTCCGGGCCTAAGTGGATTAAATTGTTACAGTGGCTCAAGCAAGAGCGGAAAGTCAAAAAAGCAAAGCCCTCAAAATGTATGCCCCGTTTCTCAGAACAAAATTCACTCCAAGCTTACACAAAAATTTGTGACCACTCTTTCTTGACATTATATGTACAAAATCATTTACTATTAATGCACAGTTTTGACCTTGAGCTCGGAAGTTGCGTTACGATAGACCTTTATAGAAATCGTAATTTCAGCTCAATTTCAATCAAACCCGGACTTTTCCTGTAGATAATTTCGAGCCAAATAAAGTGCACACAATTACAATCGAATCCGTTGAGTATTTCGAGAGATATTACATGGAATGCACAATATCATGGAAAAACACACTTTTTTCGAAACTTTGAAACTTCAGGAAGCCGTGAATCCATTGGCAGTGAAGAAAATACAATTTCACTCTGTTGACCTTGACTCAATAGAACCACATGAAAAGCAACATTTAAATGTAACCCCATAAAAAACACTCCGTGTAAAAAAACAGCCAAGTCTCTTCAACTAAAAAAAAAAAAAATGAAATCTAAAAATTCTGCACTGAAACGTAGTGATATAAAAAAATGTGCCAAGTCAAAACTTTATTTGAAAATTAAAAAATACTTGGCGCATCGTGTATATAAATAGCTTAGAAGTATAGGCTAGATATAAATACATATACTTATAGTACCTATACCTACAATGCCCTAAAAAAACGATGCGCCAAGTATTTTTTAATTTTCAAATAAAGTTTTGTCTTGGCACATTTTTTGATATCACTACGTTTCAGTGCAGAATTTTTAGATTTCATATTTTTTTTTTAGTTGAAGAGACTTGGCTGTTTTTTTACACGGAGTGTTTTTTATGGGGATATCACTTATTTTTTTAGTTTATTTACACAATTTGTAAAACTTATTAGGGCAACAATGGCTAATTCCTTTAAAAAAATACGCCATTTCCGAATTAGTTACTAAAAAAATATTGTTTGGAGCTAAATTTAAACTTAAAGTGATATGCCATGAAGAATTGCGAAAGCATCGTTCCAATAGGTCCAGCCGTTTTCGAGATATGGCATCACTTCCGGTTTTTAAAATGGCGGCTAAAAGCTCTTACACATTGTAGGTATTAATATGTATATAAATACTAATATTTCATTATAAGCCTTCTGAATATATAGTTGGTTTTTATATAAAGGGAAGTGAATTTAAGCAGATTTCGCTAAACTATGACGTCATGTCCGGTTTCAGTAATTAGAAAACTTTAATTTAACTATTGTTATTTCATAAAGAGGACCGTCTGAATCGATTGGCGCAAATTTCGTTCCGATCGGTTAAGCCGTTTTTGAGATATGACGTCACTTCCGGTTTCAAAATGGCGACTACCGGTTTGATTTATAAAAAGGCACCTCAGACGCCAAAAGTGCACATGTGGTAAAAATTTCAGATCGATCGGCTAAGCCGTTTAGGCTGTGGCGGTGATAGCGGTGTTTCCTGATATCATCATCAGATAGGTTTTAAAAGGGGTGTAATTTCACTGTTTTCACGGCCCTCTAGCACGCAAAGGCATAACCTATTGTTCCCAAATTTAGTATATGGAGTGGGGTGGGCCATAGCTCGAAATTAAGATATTTCACAACAATGTGAGATTTTCCAATTTTATGATCCAGTAGGCCGAAAATGCCATGTTGTTGCTTACAGTAAAAGTGTTTGGTCTGCTCCTCGGTTTATTAGGCATTTACGGTATGTTGAGTGACTGTGAGTGTACGGTACGACTTGGCTGGGTGGAGCGACCGCTCCACTAGATTATATGTTATTTTGGGGGTTGAGAATGTTGTGTGGGGTGGGGGGAGGGGGGCGCAAGAGAACTTTTCTGATATTGTAAATTTTTCTCGAGTGGTACACTCGAGAAAAATTCCTTACGTCACATCGCATTTTGAAAATGATTTGAGTATATTGAAAACTGAAAGTACCATTGTTGTTAATTGTTGTGATTTCTGCAGAGATGCGTACGTTTATATAATCAGGTTGAATCTTATTATGTGGAGACCTGAATAAATCGCATTATATTCTACTATACACAGTCTTGACCATGGGCTTCAAGTATACTTTGTGCTAAATATCGATCATGACCAAATAGCAGTGAGGAAAGTAAGGTCACGTGAGAGTAGTCAGACAACGACAGAAATGCTCTTCTAATCTTCTTTCATATAAACTTGATAGTGTTTCCCGTGTTTTCTTAGCATAAATTTTTAATGTTGGAAATTTTTGATTGTGCTGTAATTGTTTATGTTGCGTATTTGTTTCGTATAATTAACTCATTTGGGTACGATTTCGAATTCAGAATTTGGATTCGTTTAGATTCGTTCATAACTTTTTCAGTTGTTGTTTTCAATATTCTAAGTAAGTATATTAATTTGGAAACTGTCACTTTGGGTTAATTCTTCACTGAACAGATCCATTCATATTTAATTATTGTTTAGGTTTGTTTTGAAAAAAATATCAAGATTTAGAATTGAGTTAGCCATTGAGATCGGTAGTTCCGTGAGGGTCAAGTCAATTGTCACGATCAGTCAATTCGTCAGCAAGAGTTGTTCAAGGGTTACTCTCTATTATACCTTGATCAGAAAATATTGTGATTACTGATTAGGTCATGTGTTACATGGCGGGGCTCTCTAGTTGTATTTAAATCCCAAAGAGTATGTTTCTGACTTGGTTCATTTGATGTAAAATGACTATAAAATGACATGAAGATGAATTCATTTAAACCTTTCATTCCCAGACAATTCTCATTTACAGTGAGACTTTTCTTTTCTTTGTATTATCGTGGGTTCTACTTCATTTAGGTATATTGTCAAACTGGAATGAACTATTGGCTGGCAAACCAAAACATTTCATATAGAAGAATAAGCAAATTCAGACGTTTTTGTGGCATATTTTTGTGACCTTGCTTGAAAAACAACGCTTCCTCTTGACATGGTCGAAGCGAATTTTTGTCTTCGTTTTATGAGCCGTGTACTTGGTGGTTTTTCTTATCGAAGAATTTTTCTTCTCCAGCTCGAAATCTGTCCAACATCAACTTTTAAGGTAAAAATAATGTATAGTTAGCAAAAATATGGCTCACACGCGTTACACTACCGTTTCAAATGTACCATGAAAATGAGTTCATCTTGGCAGGAGGTTACACAGTAGCTATATCATTAGAGCATATAGTGCTAACGTGAGCGTTGTCAACTCTTTCCATATGCATACCACGAGGAGAGAAGGGGAAATAAATCTACTAAATTGGCTCCTCTATAGGTATATCCCCGTTCTCTCTGTAAAATTAGGTAATAATTACTTTTACAAATAATTTAAAAGGGAAACCTGTGGCTTTTAAGTAGCTATAGGTAAGTTCCTACAGACTACTAGTACAATAAATTCGATAATGAAAGTTTCAAGCATTCCTAGCGGTACTTTAAACTTTAGGAATGAATAGTGCTCTTTTGATTTTTTAATAATATGATGCAGGGTTAACTTTCAAGACCCCTAAAGGGCATAAGATCAAAGTTTGTTGTTCGGACTACTAAACTGTTCTTCCTTAAATTGTTTGTACATTTGCCTTTCACAGAACATGGGAGGGAACAATTCAAGACTGCGGATGGAAAATGAATACTTACGGAAGAACCTAAACGATGTACAGAAGACAAATGAGGAACTAAGGAAGAACCTAGAAGATTTACAGAAGACAGAGGAACAGAGGAAGGACCTAAACTATCTAGAGAAGAAAATAAGGGATTGGCGAAAGAAACTAGACTATGTAAACACACTGCTGGTATGTCCTGATTGTCTGGAGTATTGTCTGCCGCCCATCATCATATGCCGTAACAGCCACAATGTCTGCTCGCGCTGTGTGGAACGTGTCACAGAATGTACATGTCGCGACCCCGAGACTCCACAGATGAGGAACAGATTTGCAGAGGCAGTCAGCACCTCTTTGGTCTATTACGGAGGTCCCTTCGTGGACAAGAAGTGCACATGTCCTTGTGAAACCTAATGAAATGGCGAAGCGTTTTGCGTGTTTGCGAGGGTGGAACTGCTCTCAAGTACCACGGGGAAGAATGAGTATTTTACCATTATTTATTCTTGAAATCCATCTTTTACTTTTTATTCACTGTTCGTAAAGAATTATTCAGAATTATTATTGTCAATTCTTTGAGACAGAACATTCGAAAAATAATAAAACTGGAGTAAAATTACCGACTCCTACCACTCTTACCTAAATCACTAGATATAAAACACTTTTGGTCAGTTCTGGATCATCATGCAGGTAGGTAGAATCAGCCATCTTTGACTGCAGTTGTCATTGGCGCCTACAGCATTGGAGGAGGGTGGGGGGAGCAAGATGCCATTCTGAAAGACAAGAGTATTTAAAACTTTTCATTGTATAATAAGGAAGTGCAATGTACCTAAATTAGATGTTATAATCATGGTCAAATTATGGGAGATTATGGGGGAAAATTATGGGATCTTAAGATGCAGGTGTCTGAACTTAGAAATGTTATTATTTTTTTGTGGGGTGAATAGTTTTCAACAAATCGATTTGCAAAGTATGACGGAATTCTTAAAATTTTAAAACAGTCAGATTTTCATTGACATCATTTCTTGCTATGTTGCCTTAGCAACAAAGTAAATCACCATGATAACACCATTGTTGGATACATAGAAATGATGTCACATATTTGAAATTCAACATGCCATTTTTCCCTCCAAGAGGACAAATGAATTTTGAGTTTGAATTTCATGACGAAAACATATTTCAGGTAGGTAATAACGACGTCCGTCATTATTTTTCGCTTTGAATTTTACAAATCTGCTAGAATAACATCTCGTCACACCAAATTTTTCAAATTTTACAATTTCAGTTCTCATATTAATTTCATCATGAAATATGAATCATGTTCATATTGAATTATTAATCATTTATCAATGTATCAAATTTATCATATTGCTTTTCTCTGAACTAAACTCAAAATGATTAAAGTGACGCAAAATAAAAACGACCTTGGGATAGACTGGAAGATTACGCCCCAAAACCATCTTCTATTTTCCCTTCGAACTGTCCTTAAGGTTGCATGAAGGGATGAGATTTTAAAACCCAAAAGTGACTGAAATTTGGACTTTCACAATTATTTGTTGTTGAACCTGAAGACTCACGGCAATATAAAATAGCTTAGTCACACAGGGCATTATCTGGCTATTTTATGATATTTAAATGAGTTCTAGCAATTTGCCCTAATTAGAATGCAGGTTGTACGAGTGAGTACACTTTAATGAAAACTTCATTCGGGCCACCTGCATAAGAAAACGGCTGAATATAAAAAATCGGTATTTTTTGTGCACATCCGGAATCATTACAATTTGTCAGTCTGCTATTTTATAATGTAATGTCATTAATATTTAATTGGGAAAAAATTAAATACTGAAATAAAATTAATTATGATTATGTTAGTGAGGCCTCAAGATATTCAGTACTCCCCCCCCTAACTCAAGAGTTTCATTGTTTACAGCACGTTCCATAGTCATAAATTTCCCAGACCCTCATAAAATAAAACCTTTTTCATACAACGTTTTTGGTTATTGAATAGAAATTGACCCTCGCAATATTGAACACTTTAAGTGCCAAGACAACAATGTCAGGTAGATTGGCGGAAGGATTCGAACCCCCTTAATAATATATGAAAGTTTGGCGCCCCCCCCCCCCGTTATATTTATCCTAATTGGTGTAATTAGGGACGCTTAAATTTTGCAATTTTTTTTTTGTATAAGAAAACACATCAATTTATTTTGGTAAAAAAATTTAATTAATTGGAGTTTCCACGTCTGTATTTAATTGACTTCATTTCTATAAATCATAAAGCCTGTCTAGCCCTTGCTTTTTATTGCTCTTTAATACTTGTCTGTTTTTTTTTTATTTAACAATCATTAGCCCATAGCTGAAAACACCAAATGATCCTGCAATATTATTTTTAAGGCTTAATCTTCATCTGTCTGATATTTTTAGAATAAACTGAATTGAGTCTAATATTTTCAGTTGCTGTATTCTCACGAAAATGGCTTTTAAATTTATGCTTTACCAAACTAATTTTATGATAGCATCCAAAATATTTGACTAACAAATGCATTTATCCAAGTTTACTTGACCATTTTCTTGACAAGTACGTATAATTCCAACTTAGCATTTCTCTTTCAAGTTATAACTGTAAATTTGTCTACCTAATTCATTGTTAAGATAAAATATTCCTTGGAATAACTCTGGGTTGTTATAGTGATTTATCTTCATGTTTATGTTTACTTTATCAGGCTCTGAAGTGAAGTGAAGAGAAATACAGCCAATACTGTACAATAGATGATTTTTTAAAAATGATTTCAAGTGTGTAACTTAATTTGAAAACGTCAGTGACAATTTGATTCCTTTCGAGTTTGTGACTGGACATATTTAAATATATGGCGGGAACAATTTTGGAATGTTCTGAATTTTATTTCAGAAATTTGCTAAAAATGCATGGAATCAAAGGAAAATCAATCCCTTCTTACTGTGCATGTTACATGCTTACATGGACTGTCCTGTCAATTTCTTCCTATATTTTGATAAAAACCTATCTCCATATAACAGCTATCTTTCTCTTCATTCTGTCTGAATGATTCGAATGACTCAAGGTGGCTATGGGTTAAAAGCATTTACGATTGCATACACTGCATTGACGGCATAATAATAAACTATCATTTTCACGATAATTATTCAAATTCTGACCTCTTTGACCAGTGATGACCCTGGTTGAAAGGCGACTTGTGCAGTTATGTACAGACACTGAGGAGCCGAAGGGCTTTGGAAAGAGTTCTTTTCAACAACTGGTTCCTATTGTATAAACTTTATTTGTTATTCTTATCTTGAACAATGATATTTATAATATCAAGGTATTATTTATTGATATGATTTATATTTTATACACTTAACATTTATAAAGGGGTTACTGTTGCCAATAATTGCAATGGTTTATTTATTGAAACATGTACTAATTTATTTTCTGAATTATAATTGTCCTGTTCCGTTATGTATGCAATTATTATTAAGCCGATTTTGTTCCTTGCAATTTATTTCAAAATGTATGAAGCGTATAGTACAGGTTCAAACGTATTTTGTATTCCCATTAACAAATATTAGCAAACAGTTATATCCAGTGGCTAATTGGATCTAAAGTGTTACTTGGTGCTAAAAGAAACAATAGTAATTGTGAATTAAAAAAAGTGAACACCTTGTAAAATCGTCAAAATTGTTAAAATCACAAAAAAGTAACTTTTATTCGATCTCTAACTTTGGTGAACTTTGACTTTGAATTATGAAGTCTGTGCGTGTACATGAAAATTCATTGTTGATTCGATATCACGTCCATGACTAAATATATTTTTATTAAAAATATTGTGTACTATCTTCAATAGCCTCTCACACATTACAAAGTACATCAGTATTTATTGGAGGCAGCTTTGTGCATAAAATTGTTATAAATAATATTTCAAATATCTAACAGACAGTATTAGATAATCTTAAATGACCTTGGCCCGGATTTCTTTTCAAAGTTAAGGTCGGTATCCGCTTTTCTTTCTCCACTACCGCTATAATCAAAGCATATCATATTAAATTACCAGCACGAGTCTATGAGTGTAGCTCCAACTCATATTCTATCACTCTAATAGCTACTTATTTCCATTCCATTTCGAGACTTATTGTTCTAACTTTAAAAATAAAACTATAACACTATATACTTATCTTGCACATTGCGCAGTTGAAAACAAAGTCGTCTTCTTTCGATATATTCCAGTTTCACGCCTAACGAAAAACAGGTTGTCCTTTTTTTATTTAATCTTCTCGAATGCATTACGTGAGTTCCTGTTAAATTACTGGTTGTTCATTCTATTATATTATGTCCAGACCACAAGGTATAGAATATCGTGTGAGAATATAGACGCACATTTCTATAAAATATCTTATATCTTGAAAACGAAACATGAAATCATTTCAATAATTTTATCAAACATCAATACAAAGATAAACGTTGCTTTGTGAAAATTTAAAAAATTTCGTATCGATATTTTACTGAATTATAATGGTTTTTGGTGCAAATATTTGAATTGCCTAAAGGATTGATTTCAAATGTTGGTCTATCAAATAAGGTGGTGTTTTGCACGTCATAGATTTGTGCGATCTGGAAAGGTGTGATAATGATGGTCCATGCAGGACTAATGCTATCTGAGAAATGAAATTCTAAACAAGTCTAACCACAAAGGTTTATGTTATTGATTTCGGTGTGCTATAAAAATGATGTATTGGTATTTGGTGATCGTCATTAAATGTTCTATATTCGTTATTTTAAATCTGTAGACGCTTTTACAATTAGGTCGACTACACTAACAATTACTTAATTATTTAAAATTTGTTTAAAAACAACAAATTAAAAAAATAAAAATAATTGAGTAACCCGTCAAGAGAATGCAAAATTTAAAGTGAAAGTATAATTGTAAGTAAAATGCTGTACTTACTTATACTTTAGTAAGTAGACGGTAATATATTTGTATAATACCTATATAGGTCTACATATAATTTTTTATTACTTTGAGCTAAATACTACATTTAATGTAGCATTTTCTATATTTTTATATAAGTGTATGTGCACAATTTGATCACTAGTGTACTCATTTTATAATGTTAAAATAACGGGAGTAATCCCATTATAAAGCCAATAATTTTTAAAACCTAGACTTAGAAATTTCCTTTTTGGATACATCATACTTCTTCTTTACCAACCAAAAAAAAATCATAATACAATTTCAGTAGTAACAAGAAAAATAAACCATATTAGTTTTGAGGCCAAAAAAGATGCGCTGCTATAATTTGTTATAGCATATCTCCTTTATTGCATCCACTAATTTCGTCTGCAAAATAATTTCCAATTACGCCGTACGAATGATGATTGCTGATGCAACAAAGGAGGGCATCAACATTGGTATTCAAGACTATTGTACGAACTATTGTACGACTATTGTACGAAGTAGAAAAAGACTGACGAAAATTAGTTACGAATTAGCCGTGGGCCAAAAGTTGCGGTCTTTCTTCTCTCTGCATTAGTTTGGTCAGAATGGTAATAATGTGATTAGCTTTTTTGATTTAAGACCACCCATTGTGATGCAATTTGACTTATTTCTAATTGTGATTGTTTAGGTAATATTGCTCAAATAAGAACTCCAAATTAGTGACCTTTGAACTTTGTTTTAGAAATCTAAACATTGATTGCAAATTGATTACAATTACGCAAACTAATTAACTTTTTTAATCTAAATCGGAACACTGCCCCAATACTTTTGTTTCATTTAATATCATACACATTATAAACAAGAATACAATTCATTTGAGAATCAGGACAGTGATGTTTAATTTTATTATAAAAATCATCTGATAGAAAATTAAATTAAATACCTGTACCACTTTAGATAGATACGAAAGTTGGTCCCAAATCGATGAGTGGCCAAGTGGGGAATATTACGTACAGGGAAGGTGATGAATTTGCATAAAAATAACGAAAATACCAAATATTTTAAAATAAATTAGTTTCTAACAATAATTGTTAATTTGATGATAACTTGTGCACAGTTAAAATATATTTTACGAATAATGTGTACATCTTAGATTCACATGAAATACACTATACTTTTTGGTTGACATCTTCCAAAGACGAACAAGACTTTAAAACAATTCTCAATCATCAAATATACAGAAGATTTAATTACGTGATATTTTTCAAATGTCCTTTAGGACGAAATTTTGTTAATAGGTAGCTTAGAGATACAAATTTATATTTTGTGAATTTTCCCTCCCTTCTTTTGAACTCTAACTATATGCCTTGCTAAAGTAAGATGTTAGCAATACATTTTTATGGCTGCCAAATCTACGGCTGTTAGCCGACATAAATTGAAAGTTAATTTTATTAATTCAAAGTTAATTTGAAATAAAATACATAGAAAAATGAATAGCTCGAATAAATATAACATTTATATATTTTCACATTTAAAAATAAAATAGTGAATCTCCAGAATGATACATTTTTTGGATATAAAATATATAGTATCATATATTTTTTTAATCTGCAGAAGGTAGTAAAAATTCACCAATAAAATTCAAACCAGATTTTAATTAATTTAAAGTGCATTTTTATAGAAGGATAATCAAAATTTATGGCTTCGTATCTCTTTGGCCAAACGCCGATGAGCCGAATTGATGGTTCAGCAACAACCTTTTCGACATTTGCATAATCAAAGGTACAACATACTCAAGTTTCTTCTTAATATACCTAATAGAGTGTCATATTGATTATATTCTCACAGTAATAAAATATATCGCCTTGCGAATGTCATCAATTAAAATTAATTACCGAATCTACAGTTAGCAAATCGTTAGTAACTGCTTAATCTACAGTTAGAGAAACGATTTCTCAAATTAGATGACTTCGAATTCGAACTAATTTGCTTCCAGTTTAGCAATTAACTTGTTGTGGTGCGAAATTCTTGCTGAAGGAATCGAACGTGATGAATTTCAAATTTCCCCGGGGCACGGCCACTTGGTGCCGGTTTGGCGCCAGAATTTGAACTTTCAAGTCACGTGCTCTCATGGTAGCTGTTAATTGTTTAAAAAATAGGAAAACTCTCTGTGTAACGCGTTAATAAGCGAGCCTTTGTATTGCATACGAATTAATATACGTATGAAAGTTGCTGCTCTGCTGACCTTGGAAATAGTTGTGAGGACAGCCTAATCAAATGCATCATGAAGTAGTAATAATTGAGGATCAATCATCTTGAGGAAACAAATGTGACAAAACTTTCAAAAGTAAATCAAATGTCATACATTTGGCAAAAAATTCTAAAATGTTGGTCCCTATGACCGTGCAAAATTTGAAGTTGTTAATTTTCATTTTTCAACCAATCAGAGGATTACGTTCAAAAACGTGTGCAATTTTCAGTTCCTTGTGGTTGATTGGTGTGACCTGGACAATAAAAGGAAATACAGAAACAAAAGAACATACAGACTGAGAAAGTTCCAGGAGTCCCATAATCTAGTGGAGCGGTCGCTCCACCCAGCCAAGTCGTACCGTACACTCACACTCACTCAACATACCGTAAATGCCTAATAAACTGAGGAGCAGACCAACCACTTTTACTGTAAGCAACAACATGGCATTTTCGGCCTACTGGATCTTAAAATTGGAAAATCTCACATTGTTGCAAAATATCTTAATTTCGAGCTATGGCCCACCCCACCCCATATACCGAATTTGGGAACAATAGGGTATGTCATTTTCGTGCTAGAGGGCCGTGAAATATGTAAAATTACACCACTTTCTGATTCTGAAGATGATGATTCTGATGATATCAGGAAACACTGTTGACAGCGCCACAGCCTAAACGGCTGAGCCGATCGATCTGAAATTTTTACCATATATGCACTTTTGGCGTCTGATGATACCTTGTCCTTACGAATTTTTTGTGCCACCATTTTGAAACCGGAAGTGACGTCATATCTTAAAAACTGATGGACCAATTGGGACGAAACTAGCGCCAAACGATTCGGATGGTCTTCTCAATGAAATATCAATAGTCAAAATAGAAATGTACTTTTACCGAAACCGGAAATGACGTCATAAAAATGCCAAATTTGAATGAAATCATCTCTTATAACAATAACTACATATTCAGAAGGCTTATAATGTTACATAGCATTTAAAGACACAAATTTTAGGTGGCAGTGAAGTCAGCCGCCATTTTGAAAACCGGAAGTGATGCCATAACTCGAGAACGGCTGGACCGATTGGAACGAAACTTGCGCTATACTTTATAGCATATCATTTATGGCATATACATAGTAACAAGCACAACTTTTCTTAGCAACCAAATCAAAAAGGCGTATTTTTTTAAAGGAATTATAGTCTTTGGTTCCACAATATATGCTACAAATTGTAAGAATAAACTGAAAAAAGGAATGATATCCCATAAAAAACACTCCGTGTAAAAATACCAGCCAAGTCTCTTCAACTAAAAAAAAAATAGAAGAAATCTAAAAATTCAGCACTGAAAAGTAGTGATATCAAAAAAAGGCCAAGTCAAAACTTTTAAAAATTACTTGGCGCATCGTTTTTCTATGGGATTATAGATATATTTTATGTATAGATGAGTATATTTGATTACCGACCTACTTCTATACTATTTATATGCACGATGCGCCAAGTAATTTTTAAAAGTTTTGACTTGGCCTTTTTTTGATATCACTACTTTTCAGTGCTGAATTTTTAGATTTCTTCTATTTTTTTTTTAGTTGAAGAGACTTGGCTGGTATTTTTACACGGAGTGTTTTTTATGGTGTTCTCTACACGCTCGCTTGATGCAGAATTTCGAATATCTTTCGAAGTAAGGTTATGTTATGTTATGATTCAGGGGATTTTTTTTTTTTTTTATTATCACATATTTATTTACATTTATAAACACTTAATTCCACACTAGGTGGAGTAAAAATTTCTTATAGGCTAAATACATTTAGTAATGCCGGCTAGCCAGGCCTGTCACATTTGTCTTCCTTCTCATCCTCCTCCCCTCCTTTCTTTTTTCTTCTTGTTCTTCTTCTCCTTCTTCTTATTCTTCTTCTTCTCCTCCGTCTTTTTCTTCTTCATCCTCATCCTCCTCTACTACCTCCACTTTAGTAACTATTTGTTCCCATAATTCTTGATTTTCCCACAAATGTTTCCTTTCAACTTCTTCCCATCTTTCACCTCGTTCCTCAACATCTCTTTTCACCTGTTCAATTCATCTATCTCTTGGCCTCCCAACTTTTCTTTTACCTTCCACATACTTTCCAAATTCACTTTTGGCTCTTCTACTGTCTTTCATTCTCTTAAGTTTACCAAACCACCTCAGTCTTTCTCGCCCAATTTTGAACCCAACACTCTCCACACCCATCTTCTTCCTTATCACCATACTTCTTACATGTTCCTTCATCGATATATTTGCCATTCCTCTCACGAACTTCATCTCTTCTGCTTGTACCATACTCTCCTCCTTCCATCCCAAATTCCACGTCACCGCCCCATAACATAATATCGGTAAAAAATATTGCTTGTATAATACTAATTTAAATTAAAGTGGTAAATCCCTATTCCATACTAATTTTCTAACTTTTTGATAAAACCCGTCTGCTTTCTGTATTCTTCTTTTAACTTCTTTCGAACACTTTCCGTCTTTTGTAACCAAACTTCCTAGATAACTAAAATCTTCTACTTGTTTAATATCTTTTCCATCCAATTTCAAACCATTTCTTACAAGCCCATTTTTCTTCTTCTCCAAAACCAAATATTCACTCTTCTCACTACTAATCTTTATTCCATATCTTTTTATCACTTCGTTCCACACATCCACTTTCTTCTGTACCAACTCTTCAGTCTCTCCCCAAATTACAACATCATCCGCATATACCCCAGTTTGTGAATCTAGATCTTCATTCCTTTCCACCTCCCGAATTATATCATCCATTACCATAATGAACAGCAAAGGTGACAACACACTGCCTTGCCTTACTCCTGATCTCACACTAAACCAGCCCGTTCTTCCTCCCACTGTTTCCACACAACTCTCACATCCAACATACAAACTCTGTACTCTTTCAATCAACTTCTTGTCTATTTCCCTCTTTTCTAAACTCTCCCACACCCTATCCCTTGGCAAATGATCATACGCTTTTTCAATATCCAGAAACACTAACCATATTTCCTTTCCCATCTCCCAATTTCTCTCCATAATGGTCCTTATAGCGAATATAAGGTCTATCGTAGATCTGTTTCTTCTAAATCCATATTGTTCATCTTTCAAATCCTCTTCAACTACACTTCGTATCCTCTTCTCTATAATTCGTTCGTATATCTTCGCTCCTTGGCTCATGAGTGTTATCCCTCTATAGTTGCTACATTTCTTGCGATCCCCTTTCTTAAACAATGGATGTGAAATTAAATTATATTAGCTCCTGAACAAACAGGGTCGTTAATTAAGGAATGCTTTGAATGGATATATAAATAAATTTAATGTTTTTAACCACTACTGTTTAGTACCAGCAATAATATCTTCAGGCAGTTTCATTTAATTTGATTTTATAGGCAAATGGAATATTTATTGTTCTAGCTGTATTATAAACGTGCATCATGTACTACGTACACTAGGCAAAACTAAAAACGGTATTTGAACGAAACGGATTGGAGCTGCTATGGTCTAGTTCCTTGATAATCAATCCTTGTTATTATCAATGAAATCAGAGCTCACCTACGAGAGATAAATGACAAGTTAGCACATCCTTCATCGGATGATGCCATCAAACCTTTATCAGCCAATTCGTTTCATTCGAATAGGTACCGTTTTTACTATTGCCAAGTGTACATATACATGTATAATAAATAAAATGGAAGTGTTGTATATAGCCTCTTGTCACACGCAAGTAAAAATTTGTAATTTATGCGTGTCCTAAATCATTATTGCAGTTAACAATAAGACACTTTTAATGATAATCATGATGTCAGCCAAGGGTGAAATATTGCAAGACACAGCAAGAGTGAAACATTGTTGCCCCTTGAATATCGGCACCCCAACCTACTCGTGTGTAAGGCGTGATGCATCGGCAAGGCGCTTCCAGTGTTCGAACTGCAAGATCTCGAGAATGGTGTTTAGAAGTAATTTTATGTTTAAGTTATATACAAATGTATAAATGGAATGTAGGAGTAAGGATATTAGACTATTACAAATTTCATAGAATGAGCTTATTTACAAATCCAAGTTGAAGGAAAATACACTGAACATTTTTATTTTGTAAATGGTTTTTATTTTTTAATATAAAAAATGTGTGCTCAATATTAGGTCAAAAATGAAAACAAACAGATACTACCTTGCTTGAAACTTGACAAAATAATTTCTCAGCAAGAGATGATGAACAGGGCTTGCCTCAGTCCGATAACCAATTACTATTAAATTGTACCGTGGGCTTAGTACCCAGTTCCTACCCTAAATTTATTTTCACCCCCCCCCCCCCTCCCCCATACTTCCCGATTAAAAATGCTGTCTGATATAAAAACTGCATGTCCATATATAACATTACTTTAACAGAGTAATTGTGTTTGTAAGACATGATTTATTTTTCAAAAATGCTACGTCGGCAAAGAGGTGGCCAACAAATACGTCATTAATGTTTCTACGCGCCTGGACTTTGAACTGTCAAATGTGTTTAGAATAATTCAAACGAATTTTTTACTTAAAAACTCTCTGCATATGAATTTAAACCGTAATAAATGTAATAGTCAGTAAGTATGTAGCAAGTATGGTAACGGAATTATAGTTATAGTGTTTTTTTTTTATTTATTTTTTTAACAAAAGAAAAACATTTGTGTTTGTATTTGACCTGTTGGCAAACATCAGTTTTTAAAGATCGTTCCACTTTTCAAATTTGCCGCTCGAATACTGATGTTTTCGGAAATTGTAGTACTTCTATATCCGATCGTCAATGGTAAATTCTTCATAAGGCTCGTCTTCCGGGTGTTCCGCGGTATGACGATCGTTTCATCCACTCATTGACGCTCGGGGGTCCGATTCCACTGCCTCCTACATGAGATGGTCACTGACTGAATGTTAAGCTGACTGACATTCACCAGGCCGTGTCCAAGATGGCCGATGTAAACAAACGGAGAACTGTCAAAATGTGTTTTTGACGATAGTTCACGACAATTTGTACTTAAATAATAAGTTCATGAATAAAAAACAGGATGACAAGTGTAGATATTGTTGAGATTATGTAAAACGAGTTTAATTTTGAAATAATGTGCCAAATAAACAAAACAAGTGAGTTGTGAATGAGCGAATTTTCTTTTACGAGTAATTCTTCATCAATGCCAATTTCCCAAGGTATTGTTATCGCCTTCAAAATGTTTGTGTACTTATGTCTTTGTCAATGTCGTCAACCTCAAGCAAGGGATTTGCATTGTAAAAGGTGAAGTAGTGCGAAGAAACCTTCGGCAATCCAAATAATTTTAAATAAGGTATGTCGATGATATTGTGAGAATTGTGATCTTGTGATATTGTGAAGTGGTTTCCGCGGCAGACATGTTTGACACTTTTGATTACGCGATCTCGCCTGGACACTCTGCGGTCTGAATGGACGACCCTCTCTTCTTGATCATCATGGATCTATCTTCAACGCCATGCTCGTGCAGTACTTCGTCTTGATTCCAGGAAACAGTTCCTTGCCGTCGACTTTGATGTCTTTGTACTCAACTTCTGCGAGCGTCTGGAACCAAGAACAATACAGAGATTACTTACATTCTGCTCTTGTTCCTACTGTACACAACGCCAACCAAGTCCCTCAACTCAAACACCACCCTCTCAACGTCCTCCTCACCTCGAACTCCGCTCTCCTGGGAGACTACGGCGGTGACCACGTTGGAGCTCACCGTCAACCCCATGGCTTGGCACAACGCCCTCCCCTGTCCAACCACCCTCTCAATGCCTCCTCGCCTCAAACCCCACTCTCCTGGCCAGCTCCTGGGAGACGACGGCGGTGAACACGTTGAGGTCACCGTCAACCACATGGCTTGGCATATCGCCTTCCCTTGTCCCACCACCCTCTCAACGTCCTCCTCACCTCAAACCCCGCTCTCAAGGTCAACCCCGTGACGCGGCACAACGCCCCGCCCTGTCCCACCACCCTCTCAACGTCCTCCTCACCTCAAACCCCGCTCTCCTGGCAAGTTCCTGGGAGTTCGCGGCTGTGAAGACGGTGGCCGTCAACGTCAACCCCGTGGCGCGGCACAACGGAATCCTCGCCTTCAACAGCTCCAGACCTAGTCCCTGACCTTGGAACTCTGGGGCGACGCTCAGCCCCATCGCCGTGAGGTACTCGTCGACCCCGTATCGCTCGAAGACGTCGACGATGCGACTGAAGTAAAGGATGTTGTGTAGGACGGCTTGCATGGCGACGCCCTTGAACTATGGACAATACGACGTGATTGAGCGAGCGTCTCAATTCGGCACTTTTGGACACTTTCTCTGTTATCTTTTCCCCGACGCCCGCTTGTCTGTCCGATCAAGCTGAAATTGTGCACACTCTAAGAAATCATCTACAAAAATGTGTTGATTTATGACAACACAAAAGAGTGTGTTGATTTCGACACAAAATTTGTGTTGATTTTTGCAAAATCAACACATTATTTGTGTCGTCAGAAATCAACAAATTTTTGTGTTGAAATTAACACATTTTTTTGTGTCGTCTTAAATCAACTCATTTTGTAGACGATTTCTTAGAGTGCACATTTACTTTTATCATTCTGACGTAATACTGTACAGTGTTAGTTTTTGAACGCTGCCCTCTGATTGGTTGAAAAAATATTATGGCCTGTATATGACACCGTGTGCTATCAAATTGTTTTCTCCGGTTTAATAAATTTTAGCCAAATCCATATTGTGGTTAAAATTTTAATAATATTTACTGCTTTTACGAAAATCAAAATGTTCGAATTAAATTCAAATTTTGCATGGCTATAAAGAAAGACTACCATGTTCTCTCAGTTTTCAAGTTATTAGCCTATTCAGTAGAATGTATGCCCTTATTGAGAATTGCAAATTTCCCGAACGGCGCAATTTGGGGATACAAACCCTGAAAGAGTCGTGTGTTTCTTTAGGATAATCAAACATTTCTGCCAAGTTTCGTCAAAATTAAAGACGTACACGTAAAATTTCTTGTTTGAAATGATTGGAATTATTATAGAAGTTAGCTTCCATTTACATATATAATTCCATCGACGATAGTCAATGAATGACCATGCCTCCAATAATTTAACGAAATATTGCATACTCGCCTTTCAGGACCCTACGCAACTTATTCATTCCCTCCTCACCTGATACACCTTATCCTTGTCCTTGGCCTCTGACACCATCGTCATGTTGACACCAGCAAGTCGCGTAGTTCCATCTTCTTCCTCCTGGAGCGCCACTAGCGTCATGTGTTGCCGGAAGAATTCTCTCCATAACGCAATTGTCTCTTTCATCGTCACTGGATCACCGGCGAAGTTGCGGTTCACACATGTCGGTTCTGCCTGTTGAAGAGCACAAATAGCACAGCACAAATAAAACATTTTATATTTTTTAGAGGAAGGACTCACTTATACATACATACATACATACATACTCGTACATACTTATTTATATCAATATGCTCCGAACAAATATGATCTAGCCCAGCCATTTTCGAGATGTGACGTACCCCCGTATAAAATGATGACACATAAAGTATAAGAATGAATCCATCTCAGACACATTGAGTGCACACTTGGTTAAAAATTTCAGGTGAACTATTCCATCTGTGTTAGGTTGTGGATTATTCACAAAATTTCTTGACATTAAATTCCATTCACTGTAAGAATGACGATATTGAAATTACTGTCAAGCCATAGTTATTTAGCTCAATTTTTTATACAATTTTAATTACTATAAAATATCTGTAATGATAATAATAATGTTAATAAATTATTTATAATTGATTGCTGGATGGCAATTAAATAAATGGCTTGACTATGTTTCAATGTCGATCATTGAATGGAATTAAAAAGTGGTTCAATTTAGCGATATTGTCAGTGGAATGTTTGGTATGCTGGGCCACTGCTAAATTTTAAGAGATTTCACAACAATTCTTAGATTTTTAATTTTTTAGATCAAATATTCTGAACCCTATTTAAATTATTCCAGTAAAAGTATTAGCACAAGAGTGTTTCACATTATCTATCCAAGTACAAGAAGAGCTACCCGACATTCCCTCCCATCTCTTCACCCCTGACCTTGACGAAGATGGTGGCCATGTGCTGGACGACCTCCTCCTCCATCTCTGGAGGGGCGTCTTGGATGCGGAACTTCGGCGCCTTCCCGCTGGCGTCGGGACGTCTGCCGACGCACCGGGCGTACACGGCAGGATACGACGCCGACGTCGGACGCTGCCAAGCCATCTTCAATCACACTGGTAAGGAAAAACCTAAAAGCAAATCATGCATAATAACTGACATATGATACAAATCTCTACTACAGTCCTCCTCAACGAAACTGCCAACTAACAAATTTGTTAGTTAAGATTAAATGTTAACGTTTAACCTTAGACGAATCAATTGATATTAATTCGTCCAAGGACGGTTTATTGCTGAATTGATTGATGAACACAACTCTCTGTTATATTAGAGAAATAAATTTGAATACACATAAAATGGTTCATTTTATTGCGAAATGTGTGGTTTTTACACGTTTTTCAAGATATATCTAATGTCCACTGAAAGTCAAATAGACCCCAAATTTCATTATTAATACATCTTATGAAAAGGAAAACAATTCAACAAGGTGTAAATATACTAAGGGCTGGTATTACCTGAGCCGGAATTACTAAATATTGGACAAAATAGGCAGAACAGCCAATCAGATAACTTAAAATGATTGAAAGAGTTGAATTTAATCCAAATTTTAGTTAATCCAACACAATTTAACTTTAGAAAATACCGGGCCTAAATACGCGTAAAGAACGCAACAATATGACAACATGAAAATTAAATTCAACTGCATAAAATCTAAAAGCTTCCTATCTTGAATCTAGTGGAGCGGTCGCTCCACCCAGCCAAGTCGTACTGTACACTCACACTCACTCAACATACCGTAAATGCATAATAAACTGAGGAGCAGACCAACTACTTTTACTGTAAGCAACAACATGGCATTTTCGGCCTACTGGATCTTAAAATTGGAAAATCTCACATTGTTGCGATATATCTTAATTTCGAGCTATGGCCCACCTCACTATATATACCAAATTAGGGAACAATATGTTATGCCGTTTGCGAGCTAGAGGGCCGTGAAAAACGTGAAATTACACCCCTTTTAAAACCTATCTTGATCTGATGATGATGATGATATCAGGAAACACCGCAATCACCGCCACAGCCTAAACGGCTGAGCCGATCGATCTGAAATTTTTACCACATGTGCACTTTTGGCGTCTGAGGTGCCTTTTTATAAAACCAACAGGAAGCCGCCATTTTGAAACCGGAAGTGACGTAATATCTCGAAAACGGATAGACCGTTAGGAATTAAACCAGCGCCAAATGATTCAGACGGTCATCTATATAGAATATAAATAGTTAAAGTAGAGATGTACTATTACCGAAACCGGAAATGACGTCATGAAAATGAAGAACTAGATTTTAATGACCTCTTACTACAATAACTACATATTCAGAAGGCTTATAATGATACATAACATTTATAGAAATAAATTCTAGGTGGCAGTAATTTCAGTCGCCATTTTTAAAACCGGAAGTGATACCATATCTCGAAAACGGCTGGACTGATTGGAACGAAGCTTTCGCAATTCTTCATGGAATATCACTTTAAGCTTAGGTATATTGAGCACCAAACACAATTTTTCGTATTAACCAATTCGGAAATGGCGTATTTTTTAAAGTAATTAGTCATTGTTGCTCCGATGTGTGTTACAAGTTGTGTAAATAAACTAAAAAAATAAGTGATATCCCCATAAAAAACACTCCGTGTAAAAATACCAGCCAAGTCTCTTCAACTATAAAAAAATAGAAGAAATCTAAAAATTCAGCACTGAAAAGTAGTGATATCAAAAAATGAGCCAAGTCAAAACTTAATTTTAAAAACCAAAATATACTTGGCGCATCGTTTTTAAGGGCATTATATGTATATTATATATATTTAGGTACATTTGACTTTTGGCATATGCTTCTATACTATTTATATACACGATGCGCCAAGTATATTTTGGTTTTTAAAATTAAGTTTTGACTTGGCTCATTTTTTGATATCACTACTTTTCAGTGCTGAATTTTTAGATTTCTTCTATTTTTTTATAGTTGAAGAGACTTGGCTGGTATTTTTACACGGAGTGTTTTTTATGGTACTTTTTAAAGCACTGCATTGGTTAGATTTGAATTCAATTTACTAAAAACAAGACAATTCCTTGATAACTTTTTTAAAAACAAACAATTTGTTTCAACTTAAAGCCAGTAAAATCATATATTTATAACAAAAACAATAATTTCATGTGGATTCCTCGATATCCTGGTACAAATAGAATGTGCCATCTTAAGCCCAGTTTGCACGGTGCAATTTCTTGAACAACTTCTGTGCCACAGAGATTCTGCTCGTGCGCAGTATCACTTTTAAGATGATAAAGGGAATCTGCACATTGTGCAGAACTTCTGTGACACAGAAGTTGTTCAAGAAATTGCACCGTGTAAACGGGGCTTTAGAATGGCCCCGTAAAATGTTTATCACCGCCGTAATCATTCACCTTGCACCACCCTTAACACTAAACCAACACGATCTTAGAATAAGTTGCAAATATTAATCTCTCTACATACCAGTGTAGATATGCTCCAGTACGAACCAAATGGAATGTATGTTGCAACGATAGTGTTTCGAATTACTAGTTGAGAGAATAATTGTCATTGAAATGAACAAGTAATGACATTTGCAAGGTACTACAAGTCATGTAATAGCTTAATAATATTACGTAACTCTTTCCAATGTCGATAGGGAATTAGTGACGTAGCACCAATCGATGTCTCTGTTTTACAGACACTGTTTTTAATGCAGACGAAACGTTTTAACGGAATGAATTGAAATTTAAATCATAATTTTATCAGCGAGTGAAGCAGGATAGAGACAATAAATTGTCAAAAAAGAGACACATAATTTTTTTTAGAAATTACAGAACGTTTGTAATTTACAGGAAAAAATTAAAAAATTAAATACAATATCTTAAATTATCTTAAATTATTTATGACTGAGGAATCATTTAAACTTAAGAAAAATTTAAACGCTTTCTTTTGATAGAAATTTAAAAATTTAGAATTACTACTATACTTAGAAATTTTGAAGTAGAAATGTAGATATTTTTATACACCGGATGAATCATCTAGTGGAGCGGTCGCTCCACCCAGCCAAGTCGTACTATACACTCACACTCACTCAACATACCGTAAATGCCTAATAAACTGAGGAGCAGACCAAACACTTTTACTGTAAGCAACAACATGGCATTTTCGGCCTACTGGATCTCAAAATTGGGAAATCTCACATTGTTGCGAAATAACTTAATTTCGAGCTATGGCCCACCTGACAACATATACTAAATTTGGGAACAATAGGTAATGCCATTTGTGGGCTAGAGGGCCGTGAAAACAGTGAAATTACACCCCTTTTAAAACCTATCTTCATCTGATGATATCACGAAACACCGCAATCACCGCCACAGCCTAAACGGCTTAACCGATCGACTTGAAATTTTTACCACATGTGCACTTTTGGCGTCCGAGGTGCCTTTTTATAAAACCAACCGGAAGGCGCCATTTTGAAACCGGAAGTGACGTCATATCTCGAAAACGACTACACCGATCGGAATAAAACTATCGCCAAATGATTCAGACGGTCATCTTTATGGAATATCAATAGTCAAAATATACATTTACTATTACCGAAACCGGAAATGACGTCATAAAAATGAAGAATCAGACTTGAATCACCTCTTACTACAATAACTACAAATTCAGAAGGCTTATAATGATACATAACATTTATAGAAATAAATTCTAGGTGGCTGTAATTTCAGCCGCCATTATGAAAACCGGAAGTGATGCCATATCTCGAAAACGGCTGGACCTATTGGAACAATGCTTTCGCAATTCTTCATGGAATATCAAAACAAGCTTATATTTAGCCCCAAACACATTTTTTCGTAGTAACCAATTCGGAAATGGCCTATTTTTTTAAAGGAATTAGTCATTGTTGCTCCGATATGTGTTAAAAGTTGTGTAAACAAACTAAAAAAACTAGTGATATCCCCATAAAAAACACTCCGTGTAAAAATACCAGCCAAGTCTCTTCAACTTAAAAAAAAAATGAAATCTAAAAATTCTACACTGAAAAGTAGTGATATCAAAAAATTAGCCAAGTCAAAACTTTATTTGAAAATCAAAAAATACTTGGCGCATCGTTTTTTTTAGGGCATTATAGGTATACTATGTATATGTATATTTCATGTAAAATTTATAATTGGCTTATACTTCCAAGCTATTTATGTACACGATGCGCCAAGTATTTTTTGATTTTCAAATAAAGTTTTGACTTGGCTAATTTTTTGATATCACTACTTTTCAGAGTAGAATTTTTAGATTTCATTTTTTTTTTAAGTTGAAGAGACTTGGCTGGTATTTTTACACGGATTGAAATTACTCCACCTTTCGACATATTATTTCAAACTATTTGTATACATACCTTTAAGAATATCCTCTAATTTTTCTCTACTTCTCTCTCAAATGGCGCACGTGCGAAGACTGTCAGTTGGAGTTCAAGAAACTGGTCCAGTGGAGCTTGCTATCAATAGAAGCAACGATTGCGACACACCAAGACCTAATTAATAGTCATGCGAGCATAGGCTCATCGCATCGGGACGGTTAATCGTACATGCTGGCAGCGAGATCCGTCGGGTGTTCCGATGATTGACCTCTCGAATTGAACCTTAAAGAGTTGTTATCAACGACCTTGCGAATTAATTTAGCCAATAAGAGCCCATAGAAAAGCAGATGAAGCCAGAGCATCAGAAGGCAAGATAAAATTATAATTGGTAACACATTAATGATTATTTAAACGTTATACTAGTGGTGTGATATATTTCTATTCATAAGTTGTTTTTTTAGTATATATAAAAATGCACATTGTTTTTAATGCATTTTGCACAGAGAACTCTTGTACCTAATATTTTGTATACAGTTTATTACCCGAGATATTAGATATTTATTTTTATAATTACCAAAGGAGATTTTAGACTTGCCTGCTGTTTATGCTTCGTCAATACATCCTATTATTTTCTATATTTTTTTTTAATTTCTTTTGATTAATCAATAATCACCAGAGATTTATGCATGAACATAAAAGTCATGATACACAATATAAATAAACCGTAGGTAGTTACTGTGTGTTATTACTAGTTTGCCCCTTGAACATTAGGCCACCTATTCTACTTGTGAGTAAGAAGTGTTGCATTTCAAGGCGTAATTCGTCTCCTCTGATATCTTTCCAATCCTTCCAATTCTTCCAATTCTTCCAATCTTTCAATTTACGTATCCCAAAACATACTAGTGTATGTGTTATTTTTTTCTGTTGAACGCATTACCTATTTATAAGAAAAAAATCAGTAGAATCTCGACTCAGCTTTAAATAAAAAAAAATATATATAAATTAGGTAGGATTGTGTGGCCAATAAATTTATTTTCTTTCATTCCCGAAGCGGTATATCTTCATTTTTCCTTTATTTCTTTAGAGTAATTTGTAATTACAGTAAAAGTGGGTTTGCTCCTTAAATGAGAGTGTGCGAGCGCCGTACGACTTGGCTGGCGTGGAGCGACCGCTCCACTAGATCATGCCTGTATTACATTATTTAAACTTAAAAACGATATCGAAATGTTGTCTTTATTGAACCATAAATTGGATAAAATGAGCTTATAGAGTTAAAAGAGTTAAAAGTGTAATAAAATTACAAAACACTTGGTACGTGTGCCATAGACTCTATTACATGTACAATCGTGGAAATAAGTAGCTGTTATTCTCCTCTTCACCCCTCCCCCCCCCCCCCCCCCCAATACACTTAAACAACTTTTCCTGTGATAAGGGTCGAGGGGGAGGAGAGTAAACTAACGTAAATGATGGAAAGGGAGGAAAGAGGTTGACATACACTAAATTCCGGCACTGTACAAATAAAGTGTAGCACCCTGTAGGTTATCAAATCCTCCATTGCATAATACAATTTTTCAAAGCAGTCACTTCTTTATAAAAGGATTAAAATTATTTGGTCCGAATCCCTAATTTCAATTGTAAGTCCTTCGTTCAATTTGAAGAACACTTTCGGGTGGACAATCCCAGGCTAAAGTAGTCATGTGAAAAGAGACTTGCCCTTCTTGTGAGTTGTGATAATGTTGCGACAGAAGCCGTAATATCTACCTTCGCCTGGTCATTCTAAGAATTTAAACACTTTTAGTGATTCTGGGACGCTACTAAATTGTATAAAAGAGAGGGGTTATTACTGCTTGAATACTTCCTACGCGCCTGCTTACTTCTATGAATATTATATTCTAATCGTGTGTGTACAGTCACATTTAGATGTGATAAATTACTACTAGTATTTTCACATCTAGATGACATCATCACGGATCTATCTTCAACGCCATGCTCGTGCAGTACTTCGTCTTCATTCCAGGAAACAGTTCCTTGCCGTCGACTTTGATGTCTTTGAACTCAATTTCTGCGAGCATCTGGAACAACAAGACAGTGCAAGTTCAGCAACACAAACACCTGCTCACACCACCCTCTCAACGTCCTCCCTACTTCAAACCCCCACTCTCTTACTAGACGACGGAGGCCATCAACGTCAACCCCGTGACGCGGCACAACGCCCTCCCCTGTCCCACTACCCTCTCAACGTCCTCCTCTCACCACGAACCCCGCTCTCAAGGTCACCCCCGTGGCTCGGCACGACGCCCTCCCCTGCCCCATCCCACCACCCTCTTAACGTCCTCCTTACCTCGAACCCCGCTCTCCTGGCCAGCTCCTGGGAGTTCGTGGCATTGAAGACGGTGGCCGTCAACGTCAACCCCGTGGCGCGGCACAACGGGATCCTCGCCTTCAACAGCTCCAGTCCGAGTCCCTGACCTTGGAACTCGGGGGCGACGCTCAGCCCCATCGCCCCGAGGTACTCGGTGACGCCGTATCGCTTGAATACGTCGACGACGTTACTGAAGTACAGGAAGTTGTGTTGGATGGACTTCATGGCGACGCCCTGGAACTGTAGGATTGTGAATTCTAGAATTATTTTTCATTTCAGTTACCTACACAATCTTATAAGTTAGTAAAAAGAAGAATTTGGAAAAATTATAACCACCGATCAAGTAAAAAAAAAATAGACAATCGTCAAGAAAATTGCATCATGTGCTCATTATATTTTTTTTAAATTTTGTTGATCATAAATGGAGGTCTTTGGAAGGGGTCGATCTAAGGAGCCCGGCCCGGGGGAGTCCAGCACTGGTAAGAATTGGCCAGGCCGGAATGGAACGAAAATGAAAAGACAACATACAATCGTGAATTAATAAATTAGACAATTAAATTAACTATATTTACGTGATATTCCTTGTCCTTATCCTTGGCCTCTGACACCATCGTCATGTTGACACCAGCAAGTCGCGTAGTGCCATCTTCTTCCTCCTGGAGCGCCACTAGCGTCATACGTTGCCGGAACACTTCGGTCCATAATGCAGTTATCTCTTTCATCGACACAGGATCGTCGGCGAGGTTGCGGTTGGAACATGTTGGTGCTGCCTGTTGAGAGATGGCAGCACTGTTAACTATAGAGAAATATGTTACGCCAATAATGATGACAGCCAGCTTTACACTGAGACCTTATTTAAGACTAAAGGTGGATTTCCATGCTCCGTCACCGTCCGTCACCGTCCGACGAAAACGACCACGTGACCCATCTCGACCAATCCGGCGCTGTCCGATTTTTTGGGGGTTGGCTCTGATTGGTCGAGACGGGTCACGTGGTCGTTTTCGTCGGACGGTGACGGACGGTGCCGGACATTGACGGAGCATGGAAATCCACCTTAAGCCTTTAAAGCGTACTGTAATTTTAACAAATCTGCTAATTATGTTTTATACGTATATTAGAGAGTACAAGATTACCAAAGGAGATTAAGTCAATTAAATACTAAACTGAGTTAAATTTTAAGGTAACAAAAGTGATGTATTTGTGGATATTATTGGAGACGATGGCAGCTGTAATTTAACTGTAATGTAGAATAGCCCATATTCTAACTAAAAACTACATACAAATCTTTCAGGGATTTCATCCGTCTTCTAAATTTCATTCTCAGTCTTACGTAAAACTAAAATAGCTTTCGTACTGACATGCCTGTTACCATAAGCTGTTACTAAACCTGACAAATTTATGGAGTCAATCTATTGAAATCATTAAATGTAAAATGTTTGTTATTCTTGTGAAATACAAAGCTTTCGATCTACCGTTAGGGTGATTACCCTCACCTCCATAGTAGTCCAGAGTCTAAATGGTTTGACCCAAAACTAATTGCAACACAAGCGTTTTTGATATCGTTGGATTCAGAAAAAAAAGCTACATAACATAGTAAAAGTCCTCCGAAATCAAATTAATGGGCGTGGGTCTAATTAATCGATAAGTGAAAAATCAATCAACCTCATTATCGGTAAACTATAATAGTAAACCACGTCGAGTTTGGTATCAAACGAAAGCTTGATGTGTCAACTATTTATAAAAAATTATTTAAAAAATTAAAAAAAAAATCAATACTAATTACGGCCATTAATGAGCTAAAACAACCAAAAATATGGATGTAATTAAAAATTGGGACTGTAGCCACCCCTAATGAGCTAGAAAACCGCGGTTGATGGCAAATCATTCATAAATGTGTACTTTATAACATATTAAAAGTCCTTAGAAATTATCCAACCGGAAGTGGCTTTAATTGACTAATCAATTTAAAAAATCGGCGTGATTTTTTTTCTTGACAAAGGTGGCTTGATGGGTATCATTTAAAGGGACTCTCTTATCTTGATTTTACTTTGAAGGACTTGTCTAACACGTTAATAGGAAAACATTCTGAAAAAATCAAACTTGTCGGATGTAGAGTTTCCGAGAAAAAAATTATTTTGTAACGAGGTCATGTTTTTTCCCCTGACTATACCTGACGTCATTGGCGGCTCACCCTGCTTCAGCGCGCTCTAGCGCTCGGCCTACCTTACTTATTGGATTTGACAGTTGTCTTTATTTATAGTGTGACTATAACAACAACACATAGATTATTGTTTCAATAATTAATTCGATATATTGTC
Source organism: Leuctra nigra (assembly GCA_934045905.1). Classification (NCBI taxonomy): domain Eukaryota; kingdom Metazoa; phylum Arthropoda; class Insecta; order Plecoptera; family Leuctridae; genus Leuctra; species Leuctra nigra. The sequence goes on along the minus strand of OW203765.1, from coordinate 25,701,026 downwards.
TGGAACTTCATCGTTTTGAAATATATTGGGCCAACATTTAACGGGGAAGAATTCGAGGAAAATTCTTACACAATGCAATTGAATATGAAGAAAGGGCAAACGGGAAACATATCTTTGTGCAAGTGCGGATTAATTACGCAATGAAAACTGACACCGAATGACGTTTGTAATACGGATTCCATGCAGACGAAATTGTAGCTGAATACTTCGACTAGCAAAGTTTTAGCAAAGTTTAATAGGTACCTATACTTGTATTATTTCGATGTTTGTCAATTGATGAAATTTTGGATTTTATACGAAATCGGTGTAAATATAAAATTGTCACGATCACAAAGGGCACTGTAAATACATAATGAAAATAAAAGCACTTGTTTTTACAAATATATACGACAAGTTCTATTCTTTCCCGCACCTGATCAACAACGTCAACCAAAACTGCTTTTATCAGGCTTCAATACACTTCACTCTATTAGCTTTACAATATGATTAATAAGTAATGAAAATAAGATTGTGGCTAAATGATCGTGTTCTGTACGATGAACATACATCCACCAAGACACCAAAGAGTGGACTGAAGGAAGTGCGTCTTTCATCGAATGAAAATGAAACATGTGGGCAAGGCAGCGACAGGTAGCCAGCAGTGACGTCAGAGTTGGCTCGGCCGGCAAGAACCCGAACCCTTCCTGTGTCCAAGGGGGAGCGGAAATCGCGGAACAATGGGGCCATCTAGACTTAGTTTGGGGGTTACCTTCGTTTAAAAATAACTTGTTTCAAGATGAGAGTGGTACTTTAAAAGGTCTTTTCAATTACATTGTAAATACATTACTATAAATGTAGCTTAGGTTTATACAAAGGTCATGTGAGGTCACGAAGGTCAACTTTAATTTTCAACCCTAATGTACGAAAAGTCGATTTATCAACCGATATTACATCGATTTATAAAAATGAATAGTCAATTACACTGAATTTACCAACACTTGTTCGTGTATGGTGGTGCTTTATAGCATCCATTGTTTATGCCTAATGCTAAACATTTCCTGGTAGAATTCCGAGATCGTCACTTTGCGCCACTTCTGCGCTGCGTTGATAGCTTAGGACTTCCTTGTACCTTAGACTAAATAACTTATTTAGTCTATGCTTGTACACACAACAAAATCCAAGTCTTTTCGGAGTTTCGTCAGGAATCTTGAGCCAAACAAGTCAGAAATGTAGTTCTGCATTTGTACACCAAGACCAACTTGAAGAGGTTCCAGCATCCTTGCATCCTTGAGGTTCCTTGGCCGTGCTTCTTGAACGTCAATGCTTGAACGATGTCCCAAGGAAGTCAACTTAAAATCGTTATGGTGTCCAGAAACAATGTTACTCAGAAAATCGCGTAATAATAAGGAGTCTGGGACGTATTCTATATACTTTTCTAATGACTGAAGGTCTTCAATGGGAACGTAAGAGTCTTTTTCTTGGCATTGCATCGACTTGACACCAGTTTTTATTAATTCAGCTGCAGCTTTAATGATGCGGTACTTTTCTGCATTAGTATCGTCAAGTCTGGTGGTAGATAGTATAAAACTGATCTAAAATAGAAGCCGCATTGCTGACCAGAGTGACAATGTTTGCCTTCCCTGCGATGTGTGATAAATACCTGAGGTCCATAATATTCCAGTATTTTCTGTTTCATTCATAAACGGGAAACTATATGCATCTCCGTCCGGCAATAGGTCCTTCAATTTGGTGATGAACTCCTGGACGTGAGCTGTTCTTCCTCGTATTCTTGAAGATGGAACATCGTTTTGACAAACGCGTCATGTCGGGCAGAATTAGCCGGTCTTCCTCGGGAGCACTCACCTGATGGCGCCTGATTGATCGAAAGCTGAGAAGAAGTATGGAATATTCTTCCCAGTCCTGAAGTTGGTGCTGCAGGCTGGGTGATACACAGCATCAGCAAGGACTTAGTCCGCCCACTCGTCATGTCGGGTCGCACAAATCTCATGTGTGTCTTTAATACTATCACACCTCACAGTGACAACAGGAATACTTGTGTTGATGACACCTATGAGATCCTTCGACCGGCTGCATAAAAAAACAATTATCATTGTAATCAAAATAGTCACTTTTCGAACGTAAAGTAGGTAGGACACTATGAGGTGCAGTGTCAGATTTAAACTTTTTACATACATGCCGCCTTGGATCAACAAAATGTTTACGACAAGACACGTGAACTCCTTGTCCAACACCGACTTCAATGTCATTACTCATTACTTACTTCTAGATTTACTAATTTACTGTTTGCACCTTTTTCACGTAAAAACACTGTTTTTTCACCATTGGCAAGAGGAAGTAGGTTTAACTTGCAAAATACACACAGGAGTGACATGGTACGCAAACGAGCACATGGCAGCACTGACCAATGTTACACAATCTTTGACACGTGGTAGATTTTATGAGCAAGCATTTAAAATGTATGGAGACAGAGCTAAAAATAGCTCTACCTACTCACTGAGAAAAATCTGATGCATCGTGGTTTTAGTCTTTCCGTAGGTTAGAGTGCGACAAGTAGCTATAAAAGCACCTGAAGATAATAATATCCTAGTAGCTAATTGGTGCAGTTACCATGCATCGTTAATATATGTGTATTTTAATAATTAGAAGCAAAAGAATATCACTTTTTTGTGGTCAAAATGTTGAGTTGACCTTAGTGACCTCGCATGACCTTTGTATAAACCTAAGTTACATTTATAGTCATGTATGTATGTACAATGTAATTGAAAATACCTTTTAATTGATACCCATCAAGCCACCTTTGTCAAGAAAAAAAATCACTCCGATTTTTTAAATTGATTAGTCAATTAAAGCCACTTCCGGTTGGATAATTTCGGAGGACTTTTGATATGTTATAAAGTACACATTTATGAATGATTTGCCATCAACCGCGGTTTTCTAGCTCATTAGGGGTGGCTTCAGCCCCAATTTTTAATTACATCCATATTTTTGGTTGTTTTAGCTCATTATTGGCCGTAATTAGTATCAATTTATTTTTTAGTTTTTGAAATAATTTTTAATAAATAGAAGACACATCAAGCTTTCGTTTGATACCAAACTCGACGTGGTTTACTATTATAATTTACAGATAATTAGATTGATTGATTTTTCACTAATCGATTAATTAGACCCACGCCCATTAATTTGATTTCGGAGGACTTTTACTATGTTATGTAGTTTTTTTTTCTGAATCCAACGATATCAAAAACGCTTGTGTTGCAATTTGTTTTGGGTTAAGGCCTATATTTGGCTTTAGACTCTGGACTATAGTAACAAGAATCCCAGAAAAAACACTCCGTGTAAAAATACCAGCCAAGTCTCTTTAACTATAAAAAAAAAATAGAAGAAATCTAAAAATTCAGCACTGAAAAGGAGTGATATCAAAAAAGGAGCCAAGTCAACGAATTTTCCAAATTTTAATCGTACCATTGAAATAAAAATATCAACCCCCGAGAAATACTTAAAAAAAGGACTTGGCGCATCGTTTTTAAGACACTTTTCTATCCTAAAAGTATAGGAAGAACTCTACAAGTATATTTTCCTGAGTATATCACATTCATTATCGACGAATCATACTACGTTTTAATATAACTAGTACTCTTACCTACTGGCAGTTTTGGTATTTTGTCAATATTCAGAGGAAATAAACGGATAAACGAATAACGAATAAACGGAAGCGGCCTAGTCTATTCGTTATTGCCACTATTTCTAGGGTCATATTAATCAATCATACTTCTCAATATCGTGACTGAGGGAAATAGCGAAAGCGCTCATTACAAGAAGGCCGTCAATGAGATTTGTATAAGTGACTAGTGCACTGAGCCATGCTGCTCAAATAATTACTGACTAGATTTTTATCTAAAGTAATACGTTATGTAATTTATGAATTTTTTTGGTATAAAATGTTAATTAATAGCAATTAATTACACGGCGAGAAGGTTCAAAGTATAATGCTGTAGTAGGTATGTTGATGTACCCACAAAACTATAGGTACCTACCAATCACAAACACAATTGTTCTGTATTTATTGCTTGTAAGACAATGCTATGTTTCTTTGCGTACTTATATTTAAATTTAAAATATTTTACAGAATGTTCAATATTTAGTTTGAAAGTTTTGTCCCAATTTTTCTAGGCATTTCTGAACTACGTAGTATGTGAGTGGCATAAGCTTAAGAATAGAAAAATGTCTTTAAAAAAACGATGCGCCAAGTCCTTTTTTTAAGTATTTCTCGGGGGTTGATATTTTTATTTCAATGGTACGATTAAAATTTGGAAAATTCGTTGACTTGGCTCCTTTTTTGATATCACTCCTTTTCAGTGCTGAATTTTTAGATTTCTTCTATTTTTTTTTTATAGTTAAAGAGACTTGGCTGGTATTTTTACACGGAGTGTTTTTTCTGGGATATCACTTCTTTTGTTAGTTTATTCATACAGCTTGTAGCACATGTCCGAGCAGGGACTAATTTCTTTAAAAAAATACGCCTCAACCGATTTGGTTACTATGAAAAGTTGCGTTTGGTATAAGATGAAAATGATTATCCAAGAAGAATAGCTTAAGTTTCGTTATAATCGATCCAGCCGTTTTCGATACATGACGTCACTTCCGGTTTTGAAATAGCGGCCGAATTCCGGTATAGGTAATAAGAAAACAATCTAGTTTTATCTAGTTGATACCTTCATGAACGACCATCTGAATTCCTAATCCCTATATTTCCGTAAAATCGGTCATGCCGTTTGTAATATATGACGTCACTTCCGGTTTCATTTAGTGGTTCCTGCCGCCATTTCCGGTACCATTAATTTATTTATTCATTTTTCACAATTGATTTTTCAAATAAATAGCAGAATGAATACGCAGGAGCTAGTTCAGTTGCAATCGTTACAGGCGTTTTAGATATATGACGTCACTTCCGGTTTCAGGAATGGCGGCCGAGAACACTGCTACCTTGAATATATAAATTGTATTGTCTATGTTACAATTTAAGTTAATTATGTACGTATTTTAAGTATAATTTGTTGAAATAAGTTAAATATTGCGTATTTATGACGTCACTTCCGGTTTAGAAAATAAGAAAATAATATTTTTTTTATTGATACTTCATATAGATGACCATCTAAATCGAATGGCGCTAATTTCGTTCTAATCGGTCCAGACGTTTTTGAGTTATGACGTCACTTCCGGTTTAAAAATGGCGGCACAAAAAATCACAAGAGGCAAGGTATCATCAGACGCCAAAAGTGCATATGTGGTAAAAGTTTCAGGTCGATCGGTTTAGCCGTTTAGGCTGTGGCGCTGTCAACAGGGTTTCCTGATATCATCAGAATCATCATCTTCAGAATCAGAAAGTGGTGTAATTTCACTGTTTTCTCGGTCCTCTAGCGCGCAAATGGCATAACCTATTGTTCCCAAATTTGGTATATGTAGTGGGGTGGGCCATAGCTCGAAATTAAGACATTTCACAACAATGTGAGATTTTCCAATTTTAAGATCCAGTAGGCCGAAAATGCCATGTTGTTGCTTACAGTAAAAGTGTTTGGTCTTCTCCTCAGTTTATTAGGCATTTACGGTATGTTGAGTGACTGTGAGTGTATAGTACGACTTGGCTGGGTGGAGCGACCGCTCCACTAGATATTTTTAAAGCAAATAAAATGAGAGATTTGCATTTTTTTTTTAAATTTACTTAAAGAGTAGTATGGTGACCTTGACGAAGATGGTGGCCATGTGCTGGACCACCTCCTCCTCCATCTCTGGAGGGGCGTCTTGGATGCGGAACTTCGGCGCCTTCCCGCTGGCGTCGGGACGCCTGCCGACGCACCGGGCGTACACGGCAGGATACGACGCCGACGTCGGACGCTGCCAGGCCATCTTCAATCACACGGGCAAGATCGCAATCCAATGTACCACATTTAAATGTATGCACGACAAGATATTCTATTATGATCGTTAGGTATCTCAATACTTGCTCGATTGTTTTGGTCTCCTCACTAGAGTAGAATAATAGTGTTTGAAATGAACTTGGCATTATTTGCAAGGAACTACAAGTCCTTTAGATAAGATTAGATTAATATTGTAAAAAGCAAACTTGATAGCGAGTTCATTCAACCTAGAGGACAACGATCAGGGGGGGGGGGGGGGGGTACTGGTGGGAAGTTCAGTCCAGAATGGGACGGACTTCGATTTCCTCAACGGGCCGGCCCAACGACGGCGGGCAAGACCCGAGGTCTGCGAAATTTGGGGAGGCCGTGGGACCAGGTCGACTCTGGAGTGTAAGTTGGACATACGTAATGATGGGTTCGCCAAAGTGCAGTCCATCGGTGAGGACAAGTCATGACATATCATAATATTATACGTAACTATTTCCATGATCTATATAGCTAATTAGGTAAAATAACAACAACCTTTCCTTCCGTTTTTCTTATACACAATATTGGAAGTGTAGACGATACGATTTCATTGAATGAATTGAAATTTTAAAGATTTGATAACCGGAAGGAAACAGAGATCAGGGCCCTGATTCTATAAAGGTGGATTCACACGGCCGTTCCAAACTTCGAGTTTGAAACTCAAGTTTGCCGAAGTTCCAAATCACCGTTCCAAAAACCTTCGTGTGAACTATGAAAAGATTTGAACTGTGAGGATTGAGTTTCAAACTTTCATAGTTCACACGGGAGTTTTTAGAACGGCGATTCGGAACTTTGGCAAACTTGAGTTTCAAACTCGAAGTTTGGAACGGCCGTGTGAATCCACCTTAACTCAATTAACCACTAGAACGCTCCGCCTCCTGATACGTCACGAGTCACGTGTCTTAGTGGCGGGAACATGGTTGTGGGCCAGCTCGTCGCCGCGCGCCATTAGAACACATAGGGAAGTCAGTTCGGTTGATTCAAAAATCGTATTTCAGTGGCGAAAATGGTACCGAAATGTGTTGTGTCGGGGTGTAACATCAGCACAAAAGTTCCCTGAATAACATTTCATAGATTTTCTAGTAACATTGCTGTGAGAAAAGAGAGAATTATAAGAATTCGATTGAACGAACGGCTGTTTGCTGTGTTGGCAAAGCGACCGTGTTTTATTTGCTTGTTTAATTCCCTATACATGTACATAATTCCCTAACTTGACTCATTTGATCATCCTGCTATATAGGTGATTACCAAGTGCAATGCCTTCATACCTTCATACCTAGACGAAAATATTTACTTACTTCTAGTTTAGACCTACAAGAGTAAAAAATACCACCAACAAACTGTTTGTAGGTAAGTGGGTGGGTATAGGTAGGTATGTAGAAATAATCAACAAACCGTCAATAAATCCGTGAATAATAAACATCCGTAATGAAAATAACGTTCATCAGTGAATTATTCCTATTTAGTATAGGTACCTATAGATTGCTTACATAAATGTAGAGAGTAAGAAATATTCAGCTTCCCGCGCTAGCAAAAGCCAGGAATCAACACATTTGTCTGAAGTCCATATCTCGGTATAATATCCACTCACCAACAAACTATAACATTCTTTGAGTAGCCAATGGCCTTCCTACTTGCCTACATACTTCATAAAATAACTTTGATTAAAACAATATAACTTTTTTAACGATTTTATCCACGTAAGTTGCTGCAGGAATCTTACGGCATCCTTGTTGGCCGGCAGAACTTGGGCCACGACAAAGCTGCCCCCTAGCGGCTGAGACGCGAACAAAAGTTAACTCCGCCCCGTTCTAGTGGTCAATTGCGATCGCTTAGCAATTTCTTCCATAAGATTAACATGGCAATAATTGCTAAGCGGTCGCAATGCGATTTATAGAATCAGGGCCCTGAGCCTAAATTGTCATAAGGAAACACCTAAAATGTCTACACATTCACTTTTCTACACCTAATAAATCATTGAAATTACTCCACCCATCTTTGGTACTATTATTTTCAAATGATTTGTATATATTACCTTCAAGAATGTCCTCTGTTACACACTTCCCTCTCACATGGCACACGTGAGAAACTGTCAGTTGGGAGTTCAGGAAACTGACATCTATCAGCTGGCAGAGTGGATTACTAAATAGTAATGCGAGCATAGGTTCATCGCATCGGGACGGTTGATCGTTCATGCTGGCAGCGAGATACATGGGGTGTTCCGATGATTGAGTCCTCGAATTGAACGTAAACAAGCTGTTATCATCGACCTTGAGAAGCAATTCATTCAGTAGGGGCCCAGGAATGTAGAAAGTAGATGAGGCAAGGGAAAGGGGAAGAGATGAAATTGATAAATGGATCCAGTGGGGCGGCCGCACTACGCAGCCAAGTCGCTACGAATTAACATATCGTGTTAAAAGAAGTATTTATTGCTATCATCTAAAATGAGTCTCATCAAACACATTCACGGATCAATCTTCAACGCCATATTTGTGCAGTACTTCGTCTTCATTCCAGGAAACAGTTCTTTGCCGTCGACTTTGATGTCTTTGTACTCAACCTCTGCAAGCATCTGGAACAAGAGACAGTGGAAGTAAGCTATAAGTTATCCCACATCCTCCTTGTCTCTCATTTACATTCACACCACCCTCTCAACGTCCTCCCAGCTTCGACCGCCCCCCCCCCCCCCCCCTCTCCTACAAGACGACGACAACCGTCATTGTTACCCCCGTGGCGGGGCCAACGCCCTCTCCAGCCCCATCACCCTCTCACGTCCTCCTCACCTCAAACCCCGCTCTCCTACGAGACGACGGTGGCCCTTAACGTTACCCCCGTGGCTCGGCAGACGCCCACACTTGTCCCACACCAACACCCTCTCAACGTCCTCTCGAACCTCGCTCTCCTAGCCAGCTCATGTGAAACGGCGGCGGTGAACAAGTTGGAGGTCAACGTTAACCCCGTGGTGCGGCACAACGGCCTCCACTACCCACCACCCTCCCAACGTCCTCCTCACCTCAAATCCCACCCTCCTGGCAAGCTCCTGGGAGTTCGCGGCTGTGAAGACGGTGGCCGTCAACGTCAACCCCGTGGCGCGGCACAGCGGGATCCTCGCCTTCAACAGCTCCAGTCCAAGTCCTTGACCTTGGAACTCGGGGGCGACGCTCAGCCCCATCGCCCCGAGGTACTCGTTGACGCCGTAGCGCTCGAAAACGTCGACGAGGTTACTGAAGTACAGGAAGTTGTGAAGGACGGCTTGCATTGCGATGCCCTGGAACTGTAGGATTGTGAACACTAGATTTATTTTTATTTAAATTGAATACACAATCTTAAATGAAAATATGGACAAAACCACCGGTCAAGTAAGACAAAATGAATTTTACATAGTAAAAAAAATATAGAATATCGTGAAGAAATAGCATATCAACCTAGTAAAGAAAGTTGAAAGATAAATATCCAAAATATTCAAGATAGCAGGTATCGGAAAATAATAAATGACAATTAAATGACTATATTTACGTGATATTCCTTGTCCTTATCCTTGGCTTCTGACACCACAGTCATGTTGACACCAGCAAGTCGCGTAGTGCCATCTTCCTCCTCCTGGAGCGCCACTAGCGTCATGTGTTGCCGGAACACTTCGGTCCATAATGCAGTTATCTCTTTTATCGACACAGGATCGTTGGCGAAGTTGCGATTAGAGCACGTTGGTGCTGCCTGTTGAGGAGAGATGGCAGTATTGTAAACTATAAAGTTCACAAATACATCACTGCGTTTTAAACATTGATGACATGTCACATAGAAATTTAACTAATTACAGTCTTTAAATGAGTTTTAATGAGTTTAAATGACCAATTTAAGTATTAATATCCTTTGGTAGTCTGTTGTTCTCTCAAATACCTTTAAAAATGTAAATTACAGTGTCCTAGGTGCATAATATCATTGAAAAACGAAATGTCATCTTTCTCGGCCTAACACAGAATCCACTATTAAGTAGAATAGCACTCTACTAAATTCTATACAAATATTAACCGGGGTTTCATCATTCAATCATTCTTGGTCAACGAGAATTCTCACAAATCTTACAATGAATGTCTGGCATGACTGATACTAAACCTGTTAAATTTATGGATGTTTGAAATTTGTATCTATCGAAACCATTAGATGCAAAAAAAATATTTTCATGAAATTATGTTACAGTACAAGAATTAAAGCAAAATGGGCAGATTTGTTGACATTTTGTTATAAATGTACTTAAATATTACACCCCACTTGAAACTTTGAGTCCTACTGACCTTGACGAAGATGGTGGCCATGTGCTGGACGACCTCCTCCTCCATCTCTGGAGGGGCGTCTTGGATGCGGAACTTCGGCACCTGCCCGCTGGCGTCGGGACGCCTGCCGACGCACCGGGCGTACACGGCAGGATACGACGCCGACGTCGGCCGCTGCCAAGACATCTTCAATCACACGAGCAACACTGAAATCGAAGATTAGACCCAGAAAAAAACACTCCGTGTAAAAAAGGCAGCCAGGTCTCGCCACTTAAAAAAAAATAACACCGAAAAGGAGGGATATCAAAAAATATGCAAGTTAATGACATTTCCAAATTAATCATATCTTTGAAATAAGAGTTTAACACCGAGAAATACTATTACAAAAGGACTTGGCGCATCGTTTTTTAAAGACATTTTTCTATTCGTAAGCATATACCATTTATATAGGGGAGGCCGGTATACCTATAGTGGGACACGGTACATAGTGGGACATTTGAATTTCTCGCCTTGTGGTCAAGAAAAAAAATAGTGAAGATGCCTAATTGATGTCAGCACAATAAATTACTTCTCCTGGACATATTTTCAAGATATGTTTGTATTTTAAATAATTGAGATACTCCACTTGTAATATCAGTTTTGCAAAATGTAGAAATTTTGTGTTTACAATGTTTTTGATAACTGTTTTCTCTTACTTATTATGGCTAGTTTAAAAGTATGGTTATGATGTGTATTCAATTGGCATGAAGTAGGTTTATTGATGAATGTTCTCTTCACCTGCCTTCATATTTGAAAAAATAAAACTAAAAATATTGTTGAACGGTACATACTGGGACAGTCAGAACGGTACATAGTGGGACATGTCCCACTATGTACCACTGGGCTATATTTCTGTTCATAACTTTTGTGTGGGTCTTAAATTATTTGTTGATACAAGTAGTTAATAGTTTTAATTCATACCAAATTTTTAATGGACCTAAATTAATCTTTTAACATATATTTTTTCCCCTAAAAAAGATATCGAAAATTCCTCGAAGGCGGTGGATTAATGACGGGATTAAAACGGACTAATTACCTACCTATAAGTAAATACATCAGATAATAAATCACATGTCACTTGTTTCAAAAATTATTCCATAGTATTTCCCTTGAAAAATAGCATTGTCCCAGTATGTACCAGCAGTGTCCCAGTATGTACCGGAAAGCGGTATATAGTGGGACAACGGTACATAGTGGGACAACGCAATTAATTTCTTATCTGTAGATATTAAAATTTCTTAAAAATAGCACATGCATTCTAATTTATGGTCGCAACTATTGGCTATTCAACATTTCAAAATATTAAAATAATAAACAAACTAGAGCAATAATAAGAAATCCGTCCCACTACACGCCGGCCGCGTCTTTCCATACCCTAATCGAGCCCAACTCATTGTTTTGAAAATTTGCATTTTACTCGCATTTAACGCCGATCAATTTGGTATAACCAAACATTCTAACACCCCCATTTATTATGAAGCAGCTAAGTGAGGTGTCTCCGCAATAATGGAGGTTTTACTCACGTAATTGTTGACAGTTTGAAAATAAAGAACATGGTTCGGAAAGTAGATTTAAACACTTTATAAGGAGATAGAAATTTTTGGGTAACAAAATTCGGACACGAGACAAAAATGCATTTGATTATAAACAAGGCGAAACAAAATGAGCAGAAGTGGTTGGGTTTAATTAATAATTATAATAACCATGAAAATTAAATTATTACCAATATTTCAGGTCAACCTCATTGGCCTACGCAAAAGTACCATCTACTTTTGGACTTCGCATTAATACCAACGAATGTTTTGATCAGAATAGATTCTCTAATATTGTCAGCTAGGTTTATAGTAGGACCAATATACCAATTTAAGATGGTTCTTAATAAGTGTTTTTGTGTTACAAAACAGGTACCAGGTGAAGATGGCCGAATAGGAGTAGCGTCTAAATTTTCGCGGTCAGTTTTTCTCTATTTAATATATGTTATTAGCTTGAACATACTAAACTCTGCAGTCAAATCAGTTACAGTTCAATAGTGTTTCATGTGAAATATAAATAAGTGTGATTCTAATCCGTGATACTGGTGTAAAATGGAGAACAAATTCTGCCAACACTGCGTGCACGGAAGCAACGACCTTCAGTTTGTACTCGATCACAATAATCTAGCGAATCAAACTGCCATAAACTCTCTGCTGGTAAACGAAATTAACATTTTAAAGTCAACACTAGAAAAATTCGCCATCGAAAAACTCTATAATTATCAAGTAAATTCAAGTTTAAACAGCCGAAACCATGTGCATCATTATCATTCGACGGACTCACGGCAGGCGGAGCCACCAACCAGCGCCAATGTAGTAAGCGCCACTGAGAATGCCGCTGCTGCCACGGCCAATGCATTACAGCTGTCACACCAGGCGGAAGCACCATCCAACACCAATGAAGAAACTCCTGCCACTTGTGGAATGACAGACGAAGTAGTGGCCCTAACCAAACCTGTGTGCCCCACTAACAACAAAGGAAAAGCCAGAAAACAACACCAACAAAAAGGGAAATCGAACGCACCTAAAATAAGAATCATAGCTGACTCCCATGGAAGAGGTTTAGGCGAGGAACTGCAAGCCCAAATAAACATCAGAGAGCAACGTACTCTAATTCACCTGGAAACAAAACCACAAGTCCAGTGTGTCTGTAGACCAAATGCACCAATTGAGGTAATCGCCAATGAGTCAGAATGGACAAACCTTACCGAAAAGGACACTGTCATCATAATCGGTGGAACTAATAACATTGGACAAAGAACAGCTGAACACATCAGAAAAACAATAAAAGATATAGCCAATTCCAATCCTAAACCACACATTGCTATATTAAACATCCCCCAAAGATACGACAACGTGAAAAAAAATGGCTTCATTGATGAAATGAATAACATGATGCAGGAACTCATAGAATCCCATAAATCAATCAATCCATCGCTGAACATGACGTATATCACCACAGAAGCCCTCACGCGCCAAGACTACACAAGACATGGACTGCATCTCAACTACCAAGGTAAATCAAACCTAGCAAAAATATTATTGAAAAAAACAAATAGAGATCAACATGTAGTCCAGCCAGTGAAGTTGCACGGGGGAAATAAATGCCTCCTTACAAATCCACCAAAGATACTGGGCATGACTTTTGCAATGGAGATGTTCAAACTCCCAGCACCCATGACAACAACTCCAGAGCAGACTCCCATCCAGCAGACCAAACCAGTGGAACCAGCAAAGCAGACTCCAGTTCCGATCGAAATGGACTCCGAACTATGGTTGAACCAGAACGCAGAGCCTGGATCTGTAGAAGCAGCAAGACAGACCCCGACTCCAGATTCGACCGAAGCGAACCTGAACCCGACAACGGAGCCCGGACATGAAGCAACGCAGACCCTGACTCTAGCTCCGATCGAAATGGACATGAACCTGACAACGGAGCCCGGACATGCAGCTACACAGACCCCGACTCCGGCCTCGACCGAAGTGGACACCGGACCTGCAGCAACGCAGCCCCCAGTGGCTGTCCAAACACCATCAATGCAGCCCGAGCAGACCGCCGCTGCACAGCTGTCTCCAGCACACCGCCGGTCACCGCCAACCCATGGAAGAAGAAGCCAACCTTCAAGGTCGTCAAAAACACGTCACAGATTAGTATCCATTAATAAAAATTTTCAACATTTAAAGCCAATCACAAGAAAACTGTGACCAATCCCCCACTAACTATAAACAGCTCTCCCACACTCAACAGCCCTATTAAAATTAAAATCATGCACCAAAACATTAGAACAATTACAAATAAAATAGATCAGCTTGACATCCTTATTGCTGAAGAAACCCCAGACATAATCTGCTTCACAGAACACTTCTTAACAAATGCTGAGATTAAAGAGGTAACCCTCACAGGCCTCACCTGCAAGGCCAGCTTCTGTCGAGCGAACTCAAAAGGAGGGGGTGTTGCCATATACTGCACTGAAAATATCAAACTAGACGAATATGAAACATCACTTAAGGACCTCGTAACCGAAAAACATTTGGAATGCGCTGCATGTACATTTACATTTAAACGCGAGAAATACATATTGGCAACAATTTACCGAGCTCCCTCAGGAAATTTACAACTATTCTTCAGTAGCTTTACCGAAATATTAAATAAACTCTGCCAAAAAAAAGACAAATTGATTATTGTAGGAGACTTCAATATAGATTTCCTTGTACAAAGCAGCTCCACTAAACAAATGATAAACATTCTGAACTCGTATAACCTCAAACTTACAATAGACTCCCCTACACGTATAGCAACCTCAACAAACTACACATCCAAAACGTGTATAGATAATATAATTACAAACCTGGACAATAATATGTTTAAATCTTGTGTAATCACCACTGCCATATCAGACCATGAAGCACAATCTATTACTTTACAACCACCCCATACAACTGCACAAAAAGCGCAAAACAAAAAGCAGGCACTATACACAGAATCAAGGAAATTTAACGACGCCAACATACAAATGTTTAATGAAACACTAATGAAACAAAATTGGGAATGCTTACAAGACAACACAACTATAACTAGTAAATACGACACCTTCAGTGACAAAGTAATCTCAGCCTTTAATGAATCATTCCCACTTCGGAGGTACAAAATCAGAGACAATGCAAACAGAAAACATAACTCATGGATAACAAAAGATATACTACAAGTAAGAAAGGATATGAAGAAGGTTGCACTTCGAATGAAGCGCACTCCATCCACATCCATCCAAAAGGAATTAAAAACAATTAAAGTAAAATACAAAAAACTCATCAGAAAAACAAAAATAAGCCATATTAAAAATAAAATCAGAACATCAGATAATCTTAGCAAAACAACTTGGAAAATAATAAATCAAGAAAGAACAGCAAAAAATCAAAATAGTAAAAGGCAAAAAACCATATCTTTAGAGGAAACAGGAGGGAAAGAACACAACAACCCCCTGGACATAGCAAATATACTCAACAATCACTTCACTACAATTGCCCCTAATCTAATTAGAATGGAACAAAAGAAAACATGCGAAATCTTTACACCTCTCCCTGAAACGTTGTCTATTATGGAATTAAAACCAGTCACGATAAGAGAAGTGAAAAATATCATTTGGAAAATAAAACCCAAAAGATCATCTGGCCCAGATGGCATACCCCCATTTATTTTAAGAAAATGCGCATCATCGCTATCTTTCCCCCTTACATATCTAATTAATTGTTCATTCGCAGAGGGCACCTTCCCTCACGGAGCCAAAGAGGCAAAAATAATACCAATATATAAGAAGAAAGGTGACCCAAAAAACAAAGAGAATTACAGACCCATTTCTCTACTTAACGCTTTCTCTAAAATATTCGAAACAGCAATGCTAAATAAAATTACAATGTATCTAGAATCCAACTTCCTCTTTGCAAATGAACAACATGGCTTCCGGAAAGGCCGCTCGACAGAAACTGCCATATGCACCCTAGTAGACCACATTATAACCGAACTAGACCAACACAAGAAAGTAACTGCAATATTTATGGATTTAGCAAAGGCCTTCGATTGCCTAGACTTCACAATATTAATCAGTAAATTATATTCTTATGGCATTAAAGGGGCTGCACTACAGTGGATACACTCGTACCTCACTGATCGAGAGCAATATGTAGAAATAAACAGTATTAGATCAAGTGTCACAAAAACCTCAATGGGAGCACCACAAGGCTCAGTCCTTGGGCCGCTACTATTCAACATCCTAATCAACGATATAGCTCAAGTCAAGTCCTCAGACCAAACAAAAATAATAATATATGCTGATGATACAACAATATGTACTTCCCATTCCCTACTTAGCCAACTTGAAATCAACGCCTTTATAGAATCAAATATTATTGTACAGTGGCTGAAGACTAATAACCTACTCATAAACGAAACAAAAACAAAACACTTAGTATTCCAATCCTCAAAAATGGAACCTGAACAAATCAAATTTAGAATGGGACAGAACGAAACCGAAATCACTCAGGAATACCACACAACTTTCTTGGGAATCACAGTAGACAGTCACCTAAAATGGAATGAACACATTGACACCCTATGCAACAAAATTAGCTCTAATCTGTATGTCTTAAGGAAACTCAAATTATACAATGATAAAGAACTCTTGACAATTGTTTATCATAGCCTAATTGAATCCCATTTAGGATACGCGATTCAAGTATGGGGAAACTCACCCAGGAAAAATATACAGCGTGTGTTTACCCTTCAAAAAAAGGCAATTAGAATAATTATGAATATTAACAAACTACAGTCATGTAAAACACATGCATTTCCACAACCCTGTGAGGAGTCATGTAAGACGACCGACTTTACACTACCCTCATGCAAAGAACATTTCAAAAATCTGAATATCCTGACCCTCCCAAGCCTATACATATATAAAACTATAGTCTATGAAAAATAACAGCAAATATCACCCAAGAAAATAGCGCCATTCATGACCATAATACGCGTAGAAAAAACGATTCTCATAACGTACAACACAACCTGCACCTTTTCAAAAAAGGACCTAGCTATGCTGGAAGTCAACTCTTTAATCACCTCCCAAACTCCGTAAAATCCCATCTAGGCACTAGCAGTACATTGTTTAAACATCACCTAAAACAACTCTTAAACTCTAAAGCAT
Source organism: Leuctra nigra (assembly GCA_934045905.1). Classification (NCBI taxonomy): domain Eukaryota; kingdom Metazoa; phylum Arthropoda; class Insecta; order Plecoptera; family Leuctridae; genus Leuctra; species Leuctra nigra. The sequence goes on along the minus strand of OW203765.1, from coordinate 25,684,044 downwards.
ATTACTCTGTGCAAGAATACCTAGAGGAGTCAATGTAAAGTAGAAGTCAATGTAGGAGTCAATGTCAATGTAACTATCACGACACAATCAAAATGTATATACATACAACGAACTGACTATATTTAAGATATTTAAGACTGAATAATCAGCACTAAGTTTAAGTTTAATATAGGTAGTATGTAGTATGTAGTATGTAGTATGTATCTTTCTAGCATACTTTATTTAGTATGACACTTTCACTCTTTATTACTCATTATCTTGTTACCTGGCTATAATTACCATAATAATTAGTCAAACCATAATAAAATAATGATAATGATACTTTTAACTACTTAACCTACCTATTATAAAATTATCAAGTAGGTAGGTAAAAATAATTACTTATAATGATATTGATACCTAATGTTAATGTTAAAATTGATAATCTATTCTAAAATTAACAAGTAATAATAATTAATTAATTACTTACTAAACTGATATTGATAATGATAATGTTAAAATTACTTATATGTTAATGTTAAAATTACTATTTCAGCAGGCAGGGTGGAAGAACGCAAATCCTTGCGAACCTCGCCTTTTTCTGTGTATTAAATCTTATGCCTGTACAGTGTATCTGATATAATGCAAAAATAAAGAAAATTCTATTCTATTCTATTAGGTGCTTAGGTACCTATACCTAAGGTACTAAGAATTTACAGTAGGAAGTCACTTGAAGGACGTCATAACATAATTTGAATTGCTAGAAAATATTTAGTTCAGTTATTTAGTCTTTAAACAGCTGTATTGAGTTGGGCTCGATTAGGGTATGGAAAGACGCGTACCGGCCTCCCCTACTACCGACATTTAGTCTTTAGAATTTTCTGTGATTGAAACATTTTCTATTTAAAAATGTACCTACGCGATGATTCTTGTTGCCTTTGTTTGCAATAAAAACACAGCAGTTAGGTATGTTTGTAATATTGCTTCATTATCAACGTAATGTCCTCATCAAAAAATTAATTGCTATTATTCCGCATTTTAAAGCAATATATTTCTCAAACTCCAGAGTGAAATTTCATATCGAATTTTTATTCAAATTTAACTCTATACACTTACACTTCAAAATTATACGTGTCATACCTTCTTGTATGAACAAGAAGTAAAATACGAACAAAAAACGAACAAAATAACGAGAAATAAGAAAGTAAGATTTCCCTCGGTCATAAGAAGCAAAAGGTTGTCGGTCCGACTATGCGCCGGGGGCGGTATCACTGGTCCGGGAGTACGACGTGCACGGAGTAGCTGGCCGATTGGACCCCGTACGACCACATATATCTCCGTGCATTGAATACCATAGTGTCCAGCATTGCGTGTCCACGTCACAGGCACGCCGTGTCTGTCCCGGACACAACGCACAGTGTCCCCACGGGATGCGCGCGCCCTTTTCAGGGCTATCGTCCCGATAACCATGCCTCGAGCAGCTCGATTACAGGACTGCGCTACCAGACCCAGCGACAGAGAACACAACTCAAGCGCCATAGGAACGAAACACGCACCGAAACAAAGCAAAATACCACATGCTTTTATATTTGGAAACTTATTTCAGTTGTTTTCGTTTCCATCATTGCTGCAACTTCGATTGGTTTATCTACTTTGATTGATAAGATAAGAGAATATGAATTTATCTATTTGTGAAGTTAGATTTGGTAAATGGCTGATAGGCGGCAGCACAAGCTAACTACTGTCTGTCGCTAGTAGTTCGTAGCGCTCTCGATAGGAGGCGGCACAATAGTATGTGTAGTATTTAGAGATTATCTTTGATTTAGAGATACTACACATTAGAGAGCCTATATCACTATGAAATATAGGCTCTCTAATGTGTAGATGTGTAGATGGGAATGAATTAAAATTATAGTAAAAATTTGATAAGCGGAAAGAAACAGAGATCAGAGCCTAATTTGTCAGAAGAAAGCACATAACATATTCAAAATATCTGTAATTTTCACGTTCATTTACAACGTAATTTACCAAATTTTAAATCACCTGTAATTTCACATTTCTCTCCTAATGAGTCATTACACCACCCCTGCTCCTAGATTCTATTTTTTCATATGATTTGTCTACATTACCGTTAAGAATATCCTCTTGTGTTTGGCCCCTTCTCTCTCACATGGCACTCGCTAGAAGACTGTCAGTTGGGAGTTCAGGAAACTGGCCCAATGCATGTCATATAGTCATGCGAACTTAGGTTCATCGCACCGAGACGGTTGATCGTACATGCTGGCAGCGAGATACATCGGGTGTTCCGATATAAGCCCACGAATTGAACGTAAACAAGTTGTTATCAACGAACAGCCAACAAGAACTCAGGAACATAGACAAGCAGATGAGACAGAGCAACGGAAAGTAAACAGATCAAATTGATAAATATATCTGTGGTGTGGCCCAAGGAAGGTGGTTCTGACGCTTTCATTTAAAACTAACTTCAATTTACTGTATCAAGGAATCAATATACATCGGGATGGAACAAACCTGGAGAGGTGACAATCATTAAATATATTTCCTTTTATTATTCCAGTATCCTGTTTTTTTTACATTTTGTTCCCTGAACTGCTATTTGAGATCGACTAATAACAATTTACTCACATCCGAACTCAATCCTTATAATAAGTAACCAATCAATTAATCAGATATAATTAACATCATATCTATTTCTATTTTCTAAGTAAATATTCACCAACAGCTGTAAATAGTTTGAGCTGAACTGAGCTATGTGGTGACAGCATTAAAACCTCTTTAATCAAATTCTAATAAAAGTAATCAAAGTCAAAGCGTCAAAACTCGGCTTTGCGTTATCACATTATTATTCAAAAATAACTCAATACGCCTCCCTGTCCCAGCCTTGCCCGCCCTGGCCCGCCCTGGACTCACTGCATCCCTGAACATGCCTCGATCTTCAACGCCATGCTCGTGCTGTACTTCGCCTTGATTCCAGGAAACAGTTCCTTGCCGTCGACTTTGATGTCTTTGAACTCAACTTGTGACAGCGTCTGGAAACAACAGAGACAGTGCAAGTTCGGCAACACAAACTATAAGCTACCCCACATCTACCTTGCCTCTCATTTGCCATTCGCACCACCCTCTCAAAGTCCTCCTTACTTCGAACTCCCCACACCGTCAATGTTGCCCCGTGTCTCGACTCAACGTCCACCCCTGCCCGACCACTCTCTCAACGTCCTCCTCTCACCTCGAACCCCACCCACCTGGAAAGCTCCTGGGACTTTGTGACATTGAAGACGGTGGCCGTCAACGTCAACCCCGTGTCTCGGCTCAACGCTCTCCTCTGCCCGACCACCCTCTCAACGTCCTCCTCTCACCTCGAACCCCACCCTCCTGGCCAACTCCTGGGAGCTCGCGGAAGTGAAGGTTGAAGAGGTCAACGTCAACCCCGTGGCGCGGCACAACGGGATCCTCGCCTTCAACAGCTCCAGACCAAGTCCCTGACCTTGGAACTCGGGGGCGACGCTCAGCCCCATCGCCCCCAGGTACTCGGTGACGCCGTATCGCTCGTACACGTCGACGAGGTAGCTGAAGTTATTGTAGAAGTGCAGGAGAGCTTGTATGACGACGCCCTTGAACTGTGGACAGATAAACGATAATATTGTTTTGAGAAATGCGACTCAATAGTGGGCTACGACATTTCGTGTCTGCATGAATATTTATGAATAGGGAAGTCTCATGAAATTTTATTCTAGTAAATTTCTATAAATAAACACAAATAATAATGACAAATTCACTTATTACCTATGAAATCTTAAATTTTCATTCATAAAAATCGAGTTCAAATATCATAGGATTTTTTGCGGGAAAAACGGCCTGTAACAAGAATCAGATCTGTGATGTCATTTCCAAGTCATTAACATTGTGTTGACATGGGGATTCCCTTGTTGCCATGGCATATAGCAAACTGTGATGTCATTGCCAATTTTCCTGTTTTTAAATGAGAGGAGATCTATCAAACTTTGTAAATTAATTACATGAGAACTATTAGTCCAACAACAAAAATAATACCACATCTGTGTTCAGCAACATCTCAACTTTCATAAAATAAATATTATTCTGAATTCTAATATTCACGAGACTTCCCTAATTCGGAAGATGAAGAAAGATGAAAGACGAAGGAGCGGGAAGGAGGTGGTCGTGGCATCCCAGAGAAAACCTCCAGTCCGGAAAATAATCGCTTTTCAGGATGTCTCCAATTTCTCTGAAACTGGAGTATGAAAGTTAGTAGTTGTTGTATGAAAGTTTCAAAAATACTTCTTTTGTAGTAAAAAAGTAGTATTAACTATTGGAAGCTGGTTGCCCAAAAATCGATTATAACGGAGTGCGCGTTCTAAAACGTCCATTGCATTTGCATGCTGTTTATTAAAAACTACTTACGATATCAATACAAAAATTTCAAATTGTATGAAAAATATATTGCTATCAATTGTGTAAAAATATCAATTCATTCGGATCAATCGTACGAATGTTACGGCATATTGAAGTTGCACAAGGTATTTTGAAAAGAGAAATTTTCTCCCGATTCTGCTTTTACGCTCAACTTCAAGATACCATATGCCATAACGTTAGTTCCATTGATTCAAATTTATTCAAAATTTTACACAAGTGACATTCACATATTTTATATATTTTGAATAAAATGTGAAATTTTCAGATAATTTCGTACATAGTTGTGAATGAACAGCGTCTCTGCCGTTGGACATTTCTGGATGAGCGCTAGAGAAGTATCGATTATTCGACAACTAAATTCGAACAGATGTAACTATTTTTCTACAAACGTAATGTTTTTGAAACTTTCACATATCAAACCTTTGTATGTTGTTTATATTGTGTGGAATTTTTAGCTCTATTTGTGCTGTGGTTTTCTCACAGTGATGTCTCGCCCATTGAGTGTTTTTTTTTGCGCCACCCGGAATAATAACGTCATTGCAGTAAGATACGAAACAAAGAGTATAATAATCTTTTGTGAAAGAAATACCGATACTGTATTGATTAGCTATATTTACGTGATATTCCCTGCCCTTGTCCTTGGCTTCAAACACCACAGTCATGTTGACACCAGCAAGTCGTGTAGTGCCGTCTTCCTCCTCCTGGAGCGCCACCAGCGTCATGTGTTGCCGGAACACTTCGGTCCATAATGCAGTCATCTCTTTCATCGACACAGGATCGTCGGCGATGTTTTGGTTAGACCATGTTGGTGCTGCCTGTTGAGGAGATGGCAATAATGATGACACCCCGTTTTATATCCATTCAATAACTAATACCGGGTGGCAAAAAAAAATACCCTGATTGAGAGGTCACTATATCGAAACTATAATAGATAGGATTCTAAAATTTGTATACATATAAGGAAACATACAAAAATTTAATATGTGCAAGTTTCAAAAACATTACTATTTTAGGAAAAAAGTTAGAGCTGTTCAAAATTTGGTTGTCGAAAAATTGATTATTCGGAACTCAAATAGCGCGCGTCCAGAAAACTGCCAATGGCCAGGACGCTGTTTCTTTAAAACTACGGACGATTATCAAGCTTCAAATTTCAAATTTTATTCAAAATAGATTAAGATCGATTGACGATTGTGTAAAATTTTCAATCAATATCAATTAAGTATATGGAACGAAAGTTATTGAATCTTGAAGTTGAGCTTGAAAACAGAATAGTGGGGGAAAAAATCACTTTTACAAAGTGTGTAATAAAAGTTTAGAAATAATCTACAAATTCTGATTTTACGCTCAACTGCAAGATCCCATGATTGACATTTCAATATTTCTGTTTTCTAATATGTGTACAAATTTCAGAATCCTATCTATAATAGTTTCGATAAAGTGACCTCTCAATCGGGGATTTTTTGCGCCAGCCGGTACATCATGACTGATTTTCATTGCGACTTTCCATCTATACTCACAAACAATTGAATAAGAGATCAACGTAGAGATCAACAAGAATTTGGTAAGTTTCGAACAAACTTCTGACGCATAAAATGTCAATAAGTGTGATAAGTTTAGATAATGTTTGGTCTTGATCACCATGCAAAATTTGTACTTATCTGAACATGTTGATTTTCTACCAGTCAGAAGATATTATTTAATCTTATGCCAATTGTAGGATTAGGCTGAAACTTTGTAAGATTTGCGGCAATGTAGGTCAGATTGACTTAACACAATTTAAAATTGACCGGACCAACCAATCGGAAGATATGTTTATTTTTAAATTGAACCTATCAACGGATTTAATAAGAAAATAGGGTGTGCAAACCCCATAGATGGTCCGTACATAATACGTGAAACATTTCAGCTCGATCTGAGAAACGGTGCGATATGTATAGCTGTACGGACAAAAAAAATATACAATAAAAAACAGTTCCGTTGCTAAAAGGGCGGAAAGGAGAGGCTCACTTTGATCTCTCAATTTACTCCCCACTTGAAACTTTGAGTCAGTACTGACCTTGACGAAGATGGTGGCCATGTGCTGGACGACCTCCTCCTCCATCTCTGGAGGGGCGTCTTGGATGCGGAACTTCGGCACCTTCCCGCTGGCGTCGGGACGTCTGCCGACGCACCGGGCGTACACGGCAGGATACGACGCCGACGTCGGCCGCTGCCAAGCCATCTTCAATCACACGGGCAAGGAGAAACCTAAAAGCAAATAATTCAATAATCTCTGCAATCAAAGATTAGACTGTAATGTACACCCACCGTAAATTAAAATTGATATAAAAGTGAAATTAAAATCGATACATTAAAATTGTTGTGAAAATTTGATTACCGGACAGAAACAGGATCAGAGCCAAAATTGTCAGAAGAGAACACATAAAATGTTCAAAATTTCAAAATACCTACATGTAATTTTAAGTTCATTTACAATGCCATTTACAAAATGTTATATTACCTGCAAATTCACATTTTTACACCTAATGAATCATGGAATAACTGGCCACCCTTCTCCTAAGTACTATAATTTCAAATGATTTGTCTACATTACCTTTAATAATATCCTCTTGTGTTTGGCCCCTTCTCTCTCACATGGCACTCGCTAGAAGACTGTCAGTTGGGAGTTCAGGAAACTTGCCCAGTGTTGTCATAGTCATGCGAGCATAGGTTCATCGCACCGAGACGGTTGATCGTACAAGCTGGCAGCGAGCCTATCGGGTGTTCCGATGATTAAGCCCTCGGATTGAACGTAAACAAGTTGTTATCAACTAACAGCCAATAAGAACTTAGGTACATAGAAAAGCAGATGAGACCAGAGCAACGGAAAGTATAAACAGATGCAATTGATAAGATCCAGTGGAGTGGTCCAAGGAAGGTGGTTCTGACCCTTGCATTTTAAACTAACTTCAATTTACTGTAACAGGTAATCAATATACATTGGGATAAAACAAACCAAAAGCCCCATTTACACGGTAAAATTTCCTATTAAATATTTTATATAATATTTTCTTGACATTTTACGGTGTAAACAAGACAATTTTATGGTAAAATGTTTTGTCAAAGGGTTGTGTACAATTTTGTATCATATAAAGCACGTTCTATTTCTGTATAAGACTTTACAAAAGATTAACAATGATTTTATAAAGATTTTATAGGAAATTTTACCGAGTAAATGGGGATACAATCATTAAATATATTATTCCTTTTATTATTCCAATATCCTGTTTTTACATTTTGTTCCCTGAACTGGTAGTTAAGATCGAGAATCTACTCACATCCGAAGTCAAGACTTATCTAATAAATAACAAATCAAATAATCAGATCTATTAACTACTTCCAACCGTCAACACTCGGCTGTGCGTTATCCCACTATTATTCAAAGAGAATCACAGGGCGCCGCTTTGGCCCGCCCTGGACTCACTGCATCCCTGAACATGCCTCGATCTTCAACGCCATGTTTGTGTAGAACTTCGTCTTGATTCCAGGAAACAGTTCCTTGCCGTCGACTTTGATGTCTTTGAATTCAATTTGTGACAGCGTCTGGAAACAACAGAGAGTGTAAGTTCAGCAACACAAACTATAAGCTACCCCACATCTAACTTGCCTCTCATTTGTCATTCACACCACCCTCTCAACGTCCTCCTTACTTCGAACTCCCTACTGTTCTACTAGACGACGGCGGCCGTCAACGTTACCCCCGTGTCTCGGCTCAACGCCCTCTGCCCCACCACCCTCTCAACGACCTCCTCACCTCAAACCCCGCTCTCCGTGCCAGCTTCTGGGAGTTCGTGGCTGTGAAGTCGGGGGCCGTAAACGTCAACCCCATGTCTCGACACAACGCCCTTCCCTGTGTCACTACCCTCTCAACGACCTCATCACCTCAAACCCCGTTCTCCGTGCCAGCTTCTGGGAGTTCGCGGCGGTGAAGACGGTCTCCGTCAACGTCAGCCCCGTGTCACGGCACAACGCCCTCCCCTGCCCCACCACCCTCTCAACGTCCTCCTCTCACCTCAAACCCCGCTCTCCGTGCCAGCTCCTGGGAGTTATCGGCGGTGAAGACGGTCTCCGTCAATGTCAACCCCGTGGCGCGGCACAACGGGATCCTCGCCTTCAGCAGCTCCAGTCCGAGCCCCTGACCTTGGAACTCGGGGGCGACGCTCAGCCCCATCGCCGAGAGGTACTCGTTGACGCCGTATCGCTCGAACACGTCGACGAGGCGGCTGAAGTTATAGTAGAAGAGAAAGAGAGCTTGTATGACGACGCCCTTGAACTGTGGACAAAGAAACGATAATATTACTGTTTTGGAAAATACGATTCAATAGTGGGCCCTACGTTATTTCGTGTCTGTGAATATTTATGTGCTGGTATCATCGGAAGATGTAGAAAGATGAAACACGAAGGACGGTAGGAAGGAGGCGGTCGTGGCCTCCCAGAGGAGAAACCCAGTCCGGAAAATTATTGCTTTTCAGGTGTACTCAAGTTTCTTATACCTATACTTCTTTCGTAAGCTTATTTTGTGAAAGAAATACCGATACCGTATTGATTAGCAGATTTACGTGATATTCCTTATCCTTATCCTTGGCCTCTGCTACCATCGTCATGTTGACACCAGCAAGTCGCGTAGTGCCGTCTTGTTCCTCCTGGAGCGCCACTAGCGTCATATGTTGCCGGAAACATTCGGTCCATAATGCAGTCGCCTCTTTCATCGACACAGGATCGTCAGCGATGTTTCGGTTAGACCATGTTGGTGCTGACTGTGAATTGGAGAGATGGGCATGCAAAATTTGAGCTTGAGCGGAACATTTTGATTTTGGACCAATCAGAATATATTATTAATTCTTATGCCTATTGTAGGATTTGGCTGAAACTTTGTTAGATTTTAGGCAATGTTGATCGGATTGACTAAGCAAAATTTCAAATTGATCGGACCAACCAATCGGAAGATATATTTATTTTTAATTAGAACCAATTAACGGATTTCAAAATAAAATATGGTATGCAAACCCTAGAGAAGGTCCGTATAAAGACTGTGAAAAATGTCAGCTCGATCGGAGAAACGGTGCGATATGTATAGCTGTATACGCACAAAAAATATGCAATAAAACAGTGGTCGTTGCCAAAAAAGCGGAAAGGAGACGCTCGCTCAATTTACTCCCCACTTGAAACTGTGAGTCAGTACTGACCTTGACGAAGATGGTGGCCATGTGCTGGACCACCTCCTCCTCCATCTCTGGAGGGGCGTCTTGGATGCGGAACTTCGGCACCTTCCCGCTGGCGTCGGGACGCCTGCCGACGCACCGGGCGTACACGGCAGGATACGGCGCCGACGTCGGACGCTGCCAAGCCATCTTCAATCACACGGGCAAGGAGATCAAGATTTATAATCAAAGATTAGACTGAAATGGGCACAAACACCAAATACTAAATAGGTAAATACTTGCTCGACAAACAGTAAAATTTTTGTTCGTTCTCTCAATACTTGCTCCTTTTTGGACGAGTTATAACTAAGATTTAAATTAGAATAAATTAGATTCTTAGCATTTTTACCAGTAATTTCACATTTCTACACGTAATGAATCATTGAAAACTCCAGTCTTCGTTATAAGCTACTATTATTTCATTTTTTGTATACCTTTAAGAATATCCTCTTATTTTTGGCCACTTCTCTCTCACATGGCACACTTGAGAAAATTGGAGTTCAAGATCACTGTCACGTATTTGCTGTCACAGTGCAGCTCAGCCTGCTACATAGTCATGCGAGCATAGGTTCATCGCATCGAGACGGTTGATCGTACATGCTGGCAGCGAGATACATCGGGTGTTCCGATGATTGAGTCCTCGAATTGAACGTACCCAAGTAGTTATTAACGACCTTGCGAAGCAATTCAGCCAATAAGATAGTTCAGTCTGTTAGTTTAGAAATTAGGGGTTTGATGATGAAATAGTAATTTTTTTACCATACTCAGCATAAATAGTATCAACATAGGTCAACATAGATATCGACATAATTGGGGGGGGGGGGGGGGGGGGGGGGGGGGGGTAGTGGGGGTCAAAATCTGATTTGCATTAGAATAAAAATTGCGAAGTTGGTGATAGAGACTTACACATTTCACAAAACTAGAGAGCCCCGCCATGTAACACATGACCTAATCACAATATTTTCTGATCAAGATATAATAGAGAGCAACCCTTGAACAACTCTTGATGACGAATTGACTGATCGTGACAATTGAATTGACCCTCACGGAACTACAGATCTCAATTGCAACTCAATTCTAAATCTTGATATTTTTTTTTCAAAACAAACAAACAATAATTAAATATGAATTTATCTGTTCAGTGAAGAATTAACCCAAAGTGGCAGTTTCAAAATTAATATACTTAGAATATTGAAAACAGCAACTGAAAAAGTTATGAACTAATCTAAACGAATCCAAATTCTGAATCCGAAATCATACCAAAATGAGTTAATTATACGAAACAAATACGCAACATAAAAAATGTTGATTTGCACAATCAAAGATTTCCAACATTAAAAAATATAATATGCTAAGAAAACACGAGACACACTATCAAGTTTATGAAAGCACGAGTAAAGAGCATTTCTGTCGTTGTCTCGTTGTCGTTACTCTCAAGTGAACTTACTTTCCTCACTGCTATTTGGTCTTGATCGAAAAAGCACAAAGTATACTTGAAGCCCATGGTCAAGACTGAGTAGTAGAATTTAATGCGATTTTATTCAGGTCTCCACATAATAAGATTCAACCTGATTATATAAATGTACGCATCTCTGCAGAAATCACAACAATACAATTTTGATTCCTAAATGGTACTGTCAGTATTCAATATACTCAATCATTTTCAAAATGCAATGTGACGTAAGGAGGTACACTCAAGAAAAAATTCCAATATCAGAAAAGTTATCTTGCGCCCCCCTCCCCCCACCCCACACAACATTCTCAACCCCCTTATTTAATCAAGGTTCACAGAGTTAAATTGAACTTCAGTCACTGCCAATGGATTCACAGCTTCCTGAAGTTTCAAAATTTCGAAAAAATTAAGTTTTTCGATGCAAATTTGGTTTTCTTTTAATATCTCTCGAAATACTCAACGGATTCGATTGAAATTGTGTGCACTTTATTTGGCTCGAAATTATCTACAGGAAAAGTTCGGGTTTGATTAAAATTGGGCTAAAATGACGATTTCTATAGAGGTCTATCGTAACGCAATTTAAGAGCTCCATTGTTGAAACTGTGCATTAATAGTAAAGGACTAGAGAGACCCGCCATGTAATACATGACCCAAAGCGCACTATTTTCTGGGAAAAGAATAATAGAAGATGGAACAACATTAATATTAAAACATTAAAATACTCTTATGCTGGCAAGGGATTGTCTTCTCGTGACAATTTTCTTTACCATCCTATTATAAAAAATATGTGGAAGGTTCACTAAAGCCAATGCCCATGTAGTGTATGTACAGTGAGATTCAGAAGAAAGCGGTCGTAGTGCCCCTGTGCCATGGCAGTGTGCACAGGGCACTCCGACCGCTTTCTTCTGAATCTCACTGTACACGTAAATAAGAAACAAAGAAAACGTGTAAGTAACCATTTGGCAAATATTTAAATATTTTTAAGCATGCTCAAAAAAATTGAATATAAATAAATACAATGAACAATGAAAAATGAGCGCAAGAATTTCAGTTGCATGGAATATAGAATTAATATCATTTGTATACTTGAAATATATGACAGAATAAAGTATGACAATTTGATCGAATCTATAAGTTCCAAAATAAGAATCAGTTAATGTTACAGATATTTTAATTAAAGTAAATATGGGTAGTCAATAATAAAATGGTGTAACAAATGCCTATGCACAAAATAATGAAAGAAAAATTGTATTGAGATGTAATATCAAAGTGTGTAAAACTTTGTATGTAATAACTTCAAAAATTACTTTGAAATTCCAGGTTGCGAGAGGCTATAGTAGAAACCTACGCGATTTTATGCAGGCTTCCACTTCATACCTTATCCTGATTATTTAATCGTTCGCATCTCTACTTACATCAACACATCAATGAAAGATTCTGCATCATTTCGATTCATAATACATAAAATTAATTATAGTAGGTGCATACACACTAAAATCTTTTGATGAAATGGGAAGTTGTGAAGTCAGGCGGAAAAGATATGTCCTTGATTGATCCTTGTCTACAGTAATATCAGAGCTGAGATGTTAGGACATCCTTTTAAATTTTTTGTTCAGCCATGTTTAATATTGATACATAAATATGTTTAATGTGTACCTGATTTCAAATAAAAGTGTTTTATTTTGCCTGAAAATGCCTTTATCTCAATCTGTATGAATTTAGTCCTTTATTTGCTATTTGAATGTCTTTTTATCCTTTTTCTTAAATTATTGGGGAAAATAATATCAAATATGTCTTTCACAATTGTTGTAACTTGAAAATATTACAAAGCATAACATTTCATTGGTCCTTTTTCGGGACTTTATGGTCCTTTTTTAATAGTTTAAAGGTACTTTTTGCCTGCCTTTTTGTACGTTTCATAGGTCCTAAACATCCTAGCCCTATAGATCAAATAATAAACGTAGAATTGGAATTAATCCAAGTCCATAAGAAGGTAACAATATTACACTCTGGCCAGAAATGTTCCCTGCCCCCCCCCCCCCCCCCCCCAACCCACCCCAAGATGTCTGCATTTATTCACATGAAATATTGTTTTGCCCCTGGTTGTAAAGTCAAGGTTTACTAAGTGAATCTATTTTCTTCACTGCCTAATAAAATATTTCACGGCTTCCTATAGTTCTAAAGTTTCGAAAAAATTAAGCTTTTCGATGCAAATTTGGTTTTCTTTTAATATCTCTCGAAATACTCAACGGATTCGATTGAAATTGTGTGCACTTTATTTGGCTCGAAATTATCGACAGGAAAAGTCCGGGTTTGATTAAAATTGGGCTAAAATTACGATTTCTATAGAGGTCTATCGTAACGCAATTTCAGAGCTCCATTGTTGAAACTGTGCATTAATAGTAAAGGATACTCAACTAAGGCCCAGAATAACCAAAGTTAAATTGTGCTGGATTAACTAACTTTTGGATTAAATTCAATTGTTTCACTCATTTTGAGGTATCTGATTGGCTGTGCCGCCAATTTAGTCCAATGTTTAGTTAATCCGGCTCAGATTAACTTTGGTTATACCGGCCCTAACATAACCTAATGTTGCCTATCTAATAACAATGTGATTTTCATCGAACATTTCGGTTCAAGTAAACAAAAAAAATTACTGTACAAGGAAATTCATGATTTCAGATAGGTAGGAGTTGAACTGAGGTGCCCTTTGAATATAGGCAACGCATTCTACTTGTAAGTAAGACGTGATGCATTATCAAGGCGTCTTCATTACAAACAATATCTTCTTGTATGATCGTTTGACTTTATGTCTACAGATTACAAAACTTAAATCAATTGGTGTCACTGTCTCCTTTAAACTAAAAAATAAAATTTATTTACATTTAACGTATTGATATTAATTGGACTTGAGGTCTCGAAGTTTCTATTTCTTTATACTTGTCATAAGCGGGGCCTATAGGAAAGAATGTGGGTTCTTGTTCTGGGCAGTTTTCAATCAATTATTCATTCGCAATAAAAAAGTAATAGATTTTACGTAGATGTTATTTCAAATTGCAGTTCTGAATTTAGTAAAGAATATAGAATATATGAGGGGTCACTTGTTTTAATATTATTGATGATTAATTAATTTAACAATCAAAAGTACAATTGTTATGATACCCTGATATCCGAAACGAAATTAAACGTAGTTTAATCTTGATTCCTAACAACTAGAAGTGATTAGTTTTAATTTAAAATGACAAGACTGTGTGAGAGTCTCACCTAGCTATCTGATTTTAGTAAATTAGCAGTGATGTTCCAAAATTGTACAAATAATATACGATTTTCAAGCAAACTGAATCTACGCCACGAAATTGTAACAATTAAAATAACACAACAAAAATGTACTTAAAACACACGAAACTTAATTTCAACTTACAATTTAAAGAGTTTTCTGTGGACTTTGAAAGACTTTAAGATCCCTTCTTAACAACTGGAATTGTTTGACTGCCTTGAATTTAATAATTTTGTTCTATTATATTAATCTTGGAAACTAAAATGTGAAGGCTTCGACCTCTCGAAATCAACGCATGTTATACTCACTGTCTGTTTTGAGTACAAAATATCAGGTAAACTACGCGGAATTGGAGAAAGAATTTATCATTCTGACACGAAGTCTGACACTGACATTGAAAAACATCGTAAAACATCGTAAAAATCTAAAGGTTAGTTCGACCTCCTACAGTACGTTCTACAAGGACCTTTCAGCGCCTGAGGGCAAATGCCAAAATACAAACGCTAATAAAATGCTGTATACACCTCAGAAATGTGGATTTTCTTTGGTCATCTATTGCTATGAGGTGAGAAAGAGGTAGTGTCAGAAAACTAGCCAAAATTAGTGTGGAAAATAGGAATTCTAAATGGAAAATAGATTTTTCGTTGTTGCAAATTCCTTGTAGAACGTACTGTAGGCAATAGTTTCACAAGTCACTTGCTCATAGATCTGATGATCACAAAGATTTCTTCACTCAGAGCCCGGCCCAACATACTCAATGCACCGAGTATTGATTGAGTATTGATTGATTTATAACAATGCGACTTTTATGATAACACTATTATCAGAGCTGAATTTTGATTTTGAGTTGTTGTTAACCAGACAGATGTACATGGTCTAGTTCGCAATGTCCGAATGTGAATCACCTATTTCCAGAAATAAAATAAAGTGCAACACTGAGCGAAATCCATCAGATATCGAAAATGGCAATATACATTCTACTTTTCCATACAAATTTCGACAACCTACTTTCCAAGGATGATATAAAGTTACCATTTCAATGGGAGTGTATCTAATAGGCCTGGCCAACTCTGAACATTTTAAACAAAATGGAAAAAGAAGAAAAACAGCAACGGAAAATATTTAGATGATTTTTTGTATAGCAATGACATTGCAGGTGAAAATGTATCCTAATTTTATAAAGTAATGACTAATCTGGAAGGAGGGGACATGTCACGAAAGTAATCGCATGTTTCTATACATTTACATATTATTTTATAATTTCGTTTATTTACTAAAGATGAGAAAATGCCCGGATGACACGTCAAGAAAATAAAAATAACAATCAACTCCCATGGAACAGAACAGGTACATTTGATTAGCTCACGGCAAAAAGAATTTGCCCTTCCTAACTATTGAGCTAGAAATATAACCGCACCAATATGTGGGTTAAATGTTTACTTTGCCTGACTGGTCTGTTGATCATCTGTCAAGGTCATGTCTTAACTTCTGACATCGATGTCAAAGAGCTCCTCAAAACAAAAGATGCGGTGATCAATTCACTCGAAGAGTACATTTCCCAACAAGACTTGAACCTACTCAAGCTCAAGAACTATTTATCACAATACAGGCTGGAGAATGAACATGCAATGCAGAATGCTGAATTGTATTATCAAAATCCAATCAGTACTTTTCAGCTCATAGCACAGTTGACAACAAATTGGGAGTCAGTCAAGGAGTTGGCAGAACGGCAAATGGCCTTGAACATAATGTTCCCTGAAGAGTCGATGACATTTCCATCGAAAACGGATCTGGAGGAAGTATCTTTAGCTCTTATTCAACTTCAAGACGTTTACAAGTTATCCACTTCTTCACTATCTCAAGGTATTATCAACGGTATGAAATACACTCGGCCAATGTCCTCCAGCGATTGCTTTGTGTTGGCCACAGAGGCAAAGACTGGCAACCAATTCTATCGGAGCGCAGAATGGTTGCAAGAAGCTCTTCGACTGAACGAGGAAGAGGAGGTAAAGATGACAGACCGATGGAACATTCTCAACTCTCTTGCATACGTAACATTCGCATACGGAGATCACGAGAAGGCGCTGGAAATCACAGAGGAGTTGCTGCAGTTGTCTCCAGAGCATCCGGACATTCTCCAGAGCAAGGCTTTCTATCTGGCCGAACTGAACAACCGTCGAGCGAAGACGATCAACGCCCCCAAATACAACGACTACTACGAGATGCTCTGTCGAGGGGAATCAGAACTAGATACTTCGGTCCTGACTTGCAGATTCGTGGACCACAACATCGCATATCTTCGTATCGGTCCACTCAAGGTCGAAGAGGCGTTCCTCTCTCCGAGAATCCTGATCTACCACGACGTTATCTACGACTCTGAAATCGCGACCATACAACGTTTATCTGAACCAAGACTCAGAACGGCAAAAATCGAGAGTAAACGTGGAAATATACCGAGCAAGATTCGGACATCAAAAACAGCTTGGATCTATGACAACTACCATAGTGACGTCGTAAACTTGGCGCATAGATCTTCGTTCCTCACTGCCGGGTTGTCAAGGGCAACCGCTGAACCATTTCAAGTCGCCAACTACGCTTTCGGTGGCAAATACAACCCCCACCACGACTATCTCATATACGATCCAAATGGGCATCGAATCGCCACTGTGCTGTATTACCTGTCCGATGTTGAGGATGGTGGGTCGACGGTGTTCCCGTACTTGGGCGTGGCGCTGAAGCCGAAGAGAGGGTCGGCTGCGGTGTGGCACAACTTGCACGACGACGGGGAGGATGATGTGAGAACGCTGCATGCGGGTTGTCCGGTTCTGGTGGGGTTCAAGTGGATATGCACCAAATGGTTTCACTATGGGGGACAAGAATTCATACGGCCGTGTCAGAAGAAGTAGAATGACGACTCATGGCGCAGTAATGTTTCACTCCATAGTTCATGGCTAACTGATCTTTTCACACTTTTTTAATAACCTGTCATTGTGTCCAGAGAATATCTCATTGTTAATTTTTTTACCAAATTATAAACCAGTGTAAAATAACATTACAACATTAAAGAAAATTGCTACAAAGCAAATTAAATATTAAGTTTATTTACCTGGAATATTTCTACAATATTCAATATATGCAATATTTTAAGCAGTATTTTTCATAAACATGACAGGAAGAAGAAGGCCCTAGATTATGATGTGTAACATCTCCTGACACGATAAATGTTCAATTATACATCACATCAAGCATTCCTAGAGGAAACTGGAAGTCTGACAGTATGGTATTAGAGTGTGTACACCTTTAGACTTGACTGGCGTGTAGTAACCGCCCCACTAGATGAATCATGAATCATGTTTTTCACTATTGACTATCAACTAGTGCAAAACGTCTTACCTTGTCTGTGGTTTACGTCCTCGAGTTTTGTGATGTAGCTACAACCTTTTACAAATTAAAAAGAGTTTTTTCCATTACCAAAGGGAATAACTTTCTACAAATTATGAGTGAAAGTAATTTGGAATTTATGTTTTTAAAAGGAAACGGAAGTAAATACTTATGAATAATCTCAATATATTTCATTCATTTATATTTTTTTGTAGTAATCAAATAGGTAGGTACACTCGGCCAAACAAAACTTCAAATTTGAATGCTTGCTGGTCATGTCCCATAACCAATCAAAGCTTGTTATTATCATTGAAATGTGAAGTCACCTACTAGAGTGAGACAATGAGATCGCTTAGACTGACTTCTGACGGTGCGATCTTACATTTATCAGCCTATCAGATTTATTGAACGTTCAAGTTTTGTTTGGCCAAGTGTACATTTGACATACACAGCAAACATCTTTTGGAATAGATTTAGTAGGTATTATTCTTGTGTGATGTGTAAACAATAATGTATCAGCGAAGAAGCAGTTTCTTTCTCTAGTGTTATAGACGTTACATTTACATATAGAAGTAGTAATGTGTATTATAACGGGGAGAGGAGACATTCTTAGGTCTCACACAATGGACAAGACTCCATCTTAAACCCAAAGAAATGCTGAATAATATTATCCCACATCTGTCACCATGTATTATTTGCATTAAAAATGTAATGTGGTTTTCTTCAAAAGAATAGGTAAAGTAATCCATAACACTAACATAATATATTCTAGTGAAAGAGTAGAAAACAACCACAACTAGATATGGACAGTATTGTGAATACAAAGAAATCATCTATTTAACACAGAAGTAGAAGGCCTGATGTCCATTTTCTCAATATGGCTTTGTACATTTGGATTGTACTTGAATGCTAGTTAACATCTCTATGACGTCATCATGGATCAATCTTCAACGCCATGTTTGTGCAGAACTTCGTCTTGATTCCAGGAAACAGTTCCTTGCCGTCGACTTTGATGTCTTTGTACTCGACTTCTGCGAGCGTCTGGAACAACATACCCAGTCTTTCATTTGCCATTCCACCACCCTCTCAACGTCCTCCTCATCTCGAACCCCGCTCTCCTGTGATACGACGGTGGCCGTCAACCCCGTGACGCAGCACGACGACCTCCCCTGTTCCACCCTCTCAACGTCCTCCTCTCACCTCGAACCCCACCCTCCTGGCGAGCTCCTGTGAGACGGCGGCGGTGAACACGTTGGAGGTCACCGTCAACCCCGTGGTGCGGCACAACTGGATCCTCGCCTTCAGCAGCTCCAGACCCAGCCCCTGACCTTGGTACTCGGGGGCGACGCTCAGCCCCAGCGCCCCGAGGTACTCGTTGACGCCGTAGCGCTCGAACACGTCGACGAGGCGCCTCACGTTCATTATGTTTTGCAGCACGACCTGCATGGCGACGCCCTCGAACTGTGGACAATAAGGAATGATTGTAAAATCTATTTTTGATAAGTATTTACTGTTTTTGAAGTTGCACAACTCAAAATATATGATTGCGACTGTTTGAAGAAAATAGTCTTGGCTACAATTTTACACCGGGTGGTTTTTCAAAATGTTATTTTGTTGTTGCCATGCCTAAACTGTTTAAAATCTAGCAGAGATTTTTTTTACTTTGGATTCCAAATATACCTTGTATAAAAGTACACTCTATAACGGCATAGTTTAGAAGATGGAAGCATGTGGAAAAAGTTGCAAGTAATATTTCATATATGCACGATGCGCCAAGTATATTTTGTTTTTTAAAATTAAGTTTTGACTTCGCCAATTTTTTTATATCACTACTTTTCAGTGTTGAAGTTTTAGATTTCTTCTATTTTTTATAGTTGGAAAGACTTGGCTGGTATTTTTACACGGATATTTCATACAGGAACCAAATAATTCCATTGACGGTAATGCCCAACTCTGTCTGATCTTCAATGATAACGTAAATATTGCGTGCTTACCCTTCAGGACCCTACGCACGTTATAGGCTATCCATCCCCCTCTCCTTACCTGATAAACCTTATCCTTGTCCTAGGCCTCTGCTACCATCGTCATGTTGACACCAGCAAGTCGCGTAGTGCCATCTTCTTCCTCCTGGAGCGCCACTAGCGTCATATGTTGTTAAAACACTTTGGTCCATAAAGCAGTAGTCTCTTTCATCGTCACTGGATCATCGGCGAAGTTTCGGATTACACATGTAGGTTCTTCCTGTTGAGAATAGATGGCAGCACTGTTAGCTTAAATAACCACGTCACCTCCCGCCAGCCAAGTCGTACGGTGCACAATTAAGCTAATATTATCATACTGCCACACTATAAAATACAGAGACTGGGGCAACTGCCAATCCTTAAGCCAACTTAGTTTTACGCCAAGCATCTAAATTCGCTAAATAAAGCTTCCGCTCTGCACTCTGGTGGTAGAAATGTGTACTTGAGGAAGGGTGTACGCATTCAATTCTCCATAAGGTACCTGTAGAGTTTGGATACCTCTACTTCATACACTATTTAACATAGAACCATAAAAATTGTAATGAGTATAGAAAAGATTATGCTTTTTCGATCTGTCACATCAGAAATGTCTTTTTTGTGTCTAAATAATTCTAAAATAACTTTCCGTATGAAGCAAATACGGCTTATACTGTAGCCTGATTGGTCCGTTGGACCATTTCCTGTCCTCTGATTGGCTGATGCATTACATGTTTGAACGATTATTAAGCTGCAATTTAACCTCGGAGAAAAATTCTGAGGTGACAGATCGATAAAGCATCATCTTTTCTATACTCGTTACTTTTTTGAAGGTTCTATGTTTAATAGTGTATGAAGTAGAGGTATCCAAACTCTACACGTTCCTTATGGAGAATTGAATGCGTACACCCTTCCTCTAGTACCACATCTCCACCACTAGAGTGCAGAGCTGATCTTAATTGTGCGAATAGCAATTTCAACCTACTGGATCTTAAAAATGGAAATCCCCACATTCTTGTAAAATGGACCACCTGACGTCATCCTTTACCAAACAATTAGTTACCTATGCAATTAACAAGCTAGGGCTATAAAAATCGTGAAATTACACCGATTTTCAAATTATTAATCAGTCAAAAATACTTGATTCCTCCTCCCCCCACCCCCCTTTACCACAGACCTTGACGAAGATGGTGGCCATGTGCTGGACGACCTCCTCCTCCATCTCTGGAGGGGCGTCTTGGATGCGGAACTTCGGCACCTTCCCGCTGGCGTCGGGACGCCTGCCGACGCACCGGGCGTACACGGCAGGATACGACGCCGACGTCGGACGCTGCCAAGACATCTTCAATCACACGGGCAAGGAGAAACCTTAAAGCAAATCATGCATAATAATTGCAATGATACAGAGCCCGTCAACTCTCACAGCTCCTCTCATCGAAACTGCCAACTAACTAACAAACGTTTAATCTTAGACAAATCAATGACTATTAATTCGTCCAACTTTATCATGATGACATGAAACTTGATTTTGAATGTACAACTCTAATTGTTATTGTTGTCCAGTTACCGACATAATACATACGAAATACGATTGTAAATACAATATTTGCCCTATTAGGGAGCACCTTCAGGAATTTCAATTTTACAAATATTGCCGCTTGCACCGTGGCCACTTTACCTCCAGTAATAGCCTCTCTAACCCCTCAGGCCAATATGCCAATGTTTCTCAGGCCAATGTTTCTCCCTGTCTGTATTCCAAATTGAGTTAGGTATCAATACATCCACTGCTATTTTTGAACTCACGTGAAATTATTGGAATCATTGAAATAAGCTTCCGTCCTTCTACATATAATGTAAATGATTTAAAAGACGCATTATTATTTCAAATTATTTGTAGTACACATACCTTTCACAATATCTTCTAACTGAACGTCTAGCTGTGTTCTATACACTTCTCTCTCAAACGACGCACATGAGAGGACTGTCAGCTTGGATTCCAGGAACCGTTCTGCTCAATAGCAGCAACGTTACGCTATTAATTGGCGTTTAAAACCTGGTTAGGTAGCAGCACTTGTCCTGTGTAGGATAGACAAGGTGTATAGAAGTAGTGTGTAGTGTTTTCGGGCTAGAGCAGCCTTCATTGACGATTTATGAACTTATTTCAGATATATCAAAACAATATAATACAAGTCTTACCAGAGTAAAAGAAGTTATCTGCTTTGAAATGTTCCCCACACACTAACATCATAGAATAATGAAACTAACATGCATTTTGGAAACCCTCTTGCCAACCTTCAAAGCAGATTGCAGATGATTGTTTCTCCCGCACATCGTCCTTCGGGAATAAATGAAAGGAGAGTCCATCTGCAGCTGTTGATTCTTTGTTTGAACATTGAGGAACACTACAGTATCGATTTGCTGATTTAATTTGCTTTTAAATAGGTAAATTCACCGGTTGAACATCCATTGACAGATGAAAACAAATGAAAAACAAAAGATTTTTCACCTAGATAGATTAGTTGGCGAAGCAGCCTCCAGATGTCGACTCCTTTGATTTTAAACGCGAATAGTCATGCGAACATCATGTTCCAAGCATCGAGATTCGGGAATTGATCGTGCACAAATTCAATCTTCCTTAATTTTTATTTACACATTTTGAAGTAATAATATCACAGATGTGTGGCACTGAAGTGTTCAAGAAATGAATCCGTTTATGTCTGACTAATTTCCCTCATTTATATCGGCACAAGTAGTAGATTTTTGTGATGTAGCTAGGCACAACACAATAGGTATTGTAAACAATATGTATATATTGAAATGAAGGGAATGATAGTCTTCATAGGTTATAAAATGAGTTTATTTACACAGCTAATGAAACAAAGTGTATACCTTGTTGTAAATTATTGGTGCAACTAGGTAATTTGGAAGTTACGTTTATTGAATGAAAAATGAAGTCTCAAACTATAGCATATTTTGGATTTCATTTATATTTTCATTTATTTATTACATTTAACATACACTGCAAACAATTTATAGAAAAATAATATGATCAGTATACCATTGAGCCTTGTTTGATTTGTAATACAATATCAGCAATAGCGAAGAGTAAGGTTCCTCTCTCTATAAGGTAATAGAAGGTAACATTTGCATATGAAAGCGTATATTAAAACAAAGAGACAATCTCTGTTCTCACACAATGGACTAAACTCTATCGTAAATCCAAAGAAATGCAGACTGATTTTATCCCACTTCTGTCACCATGTATTATAATGTCATTTAAAATGAATATTTCATAACACATATTCCAGTGACAAAGTTATCAACAAACTCAACTGGAGATGAAAAGTATTGAGGATACAAAGAAACCATCTCTGATACTCAGAGGTAGAGGGCCCGATGTCCATTTTCTCAAAATTGTGTTGTAATTTTAGAATCAAGCAATCAAGCTCTACAATTTCCATGGGACTGAATTCAACAAATATAGTCATATTGTGTATTCTTTACAAATATGATTGGATGAATACAGAATTATACTGGTCTTTGAGCTCATCTCAAGAGTCATTGAACTGGACATCAGACCTCCTACCTCATGAGGACAGATCGTATTCACCCTGATCATACCAAGTCACTGCGCTATTGTGTGAGGACAGAAGAGAACTTGTCTGCGATGTAACCGAACTCAGTGTGAGATGATTGGATTTTACTCGAATAGTTTATATCTATGGCGTCATCATTGCTCGATCCTCAACGCCATGTTTGTGCAGAACTTCGTCTTGATTCCAGGAAACAGTTCCTTTCCGTCGACTTTGATGTCTTTGTACTCAACTTCTGCGAGCATCTGGAACAAGGAACAGTATAGGTACAAAGATTAGCAGCACAAGTTTGTTATACTTAGTTCACTTGATGCTGGTTTACCACGAATCATACCCAGTCTCATTTGCCAACCCACACCCTCTCAACGTCCTCCTCACTTCCAATCCCCACTCTCCTTCTAGACGACCCCCGTGGCATGGCACAACGCCCTCCCTTGCCCCAGCACCCTCTCAACGTCTTCCTCTCACCTCGAACCCCGCTCTCTTGGTCAGCTCCTGTGAGACGGCGGCGGTGATCACGTTGGAGGTCGCCGTCAACCCCGTGTCCCAGCACAACCCTACCTTGCTTCACCACCCTCTCAACGTCCTCCTCACTTCCAATCCCCACTCTCCTTCTAGACGACGGCGGCCGTCAACGTCACCCCCGTGGCACAGCACAATCCCTACCTTGCCTCACCACCCTCTCAACGTCCTCCTCTCACCTCGAACCCCGCCCTCTTGGCCAACTCCTGTGAGACGGCGGCGGTGAACACGTTGGAGGTCGCCGTCAACCCCGTGTCCCAGCACAACACCTCCCCTGTCCCACCACCCTCTCAACATCCTCCTCTCACCTTGAACCCCGCCCTCTTGGCGATATCCTGTGAGACGGCGGCTGTGAAGACGGTCGCCGTCAACGTCAAACCCGTGTCCTACCTCAACCCCTCCCTTGCCCCACCACCCTCTCCACGTCCTCCTCTCACCTCGAACCCCGCCCTCTTGGCGAGCTCTTGTGAGACGGCGGCGGTGAAGACGGTGGCCGTCAACTTCAACCCCGTGGCGCGGCACAACGGGATCCTCGCCAGCAGTATCTGCAGACCGAGTCCCTGACCTTGGAACTCGGGGGCGACGCTCAGCCCCATCGCCGTGAGGTACTCGTTGACGCCGTAGCGCTCGAAGACGTCGACGAGATTGCTGAAGTAATGGACGTTGTGTAGAACGGCTTGCATGGGAATGCCTTCGTACTGTGAAGAAGAAAGTAGTCATTTTACTTTTCTGAAAATACAGAAATGTTTGAAAATATTGAAATAGGTATGTGTTATTTCGTGTCGGATGAAGGAAGGTGGGAAGAAAGCGGTCGTGGCATCCTAGAGGAAACCCCAGTCCAGATTCACAGTACTTTCTCGTTCCGAAACCAAACTTTTTGCAAACTTTAAATATCCCTTCATATGTAAGATGCAAATAACTTGAAATAATGTGTTTATTGATACAAGATATTGAGACGATATATCCGAGATATGTTTGTATCGTCTTCGAAGTTATCTTGTCCATGATGAGTACATTTTATTTATTCGAGTTCCAGCACAGTATTGGAAATTGTTAAAAATGAGAATTTTCAATAAAATATAAATACGGTCACCGATGAAGTAAAGACAAATCGCAGCTTCGTCCTTATTTTAATCTAGATTAAATACTGAATCATAATAGTAGATATTATTAATTACATGATATTCCTTGTTCTTGTCCTTGGCTTCAGACACCACAGTCATGTTGACACCAGCAAGTCGCGTAGTGCCATCTTCTTCCTCCTGGAGCGCCACTAGCGTCATGTGTTGCCGGAACACTTCGGTCCATAATGCAGTCACCTCTTTTATCGACACAGGATCGTCGGCGAAGTTGTGGACGGAACATGTTGGTTCAGACTGTTGAGGAGAGATGGCAGCACTGTTATCTTTCGTAACAGACGGAAAATAAAGGGACAAAATAATATGAGTTTTGTTTTCACTACGAAAACAAGTATTTTTGCACTTATTATTGCACTATTTTGTGCTTCCCTCAGAAAGGTGGAGTGGGGAGGGTCGGTCACAGGAAATCCCGGTAGCTCTGAGCCGAATACAATGGAAGGGATGCTCAAAACATTGATTAGCAAATATTTGGTGATCGATGCTCAAAATGAGGGGTTTTGACCGATTTTGCCAAGCATAAATACGTTGGGTAAGAAAATGGGTTGGGTAGGTAAGAAAATAATTATAATTATTTTTTACGTTTCTACAATATACATGGCATGAATTAATTAAACCTGAAACAAATTTAGAGAAACTATTAAAATTATGAATGAGAAATTAGTGCTGTTAAAGATTTATTCGAGCTTTATTTGGGGTGCTTTAGGACAAGCTTTAGGGTAGTTACTTCATAAACATATATTTTTAACGAAATAAGCAAATTTGAAATATATTCTAGATTAATTTAAAATATTAAACAACACTTCAAACCGTAACAGAACAATCCTGTCCACTTGTTACTTTTCCAGCATCCCAATTTGTGTTGTTATTAACCAAACAGGTATGTTTTCGGGGAATCCCCTCCCTTTATCTTATACAAGTTCCATTTCAGTATAATTTTAAACTACGTGTTATGCAGAATTGCCCTCCCCTAGCCAAGATGCTTGCTACAGCATGGCATGATTGGGAGGTGACGATGAAACATAAATTTAAGTTAGAGGCTTACTGGCTTCTCAGACTGCATTTCTTCCCCTCAGACGTAGAAGGCCGGATGCCGATTTGCTTGAATTTGGTTGCACACTTTTGAAATAATGTAATCAAAATCTATCAACTCAACAATTACACTATTATATTGGTGTGTTTTACAAAATGAAAGCTGTCACCGTTACAAATATGATTGAATGAAGTAGGTTTTGAGCTCACTTCAAGGATCACTGATATGGACATCGGGCCTTTTACCTCTGAAGTACTCGTTTGCATCTCGAATCGAACCGCGGGAATCGAACCTGGTCCATCAGTAACTTATCGGAATTTGTTCCCAAAAACTGATGACTGATAAGCGTGCTGATAAGGCATAATCAAATCATTTGGCTTATTTGTGAATATAATTGGCAAATCTATCATAACCGATGTCAAACAGAACCTGTTTGTTTAAAGCCACAGGTTGCGAATATTTGAGGTCGCTCAAAGAAGAATAATTGCATACATAAATCACCCAATCAGGATCTCTTAAACGAATGTCCAAAATAACAAGACGCTAGATTATGCAAATGATTCTTTTAGATACAATTGAAATATAGTTCCTTATAAGTTTGTAGGAATAATATACTACTTATGCAGTACATGATAAATAACTTATACTCCACTACTGTCAGCCACCGCAGGATTTCTGCCAGGGGGGAGCAATGTAAGAAAAACAATTTTCCTCGCGTTAAGGGGGTCGTGGGGCTGCGCCACCCACCCTGCCCCGCAGGGAATTTTTTGTTTTTTTGACACTTTGAAATTAGTGTTTTTCATTTTTTTTATTTACAAAATAAAATTATACATAAAACACCATAGAAAATGTATAATTTTCTCACATCCGGGAGGGGGGGGGGGGGAGGACAGAGCAAGTGCCCCCACCTCCCTTGCCAACCTGTGAACGCCTATTCTGTCAACTTTTCTGTACCATCTCTCTTAAATTATTAAAATGTGTACGAGAGAAGGGGGATGGAATCTACATAAAAAGTCCTCCTTTCTTGGAATATGAATTCCTCTAAAAAGGTTTTATAGTTGTCAGAATTGTCCGCTTAGAAGCAAAAAGTTGGATTTTTACAATTTAAAAGCTGTTTAAGCGCAAACCCTTACTAGACTTCAGTACAGGAAGAGCTACCCAACATTGCCCACCCTGGTCACATTAACCCCTGACCTTGGTAAAGAACGTGACCATGTGCTGGACGACCTCCTTCTCCATCTCTGGAGGGGCGTCTTGGATGCGGAACTTCGGCACCTTCCCGCTGGCGTCGGGACGCCTGCCGACGCACCGGGCGTACACGGCAGGATACGGCGCCGACGTCGGACGCTGCCAAGCCATCTTCAATCACACGGGCAAGGAGATCAAGATTGTTATAACTGGAGAGCAAGTTATTGCTGAATTAATTGGTGAACTTTAACCTAAAGATGAAAGATAACTTTATTATCTCTCTATTATGTGGGAGAAGAGAAATAGTATTCTCATAAAAGACTCAATATCTTTGGCTTATTAGGAATTATAGTTAGTCCATGTCAGCTTTTTGATTTTAAATGGACTAATGGCTACTTACTTAAAAGTTGTGAAAATGCATAAATATCCCACGAAACGTAGTTTTTTGTGAAGATGCTATTCACTTATTTGTGTACTTATGTGTAAAGTCATAATAACGTTTGAAATACACGTTATATAATAATGACACTTTCAAGGTGAATAAGATGCATTTGTCTCCAAAGTTTCAACTAAAGTATTAGTTCTCAAGATTTTGCATACAAAATTATCTATGTAACGGAAAGAACACTTTCAAAATCAAGATGAAATAAGATCTTTGTCAAGCAATTTGATACTTAATTGTTTTTCTCATTTGATTTTTTGTGAAAATTGGCTCGAAAATTGGTGGAAAATTGGTGGAAATGGTGAAAATTGGCTGCAATGTGAACTGCCTCGGTAGCTCAGCTGGTAGAGCATCTGACTGGATATCGGAAGGTCGTGGGATCGAGTCCCACTCGAGGAAAATCTTTTCACATTGCAGTTGGTATTTATGAACATTCACCTAACTGAGGGAATCAGTAAAAACCATATTTCATCGTATCATAAATGTTTGTAAGCTTTCCTGACCATTTTCATTTAGGTACTTGAGTATAAAATCTTTGTGATATTGATGCTATACCATGTATGTTTTTTTCTTACTTTTAACCTTACGAAAAAAAGTTTAAAATGCTCTTCGGTGCACCCCAAAAAACATCCTCGAAGATCACGTATGCGAAATTTGAAATAAATTGGATAATGAGTTCGGGCTCCAAACTATCCTGATAGAGCATAGTTCTGAGCCAAAGCGCAGTGACTGTCTATTTAACAAGACACGAAACAAAATAAAAATAGCTAGAAAAATGCAATCTTATAGCACCCTATCAGAGATGTACAATAAAGACAATTTTATCACTATCACTCTTACTTAAGTGTTTGTGACAAGTTGAATATTCTTTTGCCATTGCTCAGAATTGTATTCGCCATATTCACAGTCACGTATTCATTTTTACAAACACACAGATAAGTTACAACAAATTAACAATGGGACAATGCTTTCACTTGCATTGTTGCATGCATAACTTGCATTGTTGCAGGCTACTGTACCTACCTCCATTAGAGGACAGATTTACAAGCTGCAAGAAAAAAGTTGTTGAACATTCCTATTTTACCATGATTGACAGCCATGTCTTTATGTGCATTATTGCATTTTAATATTTTTGTGTTAGATTTTTAAATAGTCATTGACATTGACATGTAAGATTGAATCGCATGGAGAATTGTAGCTCTTTAAATACAAAAAACGTGTCCATGGTTATAATAAATTATATTTTGAAATTTCTAGATTTTAAATATTTTTTAAAAATAAAATAAAATAAGTTAAAAGGGCTAAAAGAATCTAGGTTTATAGTGTTTTGTTTGTTTTTCAGTATAAGTTTAGTTGTACCTACACAAGTTTAATATTTCGCTGTGATTAAAATGCATCTTTTATGATTTTTGTATCCTACTAATAAACCACAACGTTATGAATTACATATTCATATCCCTATAAACAAATCAAAAAAATTTAAATATGCATTCTAAAAAATCACAAAACTATTTACAAAAAGTACCTATTATCGACTAATAAAGAAAATCATATGGGAATCTTTTACACAGTAATTTTAAGCTTAGGTACAATTTAACATTGTATAATTTCATATTCTCTCTATTAAAATATTAAATTCTTATTAGTGGAACACCGTTCCGTTCAGAATGTGATAAGTAATATCTATTAAATAATAATAAATAATTACTTTACCTTTATAACTATTCAATAATTTGTCCTTGTCTACACCTCTCTGCCACCCGCACACATCAAGGAACTAACCGTCAGTTGGGAGTTCAAGAAACTGGGTCCGAATGGACCTTGCTATCAATAGAGCAACGATTTCCCAACACAATGACTACAATTAATTGTCATTTAAATATAGGCTCATCGCATTGGGACGGTCGATCGTACATGCTGGCAGCGACACCCGTCGGGTGTTCCGATGATTGAGCTGATGTGAGTTGTTATCAATAACCTTGTGAATCAATTTAGCCAATCAGAGAGCTGTAATATGCATCAAGTGAAGCGAGTAGGGGTTTTATAGGTTCGTTTTTACCGTGCTAGATTACGTCAATACAAGTTGAGTTATATGGTACTTTGACTGCATTTTCTCTACATTTTCGTGGTTTTTCTTGCATTCTCGGCACCGGCTATTGGATCCACCGATCCACCATGTAAGCCTCTGATTGGCTGAAAAGTAAAAAGTAAAAATAGTTATTTGTGCCTATCAACGTATGAAATTGTGTATGGCCCAACATTTCATTATAAAATTAAGAGGAAAAGATCTAAAGTTCTTGGCATTTTTAGCTTTTTTTGAAATAGTTGTCGAATTGTTCTCTCCATAATGTAATTGCATTGCTCTTGCGCAGATAGAATAAGGTACAACATTTTACCTATTTTAGAAAAGTAACTAAAATGTAATGTGCAAGTTTCAAACATTTTTGTTAGGAAAAAAGATATATTAGTGAAGTTACAATTGAAAAAAAATCTGTTTAAACAGAATAAACCAGATTATTTGACTTGTTTGAAGAATTGATTTGGGGTTATCCTGGGAAGCTGAATTTATGTTGTTCGGTTCGCCATTTTCCTTGCGCAAACGATGTTTCCATTGTAATACAGATTTCATGAATCTGTGATACCGAAATTAGTGGCCACGGATATTTTATTTCTGTATGCATGCAGTGCTGTTAAAGTTCTGTTAAAGTTTTACAACGCTGGTATAAACTATTTTTCAACATCTAAATTCAAATGTATGTGCGTTTAAATTTCTGAAAATTGCGCACATTATACTTTCATATGTTTTCTATAATGTATGAAAGTTTCAGTTTCACCACTTTTTCTTTTATAGTTCTGTCGATGTGTCATCTCAAACAGGGGGATTTTTTGCGCCACCAGGTATAATTGTATCATACTGAGGGACAGACAAATATTATATTTCTATTAGTATGTGGAATGGCTTTATTAATTATTGGTATGAATCACAGTCAATTATTGTTTCTATGACGAAACCTGGAACCACCTGAAAACAATTCAAAGCATTTCCTAGTTCAGGTGTACCTATAGGAAATTGAACAAACACTATACAAACTTCCGAGCTGATAGCAACCTGACATTTTATAAATGGCAATGAAGAAATTCCATAAACAAGACTGATAACGTTATTTTTCTTGTCATCCTCTTATCTATTGAGTAATGAAGTACTGCCGTGCAACTACCGGTCATATATCAACCTCATGTATAATTAAAAATATTAAGATATTCAAAACAATAGATTGATATCAAAACGTTATCTTTCATTCAAAACAACAACATGAAAAAATTTCTATTCAGGTTTCCACCAAATCAATTACATGCACTCATTCTACTTGGTTCGATTCCAGCTACTGAAATTCATTGCAGCTATCAAGAGACTTTACGCTGCGAATCCTACTTACGAGGTGCCAACCAAAAGTTCGTTCAACGTGACCATAAATTAAAAATACTTGAGAGAGAAAACTTTTATTAATAATAATAAAACACTGTCATTATAAAATGATTGCCACTTGGACACAGTATAGCAATAATATCAAATAAGAATAACCATTTAAAATTATGAACATGAAGTGAAAATAACATGAAACAACCCTATACAATAAAACAATTTACAAATAACTTTGAAATTACTAAAGATTATGAAGCCAATGACGTTGATGAAAATGATGAGGATGATGATGATGATAATTTATTAGAAGTAAAAAGCTAATATGGACTATAAAGATGATTACGTAAAATGGAAATGGAGCCCTTGAGTGATAATATACTAATGTGAGAAATGAATGATTTACTAAACTTAAATTTACTACAAAAATCCTTAAAAAACGAGTAATAGTGCCTCTTGAGCCGACGAGCAGTCCTATTACTTCTATCGAAGTGGCGTTGTACTTGTCCAGGAAGTAAGGGATCGTTGGATTGTAGATAGCCTTCTTCTCCATGTCGACCTCTTCACTTTGGCCGGCATGGGATTCGAAGCGGATGGTCGGGTCCATGATGTAGCCGCGACGAGAGACTGGATCAATGGCAATGATGTCGATGCGCCGATTGCTCTCGTCGACAGCCACACCATGGACCTCTTCTGCGACCTCCCAACCTTTCTTCCTGAGCTCGCCGGCGATGGCTGCTCGGACGGAGTGGTGGCGTGTGTTGCGCAGCAGTTCTCCATGTTTACAGAAGCCAAGAACGTGAGGGAGGGTTTCGATCTCGGTGCCGCAACGGCGACACCGGTTCCCGTTCTGACTTCTTCCATGGAGGACTCTCACCGGCGCAACATTGGCGGTCATCTTGATACCATCACGCCATTCCGAGCTTGACAGTCCATTCATTCTTGAGACCCATGAATTAGCCGGTGTATATTCGCTATAGAGCACAGCTCCTCGACCTTTCTGTGACAGAGCACACCATTTGGTGTACTCCTCTTCTCGAAGGCGGTCACGAATGATCGAGGGCTTGACTGGACTTGGCGTCGTGTCAATAGCGTTGTCTGATCGTGTGATTAGTCCGAGCTTTTCGAGACAGAGCTCTCTCTCCTGCGTGAAGTTTCTTGTTTCCAGGACGTAAGCGTTTCTGCTCTTCTCGAGGACGTTACAAATGTTTATTTTCTGGATAAATGCCTCCCATCGCGCCCTGAACACATTTAACCCTTTATACTTATGTGACGTGTAGAGCATGGAGTCAGGAGTGTCAAATGGCAATGAAACGATTTCCTTGATAGTGCTTTTTATTATTTTATCTAAATCGTCTAGGAATGATATTGGTAAGTTGCAGACTGGGGCGTTTTGAAGTGGATATACAAGAGTCGGAAATATGTATTGCGTGAGAATCTGTAACTTTTGGTGAGGCTTCAACAATGGTGATTTAGTGAGTTCTTCTAATTTGGATCTTAAGTCATTTATTAGTTTGAACCTGTCAAAAATTATTGCTTGGTTGAAGGTGATTCCTAAATATCTTATGGTTTCATGGTGACCAATTGCTCTAACTGAATTATGATCATCCAGAGAAATTATTGATTCATTTAAGGCTCCTTTTTTGATATTAATTGCAATTGATTTCTTGTTGTTCAGTTCCAGGCCAAGCTCTGCTAATCGCTGACGAATAGTGTTTGTGAGTACTCGAGCTGATTCTGCGTCTTTCGCAACCACAACCAGATCATCTGCAAAGCCCATGATGGATATGCAGTCGAGCTCGTCCACTAACCTGTAACCATACTGCGATGATACCTCCGGTTCAGACAATTCGTCCAAGATGTGATCCGTCGCCAGATTATAAAGCGTGGGCGACAAAGGTGCACCTTGCATAACCCCTCGATGCAATGGGATGCGTTTAGTTTTCTGGTTGTTTGCTTCGACTTGAGAAGAGTTTCCTTCTTGTAGATTGATGATTAGGTCCTGTATCTTGATGGGTAGAGGCGATGAACGTATTGTGGCGGCTAGATGATCGTGCCCAATATTGTCAAAGGCTTTTGTAATGTCTAAGAAAACCAGAGTTAAGTTCTCTTTCTTCGATCGAGCCCTTTGTAATAGAGCATTGACGATTGACACATTTATATAGGATCCCGGAGAAGTGGTAAAACCTCGTTGATGTTCGTTGAAAGACGTGTAACTGCGCACGATCTTGTCCAGCGCCCTTTCAATGACACGGCGTAGTACTGAACATATTGAGATGGGTCGCCAGTTAGATGGAATACTGGGATCACCTGATTTATGAATCAATACTGTCCTTGCCTCTTGAAAGCTTGCAGGAACCCAGCCTGTTCTCAACATCGTGGATCCAATCAAAGAGAGAATTTTGACCACTCTTTCCGACTTGACTATTCTCATGATAACTTGATCTGGTCCTGGAGCTGTATCCATTCGGATAGACTTAACAGCTTGTTCGATGATGGATGTTGACATTGTTAGTGAGAACGAGTTATTTATGTCGTCCCTCTCGACGTCCGTCAATTTA
This sequence comes from Leuctra nigra, assembly GCA_934045905.1. Classification (NCBI taxonomy): domain Eukaryota; kingdom Metazoa; phylum Arthropoda; class Insecta; order Plecoptera; family Leuctridae; genus Leuctra; species Leuctra nigra. The sequence continues at coordinate 25,650,369 of OW203765.1, read as the reverse complement.
CTCGCGTAATGTTCTCTCTTGTGTTCATTTGGTGTCGAAAATCTTCCTCGAAATTCCTCTTCCAAGATAGCGCTTTCAATCCGACATTGGGGCTTCTTGCTGTTAATAATCAGATTCACAGCTTTTCTCCTTTGGTTATAGAAAAGATACTGCGCTTTTTGATACAGGTAATCCTCCTTACGTTTCTCTCTTTCACGCTTTGACTTACGTTCAGGATTAGTCGAGTCCTTATATTGTCTGTCATTACTTTTAAATGTACCTTTTTTCCTGGCGTTGTATTCCCAACGTTGTATTCGAAGTAGTACCTACCTTTCGACATGTATACAGCAATTTTGGAGTTAATTCAATTATTCCATGCATCCTCAGACGCCATGAGTGTCCATGTTTATAGCACCTTTCGCGATGGTGATTATATCTTTTTTGTGTAAAAACGACATTAATTCACCCCGGATTTCCTTCTAGGGTAATTTAATAAGTTGCAGGAGGTGAATTTATGAGAAAATGAGTGTGGGAAGGATTGCCATGTTTTTAGGTCAAGAATTTCAACAGTAATTACTAAATGGCCTATTTATTGGAAATTTTATTCAAATTTAAATGTATTTAAATTATATAAATTATAATATATAATAATATATAATAATATTATAATACCTATATAATATAAAATTAAATTCAAAGAAATTTAAAGAAAATTATTGCCCTTTGACGCATTTAATTTGAACATTATCTTCTTAGAAGTTTCCAAGGTCTAATAGAGCAACAAAACTCACACGAAAAAGACTTACTTATGAATGCGTTACACATAGCGTTTTCCTAGTGTAATTCAAGCATTGTTTTTATCTTAATTGTCCTTTTGCTCTGTTTTAATCTGTTTTTTCTTGAGTCTTGATTGATCCGTATAATTCAAGATTAAACCACAACGGTTGGTTTACTACGCTCCAATTAATGGAGAGTGTGATAATTTCTTAAATCTCATTATCAAGTTTGTTCGCATGATTTTTACTTCTTTCTCAGTTAATCGAGATTTATGTGATATTCACTTTTTGACGCGCAACACGTTTGAGCTACATGTCAGATGAAACACACATGTCTGTGAACTGGTGCGGGAATGAGGAGAGTGAAGACAATTAGTGCAGAACTTTGTCTTAAATATGTGTTTACTTACCTGAGATGCGTGTTTACAGAATTAGTTGACGCATTTTTGTGGTGCGATTGGAGTTTTGCTTTGATGGTTGCCAACATTGAATCTATGAAATTTCCTGGCATCTCATATCGGTGGTGCTTTCCTATTTTTTTAAAAAAGGTTTAATGATGTTTTAACGAAAACACAAAAATATACATTTTCGCCTTCAATTACCTCAAAGTCACCAAATGGCTTAAAATGTGAAACCTGCGGGATTTGGCTCAGAGGGTAGAACACAAAGAATCAGCAATATTATAATTTGTTTATTACAGAGAAAATAAATGTTCATTGATGTGAAAAGAGCAATCAAAAATTATGAAACAATATTACGTTCGATACGTCGGCAGTAGTGATGATGTCGTCTGGTTTGTTTACTTCCGCGTAAACAAGTGGATGGCGTTGACTCTTGCGTAGTGTGTCCCGTGAACTCCAGTCCACCAGCAGAATGAAATGACTGGATATGTCACCTCCTTCAGCTGCGATGCGATGATGTTGTCTAATAACCCCTTGGTTACCAGGACGTCCAGCAGTCCGTGCACAAGGAGTGACCTCCTCGAGCAGTTGGATCAAGTTGGCTCAAGCTGATGACGTTCGTGGCTGCAGACTCGTCGGTTTCTCCCGGAGTTGCAATTCACTAACTTTTATACTTTAACATTTACTGACTTTAATGTTGAAACTGTTCAGTTGATCACTTGTAACTTGAAATTGTCTTAATGCGATATTATTTGCCTCAGCATTAGGCTTGAAGTTTGAATTTACTGGGTTGACGTTTATACAAAAATGTTATTTTAATGTTTACCTTCGATCACATCGGCACTGTCTCGCTGAAATTATACTATGTTGCGTGCACAAGGCTTCACGGTTCGCGAGGCAGGTCTCACTGCTCTGAGAAAACTCCGACTGATGAAGTTTGGCTGGTAGCTTGACGTTTTATACCCTCTCACCTCGGTTTACCGCCAAAGAATATTATTGGTTGGTTTCGTACACGTGGTAGCTATTTTTAGGCATTCTGTCATTTCTAAAGCCCGCGAAACGACTTTCTTTCTGCACGTAGGCCCATGCTTTTCTTGGAATCACTGAAAACTAGTCTGGCTGACTGGTTTTGTAGCGTTATCACAATGACTGGTTCACTTGTTATTACGTGGTGACATCACAATTTAGGTAAGGTCACATACTTTTTATATGGATTCACTCACTTTCTTGATATAATTGCACATTGTTAAACTTATTTGATTGCTCGTTATATTTTTGTCTATATTTTGATTGCTGTTGAATTTTAAGATTGTAAGTTTACATAATGATTCTAATTAATTACTTTGTGTTCAGTTAACCTTGACTCTAAGAATGCCATGCTACAAGCTTGTTCATTCTTTAAACCTACTTCAAGCAAACATTATTATTTTTAAAGTTAATTTTCTAACCTAGATAGGCCAACTTGTTACAAATGTTAGAAAAAATTACTAGAATTACCAGAAGATTCATTATTTGCTAATTTTTAAATTAAATTAAAACTGCTTTTCTAATTTTTTTAAAAGATTTAATGATGTTTTAACGAAAACACAAAAATATACATTTTCACCTTCAAGGACCTCAAAGTCACCAAATGGCTTAAAATGTCAGAAAAAATTACCAGAATTACCAGAAGATTAATTATTTGCTGATTTTGAAATTAAATTAAAACTGAAATATTAATTTAATATGTTAAAAAGTTTTGAAAAATGTAAGATATTTTATCATTTTAATAATAAGTAATTGATTTGTATAGGTAATGAATAATTTGGATTTCATGTATTGTAGTTCTCCTTATCAATTGCATTGCATGAAAGCTCATAATATTTTCAGAAGATGTAGCTGCAGCAAGAATATAATTAATATTGGAATTATTGACCAAATAAAAGTATGATTTTGTTATTTAAATTGACTGCATTTGTAAGGAAAATTGGAGCTAGGATTTAGACAATCAAAATGATAAATTTTATATAACAATTTTTTTATTTTATTTTATCATTAAGTAGTTTCACTCTCACATGAATATATACAAAATATCGAAAGCAAAAATTACCAATCATCTTACAAACTAATATATATAATTAATATTAAATAAATAAATATTAATAATCGTATAAAAAAACTACAAAATGACAAAATCAAATCTATTTTAAAGATTTCTTAAATAGTCATTTTACACACAAATTTAACACAACTCTTTTGATTAAGACAAACGTGCGTTCATATCTTAAACGTCTATAGGAATCTTCATATAATACATTAATTTCCCTCGAGCGGCAAACAACCGATCAATCGCAGATCGATGATCGAACTAATCGATTATTTTATTGCACAGCCGCACTAAAACGATCAGACATCTCTAGCAATATGTCAGTAAACTTTACATCAGCAGACAATAGGTTCGCAACGAACCCTACAAGCATACAAGAAACTTACTGTTTTCTTGTTAAGTGACGAACTTGCATATAATTAAGGGTGAACCGACTATTCATTTATGTCGATTTTTTATTAATTTGAAACAAGCCAAGATTCATACCATATTATACGTAATTGGTATGAACTTTATTCTATATATACATTTATTTTAATTATGTTTTCTTGCTTTATTGAAAATCAACTTCTGAATATAAGAATTTAATTGTAATAAAATATGTTTAAAGGAAGCAAGTACCCCCTTCTATTGACTCCAGAAAACAGCATACGACAAGTCATAAGACAAATGGAGACATTAAAGAAGAAGAATGCTACATGTCATGTCTAAAAATAAATTAAATATTTATGGTTTAAACTTCTCATTTGCGTAAAACAAAAAAATAATAAAAAAAGGTAATGTCTAAAAATAAATTAAGTACTGTACTAAATACCATAAATATTTATGGTTTACACTTCTCATTTGCGTAAAATAAAAAATAATTCTACTTATTTTATTTAAGAATAATGTGTAATTTGAAAGCGAATGCGAAACATTATAAGAATTTAAGAAAATAGGAGACGTTAGATTTTTAAAAGAGATAAATTTGAAACTGTACACGAAATGTATAAGCAATAGACAACATTTTAAACCCCGAGCGCCATCTACAACTATCAACATTGCATTCTGGGTTTAGGATGTGAAGAGTTTGACAGCTGCCTGGTTGACAGTGCTAAGATGCATAAAGGAAGAATGTTTTTCGGTGTTTATTATGTTATATCCTCTCTGTATTTAAATATAACTAATTTTAGTGGTATTCAACATAATTATGAATAATATTAAGAATAGCAGATCGTACGGAACAATGTGTTGTGTTCCATTGTGCAAAAATAACACTAAATTTAGCCGTGAAGTGTTGTTTCAATACTTTCAAGGGACGTTGATTTGAAGAAAGAATGGATAAGACGCAATAAATTATGTTTTTGTTGAAAATTTTTAGTGTAAGATGTAAATCCAATATTGTAGATATTATTAGCCTGGGCTTGAAATCATATTTATCGCTTTCAGGGGTATTCAAGTTATTTTTCCTCTTAACAAACAGGACATTTGTAGGTAGCCGAAAATCTTATTTTTGTCAGAAATTCTGACAAAATGTGACAAAGTATGTTCCTGTATACATAACTAATTAACAAATCAATCTGACCTATTGGTTATTCATTTCGGTTTATTCATTTATTCATTTTGTTAGGGGAAAAACAGGGCAATTTTTCTTCATATTTCTTATAACCAGATTTGTTAAAATGTGCACCACATATTCTGTGGTTCTTAATAGGGGACCATTTACTACATTTTCCCTGAGATCCAATTCGCCTCACACGCCTCATTCTTTCTTCAAATCAATGTCCCTTGAAAGTAGTGAAACGACACTTCACGGCTAAATTTAGTGTTATTTTTGCTCAATGGAACACAACACACTGTTCCGTACGATCTGCTATTCTTAGTATTATTCATAAAATAATGTTGAATACCAATAAAATTAGTTACATTTAAATACAGAGATGATATAACATAACAAACACCGAAAAACATTCTTCCTTTATGCATCTCAGCACTGTCAACCAGGCAGCTGTCAAACTCTTCACATCCTAAGCCCAACATGCATCACGGCACGTCGCGCATGCGCAGTGAATTTTGAATGTTGTCTATTTGTCCTTGGGTCCTTGTTCTGACTCTTGTTGGTCAGAAATATCACGGCATTATTTTCAATCATTAAGCTGTCATTTTGCAATCGAAATAATAATACATACTTCAGTGAGATAAATCTAAATAACAACCTATTCTCAAGGCATGTAACTATTATTTCGATTTTTAATATAAAAGCTATTCTTCCAAAGCCGGATTGTAAATAGACCAATTAAAAAATTATCTGTTTCTTTGGATTCTAAAAAACATTGCCGTGCAGTTTTAATTTTTCAGATTCGTGTTTTAAAACAATGTATAGAAACACGAATATGTGGAAAACTAAATTGCATGTGACTTTTTTAGAGCCACCAAGATTTCTGAATGTTTTTCTCTTCAGATTCTCAAAAAAGGACACAGTTTACAAGGACGCATGGAATCAGGACATAATTTTCCTTCTATTCACCTAATTTCAATTAATCAAGGATAGAAGTTCTGCAACGCGTCCTCGTAGAGCGCGTTGTAGGAGTTCCTCAACAGATACATATCCGTCGGTCTTCCGTTGAAGACATACGGCCCCTTGTTGATGTTGATGACACTGGAGTCGGGCTTCCTCGGCGGGTCGTAGACAGGTCTGTAGATGGGAGAGTCATCAGGAGACACGCTGTCCTCATAGCTAGGACGGAACAACGTCGTCGGCTTCCCGTTGGAGATAAAGTCCAAGGTGGCTTGACTCGGGGTGTCGTAAGCTGGACGATAGACTCCGGTCGGCTTTCCATTCGACATGAAGTCGATGTTGAACTCGGGTTTGGGACGGTAGCTGGGTCGGTAGGAGTTGTCTGGTTTCGGACGGTATACGGAAGTTGGCTTTCCGTTGGAGACGAAGTTGACGTTGGGTTGGCTGACGGGTTTAGGGTAGTTCGAGTTGGGAGCCGACCACTGGTAGATGTTGGTTGGTTTTCCGTTGGAGACAAAGTCGACGGGGAGGTTGATGAAAGGGTTCATCGGGGGCGACTGCGGGGGTGGACTGACGTACCCCAACCCGGGCACGAACATGTAGGGCGTCGGCGGAAGACGGATGTAGTAGATGGGAGAGTCGGGGAAGTTGTGGCGTTGAGGCTCGGTGCGTGAGAGGACCTCGTTCTCAACGTCGTAGTAAGGAGGTCGGAGGTAGTCGTAGAATTCTAGTGACTTCTCCTTGCGTGACGACGTCTTGGGTGTCTCGGCGGCGGCGTCGGGAGTGTCGGCGTCGGTGTCGGCGTCGGCGTCGGCTGGTTCAGCGGCGTCACTGCGGCGACGGACGTCGGGCAGAGCGGAGGCGACGGCGACTAAGCCGAGGAGGCAGAGGTACTCGAGGAACCTGCGGCAGAGAATACAGTCGTTAGTTCACATGTTTATCATTGCATAAGAGATGATCGAGTAGAACTTTTTGTCCTATAGGGTGGCTCAGTTGGGAGAGCTCTCGCCCGGCAAGTAAGAGGTCCCGGGTTCGAGCCCCGGTTCGGTCGGATATTTTTCACAACGCACATCCCTGCCATTTTGGAAACATTTTAACAAACTTAGAGATTTAATCATCATTTAGTTGTTAAGGAAAACATGGTTAAAAGTTTTGACCAGTTTTTTCCATGATTCGAATCGAACTTTTTGAATTAGTGATATTATTCTGAATGCAGAGAATCCACGAATCAGTTTGTTGGCTTCTCAGCTTTTCACAAAACTCCTTATTGGTTATAAAGACAGTATCTTGCTCAGTATCGTTAATCTTTAGAGAAGTTGAACCTATAAAGATCTGATGATAATTACCATCCAATCAATTAAACCCAAATTCCCGCTATTTATCGATTAAATCACATTTTCTTTTTACAAATATCAATACTAGATCAATAAAATTTTACGATTTCCTTACGATTCGCTGTCAATTTCAACTGCACTAACATCGCTAACTTCAATTGCGCTACTAACTATCGAATTTTTCAACTGATCTCAGATTTTCGATATTATTGTTGTCAGGTTTACAACTCGGAGTAGCTGACTGATAATGATGCAAGAGTTGAATTCATCGACGCCGCCATTGTTGGCGTACAACACAATTGATATTGCCAATCAATAAAATCGAACACAGACGAGTGAAGGTTTCCATTTAAATTGATCGATCTTTGATATTGTACAAAATCGAGGATGCCTACGGGGGTATCTGGATGCAGTTACAGGGTACCAAAGAAGTAGCTTCCTAAATCATATCCGTAATCAATAATCTAGTCAATTATTTTGAAATTATAACAGATTCTAAACAATTTTAAACAGGTTTTGTCAAATTATCATAAATGTTTTTGAGTTATATTTTTAAGCGACCGACCTACGATAAGTGAGTTATAAATATATTTTCCTGATTGCCCGTTAGCTACTGATTCCCTTTGAGATAAGTGCAATAGCTTGTCTAAAAAAAGTCCATCCTTTTGAAGGCCGTCTGCTACAGGTCGATTACTTCAAAAGAATCTGATCTATTCTCATATATTAATAAAAATAAATATAAAAAAATACTAAACAAAAAATCGCCCACAAGTTTTTCGTCATGCATTTTCCCTGTGTGGCCTTCAAAGTCATTGACACTACCTTCTTATATTTTGTATTACACGTTTTCTTATTAGCCTATTATGTTATTCGTTGTTGTTTCTTTTTTCGTATCTCTTTCTTTCAATCTCCGAGATGCGGTTAGTAATCCCCAGTTGTTTAAGACGCCCTCTATTTAGTTGAGTCTGTTGCCGTATGCGGCGTGCTCGTCGTGGCCTTGGTAGGTTGGCCTTGAAAGGTCGTATAGCCAGAGTCGATAGAAAAACAACCATTAGCCAGTAATGAATTATACGATCTCAAAGAAAAGGTGTACATATGACTGTGTTTCGATATTACGGAGTTTATTTGGATGGACACGATGATTGTGGCAAAAATACCGAACTAATTTGAAAGGAATGTTTAAAAACGTTCCAAATATTTGAATTAATCCGGGCTCAAACCTTTAAAACGTTTATTAATTCAAGAAGGCCGTGTAATTCAAATAATGGCGCGATTTTGAAAATAGTTGAGAAGGATAACTTTTTATTTCAATTTCTGAACTAGTTTTGTTTTTATTATTTAAATTTATGTCTCTTCTTCACTTTTTAAAGCGAGAAAGAACGAAGTAGAGATACTTGATGAAGTATTGGCGGTGTTTCTATCGCATCTTTGACCAGTCAGCCTGAACGTATGGGTTAATTGGATCATCACAGTAATTGCCATGGGGAAGATGACATGGTGGAATCTTTTTTTATCCGCACTCTGCGAATCTTTGGTATTTTTTACTCCTTCCTCCATGAATCACAGAGGTGGTGAGATTGCACGCAGAATTGGCTGCGAAAAGAAATCAACTTTGTGGTAATTGTGTATTATGTATACATTATAGTGTTTTTTATGGCGTTGGTGGCAATGTCAGTGTTACCACTTGAAGAGTGTTGAAGATTCTTTTATACGGGTGATAAAAAATTTAGCGTGACAAATGAAATTGAATTCTGAATTTAATACGTGTGGATGAGTTTTTGATCGTTTGTTTGATATTTGATTATGTTTTATGGGATGAAATTGTTAAAACCAAAATTAAATTGTATATTCTTCATTTGATCAAAATAAAAATAAAAAATAATTTAAAAAATTAGACAGTTGCACTATTTTTTTTTTTTTTTTTAAATATTTTGAACGTTTTAAAGAATGAAGTTCTGTTTTTACATAAATATTTTTTTTTTTTTTTTTTTTTTATAAAGGTTAACTTTTACACTTTTTATATACCTCTTAACAATTGTTAAGGGATCGTCTATAATTCAATGTCTCATTCCAAGAATTATTAGCAAATTTATTATCCCTATTACATTCCGATTTACCGTTCACGCTAAACCGTAAAATATATTGCAAATCATCTCGTCTGTTTCTATAATAATCATGATACAGTAACCAATCCAAAACAAGCCAATATGCTTTACTATAAATAACTTTCTTTTAAAATTAAATCACGATTTTTTCCAACTAATGATAGATTAATCCTAGAAGATGTTATTATTAATAATTGCATAATTATGTTATGGAGTGCATGCAGACCACCCATAACTGCATACATGTCTGTATATATGCACTATATGTTAAGTATTGTCGTGAGATGATTGATATATTATGATTTAAGTAAAATAACTGCAGATTGCGGCTATACTGAAATACCATAGCACCGTTTTCTCAATGAATCAATCGTTGATGACGTAATTGAGTCACGTGATTTGTTATAATTACCGGTTCATTGGGCAAGAGCGATGTTTTTGAATATTGTTTGTTGTGAATTGATTCGCGATAGCTTTGGAGAATGCATTGCAGTGACACAAATTGCTAGACAACATTGTTGATGTTGCAGTTGATTTAGAAAAAGTGTTGCGGTGGCTGGATCGTCTTGGTTGCAATTTACCTGTCAAGATTTTTTTGTCGTGATTTTTGTTATCGATTGGCTTTGAAGGTTCTTAATTTAATTATTTGAGAAACTTGTACTAGAGAGATACGAAAAAATAGGAATTTCCAAAGAACACGGCACCTCCACCAAAAATAAACTCTGACAATCTCCGTCGAAAGTACTTTTAAAGTACATACTCTTAAAAACTCTTTAAAATGTGGTGTTTCATTACGTGCACGCTACTGTCTTCAAAACCACACAAACTGCACGAAATTGTTTTTGTAACTAACATTTTTCTGCGATGTTGTGGCTAACAATTAATACGTTTTAAACAAGGGTCAGTTACTATTTACCAAATGAAAAACAACCTCAATGACCTTGCACGTGAGATGGTGGCTTCCATTTCTTGAAACATGCGTTATTAAAATTCAACTTTGAAGTCAAGGAAAACTGAAAGGTTGAGCTTTCGAGCTTCTGTAAGCAAACTTTGACAACTTAAAATCAGATAGCGTCCACACAACAATCAAGACATTTAATGTAGATTATATTACCCTTCTCTCTAAGTACACTTGGCTAAATTAAAAACGGTATTTGAACGAAACGTATTGGCTGCTGGTCAGGTTCCTTGACACAAATCATTGTTATCAATGAAATCAGAAGCGATTTTAGCATAGAATTCATCGGTTGCCAACCCGGTTCTTTCGAATACCGTTTTTGCTTTGACCAAGTGTATAGATACATATACTTTGTATTTACTTTTTTTTTTTATAGAATAAAATACATTTAATTATATGCATTTTTTTAAGAAAAAAACGATTTTGTCAATCTAATATGAGATAGATAATGAACGATTTTACGAAATACAAATAAAAACATTATTTCTTATTCAGAGGTCAAAGCATGTAATTTTTATAAAGATATATTACAACATTGATTTTACTTTATTTTTCTATAATCCTACATCAGCGCCATCAAGCGGGAATCATCTCATCTCTAAAGAACCCATCAATGACGTCACTATCTCGGTCTATTAATTCTCAATCCACTGCCTTCTATTGATGACTCGAGACTTTCGTCACGTTCAAGAACACACAGCCTTGCAACGGAGCATGAGTGACATCCCGCACCGTGGTGGGGGGAGGGGGGGGGGGGGGATTGGAAGAAATGAATTGACGGTTGATCGAATTGTGTCAAACGATTGGAATTGTGTCAACGAAATCAAGAATAGTTCGATTATGATCCGATTAATTACGTGACTTTAATGCGGTTGGATTTATGTGACTGTTTTTTTTATGGAAGCACGGATTACACTTGACGAATGGAGTTGTGAATGCAGGGGTAATTGACGTACGGAAAATTGATAACGGAAACGTTTCTTAAAACGGAACGTAGAAAATCAAAACAGTATTTTGTGACTTCAAAAATTCTTTTAGTATGATTAAAAACTCACAATTAGCTCAATTATGTGAGTTATATGATCTACGTTTTGAGCTTTCAACTTGACAAAGTTCACCGAGAAACAAAAAAATCTCATAATTTCAGGTACGATGTATCGAACTTTCAAAGTTCATATTTTAAAGCCGTTAAAACTCACATTACCTGAGCAAATGGAGCTCATTTATTACATTCTAGTTCCCTAAATATGTACATGGTATTTGCTGTATTTCTAGTTCATGTTTATTTTTTTATTTTGCTTCATACCTACATTATTTGTAGTTGTATTTTCTTCTAAAGTCTACAATCCCCGTCCCCCCACAAATACAAAATAGGCATATATCAAATTAAATATCTTATTTTCTTATATTTACGTCAGTTACTGTCACTAATAAATAAGTTGTTTGAGCAAGTATGGAATCAACTATAGATATAGTGTAATGCGAGCGACACTGAACTTACTCTTTGAATTGATTCGTTTATGCGGAACTCCAAGTGATATAGATTTCAATGCTACAATTGAACTAGTCATAGTTATGTTATGCAAATCAATCTCTAAAGATTACTGTACTAGCTTGCGTGCTACCGTTTAGACTGACCATAGAATACATTCCACGCTTGAAAAATTACCTTGGAACTGATATATTTTAAGAGAAGATCCGTTATTGTCATAGTTTGATGCAGCTATGCTCATTCAATGCATGAGTTTGACAAGGATTGAATGATGAGAATCTTTTCAGAAAGATTACTAAAGATTGTGTGAAATGAATTTGAATGGAATATTATTATACATTTTTAATAATTATTTTCGGGGAATGTCCAAAACTGACAAAATAATATAGGTCAGTTCAACAAAATTGCTTACATAAAAAATGCAAGAGTTCATTATTCATTTACGTTTTAGGACTAAATTTGTGTCATAAATCTACCAGCAGACATCTTTTTCCTAAACCGTCCCCATTTTAATTATTACCACGACATTTTACCACCTTGAAATCGTGATATCAGATCCACAAATCGACATGAAAAAACACACTTGACAATCACTTCTTAGTACTCAACAATATCGTGATAGATCATAAAAAAACATGATTTTTATTGGCAAAGATTTAAATGTAATCCCGTGTCACGTCTTGGAATTGTCTGCACCGGGTCGTGCTCAGGCTAACGGTGTGACTGAGTGAGTGACTGGTATTGTAATGGCCGCTTCCAATGCGATGAGTGTCAAGCTCTTCGGGAGGTGGGACTTAATCGGTGTTTATTAGAGTATTAGAAGCCAGATAGAGATGTCTTGTTGGATTACATTGTCGTGATTCATGCAATATGTATAATAGTTTGAATATTTGTGATGGTTTTCTTCTTGTGTTGCTATGACAGTCTGCCTATCATTGTCATGAAAATAATGTTAGGTATCTTTTGAAATTAGTGTAATCAGTGTTATGGTAATCATGAAAATTATGGTATATTATGGTAAAAAGTGTACTTTTTCCAAAAGTTAAGTAGGCCAGGAAGAAATTGCACAACTAAAATGCTTCAACCTAATTATCGTATAGTGTTTGATAAACACTAATAAATATAATGTTTAAAAAGTAGAAATTGCTGTATTTAAAAACAATCTTCTGCCTAACAAGCTGTAAATTCTTAACATTACCATTTAATAGTTATGCGAATTTTAATTATTATTAACAAAATAAACAAATATATTGTAGAACTATTTTTTTTGTCCGAGGCTTAACGTCGCACTGTTCTGCAGCGAGGCTAATGGCGACGGATGAATGATCATGATGATGATTGGGAGATGATGGTGAAGAGTAGGTGTGAGGATGGAAGGTGGGAAGGAGGCGGTCGTGGCCTATTATAGTAGGGTACCTTCCCAGCATTTGCCTGTCGACTGAGGGAAAACCACGAAAAAACCCCAGTCAGGAAGGACGGCCGCGGGAATCGAACCCGGGCCTTCGGAATACAAGTTCAGAGCGTTAACCACTCAGCCAACCTGTTCCGTTGGTAGAACTAATAAATTCTGCAAAACATATGGATCATTAAAAAAAAACATTAAATTTAAGCTGAACACCAAACATTTCAGTAAGGTCCTCCTCTATAATTCTATCTAAGTATACACTGATGCATTTGTCGGCGGGAAAATGGAATCTCTGTTTGAACTGCAATCTTTCCCACCTCCATGTCATGCATCAACTCCTATCACATAAAACCACCTGATTAATCTCTGGAGAGGAAGTGCATCTCAGCCATGTGTACATCCTCTTATAATAAACTCGTATGTATAATCTGGATAAGTGTCAGTGGCTATTAACTCTTAACTCGAAGTGGTTTTAAAAAATGATTCACACAGAAACATATAAAATTTAACTATGAAATCTGTGAGGCGTACTGGCAACAGAAGCATTCTATCACGAAATTCAAAAAGTAAACCTATTTTATTACCACATTTTGTCATTGAGACAATGCAAATTTCTTGAGAGAAAAATCAGAACTATGAATAACTAAAACGTCGTATAAGTATGAATGTTTCTGAATGAATACGAAGTTAATGACTCGTAAAATGTGTTTAATTTATTTGATAATCATATAATTTCTGCCGGCAAGAGTTGAGTTCAGTATTATAAGACTTTTCTATCATTATCAACATCTAAATCTAGATTAACTTTTTTGCGCCAATTATTAATAAAATTAACATACTTAGTGAAAAGTATAAAAAGGTAGTTTATTATACCTACTTATTGTTACAGCAAATCCTTTACATCCACATATAAATAAATCAGGATTAAGATTTATGAACTTAATTAAGATAGTCAAATTTCTATGACAATTAATTTCCAAGTCTGTCAGATAATCTAGTATTAACAAGTCCGCAAATCAGTAATCTGAATAAATATTCTTCTTACTTATTTTACAAAATAATCCGGATAAAATTCAGTATGTTAATGAAGAAACAGGAATATAAAGTCTGAAATCGTGATTCTGGAGAAGTAGGTGGATGGATTCATTAGCAAGGAATTAGCTGTCATGAGGCGAATGTCGAAGTAAAGATTGATTGATCGTTAGAAACTGCATCGAAGTTTTACGTCGAAATCTATGCAGAGAAAATCGTTAAGTTTGTTTCCGAAGTGGAATGATGGAGATTTAAGTGCAATGTGAAGACATGTGTATTCAACTGCAGTTTCTGAAGCTATTAATTGACAATTGAGACCGATCGCGAATTGAATTCTTAATCGGGTGAATTCATTTGAAAATCTGGAAATTGGTTTTTAGATATTGTGAAAATAGCTTGTGTAGAGAAAGTTATAGGAAGTATTTAACTTGGCAACGAATGTGTAAAAATAATTTAAAGCTGCTAATCAATCATTTAATAATTACCCCATGTGTACCCTATGATTGTAATAATTGTACTAATTTTTTTTGCCAAATTGAACCTGAATTTTCAACCTTTCTTAAACCAATTTATCATAATTAAGTTCTTCTTAATATTGTTAGAACTTCTAAACCTCAAATTCGTCTACATTATGAACAATATCTACACCCTTATGTATTTTGCATTGGCAATCATTTCATTTCACATCAGAAAAGTGAAAAAATAATTTGAACTACTAAGTATCAACATTTTAAGTCCATAAATAAAAAAAATAAATACAATAATTTTGAACTGCTAATCAATCAAAGAATTAACCCATTAAGCATGTAATAATTGCTCTAAGGGTTTTCTAAATTCAACCTGAATCTTAAACTAATTTGTCATAGGTAATTAAAGTTCTTGTTATAAAACGACCTTCTTAAATTTTGTACTTAGAACTTCTAAACCTTAAATTCGTCTACATTTTAAACAATATCTACACTTCTGAGTATTTTGCATTGGTAATAATTTCATTACACATCAGAAAATAAAAGAATAACCGATAAAATTGCAATTTCCCTAATATTTCCTGGTGACATATGGAAACGTTCTCACATACCCAACATCTCAGAACTAACTGTATTCCTATTCTCATCAGCACTCCAATATTCCAGCATAAAATCCCCTTCGTGAGTTAGTCCGTTATCAAAAGATAATAAGACGATCTCGACATTGTCCAGCTTGAAAGTGAGTGAGACAAATCCACGATCCGAGGCTTAGCTCCAGAAACACTCTCGACTTTTCACGCCATTGTCAAGACGAGAAATACTTGCCGGGATTACAGCATCAGGATAAGACGAGTTTACTTACATTACTGACATCGCGAGAGAAAAAAGTGAATCTTCTATTGTGGCAGTGACAATAGAGAGTTTAACTCAAATATGTAAGAATAAATCATATTTAAGCGAGCGAAACGAGCAATTTATTCAAAACTTAGAGCTCAAATTTCTGTTTTTCATTTATTTAAGATTAATTTCTATCAGCTCGTTAAGCAATTGATTTCTAGCAAGATCTGTCTCTTGGTTTTAATTTGACAATTTTCAAGGCTCGCTTATAAACGCGTTACCTCCGCGTTTTCCTAGAACTAATTCACATTTTGTGCCAGACTAAACGTTCTTTTGTGTAGCAATACGCAATTGTTGAGCATTTGAAAGAAACTGGTTCGATTCCCGGTAAGTTTACGCTCATGAGATCAAAACGGATCAGTTGGCTCAGGCAGTAATGCTTTAGTTTTGCTCTTCAGAGTCTCTCGTTCGAATTCCTGCTGCTGACTGAGGTTTTTCATGGTTTCCCGCAAGCGAGAGGCAAATGAAGGGAAGGTTCCCTACTAACATGGTTCCGTCCCGTCACCTTCCCATTCTCCATCTTTCCCATTTCTTCATCATAATCATACATTCGCTGACATTTATTTATTTGTTATTTTGTCGTCTTTCTTTTCATGATGAGATTTAGCCTCAAAGCCATTCTTTACCATCCCACTACATCCACTACATCCATTACATCCATACACCACTACAATTCAAAAATATTATAGGATTCCACATATTTTGGCAGTTACTTTCAAAAGGTTGTGATTATCATTATCAAGTGATGATTATATAAGGATGTTTATCTCTTCCATGTTATTACCCTAGAAAAACGCTCTGTGTACAGCGTTGATAAGCGAGCATTCGTATTGCATGTTATTTGATATGCGTTTGCAAGTTTCTGCTCTACAGGCCTTTGACCTGAAGCATCAAAATGGCTCTGATATTATAATTGAAATTGTTGGCATACATTTGCAAATATTTCAAGATTATTGAACCTAATGTCTTTAAATGACAATAGCTTTTGAAGATAAGGAAAGATTAGTCTAAACATTGGCAAAAATACCTAAAATGTGGTCCCAATGACCATGCAAAGTTTTAAGTTGATCGGTCAAACGGTTTTAGTTGAAATTTAAAAAATCATAAGATAGGTGGTTTTAAATTTTAACCAATGGGAGGATTTGGCTGAAATTTTGTAAGATTGGGGACAATTGGTTGCAATAAATTTGCAAAATTCCAAATTGATCGGACCAAGCAATAAAAAGATTTTTTTTTTAAATTTGAACATTCAAAAACGATCCAGAGACCGCTTAGATTACGTTAGTATGTGTGCAAAATTTCAGATCGATTGGTTGTGCAGTTTGACCTGGGCAGTGCAGGAAAAAAAACACAGAGAAGTGACATTAGAGTACCATTGGTGACGCTCGTTATCTGGCTTAATTATGACTTTTCTTCATCATCATAACTTATAGTTACGTGTTTCATTCGAATCCACAGACGGGAACAATCTAAGAGTATGGCGTCTTTATAAAAAACAAAACTAGAGGTTTTGGTTTATTTGTCGGCAAAAGAGTTTATGGTTTACCCACGATTCAATATTTTTCAGAAAATTTTATAATGTGAAGGCCAGATTTAAAACTCGGTTATAAAGCATCTAATTAATATCCTCGACTGCAAAAACGTTCTTTTGTTCATGTTGGATAAACAATAAAAATCTTTTTACAGAAAGCATAAACCACAAATGCAATTAGATTCTCCAATTATAATCTCCGATAAAAATATCTGGCACTTCATTTTGATAAGTCAATTAAGTGTAAAGAGACGCCGCCGCAAGAGCTGGGGTAAAAAACATGTCGGCGATTGCGAGGAAGTCCAGACTTTTGACCAGTTTGAAAAGTCATTTGTGAAGACGAACTTTTTATAAGATTCTCTCCGAGGATAAATGCATCCTTTTGAAGTCTCTTTACCTGGTTCGAAGTTTTGAACTGCATCTAAAAATTACTCTTTTCGTGCCAGCAATTTTAATAATTATTACAATTAAACAAATTCTGTTGGTTTCGTATCTACTGTAATTTTGCATTTCCAAAACGCGATTGTGTATCATTATTTTCTATGGGTTTGATTGAATTGTCAGTAAAAGCTTTTCTAGTGCGTCTATGTGTAATAAATGTATGATAAATTAACATAAAATCATCAACAAAAGTCTCTATTTCGGATGGAATATTGTCTTATTTAAGCGAGCGACACACTTTGACTCTTTGGCATAGACTTCTGTTTTTTATTGTTTATATTTTGTCACTCTGTTGGCGATATACAAGTCTTACTGTTCCACCGATCAATCTGAAATTTTGCAATTTTGCAGAATGTAATGTTTTCAAATTGCGTGGATTGGATACAAATTAAATATTTAAAATATATTTCACATAATTGGCCGCAAAATTTAAAATGTCTTATCAAGTTTAAATTTGGATGGTCATAGACTACAATTTTCTCTTATTTTAAAAATGTCCATCCCATTCGGTCCAGAACGTATGCACGTACTTTTTAAAAATAATTGCAAAAAATCCACTGCAAAATTATCTGGTTTGCTTTATGAACCAAATAGCTATCCTCATTTTCCATACTTTCCATCCATTTTGTGAGCTACGGAATTTCGGTTGGAGATTTTGCACGTATCGGTGTTCGCTTATCAACGCTCTACACCGAGCGTTTTCCTATAGCATTCAACCTGTTATTCACTGTGTCAACAATAGTTCCAATGACATTGTGTCGGACTCTAGAAAACAGAGAAAATGCCACCCATAATTTTTAACATACCAGTAAACTGAAGTACTTATAAATCAATTTACCTACTTCCCATGTGTACGGGGAAATAATTTGCTACTTATTTCAATAATTTACCGTCATTCTTGTGTTCGACATGTACTACCTGATAGTCGTGAGCGAAGTGACATTCTTTACAAAGACAATTTAGTGGAGACAAAGCAGACGTATTGTTGTGATGAACTTGTCAACGTAAACTGTTTATAGAAAATGGCTGCCTTTCTGTGTGTCGAGGAGTTAGTTGGAACTATACCAGCATTTGTTTGAAATCTAGTTTTTGTCAGATGGTCAATTGGGAATCAAAACTGGGCCTCTGTATTTAAGATTTTATTATACTCAGATTTTGGAAGAAGCTGGAGGCCAATTCTTGAGTTTTCACGTTTTGAAACCACTTGTACAGACAATTAATTGCTTCTTGAACTTTTTTTACGTTTTAAACAATGAAAACGTACATGGTTTCAAAACGTGAATCTCAAGAATTGGCCCCCTGGACACCAAGTCTTGAAATCAGCGTTTTAAGGATGTAATTGAAGAAATGAGGTTCAAAACGGAACAAGTGTACCTACTTTTTTACATTCCGAGATCACGAAAATCCTGTTCTGATACAGTCTTTATGAAATGGCTTAATATTTCACATACAAATTTTAGATTTTTTGATAAAATATTGCGTTTTGAATCTAAACTTTACGGTGTATTTATATGATATAGGAACAAAAACTATGTATAACTACAAAACGTTTTTTTTGTGTAGAGATGGCAGGTTTAAAATCTAGGCAAGTTATTTATCTGTCATCATAAACATAACTCGATTACTGGTCCAAAGTAGATGTACAGTCAGTACACAAGATCTGCAGCAGAGAGCCTGTGGATTCGATCTCTATAGATGACAGAATCTGAATGTATCTTCCACCAACTACTCGATCTTGCTCCTCCTGGGTGATCTAGCAGGTGCAGTTCAGTCCAAATGTTCCAATTAGTAGGTATTTAGAAAGATGCGTTTGCATAGATACTATAATGCTATTAGTCGATGAAATGTTAAATGATACTCTATAGTTGAGATCGTTTGGGAGATGATGATGATGATGATGATGATGATGAAAGACTACCCCTGAGTCAACTTCAGTTCATAATATTGTGCTAAGCTTTTTCTAATTTTACTATAAAAGAGAGTCAACAAATTAAAGAGATAATAAATATAGGTAGTTTAAAAAAGTCGCGGAGTGATGGGTTTTTCGCTACATCAAGCACAATTTGCACTCTATTAAATTAAGCTTCTACAAAAATCCTGTAAATGTATACACTCAGTCGGACAGAAATGTGAAATAATAACACTATTTCCAATCGCATATTATCTATAAGATTGTACATTATTTCCCCTAACGCAGAATTACTTGCAAACTCTATGGATCAATACACATTAAATCCCGATTTAATTCCCTAAGAAAAGAGTGTTTTTCTCGTTATTTCCCAATGATTTCTATGATTATGTCTGCTCTCAAGTAGGCTACTATGCTAACACTTTCCTCTGCACGCATATTGCCAACATCGCAGCACTGATGATTCGGACTCAGCTCGGTACGTGAGAACACGGTAATGACAGTGGCAGTGAAGGCACGATTACACTGGGCAGGCTCTCGAAAAGATAACTTTCTCGGTCCTTTATAACAAATCAGAGACCGAGATCATTTTT
Organism: Leuctra nigra; assembly: GCA_934045905.1. Lineage (NCBI taxonomy): Eukaryota > Metazoa > Arthropoda > Insecta > Plecoptera > Leuctridae > Leuctra > Leuctra nigra. The sequence goes on along the minus strand of OW203765.1, from coordinate 25,630,466 downwards.
AAGAAGGGCTAGGTATAAGACAATTATGCATAATAGTTTTGAGAAAAAATTCATTCTGTAAAAAATTCATGGCATCAGAACTAAATCAGAATAGAATCACAAAAAAGGTACAATTTCTTGTTGAAATTTATGAGTTTGTACAGCTTTTAAGTTGTCAAAAGTTCACTCGAGGACAAAAAAGCTCAACCAGTCTTCTAACCTGATTTTAAAGTTGACTTTTGACAACTTTAAATGAGATAAAAATTTATATTTTTCTCGAAATTATGAGCCTTTTTGTGTGGATTGTGGGTACAGATTTTATGCATGGATTGATTAATATTTTAGACATCTTAAATTGGAAACAATAAAATTTAATGACATAGAGCCAGTTTTTCAATACCCTGCTAAATTTTGAGCCGTTGATTAGGACTATTGCCGAGGTATAACCGATGGCATTCCTTGATGACCGCTTAAACGTTACTGGTTTAACAGGGTATTGAAAAACTGATACCATGTAAGTGTTATAAAGAAATAAAGTGTTTTAATTGCAACATAAGGAGAGTTTAAAGTCTAATAGTAAAATTTGAATTATAGTATCGTTCTAAAAATAAACTTATTCTAATTTCGAACAAGAATGTGAGTTTTTCAATATTCAAAACATATTTTATTTTGCATCCGTATTGATAGTGTAATACTAACTTTATATAGGCGGAGATATTCTTTAAAAACTTAACCACTAACACATATCCAACACACGCAACTCTACACCTTTACATCTTATTATCTTAATGACATTACATCCATCTATATTTAGATAGGTGTAGCAGAGCAAGATTTTTGATTAGGAGAAAGCTCAAATGAAGATAGAGAAGAAGACATAAAAAATAAAATATTAATAACAATAATAGAATATTTTTGGACCGCAGCAAATTGGCATCACGACCTAGTTTTCAGCGTGATCATCTGTCGATATTAAATGTGTGATCGAATCGACAGATCGATCGATTTGAATCAGGTTATAGAAGATGTTATTAATGACAAATCAAAACGTTTATTTCTTGACAATGGAACTATGTTGGTGAGAATGAGATTTGGGTTGAGAAATGGCCCCCTGCATCTATAAAGAAACTCAAATCGCGATCGATAAATTTCGATGACTTTCAATATCGATCGATCGAGAATAGGATTGATCGATTTATAGATTTTTTTTTATAGATAAGAGATATATTATTAATATTCGCATTCGGAGTTATGAATTTTGATATTATTTTGACATGGACAAACTTGCAAAAATTCAACTAGAATGGGAGATTGTTTTGGGGTACATTATCGATGTCCTAGTGGACCAGAATGTTGCATTGTGATGCATATGGTAAGGCAGAGAAGAATATGATATGTGCTTGTCACTGATGGTCGACCCCTTGACTCGAAGCCAGTACCTCTTAGTAACGACTTTTAGCGAATTATATCAGCAGATAATAGGATTTTGGAATTGTTCATATTTTGATCATCGATAACAATAAGATGCACAGTCAATTAAAATTGAGATATTATTTTTTGTTAAATTAATTTTATTTATAATGTTAGAAATTTATTAATTTTCTGACAATCTCAGATGAGATGATGTTATGTATATGAACTGCTAATTAAAAAGATTTGACCTTTTAAATTAGCAGTTCAAATTTATAATGTTAAATTAACAATTCTCGAAAACTTTTATCCAAGTCGAGTTTTCTCAAAATTAAAAAAGTTAAACTACTATAATAAAAGAAGAATGTTAATTTAATATTTGTATTATCTTGATGATGGTTAGCGTGTAAATTTCGTAAAGATCAAAGAGACTTGTACAGCGAAAACAAGTACAATAAAAAAACAGAGAACATCAGCGGGAAATGTAAACCTATAAAGTCATAAGACGAAAAAGAACACCACGTCGATTTAATTACCTGGGTTTACGTGTATAAGTTTATTCTAGTACTCCAAAAATCCCACTAAAAAACTGAGTTGTGGACCAGAACTAAGGAAACTATGCCGATTATCTTGGACGAACGAAAACTATTTCATTGCGTGAATAATTACTTCCACGACAAGAAATCAGTAAACAACATAACAAAACATAAACAAAAAACCATCAAGAGTCTTATTTCAATGATTTCTTCGGATTCAACACATTTTCTGAGCTACTTTTGATCTTTAATGAACGGTTTCGTATGCCTTCTCGTCTTTCCAATTTCATTTTTGCTAGTTTTAATGACATTTCACCATGTTTAAATAGCAGATGTAGGCCGAAGCTGAATTTCCTTGCAATTAAATCTTTAGCTAGAGCAAACAAAATATACAAATTTGTCACGCCAGCAGATGACTAATCAAAAATTGATTAAACTGATGTTAAATTAACTAGAGTTAAGACACTGTTTCACTTTGTTGTGTAGTTTTTTTTATTTCTTGTTTTGTGATGTATAAATATAGACTAAGGTTAGTTGAAAACGAAGAAAAAAAATAGGGAAATGGGAACAAAAAATTGATCTTGACATCGAGTTTTCTAGACCGTATCGCCAGTTGATCCTTGTTTAGGTTGAATCGTGGACGACAATCTGAATCATATGTTTGCCTTTCGCATGTAGAATACTTTTTAGTATTTTATAAGAAATTAAACAAGCGTTTAATTGTGTGGAGTTACTTAGTTCCCTTGTTTTTTTGCAAGTGATTCTATGTGTAAAAAATAACAATAAACTACTATTTCTTTACGTGTAGGCGCGTATTAATTTTTTACAATTTGGACACTGACATAATTTTTTGTAATTTTCTTCTATTGAAGTGTGCAGCCAAAACGATACTCTGATCACCTAAAATTTCGGAAAAATAAAAGCATTGATTCCGAAATAATCTCGAGAGTTTTCCAAAATCCTCTGATTGGAGAAGAACAAATTATTTGTTATCTTTTGCATTCAATCATGAAAATAAACGATCTGAACAACAGAGGTAGAAGGTTGGAAGTCCATTTCAATGATTCTTGAATTCAGCCCTAACACCAGTAATTCTGCCTTCATCCTATCATATTTGTAATGGTGACATGAGTCATTGTGTAAGCTTTGATTACACATTCCAAAAGCTTGCAACGAAAAATCGACAAAATTAACTTCACCTTCTACCTCTGAGGTACTGATAACCCTTGATGATTTATCACCAATGATTCACGATCAACAGATTAGCAACTCATATCAACGCCTTTTCTCTATTTTCCAACAAATCGATGTCATTCTATTTTCTCCCTCTGTTGACGGCGTATAAAAAGCGTCATGTAATCGGGTCACCATGGTTACCGATCAGCAGCAACAATACCGAGGCATCACGATCAGTGATGTGATCGTCATATTGTTGACATGTTATTGTCTCACGATCACTGATCGCCCTCGATACGATTGATCGATTATCGCCGTCGAAATGTGCGGTGAAGGATGCTGTCTGTCTGTTGCGGGGACAAATGTGGTCGGAGGAAGATTCGAAGAGTTCATCTGAGCTGGAGACTTAGGTGATTTCGGGTGATTGCGACAAAAGGAGTACAGATTTTGGAATTGTTCAAGAAATCGAACGCGACACAAGTATTCACCTTTAAAAATTCCCGGTCAAATGAATGCTAAACTTTTGAAAACTCATAATATTTTGTATTATGTAATGTAAGCTACGTAAATGGGCACCATTTCTTTTGATATTAGTTATAGTTTTAAAATCTAAAAGCTTGAAGGGTTGAGTGCTTTCTTATACATGGATTTTGACATTCTAAGGCTGCGTTTCACCAAGATTCTAAACCCGGGTTAGAGGCGGTAAACCTGGTTTAGGGGCCTCTACACCAGGTTTAGCGCCTCTAACCCGGGTCTAATCTTGGTGAAACGCAGCCTAAGAAACTGAGCCAACTGTAGATTGTATTATATTTCTTTCGTGATACAATGGTACATCAATTAATTAATTTATTCTTTATCTTGTTTAGAATTAGATAATAAGCACGCGTATTGGAGAAGACTCTTTGTTATTGTTAATTTCAAGTCAATATTTGTAAATATAAATGTTTAAGCAAAATATTAAAATTTAAGAAATGAAAAATGTAAGGAGTACCAATAGTACTCACAAGCACTCAGTATGTACTCATATTTTTTAGAACCTTGGTGTTTTTTTTTAGTAATTTCTTAATAAACCATTAATTTTTACGAATTTTAGAATAAGCCCCTTGTTTTTTGCTTATATTTAATAAGTACTGACCTATTTGCCAAACAAAATAATGACCATAAAAACGTTCACTACATGAGAATCAATCATTTCACTTATTAATCCATCATAAACAAAACCGAAACATGACAATAATGATCAACTACTTGAGCGCCAGGAAGCTAATGCGGTTGCATCCAGCAATTAATAGGGATGTTTGTAACACGATGAGACTGAAGGACCTACTTTCTTCCACCTAGTACATCTCTTAATTGTTCATCTTAATTGCGCAGCTCTCACTGCATAATCCTGTGTATCTGCACTCCTTAATGTCATGCGTGGTAATTGAGCCGATTCAACACGAACAGATGACGTTGCCATTAAGGTTACTGGATACGTGTCACGACCAGAATTGTTTTTAACAAATTGATTGTGTTTTACATTGTTAGACACATAATTTTTTATTTGTTGGCATGACAAACAATTAATTAAATTTGTTAATAGTGAATTATGATTTTGAAGTCAAGTTTATTTAGAATTAAATATTAAGAAGTTAAGTGAGCGAAGCGATCGCGGTACTTCTACGTTACTATATCTGTTTTTATTTGGCAGAACCGCCAATTAACACCAAACATCACATCGATTTGAAATTTTATTTTCAATACTTCAACAGATTTTGAGCAAAGTCCTACGAATCGAGACAGTGAATTTAACCATTTCCCCGATCAAATTTAAATTTTGCATGGCAATTGGACCAAACTTTTGTCATATTTTACAGTCAAATCGGTCTAGAACTTCTACAGTTATTAAATTCTAAGCTTATTTCCAAATATCTGTAAAATTTTATTTATAAGGATTCACCCACACTTTAAATTTCCAAATCTTATAGTGCAACAATTCTCCACTTATTGAATAAATTTCCTTTCATAGGTAGAAAAATATTTCTTTTTTTATATTTTAAGAAAACTATATGCCCATGAAATTTTATAGTTACAAAATAAATGCAATTTCCTTACAAATGTAATGTTCACTTGACATTAAACATAGGTTAGTACAGAAACGCATGAAATAACAATTTATCATATTTGAATTTCGTATAAAATATAAAACAGTTATTTTGTATTTCCTTTAAGCATTCTTTTGACGCTAATTAAGATGTTCACACATTCTAACACATTGTGAAGCAATGCGTGAAAACGTCAATAAATGCGTGACAAACAAAAAATCGTTGCTTGAAGAAGTTCCTTGAAAATAGTCAAATCTTCATGGTCCAGATTACACTAAGAAAATGATTGTCAGAATATGGACGTCTATTATAGACGTGATTGGTTATAAAGTGTAATCTTTACTTGACTCGTTTACGTTTAGAGTGATGAAACAATGGGAAAATAGTTGATAAAATAGCAATTTATTGATTTCATTAAAATTCCGATGGTTAGACTTTTTTAAACCGATGAAATCCGACGACTAGACATCGAATGTTCTTGTGAGGAAGATACTCATGTGTAAATTGAAGATTTACTTATAGGTCAACTTTTATTTCTTGGATTTAAAGAAAATCAGTGTGGTTTTTCGCTTTATTAACTGTTTTGTGGGAATACTAAGAATAAGCTCGAAGTAAACCGCTTACCGTTGTTATCCAAGCCGATTCAATCTGTCTGTCGGTTTCAATGATTTCAAGCAATTTATATGTTCAGTTGGCATAATCAATAATCATTCAGCACTGACATTATTATCATGCTTATCGATTTATGTGACTGGACTCTGTTCGGAAGAACGAATTATAAGAAACCACTTTTGAGCTAGCTCTTTAAAGTGGGCATTCCACTATACAATTCGAGTTGGGCGATTTAAATCTTCCGATTAGAATTGGGCCGATTTGGCTAGTGTGATAGAACAAGAAAAATCCAAATCTTGACAATTCTTGATTTAGAATCGGTTCTACTTTCCCAACTGCAATTGGACAAATTGAGATGAACAGACACTAGTATGGAAACAAATATCGAAACAGATAACACAACTTCGTAATATTTAATCACATTTTGTATCAAGATCAACTATAAACAGAACAATTGAATGCTAATTGCTGTTTAGGACGATTATTATAATAAAAACATAAAACTAACCTAACCTCAAACCATTGAAGTGTCACATTGAAACAAGATTTCAATTGGGACAATTTGAATCTGGAAGATTTGAGTTGCCCAACCAACTCAAAATTCAAAGTTCTGTGTATTCTATTTTGTAACAACTTTTGAAGTGAAATATTGATAATTTAAAAATATGTAAGCGCACATAAATGGACCCTTTTTAATTTTTATATGGATTATACTCTCTGTCTCTCGTGGACATTTGTTGTAGAATAATGTAACATGTTTAGGGCAGGGACAAAAAAGGCGTATGCATATAAAGGTAAAAGGTATACTTATAGTTTTATCATGATGCATCTCAGTAAGTATGTACTTACTACCTATACTTTAGCGTCTCTTTTAGCTAAGTAAAAAAATCACCATAGTTTAGTCAAAATCCCAACAACATAGTGAATTAAATTAAGTCATTAAATATTTATAATCCAGTCTTAAGAAAAAGAGCCGTTTAACATTTATAGCTTTGACAATTAACATGGTATTATTATATATAAATAAAGACTCGTTTATGTCAATTTCATTTTATGGCTTAATAGTCGATTGTGTGTAGTACATCACATGGAACAATTAAACATTTATTGTGGAATGGTACAACTTAATTGGCCAAGGTCGTTCAAGGACTGAGTTAAATTATAACATCTTCAGTTTACAACCATGTTACTGCATTTTTCTGGAAAGATTTAAAAAAAAACAATTACATAGTTTATAATGTTTAAAATATGTTGTTATAGGGAAGGTATTGCCAATGTTAATTTATGCCGGCACAGCCAATCGGGTACTTCAAAATGACTGAAAAAGTTGTACTTCATCCATAAGTTAGAATCTAGCACAATTTAAAACTTCTGTGATTTGAGAAATTAAACAAATTTGAATGATTGCACTTGAACATAAAAAATGGATGCTAAATCTCTTCTAAAGTATACCCACAATACATAGTATAGGTACCCTACAATACCCACCTACAACACCCACCTCCAACACCTCAACCACGGCAAACCCCAATGACTTTCAATTCTAAATTCCGTCAATTCATTATGATATTTCAATATTATATTTAATAATTGGATATTATTATTAGATCATAAATTTTTTACTTGAAAACGCTAACTTCCTAGATTCACTTAAACTGATGTTCGGTACCGTTTTCTTCGGCGCTAGTAAGAACTTTAATAACTCATATTAGAGTCGAAAAGATGGAATTATATGCAGACGTCACTTCACAAGCACCGCTGGGTTTCTGGGTCCTCTACACGACGTAATTCTCAGCGGTCTAGGTTTCTTGGTACTGGATTTGGATTAATTAACAAAGTCAATTGTTTCGTTTTTGTCTCTTGTTGTGAGAATGATATGAAGCAAATTGTACGTTATTACTTAGATATTTTTTAGTTGGTGAGTTGGTTCGTGGAAGAGTAGTGTTGCTGATCTTCAAATGACTGTATTTTTCAAACCGCATTTATTTTAAATATATGTAGTGAAGTTGGCCCAATTTTTCAATCTTGTTCTGCGAAAACTAATTTATGAAGATGCGTTCTGAATAATGACAATTTTAATTTGTTCTATTTTAACTGAAGAAGAAGATGTTTTCTCTTTCATGTGTCTGCAGAATAATTTTCCAGGTATCTTTGGAAATAAATTAAAATGGTGATAAAGAAATAAATAAGTTGCTTTTAAAATTAAAATTGGGTGTGTTGATCCACCCAATTGCAAGTTTCACAAACCTAATTTGATATTTTAAACATAATTCAAGGACAATTCACAAATTAATTGTTTTCAGTAAAATTTGTCATTCGTAATAAAATATTTATCGTTCAACTGCTATTATACTATTATCAACTATTTCAATAAATCACAAGCAATTATATTTTCACATCCTTATTTCCAGCATTCTCCCTATAGGAATACTGTTATTTTTTTTCCAAAATCCCTTCCCATATCGCCTACATAATCATTCACGTGCAACATATCCTAATATTCTGATTCTGAACCATGTGAAAGGTAGTAGAATCTACATGAATGGGCCCCATTTCCAACAACCTGTGTATATATTGCATTTAACATCTTTTAGTTGTCAAAGTTCACATTGAAACTTAAAAGCTGTTCAAGTCCAGAAAATTGTGTCTTTTATAAATTCTATTCCCTCTTCGTGAAGCTGTGGCTCTCTTCACAGAAGTTATCTTTGTATCCTTTGACTTTCGCCTTCTGTGGAAGCTGTGTACAAGCAACAGCACGGCACGGCATGTCGCAAGTTAAACACGGTCTTCTTGATGGCTCCAGCTCACGCCACAGTCTCCCAGACTCCTCGTGTCCTCGCACGCCCATCTCAATCTAATGCAAGGAGAAGGCCGTGATTTTGTAATTGAAACCAAAGTGGCGTGCCCCAATGTAGATGCAGTTGACGTTGTCTTTAAGAGAACTGGCTACCCGTGGTGGAATATTTTCCAAACAATGGCTTTGCAAACATATAGGACGTACTCAGGGAAATGAATTTAAATTCAATTGAATAGTATAGGCTTCTGGGACTTGACGGTCCCAAGCTAAAAATAATAGGTCAATCACTTTTCTTAGATGAATATTTAACTGGAAAGTGTGTACCTATCGCATATTATTTTGTACTTGCTTAAATATCTGTATTGTATATACGTAAACACTCTATATCTAAATATGATAACTGGATGGCTGCTGTCAGATTTTATTATCCCATATATAGGTACCTTTCAATGGGTTCCGATGACAACAATTTCTCACGCAAGATGCCAATAGAATCAATATAAAAAAGCTCCGTTATAGAAAAGTCGCTTTGACAACTTTTGAAGTTCACGAAAGTAAAAGTAAACTTTTCAACGAGCTTTTTTCTTTTAAGTGGACTAAAACCTTTGCCGCCATTGTTGAAGAACTGCCAGAACCTTTTGTCGTTCGAAAACCCTCCCGACACGGGTTTGATCAGCCCTATAGACCTGCCACGTGGTCTAGCTCTCCAGGCCCCTTATTTTATAACAAAACGAAATCATTTCGGTCCGAATCCATTTGGTTATTCAATTTGTTTGAAATGATTTCAGACCGAAATGGACTCGTTTACTTTACAGAATAAGTGTATACTGAGTGAATACATTGACTACTGTCTTAGCGTGTGTCAAAAGTGTGGAATGGAGCGCAATCGCGATGTCTCCATGGATACTCTCTCGTTGTAATAAGGTGTGAAGTGTCACGGACAGCTCTTAATCTCCGCCACGGAGACGCGGAGACAGGTAAATTAATCTCCACGTCGTGACTGAGACTGTCTGGCTTGATACAGCGAGATGAGGATGCTGTGCGGAGAAACCATCCATGAGATGTTGGAACACTTGGTGACGCGTCACTCGTTGACTTCATTAAGAGTGATTTATGTAGGGAGTTTAGATACTAGCAAGTTGTCACAGTTTACTGATACGTTCCTTTGCGAAACATATTAGAAATAGTATACCTACTTCATTGTTTGACTAATTAGCAAGAGCTTATTTTATCATGAACTTTCTGTAAACTTCGGCTTTAGTTTCACTCCAGAAAGTCTCTAAATCCGATCGAATCCAATGCAATATTTAATTTTGCAAATTTGTTTTCCATTCAGAATAATGTTACTTTTCTCAATTTTTGTATTACTTAATTCTTATTTTTTTTCTTTTGTGAATGTGTGAATTGTGTAATTAAATGTGTAATTTATGTGTTGTACTGACAGTCTAATCAGTTGCAAAACAGACATTTTGTTTGTAAATGAAAAGAAATCAAGTTCGTAATGATATTTGAAGGTATTAATTAAAGTGGTCCCAGTGCTCCAGCCATGGTGCTTAGAATTCGCCGTAATTCATACAAATCTCTGATGAAATAATACCTCAAACAACAGCATAAAACAATTATATCTTACCGTGTGCTCCAATTATATGTTTTTAATTGAAGTTCCAATTAAACTATCCCAAAATAATTCATATTTGTAGTGCAATGTTGCCAGATTTATGGTAAATTTCACACATTGTACACATTTTCTTTCTTATTTGGCCCGTGACCCCATATTTTCAAACAGCAGTCTTATTCTAAAAATTATTATCTTCAATTTGAGACTATTTTCAATAATTTGTCATTCCTCTTGCGGTTTTAGGAGCAATTTAAGACCAATTTTCCGGGACGATTTCATGTCTCCCTGTGTTATCTTATGGGGGAAAAGATGATCTTCAATCAAGAATATCTAATTATTTCATACCGTAAGGGGTAAATATTTTTTGCTAGTTGTATGTAATATGGTTTCATTAATCTTTGGTGTGAATTACAGCAAATTCTCATTCCTATGCCGTAACCGTGGAACCCCCTTAAGTCATTCACTTTGATTAAATTTTCGTAATAAAATAAAATCATTGTCTTTTTAAAACGTCCAAATATGTTTAAGCATTTAGTCCCAATTTTATTTTACAACTGAATTTCTACGATTTCTGTATGAAACATGAAAATAGAAACAAGAGTTAACAGCATGGCTCAAAACAACTCGGCACCTCCACCGCAAAAAAGTAATTCCATTTTCACTTAGAAAAAAGCGAATGATACGTGATAAAACTTCAACTACTCCACAACAATACACCATAATTCCATTTCATTTCGATTTCAACAACAGTCAAACCTGGGAAAGTAAATTCAAGCCATAAGGATGTTGCCCTTTTTCGGCGCTCTACTCTATCGAACAAATTATCTCACCAAAAATTCGGTAGATTCATTTATCACCCCAGATGTCAGTATATAAGATTTCAACTTTCCATCGGTCAATTCGACAAGCATTCCATTCTTCCTCTCGGCAAGATACCAAACATTAAAGCCATCACCAAAGCGTAGCCGGTGACATAGAAAATAAAAGACAGGAAACATTATTAAATATTAAAAAGAACAGCTTGATGTAATAGAATGATACCTATGATTGTACGTGGTCAATAAACACTTCAACAAATTTTTTGTGGTATTATTGTCAAGTATATGGATATCTGTTGTAGAACACAATGTAAGGTGTTTTATTTTTTTTTATAAAAGAAGGCGCGAAAGCACGTTTTCAGTAGCAAAACCGCGCTGTGATTTGAATCGTTTGTTCGTTCCATCTTTTACCAAGAGATAAATGGAAGTACTCTATTGAAATGGCGCATGTATGGAATATTGCTGCTTTAGTGAGAAACTGGTGCTTTTGTTGTTGGATATAATGTTCCTGTGGGAGAGCAATCTTGAAATAAGTCCATCGAGTTGTAGATTAGGTTGTTGAGGTATTCAGAGCTGGGCTCGCGTCTATTGGATGAGATGGGAAATGCCGAAGGGTTTGATTAGTTTTTTCTTGATTTCACAATTTGATGGATATGTGTGAGAAATCAAGGTGCTGGTCTTATGGTTGATAATGAGTCCATGGTGGATTTGTTGGATACTTTTTAAATTTAAGGACCAAACACAGTTCATTTCTATAAAGTTGACTCGGATTTGCGGAACCCATTTTGCGAAACTCATTTTCTTTAATGCAACTTTGTAAGCTATACACTCTGGAGGTATAATATACTAATTATTAGCAATGATCATGGTTCATATAAGTATTTTATTAAGCATTTCGTACAAGATTTCGTCACTACGATATCTAAACTTGCTCAACTAGATAAATCAAATGTCCGATGAAACCAATGGGCAATGGGCTTGCTAGAAATCATAAGATAATCAGGAAAGTATTAATCTTTTGTGAAAAAATTGGCCTAATCCGTTACTTTGTTTGACCTGTAATTGATAAAGAAAACAGAGATTCGAGCAATAGGTTTCAAAAAAAGACACTCGCTTCGCTCGCTAAATTTAAGTATCTTTGCCGTGACTTTTGAAAGCAATCGCAGTCTAACTGGCAGTGGTCGATAAAGAAGTCCTCGTTCTGTTAATTTCTCTAGTTATAAATGTCTTCAATTTGTTACTGCTAATTTGAATTGTAAATCGGCATTAAATCTGAAAACCACACAAACTTCACTACCAATAAGTTCAATTGAATTTCACTTCAAGACATTCGATGCCGACTGATGAAAAGTTCCTTCGACTCGTGTCTATGAAAATGTGTGTAAAAACAGTCGAACTAATCTGAGACTTACGGAATTCGCTTGCGAGCTTGGAGGGAGGGTGGGTGGGTGGGAGGGTCAATCACATCGGGCGTGTGTTTGGTTTCAATTCGAACAATTCGTTCCTGAAATATCGGTGCTTTTAAAGCTCTGCAGTTCGTATTACATCGGCCAAGATCGTGCAACATCGTCTTTTATCTTCAACTACAATACGCATGGACAATGGAGACAAAAGGACCATGAACGTTTGTCTAAAAGGAAAAAGAGTATATTATCACTTAATGACTTCCAAAAGTAATCCATCTTTATGAAATCTCTGATTTTACGAGGATGACGGAGAAATTATGTATGGAGGGCGAATTTGTTTAGGTCAGTGCTCCTATCGAAAAGGGTTACCACGAAAACCTAAGTCAGGAAGGTCGTTGCCTATTCTCGAATTGAAATCACTTGCGAAAATGTTCTATTATGGCGAAATCAAGTAATTTTTTTTCAAAGTAAATTTAGCTGCATCCATTGTGTATTGACTCAACTGCAGCATGGTGAATATTTACAACAAACTCGAGAATAATTTGACGAAATCATTTAGAATCCTTAAATGAAATTTCATTGAAATCGCAAGTAAAATGGCTGTTTCCGGAATAATGTTGACTTGGTCGTTATTGTTATACGCAACATGATTGTTTTGAATGTTGCTTGACATTATTGTATCTTCTACAAAAGTGTAACCAGGACTTGCCAACAACGCCCACGACAAAGAAACGGCGGTCAAGGTCCCAAGAGGTAATCGTAGTCAATGGCGGCGAATTTATCTCTGTTTTATGTCAAACTTTTGCCGGTTAAATCATCGATTTTTTCGCCCAAACTCGCATACTAAATGAGCCACAACGAATTGTTAAATTGGGTGATCAGCGCCTCCGCTCTTTTAAACCTTACCTTGAGGTACCTGGTTCGTATCATGTTTATTCTCATCGGTGTGTTTACCTTTTCTGGGAAAACGTTTTCTTGACTTGAATTCGACGGTTTGTTTTCGAGATGAAGAAATTTTCGGTGGATTTATTTGATGTTGTGATTTGATTAGGTACTATTTGTTTTGTTTAACGCAAGAATAAATTCGGAGTTATTTACTTCATCTTTAGCGAAAAAGATCTAGAATTGCAGTTTAAGGATGAACCATCGCTTTGAATGACTATATTCATAACATGAGATAAATTAATTCAGAAAACGCATGTTCAAACTTTAAAACATAGTTTTATAATGTAATATGAGGAGAATAATACGATATGAGATGATGAGGATTTTTTTAACAAAGTTTTCGTAAAATAATTTTGTTAAGAATACAGCAGTGGTTTTGACTAGTTCAGTTGTCCCATGTTAAATGGCCATATAACAAGATTTTCAAACATTTAAATGCCATTATCTCAGAAATTAAGTCGGTGACAAGAGTATTTTAAGTTTTCAATGCATTCATTATTAGTGGAAGAATATTTCTTTAGTTTTCTGTTGAAATTGTTGGTGCGGATTAAAAATAATTTAGAATAATGTAGGAAATTAATTCGTTCCCCCATAAGAGCCATGTAAAAATCTCGAACTTTGGAAACGTTTTACACAAAAGTTAGGTCGGTAAGGTATACATTTTTTGATCTTATATTGTAGATAATACTATCAGGAACAAAATAAAATGGTTTTGCAAAAAATTGTTGGTAGATGACCTGGTGATGGTTCATCCTTAAAGTTAGATTTTTTTGTTGTCGTTCACACATTTTGTGGTAAAGCGCATTTTCTAAACGCGGGCCTCTGTATACTAGATGAGATTTAAAAACGATCTGTATTTTTCTAATAAAACTAAAGTCATTTTACATAATAATTTGTAGATGTTGACAAAGAAAGTCTAAAGATGGAAGGTGAGAAGGAGGCTGTCGTGGACTAGTCGTATAACTATCCCTCTTTGCACTCTCGACTGAGCGAAACCATGATAGCCTTAGAATCAGGGAAGCCAGCAGCGGGAATCGAACCCGGGGCCGAGTCTATACAGTGTTACAAAATGAGTCAACTTTCTCTAGAGTCTTTAAATCGCAGTAATTCCAGAAGTAAACATCAATAATAATTGTGTGAATTGTGACTTAATTTGTTCCAAAGTGGCCTTCTTCTACTTACAGAGCTTTCCCGGGATTTTTAAATTGTTCTCCAGTGGCCGTATTCTACTTATAAATCTATCCGCAGGATTAAAACTGTTCCAAGCTTATGGCTGGTTTTTCAATACTCTGTTGTTAAAACCAGTAGTTAGGTTTAAATGATCATTCAAGTAATGTTGTTGGTTGTTGCCATGTCAATACATGTCCTAATCAACTGTTTAAAATTTATCGAGTATTGAAAAACTGGTCTTCATAGAGCTTTTCTGGTCTAAATTATAATGGCCCAAAGTAGAATTTTATTTTTATCGAGTTTACCCAGGGTTTTTCAGAATGTTCCAAAGTGGCCTAATTTAATTAAATAACATTATTCCAATGTGGCCTCTTTCGATTTATCGAACCTTTTCCCACGACAATGATTATATTTATTAATTCTGCTCACTCACTAAAAGGACAATATAATATGTATTAAAAAATGAAATGCAAGATGCACGAAAGCACAAGTTTCTATTAAACGCATATCCAAAACTGTTATTTTTAATTTCGAATGCAAGCAACACAATCATCGGAGATTCTTATCTCACGCATTGTTGTCAACAACTTGTAAAACACATCTCGTCTCGCGACTTGATATGTCACTCTCGTCTCAGAACTCAAAGTCAGACACAAAAGTGGCGTTATCCTCATTGACCTTTCCCGTCTGCTCCAATGCCAAGGTTACTCGATGCAAGGTGAATTAGAAATCAATCCAGTTTCTATTTCATTGTCTTTTCACTTGCCAGCTAACGAAGTGCGGAGGAATTCAATTGGAATTCGAATCTTGTCTTCGATCTTGCCGATGAGGCTGAGAAATGTGATGTGATGTCTCTAGAAAGAGATTAATACTTGAGGATAATGCTTCATTGGAAGTCTTGGAATTTAATCGTTAGTAAAAAATAATAGTTTATTGAATATTTTTCATGATTGAAAATATCTATCTCATAGAAACCGACTAAACAAATATGGGGGATTGAAAGGGTAAAGTTTCATAAAATCTTTAATCTTTTATAGGCTATTTAAGAAAGTAAAATGCCACCTGTTGGGGATAGGGGTAGGGGTACTAGTGTTGCATTCTGGGAAATTTTCCCCATCAAACTTCCGATAGAAAACGTCAAAGAAAAATCAAACCCACAAAACACTCCGTGTAAAAATACCAGCCAGTCTCAACTATAAAAAATATAAGAAATCTAAAAATTCAGCACTAAAAAGTAGTGATATCAAAAAATGGGCTTAGTCAAAACTTCGATTTAAAAACCAAAATATACTTAGCGCATCGTGACAAAACGTCAAAGAAAAATCAAATTTTTGTAATTTAATTATGTTTTCGTGGCTAAAATTTTTAGGATTGAATTTGTTGTAAACATATCTGGAAATCCAATTTTAGTAACGTTTAGTAACAAGTGGCTCACAGATAATTTCTGAATCGGTATATTATTTATTTTTCAATCTCATTTCACTGAAAAGAAGTTTACGATAGATCATTCACCATGTTTGTCTGTGATCGGTTTTGAGCAAGAAAAATACTTCGTACATTTTGGTTCACATGTAAATCTGTTCGCCACCTCTTCTCCCGACAGACATACAAAAAAACACCTAAAACAAAACAGACATCTAAAAAAGTCAACTGAAAACATTCGCTCCGCTCCCAAATCATTCGATTCCACTCCGAGAACCACGATGTTAGCAAACCGCTCACACACACTCTGTATCGATTATCACACCTCAACGACAATCGAGTGTCGAGATCCATGAATAATGACGATCACGATCGACTACTAGTGGAATGTAACGGGGTGGGGTTCGTCTCCCGGTGGTTGACACCTTGTCGCTCTGTCTCTCTCAGACTCGTGGTTGACACCATGTCGCTATCTCTCTCGCACTCGTGAGACTGATGGGACTTACATGCCTTTTAGCACATGTGTTGGCAGATACATGGGTAATTGATTCTAAAGTAGTGTGGAATTACACAGGATTGCGAAGAATAATCTAGGAGGTTTTCCTGTTTTATGGAAATTTTTATGGTGCGTTTTATGGAGTAAAATGGAACTGGTTGGATTAAAAGAGACGTCTTCTTACTTTTCATGCTTTTGTCAGAAACATTAAGTGCAGTCATGAATCATTATTAATTATTATACTTGTTCAAAGTGTTACCTGCAATAAACTACAACAAATTATTTGTTGGAAAACGAGATTAAAAACCCTAGGTCTAAATGTAAATGTGTTAACTCAATGTGAGTGAGTATTAAAGGTACGATATATTGTTTATCTTATCTTTGGAACATTTGTACTTCTCAATGTTACGTTTGTTTATTTGTCAAATTCGCAAATGAATATAAACTCCTAATAAAAGCTGTCTTTAATCATGATGATAGGGATCTTATCCTGTTGGTATTTAGTTATTATATAGAAATTGTCTACAGATTCGATTCACTTGCTGAAATCTTCCTCAGGATAAAATAAAGTTAAATTAATTTTAATTAAAATTTAGTGAAAACTTAGGACAAGTTAATTTTGTCCTGAGGAAGATTCCAGCAAATCTTACAAAATGATTTTATTATGTACTGTAGGATGGGGTCTAGTTCTATAACTTAAATGTCATTTTCTGCTGAAATCCGATTCACGGCCATATGGATTAACATTCACCGAATCTTGTGTGAGAATAGAGAACGTCTCGACAATAAAACCAAACTGTATCACAAATTAAAATATCTGGACCACTTCCTTCTCTTCCCCCGCACTAACTGACAAATTATGACTGTATCATATTCGCTAATTCATTTTGGGTGGGTAGAGTTAAGCATCTCGCACAAATGCATGTATCACGACACCTATTATAACTCTCTCCATGTGATGAGAGGGAAACACACCTCGAAACACGTAAATGCAACGTGAACATGAGCTTGCATCTTAGGGAGTGTCTTCTATTTAGACTTCAACTTAGCGACCACCAACTGCAATTCTGTAGCAGATTTTCATCCTCGTTCTGTAGTCCTTGCTAAATGTTATAATTCGTGAGGATTTTTGGCAAGTGGGCAGAGATGTAAATACGGTACTTTTTGAAGTTCAGAGTTATTACTTTGCAGTTTTTTTTGGTGATATTTGCATAGGTTTTGTGGATGTGTGGGTAGAGTTAAATTATGGTGTCTGGTTTAAGTTGTACGACAATTTTGACTTTAATAATAACAAGATAAGTGTTTATGTTTTTTAAAGGCAACTACATATTTCAAAATATAATTTGGATATACTAAAATCATAAAATATGACCAAATAATACTTATCTTTTACCATTCAAAAACTGAAACCATACCATTTTTGGTTTTATAATTAATAACATTCCATGTTCTAGTTTTCATCAAATTCAGTTCTTGGATTTAATGCATTTTTATATCATTACTTGACAAATATTAGGTGTGATTTAGGAATTATAGCCTACGTTTGTTCAATAAACGTATACTATTTAAATATGGCAACGAATTTTTAAATACAATTTTTAAATACATTTTTATATGTGGTATGTAATATTTTTAAATACAAATTAAAGTTCCCTTTTAATTTGAATGTAAGAAAAATTTGACAAATTGCTTATTTCAAAAAAATATATGAGTCATTACAACAAGCGCCAGCGCCAGAAGAAACAATCAAAGTTGATAAAAACCTAATTAATGACAAATGATTATCACATTAGTGATCATAAACTATCACTTAATGTCACATGACCAAGGGCATATTCTTGTCATAAGGCGCAGCGGGCCTTGATGTTTACAGTTCAATTAGTTGTAGTGAAGCTGCACATTCAAAGACAGAACCAGAGAAAAAGAGAAAAACATTTCGAATATTTCCGGGATTTTAAGCGTCGTTAACTTTAAAGATAATACTCGAAGTAATTGCACTTTCTCAGCAGCGTCATTTCAACCTTGCAGTAGAAAAACAAACAAATCTCAATGTCGTTGCAGATTTTAAAAAGAAGTCAATTCTATTTGATCAACCTTCTAATGATAGTGTCTTCTCAAATAGGTACTCATCTTTCCTGGGCACACTTACAATTAATGTTTGTATTTAATACTTAAAGAAAATACTTGTTTATGTTTACACTACAAACCGTTAGATTATTCTACCTACATTTGTTTGACAATACAAGACTTGACAATATTTTTATGATAGAATAATTCAAATTAGCTTCTTCATAATAAGAAATAAATATTTGCACAGGTTGGGGAACTTACTCTCCCATTCAGGTTAGTTACTTATGATTAAACGAGCACTTGCCGAGATGCCGTCCATCTTACATTTCTAGTCACCATCATGCGCATTCACCCGTAGCTAATAGTCTAGTTGCATAGAAGTACGACGTTAAATACTTCTATAAAATAACTACATTGGATAACTATATTTTAATACATTATAGCTATGTGGTATAATATTTTTGCAGATGCTTAGACCGTTGATAGCAAGAAGATAAATAGCGGAATCGGCAATATAAATTGCATCATGATGCACATTTGTCCGACAAATCTCTCACTGATGGCGTGAATGACAATGATGCAATAAACATGACTCGTTTCACGGACATCTAAGTGTCATCCTTGCTGGATGGTTTGCGAACACAAAAGTAGGTAAAAACAATATTCCATGTGTCAAGGATTGTCAACAGTATGAGGACAATATTTACTCTGCGGTGAAGGAAAAGCGAGTCAATCTAAACATAACCTCTCTCTTATACCTCAACGTCATTGTGCCGTTGGAATTGTTACAAAACTGTGTGATTGATTTATGATGTCGAATGATGAATGTAGTTTTTATTTTGATGAGTATTGCGCTGAAAAGCAGATGCTTTGATTCATGTGTTTGTAAGAAAGGTGGAAGTCAGTGCATTATTTTTTAACGAGGGCTTGAACAGCTCGTAAATCACCAGATATTCGGAATGCGGCTAAATCGATTAGTAGCTAAATGGGCTGTCAGTACACAGATAGTGTAGATTTTAGATTTTAGTTGTTAGATTCTATTGTAGATTTTATCTTATAGCTAAAAATACAGAATTTATTAAAACAAAATGAGAAAAATGGTGCGCAAGAATAAATAGTTAATTGGCTTGCTAATTGTGCAAAAATATGTAGCATAATTTTTTTTACGAATACGATAGGATAGAGATTGATTAACAATTTTATGGTTATGGTTGAGGACTTCAAATAGAACGAGCCAAAATATGAAATATGAAACACTTTTAATTCTTGGTGATTTAGTAACTTTAATTTATTTAAGTGGTGTTGTGTTGGGTTCTGCAGAGGATACTGGCGACGAATGAATAATTATATATAATGACGATTGGGAGATGATAGACAGTGGGAAGGAGGCGGTCGCGGTATATAGTAAGCAACATTCCCATCAATGCCTCTCGACTGAGTAAAAACATGAAAAATCCTCAGTCAGTCAGAGCTGCTGGAATCTTCGGACCTCCGGAGTGCATCACCTGAGCCAACTTGCAGTATAATTATAGTTCATTTAAATAACTGACGGATGATAAATATTAAATATAACAACTCAATTAAAATAAACTACAGATATCAAGATTCTCATTGACAGGACTTCCGTTTTTCTCATCACCCGATGCACTTTCTTCAATACCAGAGCCTGACATAGATGCTCTTCAACATTCCACATGGTCCAGATATGCAGCTTCCGTCATCTGTGCGAGATGTTAACGAGGCATTTAGCGAAGTATTTAACACGTGTGAGAAACAGTGTGGTCTGTAGTACAGGTTTATGGACTTCATTTCAATGCCAAGGTATGTAGATTTAGTGTCGCTTGCGTGGTGGAGAAAGCTAATTTCAATTAATTAAAACACGTGCAAAGGTAATAATTATAAAATAGTGAGATGCAGGCAACGTTTAGAGTTGTGGATGTATGAATGTGGATGGCTACTTTGATTTATCTCAGTTTGGAAGCTTTACAAATTGATTATGGAAACTGCTTTTTTCGTAATACGGTAATTAAATAGGACGCGTTAATTACTTATTAGATTTTTGTTGGAATATTTATGTGGTTGGTTTTGGTAAACAATAAACATTCCCCAATAAATCACTGGAGGTACCGTAACACGAAATTAAATTTACGAAAGAAAAAATATTTTAGTACTTAAAATATTATTTCCTTCCTATAATTACTTTTCCTGTAGTTATATAAAGAATGTTTAAAACATAATAATTAAAATTCTATAAGAAATTGTCATCCCACCCCTCGCCGTCGAAAATTGGGGAAAAAATCCGCGGTCCCCGTCCCATTACTGACCGCGTTCGATGCGTCATGTACACTTGGCCAAAGTGAAAAAGGTATTCGGAAGAAACAGATTGGTTGAAAAAGATTTTTGCCTATTTTTGCAGTCAATCTGTTTCGCTCAAATACAGTGAAGTTGGGCCAACTCCACATCCAAGTTTTTTTTTCGAAGAACCAAAAATAATATTCTATATTTAAAAAAAAATCATTTTGAATATTTATATCTGATTTGAAGATCAAACTTAAATTTCGCACTTTCATTGAGGAATGAGATTTAATTGAGCATATCAATGCATTTCAAAAGCGTTTTCTAACAAGTATTCGCCAGTCCCGATTAATCTAATTTCTTAATCACCACTGAAACATCATTAACACCACAAGTTTTAATCGCCCACTAAAAGGATATATTTCGCCAATAAAACGCAGAATCCTGTTTCTGTGGACCGAGTTCGCGGGGTCATGGGCTGGGTGGTCACTTGTTTGTAGGACACGATGGAACTTATGATCTTCTCGTGCCTCCGTCAGGCGCCATACTGAGTCATAACATCAGACAACAGTTCCTACGACATCGTTAAAGATAATACCAGAGACAAATTGATTCAGTAAGATGATTTTGTGCGGTTTTAATGGTTTTGGTATCCAATTTAGTTTTTATTATTAGCTACTGTGTATTATAAATTCCTCTGTTGAGTTTTCTACCGATACGAGTGATATGGGCTATTAAAATTAATATTGCAAATTAAAAATAAACATTGTATATTACATATGAGTAATAATTTAAACTGTTACATTAAAGTTAATAAAATCTTGATAGACTTAGGTAGGTATATTTTGCAAACATGCGTTTTTCATAATTAGCTAGCACGTCTTTAAAAATTAATATACATACAGAAAAATGCGATCTACAGTTATTCAGTCCAATTCAAACACATATTTTATGACGTTTGTCGAAGCATTCAATTTTCTCCATCAAGTACATCCTACTCTCAATTTGATTAATTATATTAAATATTGATAAATCGGTTTTAAATTCCCATATGACCACTCCTTAACCCTCTTCAACTAAGTACATTCTTATAGAAATAATCCTCTGGTTTCAATGTTAAAAAATGTCACCTCTCACTCCCTCTTCAGCACTTTTAACCTTTCCAACTTGTCTAAACCAGTGGTTATTAATGAATGAACTCGTATAGTTGTACTGATAAATGCGATTCGGTTCCCACAACTCCTACAATTCGCTTGGCTCTTTGCCTCCTCAACATATTATTTACAAACTGATCTACTTCTTCAATCAAATCCGTTTCCATTTCTCACTCAATACCGTTCTAACGTGTCTCAATTGAATACATTGAAGAAAACCAGAAGTGATTTTTCTTCGGTTTCCGACAACGAAAATAATTACACTTCCAAGATGCATTCGTATAAAAGAACTTACATTACAATTGCGAGACTAAATTAAACGTGATTACCTTAAAAGGAATAAACGTAGATTCTCAAGAATGGAATACAATGTAACACTGCTGGCGTTAGAATATGCAATGAAGAGTTATTTCATTTTATAAATTCCAGGTTGCCACCCATGATTTTATCAGATGTTTCGAACTCTAATTGATATAATGATGCTGTAAAGAGGAGATTCACTCTTTTCTTTACGTCAGCTGTATGTCTGACTATATTACTTTCGATTGGTATTCCGCGATGTGAAACCGAGAGATTATTATAAGTTAGAACTCATTATTGTACGCAATCGTGGAGAACCGTGTTGGTTTGTAGGAATAGTTGAGAAGTGTTCATGATTCTATACAGCTTCGAATTGGTGTGATGAAATTGAAAGTTGCGTATGTTGGTAGAATTTTTGGGATATGCCAATTTAAACTAAATCGGTCATAAAAGCGTGATATACATTTTTACCGCTTTACAAAAACAACCAAAAATTCATTGAAGTTCTTATCGGAAAAACACTCCTAAGTAAAATAATTAAGAAAAAAAATTACAAATATTTATGTTTTAAAATGGCAATATCTCTTTACTTATTTTAAAATGATATATAGAAATAATCCCGCAGTCGGTCTGATTTTAAGTTCAAAAATGTGACACACGGAGCACCTATGGAATTTTATTTTGTATCAATAAACTGGAGAAATTTGAGGGAAGATATACCTATGTTCGATTCAATTTGTGAAATTTATGTTTATTTGGGCTTCTATCTTACTTAACAAATATTGTGGTTTTCTCAGTGATCTCAATGTAATGTTTTCGTTATTTGAAGCATCGAAGTATCAATTTAAAAGTATATTTCCTCATATTTTCATACACACAATCCCGAGTGTATTGAACTAAAAGTGTAATAAAAATCTCTTCCTACGAGATGGTCGAACAATAATGGAATGCATAATCACCACCAATAGAATCCCATTAAGACTAGAATTGTGTGTAATCTCGGCAGAGTTTGCACGCACCGGAGCATGGAACGCATCTGGCCAAGCGCAATCAACTATCGCCTTATATGCCTTGAGCACGTTCAACCCTTTGGGCGGAATAGATCCGAATTCAGTTAATTGTATCCTGCTTTGCTTTGTATCTAGCTTCACACCTTCTTGTTCTTGTTTTCAAAAACATTGAAAAGGGCGAGTGAGTTAGTAGGTACACTGACTTACTGAATGGAAAGTGTTTTACTTTTTGGCAGTGAATCCACATTTAAAATCTCTTTTGCAATTTGATCGTGTCAATGATGTGTCATTAGTAATTAAATGTCTGGTACACCGTGTCAATGATTAATTCTCGTGTAATTTATGATCCCAGAAAAAAACACTCCGTGTAAAAAAGGCAGCCAAGTCTCTTTACTTTAAAAAAATTCAACACCGAAAAGGAGTGATATCAAAAAAGGAGCCAAGTCAATGACATTTCCAAATATTTAATCGTATCTTTGAAATAAAAGTATAAACACCGAGAAATACTTTACAAAAGGACTTGGCGCATCGTTTTTTTAAAGACATCATTCTATCCTAAAAGTGGAAAGAAATTTACAAGTAGGTACATTTTCCTCTTTCTATTAGAGCCAGAATCTATGAATCAAGCTACTTTTAGTAATGACTATTTTATAGTTTTGTCAATGGCGATAGAAGCATGATTTTATGCTGTAATATATAAGTAATATAAGGGTGAAAGAATTACATAACAATTGGAAGTGGTGAGAATGTAGGTTTCTTTGGAAAACTTCCATGGAGTCAGGAGTCAGGATCCTCATCAGTGTGTTGTGTCTAATGTCCGCCCGTCCGATCGGGTAGCTCAGTTGGTAGAGCTCTCGCCCGGCAAGTGAGAGGTCCCAAGTTCGTGCCCCGGTTCGGTCGGATATTTTTCACAACACACATCCCTTCATATCAATTGGAAGTGGGCTCATACATATTCTTGCAGTACTGTTAATATGGCGATATTAGACTGGTATCTTTTCATAATTTGATCTTGACTGAAGGAAATCATGAAACGTTGTCAAATAATTACTAACTAATGGAACACAATTATATATTTTTGAAGTGTCAAGTGTATAAAGTTAAATTTTTTAATAGAAATTCAATATGACTGTCTTCTTTGTGAAATGTATTTTTATAAAATGTGTATTAATAGAAATTGTTACATGATGAGAAGGTATAACGCATGAGACTTAATTATATTCACCACGAAACAATATTACGAAGATTACTATTGTGTATATTTATAGAAAGCATAGACAACAAGTTTCATAGCGTATATATTCATATAGAAAATATTTTACAGAAGGTATGTATAATATGTACCTAATTGAAAGATGTTTCCCTATTATTCTAAACATTCAAAATGACGGTTGTATATAAATGGCACATGTAGGACTGTAGGACTACATGTAGGAAAGTAGGACTAGAGACGTTTTTAGATTCAAAAGATGATAAGGGAAACCAAATTGATATAATATGTCTAACGGAACATTGGTTGAGTAGTGAAAATTTGAATTCAATAAACATCTGTAATTATAATCTTGAAAGTAATTTTAGTCGAGTAGTTCACAAACACGGAGGGTCAGCTATATTCGTCAATAATAAATTAAAAGAAAACATTAAAGCTAGAAATGACGTAAACGAATTAAGTAGGGAATTGGACATTGAATTATCAGCAGTAGAACTGAAATATGAAAATAACACAAAGAACCTAGTAGTAATCTCCATCTATAGATCGCCAGTAGGGGATATAAACAATTTCATGGACACTTTGGACCACATTCTAGACAAACTCACATCAGAAAATAAAAACATAATCCTTACAGGCGATATAAATATAAATACAGCTTCAAAATCAAGGAATAGTGATACTCTTAACAACCTATTATCTTCATATAATTTAAAATTAACGATACGAGAACCCACGAGATTTGATCCCCGTTTCAATACAGCCAAAACAATTGATAATATAGCTACAAATCTACCAAATTATATGTTTTCTACTAAAGTAACTGAAAATAATCTCTCAGACCACACTGCTCAAATAATATCAATTCAACTCAAATCAAAATTTAATTCGCCAAGCAAAACAATTATTACCAGAAAATTGAGTAAGGAAAACACAGAAACTTTTGTAGATATATTAGAAGACACGTCATGGGATGAGATATATAAATTAAATGATTCCAATGAAAAATATAATACTTTCTCAACAATACTTAGCGAGGCTTTTGACAAATGTTTTCCACCCAAAAATATAAAAATAAACCATAAATTTATAAAGCAGGAGTGGATAACAGCAGGTATAAAAAACTCAGCCAAAAACCTTAAATCTCTCTATTATCTACAGCTTCACTTCAAAACAGAAACTTTAAAAACAAATTACAAAATATACAAAAAAATTTACAAAAACACTATAAAAGCAGCAAAGAGAATGATAATAAACAAAAAAATAAAGGAGAAAACGGGTACCGATAGAACAAAATCCATTTGGGAGATAGTAAAAAAACACGCTAACAATTCAAAAATACAAAAAACCCAAAACTTGGTCATAAGACATGAAAACCAAACTTACACTGATCCAATCAAAATAGCAAATATTCTTAATAGAGATTTTGCCACAGTAGCCCAAAAACTAGACATAAATCCAACGGATAGGGCTTTTCATAAACATTTAACAAAGGCAAAGAAACCTCTGAATTCATTTATCTTGGACAACACATGTGAAACAGAAATTATTCTAATTACATCAAAATTAAAAAACAAAAAATCTTCAGGAATTGACAACATCCCAACTTGCATATTAAAGAAAATTATTAAGAAAATCTCTCAACCCTTAACACATATATTTAACGACTGTATTAATAATGGAATTTTCCCAAACAAACTCAAAATAG
This sequence comes from Leuctra nigra, assembly GCA_934045905.1. Taxonomy (NCBI): domain Eukaryota; kingdom Metazoa; phylum Arthropoda; class Insecta; order Plecoptera; family Leuctridae; genus Leuctra; species Leuctra nigra. Next base: position 25,604,247 of record OW203765.1, on the reverse strand, counting down.
CAAAAATCATACCTTTACATAAAAAAGGGGACAAAAATCTTTCGGAAAACTATCGGCCAATATCGCTCCTTCCGAGCATATCCAAAATATTTGAAAAACTGATACACACTAGGCTAATAGCATACCTAGAAAGAGAAAAACTGCTTTCAGACAACCAAAGTGGTTTTAGGAAAAGTAAAGCTACAGCTAATACCATTGGTCAATTCATTGAAAATACTATAAAAGGATTAGAAAAAGGGGATCAAACAATCGGTGTTTTTTGTGACTTAACTAAAGCTTTTGACAGTATTAACCATGAAATATTATTAAACAAGCTAGAATATTACGGAGTTAGGGGTCCTGCCCTAAACTTACTCAAATCATATATGGCAGATAGAATCCAACAAGTAGAAGTAGTACACATGGATGAGAACAGACGCGAAATAAAACATATGTCAAATCCCGAAACAATAAAAAATGGTGTTCCGCAAGGTTCTATTTTAGGTCCATTGTTGTTTATAATTTACATAAATGACTTTCCAGACACAGTAGCTAATTCAGAAATATATGCAGACGATACAAATATCACAATTACGGGTAAAACAAAACTAAATCTTCAAGAAAATGCCAAAAATACACTTGAAAATGCAACACAATGGTTCTACGATAACCATCTGCTTATTCAAGAAGAAAAGACTAACTTCATGCACTTTAAATTAAAAAATGACATAAATGAAACACCATTAAATATAAATATAGAAATTTCAAACAAGAACAAGAACTGTGAACTAAAATCTGTAGACAAAATCAAATTTCTTGGAATCATTATAGATAAAAATTTAAACTGGAGAAGTCACTGTGACAAATTACTAAGTAGACTTAATTTGGCATATTTCTCACTAAAAACTATTGTAAACTTAACAAACACAAAAACTGCAAAACTAGTCTATCATGCAAACATTGAATCTCATCTGCGCTACGGAATACAATTCTGGGGCAACTCTACAGATGCACCCAGAATATTTGTAATGCAAAGAAAAGCAATCAGAGCTCTTTTTGGATTAAAATATAAAAATAAAAATAACAACAATTTCATTAAACCAGATTGCAAGCAACACTTCAAAAAACACAAAATTTTAACGTTACCTTCCTTGTACATCCTAGAGTCAGTACTAGCAATTAGATCTCAAGGGAAAGAAATACAAAAAAATAGCGATATTCATAATCACAATACTAGACAGAACAATAACATTCACATAGATAGACACAGATCAACATGCACTCAAAAGAACTCTATTTTTTTCAAAACAAAATTGTATAATGCCCTGCCTAAAAGTATAAGAGAGATACAAAAATATTCACAATTCAAAACCCTTGTCAACAAACTATTAGTAGATAAGGTGTATTATTCTATCGACGAATTCCTCTCGGACAAATATTAATTAATTAATTAATTTATTTATTTATAATGTCTGATTTATTACCTAAATTACCTATTATTGCCTAGATATTACCTATATTACCTAGATTTATTACCTAAATGTAAAATATAATTGTAGCATATATTTAGATATTATTTGTCTTCATTTCAATGCTATTACTTATATACTAGGTTACTACTAGATTTAGTTCAAGTAACCTTTCCACATACTCCACTAAATGGTGTCAACCAGAGGAGTCCTTTCACTGTACCTCTTTCAAATGTATTGATGAATTCTGGAAATAAAACTGAACTGAACTGAACTGAACATGCTTATGAATAGAAAAATGTCTTTAAAAAAACGATGCGCCAAGTCCTTTTGTAAAGTATTTCTCGGTGTTTATACTTTTATTTCAAAGATACGATTAAATATTTGGAAATGTCATTGACTTGGCTCCTTTTTTGATATCACTCCTTTTCGGTGTTGAATTTTTTTAAAGTAAAGAGACTTGGCTGCCTTTTTTACACGGAGTGTTTTTTTCTGGGATATCACTTCTTTTGTTAGTTTATTCATACAGCTTGTAGCACAGCTTGTGTCGTGCAAGAACTTATTTCTTTAAAAAAATACGCCTATGCCGATTTGGATACTTAGAAAAGTTGCGTTTGGTATATAAGATTAAAATAATTATCCAAGAAGAATAGCTTTAAGTTTCGTTACAATCGGTCCAGCCGTTTTCGATATATGACGTCACTTCCGGTTTTAGCAATGGCGGCCGAAAATAATGTCGTCTTGAATTCATAATTATTACTCCTACACATTTCCAAAATTTGGTTGCAATCGGTACAGCCGTTTTTGATATATGACGTCACTTCCGGTTTTAACAATGGCGGCCGAAAATAATGTCGTCTTGAATTCATAATTATTAGTACAACACATTTCCAAAATTTGGTTGCAATCGGTACAGCCATTTTCGATATATGACGTCACTTCCGGTTTTAACAATGGCGGCCGAAAATAATGTCGTCTTGAATTCATAATTATTAGTACAACACATTTCCAAAATTTGATTGCAATCGGTACAGCCATTTTCGATATTTGACGTCACTTCCGGTTTTAACAATGGCGGCCGAAAATAATGTCGTCTTGAATTCATAATTATTAGTCCAACACATTTCCAAACTTAGGTTGCAATCGGTACAACCGTTTACGATATATGACGTCACTTCCGGTTTTAAAAATGGCCGCCGAGAACACTGCAACCTTGAATTTATAATTATTTACAAAGTACGTTTACTTATATCTATTTTAAAGTATAAAGTGGTGAATTTAGCGTCATTTAGCATATTTATGACGTCATTTCCGGTATAGGTCATAAAATGTGTGACGTCATTTCCGGTTTCGATATTTGAATCATCAAATATTACTGATTACATAAAGTTGACCGTCTAAATCGTTTAGCGCTGGTTTTGTTCTAATCTGTTTAGCCGTTTTTGAGACATGATGTCACTTCCGGTTTCAAAATGGCGGCTTCCGGTTGGTTTTATAACAAGTCAAATGAAATATCAAAAGTACAAACGTTACATAAATATCAAGACAATCGGATCAACAGTTGTTGCTGAAATGCAAATCGATGTATATTAAATTTCATGACGTCATTTCCGGTTTATTTAAAATAATGTTCAGTCTTTTGATATTGATAATCCATATAGATGACCGTCTGAAACGATTGGCGCAAATTTCGTTCCGATCGGTCCAACCGTTGACGAGATATGACGTCACTTCCGGTTTCAAAATGGCGGCACAAAAAATTCATGGGGACAAGGTTAAATCAGACGCCAAAAGTGCACACGTGGTAAAAATGTGAGATCAATCGGTTCAGCCGCTTAGGCTGTGGCCTGTTTACCGGATTTGAGCTCCAGCCTACTACTACTAAGATTATTATTATGAAAACCGCCCTAAAACACAGTTTTCACGGCCCTCTAGCGCGCAAAGGGCGTAACCTATTGTTCCCAAATTTAGTATATGTTGTAGGGTGGGCCATAGCTCGAAATTAAGATATTTCGCAACAATGTGAGATTTCTCAATTTTAAGATCCAGTAGGCCGAAAATGCCACTTTGATGCTTACAGTAAAAGTGGGTTTGCTCCAGCCTTTATATGAGAGTGTGCGCGCGCCGTACGACTTGGCTGGCGTGGAGCGACCGCTCCACTAGATTAGATTTTAAATTAATTTGATTTTCTTTTCAATATTCAACGTTCTAACTAATTTTGCTCGAAAGAAATGTAGACAAAAATAATTTGATATTACTCTTTCGTAAATCTAAGCATGTTCAAAGTAACGGTTCTATAAAACAAACAATCAAAAATATCTGCAATAAAACAGAGAAATAGTAAAGACCGCCAAAAAATGTCAATTTAAACACTCACTTCTCGGTTAAAAATTCTCTTTGTCTAGTAACTTTTTGTTGTATCGATGCAACTGGCAGCTTGTACTTGTATACAATCACGTTATTACATTTTTTGCTCCCACAAATTCCATTCTCAGTTGTTCTTTCTTTCTAAAACAATTGATGGTCGAAATAGGCTTAAAGATAAATGTATCTACATGATGTAAGTATTTGCAGCATATACCTATATCATTTTATGAATAGATTTAGAGTAGTCTTTTTTTCTACTATTCATGTAAATGAATATAGATATACTTCAAAATAAAATGCGTGTAATACAAAACAGCAACATGATGATGCAAGATTTAAGTTAATAGTTTTTTAGCATAAAATCTACCTTCTCTGTTTATCTCTTGAAAGCATGGCTAAATACTGACCTATAAGTTGGTGAAGATCAAATTAAATACCTAATTAGTATGAAATTTCAATCACACGAACTTCATTTTACAAATCGCAGTGTTTTTAATGAGTTTTAATCATTTTTATACTAAACATTTGTAATGCAAATCAATTATTGTATCCGGTTTCTTAGAAATCCGATTTCGCTGATTATCTGTATTATTATCCTAATTGTAGTCTTCATCATACAGATAAATACCTATCTATATGATAATGTATGATAACCATAAAATACCAGATGGATTCTTAATAATAATTAGTGTAATAACTTATCTGGGGCAACAATCGCCTAATGACCTACCTCCAAAGAAAAACTCTCACCAAAAGTGATTTTTTCGTTAAGAAAGAAGGCGAAATCTTTTCATTATACCCACTCTAATCATTCAGTAAATTAATTAAAGGTTTTATTTTCATGTAATATATTTTTCTAATGAAGTCAGACACTTCAATCTAAAACGTGGCTGCTCTAAAAACTGCTCGATCTAAACGAAAATCACGTTTCTCAAAAAAAAAGTCTGAACCGATTGGTTGGGTGTAAAAAAGAGTAAATGAAATTTCGCGTTTAGCGTACTATACTAATTGGGAAATGTATAAAAACGAGTGCAGTCCTCAAAAACAGCACTGATGCATTTGTAGTCAGCAGACATCAATTTTACAATTAGTTAAAGATAGATTTGTTCTGGTTGCACGAGCTCATATGCCGTGATCAGATACTATTATACAGAGGCGTTAGTCTACATCTAGAGTAGGTACTGATTAATGTTTTATTATTGTGTTTAGCTAGTCATCTTAGGAAATTGATCCTGATTTCCAATAGCCAATACATTCTTTCAATGCTGTGGGAGTTTTTTTAAACATTACTTTTGGGAATTCTACTTGCTCGATTTATATTAGAAATTGATGCTGCACTTTTAAAAAAATATTGAATTGTTACTGGGTTATATGGTAACATCCCTTCATGGTATTGAATATCATATTTTTATGATATATTGTTTATATTTTTTGAATCGAGACAATTAAAGAGATAGATAAGCTTTTGGGAATGTAAGATATTATGTTTTAAAATTATGTATAAAACAAACACAAATGTTCGTTTATTGTTTTGTAGGTAAACCATCAATGATTATTTTCTTACATTTATTAATTTGTATAATATAAAGAGTATAGGATCAAAATTAACACCAAATAATCCCAAGTCATAGTAACGATCCTATAAAAAGAGAGCAGCAGAACTCAAAATGATGTTAGTTTGGAGTATTGAACGAGTATCTACACATACATGTATTAGATTATATTCGTGATTTAAATTTTATACATCGATTTCTCTACAGAAGACGTGTGCATTTATACTATTGATTAACATACTCCACTTCTAAATCGAATGTTACAAATATCGACACATCATGCAGTTTAAACCTTGATTTAGAAACATATCCAAACTGATCTCGTTATAAAGCCATCAGAGTTTTATTACTTGTCATACACATAATCATTCTTAATTTGTTGAGAGCTACTTTTTTGAATTTGTAAGTCGGTGGTTAAAAATTAGGTTAGTTATAATCTAAAAAACCGCTTGCTGTCATGATATTGTTTAAATTATAAGAATGGATGGCCACTGAACTGATTTCAAGGTTTGTGGTTTTCCAAACTAAGTGGTGATTTTTTATCATCGACGTTTTGTGATGCGCTTCTTTTGTGCAAAATTAAGCTCAATTAGATCGTTGAGAAAATTGTTGAAGCCATTGAAGAAAGACGAAGAGGTGAAAAAAATAAAACGTCTTTCTAGACGGTAAAGAATTGGGCTAGACGTTGGTATAGATCCATCTGGTAATTTGGTCAATCTATTATAAATTTAACCAACTTTCATTCAATTTTGTCTGGCCCATTTCTTGGAAATAAGAATACAGACTCGAAAATTGATTCATGTTCAACATTATACAAAGTGCAAATTTGGAGGTGGAATTATGATATTTTTAAAAATCAGATTATAATGAACTGGAATTTGAATAATAATTTAAATAATCAAATTATAAAAGCTGCTCAAATAACTACCTATTTCTAGGTATGTGCTTTAAAAATTAAATTCTTCAAAAAGTAGAATGAAGTCACTCGCTTCGCCAACACAACACTGTCATCAAAAGCCAACAAAAGTCTTGGATTGAAAAGAAGGATTTATTACAACTACTATTTCATTTATATACCTGAATTAAATACATCATTAGCAATAGACAAATCAACCGTTAAATTAATTGTACCAATTGTTCATATTAGTTCTTATTTAAACATGTTTTCTGTCACTTCCTTATGTAAATGGAGATTATCAAAGATTTCGATCTCAGTTCACATTTATTTACATGAAGCCATCTCTTAGATTCTGATAGAGCAATTTATATACAGGAGCTACAGGTGCTGGGAAATTCAATAACTATTCACACCTTAATTAACAAACACTTTACAGTATATAGACGAGACTATAAATTAATTATGTGTAGGAAATGCTACTTACTGTATAAACTGTACTTGACTATCACTTATTTTAAACTATTTACAGAGAGTTGGTTACGAACTATTGTTTTGTTTCTACAATATTAAATGTAACATTTACATCGGTTATGAATTTCTACATGCCTAGATAAATTTAAAAAAAAGCTTACAATTGAATGAAATTATTCCCTCTATTTAACAAAATAAAATAAAATATATTATATAAAAAATAATAACATAGTTTCCTTAACTTCATGTTTCGTAAGGATTTTCTTCCAAAATTCTATATATATTTTAAAACATCTCTACAACAAAGCTTTAAAAATTGGGAATACAAATGGTTGGGTTCATAGGCATAAAACAATATTCCACTGTCTAACTCAAATATGATGACAATAATCTAAAAGAAAATGATGATAAAATCAAATATCAAAATCTTTGTTCCAATTTTGAGTAGTTATAAGGCGTGAGTAAAAATTTTCAAGAAATGTCTAACATCTAACCACTAAATAAAAAATGGTGCAAATAACTTCTCTTCAAATTAGCCGTCAAGTGTCATAAAAATTAAAATGTAACATGTGCTCCATTCACACCTTTATTTTCAGTCATAAATAGTATATAATTATCTCATAATTATATATGAATTAATTATTATAACAATAACGGATGATTGACCAATAATTGCCTGCAGTGTGTAATTATCAGAGAAGTACGGAGGCCTGGAACAGGAAGAGACAGCTTGGTGCATCTTGCCAACACAGGTCTATAACTGCATTGTGAGGAAGAATGCAATTCCCACACTATGCAACGCTACATTGCATCCAATGTATTGCTGCATTTGTTTTAAACCGATTTGCAGTTAGTTTGTTGCGTTACTACAATAGTCAGTTTGTTTAATAAATTGTTTATAATTTAGTTAATAAGAATGTTAAGTCTGTTTAAGTTTGTTATGTTTTTTAAATTGCTTAAAATTAAATAAAATGATTATGAATATGTTAAGGACTAGATTTATAAGAAACAACGATTTAATAGTAGTGGTAAAAAAAAACATTTTTCTTTCTTCACTTAACAATTGAAAATCGTTTACTTTTCTTCACTGAAAAAAGCATTTAGAGCTTAAATTGTTTGTATTCTCTAAAGAATAACAATAATGCAGTAAAAATGGACAATGTGAATTGTAAAATAAAAATATTACATTAAAAGCTATTTTGACAACAATTTTTATTTTTAATTATTGTAATGATAAAATAAATCCCTTTTGTATCAAGGAATATAATAATAATAATAAAAAATGCCGACGAATCACAATGGTAGACATGCTGTTTTAAAATCGTCTTTAATTCATCTTGATCTGCATTTTATTACTCTATTTCCAACTATTTCCGTGATTTTCAAGACTTTTGATTCAGGAAATGAAGATTACAATTGGGAATCGCCCAGCGGAAAGTTTGTCCAGCAATTAAAACTATGATAATTGTGTTTTTAGAAGATTAAAAAGCCATTTATCGCTACTTTCTTTGAGAAGTAGAATGCATTAATTTGGAGATTATCATCAAATAGGCTTTATTGTTGTGCAGTTTTTACGCTATGAAATATGGCATAACTTTATAATTGGGTGGGCGATGCGATTATGAGTTGTAGCATTTAATATCTGTTTATTATCATCAGTTTGTTTTGGGGCGTGCAAACGCAATTAATTCGGTGAAGTCGTATAATTTTATTAAACGGTGGAGGTAGCATTAATATTTGATTTTTGCTGCATTTAGTGTTGTTTGATTTTATTTCAAGATTAGTAGCCACGTGATTTAAAAGATTGAGTTTTTTTCCAGACGTAACCTTTGTAAAATCTCCAAACCGATTAAGCAAAACTACATTTTTAATTTCTTGCTTTTGAATTATATGAATGAAACATATTTCTGTGTGGTATTTTTAAATTTTATACTCACTAAATATAGTTTAAATTATAAATTTTTTTTTTATTATACCTTGTTGAAATCTATTTCTTTTTGTCAATTCAGGAAAAGCACATTTTAAATTAAGTTGTCCGAGTAAATATAAAATAAGGTATTAAATTAGGTACGTATTTTTTAAACGTTTTCTTGAGAATTTCGGTAGCTTGTGGCACCAAATCATATCTGTGTTGCCGATAGGTATCACAAGGATTTATTGGATACAACACAAGTCTTAAATATTTGGATAGTTAAATGATACTAAAAATAAGACAAATAATAATATTTAGATAGTTGGTTTTTAGGTTTTAGTATTTTTAGATATAATTTATACCTATACAAAGGCAAATTTTTCAAGCTAAATAGATGTTTATCACTTATCTTGATCATAATCATAATAAAGCATAAATTAAAATACCATTAAAAGGTAATTTACTTGTTAAAAGCAATTACCTTTTCATCTTTTGAAGTTCAGTCAGATTTTTTGAGATGCTCAAAGAGATGTAATAGTATTATCAATTACCACCTACCATAAATTTGAAAGACAAGGAAATAAAACTAGAAAGACAAGATATTTTACAACTTGAGTTTGTATCTTACAGTTGTTGAATAAGTCAACATAGAAACATGCACATTCATTAGTAACTAATAATTATGATAATAATATAGACGTTTAACACCCAAACAAGGTAATAGGTGGAAACCGAACTGTCGCAATACATCAAATATCAACATAAACATGAACTAGTTCTAATAAGCGAAATACATTTTTTTTAACTAGATTTATATTCCGGTCTTTAGCTATAATTGGCCATTCAAGTTGAGGTACAAATCTGAGAGTTCCAAGCAATTCCAATTACTTTCACATTACATTTCGAGCATTTTGTATTGAGCTTTTCAAGAGCTAAAGTTTTGAACCAAGCTTTTGATATTATTTTGAACTTGTTAAATGTTTCTTCACTTAATATTCTTTTTCCAAATTCCAAAAATTGAAATTTTAATTTCAAAATGAACAACAGTTTTGACCGGCCTGTACTCATTTGCTGTATGTAGTATGCTCAACTGCAGTGAAGTTTTTGATGCATTCAGAATCAAACTAATATTTTAATAATTTATTGATTGACACATATGATTGCGGAACACGTCATTTAAAATATAATCGAAGTTGTTATGATTTAATTTAAATGAAAAGTATTGTAAAAAACTAAAGTAGCAGAGTAGCATCCGATCAAATTGAAGTTAACCATAGTTACTGATGCCTAATATAAGCAGACCAATTAGCATAATTTGAAGTCAAAGATTTGAAGTTGAAGTTCATTAGACGCATTGAATCTAAAAATTAAGCTTGAATACCTACACACTTTGCAGCAATTTCTCCAACGGCTCCATCTTTGCAAATCATATCCAGAATTTTGCTAGCTCGGCATTTCTATGAAAACAGCTAATGTACGCAGCGTCATCTGTCATCAAAATACGTCTGTCCACATTTGAAGTACTGACTTTCATAAGTTGCTTTCCAGAGATCCCCATGTAGATGGTAAACTGGTAAACAACTTCTGAAAGTCACTCTACCTGCTATCCACACAAGAGCAAAAGGAAGGAATTAAACATGATAAAATGTCTGCCAAATTGCAACTATGAAATTTGTTCTAAGCAAAATGGTGGGAGGTATTGATATGAGTTATTGATATAAAAGGCTACGTATTTGTAGTTGAGAATTCCCAAAGAAAATAAAACCAAAAGATATGAACACACTGTTAGTCACTTCTCGCATACGGGGAAGTATCTTCTCATCATGCTGAACTTTGGAATACAACATGTCGATCACTATTTTAGTTGCAAAAAGAGAACTATTTTCATTGTCAAACAAAAACCTGCGAATAACTTATGGATGCAACCTACTTACCAATTAATAGAATCGTTCTAGTTGTTTTCCTGGCCAATTGGTTGGGCAGTTGAATTATTATTATTATTATTGGATTCAAAGGCATGCTCTCTGAAGCTTGGCCTCCTCTTTAGACCCATAGAGTCTAGGGTTTTGCTTCACAGGTTTCGTGTCAGATTCGCGAGAAAATGTTACTCGAGCACATTCTGCTCATTGCAATCGACTCAAAGGACCGGCATTGCAAGTGCATAAATATTAACCCTGGACATCTAGTCTTGTAGCAAAGAGGTTCTATCTAAATGACTCAAGAAATCTCATTTGCTAAATTTCTTTCTGCATATACTTAGGGCTAGTTTTTTAATACCTGGCTAAATTTTGAACCGTTGATTAGGACTAAGTATATTGCCATGGCAACAATTAGTGGCATTCCTTGAATGAAACTGGCTTTAGCAGATTATTGAAAATCTGACCCTTAGCGTATCCAAACAATAATAAGATTTCAGCCCGGACATAAAGTTATTTTAATGTAGTAAGTCCACTATTATTTTTATGTTTTTGTAGATTTTAATGGCCAATATTTTCCAAAAAGAAATTGAAAAATAATGGTTTATACATATCTAAATTATACTATTTAAAAAGTTCAATGTACGTTTTTTGTTCAAACCAAAATTTAAGTTATTTTTTGGTAAAAAATAACTCAATAAACGACATTGAACAAGTGCACAAAATTGTTAGTTTGTTGCTGACATCTTATTTAGTCCATTGTTAGCCATTTGAATTATAAGCCTTTAGAAGCAATAACTTCTGACATAGCAAAAGATAACATAATAACTAATAGAATTAATAATAGTTCAAGAATCATTACGTTTTGTTACATTCTCAACAATGGTTTATTTTATTGGTTCAAGTTCATTAACGGTAGGCCTCGAGTGAAGCCTGTTGGCATCTGGATTATAAATTCACTCTTGTTGGCAGGTATTCAGGTAGCAACCTGGTTAGTATAGACGAGCACGGTGGCAGAAATATCGTGACGTTGCCATCTCCACACCTTGATCGAGAGCTGTGATTAGAATTATCGATATTTATACGTTGAAGAGAGTAAAAGTCAAGCTGTGGGCTATGACGAATAATATGTTATGATAGTTTTAATAACTATAAATAGCTTATTAATTATAAATACGCGGAATAAATGTAGAAGCTACTCGGACTTCAAAAGTAAATATGTTGATGAATCACTTCACGTTTTTATAAGAGTGGATTTGAACACAAAATTATTAATTGAATGTGTATTTTGAGAAAATAATAGTTTTCCATGCTTTTACCATCGATTACATGTATTTTGTTGAAGTAAAAGATACTGCCCAGGTATTCAATAAATATTTTATTGCACAATATACGTAATCGATTGTAAATGCATGGAACACTATTGAGTGCTGATCAAAAAATCTTAATTAAAATTAATAATGTTCCTAATTTATTTTATCTGCACAACAAGTAAAACATTATTTCAGATAGTTTTTATATGTTCTATGAGTTAAGACCACTAAATTTGTACGTACTCTTATGTAAATATAGATCCAAATAAAAAAAACATTTTTAAACCACTGTTCCAACCACTGATATGACCAAAGAAAGATTACAATAAAAGCTTAGTTTTTCATTGCTCCTGAAACAAGTTTCTTATTTGAATATTTGCAGTGGTTTAAAAGTGAAAACAATTTTGCCAAAAAGAATCCTCCTAATTTACATAAGATTGCAGGTGTGTTTAAAAGAACAGAAGTCTCTCTAGATTCTAAAGTTAGACTCGTTATGTGAGGTGTCATAATGAAGATCTAGTTATGTAAATTATTATAATCATGTCACGCCATAGTTCTAATTCTGACAACAGCTCAATGATAATGATTGAGAGATCGTTTGAAATTATCATTTCAATTTACTCAACGCCAAATGAAGTGGCGTGATTAATCAAATGATGAGGATTGGAACTAATAATTGACCTGTCAGCAGAAGCTCTTTAACAATTTACATTGTTATAAATGAGTCATATTATTTAATAGGAACAAAGAAGCCGATCTAGCAATGACATTTAGTTATCAGAATGTCATAAAAATTGAGAATTCCAATTTGCGGAAAATTAAATTCTTGAAGAAGATAAAATATTTTAAAAGTAATCAGATGAAGGCTCAAGATTTATGAGGATCCTGGTTGGCTTAACAAAAGTATGTGCCGATACAAAAAGCTTTTAAATATAATCTATTTTTTAGGTAAATAATTTTTTTGTTTTTTGGTCAACTTTCGAACACTTATTCCCATGTTTTCACAGGAAATTATTTAAATTCCACGCAAATTATCACACAAATTAGTCTTAAAATAGTTTTGTGGTTAAACTTGTTTATATTTGCCGGTGGATTTCAATCCCATCGCTTCAGGATACTGTCCACTAGGTCAGCCCATTGAACTACAAACAAATCAGAAACAAAACGAAAGCAGATATCAATCGTAAAATTATGAAAATATTCTACCATTATAGAATCGAATACATGAAAGAAATCAATAAAGTGAAAACATCGAAATCTGTAGGTCATCCAACAAATAAGCTAACTACTTACTAACCAGAAAAGTATAACCACATGCTCTCGTATAAAATGTAAAGCAAGGTTATTGGTCGCATCACCTTCTGGGATCCGGAAGCACTTAGATAACTATCTGAATTCAAAACTATCTTTGAACCATCTCACACACTAATCTCTAGAACAGAAAGAAAGGAAAAACAATTACCAACTGGGTCACATAAATCTTGCAAACAATATGGGACTAAATTGTTCACTAGATGCTTTTGACCCTGATATTAAAATTTTAGAATTTTTAATTATTACACGTGTGAATAGGGAAGATGGCTTTGGAGTAATTAATTATTTATCATTCAAACTACATTTAAGATGTAATTGTATTTAAAGAATTAATTGTTTTGTCTTTTATGAAGATTAGACATATAGTTCACACAAAACCCACAGACATACAAATTGTTTAATGCATTTTTAACTTCTTTCATTGTATATTATTAAGTAAGATGTCGATTAAATAAGTTCTTGAAGCATAGCTTCCGTTGACTTTGTATTCGGATTGTTCTTCAAATAGAATTATGTGAATTAAAGTTTAATGCTGTTTTAATGACTAATGAATGGGTCAGATCGCAAAGCAATTTGTTGAGTGCAGCGGAAATGTTGGACAAAACGACGACATTTTCTCTTACCGGGTCAGTGTCACATTGATTCTTTGCCTGCAGATTCCGAGAAACTCGGTTGAATAAGATTTCCTCTTGGATTACATTGACGACATTGACAATGATTTTACTTGAATAATGTGAGTCAATTAAAAGAAGTAACGACTCCTGAGCGAGTCAGTGACGATTAAGATATCATTTAATGATGAAAGCATTGAAGATCTGGGATAAGACAGTAAACACAGTTTAAAGTATGTAACTATAAGCGATTATTCACGAAATTAAACGTATAGTTTTAAAGAGATTAAATTTTTTTCCAATTGTGGATATCGTTCTACGAGAGAGGTCAGAAGAGAATAATCGCAAAAAAACTCAATCTTGGGATAAATAAAAAGTACATTTTGTTATTTAATCTGTTTTACTGCCATTAAATAGCCCTCTAACAAATGGCAAAAATCCACACTTTTTCAAAGTAACGAATCCCTTATTCTACCATTATTTATTCTATTCTCGAGGTATGTACAGATAATTGCTAATTTATTTTGCTGAGCCAAAATACATGATCGGATTTACACGATCTTTGAATTTCAAAATATAACAACTATACAGCAACATGGTTTTTTAACACATGCTGTGAAATTTAATTTACATATTCCTGCAAATTATTTTCACCACCGTTATTTTATAAACCCTTATAAAATTTTCAATTTCATTAGAACTCACCGTTTTAATTCCCATCTCTTCACTGTCTAGCTTCATCACATAAAACCCTCCCACTCAATCTGTCTGGAAAGTCTTCTTCAATGTCCAGTTATTCATAATCTTATTATGTGAAGTCATTAGCTCTCCGTCTAGTATATTTCATAACGCTCAGATTCATGACAAATCCACAGTGAAAACGTGCAAACATCTAACGGAGATTCCACAACATTCGGCCAAAAGAATTAACTGGATCCCCGTTCATTTTCACTCTCTGCTTTTCATTCGTTGTGTAAAATGACTTTGAATATTTTATACTTTCGGTATTAGATTATTTGATTAGTTGCTATATCCTGCATTAACTGTGCATCGACTATGCCATATGTGAAAGAGAATTTCACTTCTGTTGTTGGTAATCGGCAATCTTTTCTTCTTGCCTTTGTGAAGCTTGTTATAATAATGAGATGAACTGATGGCTGATCAGATATTTTTGCCTCTTTGTAAAGGGATTTTTTATTTGAATGGATAGAATTGAGATGGTTTTAAATCCAAGATATGAAAAAGTGAAATGAAGAGGAATGATTCGATGCAATGAATAATGAGCTTCAATTGAATTATGACTCAAATGCAGCTTGTTAAAATTGAAGATGTATTATACGTTCAGATAGAGTCAGAATATGTTAAATGAACTTATAGGAGAGTGCTGACTTATAGGACTTTGATTTAGACTTTAAAAAATTTGCAGTTAGCTTAGTACATTTTATAAAACTAATCATAAATATTTAAAAAAAAAAACTTTCGGTTGACAATTATTTTTGAAACAAATGTAGAAATTTTCTCTATTTATAATTTCTTCTCTAAAAATTATTTTTCTCCAGAACTCTTCAGAACCCTTCTATCACTGAGACTGTAAAATTTCCATAATTTTTAAATAGATTATCTTCAACAAATTTATATTAATTCAATTATGGATTGAAATCAAATTAATTGCAATAATGTAGTCCTTACATTTGAAGCCATTAGCACCTGCTAACAGGAATGTGACGAAGTATGTATTGTCTCCATCAATGAACTGCTTCCTTATTGTGTAATTTAACATGATGAACCGCTCTAATGGGATTGTTAACACCTTGCCACCCGATATGACTGCCGTGTTATATGCAAAGAAACTATATTCTACATAACTGCATAGTCTTGACTCCACATGGGGGCCAGCTGCTGTTAACCAGAGAATTCCTTTGTTTTTCACTAGGTATGAATACATTATCTACTCTATTCATATGCAACAGGTTATCCATCTCAATAACCATCGTGCTGCAATCTTATTTACGATATTGAATAATAAATAGAATAATATACAAACTTTTCTAATGATTTTACAAATTCTTTAAAAAAAAGTTAATTTGAAATTATAGTAGTTTTTCTGCAAAATGTATTTTTCAAATATTTTCCAAATATAGGACACCCAGAAAAAAATTTGCAATTGATTAAAAATGAAATCATTTCATATCAAATAGTCTTTAAGTGTTATCAAAAAACATGGTTATAAAATATATTACTGAAACCTAATAAATGTCACATAAAAAAATACGAGAACGTAGGTGCTACTTTACTTAATTGGTCAAATCTAATCAATCTCTTCAATAAAGCAAACACGAACTACTTTTTTATATTCTAACATTTCCTGTAAGTAATTGTTTTTAACATCGTTTCTAATTGTCCACCACCAATACCGTTAGAAATTATCTCTTATGCTAATCCTGCGCAATGGTTTTTCCTCCAACACATCCTACTCGTATTCGTTGCGCTGATAAGAAGTGTCTGTTGTCTTTGAACAATAAACTCAAGTGCAAGTTTATTCATCGTGATTGCAACTGAAGGGTACTGTGTAGATGTAGGCAGCCAAGCGACTGTGCAATAGATCACAATTAACGTGAGTGTATAGGAGACACTCTATTGTATGAGGGTTTGTACACTCATGGACATATTGTTTGTAGGTAATTTACTTTGATTTAGTTCAGTTTTTGATTTAGAATTCTCTTTATAAGAATCTACACAGTTACGTATACGCCTTGCCATGGTCCCCCCTCCCCCCTCCCCCCTAAATGTCTTGACTTACAATAGTTATAAGAAAGTGTATCCATTATTTTTAAGAAAGTATTCCAAAAGTAAGAAAGCAACGATTACAATTGTATCTGGAAAAGGGGAATAAAATATACTTAAATGTCTCATATTATTCTAGAACTATAAAATTCCCAATTCTAGATAAATTTGATTCCCTGCAATTTTAATCATTATTTTATGTTATTTTATTATTTTGAAATACACACAATACATTTGCTGGCAGTAAGAATTGGGGAACAGTAAGAACAAAGCTATTATAGGAACCGGATTCCATCAGAATGAAATTTGGAAAACGTTCTAGAATAGGCCTCCAGGTTTCAGGACTTCAGAGTAGACTTTGACAATTTTGTATAACATAAAAACCACATTAAATGGATAATTGTATATATTAAATTCCTCTTTCCTCGCAGAGTAGTGATAAGAGTTCGCACGACTCTTGTTTTCCTGAGAGTACCTACTGAAAGTGTACTGTCATATCGGCGCACTCGATGCCCAGATTGTTTGTCTCGAAGGACGACAAATCGTGCACGCCTAACGCCAGCACTTCGTTCTCGGTGGAATTAACACCAGTGATTTATAACAACATACATTGTCTCGATCAGCAGGCGGATGTCAACACCGAATCTAATTGGCAACTCCTACTTCATTGAATAAATCATCAAGAATCACATCTTGACTTTGAAAATGGATTATAGAACAACATGGATTATGTATTGAAATTTTGGCATGACATAATATTGTATGAATAGCTAAAAAATAAGATTAAGGTCTACCATAATGTTACTATAGAATTTTAAATGAAGGCTATTGTAAGGATGAAGAAAATATGAGGCAATATGATTGCGATAAATATTTCACTATTATTCACGTTGCCAATTTGAATTCTGTATCGAATTGATAGAAAAGGTAAAGCCATTTTAACTAGATATAACTGTCTTTCACATGTACCAAAAGGGCTCTATTTCTCGTGGTATTTATAACTAAGTTTTACCTCCTTTTAACTTGTTTAAATTTGTCTTAGAATCAAAATGATCTACATTAGTTTTTGGATTTCAGATTGGATTTTGTTAAACGAATGCTTATGTGGATTAATTTCCCCATCTGCCATGGCTTTTCTCTGGATCTATATTAAAATTTATTTTACGTTTACTTTTTATTTTCCTCGAAAGGACATACCTGCTTTATCTCCACAATTATATTAGAACATGAAATTTTAAATAGTGTTTAGCTTTATTTTGTTAGGTACTTAATTTGAGCATATAAATGTGGCGTTTGTAGTGTACCCTCTTCATCTATTTGTCAATTCTTTACTTCACTTTCTACTTTTTTGAAGACATGTGAACTGCAGTAAAATCCTGGATTGACAACTAAACAAGTATCACTTCTGAATTCTTGATCGATCGAGAAACACGACAGACACAAAGTGAAGTTTCAGTTTTTACTCACAATTGTTACGTTTATAGTCATCTCAGACATCATTTTACCGTTAACACAATGTACAATGTCGCTCTCTTACATTTATATACCAAACAAGGGAGATTTTCAGACTCAAAACTTATAAACTTACAAGAGTTACTTGAAAACCTTATAAGGTGAAATTGTTTTTCATGAATAAACTCAACTACATGGTGGTACTATTCATGCAAACACTCTAAGAAAATTACGTGAAATCGTTGATTATTTTTTTGTGGCAACAGATGGTTTTACACTAAAAATCTGGGAACGAAACTAGAAAATTCTCAAAACTTCAAACTATTTCATTTTGCACGAAATGTCTAAATTACAGTGACCTTTGGTTGCAACGTCAATTGCATTTGACCTACTTCTTGATTTGATTATTAAAAAAATAGGTAGACAAATTTCCAGAAATAAATGCAGTTCCATACACAATTGAAACCGCAAAAGTCGTACGAAATTCGGATTTCTAGAAAAAGAAAATCTGAGTTTTTATCTACTGGCAAAAGGTTGAAAGCACGTACTGCTAGGTCTTGTAGCTTCTTCAGATTAGGTAAGTACTAACATGAATTTAATTTCGTTTTTTTCTCACAAACTTAACAAAATGTCATGTTCATTTATTGTCAATTGGAAAAGGTTTATATTTTTCAAGAATATTATGATTATTTTTGTTCCATGGGTTCATTAGGGAAGAAAATATGTAATATTACTTCCGTATTATTTTCGTTTTCTTAGACACATTCAACAAATTGCAGAGTCAAAAAAAACTGTATAATATTTTTTGTTCCATATTGAAATTGCACTGCAATATATTATTTCCGTCCAAATCATCTATGATTTTCTTGTCATGGTTCAATGATGACACATGCATTTGGGGATGCAATCAGCAACGCCCTAGGAGGGACTCGAACCAAGTACATCCCATCTTCAAAACTATGCCAAGTTGAAAGAAAGCAATATGTTGATCTGTGCCAGTCAAGTGATTTGAACGCGCGAGAAGGCAATGATGCGTGAAGCAAATGAAACGCGGAATTAATCACGAAGCTCTTATCATTTCACACTCATCAAACTAGTTATTAGTCGACAAACAAGCTCACACGTGACCCTGATGGGAGATTAAATGATGGAGTCTATTTCACTCTTTTGACACTCAATACTCTTGTCGGATTTATGTATAGGCGGATGAAATGATGGTATTCTTGAAGCTAAACTCTCATCTATAAATTGTTTTTTTTAGGAATTACGAAAAGTTGAACGGACACTTAGAGTACTATGATAACATGTGATAACATGATGATAACATAGTACAGGAAGATATATTTTTGGAAGAAAAAGTTCGTGTAATTTTATGATCATATTTTATTATGTCTTTGAGAAATGGAGAATTTTAAAAAAAAATCTGAATAATTTATTTTTATTTTTTATAAGCTTTTAAAAAACTGACACATTTGTCTAGTACTATATAATTGACATTTAAAAAATTTCCATATCATCATGAATATTTTAAAGTTTTTTAAGAGGCCTAAAAAATTGATTGATTATGTATTCGTTGTGTGTGTAACACGACATAATGTGAAGATAATATGCATAAATAGGCTCAATTTTTAAGGGTATGTATATATACAGCTAACAGATTCTAAGTTGTCAATAGTCATTGTTGAATGTACTAAACCTGAGTGGTTAACTTTTTATTCATCGGATTGTTGGAAATCCACTAAACGGAGCCATTTGATGTAGCTTCCCTAATGGTTATTTTACTAAATGTCTATTCACGCTTTCAACACAAATAATGCAGAGCTCTCAGCTCTTACTGTCATTGAACATAATTACTCTTCAATATAAATCCTTTTCCATTACCACCTTGTAATCGTGTATAGTTTTATTGACACAATCAAAACCTTCGCTAACTCTTAAACTCAAATTAGCAAAAATCATCGTAAAAGTTTGCATGATATTCATCTAAACCGGCACAAGATAATATCCGTCTGTCCCATATCTCGATCACATACAGTTCTTGCACTCAATAAATGCCAACAGTTCAGATTACATACGTGTCTTTTGTTGGCTTCACTAGTGCATTATCATGCACTGCAAATTAGTATCGGTTTCAGGGAAAATGTGAGCTTTTAGAAAGCGTTAGTATTATATTCCATCAGCAGTTTTTATTAAGTTCCATTTAGCCTATAAATCGGCTATTAAATCACAATCGTTTTGAGAACGTATATTACGATAGGCAATTAGGATATTGATGAATGATGAGAAATAATTAAATTCTCGTTTTAGGACGAGGACATATTGAAGATAATTTAATGATTTTTTATAAGACTAATTGATGTCATAAAAGACTGGAGAAAAGCTAGTTGACGGGTTCTTTCGATAATTAATTTTTATTGAGTTTCAATCAAGATTTTAAGTTGTCGTTTTGTATTTGTATGTCAAACTATTTTGTATTTTATTTGGGTGGTTTGACCTGACGGAATACCAATAATTGTGTACGATATTTCTATTTAATTATAGAAATTTGACAGTTAGAGAGTAAGTAGTTTTGATAATCAAAAATAAATACTTAAGCTACATGTCTGTAGAATCTTTTAATTTTATCGGCCAGAGAGTATTATCAATTTTTATTTTTCAGTGTATCAGATGATTTTTTCACATTTTATTTGCAGTTGATATTTAATTGTTGCCATAATTCTACAATTAATTTCAGGTAAAGATCCATTCAAATTTGGAAGATTTCTTATGGATAGCACAGATACTTTTAAATTTTTCTCGCAATAATTTTTGCGAATTTTGCGAATTTTGTTTAATTTTGCAATAACTTTGTCCCATGTCATTGAGATGACACTTCTTCCCGCCAAGCAACGCATTCGCCAATGATCTCCGAGTGTACGTGCGTGTACCAGATCTTGTCTCTTCATCTCTTGCTCCTGGGCCCGATGTTACTGGACCGCGAAGAAGTCTCAGACAAACGAGAACTCCACGGATTAAACGAGATATAATTAATCTGTGTTTTTTAATTTATTACGGATTGTGCGGAGGTGATATTTATCCCTCGTGGAATTGAGTTCATATCCATATATGGTACGCATCTCGGATGATTGTTTGCTGATAAAATATACGCTTGACTGAAAACCAATTTATCTGGTTTGCAAAAGGGACTTGGCATTGAGCAAAGTGTGGATGCAGATTTCAGACAAATTAGAATGAAATTAGCTGAAGATCTTTTCAATTAGAAATTTTGATTAAATAATCAAGGTCTCTATAAGATTACGTCTCTAACCTTGAAGGTACTTCCCTTGTCTGTGGTATGTGCATAATGATTGCATATTGTTTAGGATTGCAGTGTGGTTTACGATTTCAATATCATTATTGTTGCTGCTCAAAACGACAAAGAAATTCAAATGTTTGCGTTAACTAAATTTGTCAGTCGTTCCATTATTCTTGCAATTGTGATTGAGAAAAATATCATAATTTAAGTTTTGGAAATGATGAACTGAGAAACAGCGAGATGATTCATCGAAATTTTGATTTAGTTTAGTGTCAACATAGTCCATTAATTACGTTTTAATTGGTTTTAAAATGTCTTATTCGTGATAAATTTTGTTATTAAATTTAACATTTTGGTATTTTTTTAATGTAAGGTTGCATTTCCAGTTTGTAAGTAATTTCATGAACACAACTGGACGTATCAGCTGACTCTAAGGTTAGCTATTTTACGCTCTCCAATTCCGTAAGAAACTTACCTACATTCAATGAGTGTTTGAATGAAATTGTTTTAAGTTTTATTGTTTGAATTCATTTAAGCTTATTATTTCTGCTTGCTTCATTGATGTAGGATTAAAGTGTAGAAGGACCATCTGTATTCTGTGTTGAAATTATGATACGATATTTGTATGGTTATATAATGTTGTAATCAAACAACAATTTCATAAAATAAAAACAACATTCATTCAAACACTCACTGAATGAAAATAATGTCTCTTACGATAGTGCCGCCAATCGATACCTTCAAGTGGATACAGGGAAAAGTCTCAATAAATTATACAAATAGACAAATCACGAACAAAAACGATGAAACAATTGCATGCCAGTTCTGCCCATTGTCCCGGATCTACACCTTTGCATGTGTATAAATGGGGATCCATTTTAATAACTTCTTCTGATAGTCAATAAATTTTTTCGAAAAAATACTATATAAGTATAATAACACAAAAAATTAACTTGTTTGGAATTACAGCGAAAACAAAACACGATATGGCGTTCGTAACTTACGTGCTTTTTTCTTTTATTCTTTAAATAATGATAATAACACATTATTAAAATGGCGTATAACTATAGTAATCGCAAGCCCAATAATATCGCATATGAGCCCAAGTGGTCGGATAATTTGCTTTTATTGGGTTATTATGTAGTTAAAACAAGTCCTTTGCAATTAGACATTACCTGGTGACGATCTTAGATAAGATGAAACAAGTGCAACAAAGACAGTTTCGCACTGGGACGAAAATGCCGTCATTATTAGTGGAGCCATTAGCAACTTGAACTTGTAGCGCCCGTTATAGTGACATAATACTTTATAATTATGTGACATAGAGTCTCACAAATTATTTGTTAAATTTACAGCCTTAGTAAGGAAGCCAAAATTCGTTAAATAAGGATTCTCATTAAATTTCTTTAACTTAAATTTAAAAACATGTTCATTAATAATTATAAAAAACACTCGATTTACTTTTTATATGTCTAAAAGTGTCACTGGTAAATTTTATATTGAATTATCGGCTACGAGTGTGTAAACAAGCTGGACTCTGATGTAGCAATGTTATCAGCAACGTCTCTTTATGATTATGTTTATTTACTAGGTTTTGACATCAGTTGTCATATGGCATTAGCATGCTTCGATAATTGACCCGATTTATACACATTGGACTTAGCATTCCTTGACGACAATTTCTCACAGAATAATATTGTATTGATCATCAAGATCTTAATATATGTATTTCCAATATTTAATGTGTTTAATTTTTTATACTACACTCTAAGTGAATTCCTTATTCTGAAGTAGGTAAGTAGTTTAAAATATTCTAAACACCATAATCGATAAAACATGTATACCTTAATAACCTTTTTTCATATTAGGTAGATTAAAATAATATTGGGATGAAAAATAGAAAATGCAATACTTTCTTGTCATCGTCCATAAATCGTCTTGTAATTCACTCATGTTTCATGACTTCTATTAATTCTATAAAATCTATAAGATTCTAATATTCTTATGTTACTTTACTTAGATAGTGTCATAAAAGTCAAATGGAAGCTGGGACCTATACAATTAGTGAACACTTTATCAATAAATAGTCAAATTAGCTGTTAGTGAGATATGCCATTACATTACGTGATTTTTTGTCATGACCTATTAGGCTTCAAAAAACTTAAAGCCTAAAAAGCGTGATCACTCACACCTGCAGACGAACGAAAATATGCGAAATATAGCGTTTCTGCAGGTTCAAATTTTAGAAGATATTTCAGACAGAATATGAGCCAAATTGAATTTTAGACACTTTGTTTATCTTTAGCTATTCACGTATTTTAGCTGTAAGTTATTACATTGCATTAATGTATTACACACAACGTATGTACTGACCGTAGATCAGATGATATTTATGTACACTCGACCAAACAAAACTTGAACGTTGACCAAATTTGAATGACTGCTGGTCAACCAATCAAAGCTTGTTATTATCATTGAAATGTGAGGTCACCTACTAGAGTGAGACAATGGGATCGCTTAGACTGACTTCTGATGGTGCGATCTTACATTTATCAGCCTATCAGATTTATTGAACGTTCAAGTTTTGTTTGGCCAAGTGTACATCAGAAGCAGAATGCATGAAGTCAGTTTTATTTTCTTGATTTTGTGTTGCACATTTTTGGAATCATGCATTGATGCTCTATTATTAGTTCCAATTTGATTCAAGTCAACAAATACCTTTATTTTCATTGAAAAAGTAATTTCAATTATAGTTTCATTGAAAATTTTGGTGTCAACGTTTCAAATATGATTGGATGAAGGCAGAATGACTGGTTTTTGATCTCACCTCAAGAATCATGGGAATTACTTCTGGCCTTCTGTTTCCAGATGTACACACTTCGTTGCTACTTAAATGTGATTTCATTTAAATCGTTATGATATTCTCTAACCTGCATAGTTCCATGGACTTACATTCTCGTCGTTTACGCCTACAAGATTCCCCGAGCGCGAATTACTTCTACGAAACTTGCTTTTTCAAGTAGAATGTGCTTTTTCTCTGCTGAAACAGTTAGTCTTAACTAGTTGTCTTGTGAGTTACATTCTCATGAGTACGCATAAGCAACTCATTATAATATCCACTTGATTCCAGTCTCATGTCCAGCTGGGAGTCGGCCACGTTACACTTGCAACAAGATTGTGTCAACTGAACTCCATTTAACACATTTAGCTATTTGAGAGATTCGTCTTAGGCTACAAAACAATATTTATATTATTTTGTATTTGTTACACAATTTTTGATTTACTATACCAGTTTTTGTTTGAAAATACAATGTTGTGTTAGCAATGCAAAACATTTTATAATTCAATTTTGAATATTGTTGTCAAAATAATATTTATTCTTGGTAATAATAAAATACTTGCATATTAAGTTGAAATATGTTGCAAATAAAATAAAGTTTCTGTCAACTTTTCGTATACTGGAATAAATTTAAGTTCATTTTACATTTTTAAATATTCTGAAACGTCAATTCCCTCTTCCCTCTAATGGCGAAGCACTTAAGATATATAACTTTCATTTGGAGATTCTCTTACCATTTGGTTAAAATGTAATGTCGTAGCTCATTTGCGTATTGGTGTACAAATTCACAGTATGTCCACTCGAAAAAAATCTTTAAAATTTGCAGTATACCCATTGCATCAGAAAAGCGTGTGTAAAAATCACTAAAATCACTAAATTTGAGAAATACAACAAAATTGGACCTTGAACTAGTACTCCTTACGCAAATTGACTACTCCCTCAGTGTAATCCCACCTTTACGCATGTGTGTTGAGAAATATTATCGCGTCAGTGTGCCAAACGCGACATGTTTTGCCCCCACTCTCTATCAAACCGCCTTGACCAGTGTTAACAGTTGCATTTCCACCTCCAGCCATGATCTTGAGACCATCTTCACTGCAGGAACACTTTGCACACTCATTCATTCAATATGGCCCAGTTGAAGAACATTTCGACTTAAAAAAGTGATGATCTCTTGGAAAAAGATCGTTCAGAGGATGAATTGTGGTTTTTGTGGCTTGGCAATCGAATTTCGATGAGCTATTACTTAGGACACCTCGAAAATATGTGTCTCGTTTTATTTAGAATGACACAGTTTGGTGAAAATGATTCTAATACCTTGTTCACACTACGACTTTCAACTGCAGCTGAAATCTCGACTGCCTTTCCAGAACTAAATTGAGAATTCAACTGCAGTTGAAAGTCATAGTGTGAACAAGGTATAAGAATGAGCAATCAGATGGTAATAAATGATACGTTTTCAACACTTTTTTCTTTGATTAAGAAAATAGCGCGAATCAATATTTAAGCAAAATTTGAAGGAAAAAATTGTTATTTTTCATATTTTTTATAAACATAATTTTGTTAAAAGCAGTCCAAGAAAATTAGTGATAAAAACCCTCAAGTTGCAATAAAGTGGAGTAAATAAAAAATAATCCTTGGGAAGATGTTCCAATTTTGGTAAAATTTGACATCGAGGTCGGATTCTAAAGCGGTCCCCAGCTTATGTCTAGAATCGAAACTAGTGCTCTAAGTCCCAGGTTCGAAACCACCGTATCTGACCAAAGTTTATCGTGGTTTGTCAGTCGACAGAACTTCCCATCTTTACCTTTCTGTAACATCATCTTCTAATCATCCTCACAATCATTTACAGTACCTAGATAAGTCTTCTAAAAACAATATTAGAAGAAAACGTGAAACCTTCAACTATATTTTATAGTATGTCGTACTTATACAAAAATGGCGATTACAACAAATACCCAAGTTTAATTTTTACAACACGTTGATTATAGTAATTTCCATAGATAATAGATATTATATTATCTATAGAGACTAGATAGTTTGGCAAGATGATGTCTCCTTACTAAGAACAATTCGAATGACTGTCGCTTGTGCGTAGATCTTTAAGCCAACTGTCTTCGTGCGAGTTTTGTTTCATACAACGCTACTACATCGTAAGAAAGCTATAACTGTATTCACACATGGTTATGTCAGGACATGCTTGATTATTTTCAACAGAAGAACTTCACAGTTTCCTAGACAACTATTAACTTCGTTTGTTTCATTTATAGAGGAAGAGGAATTTATAATACAGCCTGCATTACACGGTCACTGTTTCGATCATGACTTGAGCTCAAAACATAACCTTAAAATTAAATCGGATACAGAACATCTAGTGAAAATAAAACTTTATGTAAAAAATGAATAATTACAAGTAAAAACAACAGTAGACTCTAAGTTTTTATTTTTTTTAAATTATAACTTGAGCTCCCCAGGTTTGATTGAAAAATAGATGCGTCTTAATAATTTTTATCAAAAATATTAACAGACGGTTTCAAAACGGATTATCGGATTTAATTGAACATTCCTTGTTGCATTATAATGGAAGGCCTGTTATGGAAGATTTAAATTAAATTGAGCCGGCCCATACGTTACTCGAGAGCCTATTCAGAAATTTTAATGAAGAAATTGACAATTAAAATCAGATTTGATTGAAGCAGGAATCATGCTGGGAACCGTGAAATATGTTCAGTATCGACGAACTGAAAGAATATTGGAATTTTATTTCTCTCACAAACTGTAATTTTATCATTTATAGATCAATCTACAATTTATTCGTTTTACCACCAATCTTGTAAGTATAATTTCCCACAAACTCCTATAACATAAAAAATAGGTAATCTAATTTGTGATTAATGGATTTGATATAGAAAAGTGGGGAATTTTGTATCATTATAACTATAGACCGCGAGGAAAGGGGAATATAGTATACGATCTATTTCGTTGTGTAGGCAGTCATCCGTTTTAGACATTTAAATTGCCGAAATGTCTTCTTCGAAACAAAATTTAGCCTGATCCATTCAGATCATAGACATTTATACTCGCTGCGTTCAGTGAGTATAAATGTCTATGTTCAGATTTACCGGAATTCAAGGTAGACTTTTGACATATACAATGTTGTAAAACATATAAATACTTCAGAAAATTGAGCATTTTTATGTACATTCTAAACTCCTTTTTGGTAATACATTAAATACCGAAGTACGAAATTTACAATTCTTTTCAATTTACAATAAATCGATTATTTTAAAAATGTTTTAACTATTATTTGTTATATATCTCTCTAAACTACAACAGTAGAGTTCAGTCGAAAATAACTACACAAAATTTCAAACTGAAGTTAAAAGACTCAAAATTCTGATACACAAATTGATTGATTTGAGCGCGATGAATTGATCGGAATCGAACCCCGGTCTAACGACGGAAGTTTGTGACGAGTTTTTGCGGTAAACGTCGCGGCACCTCCACCGAGGTTTGAAGGTCGTTCGTTGACGCGTCGAGCGTTTCTTCCAACAGAAGTGCATTTCACCCAAACAGATTCTCATCAACTTAGAGTAGACAGCATCTACCTGTCCAATAACTGTCGTGCGTCTTAATATTTTAATAGAATCCTGTCAGATTTGGGACACTAGTAATATATTTTTAGTTTTATTGTATAAATTTTGTAAATTACGAGCGGCTAGTTTAAAACTTCGAAATTTGACGATGCAAAAATGTTTGTATGGGAATAACAATAAATCATTTTACACTTTTTTAAACAGGTTGTAAAATAAAAATGTCTATAAATGTAAGTACATTCAAATTTTGGGAAGATAAATTTATAAAGTTTTTATGACAAGTCTCATTAAGACTCTTGTAAATTCAAAAAAACTTCAAAGTAAAAAATACCAACAATGCGTGTTGCGTGCATCGAATAATGCGTCAAGTCGTGTGCCTAATTGTCGTAAATATTAAGAAAAGAAATATCACTAGATTTTAAATTATACAAATTAAATTGGGATTTTAAAGGAAAAATAACAATATATATTAAAAAAAAAAAATTGAATTCAAAATGTTTGTAAAGTCGTGCGTCGACATAAGTAAATACCAATAAACGTGAAATTGTAGGAATTAATAGTTTTCAATTATAAAAATTAATAATTAGAGAAAACACTAATATTCGAAATTCCAAAAATTATAAAAATACAACTTACCTCATATTTCCAAATATCTTGCGAGAAATAAAGTCCTTGAAAATCTCCAAACTCTTGAAATCACGACACAATCACAAGCGACTACCGGCGATCGCGATGTTTCTCCAACTTGTTCGTCCACAACACGTCTTTCACCTAGCACTGTACGCGAAGCAATGAGCGCTCAACAACTCTGCAACTGTTTTTATATTTGAACAGGGTCGCACGCTTCGCAGCTTCGATACACCGTGACAAATGCATGGTGACTACCTTATCTTCCCCTTCAGAGAGGGGGGGACGAAATTGGAGCAAACATTGTTAGTTAAGAGTGAATCTTTCATGTTTCTAGATCAAGTTGAGGGCAATTATAGATCTCAGAAAGGGAAAGATTTGATTGGTTTCGATGTTTTTTTTAGTTTGGTTTGACACAAAAATAGATTAAATTGCGTAGTGTTTTTGGAAAGCTGGAAAGCTTTTTTTTGAGAATGAAAGAATGTTGTGAAATAAAATATTGATTTTGGGTTTGTTGCATTTTGCATTAAATAAATATTATACCGGATATGAATTATATAAAAAAAAATTGTTCTAGATGAGGAAGGAAATATTTAATTGGTTTCGATGTATATTTTTCGGGTGTTTTACTCAAATATAGAGTAAATTGCGTAGTGTGTTTTGGTAAGCTGTAGAGCTTTTTTGAGAATAAAAGAATGTTACGAAATAAATGGTGATTTTTGGTTTGTTTCATTTTGAATTAATATGCATTTCATCCAAAATGAATTTGACACAATTTTTTTTTACAATTTCTAATACCTACTTAAACTTAGAAATAGTATAATAAAAATAATTCTTGAAAGATGGGATTCTTCTGCCGTTTGCGTGATAATCGAAGTGTTCGAAAGTGTTAAAGATCTCAAGCATAACCCTGTTATTTATTGCATCTGTGTAAATCTATAGATTTTATAGTTTTATAAAGATACTCATAAAATGTTTACTAACTCATTTATTTTATCATCCAGTTAACACTTTTTCTTGTTATGAACTCATTTTTCTAAATATCTGCCGAACTATATTGCTGCTATTTTTTATTTGTATTTATTTGTTATTCAATTATTTCGTTATTTTTTGTAATTTTTCATTGCTGTTATTTTTAAGATTGAGACCATGCTCCTTCCCAATGTAAAATCTTGTGTCACTTGCCTACTAATTGAGCTATAAATGCCATCTTGAGATAAAATAGGATAGATCAATTCTTTATCTCAGTGGTAGAAGGCCGTAAGTCCAGTTCAATGATTCTTGAGGTGAGCTCAAAAACCAGTCTGCCTTCATCCAATTATTGTAGGTGATATGAGTTAATGTTTATGGGAATACTTCAATATAGCTGTATTTGTTGACATAATTGTCAATGGCAATTTATTAAAGATTACATAATTCCAAAGGCAAAAGTGTGCAACGCTAAATCAAGAAAATGGACTTACGGCCTTCTACCTCTGAAGTATGAAATTGTTAAAACATTATATTTTAAATTTAATTAAGTTTAAGAATCCTTTTTTAAATAAATCTTATACAGAGATAATATGTGAGCAAATGTTTTATGGAATTTATTTCTGTTTAATGCACTGTTCGACTGTAAATTCGTTGGTACAAAGTAGAAAATCATGAATGTCTAAATTGTGAAGTGAACTACTTACCAAATGCATCAGGTAATATATGCAACATCCTCCAAAACACAACAATCATGATACACCCATGGACAAAACATCTGAGATCTGGTCCGTGCTCAAGTAGAAGATGCCTACAAGCAACTTGTGAACCTCAAGATAACTAGATGCATCTGACAACTAACTGAACAATACATGGCAGGTTGGCCAACTGATCTGATTACAGAATTCATCTAGAAAATCTGCGTTCACTCTTTTTTAGACGTCAGAACTAGCCTGTTTTATAATTTTATGTATGCGAGTTATTTCGAAATTATTCACAAGGAACCAGATAGAAGTGTTCTGAAATATTTATTGCAACGATTAAAGATTTCTGTTAATCTTAGTTTGTTTGTATCATTATGCATGTGAGATTTAATTAAAATAAATTGCAGATGGTCATTTTTTGAATTCTATTCTTTTTTAGATTACATTGCCAGAATTGCATAAATAAATACAATTAAAGCTTTCTGCATTTCTACAAGTTAGATTAAGGTCAGTGTTTAGTTTGTTTTGTAAAACTATGGAGGTAGAACAGTACTGTTCTGTACTCATGTTACCTTAAACATTAGCATATTACTATAAACTAAGCAATACGTAACCAGTGAATGATACAATTCCAGAATCTCATTTACATCGAACTTAGATTCTAAACCAACAGTGACCTACTTTAGCGACAAATAAGTATCTCAATGCTCTATCTTGTCAATTTGTTAATTTTTAACACTTAAAAGTTAAATCCATTCAGAATGCACATACAGTTACATATCATTCATTTAAAAATATGATTGAAGGATTACATTATATTTAATTGCAATATAAATGTATTAGTAATTTTTACAAAGTATAAATCTAGTGGAGCGGTTGCTCCACGCCAGCCAAGTCGTACGGCGCGCACACTCTCATTTAAAAAGGCTGGAGCAACCCACTTTTACTGTAAGCATCAAAGTGGCATTTTCGGCCTACTGGATCTTAAAATTGGGAAATCTCACATTGTTACGAAATATCTTAATTTCGAGCTATGGCCCACCCCACCAAATATACCAAATTTGGAAACAATAGGTTTAGCCGTTTGCGAGTTAGAGGGCCGTGAAAACAGTGTTTTAGGGCGGTTTTCATAATAATAATAATAATAATAATAATAATCTCAGTAGTAGTAGTAGTAGTAGTAGTAGTAGTAGTAGTCTCCTGGAATTCAAATCCGGTAAACAGGCCACAGCCTAAACGGCTTAACCGATTGATCTCACATTTTTACCACGTGTGCACTTTTGGCGTCTGATTTAACCTTCACCCCATGAATTTTTTGTGCCGCCATTTGGAAACCGGAAGTGACGTTATATTTCAACAACTTCTAAACCGATTGGAGCGAAAATAGCGCCAAACGATTCGGACGGTCAACTATATGGATTATCATTAGCAAGAGACTAAACATTATGTCAACGAAACCGGAAATGACGTCATGAAATTTGAAATACATCGATTGGCATTTCGGCAACAAAGGTTGATCCGATTATTTTGATATTTATGTATCGTATGTACTTCTGATATCTCTTTTGACTTGTTATAAAACCAACCGGAAGCCGCCATTTTGAAACCGGAAGTGATATCATATCTCAAAAACGGCTAAACAGATTTGAACGAAACCAGCGCTAAACGATTAAGACGGTTAACTTTATGTTATATCGTCAGTAATATTTGCAGTTTCCTATTCCAAAACCGGAAATGACGTCACACATTTTTTAAATCTCACAAATTTACATTTTGATACAATAAATACTATTTGAGACAGTGGCGGTTTGTGGGTTTGAAATGTGGGGAGGCAGAAAAATATTTTATAATTACGTTTAATATATTAAACGTAATTATAAAATACTGTAGTAAACGCGCGGGCAGAGCGGCGCGGGCAGAAAGCTTCGTCGTTCGCTCGGAGCCTCTCGGGCACGTCCGCCGCCTCACTGACGTCATCATAGCTCTGCATGCGTTGCGCTTACCCCGCACTCCCGCGCTTGCCCCTCGCCTGTAGAAATCAGAGGCTACACGAGGCTGTAAGCAGCTCAGCCTCCCTTGCAGTCCGCGTATACGGCTAACGTGTATTCAGCAGCGCGCGCACTCATTGTCGGGGATTGGCGTGGCGAATTAAACAAATCAGTCAAAGTAAAATAATAATATTTATATAATTTAAAATTAAAATGATATACACAATTATATATGAAGTTAAGAGTTGTGAAATACGATGCAATCCCTTTCTTCTTCTTCTCTAATATTTAGGGAGGCATAGCCTCCCTTGCCTCATGCACAAACCGCCACTGATGAGACAGCTTATAATAATATGTAATCATGTTTAAATTAAATTTCAAGGGGTCGGAGATTTCAGCCGCCATTTTGAAACCAGAAGTATCGTCGTATCTCGAATACTGGTAGACTGATCGGTACGAATCTAGCGCTAAACGATTCGAAAGGACATCTCTATGGAATAGGAACAGTCAAACTAGAATTTTCTTATTTATGAGCCCGGAAATGACGTCATTAAAAATTAAAAATTATTATACCTAATCCCCATTCTATAAAATGTATACATATTCAGAAAGCTTAAAAAGATACACATTAATTGTAGATATACATTCTAAGCAGTGCAGTAATTTCAGCAACCATGTTGAAAACCGAAGTGTTGCCATGTCTCGGAACTGGGTTGACCGATTGGAATGAAACCTTTGCTATTCTTCATGAAAGACCATTTAAGCAAATTTATAGCAGATTTTCATTAGTAGTAACCCAATTGTAAATGGCGATTTTTTTTACATGATTTAGAAATTGTTCATTCGATTTAAATGTCACAAATTTTAATAATAAACTAAAAAAAGGAGTGATATCCCCATAAAAAACACTCCGTGTAAAAATACCAGCCAAGTCTCTACAACTAAAAAAAAGCTATGAAATCTTAAAATTCTGCACTGAAAAGTAGTGATATCAAAAAATAAGCCAAGTCAAAACTTTATTTGAAAATCAAAAAAATACTTGGCGCATCGTTTTTTAGGGCATTATAGGTATATTATATGTAGGTATATTTTATATCTGGACTGTACTTCTAAATTATTTACATAGTATACGATGCGCCAAGTGTTTTTTTGATTTTCAAATAAAGTTTTGACTTGGCTTATTTTTTGATATCACTACTTTTCAGTGCAGAATTTTAAGATTTCATAGCTTTTTTTTTAGTTGTAGAGACTTGGCTGGTATTTTTACACGGAGTGTTTTTTATGGGGATAGTAAATACCTGCATCAACTACAATTTACTAATACCTACAGTTTGTTTACAATGTAATTTCTAAAAAAATACCAGACCCCTTTGGTCATAAACTCATAAGACTCATAAAAACAAAACAATTTCTAAAATATACATTTCACTTTAAATTAAAATCTAACATGATATTTTATAACTTTAATTGAGTTCGGCAGAGCATTAAAAAACTTGCCGGCTGAATTAAAAAGTCTTGAAAACTCTTTCAGTTTGTGCGTATTTTTCTTAAAATTGATTTAATTTCTAAATCACACCTGTTATGATGAGACACAATACTTTCTGTCACAATTTTTCTACTCCAGAAGGAGAATGAACACAAACAGGGCTCGAAATTTAAAATTTTAGTTACTTGCCCTATGGGCGAGTGACCAAAAGAAATTTCTAGCCCAGTGACGTATCTACTCGCCGTCCTAATTTTCATTAGGTATTCATTATATTCGAACTACAATTTTGTGCCTGCTAATTTCCAGCTCCATAGCCAACTATTATATTGTACTGAAAACTTCAAACCAACACACATCCAAAGTGACAAAATGTAATATGTAGGCAGATGCAAAACTGTTCACACATTTTATTTTCAAAATATTATATTCAAAATGTAGATATATTCAAAATATTTAAAATAATTTTCAAAGTATTACTTCAAACTAAAATATAAAATGCACAAATAGCACAAAAAGTAGCTCGCTACTCGGGCAAGTAACTGTCAAATTTTACTCGCCAATAAGTAATTCTTCTCGCCTGGGGCGAGCGGGCGAGTGCTAATTTCGAGCCCTGCACACAAATATGCTCCTTATCTTCTGACATTATTAGCTTGATCCCAATAAATGGAACCTTTTGTGTGGTCCATTCCATTTCTGAAGTGGAAAATACAGAAAATATAACATTTACGGTTCAACATTAGAACGTTTGTAAAATTTGAATAATTGAATGAAAATGAACAAAGTTATTAGTTCCCCGAAATCACGCCTGCATTTCTTGCTCGCCACTGTTCGTGACAACGATTTGAATTAAACGTTCGATTTTTTTAAATTTCAACGCTATAGGAAATCAACATGGAAGTTCATGATCTTACAGCTTCAACTTGCTTCATTAGGAGTTTATCTAAATGAAATGAAATGAAATGTAGTGAAATCATCATCATCAGCATCATCCTCACTAGCATGATTTTATGTAATGAGGTTATTTTCAATTGTAAACTAATTAATTACTATTATCGCGATTAATTTCTCTTGATCTGGTTGAGATCATAATCGAGCTTCTAGGTCAAGTATCCAAAATAAACAGATTGCGAAAAATCTTCGTGCAAATCCGCGAGTTTTGCTGGGAAATGCACATAAATTACGGCGCAAATTGACATCTAATTCGTTTTATGTGCAGCCAAGGTGTTAAGATTGATTACGCGAGTGGAAACTTCCCGGTAATGCAAACACAGAATAGAGAATGGGAGTATAAAGAACAAATCACATTGTCGTGATATAATAATAAAAGAAATAGTTTAGTCTACTTCAATATTTATTTATTTCATAAAATGAGTTCATGTAAGTACCTAACAACGTCATTATCCATATGTATTGCAGTTGTATCAATCTGAAACTTTATAAATTCGAATTTTGTTTGGTAATTAAAATATTTTTAAAATTACATTTTGAAAAGTTTAGTGAACCTACCCATCATTTGCCTCTATGCTGAGGGAAACCACGAAAACACGCTGACATTTATAGAGTCACTCTCAAGTTCCTTTTCGTATTGTTGGACGATAGATATTTATAACAAAATTTAAACAAAATTAATCAGCAAATCAGAGACTGGACCAAATGCAACGTCATGCAAACAAAAATAACTGTTCATATAGCTTTTGTTTTAAATTACCAACGAAAATTATTGAATTTTCCACCTAGAACGGACATTATGTTGGCACGTTGACGCGTCAGATTGAACGTATAAATCGAGGCAACGATGTACTTTTGTAAAGTAAGTGGTTCCTCTCTACGTATAAGGTTTCTCGTTTCACAGGTAACCATAATACCATAGAGGTAAGAACCCTTCTTACCTCTATGATAATACGATCAATATCGGCTAAAAACATAGAGTGACAGATAAGCTAAATGGTGCCAACAAGATGGTGTCAACAATAAGTGATGCTTTATGCAAGCTATGAACACATTCTTATATAAATTATTAGTTTAGTCATAGAGTACTCAAAGTAACATCACAAAATCTTTTATACATATTATCATCTCCGATTTTCGTCGTCTTACCTATAAGTATGAAAACGTCTATCGACCTCAATTACATCGAAGTAAAAGAAAAGCGAACTATTTCTAGCAGACGCTAATAGTGGTGAATGCCTATTTGTTCTATTCCATTTTATTCTTATCAAACCAAGCAAGCTGAAAACTTAATCAGTCTAAGGCATTCACGGCCATGATTTTATATAACAAGTACGTATCTTGCAAGTTACTCTTACTCTGAACTTACTCTGAATATTTAGTTTCATCAGTTTTTACCGACTAAATGTAAATGGATTTATAAACCAAATCATGATTGTTTTGGGATAAAATCACTATCTATTATAATTCGATTTAAGTTACCTAATGATCTATATTTAAATTCAAATATCTCCACGAAACCAATTAGGATGATAATTATAGTTATCACCGGTTAATTAGTCTAGCTTCCATTGTAAGATATGTTAATTTCATGTTTGAAAAAGATCAGCCGCACCATTAATTTATTCCACCTTGGTAATGAAGAGGTCTCAATTTACATATATTATGCAAAATGACACTAAATGACAAGACAATTTGGTTTAAATACCTGCAGACAACTTAATTACTAAAGGTGGGGGTAATTTGGAAGGTGGTTGTACTCCTTGAAGGGCATCTAAGCTACCATCTTAATACAATAAAATAAGAAATACAATACATCGTCTCTAAGTGTGGGGGTATCTTTAATCAATCATAAATCATATACAATCTCTACATATCTTTACCACGATAGAATGAGGATTCAATCTAAAATATATCAGTTTGTAATATTATACGTTCAAACAGTTTTTATCTCGTCAAAACTATAAAAAGAAACATTTAGAACATTTAGATAACATTCCCCATCTTTTGCAATACGGACAAAAGGATAGTTAGGTATTTGATTTGAATAATGAATGAATAAGTGAAGAATCCAGTATATATTTCGAAACAAGTCATGGAAGCCAAATGCCACCAAATGTAAATTTAAAGCAGACCAATAAATTGAATTGAATTGAATTGAAGCAGCGATTCTGGTGTGTATTCTCAATACATCGAGCACGGCCAGTACTTGGAAGGGTGGCCAGTCTTGCTATTGCTGCCCAAGGAGAGTGTTTTAAAACCTCCTTGTTGCTGCTTGTCCCAGAGAGACTGGGGTATTTGGGGGTTAGTGTGACGACCTCCCTCCGCCTGTTTTCAGTCTCTCGACGGCGCGGGTAGTGGAGATCCGGTTGTAAATGTCACACTGTCCTTCGGAAGGACATTGCCATATTTCGACAGAATGATGCTCCATGCCGGTACCGCTTTTGCTCTCATCCGTACTTTTTAAGAAACCCTCACCTACTAGAATCCGTTTCGTTTCCAATATCAATACTTTTACACCAAACAAATGAACAAATATCAAGATAAAATAAGAAAAAATGTTCACTTTTTGTACAACATTTATTCAATAATGAAACTAAAGATTTAAGTTACAAATAAAAGAGGTAAAGGCTCTTGAAGATTTGGTACTAAGCTTCGAGAAGAAGCCTAACCCGGGTACCCGGGTGTAGCCTAGTACCCGGGGGTAGTCTAGTACCCTGTGAGCGCCGTGGCCGACGGGTAGTGCGATCTCACCAAGAGACACCTCTCCTTATCTATGTTCAACGTCTTCCTCTTGACCATGATCTCTCTCTCCAGCCTCGCCCTCGCCTCCGCCAGACTCCCGAGCTCCTCGACAGCCATGTTCAACTGCGCCGTCAGCGCCGCGACGTTCTCGGCGATCTGTTTCACCTCGTCGATGAGGCCGTACTGGGGGACGTCGCGACAGTTCTCGACGCGGACCCGGTAGAGGCGGGCGTCCAGGCGAGTCTGCGCGACCTTCAGGCACTGGTCTTGGCCGCGAAGCGCGCGTTTCAAGTCCAAGATTAGCGTCTCGGTGTCGGCGATGCGGCGCAGAAGCTAAAACATGATGAAAACAGCTGATTTGAGAAGAGACGATTTCGTTTATCGATACCATGTGTAATATATGGGAGGAAGGGCTAAATCAACATAAATGGGCTATTTGTATGCTTCGTAACAAGTTTTTAGTTAACAAATGTCCACACTAAAACCAATTAACTTATTAAGTTGATCTATTTTATTTAAAGTTGACTTTAGACAGCAAAACAACTTTTAAAACGCGTAAAACCTGAGTAACGTAGAGTTTTTCGACTTGAGTGGACTTAAGACTGTTGGGCTACTTAAATTTTGATAACAAGTCTTTTAAACTTTAAACTTAAACAATACGTAAAGCTAAATCAGTACGAAATCTGAAAAAAAAATTGTCAGCTTTATTCTTATAAGTTGGACTACACAAGGTGAAACTGTATATCCCACGCAATGGAGCCTCTTTATGTGGCTGCTCACCTGCACGAGCTCGTTCTCGAACCTCTGCCTGCACTCCTCCATGAGGGCGACGTTGCGCCTGCGTGACTGTATATATCCCACATGGCGCTCACCTGCACGAGCTCGTTCTCGAACCTCTGCCTGCACTCCTCCATGAGGGCGACGTTGCGCCTGCGTGACTGTATATATCCCACATGGAGCTCACCTGCACGAGCTCGTTCTCGAACCTCTGCCTGCACTCCTCCATGAGGGCGACGTTGCGCCTGCGTGACTGTATATATCCCACATGGTGCTCACCTGCACGAGCTCGTTCTCGAACCTCTGCCTGCACTCCTCCATGCGCCTGCGTGACTGTATATATCCCACATGGCGCTCACCTGCACTATCTCGTTCTCGAACCTCTGCCTGCACTCCTCCATGCGCCTGCGTGACTGTATATATCCCACATGGCGCTCACCTGCACGAGCTCGTTCTCGAACCTCTGCCTGCACTCCTCCATGCGCCTGCGTGACTGTATATATCCCACATGGCGCTCACCTGCACGAGCTCGTTCTCGAACCTCTGCCTGCACTCCTCCATGAGGGCGACGTTGCGCCTGCGTGACTGTATATATCCCACATTGTGCTCACCTGCACGAGCTCGTTCTCGAACCTCTGCCTGCACTCCTCCATGAGGGCGACGTTGCGCCTGCGTGACTGTATATATCCCACATGGAGCTCACCTGCACTATCTCGTTCTCGAACCTCTGCCTGCACTCCTCCATGCGCCTGCGTGACTGTATATATCCCACATGGTGCTCACCTGCACGAGCTCGTTCTCGAACCTCTGCCTGCACTCCACCATGCGCCTGCGTGACTGTATATATCCCACATGGTGCTCACCT
Source organism: Leuctra nigra (assembly GCA_934045905.1). Classification (NCBI taxonomy): domain Eukaryota; kingdom Metazoa; phylum Arthropoda; class Insecta; order Plecoptera; family Leuctridae; genus Leuctra; species Leuctra nigra. The sequence continues at coordinate 25,565,369 of OW203765.1, read as the reverse complement.
GCACGAGCTCGTTCTCGAACCTCTGCCTGCACTCCTCCATGAGGGCGCGCCTGCGTGACTGTATATATCCCACATGGTGCTCACCTGCACGAGCTCGTTCTCGAACCTCTGCCTGCACTCCTCCATGAGGGCGCGCCTGCGTGACTGTATATATCCCACATGGAGCTCACCTGCACGAGCTCGTTCTCGAACCTCTGCCTGCACTCCACCATGCGCCTGCGTGACTGTATATATCCCACATGGTGCTCACCTGCACGAGCTCGTTCTCGAACCTCTGCCTGCACTCCTCCATGAGGGCAACGTTGCGCGCGAGGGCGGCCTCCACGCGGTCGGCTTGGGTGCGCAGGTCACGAGCCACGTCTGTCAGCATGCAGTCGAGAAGTTGGCGCAGCTCGTAAGACTTGCTGCGCTCGAGCTCTGTCAGGCGCAGGCTCTCGCTGGTAGCAGCCACCCAGCTGGCAGGCGTCGACTGGCTGGAGATATGTTTCACGATTACTTACACAACATTTCATTAATTTCTGGTATTGTGTTTTCTGTACATTATATTTATTCTTTACGTTTCGTGTGGGTCTTCTTTTCAAAATAAAAAGTATGAGTTGTGATTGATTATGTGATTAATTAGTTTTATTTTACTGCTTCCAGCGGCTCTAATTACTTGAAATTGTCTTGAAGACATTAATGACACGCATGGTTAAAAAGCTTAAAATCCAAAAGAGGATGATGCTTTAAAGATGAGTCCTTAAAAGTCGATTACTGGTAGGGCATGGATAATACATTTTCTAGAATGCAATTTCCTAATTATGTTGGTGATTTATTTGTCTTAAAATCAAGTGGCTGCAGCAATTTATTTTCTAGATACCTAACATTGATCACCTTTTAATATCGTGGCTGAAATAATTACTAATAAAGGCTGAAATGATTTGTCAAATTATCTCAACTCAAAAGATTTTATTCTAAATTTATTCGACACAAATTTACTTTGACTTGATTTCTGTTTCTCTTTCTGATGAAATAAACACAAGAAATCAGGATTACCGGACTTCAGGGGACTTTGTACAAACGTCATTGTAACATGGAGTCATTGTAACAAGATCAGGCCAATCTTCCTCATTGATAACTTTAATACGACAGAGGGCCACAAAAACACGACTTATCGGATATATTAGGAGGGAAAACGGTTTTTACGAAGATAACGAGGGTCGTGGAGAGGCCCCTGAAGACGCGGGTCCGGGGCGCAGCCCCAAAAAACTTGATCGACGCGGGCCGTAGTTTGTCCAGGCCTGATCTGATCTTTTTTCCATCTACCTGTCAACAATGCGCGTTGCCCCAGGTCGGAACATGATGGTGGGCGACGTGTTCCTGAGACCGATGTTCATCGCCTCTATGGCGTGTGCCTCGGTCTTGTCGCTCCAGTCCATCTCCAAGTTCTGTTTGACAGCCTTGCAGTTGCGCAGTTGCTCCTCCATCTGAGCGAGCAGTCGTTCCATCACGTCGCGCACTTCATACGTCAGAGCTACCTCCTGGAAGAAATCAAGTTTTCATTTTAGAGACGTGAACGATGTTTTTCTCTACCAAGAACTTTTACTGTGAACTTTTACTTTAGATTAAATATTGTGAAAATATCAAGGAAACTTTCAATTATTTTACACCTTAAGCACATATAGGTACCCACTGATAGAAAATTAAACTATGAGCTATAAAGCTCTTCTAATAAGATCTAGTTATATATTTCAGACACAAAAGGTTTCAGACAATTTTAACATTTCAAAATTCATACATGGAAAAAGGAAGTTTTCAATAGTCTAAGGCTTAGCTCTTCTATATTTCAGAAAAGGCACTAAATTCAAGGTCACTTAAAATAATGATTTTTCCCAACACCCAAACAAGAAAAATATGAAAACGATTATGTGCAGAAACTTGTAAAAAATATATATATATATGAATGTAGGAGTAAAATAAAATTTCTTCGGCAAAAAAGGTAGATAAGTTCATTCAATATACGGAAAATATGTCTGTAAAAAATAGAGATATAAAAATTATATAATAGAATGAGTTCTTCATTTTATTGCCTAGCTGTAATAATTCAACATGTGTAATTAATGGATGTCGTAAAAGGAGACAGTATCTATTGTTTTAATTATTTGTTTTATTGCTCCTGGACGTTGTACCTATAAGAATCTGATTCAAATGAAATACAACTTCCACAGTCCATAAAATTAATAATGAAACCACAATTAAATCAATTCAAACACTTATAAGTATTTTACATTAATTCGGGTGCCAAGTCTTGAAACTTACGCTTTCAGGACGCAAACGCTCTCGGACGTCATAAAGTCCCATTTACTTTAAGAGTGATCGACATTGAAACATAAAGTCAAGGCACTTATTTGATTGGCATCCAGCAATCTATTGGAAACAATTTATTAACATTATAATTATTATTACAGATATTATACAGTCATAAAACCTTATTCAAAATTAAGCTGAACAGTTAAAGGTAGATTTCAAGGTCATCATTCTTACAGTAAATGGGACTTTATGACGTCCGAAAGCGTTTGCGTCCTGAAGGCGTAAGTTTCAAGACTTGGCCTCCAGGCTCTTTTGGTGACCACAAGAAAAAAATCATGAAACGTACTACACAAATACTAGGTAACGCTCTGTGTAACGTGTCGGGGAGCGAGCACGATTTGATAAGTACCTATGCGTTTGTATAAGTCTGTGCTCTACATGCCTTGGAACGGAAGCTAAAATAATTTTAATTCCTGGCATAAAATTGCAAATATTTCAAGATTATAGAACAAAATGTCCTCAATGATTATGCATAATTGGTAAATCGGTTCTAGTTTAAATTTCAAAAATCACATGAAAGATGGTTTTAAATTTTAGCCGCAATGAACCAATGATCGAAAACGACATATTTTGTTAAGAGATAAAAAATAGGCTTAAAACAGCGTCAAAATCGCATAGAAACGCACGAAATTCATTTTTTTCTAGGGCTGATGCGCCCCGGGCATGCATGAGTATGGGCACGAGCACGGGCCCTCAACTCTGAATCCCTTTGACCTGGTGCAAATGTGTTTATGTGTCACAATACACCATCCCCCATGGATGACTTCCAATTCGACCACTGCCAATTCCAAATGGGATAGATAAGGTTTTCTTTAGTCTCAATTCAGTCACAAATTGCCAATTGGTACCCCAACTCTCTCCTATGATGCTCAAGCCACTTAGTTCATCAGCCTCACAATTAGATACTTGGCTAAAAGACACGTCCATCCAACATACCTACACTATGCAAAATTCTTTGAAGACATTACAGCCACCTTCGACCCATAATCTAAACAGACACGGTGTTTTCTTCTCTCGTTTTAATTTACACCAAATCATAAAACGAGCAATAAATTAATCAGAGAATGTCTCTGCTTCGTTGAAGTCTACTGAATATCTTGAGTTATAGCGTAAAGAAAGCATGTCTTGTCTCATTGTTGATTGATAGGTAGAAGGTATGAGCTATTGTTCGCCATCCACCCACCGTCACTCTCAATAAACAAGAAATTACTACTTTATGCATCCGGAAGTGTATACGCAGTACACACAATGATAATGAAAATCAGAATGATTTTTAAAATACGAGTATCACAAGCGAGAGGTATTTGAGAGTGTGGGTTGAGTCCTCTCAATTATTGTAAATAAAAGGGTAATTAATAGGTGATGGATCTCTCCAACATCTGAAAGTGTCTCGATCGATAAGTGGTTGAACGAGATGAATTATCAGTTCATGCGATTGGTGGATTCGATATAAAAAAGTAAAAGAAAGTCTGCTCAATTAATATTAATAAAAATGAGTTTCAAACAATAAAATATTAATTGGCTGTTATAATAGGATAATTTACGAGTTATTACGAACATTTACGAACAGAGCCGAAATACATCAGCACACTTTTGTGGCTCACTCATGAGCTTGGGAAATTATCTTCATAGGTACGTGCAAAAATTATATGCCCTGTTATCTATGATTATTCATTTTGAAGACGAATCGTACCTCGTAACAACTAACAACATCTGTGATGAGTGAATTAGTTTACTGGTTCAAAAAACTTCTGTGCCTCAGAGGTAGAAGGGCGGAAGCACATTTCAATTATACTTGAGGTGACCTAAACAACCATTAAAACCTGCATTCATCCAATCATATTTGTAATGGTGACATGAGTTATTGTATATAAGAGAATACTTCAAGATAACTGCTTTTTTACATCAGTCAAATTAAATTCCAAAAGTGTGGAGCGCAAATTCGAAAAGATGGACTTCCGGCCTTCTACCTCGTATCAACTTTTTGGTCAGAGTATTGACCTTGACAAGTTCCTCCTCGGCTTCGTCTCTGACGAGGTCACTCTCCAGCCTCGTGGTCCTCAGCGAGAGACACTCCCCGGCGATGGACTCCGGCAACCTCATCACTCCCAGCGAGGTCTTCAGACGTTGCCGTTGTGCCTCCAACGCGTTCACCTCCTCGCCCATGGCCAGGATGCAGCGTTCCAGCTCCTTCTCCCAGCGGTGGATATCGCTGGCTCGCTCTTGGAGGCGCCTCGTGTTGGCGCTCTGGTGGGTGTCCGACGACGCCGCCGTCGCCTCCATGCATCGACGGGAGTTGAAGTCGTTGCTAGAGGTTCACGTCATGATATGAGTAATGGAGGCGCCTCGTGTTGGCGCTCTGGTGGGTGTCCGACGACGCCGCCGTCGCCTCCATGCAGCGACGGAGTTGAAGTCGTTGCTAGGGGTTCACGTCATGATATAAGTAGTGGAGGTTGTCGGGGAGAGGCCTGGTGGGTGTCCGACGACGCCGCCGTCGCCTCCATGCAGCGGAGGTAGTATTAAGTCGTTGTTAGGGGTTCACGTCATGGTATAAGTAGTGGAGGTTGTCGGAGAGAGGCCTGGTGGGTGTCCGACGACGCCGCCGTCGCCTCCATGCAGCGGAGGTAGTATTAAGTCGTTGCTAGGGGTTCACGTCATGATATAAGTAGTGTAGGTTGTCGGGAAGAGACCGGGTGGGTGTCCGACGACGCCTCCATGCAGCGGCGGGAGTTGAAGTCGTTGCTATGGGTTCACGTCATGATATAAGTAGTGGAGGTTGTCGGGGAGAGGTCTGGTGGGTGTCCGACGACGCCGCCGTCGCCTCCATGCAGCGACGGGAGTTAAAGTCGTTGCTAGGGGTTCACGTCATGGATTAATGGAGAGGAGGTTGTTGGCAGGTATGGCAGAGTTCTTAATTAAACGCGCTATAAAGAATTACGTTTTCTGACCGCTGTAAGAAAACATGGCGAGAGACAAATGGTTTTTAACAGACCTCAGAATTTTGCAAGACAATGTTTGGGGAATTTAGTGTGACATTTAGGGCTGGTCTTTTAATAGTCTGCTAAACCAGTAGTTAAGTTTTAATCGGTCATTCGAGGATTGTCATTGGCTGTTGCCATGGCAATATAATCCTATTGACTGTTTAAAAGTTTGCAACGCATTGAAAGACCGGCCATCATGGGCGCCCGCAGGATTTCATCCAGGTGGGGGCAGGTCAAGGAAAACAATATTTCACGGGTTTAAGGGGGGTATTGGGGGCGCGCCCCCCACCCTGCCCCGCAGGGCGTTTTTTGGTTTTTGGACACTTTGAAATCAATTTTGAGACGTTTTGAGGTGTATTTTGTTGAAATAATCAATATTTTTTAATTATTGCACTTTGGGGTGGTGGGGGACATGTTCAAAACTGCCCCGCAGGGCATTTTTTTGATTTATTACACTGTGAAATCAATTTTATTTTAGTTCTTTTGGTTACAAAATGATACTATACGTTAAACCCCATACAATTTTTATGATTTCCTGACATCCAGGGGGGGGGGGGGGGGGGGGGGGCAAGCGCCCCCCCCCCCCCTGCGGGCGCCCATGCCGGCCATTAGTGTGGCAAATCACCGATTATGAGGATTTTAAAATGACCCGATCACACCAACATAATATAGTTCGAGGGTGAAGGAAGAAGATACAAAAGACAAATAGAAGACCAATTCCTGCAATGTATTACTTGTGTCATCACAATGCCAGTCCCGCGGGATGCTGGAATGCGATAATATCTCGATCCTTTCGGTTTTTGGTCACTTTTAATTTTAATTATACTGGTAATTTTTACTTTTCACTCCTTGGCTGTGTCTTAACTTTTCTAATCTGTTTTACGGTCCGGCTCTTTTGCATCCATCCGCCACTGGAACGCACCACCTTCCTTTAAGTTCCTTCTATTTGTGACAATGTCTGACTATACTTACAGATTGCCCCGATGCATGGCTCCGCCGGCGTAGTTCAGAATGCCCGCATTGTGGTCCCTCCACTCCCCGCCACTGAACCTCGTGATCGTGTAGCGATCCACCACTGGTCGGGTCCCCGTCAGCCCCTTGAGCGGGCCCCAGTCGGCGCGGCCCGTGGCCCAGGGGCCCAGGGGACCCATGGTGGTCGGCATGGTGGGCGAGGGACGGTCATCTTCGGGTTGCGGCAAGTAGCAGGGCTGGTTCGTGTCGCCCGCCTACAACAGTTCAACCAGCGTTCAACCACGGAACAGGCATGGCTGAGTGATAACTGATAACGCTCTGAACTTGTATTCCGGAGGCCCGGGTTCGATTCCCGCGGCCGTCCTACCTGACTGGGTTTTTTTCGTGGTATTCCCTCAGTCGACAGGCAAATGCTGGGAAGGTATCCTACTAATAGGCCACGACCGCCTCCTTCCCACCTTCCATCCTTCCCTACTCTTCACCATCATCTCCCAATCATCCTCATATCATAATCATTCATCCGTCGCCATTAGCCTCGCTGCAGAACAGTGCGACGTTAAGCCCCAGACAAAATAAAAAATAGCTAAGCGTTGTTCCGCAACCCGCAGTACTCCCGTTTATGTTCGTGGTTTCCCTCAGTCGAGAGGGAATGGGGTTGTTCACTGCCATTTGCTCTCACTCGCAGCGCTAGCAGCATTGGAGGTGCCTCTCTCTGATTGGTTGGTTTCTGAATCCAAGATCTGAATCAAACTCCCGCCAAGTTTTAAAAACCTTCCATTCCGCTAGATGCATTTTGATTGGCTCTCTCCCGGACGATTAGAACAGCAGCGCCATCTACAATAGTTTTGCGTGAACAATCCCATTGCTAAGAAGGTTCCCTTCAGTATCCAAAACCACACCTCCTTCCCACCGTCTATTCTTACCTATTCCTCATCATTATCTCCCCATTATCATGATAATCATCATGTGCCGTTTGGTAGGCAAGTTGCAGGACAGTGTGACGTTAAAACAAACACTAAATAAAATGGATTGCTGCGACGCCAAGACACCTCGTGGTTCTGCAACCCGCAGTACTAGCGTGGCTGATGGGTTGCATAACTTCCAAGGAGAAACACCTCCAATGCTTTCACTAAAAGATCGCAAAAACGTAAGGAACGCGTTATTTTGATAAGTTCCTTCCTCAACACTGAGGATCCCTTTAATTTGAGTTAGTATGACGTTTTCTTGAAGAGAAAAAGTAACTTTTATCGTCCCTGTCTGTCTCACAATAACAAATCAAAGCGATGCTCCCTAGTCCCTACGGGGCTGACTTGGATACACAACAATATAAAAGTAAAAGCCCAGATTCCAAATCCAAAATACGACCTGTGCCCTTCTCCGCCCCCTCGTCCGTCTTTGGTTTATTTTCCCTCATTTCTCACCATAGAAATATACATCTGGTTTCTTGAAAGACGTCAAATACAATATAGTGGTAAACAGGATGTGTACCTACTTCTATCACTTGACATTATAATGTTTATTGACATGTTTATTAGAATAGGTAAGTATAAATAATCGCTTACCTTCACGTATCCACCGAATTGTGAGGGGGGCTCGCAAAAGCACTCGGTATTCGGTTCTGCCATGATTTGAAGTCTGCTTCTGACACTATTGATTTAGTAGTTTCTTTCCCCTCACAGAATATCTGTCAAACTTTGGCGATTACCAGGGTTACTCTAACTGTTGATACATTGATTAAATAGAGTAGATCCCATGGCAACCAACCATTTACTGAAAGTGAAATGTGATTCAATAATACAATGTCTAACACTGTTAGTTCTTCATAAATACAAAGTAGAAAAGAAATGTATTGAAAACATTATTTTAACATTTGAAATTATCTTTCGAACTTCAACTAAAAAAATGAATTTGCTCATACCCATGAGTAGCAGCAGGACCCAAGAAATGGAGCCATTCTATGTGGATTCAATGCTTATTATCTCGTTATAAAGATAAGAACAGGTTGGGTTAGTGGTTAACACTCTGAACTTGTATTCCCGAGGCCCGGGTTCGATTCCCGCGGCCGTTCTTCCTGACTGGGGTTTTTTCGAGGCTCAGTCGACAGGTAAATGCTGGGAAGGTACCCTACTAATAGGCCACGACCGCCTCCTTCCCACCGTCCATCCTTACCTACTCTTCACCATCATCTCCCAATCATCATCAAATTATTCATCCGTCGCCATAAGCCTCGCGGCAGAACAGTGCGACGTTAAGCACCAGACAGACAAAATATGATAAAATCAAACCGATTACCTATAAGTGCATTTAATTCGTGGTGATTGATTCCTTACATATACACTTCATTATTGCACAAACAACTGTATATTTTTATTTTTAAAAAATATTTTTGGATTGATCTGTTTACTTTGATTTTTGCATTCTTTATGTAAAAAGTAGAGATGGGCCGATTCCGATTCTCGCGATTCCAGTGGAATCGGAAGAATCGCAATTCTCCGATTCCTGTCCATATTTTAGCGATTCCGATTCTTTTTGAAAATCCTGCCCTTTTAGCTTGATATTTGAGGTTAAAAACATCGCCAAAGCACAATTCCTAGTATTACCATTGACTAACACCTTTATACCGGGATAAGCAAATCGTTTACTTTTCACGGCACGACGGTTGTAGTCAAACGAAAATGCCGCACGCGAATCACAACACGTCTAGAGAAGGAGGGGGCGGGACTTCCGTAGCAACTTGTTCTAGAGATGCGAATGAATTACACCAAACTACTTTTACCTAAATACCTTAATCTCACAAAACATGTGAGCAATACCTTCTTAGATAATTGAAAAGTGTTATAGACATGGTCTACTGAGTTTTCATAACGGAAATAAGTTTGTATGCTGTGTCAAATATGACGGTTGCAGTGGCTGGACGCCCGGGAGGCGGGATCAGATTATCACGCAATGGTACAAACGTAGGGCCGTGCGTTATAGTGGTATTGGCATGGCAGTTTCATATCCCGGTATAAAGGTGTTAGTCAATGGTATTACTACTTACTTTTCAACAAAATTAAAGATGTAACACATTAAAAATACATTTAAATGTTGTTTTCTTACCACTTTTTTGATTTTTTAATTACTTATCTGAGGGCAAAATACAAAGGGTGATAAATACAGTGAGGTTTGTAGGTATTTGTGAAGAATCAGAATCGGAGCTAAGAATCGGTATCGGAATCGTGAAATTTCGGAATCGGCCCATCTCTAGTAAAAAGTAAAAACGGCTTTATTTAATATGGCGAGATGACGATTTTTCTTCCATTTCATTTTTTGGTCATACATAGCAAATAAACAAACATTTTATGAAATGATCGAAGAAATAGTTGCAAGTAGGTACATTTTGATTTCTCCAAAACTGTAAATCCAAGTAGGATCAGAATAAAAAAGCTTGATATATGTCGACGTGCTAAAACATGTTAAGAAAGCATAACATATGCATTTCGAAGGCATCGATTATCAGTGGAAGAGTACAGACAATTTACAAAAGAGTAGGTACAGAGAATCGAGTACAGCGTACAGAGAATGGACAGGAAGAGTAAGGGATATGATGTACTAAATTACAGAGAAGTGAATAATTGATTCATTGTTTTTTGTGTGATAAAGCCACATTTATTACAAAGATCTAAGTGCTATTTTTATCATCTAACATAAAGTTACACAATTTATTCTCAGGTCCAGTTACACAATATTCCGTTATAAATAGCACTAGGATTTATCGGTGGTTACCACGGCAACAGCCAATGAGAACAGCCTCCTAGACAGCTGAAGTGAACTTTATCTCACGTATCGGGACATTGTACAACTGGGATTTCTTGATGCAAACATATCCGCGAGGACTTGATACAGGAATGCCAGCAGCCACAAACCATCAGGAACATTTATTGCTTCCACCTGAAAAATAAATAATACAAACTGTAAATCAATGGACCACTAGTCATTATCTTGCTATGTGACGTCATGAATAAAACAGATGACAGAAGGATGTGGGCCGTAACCGTCAAGAAGGCTGTGACAGCAGAGTAATCAATAGTAATCAAATAGCAAATGGATCCATTTTGAAATTCAACTGTCTTTCCCCCACACGTTTGATTGGCTCCCTCTCCCACTATACGGACAGTGCTGCTCTAGTGTGAGTAAAGAGAACTATTATGCTACATTGACTCCTCCCATTACCATTGGTCCATTATCTGAACTAGGAAAATGCTCTGTACAAGTTAATAAGTATTTCTGTGCATTCAATATGGGCTATGCACGAGTTTCTGATCTTCCAATACACTCTAAATAGTAGTACTCTCTTTATCATCGATAGATCAATTTTGATTTCTACCTCCCTACTTAAAAAGCTGTATAACAAAATAATAATATTCAATGTTTAACCTGTACCTCAGAGGTAGAAGGTCCTAAGTCCAATTCATTGATCCCGGAGGTGAAGTTTGACTTGACTAGTCAAAATGAAATTGTCAGTAGACTTTGTTTACGCAATTACAAATGTGTGCAACGTAAAATCAAGAAAATATTCTTCGGGCCTTGTGTTTTAGAGGTACAGATATGGAGAAGCGTCTGTCGTGCGTACCCGTGTGGTGTCATTGCTTCCGCAGGTTGCGCACGTAGCTGGTCATGTCGTACTCCTCCTCGTACTGTCGGTCCTCCCACAGCTCGGGCAGCGTGTCGAGGAACGTCCTCGTCTCACCGCCCTGAGCCGGCCGAGTCTCCCTCGAGCCCGACTCCAGCGAGAACAGCTCCAGCAGCTGCAACATGGCAACAGTTTCGTCTAGAGGCTCGGTTCGACTTCAAACTGAAGGTTCTAGTAGGTGAAGATGTCAAGTCTGAGTGACTGATACGTGTGTGTGACTTGCCTGGTCCGTTCCCATCGTCTCCATGCTGGCGTTCTCGCTGCTGATCACCGTGTTGGCTGTCATCAGCTTGAACTTCTGCAGACTGAAATCAAACAATCTGCAATCAGCACGCAATAGCCTACTAGATCCGGGCGAGTGTATGAGAAACAGCCACATAACAATAGTTACACTGAAAATAACAATTTTAACTCTGACAGATATTACTGAATTTATAAATATCAAAAGGCATAGGTAGCTCATACGCATTATAACACAGTAAATAGTAAAATTAATATATTTTTAAATTAAAGCTCATAGAAATCAAATTATGTTCGATGACATGCAGGACAATTATTACGCTGGTACAAAGAAACAAAGTACCTATATTTTGACAGGTATGTTGCCAAGCATTTTACAAATCAATGTCATCTGTCAGTGGAGAGTTTGCTAAACTTATAAAAGGACCTACCTCTCATATAAGAAGGTAATAAAGACTGAACCATATTCAAGAATAAGTTGATTAATATTGACAATTTGTAGATTGTAAAACTAATACATTCTGTGTGGCCCACTGCAAGGTCACTGCGCATCCCTAGTGCGCATCCCACCATCTTCACACAACCAGCAGCGTGACGTTTTAGGGCATAGTACAGTCTAGGCGTCCATTCACACAGACCATAGTCGTGCGGCGGAGAACGCCACACGTCTCGCTCACCCCATGATCTTCTCTTCCAGCGTGGCCCGCGTGATGAGGCGGTACACGTTGACCACCTTCTTCTGGCCGATGCGGTGCGCTCGGTCCATCGCCTGCACGTCCTTCATCGGGTTCCAGTCGTGCTCAACGAAGATCACCTGGAGCCAACATCACACGGGTCAAGAATTACAGTTGCAACGACAAGGTTAAATGTTGTAAAGCAATTAAATAAAAAAGTAGTGTTGGTACTTGACATTAATTATTCAAAGAAACCTTGTTACTTTTGAATAAAGTCATTCTAAAACACAAAGATTTAACATCAATGCCATATTGAACGGAGCTTTGATTTCATATGGATTTCAATTCGTAAATTCAAAAATTGTATAACTATTTGACTTTGACCTTTGTATTGATCTTAAGTTCTAGTTTTGGACATGGTTCTTGGTTCACAGCTACAACTTTATGCTGGTTAGAAATAGTACTGCATTTACGTAACTTGTTTGATCACTCCTCGCCTGACATGACAGATCATGTGACAGCAAGTCAGTTGCTTCTAGTGCTGACTTATGCAAGAGTATAATTATTATGCAATTTCAAATCAGCAAAAATTGCAAATTAGTTTGAGTTTGATGTCAATATTATATATTTTGACTTTGTAATCAATTTAGTAAACAATGTTGCATTCCAACCCTTGAAAACATGTGTAGAAATATTATTAGTGGACTGCCAAAATAAATGTAGGATATTATTAGACCAAGATATGTTATACACCGAATGTGACGAAGGGGAGACGAGGGCGAGTGTCTCACCGTGTCGGCGCCGGTGAGGTTGAGCCCCAGCCCGCCGACCTGCGTGGTGAGCAGCAGGACGTCTATGGTGGGGTCGCTGTTGAAGCGCGCCACCACCGAGTGGCGGCTGGCGGGCGGGATGGAGCCGTCGAGACGCAGGTAGCTGACGGCCGGCATGTGGCGCTGCAGCAGGTCGTGCTCGACGATGTCCAGCATGGCCTTGAGCTGGCAGAAGATGAGCGCGCGGTGCGGCGACATCGCAAGAGTGTCAGGCGCGCCGATACCGCAGTCCAGCAGCAGTTGTCTGCGAGGGAGGGTTTCTTTTAACACTCTATACTCTGTCTGTTCACACTACCGCACATAATCCGTCACGAAATTAATATTTGATAAATTACTCTTTCAAATAGGTGCATACAGACTGTCATTTTCTTATAATTGTTGCAGAGCATCATTGGGACATTGTACAACCGGTGAAATGAATTCGGTCGCGACAAGATCAAAAAAAGATATAGAATATACACAGATAATGTAGTGGGGTATTTTTCAACCCTGCGTACAAAGTACATATTGAGTAGGTACCTAGGTAATACAAAAAGGCTTGTGCTGCTAGAATGAAAAATTACCAGATATTAATGACCTCTAACTTTGTCTTTCCCTAACTTTCAACACCTTATGATTTCTCGTTTGCTTTTTGAGGAAAGCAGAACATAACATGAATCTGAATGCCGCCTTTTGACGTAAGAAAAAGAACTGAAGTACTCACTGGAGAGCCGGCAGCTTGGCGGAATGCTGAATGTCGGCCATGCTGGTCTTCTGCTCGGCCAGCTGCGCCGTGATGCGCTGGTACTCGGGGTGCTCGGGAGTCAGCACCAGCCTCGGGTGGTTGCACACGTTCTGCAGGTAGCGCAGCGCCTGCGTACACAAGTGCGGCGTTAGTCTCGGTGTTAGGCGTTACAGAGTTTCACAGTTTGTGTACAGAGAACAAACAAGAGTTGATAGAGACCACTCATTTCTAGGGTTCTTCATTGCATTTAGGTGCATTGTTTATTACTTCTAAATATTCTATAAATATTAAAATGTCAATAAAATATGTATACCTACCTACAAAAATATAAAACCTAGTCTCACTCTGATACCAATCTGTACCTCAGAGGAAGAAAACCAAAAGTCATTGACATGTATCTTGAGGTGATATCTAAGAAATCAGTAATTCAGTCTTCAACCAATCATATTTGTAAAATATGTAAGCCATTGTGTAAGAGTATACTTCTGAAGTTTTCAAAATAACTGTATTTGCAGACATCAGTCAAATGGCAATTGATAGAGAAGATTACCTACATAAATAATTATTTAATACCAAAAGTGTGTAATGCAAAATCAAGAAAATTGATTTCCGCCCTTCTACCTCTGAGGTTCAGTCTGATGAATACTAAACAACATAACAAACACCAGTTGTGCAAAGTATCGAAACGATCTCTTTGGTGAGAATTGTTTTTTTCTAGTTAGTTCCAACTATTTGATACGATTAAACAAACATAAAAAATTTGTTCATGATTGAAAGTGTTGATTCCAAAGCTAGAATATGTTATGCATTGTAATAACGTAGGTATTCTCTTTAAAGTGAGCTATCCATTGGTCCTGTAATGAATGATGAAGGAAACACCGGCTACCTGGAAGATGTGAGTGTTGGTCTGCGTGCCGGCCGCCGGGCCCGCATGGGCCTGCTCCAGTCGGTCCTGCAGGGACTGGTGGGCCTGCGACCGAGAGAAGTCCTCGTACAGCTGCTGCTGTAGCGGGCTCAGGTCGCAGTAGTAGTCCTGAGAACAACGCATCCGTTACACAGCCGCTACAAACTCACAGCTTACGAGATGAGAAAGTTACGCAAGTAACTGCATACTTGATTCATCATTTTAAATCTGAAAAGAACTGAAGGAATGTAAACTGTTTACTGTTTAATTTTACTGAGAAAGTTGCACAGAAACCTTGAAGAAATCTAAAGAAGGAAAGTAAAAACTGACACAAATGAAATAACTATGATTTAGGTAATAAAAGGATAATTCAACATAAAAGTAATAAGTATTTACTTCTGGGGGGTTATTCTAAATTCCCGTGTCGTCTCGTTTCACGTGATACGGGCTCACTGCACACTGGAGTGCTATCTATTTAACACGGTAGTGACGCCGTATCAATTGATACGAGACGACAAGGAGATTTAGAATAGCCCTCCTGGGGCTAAATTTTCAAAAGGTTTTCTTAAAAGCCTTAGGGCCCATTCAAACGGACGTTCCAAACTCCCCATGTTTGCCAAAGTTCCGAATCGCCGTTTCAAAAACTCCCGTGTGAACTAAAGCCGCTTTCACATAACACGCGTCTCGCGTCTTTTTTTTACCAATCAAAACCACCGAAAATATCGCCGTGCGGCGGTTTTTCTTCTCGCCGCCTCACCTCGATTGTAGGGAGGTTTTTTGAAATAACGCGCGGCGAAAATGACGTCACGACCTAGCAGCCAAACAAGTACGACTACGTCGGTTCTAGGGTAGTTTACCGACGGACAGTTTACCGAAATCTACCGACAGTTTCCCGACATTTTTTTTTTAATTTTCCACAAATATTTTTTCAAAAATTTTTCAAAAATTTTATAAAATTTCCACAAATATTTTTTCCAAAATTTGGACAATTTTTTTTATAATTTCCACAAAAATATTTTCCAAAATTTTAGCAAAATTTTATAAAATTTCCACACTTTTTTTCTCCAAAATTTTTACAAAATATTATAAAATTTCCATTTAAAATTATATTTTTTCCAAAATTTTGACATAATTTTATAAAATTTTCACAATATTTTTCTCCAAAATTTGGAGATACACATTTCCATATTGGATACATTTTCAATATTTGTGGAAATTTTATAATATGTTGTCAAAATTTTGGAAAAAATATTTGTAGAGATTTTATAAAATTTTATCAAAATTTTGGAGAAAAAAAAGTGTGGAAATTTTATGAAATTTTGTCAAAATTTTGGAAAAAATATTTGTGGAAATTGTATAAAATTTTGTCAAAATTGTAGAAAAAATAATTGTCAACACACAAATGATTACTAACAAAAATAATAAATTTATATCAACATTCTGTTTTCCACGATCTCCTCTAATCAAGGCGAAACCAAAGTGCTTATTATAATCCGCGCCGCGTCGCGTCGAGGTAATGTGAATAGTTCTGTCAAAGCGGCGATTTTTATTTTGAAAAAGACGCGAAATGTGAAATGTGTGTTATGTGAAAGCGGCTTAAGGCCGGGTAGGACGTTAATTATCGGTGGTTAGTGGAATTTTTGTGAATCCTCTTCCTACTGGCTATGGCATTCGTGCCAACTGGATTCATTGGCCATTTGCCCTCTAACTATCGACAATTAGCTAATCCAAAGTTGGTCCTACCTGGCCTAAGAAAACAACTGAAAGGGAAGATTGAATCAATGTTTTGCACTTTCAACAAGGCTCTAAATGAAACGGCCGTTCGGAACTTCGAATTTTGAAACGGCCGTGTAAATCGACCTATTCCAATATACTAGCATGATAATTACCAATACCTCTACTATCGTACTATTACCATGACAAAACTTACTAATTTTTCTTTGTAAATATATATTCGTACAATAAGAATCACAACATTTTACCGGAAAAACATTGTACCAAGATTGGATAATATTGCATATTAGCTTTGTTCTTCGCGAGGTTATAGCCAAACTACATTGTGAATCCAGCCCTTGCAATGTGTCTTGGCATAGTCAAATCAATTAAACTATTACCCACAGAACTTGGCCAATTGTTAGTAATCGTAACACTTATAAAACAAATGTAGTTTAGGAATAATAACGACTCAAGAACTGTGCCCTATCAATAAGAATGCCTCTCAATATTGATCGATAGTATTGGCATCAATACTGGCATTACATAAAACTAAAAGTAATATTTGTAAGTCACTAATCAATCAACTTTATTAACATAATAAATATGAACAATCAAGAATCATTAATATAATCAAGAAGTAAAACGATCTGCGTTTTAATCACTTCCATTCACTCTGGCTCCAGAATTCGTGAACGCAGTCCGGCAGACAATTGTCTTCTGGCCAGACCGGCCTGTAGTTACAGAAGATGACCATCATGAGGAACACCACTGCGCCCATGAGCACCGCATACATCACGTAGTACCAGAGCAGCCGCGTGAACGTGAAGGCCAACGCGACCACCAGCAGGTTGCCCAGGGCGATGGTCAGGTACCAACACGACAGCAACACCGGCTTCATGCACACGGGCACTTGCTGGTAGGTGAACTGAAGCAGCGTGACGGGAAGCAAGAAGTAAGCCAGCGCCATCAGCGCCAACGGCACCAGCTGCCAAGACATGTGGACGCTGTTGAGTTCCGTAAGCATCGTCACGTTTCTCGAAACCTCCATTCCATTCAGTAAATTCTCCACGAATATAGAGGCGTAGACTCCACCCCTGTGGAAGTTGAAGTCCTTCGCATTTCCCCAGCCCTCGGTCCCACCGTAGAGGCCGTACTTGCTGGGGTGCAGGTGGAAGGGCAAAGTTCCGTGAAAGTTGCTGTCGCAGAAAACTGACACGTTCTTTTCGGAGTACAGGTTCACGAACTTCACAGAGTTGTACTTACAGTCATTGCCCGCGTGATGTCTTGATGAACAGACGAGATTCATAATCGGAAGTTGAAGGTCACACTTCTCCAGATCAAACGGTAAGTCATCAGTTGGTGGATATGCCAAATAACGTGTAGCTGAGTTAAGTTCGAAAGTCACGTAAATATAGATTACTTTTTTCTCAGGTAAAGCCATCCTTGCGAATCTCGGGTATTTAAAATAACACCACTCTGGATAATCTTGAAAATTCTGAATAATTGTTATTTGATACGGCTCAATGTCAGTTACCGGCAAAGAGTCGATGATAACGCGGTCCAGGTTCATTGCCCTTGCTTCGCGATAATACGTTGAGTTCAAGTAGTCAATCCTTATTCGAATAGGACAGTAGGTGAATGTGTTGAAGAGAATAATATGAGCTTCGCCATTCTTCGGGAGTTTGGCGTACGTCGGTTCCACCTGGAGCTCGATGAGAGCGGCCGCGGCGAAGGCGAGCCCCGCAAACAATCCACCGATCATGATGCGCTTCAGAGCCGTGCGACAGCAGTAGATATGTCTGCAGAACGAGTACAAATAGGACTCGAGCAGAGGCAGTACGATGAAGACGACGATGTGTGTGGTCGCTAGCATGTGGTCGGGTTCGATGTACCAACCCTCTCGATAGCTCAGAGTGAAGATCATTCGCGTCGCTTGATACAGCCACAGCGAGCCCTGGAGCTCGTACAAGGCCCAAAAGAACGGCAACGGAAGGAAAAGGACGAAGACTCGGAGCGTCGAGCGAACGTTGCAGATGAAACTGTCGGTGAAGAGGAAGCTGGCGTTGTCCAGCCACGTCGGACCGCATTCCCTGTATCGGTTGTCGAGGGCCACTTTGACGCAGATGTAAGTCTCCACCACCACGCTGCCTCTGGGCTCCACCATGATCAGAGCCGAACAACCACAGAGCAGCGACATGATCGCGAGGAACATGGACGCTGTAGCCACGCCGAATGCCATAGGGAAGCAGTAGAGCTGTCCGAAACATTCCACGTGCATTCTGAGTAGAGGCACGGTGATGATGCTGGCCACTGTACCGAATGCCATGAAGTAGTAGAATGCCTGGTAATACGCTCGTACATAATACTCCTCTTGCGGAAGACAAAACTGGTCACTGCCGAAAGAACGCACCACCTCTCTCATCCCCCCGATCCCGATGGATCGAATCGTCAGACCGATCATGGATATGAGGACCATGTGCGGGAATATTGACGTAAGACCTCTCGGGCCCGCTGAACTTGCCGCCAAAGTCACCAGTATGTCGCCAAATAGCGCAATCAATGCAGCTATTATGATGGTGCAGTACTTGGACAGGCATTTGTCAGCGATGATGGAGAAGATGATTGGAGAGATGAATCCCAAAGCGAGGAATGCATGGTAGAGGGCGATTGAAGCTCGCAACGAGAACTTCAATTCATGTTTCAAGTACAGGAAGAGCAACGTTTGAAAACCGAAGTAGGCGAACCGTTGGAACATTTCAAACAAAATGATGAATCCAATTTGTGGCCGACATCTTATAGTACTGATAATTCTGTCACACACCATTGTTGATATTGATGATTGATTACTCAATAAATTGTCCGTTTATCTGAGTGACTAACTCCTCAACTCTAACCAATATGTCAAACTCAATGTGACAGCTGGGAAATGAATGACATATTTGACACTTCAATCACTGCCAACAAGATCACAAGTATCATTCCCAAAGTCTATCAATGAGATACATATCTATAATGGTAATGAGTTAACTCATTACTGCATTACTGTCAAAGACTCTGACTTTAATTCTGATTTCTCAAACTCTGCGCACCAAGATGGAAGTACGATAAGTACTAAGACTGCCAAGGCAAGTGTTTTCAAATGAATTCTGGGTACTTGAGTGATCTTTGGTGGTTCATTCAGACGCAGGAGGAAGGTAAAGACTTGTTAGTGCAGAGCCTCCATCGCAAGAGCACCTGGAATCATCACTAATCCATCTTCTCTGGTGATTTGTCTGACTCTTTAACTCCTGGAATGTTTTGTTTTAATGGCTCTATTATTGCAAGGCGATTCTGATTTCACTTCCTGGAAGTATGGTAAAGTTATTCTGTTCGCTGGTAGTACTTGAAAATCAGACTTGATTATCTTGGTGTCAGTGTCTATGGATTTATGATCAACTGCATTGTTGCTTTTGTTGTTGTTTTTGTCAGTTTCAAACTCGGTATCATCATGTTTTATTAGAACATCACAGCTGATGCTTTGCTGCCTCTTGTCCTATAACGAGTAGCGATACTTGAGGTCAAGTTATGAAAGTTTATCACACGATGGGGATTTTCACGAAATATAATTCCCCTTTGTAACCACACTATTCTCAATACAAAAGCAATGGTCAAACATTATTGTCAGTGAAGACAAGACAATTATATCGCAGTTTACAAAATAAAGAATTTTATTTGAATCAAATTGGGGTAGTCTTGAACAATCAAATTGCTTTATTTCCTAAATCATAGAATCTATAAATAAAGTAAAAGTATAGTGAGCTAGAGTGTCAAAAGAACCCAGGCATTAGTTCGCATTGACACGCGTTCTGCAATGCACAAGTGTCAGTTGTTTGACCTAACCTCCTGCATTAGAGGGGGCAGTAAGCCAGATCATGCCAAGTAATAGCATTAGATAACAACTGATTTACCTCCTTGCAGGAGGTATAGTAAAACTGGAGTAAAACTCTATGCAATTTGGGTGCTTCGAGTCTG
Organism: Leuctra nigra; assembly: GCA_934045905.1. Classification (NCBI taxonomy): domain Eukaryota; kingdom Metazoa; phylum Arthropoda; class Insecta; order Plecoptera; family Leuctridae; genus Leuctra; species Leuctra nigra. The sequence goes on along the minus strand of OW203765.1, from coordinate 25,545,296 downwards.
GGCTGCCAAGTAATGAACGAGGCTGTACACAGGAATGAAGTTTAGTAAGATTGGTGGAAGAGCAGTATATTCTTCAATGATAAATAGATACATTATTTTTTACACAGCACAATAGAATGTAATCATCAGTTTCCCAAGAGCCTTAAAATCAAACAACATACAAAACTTTGCAAATAAAAAGCATAAAAAAAGGCAAAATAAAATAAAGTGTAAGATCATACACATAATTTCAAGGAAGTATGTTTCAAGATTTTGTTCACAGTGGGAAGAGGTTTTAATAACGAGCATCCGATTCACGTTTCTCGATCACTGCAAGCAACTTTACAGAAATCGGATTCCTTCCAACAAATAGGAATGTCAATCAAGAATATAATTAAGAAGTAAAACAATCTGCCTTTTAATTACTTCCATACACTCTGGCTACAAAATTCATGAACACAGTCTGGCAGACAATTGTCTTCTGGCCAGACCGGCCTGTAGTTACAGAAGATGACCATCATGAGGAACACCACTGCGCCCATGAGCACCGCATACATGACGTAGTACCAGAGCAGCCGCGTGAACGTGAAGGCCAACGCGACCACGAGCAGGTTGCCCAGGGCGATGGTCAGGTACCAACACGACAGCAACACCGGCTTCATGCACACGGGCACTTGCTGGTAGGTGAACTGAAGCAGCGTGACGGGAAGCAAGAAGTAAGCCAGCGCCATCAGCGTCAACGGCACAAACTGCCAAGACATGTGGACGCTGTTGGGTTCCGTAAGCATCGTCACGTTTCTCGAGATCATGAAGCCGCCCATATTTTTCTCCGCAAATATAGAGGCGTATACTCCACCCCTGTGGATGTTGTAATCAATTGCGTCCCCCCACCCCTCGGTCCCACCATAGAGACCGTACTTGCTGGGGTGCAGGTGGAAGGGCAAAGTTCCATGATAGTTGCTGTCGATGAAGACTGACACGTTCTTCTCAGAGTACAGGTTCACGAACTTGACAGTGTTGTAGAGCATGTCATGGCCCATGTGATGTCTTGATGAATAGACGACATGCATCAACGGCAGCTGCAGGTCGCACTTCTCCAGATCAAACGGTAAGTCATCGGTTGGTGGATAGTTTATGTAATTTTTTTGTGCGTCAAGTACGAAAGTGATATATATAAAGATTACTTTTTTCTCCGGTAAAGTCATCCTTGTGATTCTTGGTTTTCCATGACGACAAACATGTGGATAATCACGAATATTCTCAATAACTGTTATTTGATAAGGCTCAAGATCACTTACCGGCAAAGAGTAAATGATAACGCGGTCCAGGTTCATTACACCTGATTCACGATAATACGTTGAGTTCAAGTAGTCAATCCTTATTAGAAGAGGACAGTAGCTAAATAGGTTAAAAGGAATAATATGAGCTTCGCCATTCTTCGGGAGTTTGGCGTACGTTGGTTCCACCTGAAGCTCGATGAGAGCGACCGCGACGAAGGCTAGCCCCGCAAACAATCCACCGATCATGATGCGCTTCAGAGCCGTGCGACAGCAGTAGATATGTCTGCAGAAGGAGTATAAATAGGACTCAAGCAGTGGCAGTACGATGAAGACGACGATGTGTGTGGTCGCTAGCATGTGGTCGGGTTCGATGTACCAACCCTCTCGATAGCTCAATGTGAAGATCATTCGCGTCGCTTGGTACAGCCACAGCGAGCCCTGGAGCTCGTACAAGGCCCAGAAGAACGGCAGTGGAAGAAAGAGGACGAAGACTCGGAGCGTCGAGCGAACGTTGCAGATGAAACTGTCGGTGAAGAGGAAGCTGGCGTTGTCCAGCCACGTTGGACCGCATTCCCTGTCTCGGTTGTTGAGGGCGACTTTGACGCAGATGTATGTCTCCACCACCACGCTGCCTCTGGGATCTACCATGATCAGAGCCGAACAACCACAGAGCAGCGACATGATCGCGAGGAACATGGACGCCGTAGCCACGCCGAATGCCATCGGGAAGCAGTAGAGCTGTCCGAAACATTCCATGTGCATCCTGAGTAGAGGCACGGTGATGATGCTGGCCACTGTACCGAATGCCATGAAGTAGTAGAATGCCTGGTAATACGCTCGTACATAATACTCCTCTTGCGGAAGACAAAACTGGTCACTGCCGAAAGAACGCACCACCTCTCTCATCCCCCCGATCCCGATGGATCGAATCGTCAGACCGATCATGGATATGAGGACCATGTGCGGGAATATTGACGTAAGACCTCTCGGGCCCGCTGAACTTGCCGCCAAAGTCACCAGTATGTCGCCAAATAGCGCAATCAATGCAGCTATTATGATGGTGCAGTACTTGGACAGGCATTTGTCAGCGATGATGGAGAAGATGATTGGAGAGATGAATCCCAAAGCGAGGAATGCATGGTAGAGGGCGATTGAAGCTCGCAACGAGAACTTCAATTCATGTTTCAAGTACAGGAAGAGCAACGTTTGAAAACCGAAGTAGGCGAACCGTTGGAACATTTCAAACAAAATGATGAATCCAATTTGTGGCCGACATCTTATAGTACTGATAATTCTGTCACACACCATTGTTGATATTGATGATTGATTACTCAATAAATTGTCCGTTTATCTGAGTGACTAACTCCTCAACTCTAACCAATATGTCAAACTCAATGTGACAGCTGGGAAATGAATGACATATTTGACACTTCAATCACTGCCAACAAGATCACAAAGAATCATTCCCATAGTCTATTAATGTGACAATCTTGTCTATAAAATGGTATGTAGTAACTTTGTCACAGACTGCCGACTTCAACGTAGATTTCTCAAACTCTGTGCACTAAGGTATGGAAGTACGATATGTAGTAACTTGAATGACTGCCCAAGGCAAATGTTTTCAAATGAAATCTGCTTACCTGAGTGATCTTCGGAGGCAGATCTTGAAGTACATCTTCTTTCATCCGACGCAGGAGGAAGGGCAGGACTTGTCGATGTAGAGCCTCCATCGCAAGAGCACCTGGAATCATTGCCATATATAGGCTTTCAAAGCGTCACAGCCTTCACAGCCATTTTCATAGAACTTGTCTGTACCAGAAGGCACCAAGTATATCAATTAAAAATTGACTGAGTCATCTCATCAAATATATTTAGCAGTGAAATATTCTTTTTCATGACTGGTGTCAATTTGCAAAGATTGGGTGAAGGTAAAACTACTGGTTTTTGAGCACACCGCAAGAATCATTGAAATGGGTTTTGACTTTTGATTCTTCTCCTTCTTAGCATCAGAAATTAATGGTAGGTATATTAGGCCTACACTTTTGAAACGTTAAGATACACTCACAAAAATGTTTCAAACTTTAATGTTTAAACGGCCTTTCTCTTAAAAGAGCGTTTTTGAAAATGCACTGTTCTGAGCTCAATAAGCACATTTCAAGTGTTTTCATAGTTCACAGGAAGTTTTTTGATCAGTGTCATTTCTGAAGGTCGGGAAGCTTAGGAGTTTGAAACGTTCCTGTGAATTGACATACAGTGTACAAAAACCTTCAGATCGACAAGTTCTTGATTTCCACAAATATCATAGCATTTCAGTGAAGCCCATAATATCAATTATTACAAGAATGGCTTGAAAATTTAATATGAACTAGTAACTAAGATTTTAGATGTACACTGTCCTGTCAGTAATCAAAAAAAGTTGTTCATGTATTACCTACCTTCATAATATTATGATGAAATTAAAATGTCTATTCGAACAATAAGCGATACGTGATGGAGCCACTGCTGGCAGGAAGCATTTTAGATGCACTTTTTTATTTGGAAGTTCGTGTTTCCATAGGGCAGTGAAAAAGGAGAAACAATTGAAATTAAAATTTAGTTACAAGTTTACTTTTCAGCCGTAACAAACAACTTAAGGAAATTATAATGATTTATTTATACACCTCATATTATCCTCCATGATCCCACCCATGTCTAGTACCAAAGAATCCACCAGAGGTCAGTCGTGTTCCTTATTTTCTCGAATTAACTCCAAACATGACCTATCTATGTCTCCAACTGCACCTAGTAGCAGAGAGAGGTCATGCTGTTGGTACGCACCTGCTTCCTGATCCTTGGGCTGGCTCTTGGGGTCGCGCGACGCGAGTATCGGCTTGCTGTAGCGCGCGGTGAACTGCTTCTCCGTGCCCAGGAAGCCCGGCATGAGGAAGTCGAACAGCGACCACAGCTCCAGCACGTTGTTCTGTATCGGAGTGCCTGACAGGATCAGCCGGTGGTTCGCGACCAGCTGCTTCACGGCCTTGGAAGCCTGCAACCACGTCGGATCATACAGTCATACATCGGTCGTGTTTACCATTACATTGTAGTCTTGTGTGAAGACATGGTAGTATCTATAGCCATTTTTATTTATCTAACAAAAAATAAAAAATGTGAAAACAAGGGCACGAGCTTATCTGTGAAAAGGTAGTCATTTGTGAATGTGAATGTACCGAACTTCTTTGGCACTAGCTACATAGTGCAATACCTAAAGCCGGGATGTTGACCAAAAAAATTACGAGTTTCAGCGATATAATATACCTATTTGGAATTTTAAAGAATAGAAATTTACAAATAAAAAAAATAGTACCTACTGATTGAAGTCAAGGTGGTTGGTACATGTACCTACACAAAATTGCAAGTTTCAACTTCAAACGTGATTCTATGGATGGGTTACAACAGTGACACCTCAAACATGAAGTTTTGTTGAATATAATTCAAAATTTTTACATTAAAAAATAATGTTCTTTAAAAATCAGACTTTTTTTCATAAACTATACTTTGTGACAATTTTACCAATGCTAAATATAACTATAGAAGAAATTACTTTCTAAATTTTGGACTAGAAATCAGACAAGATTGGACTAGATGGACTAGAAATCAGTAGAGAAAAAAGCAAAACCATGGTTATGGAAAGGCAACAGAAGACACGGTGCCGGATGCAGATGCGAGGAGAGGAACTGACAGAAAAAGACAAGTTTAAATATCTAGGCAGTGTATTGGCAAAGGATGGAAAGGTGGACAAGGAGATCGAGAGGAGGGTGAGAGCAGCAGAAGTGTTTTACCAGAGTGTAAGGAAGCTACTGTGGAATGAAGATGTGCCCCAGAGGTGTAAGATATTACTGTACAAAACCTACTACCTATGTACCAATCTTAACATATTATGCAGCAGTAACTTGGCCAATGGGAGGGAAGGAAGAAATGAAAATGCAGGCTGCGGAAATGAAGTTCCTGAGAAGTGTGGCAGGGGTGACTAAGATGGACAAGGTGAGGAGTGCAAGATTAGAAAGGACCTAGAAGTGGAGTCTCTTAGATTTAAACTTGGAAAAGAGAGGCTAAGATGGTACGGACATATAAAGAGGATGGGAGAAGAGAGGATACCATATAGAGGGGCAGAGCGTGCAGCCATGGGTGGCAGAAGAAAGGCAGGAAGACCTAGAACTAAATGGATGAACGGAATAGAGGCAGCCGCAGAAGACAGAGGAGAGTGTTGGGGAGTAATTACAACAGAGAAGTGGTGGGAAGACAGAGAGAGATGGAGGGAGCTGGTGGAAAGAGAGGAGGCTGAAGAACTGGAAGAAGAGATTGAAGAAGTGTGGAGTGTCGGACTTGGCAAGTCGGCTCTGAGATCACAAGTGCCCTAGAACATTGGTGGGATCATCCCCACCCCCTGACCCGACAACAGTTGGAAGCAGGGTCGCGATATTTATTTATTTATTTATTATATCGGTAATAATATGTAAACACACCTACCTACTATTTTATACCAACCTATGCCTATCATTATTAATATTTGAAAAATAAACTAAAAAAACTAGTTTTGATCTACGACACAGTTTCTTGGGCAGACCCTTACAGTAGAGTTCGATTAGGCGATGTTGTCACGTGAATGTACCTTGGTTTTGCCGTTCTTGATGATGTGTCCCTCGTCGAGGATGCAGTAGTTCCACTTGATGGAGCTGAAGAAGTCGATGTCCTTCCGGATGATGTCGTACGATGCGATGATCAGATTGTGCGTCTTCACCTTCTTCCGCAGTCTGCACACAGGAGTTACATCATTTTACTGCTACATCCAACATTACAACAAATATTACAAGAAGAAAATAGAATAATTTATTACTCCTGTCTACATGACAGGAAGGTAAACAAATTCTTCAGAGTACGAAATATTGAAGAGGCACATTAGAAAGACATGGACCATTGAAGATTGGGATGTACTAAGACACTAGAAAGTAGAAATCTTGACAAAATTCTAGTACGTACAAAAAAAATCAACAAAAAATCATGAAGAGTACATTCCCCAGTTGGATGTAGTCGCCCCGACTTCATGAATTTCTTTCTTAGGTGGTGAAAGCGCGAGCGATTTTGCTGCTTGTTGCAGAAACTTTTTTGGATACGATTGGAGATAAAATGGGTCGACGAAATAATTTGAAATTTTAATCATAATTATTAATTAGATAAAAAACAAACTTATGGTAATCACATGGCAGTGGTGACGGTTTGTTCCGTTGGAGGTGCTGGTGGCCCTGATAAGGGCCGTTCGCGACGTTTCGAAGGATGTACTTCCTTCATCTTCTGGCGGTTGACTGCAGTCTTCTGGCAGTCAACCGCCAGAAGATGAAGGAAGTACATCCTTCGAAACGTCGCGAACGGCCCTTATCAGGGCCACCAGCACCTCCAACGGAACAAACCGTCACCACTGCCATGTCATTACAAGATGGTTCCGAAAACGTCCACGACATTATGGTAATCACTTGGAATTTAATTTTTTAATATTTTTGCTTTGTTAATTAGTAATAGGTTACAGACAAGTACTAATAATTAGTTGATTTTTGGTGAAAATGGTATATTTTCTAGTCTCAATCGGCACCTAGCCTTAATAATAATATACTATCTTTAATAAATCAAACACCAAATTAATTAATCTAAATGAACTTGGGCTCCCTTGTAGCGATCATGAAAGAAAAAGAAAAACTACACCATTGTATCACCGTGATTTTCAATAAATATCGAAATGCACTCAGAAAAGTTTCTCACTCAATTAATGATGAAGTTACAGGATAAAGCAGGCTTGTCCTTCAGAACAGCATCAGTTTGACAATGTGCATGAGTGCACGAGACTCACTTGAACCTCTCTATCGGTGGGCCGGCGTATTGCATCGGACTGAGGTGGACGCCGGACGGAAGGAACTTCTCCACCTCGTACTGCCAGTGGCCGGTCAGCGTCGGGGGACAGATCACAAGCGAGGGCAGTGGCGACATGTCAGCATTCCCCGTTGCCTGACAAACACACAGCCAAATATAAATGAAAGAGTCATTGATACAAATTAATTAACAGCATATTATAGAACACACAACTAAAACGGAACAGGTTGGGTGAGTGGTTAACGCTCTCAGCTTGTATTCCGGAGGCCCGGGTTCGATTCCCGCGGCCGTCCTTCCTGACTGGGGTTTTTTCGTGGTTTTCCCTCAGTCTTCAGGCAAATGCTGGGAAGGTACCCTACTAATAGGCCACGACCGCCTCCTTCCCACCTTCCATCCTTACCTACTCTTCACCATCATCTCCCGATCATCATCATAATCATCCATCCGTCGCCATTAGCCTCGCTGCAGAACAGTGCGACGTTAAGCCCCAGACAAAAAAAAAAAAACACAACTAAAGCTTCATTTCTAGGGGGAAAAAAAATCTATTTTACAACTTTAGTTGTCAAAAGTCCGTGTTTAAGTCAGGTAGGTACAAACTCGATTGGTTTAAATTATAGCCTTATACTAAAATGTAAAAATTGCAAAAATGTGCAGATAATACTTTGTATCATAATAAGAAAAAATAGAGCCTGTTCAGTGTTCATAGATCCGCAGATTCATTAAAATGGAAATTAGGTATATAAAATTCGTTCACTGTGAGAATGATTGACCTTGAAACATAAAAGTCGAGCTATTTATAAGGTCGCCATCCAACAATACCTATGTTATACACAACATAGTAACATTATTCATAGCTTGCACGAACTTCTTTTGTTTTATATCAGCAATGCTAAATTATTGAATTGTCCACCCATTACGTTGGCACGTTGAAGGGTCAGATTTATAACTTTATTGAGGCAAACCGATGCATTTTTGTAATGTGATGTGAGTGATTTCTCTTCGTACTAAAGTAATCTCCGGAGCCTATACAATTCCCCAGGTACCCATTAACTATAAAATATCGTCAAAAAAGCAGAGAATCACAGCTATTTTGCGTGCCTTTAAGATGGCGACGGCAACAATGAGATGACATCACATGCAACCTATGAATAAATATCATCACTGATATTTTCAGTGATCATATTCAAAATTAAAGATTTCAAGGTCGTCATTATTACTGTAAATAAATTTTACTATGTATGTCTATATTCAACAAGATTGAAATATGAAAGTTAAAACACTACGGTAGGTATACTCAGCCAAACAAAAATTGAACGTTGACCAAATTTGAATGACTGCTGGTGATGTCCCATACATAACCAATCAAATCTTGTTATTATCATTGAAATGTAAGGTCACCTACTAGAGTGAGACAATGACATCGCTTAGACTGACTTCTGATGGTGCGATCTTACATTTATCAGCCTATCAGATTTATTGAACATTCAATTTTTGTTTGGCCAAGTGCACCTACCTAACTAGCTATTTCTAGGTAAGGTAGGTAGGTAGATTGTTGATCCACTTTTAAACATGAGGTAATGTCAGTGTTGTGACTCACCCTGTAGGCCTGCATGCGATGGAAGTGGTCGCCGGCCAGCATGCAGATGGACTGCAGAGTCTTGCCAAGGCCCATGTCGTCGCACAGGATCCCGTGCAGTTTGTACTTGTTCAGGAACGCCAGCCAGTTGATCCCGGACTGAACAACAAACACGGAGCACATCGTGAGTGAGCCCACACTTTAACACTTTCTACATGTTGAAAGAGTTCACAGCGTTGATAGTGTCTATCAAATTCTAAATGAAAATTTATTATTAACATTATTTCTGCAGACGATGTGTTTAAATCCCTACAATTTACCAACAAAACCCTCTTATTGATGGGTAAGGAAACTATTTTATATCTACAAAATGACCAAATCATCAAAATTCAAAACATTCAAAACATATTCAAATCATTTAATCACTTATTCGTTAGAATAAGTGATTAGTAAATGTTTTGAATACAAATTACATGTACTACATTATACACAAAATATTATTGAAATATGATTTAATAACTAGGAAGTCGATAATGAATAATCTTTCCTCATCAATATTACGTATTGTATTGTCGCAAATTATTGCATCTCTCACCTGCTGATACGAGCGCAGGTCGGCGCGAATGGCAACCGGCACCTTGTAGTCCTCGATGGTCTTGGGGTTGAAGAGCTGCTCGAGGAACTTCCTCTCCCGCGCCTTCTTCTCGATGAGGTCGGTGCCGAGGCCGGGGGGGTCGGGCACGCCGCCGTCCAGCGGCATCAGCTGGATGAGCGTCGCGAAGCAGTGAGTCGCCATCAGCCTGACCGCCTGGTCCTGGTCCGACATACAACCTGCGACGACGGAGAGTCAGTCTATGCGACTTTCACGGTGACACACGAGGGACGGGGAACTGTTGTTGTAAATGAGCTCCACATCTAGGCGGTATGCGTTTGTCAGAATGCCTACTTTGTAATCTTCTAAATCTGAATGGATGATCTTTATGTTTTTAACGATTCAAAGTTCTGGGCAAGGGGACACATTATATTTTTCACTTGTTACTTGCAAAAGTAAAAATTATACTTAAACCTAAAAAATCCCAAATATTCATTTACCTACATTAGTACCTTGAAATACAGTTTGTTCATATCTTCTTTACAATGATTATGGTGGTGAAGATGGCAACGAAAATGATGTACTACGCTAGCACCAACACAAAAAATGAAAATCAGCTAGAACTAGGTGGAACATTCAAGTTAGCGGATTCATTTTGGGAAGTTTAGGTTGGCGAAGTGTGAATTCAGGTGGAAGGTCTGGATGGTGCTGCTTAGTTACACCCTAGCGGCGTTGTAAGCGTAAATTGAACAGCCTGTAGGCCCCCATGGCAGGCATAGACTAAATCCAAAGTCATCCCGTAAGACAATGAAGCGGACTATATCCCACATAAGTTGTACAGCATACTTAACATTAAAAATCTACCTAATTTCAAAAAATTGTTTAGAGGCAAAAACACCTTGACATCAATCAAAAAATAAATCCAAGTATAGTCTTAGTAGGTAAATTTTTTATCTCTTTATATAGACATTTGTAGTTTGTACACACATTTTAACATAATAATAATAATCCATCCCTGGTTCCAATTTAATGGGTCAGGGGGTGGGTATTCCCACCAACACTAGGGCCGCAGGACTCCTGGAAACCGGCTGGCCATGCCTGGCGTTTCCTCCTCTTCTTCTTCCACTTCTAATTGTTCCACAAATTCCTTCCACCATGTTCTGTTCTCCCACTGTCTCTCAGCCTCCAACTCACTCCACCTTACTCCTCTCTCCAACACATCCTCCTTGATCAGTCCAATCCACCTGTCTCTTGGTCGCCCCACTCTCCGAGTTCCCCCTGTAGCCGCTTCAAACACCCGCCTTGGCACTCTATCTGTTCCCATCCTCTTCATGTGGCCGAACCACCTAAGCCTCTCTCTGCCCAGCTTGAACACCAATCTTTCAACCCCAAGCTCTTTTCTTATCTTCCTACTTCGGATCCTATCCATTCTTGTCACCCCCTTCACACTCCTCAAAAACTTCATCTCAGCTGCCTGTAGCTGGTTCATTTCCTTTCCACCTGCTGACCACGTCACTGCCCCATATGTTAGAATTGGCAGGAAATACATCTTGTACATAATGATCTTGCAGACTTGTGGAAACTTCTCATTCCACAGCAACTTCCTCACTGCTTGATAAAATGCCTCTGCTTTCTTTCTTCTTTCTTGTATTTCTCTGTCTACTTTAGCCTTGTTGGTGAGCAGGCTACCCAGATACTTAAACTCTTCCACCTCCTTCAACCATCCCTCTCCAAGCTTGATCCTAGCATGACCGTATTTAAGCTTCTTTCTTTCCATGGACATTACTTCGCTCTTCTCTTCACTTATTTTCAAACCCATCTTCTCCGTCTCTTCACTCCACTTATTAATCTTTACCTGAACTTCCTCCCTAGTTTCTCCCCACACCACCACATCATCCGCATAAATCAACGTTTGAGTATCGATCCCCTCATTCGGCTCTGCTTTCTTCAACAACTCGTCCATTACTATGATGAACAGTGTTGGTGACAACACACTCCCTTGCCGAAGCCCTTCACTAATACTAAACCATTCCGATCTCCCCACTCCCGACTGCACACAACTCACACTGTTCTGATACATACATTTGATCCGCTCAACCAAGTCCTTGCCTATTCCTCTCTTCACCAAACACTCCCAAACTATTTCCCTTGGCAACCTGTCATACGCCTTCTCCAAGTCCAAGAAAGCCATATGCATTTCCTGCCCCCTCTCCCACTTCTGCTCCATCATCTGTCGCACTGTGAAAATTGCGTCTATTGTCGATCGCCCTCTCCGAAATCCATACTGTTCTTCTCGCAACCCCTCTTCCACATAATTCTTCAATCTCCGTTCCACTATCTTCTCAAACAACTTCGCACACTGACAGAGTAAGGTCACACCCCGGTAACATGTAAATATATTTTAAAGTAAAGCCACATTAAAACTCGGCGTAATATTAAATTTTTATACAATTGTATTTGGTTGTAATAGAAGGGTACACTGTGTGTGCTGCATAGAGTTTGTTTCAAATAAACATTTGTTTGATATATTTCTATCTGAATCAGTCTTCAGTAGCTTCCTCTTTCGCCACGGTGTTCCTATGCATTACTGACCGAGCAAGGGCACGACGAGCAGCACGATGTAGGGCACCACGTTGACCTGGAGCCTGTCGGTGATGCACGCCAGCGCCTCCACGGCGCCCTGGCGGTGCGCCGAGCCCAGCAGAGGCAGGGCGCGCGCCACCACGCCGGACATCACCGGCACGGAGGAGAGCAGCGCCAGCGCGGCTAGGCAGCGCGCAGACATGTGGCGCACGGCGCGGTACGGGTGGGTAAGCAGCGAGCACAGAGCCGGAACGCCGGTCAATAGCTGAACATCGAGAGAGGTGTTTGTATTCCAGATACAGGTAAGACTTCTTTAGAGAAGACTGCATTGGAGCAATTGTCAGTACTATTTTAGAAAACATATCAGCATGAAAATTATGTCAAAATTAAAGAGAATTATAATTTAAATCTCATTGTGTTAAAAACTATTGTCAAGTTAGGTAAGTACACCTCAGAAATAAGTTGCACATTATTTCCAACATTATTTTCATTTTTTCCAACTGATGAGCCAGCCAAGGCAGGCAAACTACCTACTACCAAACATTTTTGAAGAATACACAAACCCAACACTACTGCTCTGTCTCATCCGTCTTAATACAGATCACCAGCTTACGTTTACAGCTTGACGTTCAACGCTCGACGCTCAGCGCTAGCGCTGAAACATTCACATGGTTTATCTTTGACTCGGCGTTGGCCAATCAGGAGGCTCAACGGCGAGCACTGAGCGCCGAACGTCGAACGAACGCCGAGCTGTAAATGTACCTTAAGAGAGGGCAAAACAAAACAACCCTTTTGCTTTTCCTATTCACAAATACTGTTGGTTACTTCAAAGTTCAGTATTGATACTCATCGCCTGGTATTGTCTAGTGTCAGATGGACAGCAACCGATGTGTTTGTTGACTATTGTCTACGGAGAATGGACAATGGTTATGTACTGACTTGAGGTAGAAGGTCCGTATGAAGCGCTGGACTGATGACTTCCAACACTTGTAGACTAGAAATCAACTCCTCGGCCGCGGAGTCGCGATTCATCAGTGCCGTGGGATCTGCAAACACAAACCACAAGTCATCACAACACCGCACGGAGAAGATTCACTGCCACGGCACATTTCAATGTAGAAGGTCCGTGTGAAGTGCTGGACTGATGACTTCCAACACTTGTAGACTAGAAATCAACTCCTCGGCCGCGGAGTCGCGATTCATCAGTGCCGTGGGATCTGCAAACACAAACCACAAGTCATCACAACACCGCACGGAGAAGATTCACTGCCACGGCACATTTCAATGTAGAAGGTCCGTGTGAAGCGCTGGACTGATGACTTCCAACACTTGTAGACTAGAAATCAACTCCTCGGCCGCGGAGTCGCGATTCATCACTGCCGTGGGATCTGCAAACACAAACCATAAGTCATCACAACACCGCACGGAGAAGATTCACTGCCACGGCACATTTCAATGTCACAGTTCATAGCTGACATTGCAATCATCCATACCATGTGTTTGATGTAGTTTTCACAATCTTGAGACTATTGCAATGGAAAAGCAATACATATCATCATCTATTCTGATAAACAACTGTTTAGTGATTGGGTAATCTGAGATCACCAACAAAAATACAAATTCTCAAACCCCCCCGACGGCTGTCACCTTATCGCGGTGGTGGGGTTTGTGTTGGCCAATGATCCATTGCAGCTACGCCGGCGAGCATATGCTCATGTGTAAGGGCTACCCATGCCGGACAGGTCAGTAGTGAGGCCCAGACCAAGAGCAGCCAGGGTCGGCCTAACCATGCCCTCCCGTGAATTTGCGGTCCCCTCGGGCCGACCTTCCCCCTCGAGATGGTGATCCCCCTGAAATCGGGTTCAGTCGGCCCGATTCCTCACACCCCCCGGTCCGTCCCCATTCCGGTCTGGCCTTCCAACCAGTGCTGGACTCCCCCGGATCGGGCCCGTTAGGTCTACCCCCTCCCCTTGCCCTCCAATTATGATCAACAAAGTTAAATATAACAAATAATGTGCGCAATATAACCTCGTCGTTGACGCGCCATTAAACCAAACTAATCTAATCTAATCAAATTCTCAAATATTAATTCTTTTTATTTGTACAAATCCTGGTTCCAAGCATTTCGGTCAGAGGGTAGACAATAGGTAATTCACATAATATGACACATGCTAATCAGAACATTGACACATTCTTGTAAAAAAAGAGACGACGGAAGAACTCACCGAAGTTTTCCGAGTCGACGGTCTGCAGCAGCTGGCTGATCACGAGCTCCCACAGCTTGGGCAGCTTCTCGGGCAGTCGAGGTCCGAAGTAGCGTCCGATGGCGGTTAGCGCAAATGAGGCCCCGCGCCGCTGGATGCGGAACTGTTTGTGTGCCTTTAACAGAACATCAAATATAAAGTTAATGGAGTACTAGAATACCACTAGAGTGACATAACATTATAAATGAAAGATTGAAGTTAATGGTGGTGTATTGGGTTTTGTTTTTCTTAACTCTGTTTTGTTTATAAATGACAAGCAATCAAAGTAAGTCCCCATGTTATTTTCCATAAGAGACAAAACCAAAATACACCGGATATGGGTAGTGTGCGTGGCACTCTAGTACTCTATTGGAAGGGATGAAGTGACTGCGCCAGGCCTCAAACCAGAGTCTCTCACTTGCTGGACGATAGCACTACCCAAACTCAACACCTAATTATAGTAACTAACAATAAAACGATCAGATTTGGGGGTACTTTTACTCTCCTGCATAAAAGTTGATAAGAGTACGACGAAAGGAGGGGATGGTATTATGCGAGTGCAGCAAGGTGTATACTCTCCGCCTACTATTAACTCACCAAGTCTTCCACTGCGAAGAGCTCCTCCAGAGGGATATCGGTGGCGGGCGGTCGTCCCGGGCCGCGGCCACTCGATGAGTTGGAGCGTCGGAACGCAGCCCGTTCAGCAGTCTGCGGAACACGAAGCCAAACTCAAACATCGCTGCAAAATGTTGAAGATCAGGTGCAGCCCTCAAGCTCATTTAACAATTCATATGATCACATACGATGCAGAAAACATAAAACAGTGGTGTAAAAAAACAGTTTTCATTTTCATACAATTCAAGTTTCTACAATTTTCCCTCAAGCCCTTAAGCTCATTTTACCAATTCATATGATCACATCACATGCAGAAAACATAAAAAGCAGCCGTAAAAAAAACAGTTTTCATTTTCATTCAATTCAAGTTTAATGTATATACAATTTTCCCTCAAGCCCTTAAGCTCATTTTACCAATTCATATGATCACATACAAATACGATGCAGAAAACATAAAGAGCAGCCGTAAAGAAAAAACAGTTTTTATTTTCATACAATTCAAGTTTATACAATTTTCATCCTACAAAGTACCAGCTTCTGAAATCAAATAACTTTGAAACAAATTGCACATTTCAAAAGAAATTTCTTAAACTTGATATTTTGTATTGATATCAAAAGCGTTCCGACGCTCCGAGCTGTGAATGTATCCTTGTCTACATTGCAAGTGTGAACCAAGAAGGTCGATGCATTACCTTCTGTTGGATGACGAGAGTGAGGATGCCCGTGTAGTTGTTGGCGAAGCTGGTCGGAGTGCTGGTGCGGCTGTTGTCCCCCATGCTCTCCGCCCCGCTGTCACTGCTTGTGCCTTCGCCGCCGCTCGCCTGCAACATGATAGAATTCACTGCTCTGCACTCTCCCACAGTCTACAGGAGTAGCACAACATTACCTAACTATTCCAGAAGGTTGATAGTTCGCTAAAAATTCCCGACTACAATCCAGGGCCCTCATTCACGTACATGGGGTAAGCTAGGGTAGCTAGGGTTATGGCGGGGTAAAGTGGGTAGGCAGTGGTATTGGTATTCACGAAGATTTTATCACGACTTACCCCAGAGGTAAGTCTACCCCAGTCTACCCCTACCTCGAGGCAGGGGTAAGAGGTAACTTTGTATTAACCGCCATTTTTTCAACTTAACATGTGACAAAACAACTGTTTGAAGTGATTTCAAACCCGATTTACACGGTCACATTTATTGAACAACTTCTGTGTCACAGTCTTGGGCACAGTTTTTGTCACATTTTCTTGAAGGAAATTAGAACATGTTTTAAGTTCTGTGACAGAAAGTGGCTTCGTGTAAGTGCAAAATTGTATGAAAAATGGAAATGTGACACAGAAATTGTTCAAGAAATTGTACCGTGTAAATCGGGCTGAAAAACAATTTTCAGATACAGTAAACCATCGTTAATTCGAATTCAAGGGGACCCAAAAAATCCCAGTTCGAATTAAAAAAGTTCGAAATATAAAAAAAAAAAAAAAATATATATATATATATTTTTTTAGTACATACCTATTGATTTGATATAACGCGATGTTGATTCATTATTTTTTGCCTTCAAAAGCTAACTCGCACTATACACGCGGCCAAATGCTTTCAAAATGTTGAATGAAGTTTGAATATTCCCGCCTAAAGTGTTCCAGGGTAGGCTAACCTGTATACTAAAGAGACTAGACCTACACTTCCCCCACCCCAACACAACAGAGAGCAGTTTGACTACTCTCTTTGTGACGTGACGCCATTGGAAACATTGGAAATGTGTAGTTTGAGTTTGTTTTTTCGAAGTTTGTTCGAGATTATTTTGTCAATCCTTTTGCAAAGTTCGAATTAAAACAACTGTATGCAAGTTATAACATGGGCTGGGACCAAAATTCAGTTCGAATTTCGAAATAACCTAAAATTCGATTTATCAAAATTATTTAACATTGTAAAGCCTATACTGAACACTGGGACCATCCACCTAGTTCGAATTTACCCCTAAATTCGAATTATTGAAGTTCGAAATAATGAGGGTTTACTGTACGTAATTTGGGAAAATAAAATTGGCGACAGGAACATTGATCCTTGTTTTACAATAACAATCACATTTTTAATAGACAAAAAAACGAAAAGTGACAAAATACTGATGCGTGGTATGTATTTCCTTAGGTCATTTGTTTCACACAAAGTTAAAGAACATTTGTACCAAATCAACTCAGTTGAATCAATTGAAAAGCCAAATGACCGATCTTGTTACAACTTCTACTGACAGTTGCACTGCACTCGCCTGTATCTTGGGCGTGAACTCCGGGTCAGATCTGAGGAATGTGCAGAGGTTGGCGGTGATCTTGGCGTTGGGACACGGCGCGCGCTCGATGCAGAGCTCCATCAGTCTTGCCACGTGCTCGCCGGCCAGACTCTGAAACCACACGTCGATTACAGCGCTTCCTCTCGATGCTACCGGCTCTGTACTGGACTAGTATTTCATAATAGTTTTTCCTTAGTTTTTCCTCAAACGCTCAACTTGAAGATAAAATGTGTATGAGGGTTGAGGAATACTGATTCGCTACAAGGCCTAGCTATATATAGGGCATGTGCAAAGCGAAACAACCAGCAGATAGCAGCACAATGCATTTTGGGGGAAAAAGCAAGTTAGTAAGATTGGCTGGCTGTTTGTCAGTCAACTATAGGTGGCAGTGACTTCATTCGAATTAATTTGAAAATTGCGGTTTTCTTCTAAAAACCACACCATTTCCTTGTTAATAATCGTTAGGTATCTACCCACACTGATGATTTCCAATGATTTTAGGGTAACAATGGAACTTTAAATGATTATTTACAAGGCGTGGAATTACTTTTAAACGACAATTTTGAACTACACAGGTTTGAGCTGTCAGCTATTAAGCTGTCAACAAAATCAGCTGAGTGTAATCCAAAGATACTGAAACCAAAGAATTTCAGAATAAAGATGAAACACTTTCCCACAAAACGCTCATGACGCTTACGGCGGACAGCTTATCGTCCTATCTTTGGCATGCACTATCCCGATGCTGTAAAGCAGCTGTATCTCACCTGCAGTTGCTCGTTCTCCTCCCGCTTGACGGCCTCCATGAGCGGCTTGATGACGGGATTCAGCTTGTCTGGCAGACATCGCAGCATGATCACGGCGCCCGCCAACGCAGCTTGCGTGCTGGAATAATGATAACAGGTGATGTTATAACTTCAAACATCTGTTCTGCAACCAGGCTAATAGCGACGGATGAATGTTATGACAACGATTGTGAGATGATGATGAATAAGAGATCTGAGATTTCTTCACATCAGACATCTGAGACATCTGAGATGTCTGAGATGTAATCAGACATCTGAGATTGTCAGATTATTTCTACATTTCAATGATAGGAAGGTTGGCAGGATCTGGATGTTGTCTATTAGTAGGGAAGCTTTCCAACATTATGATTTTCCTCTCGACGCACAAAATAATGATGTCACGAAGGCGATGGAACCAAACATGGGACCTCCTTAGTACAGGTCCAAAGCATTAGTAGTAAGCTTTTCTCCTTCTACATGCTCACTTTAATGAGTATGTTGAAGGAACATTTAAATGACGACCCATGTCAAAACATAGGAGGCTTGTACGAACACACAGTGTATTTAAAGTGAGAGGCAACTTAAATAATCCCTTAAAGTGAGCATACAGAAGAGGCTTAGTTAACTTGCCCCGATCTTACAAAATTTAACATTTTTATTTTCGACTTCTACAACTCACAAATCAAATGAAGAGAACTACTGCATTCCGATTAATGACTTTTACTGATGATTTATTGCAGTGCATTGACTGAACTCACGCGACATTAAGCGTAGTCTGTTCCTGAGCTGTCTGCGCCGCCGCAGCCTGGATGGTCTTGCGCCGCTCCTCCAGAATGAGCAGCATCTTCTGCTTGAGCTTGCACGCCGCCAGCGCCACCTGTGTCTCGGCGCCGCTCAGCTGCGTGATCTGGTCCAGCGTCAGCACCTGGCACGAGACACGGCGTTAGCTAAGCTTCATTCCTTCCTTTTACTACTCAGTCCAGAGAAATATGTTGAACGTTCTCGACAACCTCCTTCCTTACATTCTTCAAAGCAATTTATCTCCGTCCGTGCCCTGCCCATACATTTTTCATATAGAGGTACCTACTTAGGGTTGCGCGACCTTTCAATATTAAAGTCAAGCCAAGCCACAAAGTTTGAATAATTCAAAAAAACAAAACAAAAAAATGAAATCAACATTTTTTGAAATTGAAACATTAAGATTTGGTTTGTGTTTTTAACCAGTTCACACACCCTTAATTGGAAAGAGAGAAATGGAAAGAAATGATCCGTTACCTTGCTGTATCGCTCGGTGTCGACGGGTGCCTTGTAGTGCTTGAGCACCGCGATGAAGTCGCGGGCCTCTTGCAGCAGCCTCGTGAACGACACGGCGATCTCGTCGAAGTAGATGCACTCGTTGAGGCAGGCGTGGAGGCGGTCGCGCAGCCCGACGGGACACGCCTGTCCGCTCTCGTCACACCTGCGCGACAGATATTCAACAGGCGGTGAGCACGGCTGCAAGTTCTACAGCCAGGTGGGGCAAATTACGTGGACAGCAAGAGGTATTTAGTCTCCAGTATTATCAATTAGAATTACCTACTGTACTTAAAGAGAATATCCATCTATCGGCTCCATTCCTTGAAGTAGAAATGCATTTCTAAGGATTTAATTTGGAAAAGTTTACTTTTAAGTATGGTAGCGGTAGGTATACCTTGACTGGATGGTTGTCTCGGTTGTTTCTTATGAGTATGACGTTAAGCTGTTAAACAGTGAATATCACAACTTTACAAGAAATGGAGACTTTTACTATTAGTACTAGTATACTATTATATTCTAGTTCGCTTCCCTCATTACAAATATTATACAAAAATGAAAAAACATGTTCTTTGCATTATTGTTCATTTGGTTGACTGATATAACCTAGATCATATTTTCATAATTTTATGTAGGTATTCATAGCAGACCATAATACCTAAGCAGCACAATAAAAACACGCAAATGCACAACTAGAAACTTGGTTTCTATTGGCCGCTAGCTGCAAGCCAGATGACTCACCGAGCTCCCTCGGCGACGACCAGGCCGGCCATCATGCGCTGCAGCGCTGACTTAGAGTCGAGGTAGACGAGGAGGACCTTCACGTAGCAGTCCACGGGACTCTCCATGCCGTCCTCGTACGTGATGCCCGGCACTGGCTGGATCACGTAGCACGACAGCAAGCCTGTAAGAACATTATTTACACAGCTCTTACAACCCCCGGAAGCAACTGAGGGTTTCAAATCCTTGGAATGGTTTCTGTCAATATACTACAAGAGCAATGAGAGAAATGGTTTAATCGGTTTAATGGTTTAATGCTTAATTTCTTGGAAATTTAATTTCCTGGATTTTATCACAATTTTAAGTTGTGCAGAATCTACTGGAGGCACAGCTAAACCATTCACTTCATAGACCTATTCTCGAATTTTTTGAAAAAACAAAACGTAACGCTTGCTTCTGAATGTATTCGAAAATTTTAGCATGCGGTTTTGATTCGAGAATAGGAACCAAGGTTACCAGACAGGTTAAATTCCTGCAGCCTTTTTTCCTGATTAAGGCCTTTCAGTGGTTTCCCTCAGAGTGAGGTAAATGATGGAAAGGTTCCCTACTCATAGGCGACTGCTGCCTCCTTCCTACCACCATTATTACCTGTTCTTCATAATCATAACTATACAACTTTATTGCAGCTTTTGTTCAGCCTAGTTGCTGAACAGTGCAACATTAAACACAACTAAACAAGATGATGATGCTCACCTATCATCCGTGCCGCCATGCACCTTGCCCGCATCACGTTGCCTTCGCGGACGGCTAGCGGAGTCGTCTCGCTGCCTCCGAGGTAAAGCTTCAGATCCTGGCCGAGACTGGAGCCTCCAGCTTCCAGCGGTGTGAACGCTCGGTTGCGACGAGCTCCAATCTGAAAGCAAGCGTCGAAGACGAGGTTTCAAACAACACGTCAGTAAAAGTAAAAGAAATTTTTTAAAAGTATGTTCAATAATTGTCCCTAAGCAGCCTCTTGTTCAAAAATAATGTCCAGATTTATCGACGCAAGTGCCAAGAGTCTACTGGATTCCATAGCTCATGGTCTTGTGGTGTTGAGGACTGACATCTGCTTGTACTTGCATACAGTAAACCCTCATTATTTCGAACTTCAATAATTCGAATTTAGGGGTAAATTCGAACTAGGTGGATGGTCCCAGTGTTCAGTATAGGCTTTACAATGTTAAATAATTTTGATAAATCGAATTTTAGGTTATTTCGAAATTCGAACTGAATTTTGGTCCCAGCCCATGTTATAACTTGCATACAGTTGTGTTAATTCGAACTTTGCTAAAGGATTGACAAAATAATCGCGAACAAACTTCGAAAAAACAAACTCAAACTACAGTAAAACCTCCTTAAATCGAACAACCATAAGCCGAAATTCATCATAAATCGAAGTAAACTCAAGTCCCGCCCTCAGTATAGGGTGTTCAATGTTAAAATAAATTATAACTCGAAATTTGGATAAGTCGTAATTCGAAGTAATATTTGGCCCCAAGTCGAAAAATAACATTGATTTTCAGTGTTTAAGTCGAAGTAATTATTTTGTAAACACAATTTTTGTAGTATAAAGTGTGATTTTACGTATAAAAATGGTATATACTTTTGTAGCAGAGGGTACAACGGCCTACTTTCACTTTACTCCCCTAGCTGGACAGACCAGCTGGCCTTATACCTGCTCTTAACAAAAGGACCCTGTGAGAGAGAGGGTCGTTTCGTGTGGTCTCTGGCGAGGGGTGGGAAGGAAATGAGGTCCATGACATGTTCAATAAATATTTGGGAAGTAAACATTCTGCAATACAAGTGTTCACTGTTATAAAGAGCAATGTGGTGAAGGGAAGGCCTAAAAATTATTTTGTCTCACGATCTAATGAATGGAATAATATTATATCATGCCCTAGTATGTCATATTTGGCCCAAGTCGGAATATAACATGTGATTTCAGTTTATAAATCGAAGTATTTTTTTGTTAAATACAATTTTCGGAGAACACTTGATTATTTCTATCAAAAAACACGACACCCCAGCTGCACTATCTGCTCTATCTCAAAGACAAGTGGGTCTCTTGAAACCAAACAAGAAAAAACAGCAGACAGGCGTGGAGGGTTGAATCCCTGTTTCTAAGAATTAGAGCAAACTGTTGTGACGCCAGTAAGTTTGCGTGAAGAGGGTTATAAATAGTCAACAACTGACCGACGGCAAAAACATTGGTAATTGAATTATTTCATTCTGCGTAATATTTAATCTTATGTTTACTTATTAATAGGGATGTCTACATAAAATAAATATTCTGCCGTCTGAAAAACAAACTGAAATCAGTGACTTTGTCAAGAAATCTTCTAGACCTTTTTAATTTTTTTCTCAATCTTTTGATGATATATAAATGACAGTCAACAATTATCTTTCCGTTTCTGTTACATTATTTATTTTTTATTGTAACACCACACTATATTTACACTTTATTTATTATAAATAATAATTTTGAAATTGATTCATTGTCAAAAATTAAGTGTGTGTTTAATTTTTTTGCAGATAAATGTAATTGCGTAAATAATAGGAGTCCTTTAAACCATTGGAGGCATTGACCCTTCACTAAACAGCTGTCTTCAAGTGGTTATAGACCCTTGCGCAGGGGGAGGGGGTAGGTTTACGAGGCTTATCTTTACTACACGTCTGGAAAACATCATTTTATGAAAATACTTATAACTCGAAAATTCATGAGTCGAAGTGCTTTTTTTTGGGTCCCTTCAATTTCGACTTAAAGAGTTTTTACTGTATACATTTCCAATGTTTCCAATGGCGTCACGTCACAAAGAGAGTAGTCAAACTGCTCTCTGTTGTGTTGGGGTGGGGGAAGTGTAGGTCTAGTCTCTTTAGTATACAGGTTTGCCCACCCTGGAACACTTTAGGCAGGAATATTCAAACTTCATTCAAGATTTTGTAGTGATGTGAGTCGGTAAATTTACGGTCAGGTAAATTTACCGTAAATTTACCAAATAAATTTTACCATGGTAAAATTTTCAAAATTATCATCATTATATTCTATGGAATCAGCCAAGTGCATAGGTCAAAAAAACAGTGAAATTTACACTTTAAATGAGAAGTGGAGGGATCTAGTGAATATCATTAAAATGTTGCATTATACAATGTACCTATAGCACACATTCTCTGATGTGAAACCAAGGACATAGTAAGGAAATACTTTCAGGGATATCAAGCACTAAGGAGACCTCACAGTAAAGTGAAATGTAGTCCATGTTGATTTGTAGGTGTTCATAGGTACATAATAAGTTTTATGAATTTGAAATTGTTATGTTTTTTTAATTACCTATACCAAAGTGAAATGTTGACCAATGTCGATTTTGTAGGTAGAAATATGCAGAAAATGTTCATTTTATTTCATGAATACTAACTTAATTTTATCTATTATTTTATTTCATTTTCTGTAGGTAGAGTACTTGTTAAATTGTACTTGATTTCCCTATAAGTGTTTCTTCATATATTTTCTTTGGTTTCATAGCAGAGAAGTGTGCAAATATTCAAAGTATAAACAAAAATGCAAAAAATGTATGCTTTGTTTTAAATGAAGGTATTATTTAAATTGCAACTTGGAAATGACTGTAAGAGACCTGGGGAAGATAAGGGGAAGCAAATGGTTCTTCAAAGTGTATTGTTGGATATGTCTACACCCATATAATTTATGTGGAAACAAAACTTGCAGATAATATTATAGCTTATGACTTGAGGTAGACATTGTACATCTTCAAAACGTTAAATTCGATAAATAAATATTGTTAATTATAATAATAAATAACGTTTTGAGAGTGTAACAGGGGCAGTAACGTTCTCCATTATGGCATTATTTAATTTATTGAGCTTTAATTATGTGCAAGTATTACATTTTATTAAATTTTAGAGTGTGAAGACCAAACGATGCAAAAAGAAATCACTTGGAAGAACCACGGCATCCCCTTCATTTCCTGATCACTTAATACACATTTGGCACCCCCAAAACACTTTTAAAACAATTATTTCAAGAGCCAATAGCACGATTCCTGAATTAGACAAAAATAAAAAAATTTACCGCCTGACGGTAAATTTACGGTAAATTTACCGGTAAATTTACCGAGAAAAAAATTTACGGTAAAATCCACATCACTAAGATTTTGAAAGCATTTGGCCGCGTATATAGTGCGAGTTAGCTTTTGAAGGCAAAAAATAATGAAAAAACATCGCGTTATATTCAAATCAATACAGTAGGTATGTACTAAAAAAAAAAAAAAAAAAAAAAAAAAAAATTAATTGTTTTTTAAAAATATATTTTGAACTTTTTTAATTTGAACTGGGATTTTTTGGGTCCCCTTGAATTCGAATTAACGAGGGTTTACTGTACAAGCATGAGAATGAAGCTTTAAGAGGGTAATTCAAGCTGGAATTCAGATGTTATGGACCACATTTCTGTCATGTCATAGGCGTGCGCAGGAGAAATCATTAGGGGGGGCCAACATGGGCGCCGGCAGGATTAATGACAGGGGGGTAAAGTCCAAGGAAAAAAATTGACATGGTTTAAGGGGGGTGTGGGGGGCGCGCCCCCCACATTGCCCGTAGGGCGGTTTTTGGTTTTTTGACACTTTGAAATCAATTTTGAGACATTCTGAGGAGCACTTTCTTTACATTTTTTTTTAATTTTACACACCTTTTCACTACAATCCCAAAACCTGGTCCGGCAGAGCGTTTTAAAATTTTGGGCACTTCAAAATGAATTTGAGACGTTTTAAGGTGCATTTTGTTCCCAAAACTTAATTTTTTCACGACATAAAAATATAAATTGATATGAAAGGGTGTTCGGGGGCAAAGCCCCCTAGAAAATATTCTCTGAAGGTCATACATCATATTAGAGCAATTTTGAGACATAATAAAAAAATATTGTATGGGAAAAACCTAGAAATTCATGAAAAATCGTGTTTTTGGAAGGTACTTTATAGGCATTGTTGTAACAAGTTGGCCTATCTAGGTTAGAAAATTAACTTTAAAAATAATAATGTTTGCTTGAAATAGGTTTAAAGAATGAACAAGCTTGTAGCATGGCATTCTTAGAGTCAAGGTTAACTGAACACAAAGTAATTAATTAGAATCATTATGTAAACTTACAATCTTAAAATTCAACAGCAATCAAAATATAGACAAAAATATAACGAGCAATCAAATAAGTTTAACAATGTGCAATTATATCAAGAAAGTGAGTGAATCCATATAAAAAGTATGTGACCTTACCTAAATTGTGATGTCACCACGTAATAACAAGTGAACCAGTCATTGTGATAACGCTACAAAACCAGTCAGCCAGACTAGTTTTCAGTGATTCCAAGAAAAGCATGGGCCTACGTGCAGAAAGAAAGTCGTTTCGCGGGCTTTAGAAATGACAGAATGTCTAAAATTAGCTACCACGTGTACGAAACCAACCAATCAGATTCTTTGGAGGGAAAACGATGTCAGAGGGTATAAAACGTCAGGCTACCAGCCAAACATCATCAGTCGGAGTTTTCTCAGAGCAGTGAGACCTGCCTCGCGAACCGTGAAGCCTTGTGCACGCAACATAGTATAATTTCAGCGAGACAGTGCCGATGTGATCGAAGGTAAACATTAAAATAACATTTTTGTATAAACGTCAACCCAGTAAATTCAAACTTCAAGCCTAATGCTGAGGCAAATAATATCGCATTAAGACAATTTCAAGTTACAAGTGATCAACTGAACAGTTTCAACATTAAAGTCAGTAAATGTTAAAGTATAAAAGTTAGTGAATTGCAACTCCGGGAGAAACCGACGAGTCTGCAGCCACGAACGTCATCAGCCTGAGCCAACTTGATCCAACTGCTCGAGGAGGTCACTCCTTGTGCACGGACTGCTGGACGTCCTGGTAACCAAGGGGTTATTAGACAACATCATCGCATCGCAGCTGAAGGAGGTGACATATCCAGTCATTTCATTCTGCTGGTGGACTGGAGTTCACGGGACACACTACGCAAGAGTCAACGCCATCCACTTGTTTACGCGGAAGTAAACAAACCAGACGACATCATCACTACTGCCGACGTATCGAACGTAATATTGTTTCATAATTTTTGATTGCTCTTTTCACATCAATGAACATTTATTTTCTTTATAATAAACAGATTATAATATTGCTGATTCTTTGTGTTCTACCCTCTGAGCCAAATCCCGCAGGTTTCAGTGGCGCTCAACGTGTGGGGCTCGAATAACATTCCTGGGAGCAATTGTTTTGAAAGAAATAATTGTTTTCTTGATTGTGAAAGAGTTACTCAGTTGTTCTGAAACTTGTGGACACAGGCATTGCGTAAAATTTTCATGTATTTGGAAATTTTACATAGAATCAACCCGTTAACGTAAAGATAAAGCCAACTGTAGATTTGTTCATGTTAGTTCATTACATCTGTTACGATGGCAGATCGAGATGCAAGTTTATCGTCAACTGTGAATTTAGATGATACTGTAGAGGGGGCAGAGCTTAGTGAGTCAGAGGTCACGAGTATTCAGGTGATAGAGGGGGGCAGAAACATCAACAGGGTAGTTATTTGTCATGGGAACAAGTTTGTTGTTATTGATACCGTGGGAACCAGATTAGGCATCGATAGAAATGACCTAACCCAGTCGCTGATTATTGTTGACGGAAGTCGTCTGAAGAAGATGTAAAGATTCAGAAAATTGAAGAATAAGTCGTAAAGAACTTTTACGATGGATGAAAAAGATGAAGAAAATTGGAAATCCTGGGTCGAGCTAAATAAGAAGGAATATGAAGAACAAGAAGAAAATAGAAGTGTCAAATTAGAATTCTGCGAGTTTAGTAATCGGGATTTATACCATTTAATGAGAACAGAACGAATTGATGAATTGTCAAGAAGAATCTATATAGAATTTGAAAGAAGAAGAGAAGAAAAATGGACGATGAAAGAATTTGCTACATTGGATGAGGAAGAGTTGATGAGTATTTGTCACGACAGGACAGAAGAAAATGCGCAGATTAGTAAAAGGGCAAGGGCAGAATTACTTAGGAGATACGACAAAGAAGACGAAAATTGGAGAAGATATAGGGAATACAAATATGAAGCAGAGGAAACGTATTCCAAGCAAAGTTCCGAATATGATGACCACGTGTACGGAGCAGAATATTATGATGATTATGCAGATTCGGAAAGTGAAGATTTGAAGCAATTGTGGCATTGGGAACGCGTAAATCTCATAGAATACGTCCGTGAAGTTTCAAGAAAATGGAAGGATGAACTGGAGAAAGACGCTGCATTCGAAGCAGATGTTTTAACGAGAGAAGAAGAAGAAGAAGTTGTCTGCAATAGGTTGCAATCAGATGTGAATTCTGAGCAGAGCTGTGAGCAGCCTGACAAAGTTGAAGAAAGTTTTTATGAGGTTACAACGCCGCAAGAAGATGTTCAAGATTTTTGTCTGCCCAAGACACAGAAGAAGGAAGAAGAAGAAACGAAGATTCAGAGTCAGGATCGTGTTGAAATCGCTGATATTTCAGTACGAGAGAAAATTGAAGAAGATGCCGAGATTATACTTCCACAAGATAATTTCGAAGAAACCAGTGAACAATTTGAAGTTGAGAAAGTTGAGTTGCAGAACAACGACGTCATCACGAAAGAGCAAGAAGATTTAGACCAGCTGAAGACATGTGAAGTTGTCATTGAAGGTGTTAAAGAAGACGCTGTAAAGAAAGCAGAGAGTCAAGAAAACGAATCGTTCGAAGATGAAGTCATTCCAGAATGTTTGGTACAGGGAGTTGCAGAGGAAACCGTGAACAATTCACGAGATGAAAATGAAGAATTTGAGGTGACTAGACAAGCCTTGGTCAATATTGAGTTTGACGACGATAAAATGGAGACTGTTTGTTGTGAGGAGGATCTGGACTGTAATGTTGTTGTTGAATTGAATTTGGAGGAGGAAGAATTTGTTGATTTCAGACGCAAAGGTCGTACTGAAGATTTGGAGATTATTGAAGATTTGAAGATTATTGAGAATCTTGAAGATATTGAGATTATTGAGATGGTTACTGAAACCATAGTTATTGAAGAAAAAGCAGCAGATCAAGAACAATTAGTTAAATCCGAGTCTAGTTTTGTCCAAGAATTTGAGAAGAGCGAAAATTACAACTTTTGTGCGGAGCTTAGTTCGATTCCAGCCGCAAGTATTACTGAACGAGTGAATGACGAGTTATTAATAACATTGAACGACGAGTTGACCGAAACCAGTTATGACGAGAAAATACAACCCTTCGATTACGTATCAAACATGGAAATGCTCGAAGAAATTGCATACGAAGAAATGATGAAGATTACATGTCCGTTGATGCAAGAATCTCTACAAATTGAAGATAAAGACTTTCAAGATGAAGAAAGTAACGAAGAAACTGAAACGGAAGTCAAGAAAGAAAATGAAACTTATACATCGACCACTGCAAGGAATAAGCGTGAAGAATTCTTCTGGACACACCTAGTTGAGGTAATTTCAATAGGGCCAACGCAAGATGTTCAAGAAGATGCCAAAGTTACATTCCCATTCGATCGTGGACGGATGATAGAAAAACAATACGTCGAGCAGCTGATTCCTACTGATGACAACAACAATGTTGATGTTATGGTCGAAGTATGATGACCCAGCAAAAGTAGGTCACTAGGCCAATAACGGGATTGTGATAAGAGAGAGGGTTGAGTTGAGCATCGTTTCCGGGAAGTAGGATGAGGTTTGTTTTTGTTTTGGTAGGTGGAGGGGTGAGTTCATTCATTCAGGTTTAGATTAGACAGCTGTAAGGGGAAATAAACTTGCATCTGTTGAAGGAAACTTTTTGTTTGTCAAAAGGAAGAGATTATTCCTGCTAGATAGTCCAGTCTCTATGTGAATCCTTGTTTTATCACCATTTTCTCATTCAAAATTTCAATGTGTTTCAAATTTACTTCAGTCAAAAGGTGAACAACAAGAATTCAGGGGGCTCTGTAACAAGTTGGCCTATCTAGGTTAGAAAATTAACTTTAAAAATAATAATGTTTGCTTGAAATAGGTTTAAAGAATGAACAAGCTTGTAGCATGGCATTCTTAGAGTCAAGGTTAACTGAACACAAAGTAATTAATTAGAATCATTATGTAAACTTACAATCTTAAAATTCAACAGCAATCAAAATATAGACAAAAATATAACGAGCAATCAAATAAGTTTAACAATGTGCAATTATATCAAGAAAGTGAGTGAATCCATATAAAAAGTATGTGACCTTACCTAAATTGTGATGTCACCACGTAATAACAAGTGAACCAGTCATTGTGATAACGCTACAAAACCAGTCAGCCAGACTAGTTTTCAGTGATTCCAAGAAAAGCATGGGCCTACGTGCAGAAAGAAAGTCGTTTCGCGGGCTTTAGAAATGACAGAATGTCTAAAATTAGCTACCACGTGTACGAAACCAACCAATCAGATTCTTTGGAGGGAAAACGATGTCAGAGGGTATAAAACGTCAGGCTACCAGCCAAACATCATCAGTCGGAGTTTTCTCAGAGCAGTGAGACCTGCCTCGCGAACCGTGAAGCCTTGTGCACGCAACATAGTATAATTTCAGCGAGACAGTGCCGATGTGATCGAAGGTAAACATTAAAATAACATTTTTGTATAAACGTCAACCCAGTAAATTCAAACTTCAAGCCTAATGCTGAGGCAAATAATATCGCATTAAGACAATTTCAAGTTACAAGTGATCAACTGAACAGTTTCAACATTAAAGTCAGTAAATGTTAAAGTATAAAAGTTAGTGAATTGCAACTCCGGGAGAAACCGACGAGTCTGCAGCCACGAACGTCATCAGCCTGAGCCAACTTGATCCAACTGCTCGAGGAGGTCACTCCTTGTGCACGGACTGCTGGACGTCCTGGTAACCAAGGGGTTATTAGACAACATCATCGCATCGCAGCTGAAGGAGGTGACATATCCAGTCATTTCATTCTGCTGGTGGACTGGAGTTCACGGGACACACTACGCAAGAGTCAACGCCATCCACTTGTTTACGCGGAAGTAAACAAACCAGACGACATCATCACTACTGCCGACGTATCGAACGTAATATTGTTTCATAATTTTTGATTGCTCTTTTCACATCAATGAACATTTATTTTCTTTATAATAAACAGATTATAATATTGCCGATTCTTTGTGTTCTACCCTCTGAGCCAAATCCCGCAGGTTTCATTGTTTTCCAAAATTTTATGTTTATGATCAACCCAGTACTTGAGTCCAGTGATTTGAGCAACTCCAGTCTGCCCCGCAGGGAGATTTTTATTGTTTAAACCCATTTAAATCAAAATTTTGACACTATGAGAACCACATTTTATAATTTTTTAGTTGAGGCTGACCCATTAGGGGGGGCCAAGGCCCCCCCGGCCCCCCCCCCCCCCCCCCCCCCCCGTGCGCACGCCTATGTGTCATGTTGACATGCTTTCAACAGCTTTCGTTTCTCAAATATTTGACTGGAAAAGCATCTGAGAAATCATGAAAATGCTAAATATAAAGTAAATTTTGGTTTATGTCAAGACGAGCAATCAATTTAATTATTTTACATGAAAAAATTAAAAATATCACCACCAAAAACAAGATAAATAATAAATGGTACTACTGAAATGTTAATTTTAATCGGTCATTCGCTTTGATGCTAGCGCATTTAAAATTCATTGAAAACTCGATTAATTAACAATAGCTTTCAGCACAAAAATACACAATACAGCCAAGATAAAATTCGACCGTGATTCACCCAGTAAACGAACATGAGTCGATGAATGTCGCTCACCCTGGCCACAGTCTTGGTTTGTATGAGCAGCGCGGGGTCGATGGACATCCGGCCGGGCTGCATGGACAGACACAGCCAGGTGGAGACGTACGGACAGGCGGCCGACAGCAGCACGTCCAGCTGGCTGTGGCGGACTAGATTGTTCCACACCTGCAACACAGTTTGACTCATGAGTTGACCCGTCACACACATCAGACGGTAGAGAGTAGGTACAAACAATTACTATGAGTACCAAAGAGAAAGGAAAAAGTACGAAAAGAGGACTGAATTTCTTCAGATTTTTAAGTTTACTGTAAAATGTCAAAAATCTACTGTATAGTCAGGTAAACCCAAAATGGTTGAGATTGTTGCCATTATTATGTGAAATTTTAACATCATAAAAGGTGTACACCTAATAAATGGATGTTACTAGGAGAGGGTGCATTTTTATGAAAATTCTATTCCTCTTCTCTCGCTATCTACTAAACTCTACTCACTGATAGGTACTCTTCCCAAAGTAAATCGGTAAGACATATCAGAGGACTAAAAATTACAAAACCAAATAATAATCAATCAATAATCATTGATATTTCAAGTCAGACTGCAAGAAAGTGATCAAAGCATAACTAAAATATTATGAAGCTGTTCATATTTTATAAAAGATAGTGTGACATGAGATCATTGTATTTCAAAATCTACCTACTTGCCTGAATTTTTAAAATACAAACCAATCAGATTTTGGTGACAACTCATGGATTTCAGCCTAAAATGGTTTTATCTTCGCTACAATAAATGAAATGTGTAGAATGAAGCTGCATACCCGCTCGACGATATCTTGTATCTCGGCGAGCGGTTCGACTAGAGCTCGCTGGAACGCGTGTCGGAGGGCGTCCTGCAGCAGCTGCACGCCCCACGCAACCCCCTGGGCGTCTGCCGTGAGCGTGCGCAGCGTCTGCAGCGTCGCACGCCGCACCGACGACGCGCTGTGGCAGAGGAACGGCCACAGCCGGGGCACAAGATCGCTCACCGGCTGCACACTGCGAGGGAAGTAGAGGGTCAAGTTAAAAACCTTCTCCACCATCAATAGTCAATACCATCAGTAGTTACCACATGGAAAAGGGAATTTCAGGTGGTGCAATCGCTCGATATCGAAATTTTTTGTTGAAACTTACTATTTCAAAAAGACTTTTCTCAGCATTTCAACAAGGTACATTAGGCATTTAAATATAAAAGACTCATAAAAATGTTATGTCCTGTCCTGTAGTTTGCTACTCCGGTCCAACAATGACTTTTAATTTTATGTCATTAGAGAATGAACAAACTTATAACAGTGGGTGGTTTAGGAAAATCATTTCAATTTTGATTTCCACTTTATAATATCACCATGAAAATTGCATGAATTTACTTGGTTGACGTATCATAACATGCAATTTATCCCAGAAACTAGACACGAAAAGTATTTAATTCTTTGAGGGATTGTAGTCTAGGATTATCAGACGGCTAACTCGTCAAATAACGAAGTTTGCTTCATCGGTCTTATGTCAAGCTAATTTTTTTATATGTTGTCCCTAACAGTCCAAAGTAACCACCATTCAAAATAAGTCAAAATAAAACCATCGGAACATGCCCAAAAAATTCACGAAAGCCAAAACGGGGGGCCAAAGACGCAAGTGTTAAAACTGCTGCAGATCATTCAATTTCGGTCCAATTTTCTCCAAATAAAAACAGAAATGTTCAACATAATATTGTTAATCTGAAAAAAAATTGAAGTTGACCAATTTTGGAAATTATATGGTCGATTTTTACAAAAAATTTACAAAACGGGGTACTCGAGGCAGTTTCGTTTCTTCCTGCGTCCGAGTTATAACTCCGATTGAAAAATAATTGACATGATAAAATAGCTTGTTCTTTTGCAAACAAATTTGTCGCTTGAAGTTTTTCGGTACGCGAACTTCATCGCAATGTTTTTGCGTTTTACCGAAACTACTTCGCGCGCGAAGACGAGATTTCCCCCCCTCCTCCCACGCTAACGGCCATAAGAAACCAAGGCGAGCTCTCAAGTGGCTTGCGCAATGGACAGTTTATGGATCGCGTTTAGTGCTTTGTCTCTTCATGGGTGATTAATAACACATAACTTATGTGAAATTACAAGATACCTCCTTGGAGGTATAATAATACACTTTTTGTGAATTTATTGATAGTGATTCTGAGCATTAGAAGTTCATTATATGAATTTAATTAAGATCAATAAAAGTAAGTGTATTGCCAAATTATCTTTTAAAATTATTTTTTAGATTAGATTATTATCGTTTAACGGCGCGTCAACGACGAGGTTATATTGCGCACATTAATGTTTACTTATATCACAGAAAAGTGGCAACGGGGTGTGAGATATGTCAATTTATAAGTGTTAAATAATCGGTTATTTTATTTTTTATATTACCTGAAACATTGTCACGAAGTACAATTTACATGCAGGACACATTCTAGTGTAGTTCTTTTACCTAAAGTTGATGTTATTCTGCACATTTAACACTGTACCTACTTATTTTTTTTGTATGTCAAATTATTTTGTATTTCAAATAAAATTTTAAAATAGGAAATTAAATTATTAATACATGCCCAATTTTAGAAGGAATAATTGTTTTTAGAATCTAAAGAATCTAAGAATTTTATTTTTCTAAAGAATTTAAGAAGGATTTTAGTGGTCTTATTCGGATTATTGGCCATAGATTTTAAGTGTAATCTGTAATGTTCTATACTTTTCGGTACTGCTATTATTGCCAGAAAATTCAAATAAGCCAATATATACTCAAGTATCTTATTGTCCCCATGTCAATCATCAAACATGTGTACTACGCATGCCAATGAAAACACGAATACAAAATAAATAATGAATTTTAAAATAATG
Organism: Leuctra nigra; assembly: GCA_934045905.1. Classification (NCBI taxonomy): domain Eukaryota; kingdom Metazoa; phylum Arthropoda; class Insecta; order Plecoptera; family Leuctridae; genus Leuctra; species Leuctra nigra. The sequence goes on along the minus strand of OW203765.1, from coordinate 25,511,664 downwards.
AATTGCTTACAAGCGTCAACAAATGAATTTGAATTTGATTAATAGACGATTCCATAAAGTATCTGAGAGGCTCTGGTTTCTAAGAAAATGTCCTTTGCTGTTTGATTTCCACCTACCTGTTGTAGTGTGTCAACAATGAGCTACACACTACAGTTATCTGGAAATCAAACTGCATGAATTATTTCAGAAACCAGAGCCACTCAGATATTTTATGGAATCGTCTATTGAGTTGAGGGGCGTTGATGTATTTTTATAGTCTCTGTGGTATATCTTACGTTAACAGCGAAAATATTATTTTTATAAGTCAAAATATTATAATTAAAACTTCGTCTGTATGTTTTAGGTTTTTCTAATCGATAGTGGGTTCGCTGCTCTTACCTACGAAACGATAAATATCTACTAAGTTCATTTTGTCCTATACATTGCTGCAGATGAAGCTCTGAATATTCCAATCCAAGGGTGCGAACACATAAAATGATAACTTCCTTATCATGGTGACAAGTCCCTAGAAGGCCGTGAATAACATTGAGATGAGAGCTTGTCACCGTGACAAGAAGGTTATCATTTTATGTAATCCCACCCCAAGATCGAAACATCTGTTGAGACAATCGCTTGCTTAGTGGCAATGTAAAAGATTCTCTCTCGATCATTTCCGTCTATTTTGCAAACTTCACCCTACAATAAGTAACATGTAATCTAAAAAGAAATTAGTCGATATTTGGTTCAACACTCTATGTGGCAGAATTTTAGCGAATACGATGAGCTTTAGATGAGCTTATCAATTTGATCTTGTACTCGGTTACAAATTGCACAAACATTTCGCTCATACTCGACTGATTGGGTGACTTGAGTTTGTAATAATTGTGCATTGTGTTGAAGCTCACTTCTCTACCGACATGTTCTCCATCGTCTCTATCTACACAAGATAAAATTGATAAAATAATACTAACTTACCGCAACAACCTTACAAAAACTTCAGTGAATCATAATGTACAAAAACAAAAACTTGTAAAAAAAACTGCCAAGCACCTTCCCACTTAAAACAATTGAGATCTAAAAGAAGGGCCAAGCAATAATATATTGTTTAAACATTTTCGCACTTAAAATTCGTGAAATCATTTCGCCCAGCTACTGCCGCCAAGCACAACACTAAAAACCTAATGTTGTGTCCAAATTTGAAGAATACAATCTAAGTGAACCATCATTGTAAATTTAACAAAATTATAAAAATTGAAAGCGACTTCAAAATAAATTTAAAATTGAAATTAAAAAAAATTAAAAATAAAGCTAGGCGCATTGTGTCAAGAAGAAGGCAACATAAGAAAGAAGATGACGATAAAGGAGCCGAAGAAAGACAGAAAGTAGGAAGAAGATAGAGGAAGTCTACAATATGGTCGGTGCAAATTCAATGCGCCAAGCTTTATTTTTAATTTTTTTAATTTCAATTTTAAATTTATTTTGAAGTCGTTTTTAATTTTTATAATTTTGTTAAATTTACAATGATGGTTCACTTAGATTGTATTCTTCAAATTTGGACACAACATTAGGTTTTTAGTGTTGTGCTTGGCGGCAGTAGCTGGGCGAAATGATTTCACGAATTTTAAGTGCGAAAATGTTTAAACAATATATTATTGCTTGGCCCTTCTTTTAGATCTCAATTGTTTTAAGTGGGAAGGTGCTTGGCAGTTTTTTTTACAAGTTTTTGTTTTTGTACAACATGTCATATGGGGTATAAGTTTATAGCAGCTTTCACTGATCATTAAGTGTTACCTATCATTACAGTTAACGCCAACAACGTCACTTCTTGTCTAAAGTTTTCTGTTTTTATTTCAATAGTTCCGAAGTTAGTATAACGAAAGGGTCCATTTCTTTTGGTTGAATTTGAGTTATATCAAATTATAATTTGTTAAAAGTTCACAGCTTTGAGTCATGTGAATAACGTAAATTGTAGGTGTATTGTTCCGGTGTAAACCGGAATTTGTGCGTTCATCTCGTAAAACGCGTATTTGTCGCCACTAGGTAAACTGAAAGGTACACGAAAGATGATTGCAAATGCGTTTCCTTATTTTTAAATTCTCCCATGTTCACTCTTTTATGTCAAAGTTCCGAAGTACAAACTCAATTGGTAAAGCGTGCAGGCTTACAGATGTTTACAACACATTTTAAATAAAATCCGGATGGTTTTTGGAAGGCAATGTAACTTAAAAGGAACTTAGTTAAGATTAACTAGCTGAGCCACCTGGTGTTTATAGTGCTGGTGGGAAGGAGTATGACGGGTGATGAAATTTACGCTACCCGCCTTACTCGCCTATGTACACGGATAGCATGGGCCGGCCTATACCTGGCATCTCCACCTCTCTGCCTCTCCCTGTCAGGTCAACTTAATGTTTACATTTGTTTGTTCATGGCAAATACGATCGATGTCCATTTAGTATTGTTGTCTTCTTCTATAGGTACTTGTAAACAGTTATCGAGCTTGCATTTTAATTAGTCCACTGATCTTATTTAGTGATTATTATATTGTTTTGTGATGTTGCTGTGGAAGATAATATTTTCATATTTTCAAACCAGGAAACAACTTCGTGCTATTGCCTAGATACTTGAAGAATATTATTGTATTGCCGATGTAAACAAGCCAGACCACTTTCGTATATAACGTTCGCATCAAAACCAATGTTTATTTTATTAGTGTCAGATTAGGAGGAACATCAGTTTCAGTTTCATTTATTTCCATTAAACAATGTCACTTGATGAGACTTTGACTCACAGTTTGGAAATAAATCATGACAATTTAAAAGCGTTTTATTATTCTAACTTTTTAACGTAAGCATTGTTGGATGATGAAATGAAATTTAAATCTCTCATACCCACAGATTTCCATTAATTATCATGGACCATTTAGTGTAGTTTCTTGTTTATTGTAACCGAGCTTCTAAGATTGACAGATTACAACATCTGAAATAATGAAATAATTTTTACTAAGTTGTAAACACCTAATAAACCTAGTAATGGAGCCATTTTGTGTGGTTTCTTGTTTCGTATCTGAACCATCAAGATCGACAAATTTGCATAATTAAAATAATTAAATTTATTTTAGAAACTTAAAGTTGTGATCACGTAATGGATGCACGTAATGGAGCCTTTTTGTGTGGTTTCTTGTTTCGTGTTGTTCTTGTTTCTTGTTGAGCCACCAATATTGACAAATTAACTCTATTTTAAATAATATATAAGTGTGACAAATGAAAAGTTGTAAACACGTAATACACTGAATATTAGTAATGGAGCCTTTACTGAATTTTACTATTTACTAAATTACCTGAATTTTACATAATTAAATAATTCGGATAAATTAAAAGCTGTGACAACCTTATGCACCCAGTAATGGAGCCTTTTTTGTGTGGTTTCTAGTTTAGTAACTGAGCCACCAAGATTCTGTTGATTAGCATGACCACGAATTGTTTTATTGCACAACTTTACGTACAACGTGTACATTGACAATCATTATTAGAGTCCAATGAGTATAATATTAAAAAGAGTTGCTATGTAATCGTTGAATGTATTCGGATTAACATTTTGAATATATACACAAGAAGGTTAAACATTTTTTAAGTAAAGAAAAAGATAAAAAAATAAAACATTTGTTACGGGGATCGAACCCGGCAACGCCGTGATCGAAGTCACTTGCCTCATGTGACCGAGCCAATTCGCCACACTGAAATTAAACCTGTGTAGTATATCAAAGAAGAAAGGTAGAGCGTAAAACGACGTGCGCAATTCCTGTTTCCCTGATATCTTCACTGTTCACGATGGCAACCGGCGTGCCGCGATGGCGATGTTTCTGTCTATTGATGATCTTCACAGCATTCATTGGTAGTCTCATTTATTAAAAATGTACCAGAGCACCAGAGCATTAGTCTCTTAGAGTATTAGGAGCAAAGAGCACCTAATATACCTAGTAATGGAGCCTTTTTGTGTGGTTTATTGTTTCGTAACTGAGCCATCAAGATTGACAAATTAGCATAATTAAAATAATTAAATTAATTTTAGAACCTAATGCACGTAATGGATGCACGTAATGGAGCCTTTTTGTGTGGTTTCTTGTTTCGTGTTGTTCTTGTTTCTTGTTGAGCCACCAATATTGACAAATTAACTCTATTTTAAATAATTAAATAAGTGTGACAAATGAAAAGTTGTAAACACCTAATACTCTGAATATTAGTTATGGAGCCTTCACTGAATTTTACTATTAACTTAATTAACTGAATTTTACATAATTAAATAATTCGGATAAATTAAAAGCTGTGACAACCTTATGCACCCAGTAATGGAACCTTTTTTGTGTGGTTTCTAGTTTAGTAACTGAGCCACCAAGATTCTGTTGATTAGCATGACCACGAATTGTTTTATTGCACAACTTTACGTACAACGTGTACATTGACAATCATTACTAGAGTCCAATGAGTATAATATTAAAAAGAGTAGCTATGTAATCGTTGAATGTATTCGGATTAACATTTTGAATATATACACAAGAAGGTTAAACATTTTTTAAGTAAATAAAAAGATAAAAAATAAAACGTTTGTTACGGGGATCGAACCCGGCAACGCCGTGATCGAAGTCACTTGCCTCATGTGACCGAGCCAATTCGCCACACTGAAATATAAACCTGTGTAGTATATCAAAGAAGAAAGGTGGAGCGTAAAACGACGTGCGCAATTCCTGATTCCCTGATATCTTCAGTGTTCACGATGGCAACTGGCGTGCCGCGATTGCGATGTTTCGGTCTATTGATGATCTTCACAGCATCCCTGGACCTCTCATTTGAATATATATCCATGAAGGTATCATCGCTTATACAAATTAAAAAATAATATATGAAAAAAAAAGTTTTCCGGGATCGGGAATCGAACGTGTTATGCAGATGTCGAAGCCAGCTGCCTTCCTAACATGAGCTATCAGTCCGATGGGAATTAGAGCCGCTGTTTAGTGTATCAAAGAAGAAGGGCGGAACGTAAATATTGATAATTTTCCCACTTCCGGTTTAAATTTATTGATTTTTCTTGAAGTGGAGTGTCTAGCAATACATTGTCTTTATTGTTGCCAAATTTCAAAACTCTCGATGGACCCGTTTGACTTTTAAAATATTTAAAATTTAAAATTGTAATAACTTCACTTCCGGTCAAAATGTTTCAGATTTTCTTTCAAAGGGCACTGCTATAAATATGACTCTATGTCTCTGCCAAATTTCAACTCTCTAACCGTTCAACCTGTGGAGAGGGGCAAACAAATTGACCGTGCCTAACTAACTAACTAACTAACTAACATGAAAGTCAATCCTTGCATGTTTGAGGCCCAAAATTCACCCCGAAGGGATGATCGCAGCACTTTGATATTTGGTTAGGTGTTGTCAGGTGGCTAAATATACCCGATAACCATGGTTTTCAACTTTCATTTCTAAATGCTTGCATGCGTACTGACACCCCGAAATCGGGCCCGAAGCGCTTGCAGTATAAGTCTGGTAGTAGCTCGCACGTTGTATTAGAGCGGTGCTTGGCAGCGTCGAGCTAGCGCCCGACTAGATTTATCTTTTTCCAAACATATACAAACAAAATTAGTGGAAATTTAGTGACTCTTTCACTTAGTGACGGTGTATTTAATCATAGGGACGGTAACCCAAAGGATCTGGATTCGAATCCCAGTCGGGATGCGCGTTTTTATTTCGCAGGTTCCTTCTTAATATTTGGATTGACTATCATTTCAGCACTTACGAATAATTATGTAATTAGCAGATTCTCGATTTCTCGCAAAGAAATACTTCACACTCATTTTAAATGGAACGCACTCATTTAAATAAATATTAAACAATACTATACTCCAATAATTAAAACAATTACACAATGCGTCATTTTGAAATAATGGGTTAAACAATTTTAATGCTGATATTGAAATCTTCTTCAATACATTCTAACTAACAAACTTTCAATAAAAAGAAATGACTGTATACATAATAAGAAAAAAACACAGAAGATTCGAAACAGTTGACAAGATATGAAATATGATTTTTACTGAATCCCTCAGTTAGGTGAATGTTAATAAATACCAACTGCAATGTGAAAAGATTTTCCTCGAGTGGGACTCGAACCCACGACCTTCCGATATCCAGTCAGATGCTCTACCTAGAGCATCTAACTGCATCTGACTGCATCTGACTGAGCATCTACTGCATCTGAGCATCTGAGCATCTGACTGGATATCGGAAGGTCGTGGGTTCGAGTCCCACTCGAGGAAAATCTTTTCACATTGCAGTTGGTATTTATTGACAAGATAGTTTGAGAGTTACTGGTGATATAATAAATACTAATAGTAATTAATGTTGAAGAACATGTAGGTGTAATAATAAGTTATTTGATGATTTGGATATATAGTTTCTATAAGTAGAATAATATTTGTGATTAAAACAACATGACTGAGTGACGAAACACTGAGCGACGCAAGCCACTTGACAGCTCGCCTTGGGTTCTTATGGCTGTTAGCGTGGGAGGAAGGGGGGAAATCTCGTCTTCGCGCGCGAAGTAGTTTCGGTAAAACGCAAAAACTTTGCGATGAAGTTCGCGTACCGAAAAACTTCAAGCGACAAATTTGTTTGCAAAAGAACAAGCTATTTTATCATGTAAATTATTTTTCAATCGGAGTTGTAACTCGGACGCAGGAAGAAACGAAACTGCCTCGAGTACCCCGTTTTGTAAATTTTTTGTAAAAATCGACCATATAATTTCCAAAATTGGTCAACTTCAATTTTTTTTCAGATTAACAATATTATGTTGAACATTTCTGTTTTTGTTTGGAGAAAATTGGACCGAAATTGAATGATCTGCAGCAGTTTTAACACTTGCGTCTTTGGCCCCCCGTTTTGGCTTTCGTGAATTTTTTGGGCATGTTCCGATGGTTTTATTTTGACTTATTTTGAATGGTGGTTACTTTGGACTGTTAGGAACAACATATAAAAAAATTAGCTTGACATAAGACCGATGAAGCAAAATGGCCTATTTCATTTTGATATTCTTCGACTATTGTGTATGTCATGGTTATAGTAAACAAAAAAGTATGAACATCTGAGACCATGGCGCGATTGATCGCCCCACCCAACTAAACCTTCTAAACCTGCATCTCTGCACGAGCGTACCCCAGCGTGGTGCCGTTGTCGATGAGGATGGCCGCGAGGAGACTCATGAAGCTGTTGCAGGCGGCGGCCAGCTCGTCCTGGTCGAGCAGGAGGTCCCAGAGCCGCTGCACGGTCGGCGCCACCTGCAGCGGCAGGCAGCGGCCCACGTGCGGCGCCACGGGGATCAGCGCCGAGGCCGCCACCCGCGCCGACGTCGTCCATCGGGTCCGACAGTGCGGCGAGGACGTGCGGAAACACGGCCGGCAGCAGCGTGCTCACGCACTCCTGTAACAAGGTCGGAAGTCACGTCCAAGCTGATGATGCAGAAGGGTCTAGTGGATGTAGTTCTTGAACCATTATGGCAATAGGCAGCGTGTTTAGACTACAGATAGCGCTGCAAAAAATACATACAGAGCCACCTAAGCTGTGGGAAGGAAGCTTACCTTTGGCAAGGCGTCCAAGTCGCTGCAGTTATACGTTATGTTGCTGCACATATTAAGCATTATCACTCCTTAAAATTTACACAAGTTTATCTAATGTTTATTCGCCTACAAAATATTAATAATATTTAGTGTTCCCAATTTCACTGAATCTGATCACAATAGTAATTTGCGCGACTTGGTTCTGATTCCGAAATCTTTTGAGTACATTTGTTGATATTTGATCGGTTGCTAGGTCACGGCCAATGAGAAATGAAACAGTTAAAGATCATTACCACAAATGTTGCTTATTTCTTTCACTCGTGGCGCTGGGGGTATGAACTCTCGGTGCCCATTGACAATTACACTGTAAGGGTGAATTTCAAGCAACTTACTATAGTAATTTCAACTTGAGGGATGTGTCACAAAAAGGTTAAAATATTCTTGTTTCCATTACATAGTGTACAATGTCAACGTCAAACTAAAATTTTCATTAAGAAAAATAAAAAGTGCATTCGCACAGGTGTCCTAGATACTAGATGGGCAACAAAAATAAAAAATAAATTCAAATTTACTAATTTTCATCTTCAAATATAACTTTTCTGCAATCATTGAAATTTTAGCAAACACCAAAATGCCTAATATTCTACTATGAATATGTACCTAAAGACCTATATGGCTGATTTCCTAAATTTTTAGACAAATATAATTACAAATCTGTAACATTAATTAGCTTTCAAAAACAAATCACATTAAAAAATAAAATCCAAAAATCCAAAAAGAGAAAATATTACTTTTTTCATTTTTGCAAAGTTTACATAAATGATACCTTCCTCATAACTATTTAGTATGACTCTGTTTACACCGCCTGTTACCCACCTGCTTGACTGCTAGGAGGTATTTGATGCCGAGAAGACCCCCGTGCCGAGCCTCCCACTCCTTCTGCTCCAGGAGTTGGAGCAGGACTCTCAGCACTCCCTGCACTCCCTCCTCCGACATCAGGTTCAGCACCGACCCTGTCAATCAATCACACGTTGAGACAAGACTGCGTCGTCAGCTGTCAGCCAATTACACCTTGATCATTGCCTAGATCAACTTGTTGGCTAATAATTTGATTAACTGTCAGTACTAAATAAGATTTTGCACCATGAAGGAGGAGGAATTGGTCATATACATTTACAGAATGACTCCTCATATATTTTAAATTGTAGGTAGTACAAAGAAAAATGTACTTGTAACATTTAATCTAGGTAATTGGCCGAAGAAATGTGAAGAATAAGGTAACTAAGTTTACTTGAAGTTAAGATATAGATTCAGGCAAATGTAATAAATGATAGATATCATTGTGCTATTTATTTTTGTACAAATACCACCTGCGGTCGGTGAAAGGGAAAGATGAACCCGCTCTAGCATGGGCCGCCCTATACCTAACCATGTTAAACTGGGTTCATCTTTGCCTGTCTCCGACCTTACTTTCATTTCATACTTTTTAATCCATAAATACATTCAGAAGAACATAAATAGGCGTCATTGTTTTCACTTGCCATTTTTTAAACCAGAAGTGTCGCTTTAAAATTATTATTCGGTCTAGATGGAAGCAATCAGAAACTCACCCAGCGCCTGCGCACATGTCTCTCTGACAGGCGCCACCACCTGGTCCGAGACGAAGTCGCCGAACCTGTCCAGCGCGAGGACGCACAACAGACGCAGCGCGACGTCCTCGAGCCACGCCAGGTGCAGTCGGTCCATGTCGGCGTAGCTGGCGTGCGCAGGCTTCCCCGCGCCGGCTCCGTGCAGCCGCACCACCTCGCGCAGCGCCGTCGCGCAGCCGTGGCGCGTCTCCCAGCTGGCGCTGAACAGGTCGGTGCAAAGCCGGTCGCAGAACGACTCCAGCGGCCAATCAACACCCTGGACAGGACACACACGTTACAGAAGGGCCTTTCAATATTTCCAGATGCATTTTTTGCATTAAATTGGCAGTTGGTTTTAGAAAATAAAGCTCATAATGAAATTTAGCTCCTGTAATAATGTGTTAATAGCTAAGTATTACAAAAAATGTACACTTGGCACAATTAAAATGATCATAAATCTGATTGACTAAAAAATATTAGATGGCTCCATCAGAAGTCAGTCCAAGCGATCTCCATGTCTCACTCTAGTAGATGACCTTACATTTCAATGACAATAGCAGGCATTGATTGTTACGGAACATGACCAGCAGTCATTCAAATTTGTTAACCGATAATATTTTATTTGTCCAAGTCACTACGTAATTGTAATTTGCATACTAGTCACAAAAAGATAAAAATAGTGTAAAATAATCAATTGCAAAATAAGTAATAACATGAACTGTCAATTTAACAAACAAATATAATAAATGTAAACAAATATTAAAATATTTTGCAAAACTAGGTATATTGATTTTAAAATAAAGAGTACCTAGTGCAGAATAGGGTCAAGTGAAGTGAGGTTTAGATTTTAGAATAATAAATATTTTATGAAAGTTGAGATGTTGTTGAAGAAAGATGTGGTATTATTTTTGTTGTGTGATGAATAGTTTTCAAGGAACGAATTTACAAAGCTTGGTAGATTGTAGCTGTCCATGAAACACAATTTGATGTCACACGCCGAGTCGGGCCGTATGGATACTGTTAGCCAGAGCTGGTCTATGCATCCCGTAACACAGGGAACACGGCGTGTGACGTACAGCTTGTTTTTGCAGAGAAGTGAAATGTCGAAAACAAATAAATTATAATTATGGGAAATATATGAATTCAAAAATATAATACAATTTCAAATTGCTCTTTGAGGCTATTCTGTATATAAACAAAATATAATTTCAACATTCACCTATTCCCCATTGCACAATACCGGTTGGGTGAGTGGTAACGCTCTGAACTTGTATTCCGGAGGCCCGGGTTCGATTCCCGCGGCCGTCCTTCCTGACTGGAGTTTTTTCGTGGTTTTCCCTCAGTCGAAAGGCAAATGCTGGGAAGGTACCCTACTAATAGGCCACGACCACCTCCTTCCCACCTTCCATCCTTACCTACTCTTCACCATCATCTCCCAATCATCATCATAATCATTCATCCGTCGCCATTAGCCTCGCTGCAGAACAGTGCGACGTTAAACCCCAGACAAAAAAAAGACATACTAAAAATAGGGATATTGATGGTCTATATATTAAGTTTATTATAAGTTTAAAAGCCGTGGGTCACAACTCACAATCATTTGCATGTCGTTGTCCTGGATGAGTTGCTTCATTATCCTTATCCTGGCCAGTGATAACTTAGTAGGTTACACGCAGTATTGTTAGTTATTACGTACTTACTTTCCATTTCTAACGCAATAATTAATGTCTTTTTTATCTCCCTTCCTTTCTAGGTACCTATGCTTTTTGTTTACGCTGATAATATTATCAATTCCCGGCCGACTATGGTAATCAATAGTTAATTGTATGGTTAACTGGATATGATTAACAAGCACGTGCAATGTAATTGACTTGTGCTATTTGAATACGATATTTTTCATTATTATTAAAAGGATGATAATATTGACTTAAGGTAAATTTACAAATTAATTTCGATTTGGAAAGTTCGAAAAAGGTAAAAGAAAAACATAGTCCTGGAACTACGAACTGCATTGATTCGAATGTCACACAATTGTGATTCAAACGCTCGGCCGTTGGAGGAAATTGAGAGAGAAAATGTGTTTCAAAAGTGGGTGTACACTGTACCTAGGAAATTTCGGATACAATTGGAGGCCGAACCCGTTAACCAATTGATCTCAAATTTTACAAGTGTGTTGTTCCAGGATGAACTTACGGTTATTACTTCGCACATTTTTTAAATTAAATTTTATACGGCACCCAGCGAGACAAGAAAATAGCTAATTTTTCACCAAAAATCAACTAATTATTACTAATTAACAAAACAATAAAATGAAAAATGTACCAAGTGATAACCATAAGTTTGTACTTAAATTTAATCATGATTAAAATTTCAAATCATTTTGTCAAACCAATTCGTCTCCAATTGTATCCAAAATAGTGTTGCAAAGAGCATCAAAATCACACGAGCTTTCACTACCTTCAGATATCTATGTGTCTATGTGATAGTGAAGCATAGATAATTATATAGGGAAAAAGAAACTAGCTGAATATTTTTAGGTATCAGAACCATTAGGAGGCCAATTCTTGAGAATACACATTTTGAAACCGTTTGCGTTTCATTGTTTAAAACTTTGACATTTTGCAATTTTGAGACCAACGTTTTAACAACTATTGCAAACTTCAGCCATATCGTCCAATTGATTAAAACTTTACAAACTTCCGATTGGTAGAGCCAGTTTTAAATGGTGATGCGCGAATTCGCGAATTGTTCTGATTGCACTATTTTTTTCTACTAAAATCCATTTCATTGTGTATAGATCCCAAATCTACCATTTTTACATCGCGAATAAAAACGAAATCCAACCCTGATCGCGATATTCAACATTTTCCGCGAAATGACCACGAAATAAAGGGTTTCTATTAAAATTACTGCTTTTATCCCCCCAACAGGTCACACAACAACAAACGAAACCAGTTTCTTTCCATGTGCTACTCACTCAACCCCCTCCCCCTCGCCAGACACTTTGCTACCCACCATCAAAGTGAACCAGACCAGTCTAACCAGTTGATGATGCCTCCAGGCTGCTTTGTTTTGCGCCCCCATCTGTTCAAGGTCGACCGGTTTTCCCAACCCCCTTTCCACCCTCAACCAGTCGCAACTATTTATCAATAGTCTACTTACACAGAAGGATATTTTGGAACAATTACTGCACTGAAAATGGTTGGATTGGGAAAGAAAATATCTTGTCAAACTATACATTTTGCGTCATGAAATTTTAAATATGTATCATCTATACAGAGATAATGTGGGTTGGGGAAAAGACAGTACAGAGCATTAAAGACGCCATTCTAGACAAGCCTATTTCAGTGCTAATAGTGCATGACCAATCCATTCCAATCCCTCCTCCAAAGTGGCATACATGTTTTTCATCAAATTATGGTTTCTGGGGGCTATTACAATGTGTTTTATAACCAATTTAATATCACCACAAAATCGCGAAATCCCTCTTCCAGAAAAAACACAAAAAACGAAATTGATGATTTTAAAAACGAATTTTAAGAAATAAAATCACCATTTAAAACTGGCTCTACCGATTGGTCGAAAATCAATATGTTCCGATTATGTTCAATTTGTGCATGATGATCATGGCCAACATTACCTCATACTTTACACATTTTCAGCTAATTTACAGACTTGTTGCCATTTTAAGAGTTTCGAAAGAGCTGTCATAGGAGATTTATCGGAAAGTAATAAAATCACAGCACATGGATCTGTTATTCATTAGTCCAGTCTATGGAAATTGTCAAGTTGGAAAAGAAAATCAGAAATAATGCAGCAGTTATCATTGATTGAGTGGATTGTGTTTGGTATGAGATGTTACACGTATCGGTGCTCACTCTACAACACTCAACCCTACAACGTTACACAGAGCGCTTTTCTAGTAATTACCTTAACTTTTATTGCAGCTATAATATTTTATTGCTAATCACATGATTTTAATTTCGAGCTCTTATTGTAGGTGAGCTATAAAGTTATATAGGAAGGTTATTTTATTGTTACAACAATATCCCATAAATTCCATAAAAACAAGCAAATCTAGATTATTATTACCGGTCTTTTTTAGGTTTAGCTTCATCAAAAATGAATTAGGAACTAGGAAAATGATCAGTGGACTTATTGATAAGCTAACCTTGGAAACATGTGGAAATAAGTTAATACTGGACACTACTTTTAGATTATCGATCAGCAAAACAGAGTGTAGTTTCCTACACTATAAAGTTTCCTGGTTAAATCAAGAAGATGATTTTGCTAGAAATCAATAGGCAGTAGAACAGGATGGTATGAATATTTGTGGAAAAATTGCCCAATTGGTTACTTCATCTGTATTGCAAAAAATACACAAAAACAAAGTAATTCGAGACAAATTTTTTAAATTGAGATATGTTTTGGAGAGAACCCTACCTCAGTGAACGCTGCCACGTTGTCTGGAATCTCCTCCGCTTCCTCCTGCTTCACTCCCTCCTCCAGCTTCACCTTCTTCCTGTCCTGCTCCTCGCCCTCGTCCAGGTTGTCCCTGGAGCGCTGCTTGGCGACAGCTTGGCGCGCCTTGCGCCTCGCTCGGTTCATCTCGCGACTGCTCATCGCCGGCGACGCGGCCAACTTCAACACCTCGCACACCGGTTGCTGCGACAAGCAGGTTAGACCATTAGACCTTTCATGAGAGCTGTGCGTACCGGTTTAAATCCTTTAACGAGTGAGTTCATTTGTTGGTAGGTAGAGGAAAAACCTTTTTTGGGATGAGTTAGGACGAAGATTTTTGTATGATGAGAATATAGGGCTATCAATTATTGTGCAAATTTTTAAGATTAAAAAAAATTGCAAAAAAAAATTTTTTTTTTATGGTTTGTAAGAGGCATACTCGTTAAATGGTTAATGGTTCGGTGCATCCCACTTTTACACAATGACTAATGAGTGACAACAATTGATTTAGATGTGTTCATTTTAGTGTGGGACTTGACATTAAATTTCAATTCGATTTGAAAAATTGAATTATTGTTGGCATTGTCTTGATTTTCCGTTATTGACATGGCTAAATCCCGTCAGTACTATGCTATTCAAATTGGACAATTTCAGTTCTAGCCAATGAAACCGCATTTTGAATGAAGCCTTGGAATTCAATTGGCTTATCAAGTGATCTATTATCTATCTATCTAGCTAGATCTGGCAAGTATGCATTATTATTTTGACTAAATTTCATTGTACCTATGGAATGTGTAGGTAAATAATAAAAATAAGGCATAAAAATAAGGCGTAGGTTTATAGTTGGAGATTAAAGAGTTTTAATGTCCGATTATGACTTGCATGCACATTCTACCAAAGCATTGCAGCTTGGTAAACTGCAATATTTCTCAACAGACACCGCAAACAATTGTTTATCATTTACCTATCGTGTAATTTAGTTTTATCTGTTCATGTATATAATTAAAGTAGCAGCCAAGCTTCTAAGTACATTACTGCTCAATTACCTACGTTATCTGCAATTTATAGGTCATGCAGCGGTGCAGATATTTTATAAAATTGCTATTCACGTGTATTTAACCCACGAGAAGTCACCTGAGGTAGACCCCAGCCTTGCCAATTCTCTTGTTTCTTTAAGGAAAGCAGCACTAGGCTTTTTCCTTCTCAGTACGTACATTCAAGTTAGACACTGAACTCACTGACAGACAATGCTGCAAATCTAAAAAAAAATCATGTGACGAACAGCAGGGCTTCAAAGTTTTGGAATAAAATGTTTCCCAATGCTAAATGCATTGGAAAATACGCATAATTCAAATGCCATGCATGGAAGCATTCATGCTATTTTTCATGATATATATTTTCCTATGATTAATGTATCCATAGAGTATTCAAATATAAATATAATATGCTTAAATTAACCAATTTAAATATATTTATTTAAAATAATAGCAAGTATCCTCTAAATTTTCGTATAAAAAAATTAGCCGTCAGTTTTCACAGCGGTCCCCAGGGGTGGGATTACATCAAATAAAATGATAACTTCCTTATCACGGTGACAAGCTTCTCACTCAATGCTATTCACGGCCTTCTAGGGACTTGTCACCGTGACAAGGAAGTTATCATTTTATGTGATCGCACCCCTGGAGGGTGATTCTAAATTCCCTTGTCGTCTCGTATCAATTGATACGACGTCACTACCATGTTACATAGATAGCACTCCAGTGTGCAGTGAGCCCGTATCACGTGAAACGAGACGACAAGGGAATTTAGAATAACCCCCCAGGACTCTTAAGTCCATGTTATTTTGTTTAAAAAATGCTCGTATGTAACTTGAAAGCCAGTTTGGACAGTCTTATGGTGATTTACTCATTACTGATAACGCCTGGTTGGAAGTTATGAAATACCTACCTGATAATTTTATCATTAATTTTGTTAACTCGGTAATTTATGACGCAGATAGCAAGGTATGTGTAAATTATTACTACCGACCAGCCACGTGCCAGAAAAAAGAACTCTGTAAAAGAATTCATGAGCCTGAGCCACGCAAAAAGAGAAATTTAGCCATAGCGCAAAGGTTGAGACTTTCACAATGAAAACAGTAATCAAATCAACATTTTGATTAGTAATGGAAAAAATATCTTTAGGACCCAAACAAATTTGAATACTATATCATTTCCATTCCAAAAGTGTTGAGTATCTAAAATCAAATCAGAGCGGTTTGCATTCCTTCTCCAAATGTTCAAGACTACCTAGACAAGTCTCAAAATGCTTACTGCTAAGCAGGATTTTATTATAAAACCGTTATTTTACAAACACCTGAGTTAGCTCAAAATGGAGTCCAGAACCATTTCCATTGTTAGAATCATCTCTATTATTAGTTCCAGACTCCAGGTTGAGAGAACTAAGGAGTTCATAAAACACTTGTTTTAAAAGTGCAATTAATCCACAGATGTATACATACACAGATGTATATAGTAGTTTTCAATGTGAGTGCATTCCATTTTGTAGGTACTTCCCTCAGAAAAGTGGAGTGGGGAAGGTAACTACCGAATACAATGGAAGGGATGCTAAAAACGAGGAGTTTTGATGGATTTCGCCAAACGTGGCCTAATACGCTGGCTGTGAAATTGACTGTACGTCTTTACAACAAAGAGTCTCACCTTGCCCGCGTTCTCATTGGTCGCCGCTTGGGTCTCCTGCGACTGCTTCAGGTCCTCGCTGGAGAATATCTCCGACATGTCGACGCCTATCTTGGCGGCGGTGTCCAATCCCAGCTTGGCATTCAGCTGCTGCCGCTGCAGCGCCATCTTGGCTCGCAAGTCGATCGCGTCTGAATACAGTGTCACTTGTCAGCACAACGCAGCGTCATTGATAATCGACAGAGCCAGTTGTTTGTGGTGATAAACAAAGCCAAAATTCGTTTTCAACATTCTGAAAGTGGTGAATTGGTGGTGATAATTATGTTAATTTTCGCGATTGGTGGTGAAATGGGAAAAAAATGATTTCTGTAAGAATAAGTGTGAAATATAACGCGCGAGCGACCTCTCAATAGCGAGACTCAGCGCGTGAGCATGCGCACCACTGTTCAAGGTCATGTAGATGCGTCATTCCATGCTCAGCAGCCAATCAGCTGGCACCCCCATACACTCTTTGGCTAACATTGACAGCTGACTTACGAAGAAAACAGTGTGAATCTTTCTATTTCGTGGTACTTTAGACACAGATCGAGGAAATTTTCGTAAAATATATACTCGGAATCGGGAAATGTTGCAAAACACGTAGGTTTGGAACAAAATCGCGTGAAATGCGAGGATTCGTCAATATCGCGTCAAAACACAAATTTCGCGAAAATTCGCGAGAAAAAGATACATACATTTGGAATCAGGAGTGTATGAAACTTAAAGATATGACAGAAAATACATGTTTCTAAACATTTCACGTTTATCGTGGAAACCATAAACAACTGGCCCTGATAATCGACTTCAATTTCTTATTTACTATGATAATACCAAAGCTTATACCAAAAAATTAACAAAGTAAAAAAATAATTATACCTCCTACTTTTACTTAAAATTAGGAATTAAAATTAGGATTTTTTTTTTATTTCCTGGATATATTTCCAATTCAGACATTTCTGCAAAATATGGACATTTCTAAGCGCCCGACTTAGTGGAAAAAGGACAATTGTAAAATAGATTATTTTTTAGTATTAATGTACAGTAGTACCTACTACCTACCTCTATTTTATTCCATAGCACGTACGTAATTGCTTATATCCACCACTCAGTGCATTCAAAGTGTATTACAGTCCACTGTTAGTGGTGTTTGTTTATTTAATCCTTGATGAGTACCTAAGCACAGTTCCACTCAGATAAAAGCTCCATTGTAAAAATTATCATGCACGTCTATTCTACCTACTCTCTTGTTAATGTGCGCAAGCAAACCCTAAATTGCATAATCACAAATTTGAA
Source organism: Leuctra nigra (assembly GCA_934045905.1). Taxonomy (NCBI): domain Eukaryota; kingdom Metazoa; phylum Arthropoda; class Insecta; order Plecoptera; family Leuctridae; genus Leuctra; species Leuctra nigra. Next base: position 25,493,980 of record OW203765.1, on the reverse strand, counting down.
TTCTATCCAGCGGAAAGTTTTGTTTTAGGAATTAGCCAACTGAAATTTTGTCTTATGTGACATTTCAGATTAAAAAAAGTCTGTGTTTTACAGGGTGAGAATAAAAATGTTTATGAGAATACAGGGGTTCACGCTAACACAAGGGCAAACTCAGCTTAAATCATTGTCCCTGGAATGAGTATTGGAAGGAGTATCTATTAAGTATTATTTATTGTGCACCTATTGTTATTATTATTTGAAGAGTTTGTGATGTGATTTTTTTTTTTTTTTAAATATGATTTCTGCCCCGCAGTCAAGCCATTACGTGGCTTTGTGGGGCTCCAGTTTATTTTTAGTGTATAAAATGTATCCATGTAAAAAACCAATAAAAAAAGATAAAGAATATTGACTATGTTGAAAATATATCTAGTCACTTACAAAACATTTTTCCCCATTTTACCAAAAACGTCTAGCAGAAGATTTATTTTTCAAGAAAAATCCCATTTCTATGAAAATAAAAGACAAAACAAACAAAATACACATTTTCTCATAAACCTAGATAAAAATAATGTCCTGCCAAAAAAATATAGACCTAAATAAACAGAATACTTCCACCTTCATCCCAACTTGGCATGAACATAAAGAAAGTACAGATTATAAATGGCATAGTAATGTACACGGTGTGAAAATGTATACATTTAAAATATTAAAACAGAGTATAATTGTAAGCTTGTTAAAAAGAATACCTGTTTTGTACATACCTACCTAAGTAGGTACCTACCTATAAGTTTGCATTGATCATAATTTGACATAAAAATGACTTCATTTAGTAAAGCATGTCCGTATCTTATAGAGACGTGGTTTCCAGAAGAGATATGAAGAGAAATGTTATTGCGGCTAAACCTCCTATATAGGTACCTACTCGCTTACCACGGCAACAGTACGAGCTAGTCAACTAAAGCAAGCATCTGGCTAGTGGGTAAGGAACATTATGATCTGAATGACATCTCACTCACCCATGACCTCCTCCTGCACATCGTACTCCGAACCCTCCGATCCCATGAGGTGCTTGCCATTGGCCAGCACGAGATTCATGTCAAAGTCTTGGAAAGTCATCCGTCCTGCCTGCGCCATGCCTGGCGTCTCCGTCTTGACGCCGGCGTCGTCGGGCGGGTCCCACTGGGGCATGTTTCCGATCACAGCCTCGACAGCCTGGCCGGCCGCGATGCGAGTCTCCCATGCCGAGCTGTAGGGAGACCAAGGAGGTGGAATGAGCTAGGCTAGTATCATTTTCACTTTAAAATCTAAAGGTAAATTTGTCAGCATTACCTATCACTTCAAATGGGTCGAGTTTCCTTGAAAAATTTAGAAGTGTCCAAACAGTCTTTTTTTTGTATCTTTTCTCAATTCATATCACTAGTTACATTAATAATTACAACTATGCCTAATAATAATAGATTACACAATTGGTCTGTATTCAACAATCGAGTCGTTGATCTTCCATATGTACAGTGAGATTCAGAAGAAAGCGGTCGAAGTGCCCCTGTGCACACTGCCTGGCACAGGAGCACTACGACCGCTTTCTTCTGAATCTCACTGTACATCCATCTCTTCACTGCTTCCAGTAACTTACAGTCAGTAGGCCAGTAACTTGTAAACAAAACTTAAATAGGTAGCCTACAAAGTAGGTAGGACTGAAGTTAAAAGTTAGAAGATACCAGTGTATGGTCCGTGTCACACGGAGTTGTCCGCCAGACTTGACCCCTAATGTTGCAAATAACCGGTGTTTTGTCCATCCCTCAGTCGCTGTGAGCGATCGCGCAGTCTTCCGAGACCAACCCTCTCTCTCCGACAAGGGGTATTCAAAATATCTTAGCAGACAACTCCGTGTGACACGGACCATAGACAAATTAATTGTTGAGTGTAAGTTTGTAGCACCAAGCAGCTAGCAGCAAATTACTAATTGGGTAGTACAGTCTGTGCATTCTTAAAATATCTAGGTATAAAGGTTAGGTACCTACTTACTTTCCGAATAAGTAATTACTAATTGTAATGAGTTTGAGCCAGCATACCTGTGCAGATAGGTAGTGATACGCGACAGCAAATGATGCAGTTCATTAGGATGCAGTCGTTGAATCTCTCCCAACTGTCGGGCGGCAGCGCGTCGCGTAACCGCCGACGATCCAGTCTCCAGTAACACAAACAACCGGTCCAGCCGGGACACCATCTCTACCGCGCTCACCAGACTAGCTACTACACTACTAGGCAATCAGCCAGTCAGTGTGTTTGCCCCATCTGACAAATAGACAAGTCATTAACATTTCATTTGACTTTAAAGAAACATTCCATTAATTTTACCATATGGGTAAAATAACAAGTTAGATGGAGACGTGATGAAGTAGGTTAAGTTGGTGAGGTAAGACCAGAAACTTGTTTTGTTAATTAGGACTAGGCAGGTCTTGTCCTTTAGACCCAGACGTCAGTAGGTACGTCCACATGAATTAAGGATAAGTTGGTGCATGGATTGAATGACTGATAACATCAGAATGAAGAACTAATTTATTACATAATCAATACCACAATTGGACAATTATAGTCATGCAGGAGAAATTAATAATAATGTGTTGTGATCGCACTGTGCAGTGGGGACAATCAACAAATTTAGGTTATTGGACGGTAACAGGCGATAAATAATACTTACGCTAGTTATATTGTACAATACTCTAAAGAACGCCTACGGGGTTTCTGGTAAAAACTGAAACGTCTTTGGATTGAAACAAATACACACGCAGAATAAATGCAACTTATTTTTCCAGGAGAAAGGCATCGTAGCGCTCTTATATTTATACTGACAGCCATGTTGCTGTGTAGTCCGAATTTAATGCAACTACTTTGACTCTGATTGGTCGGATTCATCCCCATGATGGAATCACAATACGCTCTCCACCAATCACCGTTCAGGATTGAAGACTTAGCTGAAAAATAGCGTAAAACAAAAATTCAATTTTCAATGTTGGTACTTCTGACATTTTAAAGACGCACAATTTGCAGCAATGGAGGACGACATGGAAGAGTCGCATATGGTCGGGAAAGCCTTTCATCCAAAAAGGCGTATTAATAAGAAAACTAAATTAAATCTAGTGTTTGATCCAGAAGCGAGAAAGTAAGTATGCGCTAAGATTACTCTGGTTGGATCCCTAGGCTAACAGGGTTTCCAATGATTTTGAAGTCTTTATACTCCACCTAACCTCAAAATGTGTTTCAATCACAGGCAGTTTTTGACTGGGTTTCACAAAAGAAAAGTACACCGGCAAAAAAAGGCACAGGAAGAATTAAAAGAACAAATACTAGAAGAACGAAGAAAGTTGCGAAAAGAGGTGAGTTCGGTAACAATGCAGAATCAATTAGGTATTTGCTTCCTTCAATTCCTTCTAGGTATGCTACGTGATGTCAACAGGTAAGTATAATAGGTAGTACAGTCTGTTTTTTTACTGTATGAACTCTCACCAGATGGAGGCACAGTCAGTTGTTCTGCTAGGCCGGGAATGACTTCATTGCGCGCTCACCTTGCAATGTTGTCTTTCTCGGCCTAACAGAACAACTGACGGTGTCTCGGTCTGTAGAGAGTTCAAACTAGGAAAAACGAACTGTAGGTAGTACCTAGCACCTAGGCTACCTACCTACTGTGTAATGTTGCTTTAAGGTAGGTACTGGTATGACCTTAATGTAAATTTACCACAGATGATGTGGCCTGGCTGCTGATTCTGCAACTCATACCTACCAGTGTTGGTGGAATGTACGTCGACTTCGCAGTTACAGAATCAAAAATCTTGTCATGTTAAATGAAGGTTTACAGTGTCTCTGTTTGTACCGTGTCGGTTTAATTAATTGTGTTAACGTCCTTTCTTTCTAGGCACGTGAAACATACAAGAAGCTTGTTGTTTCCTATCAGCCTGTACCAGAAGTAGAAAATCTGTTGTCTGAAGAACACAACTTAACGAATCACAGTGTTACAATTACTGAACTTTCCACGAGTGACCTTGCAGAGAAAAACAACTGGATTGGGGAAAACAAGGTAGGTCCCCTTGATCAGACTTCTAAACTTGAAAATATAATATAGTAGGTAGCACTGTGTAGAGAACAGCTTACTTCACACTACTAAATTTAAGGTGACGGCAGCAGGGCTTCAAACGTGAAATCTGCTGCAATGTTAAACTCAGACCAGGTCTGTAGAATGGAATGTCAAGGTCAAGTCAAGGTCTATGGATCGTACAGAACGGATACTAGCGCTGCGTTTTGATAGAAGTACAAACTAGATTTGTTTTGAATCTTACCTCGGTAGATACAAACCCATGGGCAAACAAGGATTCACTTTTAAATCAACTCCTTCAATAATAAATAAAACATCCTTAATGAAATTCCCCGTTCTCGAGTGTTTTCATTCTCTTTTTAAATGAATTAACTGCCCAATAACCTAAGATAACATGCATCTGACATTTAGATCAAAGATTTTATTTTACTTGACTATCAATTAATGAAGAGAGATGATGTACTGGATCTAGTGATAAAACAGTTCTGATAACTGCCAAATCGTACACTGGCGCTAGTATCCGTTCTGTATTCTCGTCCGGGGGTGCATTCCATAGCATTTCCTTCTGCGAGTTCCGCCCGTAATTCGTATTCAAGTGTTTCCATGGTAAAGCATTCATCTGCTGTCACCTTAAATTTAGTAGTTGAAGTAAGCTGTTCTCTACACGGTGTGTAGTACCTACCTAAAACAATATGTCTTTTTGTTTACCCTGACAAAACCCACAGCAAACTCCCACAAGCTACACGTCCTCGGGATGATGTGTATAAAGTTGTAGCTTGTGGCAGTTTGTGGTAGTTTTTTTAATACCTATTCTGGAATGAAAATATCTGTACCTAATGACTAGGGCTAGGATGTTTAGGACATTATCCTTTTTTGTAATGTTTTGTTCAGACACATCTAAAAATGATACATATATATAGTTTCATGTTCCTGATTTCAAAAATAAGAGTTCTATTTTGCCTGAAATGACCTTTTCTCAATTTTTTGTGCATTCAGTCCTTTTCATACTACATATTTTAAGGTCCTATTGTTCTTTTTTAAATTATTGGAGAAAATAATATCAAATATTTGTTTCAAGTAACAAATAAAAGTGTTGTCTTCACAAAATTTCCATCCTCCACTTGGATGACCAACAATTCAATACTTGACACATTCATACAATAATTTGTTAATTTTAATATCTTACTCCAAATTCAACTCCTAAACCAATAAATCAAATACATATTAATATGTTGACGAAAATTACCAAGACCAACATTTCATTGGTCCTTTCTCGGGATTTTATGGTCCTTTTTTAATAGTTTTAAGGTACTAGCCTGCCATTTTGGATGTTTCATAGGTCCTAAACATCCCGACTAATGCCCTACATTCTACTAATGGCAATTAAATTATTATTAAATTATTAGAATTGCTGGGTGGCAATGGACCACTAGTCATTATCTTGCTATGTGACATCACAAATAAAACAGATGACAGAAGGATGTGGGTCGTGACCGTCAAGAAGGCTGTGACAGCTAATTAGCTAATGCTAATGGAAAGCAAATTGATCCACCTTGAAATTCAACTGTCTTTCACTCACACGTTTAATTGGCTACCTCTCCCACACTGGACAGTTCTGCTCTAGTGTGAGTAAAGATAACTACATTGACTCCTCCCATCACCATTGGTCCATTAAATGAAAATTAAAAGATAAAATCAAAAAAATCAATGAAAACAAACAATAAAACATATTTCTCAGGGGAATCCACTATTACAACTCCAGAGTCCAGATATGATTTGATTTGCCTTGCCAGATGTCCGATGGCAATAGTAAAATTGCAAGCTATCATGGTGACTGTTTCAAGATTGTGACTTCTCACTTGCTTCCATACAGGTACAATACGAGGAGACGAAGAAGGAATGCGACGATGGCTCAAATGATGAAGAAGAGGTACAAGGAATGGAATTGAAGTCTAGGAAGGACATCAAGAAGATTGTGAAGAAGCAAGCTACAAAAACAGTACAGAAAAGTAAAGCGTTTCAAACAAAAAACAAAATAGAACAACGTAAAATGAGGAAAAAATCATCAAAGTTGAAAAGTCAACGCATTAAAATCCGAGAAAAGGGGAAGGGTGGCCGAGGAAGATCTCGTGGAATGATGGATTGAAAAATTGTGGGTAGAATACTAAATCAACTGCTATAAGAAAATCCATTGATTACAAACCGTTTTTATTTTATTAATTTTAGTCTAGATCATACCTATATCATGGTTCATTTTGCTTAGCTTCACTCGGTACACCGAATACTGTACAATTCGTAACTAAAATTATAATAATAGATACCTATTTTATATAATTCATTTTCATAATTTCTCATTTATGGTTAATATTTTTTTGGCAATTCAACAAAATAACAAAAAAAATGTACTAAAAACATATGCTACGAGGTTACAGTTGCGTGAGAATTGAGTTTGCTCAAACTGTGAAGAGTATTCAAATTAGCTTGAATGACGAGAAATTATATATTTAACATAAAGAAATGCCGTAATAAAATAATTATCTTGTAAAGCTCAAGAACGACCGGTAAATTACAATATTATATTTTACCTAATTTTAGCATGTGGTGAGCTAGAAAATAGTCAAGTGATGTAGAATGAATGAATAAATGAAATGTTTAAGAATTTGATGTATCGACAATCATTGGCCTGTCCGTTGCACATTGTATGGTTACAGCTAGGTATTTTATAGATCAAGACATTGTATTGTAGTCAAGCATGAGATCCATTTTGAGAAAAATTGGGAAATCGCGGTTCTTTGCCTAAAAGCTAAACGAATTTCAGCTCCAAATTTGCTGCATGATATTTGATTTGTGGATTGAAGGCATCATATGCGTACCAGAATCGAACTAATTTGAAATATAAAATAACGTGGTAACTAATAAAGCTATCGTAACACAAATAATCTCAATACATAGATTATGTGTGGCACAAGTTTTGTTTTTAGGTTTGTCAAATCAAATAAAGAAACACGACATGGTAGTAAAACTACCGTTTACGACCACCTCTCAACGGCTGAAGATGACCCGAAACGCAGGGGGTGGGTGGGAGGAGATTTAAGGATTGAGAGTCTTATGGTCGGCATAAAATGGACACATGGTCATGTTGGGGCACTTGACGCAGGCCGGATGGTTGACCGTGCACTTGAGAGTGCTGTACTCGGCAAGGAGATGATAGACCTCCTCCTTGAGCTCAGGCGGCAGCCACGAGTCGAGCGCCTCGGATGTTTCCAGCACCGTCTTCGTCTGCTCGCGCACCCAGCCGAGGCGGTTCGCAACCAGCGCAGCAGGACCGCTCAGATCTAACAGAAGATGACATTTTGTTCAATTTGGAAATTGTAGCAAATCATGACTAATGAGTCATTAATGACTGCTTCTAGATGCATGACTAGAAACTAGGGATGGGACGATTCCCTAGTGATTCTTCACTTTTAAAGCCACATTCCGATTCTTTAAATTTTCGTGCCAGTTTCTTGCTACATTTTCAGCAAGAAAATGTGCCTGTGAAAGAAAGAAAGAAGCCTGTGTGAGGCTTTTTTAAAATAAAAGATAATATAAATAAGGTAGTGTTAGGTAGATATTGACAACTGAAAAGAAATACAGAAATGTTATGAAATAAAATGAAAAATAAAATAATACACATCAAGAATGATATTGATTTAGTGATTACTAATAATATACTGAATGCATCTGTACACCAGTGAGATTTTGGTCAGTCAGCACTCAGCTGTGACATCTTTCATGTACCTACTGATGTGCTCTATGTACTAGATACTAGATAGTGAATATTTAATTTTTTTAATCGTCTTTTCATAGAGAATCGCAAGAATTGTGAAAAATTGGAACCGTCCCATCTACTCTGCCATCTACTCGAACAATTCTGCCAAGTTTCGTCAAAATCGGAGTTACATGAAAAAAGTTTTTTTTGCAAGATGGAATTAACATGGGAAATTAACTTCAAAAGTAATTAAAACCCTTTTTCCGTACAGCGATTTTGGGCGATTTTGGATATGTTGTAGAGGAAATTTTTCTGAATCGATTCAAGTACCGAAACCTTCTGTTGCAATTAGTTGTGGGTATAATCACACAATAGGGAAGTCTCCTTAAAATAAGATTTCATTTTATGAAACTTGAGATGTTGCTGAACACATGGTTTTATTTTTGTTGTGAGATGAATAGTTTTTAAGGAATTAATTTACAAAGATTTAAGGTAAGATTACAGCTCGGCAACAAGCGCTCGACGCTTTGACGCTAGCCAATCAGATGGCTCAGCTCGGACACGCCGAAGCGCCGGAGCGCCGACCTTGAAACATAAACCATGTTTATCTTTTCAAGGTCGGCGCTTCGGCGTGTCGAGCTGTAAACGTACCCTTATATATTTCTTGCAATTTTAAAACAGGAAAATTGACAATGACATCACAATCTGCTATATTGCCATGGCAACAAAGAAATCCCCATGGTAACACATTGTTGGAGACTTGGAGATATTGGGAAGACAAAACAAATAGGTAAACACTTTGCAGAACCATGACCTACTACCTCTAGGTGAAAATTAAAAAACTTGTGAAAATTACCATTGCTTTCTCGTGAAAAGTTCATACATATCAATGCGGTTTTAGGCTCCACACCAGGCAGCTTCATCAGCTTCTCCAGACTTTTTGGAAGATCACCTTGATGCTCGTCAAAGAGAATATGAGTCATCTTCTTGATGTCCGTCGCTTTAGACTAGTTCGACAAGAAAATTTATTAGGTTTATACACAATTTCAAACAGTTTTCTACCCCTGAAGTAAGAAGATGAAGAGGACGATTTCCATTAAACAACAGGAGAGAAGGCAGCCGCAGTTGGAAGCTGCAAGTAGCGATATAAGTGGTAGCAAAGGATGTGTAAGAGAGACTGGAGGAGTGGAGGGTGAGAGGTGGCGGGAAGGGGGAAGTGATATAAGAAAGTGGGAAAGAAGAGGCAGAGTCAAGTCTGGCCAGCTAGCTTTGGAGTCCCAGCAGTGCGATTGTATAACTTCTTAGCCGAGATAATGGATCGTTATCGATACCAATTGATGAAAGTAATTTAGCCTATCAGAAGGTAAAGCAATTCAAAGTGCGTGAAGTCGACTTCCTAAGATAAATAATGTGATTATATTTCATATCCTCATAGCTTTTGCACAATTTAAATGATTAACAATGATATTAATAGTTTACTTTCATCAATTGGTATAGATAACGATCCATTATCTCGGCTAAGAAAGTTATACAATCGCACTGCAGGTCATAGTAACTGTTCCTTAGTAGACATTCCCTGGCCCAACTTTTAGAACCGAGAGTATGATTATTATCAAATTTAACTGCCTTACATTACAAGGTGTTGAAACGCTCGTAATCCAAGGAACGAATTCAGTTTTTGAATGTTTGAAAGAATAAGCCTAATTAAGCGAGCGTAGCGAGCGTTACTACGGGACTCTTATGCCTCTTTCTCTGTGTGTTTTTTTTTGTTCGCGCCATATTTTCCGCACCGATTGACCAATCGAGTTGAAATTTTGAACATACACTAATATCATTCTAATTTCGCCCTGGAATGTTTTTTCAGCATATTCAAATCAAAAAGTTGATTATTTTTATTTATTGCCTATTTGTGTGCGACACCCTGCTGAGTTTATTACCCAAGTCCGATCCTGTCTACTCCACCCCTCCACTAATGACCAGTCAGCCCCCACCATTAAGAAAAAGGTTGTTAGACAGGGGTCAATAATTTGCAACACGTATCAGTGCTCGCTTATCAACGCGTTACAATGAGCGTTTTCCTAGTTATTTTTATAAGTGAGCCTGAAGGTTCAAAAGATCATGTAGAGAACCTATGAGTTTTAAAAAAATCCGTTGGTCCATTGATATATTATTAATAGGGTTGGGACTAGACATCGATGACAATGTCAAATGAAATATTGAGTTTCGATTCGACATCGATTGGAATTGTTTAATCAATTAATCGTTTGACGTCGTTTTAAAAATCCGAGAATTAGAGCGCAGTATTGTAGAGCTGGCAACAGTGCCGCGTACCCCTCAAGAACAGCTGAGTGGCCTGCTTCCGCCCTTCCTGCATACCGCGTGTGCAGTTGAGGGTGGGTTGGTCAGAATTGTCTAATATGAGTCATTCAGCGCGTGTTGTTTATATTCCCTAGTGAAAGAATGTTTCCACCAAAAAAATAACAATCCCGCGTGAAGAGGAAGTGCATTTGAGATTTGGATTTGAGGTGAACATTACGGGCAACATTGCTAAAGGTTGTTGAATGCAGACAATGATATGCTTCGCGGGATATATTCCGGCAACAAGTCTAATGAAACCACGAATTTTTAACTGGATTTGTGATGAATTTTTTTCATTTATTGTTCTACTGGTTCATTGGTTATTTTAAATGAAAAAATACTTTGAGTCAATAATTTCCTTGTCATTTGTTGCAGCGAGGGGGGTGTGAGAGGGACATCTCTCGGGCTAGGAACATGGCCTTGGTCAGGCGCAAATGCAGTGTTGCCAAATTTCGCCGTAATTATTTCAATGTGGCCTATTGTTACGATGTCAAAATTAGTTCGATTTGATGTTGAAATTTTCACTTAGACATTGATTTAGCAATTCAAATCGAATCCCAACCCTAATTATTAGGTCTCAGCTTATTAACATTTTAATTGAAAGTTGAGGAAGCCATTTAATGCAAAACAAGCACTGCGAGTAGTTTTAACATTCAAAGTGCAAAAAAAAATATCTGCATGGCACAAATAGGTAGGTACTTAGGTAAGGCAGAGATTGAAGCCAAAATTAAAATTCAATTAAAATTAAATTGCATTAGTCATATTATGCAGGTGCAAGTTGTAGGTCTGGCAAAATACAGAGCAGAATGAGTGTATATTGATTCTAAATTAGCTGTCAAATCAAGTATTTTCCAATAACGATCACTGGATTTACCAACAAAAGTTCTTTAGACAAATAGAATCAATCTTCCCTTAGAATATGAACCACAAAAAACTTCATGAAGAATGCCAATAAAACAAACAACTGATAAATTAATCAAGAAACAAAGGTCAACGTACTTTCCATGACATCAGTGGATAGATCAGTTTCAAGATCAATTTCTCGTCCGTATTAACTATGTTTGGAATAGTGAGACCATGTTTACGAAGGCGCCGCATAGCTGAATCAACAGATGAATCTTCGGAGGCTTTTTTCAGAACCTGAGACACGAGAGCTTGATATCGTAAGACCTGAAATTATAAAATAAAATAATGTTTTAATAACGAAATTTGTTAGATGTTTTTATTATTTGGTGGTACAACATTTCATTGAAGATTACACTGACCTGTGGTGAAACATATCCATCAATGCACAAATTGCAAGGAGACTGTCCGCTAACAGGCTTCATGTGTTCCTCCCGAATGTTATTGAGAACCGTGGTCCAATTTTCAGGTTCCCATTTGGCTGTTTCGAGTGTAGTATCATTGGAAGTCGATTTGGATAATCGTGTATTAGGCCTAGTAGATTTGTTCACGGGTTTCACATTCGAGTCTACTTCTACTTTCACATGAGTCCTTTTCGTAGCATCTCTAGTTGCTATGCCGTCCATGCTAGCTAGTGAAATCGAGATGACACTAGCCCTGTTGAACACCCTCTAAAATGACTCACAGCTCTACGAGAGGTTCATCCTAAAAGAATATTTTATTTAATATCATAGTAACTGAAACACATTTTCATCCTTAAAATGGTTTAAAGATGTATGACCCAAATGTACGGAAATTGAAGGAAAATGAATGCGTCTCAAAATTAGAAATCTGTCACTCGGCGGCCATTTATACACCGCCGACTGTTGGTAACTCTCTCTCTCTCTCTTTCTCTCTCACACTCATAACATTTTGCCCCTATAATTAGAAGGCGTTGCTGCTGACGGGGACGGGAGGGAAAATTTAAACTTCGATCCTTTTTCATTTCATTTAATTTATTTAATTGTCAATTACTATTCACATTGTTTTAACAATTTAATATGACATAATATTTATGAACACAATTAAATATCTAGTCTGTATCTATATCAGGAAAAGGTGAATTTATCACACATCAGACATCAAAATCATATATTTTTTAATGGTTTTTTAGTGAAATTCTGATAAAATGGTCTAAATTTTAAGAAAGATAAACAAAGGTGTCAAAATAAATGTAGTACATATTATTATTCTGTATTTATTGATAATCTGGCAAAGCCTGGAAAATTTAACACAATACTATATAATGTAAACATTTTACAAAAATAGGTACTAGTAGTATAAAAAAAATAAAAAATAGGTAGGGTATTTATTTAGTACATAGGTAGGTAATTTCTCCTTGTACTGATCAATTCAATTTACTTCTCAAGTAGGTGCTCATAACAATCCAAAACCTCTCGCATACCAAGTGTACTACACAAAAAGGTTCCATTGACAGAATACATCCTACCAATATTTTAGACTTTTTGAAAAAAAAATCATAAATATCCAAGAGATCAGCCTTTTTATTTAGATTTATTTGTTTTCTATAGTGGTACCATCAGTAACTTGATAGGTGAGATTCTTTCATCCCATCCACCTCGTAAACAATGAGTGAAGATGCAACTTTAAAGAATCAATATTCAATACTATAGCTAGGTATATAGGTACTTACTAAAAGAATGAAACGCATATTAATACTCACTACGCTTCCTGGCTAAAAATAGATAATTTGAACTTGTACGAAAGGTGCAACTCTCACTTCAACAAATCACTTATTTCTTCTTCTTACTCCTCTTATTCTCGGCAACAACTTTGCGACCGGTAGGACAGATGGCTTTATTGAGACATGTATCGCACTTGGGCCCGATCGGCTTGCACGTCTGCTGGCCGAAGCCGACAAGCATGTGATTCACCTCCTGCCACAGATCCACCGGCAGCCACGCCTCCAGCGCTAGGCGAGTGTGCTCGGGCGTCTTCGTGGGCTTTGCCACCCAGCCGAGACGGTTGGAGATGCGATGCACGTGCGTGTCCACGCCTGGTGATTATCAAGCAATACGACTTAGTTATATGTACAGTGATCTGGGTTTACACAAAGCCAACAAAATTCGAAGACATCTGTTCGTCATTGACAAGTTTTTAATGTTGTGATAAAATGTGAGGAAGTGCCCTTTTAGCAATTTTTAAGCATTATATTTGATTTTTTTATATTTTTGTGCATTAAAAATATGGAAATATGGCGTTATATATGGATTTTTAATCATTTATTGCAATATTGCCATTAGGTTTTGGATTTATTTTATTTTCACGCACTATTGCCTATTGGCGTACCTAGGTATTTTATTTTTTTATTTTAAAATTTCTATGAATTATTGGCTAATGGCATTAACATAATATTTGATTTTTTTATATTTTCAATAAAATATATCAAATTCAATGAATGTTCATAAATATTTAAGCTATGTGCCAACATTTGAAGATGCACATACTTTGAAGTTTTACAATAAATGTTTAAATTATTTTTTGTATTTTTATTGCAGGCTTGATTTGTAGGTTGTTAACATAACATAAAGGTACGTTTACAGCTTGACGTTCGACGCTCGATGCTCAGCGCTAGCGCTGAAAGATAAACATGGTTTATCTTAAATGACCTTGAACGCCAGCGCTCGGCGTTGGCCAATCAGGAGGCTGAACGGCTAATGGCGAGCGCTGAGCTCCGAACGTCGAACGAACGCCGAGCTGTAAACGTACCTTAAGACTAGGAGGAGACTTAAAAAACTGATTTCAAACTAGATATATTCTGTTCGTAGAAACCCAGGTGTTAAACAGGCATTTTCCTGGATCTGTTCCTGGAAAATGTATACTAGAGAAACGTTGCTGCTTACCTATTCCCGTGTTCTTCCCCCAAGCAACGTTCATGCAGATGTGAGCCATCTTCGGTCCAACCCCCGGGAGGCTGCAGAGCTTCTCCACTGTGTCCGGAATGTCACTGCCGTAGTCGTCTTTCAATATCTGCGTGGTGCGCTTGATGTGTTTTACCTTGGTCTGAAGTGTAAAGAACTCTTATTAGGAGGGCACTCGCTTTTCGCTCGGATCTCATTCGTTTTCCGTTTCTATGTGTGCGATTTTCTGAAGGCTGAAATATTGCATAGGTAACGTGAAAACCACAACTCTGGTTTGCTGTAGGATAGTTTTTGAAAATAAATTAGTCTAATTGGTTGAACGTAAAAAGTAAAAACCAAAACAGTCTTGTTTTGTAGAATTTAAATGTTCTGAACAAGTTGATATTTGGCAAAGTCATCAAGTTGAAATATTATTTTCCAAAATGCAGCCAAATAAATGAAAATCATAGTTATATTGACATGCCTACTTATTTTTAATTAATTGTTAAATTTGTTCTATTTTTCCAAGGTCAAGATCTGCAACTCTCACGGTCACACTACCTATCAATAATATAAATTTTAGGGGTGTGCGAAGCTTCGAAATAATCGAAGCTTCGAAGTCGAAATCGAAGCTTCGACTTCGAAACCATTTTTTTTCCAAAAATGAAAAAACGAAGCTTCGAAAATGTTCGAAGCTTTGATTTGCGTCTTCAAACTTGGCGCGACTTTCGAGGTAAATATATTTTCGTGTAGTTGGTACTTCCGAAGTCGAGAAGTTTTTGCGGTCGGCCATCTTGGTTTTAACGTCGATGCTTGCTGTCACGCTGTGGTGTCACGCTGTGCACACATACACACACAGTGCAATCAATAAAAAAAGAAAAATTTAATTTGCTTCTATTTATTTTATACTTATTACTCTTATCCTCATTCCTTGAATAAATGTTAAACCGTAAAACACGTTTTTTTAATGTTTTGTTCCAAATTCTGATTTTTTTGAGTGAAATCAAAATCTTCGACTTCGACTTCGGAATTTTAGGAGGTCAAATCTTCGACTTCGACATCAAAAATCCACCTTCCCACACCCCTAATAAATTTGCATTTACAAAAGCTCACTTACGGAAAAATTACTATGTACACATGTTTTTCAAGTTCAATAATAATTATTAATTAATCTATTACGACTACCGTGAAGTGGGGATACTTTGCCAGGTTTTTGCACATTTTGCCAAATATAACAGTGATGGGGTTAGAAATTTTAGTTTTTGAGCTTGCAGTGGCATTAGTATATCCCTTGGGAACATTTTTCCAAATTTATATGTTTCATAAAAAAATGACTAGCTATTTATTTTTTTTGATTAAATAAGTGGCAAAGTTGCCCCCTCATGGGGTTACTTTGCCAACAGTGTAAAATTGATGGTAATAGGCAAATATACCCCCCACATGTTAACTTGCCAGTCTACATGACATGATAGATGTTCTACAGTTGAAAAAAATGCATTTTCATATTATTTTATTACTTTATTATTACATACGGGCAAATATACCACCTATCAGTAAATTATGCTTTCTACAGTCATTGAATAGATTATAATGTTGAAAAGAACAGCATCATATTTGTCCTTTCTTTTATTAATACTAATATAGGTTACCATACATAAAAAAAAAAAAATTAAAAAAAATTAAAAATAAATCGGCCAGGACACCCCTCGACAACCCATGGCAAAGTTCCCCCAGAATTTTAAAAAAACTGCGGGGCAACATTGCCTCGCAAGATTGCTCCCGTCATTTTTAAGTTAGGAGCGTGCAACAAGTTTTAAACTGTTTACTAAACCCAAAGCTATAATTCCTTGAAGTTTAAAGTCAATATTCACATAACTTTTTGAAATACACACCAAATATTTATATTGTGCAAATTTGATGAAATATTTTCAACTAATTAAAAGTAGAATAAAAAACTTCCCAGTAGCATCACACATGAATTTTGCAGTCAGTATTACAGACACAACATCAGAAAATACACCCGAACAACCGGGAACATTCTAATGTGTATACTTTTCAAGATATGACATTTTTTAACAAAACTTGAAAATTTTGGCAAAGTTACCCGCAATGGCAAAGTATCCCCACTTCACGGTACGTCATTAGTTTCATGACAAGTTGCCTGTTACCTTCCAGAAGCTAACGGGGTAAATGAGTTTTCCTAATGTTTCGTCGCTCATGTTCAAGATGCCATCGACAGTTAATCCTTTGTCACGAAGTTTCAGCATCGCAGCGTGGTTCACTTGATCCTTCGTCTGGCTTGACAGCATCAGCGAAACAAGGGATTGATATCGCAAAAGCTGAAATAAGCCATACGTTTAAAAATGTCGGTGCACCTACCAGAAAAATAAAAAAAATTAAAAAATAAATTTACCTTCCTCAGGATTTAAAACATTGAAAATATTCATGAAAAATTTTATGAAAATTTTCATGAAAATGTTAAAAAAAAAATCATGAAAAATCCCAACACTAGCCACCACCACCAGTGCTGGTAAGGTAGACATTTCAATTAGGTAAGTCGCATGTCGGTTTGCCATGTAAGTAGGTACCTACCAAATTCTAACACATTTTTTTAACATTTTTAAATTTTTAAAAATAATAAAAAAAAATTATTTTTATCATAAATTGTTTTTATTTTAAAATGACTTTCTACTGTCATTAGGCTTAAAAAAATGTTGGCTGAAGCTATTCACACGAATTCTGTGCATTTGTGTGAACAGGGAGAAAGAGTAGGTACCTATATTTTGTCATGCAGGTTGAAGGAGTAGGGTATACATTTTTAATTGTGACTTTGTTGTTGTCATCATTAATAGGGAAGTTTCGTTAAATTTTATTGCAGTAAATTTGTGATTATCATCATAAGTTATAAAGGTGAACACACATTACCCTCAAGAAATGTAAAATGTTCATTCATTATTAAAAATCAATTTGAAATGGCACGAAATATTTTGGCGGGAAAAACGGCATGTTACTAGAAACGGGATAGTGATGTCATTTCCAAGTCCACAACAAGTGTTACCATGGTGATACACTTTGTTACCATGGCAATTGAAGGAATGTGATGTCATGTCAAATTATTCTGTTTTAAATTTAGAAGAAATTTATCAAACTTTGTAACTGAATTTCTCGAAAATTATTCGTCGCACAACAAAAATATGTAATACTATCTGTGTTCAGCAACATCTCAACTATAATAAAATAACTATTATTCTGAAATCTAAGTTACAGGAAACTTCCCTATTGTGTTATAACATGTAACTACTGTGTATGTGAAACTCAGCCGATTGCAGCCAATAATAAATACAAAATACAAATACAAAATTTCCATGAACGGTTTTGTGCAAACTGTGTAGGTACCTACCTATTCCTTTCCTTCTATAAATCCTATTACCTTAGGTACTACATGAGGGAAAACTTATGCTAAACGGTCATGAAGTAAAAATGTTTTTATGAAATAAAATTGAAAACTGAAATTTAAGCTAACTTTGGGAAATGCTGTTGTGCACTCCTTCAAACTCTCCATCTCAATGACAGAACATTCTAACTAATACGGGCATTGTGGAAATGACCCAATATTTATTAGAATACGTACTTCTGGGGCATCATCCTGATCCATCCATATATCGCAACCCATGTCGTCAACGGGAGCATCCTTCTCCTTCCGCATCAGTCGTATGTTACTGATGATCGCTTGCCAGTTCTCCGGTTCCCACTTGGATTTCTTCTCATCATTAGCTGCATTGGCACTGGAGGAAGTAACAGAAGACTCCATATTCTGTGAATCCATCTTCTCTGGTGACTTGTCTGACTCGTAAACTATCGGAATGTGCTTACGTTTGGTTTTAATGACTCTTTTATTTGGAGGTGATTCTGATTTCACTTCCTGGAAATACGGTGAAGTTATTCTGTTAGCTGGTAGTTCTTGAATATCAGACTTGATAATCTTGGTGACAGTTTCGTTGGATTTATGATCAACTGCATTGTTGCTTTTGTCGTTGTTCTTGTCAGTTTCAAACTCGGTAGCTTCAGTTTTTATTAGAACATCTTTTGTATGTTCTTTCCTCCTCGTAGATTGTTTATCCATAGGTTTTGTTCCTTCAGCCACAACACTCAAAGCTGATGCTTTGCTGCCTCTTGTCCTACTACGAGTTGCCATATTTGAGGTTAAGGTTTGAAAGTTAATCGCACGATGGAGATTTTCACGAAATATAATTCCCCTTTGTAACCACAATCTTCTCAATACAAAAGCAATGGTCTTAATTTAATGTCAGTGAAAAGATGATTAATTACCTTAGGACAGTGATAAAATAAAGAAAATACGCTGTAGCATCTGTCAAAACAACCTTGTGCTTCACCCCCATGCGGTTTGTAGCAGTGACACCAACTTCACGTCGTGAAAATGTTGACAAAAATGTCTGAAAATTCGAATTTCAACTTTTTCAGAAAACTCTGAAAATTTTAATTTTAATTGGAAATGTATTACATATTACGTTTCAATTTGTATGCTAATTGGAATTGTATCAGGTTGAGGTAATAATATACTATAGTCTTTTAGTGCTTTTTGTAATCAAAATGTTTTATTTCCTAAATCCAATGACATATAACCCCTATACTTGTTATATGTCATTGCCTAAATAATAGAATCTATACCTAAACAAAGTACAAGTTCAGTCACAGAAATATATTCGGTAAACGCTCCTTTCACCCCCCACCACATTCAAACAACTTTGCCAGTGTTACGAGTCGAGGGGGAGGAGCCTAAACTAATGTTAATGCATGGAAAGGGAGAAGTAGCGTTTACCTAATATATTTCCGTGACTGTACACAGGAATGAAAGTTAATAGGTAGATTGGTGGAAGAGCAGTCATCATAATATTGTTCAATTATCCACGGATACATTATTTTTCACACATAGCACAATATAACGTTATTAACAGTTTCTCAACAGCCTTAAAATCGAACAACATACAAAACCTTGCAAATAAAAAGCATCATAAGAAGGCAAAAAAATAAAATATTGTGTAAGATCATACACATAATTTCATGGAAGTATGTTTCAAGATTTTGTTCACAGTTTGAATTGGTTTTAATAACGAATATCCAATTCACGTTTCTCGATCACAGAGTGCAACTTTACAAAAAATCAGATTCCTTCCAACAAATAGGAACGTTTCGTTTCGGCTCGTGCAGCCAGAAGACGAGCAAGGCAGTCCTGTGAATGGTTAGCCAAAATCTACACTCTTGTGCATCACTTGTAGACAGACCACAACTCTTCATATTGTGTATATGAAGTATGAACTGCAAATTTAAAAGATTTTACCTCAGGAGGGCTATTCTAAATTCCCTTGTCGTCTCGTATCAATTGATACGGCATCACTACCATGTTAAATAGATAGCACTCCAGTGTGCAGTGAGCCCGTATCACGTGAAACGAGACGACAAGGGAATTTAGAATAGCCCTCCTGGTGGGACCTTTAAATTTGCAGTTCATATACATAACATCATCCCATCTGAGATTGTCAGAAAATTTCTACATATTTTCACACTTCATATTCACAAACAGTGAAAAAGAAAAGAAAATAATATATTCAATACATAATCAATGTAATTTAAGTATCTATGTTTAGAGGTAGGTCTACTTACGTTATGACAGTGTAATTTAATTAATTAATGAATGATGAGAAAATTTTAGTACCTAAATGTTCATAAGAACATATTAACTCACTAACTAAAAATATTCCCAAACTTACAATAAATGTTTGTAATTAAAATGTCATCACTCACAACAGTCCTGTTTTTCACAACATGTTTCCCTTAATACATCCGTCTCAATATAAATGTAATAAATTGCACATCTTACAAAACATCGTGCAGGAGATTGTACAGTACAAAACTAGTCGTAATCTATCTTAAAATTCATTGATGCCTTGTCCAGGCACGCAATTTGTTTCACAGGTCACATCGATGTTAGTCACGGTGTAGGAGCGAACTAGAGCCAGATCTCTGCTTGCTTCTTTGTCATCACCTGCAAACTCATCAACACACCGATAATGTGAGAGGAGGTTGGAATTTCACTTGGTTTGCTGTTCACAGATTTCATATCAAACCTAAATCAACCATAAACCTGTCTTATTCTCCAGTGTAGGTACATAGCTTGAGTGCTACTGTTTTTTATACCTAAGATTTTCCAGATCTTCACCAATGGATTTGTTGATTTTTTTAAAGTCGTTTTTCCTACAAGCCACAGAATTATTGCTCAAAGGTTGGTAAGGAGTCTGAGAGGCTAGTTTGTCAATGTCTAGATTGCAATAAATGCTCATTGGCGATGGACGATAACCAGCGCTGCCAACAAAAATACTACTTTCTCATCAATTAATACATGAGTCGCGTGACCCATGTGCTGGGATTCAATAATTGCAAAGCGGTAGCAATTTCGGTAGCAATGAAATTTTATTTTGCCATAAGCTTTACAGATTGCTATTCCGCCAGCAACGAAAATAGTTGTAGAATCGCAACCCTGAGGACCTATTTGCGAGATCGTTCGAGACAAATTTCATACGGATTTGCGGGTGCCTGAAGTTAGACCAAACAAAATAATAAATTGGCATGGCAGATTGAATGCTTTTTTATTCAGAAGAAAGTCACTTTTGGGTCATTCCAAAAGAAACCACCCAAAATAAAAACATTTTTGTTTCTGACTTTCTTTGATTTCCATAAAATTTGGCACATTCAATCATACCATAGACAGTAGCAACCATGATTTTTTACATAATTTTGGGGCTCTTGGTTACAAAGTTATGGCGGGGTCAAATTTTGACCCGTCGGTGACCTTTTCGCGAGTTACTTTGGTTTTCTTGGAATTACTCGGCTCCTATCAGAGCTACAGGGCTGGAAATGGTCTCATTGGAAAGGCAATGAAATTTTCTATCTAAATAAGTGACTTTCATATCAAGGACATCTTAAATGGCACCACAAAATTGACCTACATCTAGATAAGGTCAAAGGTCAATAGGTCAAAATCACCATCTTCGATTTTTTTAAAACTTGGTAATATTATTCTACATATATGTAGGTACAATCACACAAAATTTGGAGATGGCTAAAAATTTCGTTTTCGAGAAATTAATTATTGAACATTATATTGCCTCTAAATGTAGCAATCCACTGTATGTAGTATACCATTGTAGCCGTATAATTGCAGTATTACCTGCAGTTTAATGAAATGGAACTCTGTTTATATTGTCACATTCATATTTTCCACACTAAGAACTGACTCTTCTTGTACTGTACAGAGACATTATCTTATATTATATTTATTGTTACGTATAGATAAAAGTATGGTTCACCGATGGTCACCCAACTTTGATCTGGGGAGGTGATGTAACGACCATATCAATTAGTTATAGTTATTACTGATTTATAATTGATAATGTTAGTTAGCTACTTTCCGGCCTACCGGCGCCCATGCTGCCTCAAGACATCGTCCCCTTGGCATTCTGCGAATGTCATTGTATTCATCTATCTATTGTCTGCATACCGCCAGCAACAACCCCTTCTAGCAGGCAGGCAAGGCAGCAGGTGCCAGGTAGCTTGTAGAGGAGGCAGTAACCCACTGGGCCTCAAGCAGACCAGTCGCCTTAGCTACGGCGGGCCCGTGTCATTTATAATAAACACATATAATACTCGCAAATACGTGTTCATTACTTATTGTACCCTCTTCCCATCCTGCGGGAACACAGGAACAGTACAACTGGCGCCCAACGTAATCGAACTCCACCCGATGTGAGTCTTTAACGAACAAACATACGTGTTTACGCGGTGATGAAATTTTGGAACATTCTAGTTAAATTTTGTGTTTTTGGCCGATCAACATTCGTGGTATACGTGGTCTACCAGTGTTTTTAATTTGAAGTGTTTTATGAACATGTAAGTAAGCAACGAAGCCATGAGTAGATTGCTTGCGACGGAAGCGGGGAGGTTTCCACCTAGCCCAGTTATGATTAGCGAGAGGGTGGCAACGCCGCAGACTATCGAGGCGAGAAACCAGCGTGAAACGTTGAGCTACCTAATGTTGAGAAAATTTCGTGACGACGATGAGCTGCATCCTGTTGGGTTTCTGCAGTCCATGGAACGGCATTTTCAGCGATATGCGGTGTCCGAGACTCAATGGATTCACATGGCGGTAGACTGCATGGCGGACATTCCACGTGACTGGGCAGAGGCGATGAGGGAGCAGTGGCAACACTGGGAGGCATTCAAGTCATCTTTCCTCACAATGTTCTGGTCAGAGGATCTTCAAGAACGCATTATCGAGCTTCTCCATTGCGACGAGTACGACGAGACTATGCACGGCTCCATGACCGAGTTCTATCTCAGATGGATGGTGGAGGTAAAACATCTCACTCCGGCTATCCCAATCAGCAAGTTCCTGAGACTGATGTCGCACATGTTGCCCGCGGACATCGAGGAGGCTCTGGTCAACGCAACCTGCACGACGACGGAGGACATGCTGCACATCTTGGTACGATGTAGTACGATGTGCAGTTATCAACGAACATCAGGTACCTTTAGATGTCCGAGTCCGCGTCAGAGAATGCTGACTACGTTGGAGCAAAGTAAGCGACCTCGTATCACACCTCATGAGAATATGACAGTAGACGAGGTGGCACAGCGAGTCGCCATAATATCAAGCGCCTACCATGCAAGCCAAACACCACATCATATAGAAGGCGCGACGATGGCGACGATCGACCAAGACGTTGAGACGACGGCGATCATGGACGAGGACGTCGGAACGACGGCGGCGATCGACGAACACGTCGGAACGACTACGATCATGGACGAGGACGTCGGGACGACTACGATCATGGACGAGGACGTTGGAACGACGGCGGCGATCGACGAAGACGTTGAGACGACGGCGATCATGGATGAGGACGTCGGGACGACTACGATCATGGACGAGGACGTTGGAACGACGGCGGCGATCGACGAAGACGTTGAGACGACGGCGATCATGGATGAGGACGTCGGAACGACTACGATCATGGACGAGGACGTTGGAACGACGGCGGCGATCGACGAAGACGTTGAGACGACGGCGATCATGGATGAGGACGTCGGAACGACTACGATCATGGACGAGGACGTTGGAACGACGGCGGCGATCGACGAAGACGTTGAGACGACGGCGATCATGGATGAGGACGTCGGAACGACTACGATCATCGACGAGGACGTCGGAACGACGGCGACGATTACCGAAGACTTTGGCGAGACGTCGATAATTGACGAGGACGTCGGAACGACGGCGACGATCGACGACGGCTTTGGTGAGACGTCGATCATTGACGAGAACATCGGGATGGAGTCGGAGAACAACAAAGGTTTCCAGGCGATGGTCATCGGTGTCAGCGACATCATCATGGCGACCGAGGGTGACGACGTCGGAACAATAGCGAAGAATGACAGCAACAGAAGAAAGCATCACAGTGTTGTCGTTCAGGTAGAAAATCGCAAGAACCAGGGGAAGGTGGAAGTGACATTTGTGTTTGCAGCAGATCACGTGACACCTGTAATTCTCGTGTGCTCTTGTGTGTCCGAGGCCGAGCAGGAAACATTTGACAACCCTGTCTTCTGGAAGTGTAAGCATAAACTCAGAGACAAAGGGCAAAGACGAAACGTGCTTCGACAGCACAGTCACTGAAATCAGCTGGTGAATAAGGGATATGACAAGGGATGTTCACACGGACAGTTATTTTCGTGACCTCATCCTCATATACTTCTTATTTTGACATCATAATTGATTTAGAGTTGTAATTTGACGTTTACTTTACGACATTTTTCTCATTGTAATGTCAAAATGTCATGACTATTGATTAGTAATTTTAAGATGTTCATTTAATATGCTATGCGCAGAAATTAGTATTAACTTCTTGATTTGGTATCATAATAGATTTTGAGTGGTAATTTGACGTTTACCTTACAACATTTTTCTCATTGTAATTTCAAAATGTATAACTATTGGTTAATACCGTGAATATGTTAATTTAATATGCTATGCGCAGACTTTAGTGTTTACTTGATCCATGCTTATGTCTAGAATAGGTTGATTCATTCTACGGATGTGAAATGATTTAGATATGATTAATTTCTTAAGGATTTAGTAAAGTACTGTATACTAAAATTATAATGTGACAGTACAGTAGTACTCTTCTAGGGTATAGAAAAAAGTGTAGAATGTGTCATTCAAACTTTTGTCTGGGGGGAGTATGTACTGTACAGAGACATTATCTTATATTATATTTATTGTTACGTATAGATAAAAGTATGGTTCACCGATGGTCACCCAACTTTGATCTGGGGAGGTGATGTAACGACCATATCAATTAGTTATAGTTATTACTGATTTATAATTGATAATGTTAGTTAGCTACTTTCCGGCCTACCGGCGCCCATGCTGCCTCAAGACATCGTCCCCTTGGCATTCTGCGAATGTCATTGTATTCATCTATCTATTGTCTGCATACCGCCAGCAACAACCCCTTCTAGCAGGCAGGCAAGGCAGCAGGTGCCAGGTAGCTTGTAGAGGAGGCAGTAACCCACTGGGCCTCAAGCAGACCAGTCGCCTTAGCTACGGCGGGCCCGTGTCATTTATAATAAACACATATAATACTC
Organism: Leuctra nigra; assembly: GCA_934045905.1. Taxonomy (NCBI): domain Eukaryota; kingdom Metazoa; phylum Arthropoda; class Insecta; order Plecoptera; family Leuctridae; genus Leuctra; species Leuctra nigra. Next base: position 25,469,283 of record OW203765.1, on the reverse strand, counting down.
GCAAATACGTGTTCATTACTTATTGTACCCTCTTCCCATCCTGCGGGAACACAGGAACAGTACATTCTGTAATCTTACATCGATATTATTTACTTGCCAGCAGTCTAGTCTAGTGGCTGCTTTGCTACCCTCCTCCTCAATCTTGTACATGCGTACGATCTACCTCAAAGGTGGACATGCACTGTGGCCAGTACATGCAGGCGCCAAGGGGGGCGGGGGAAGTGAGGGTCATTTACCCCCCCCCCCCCTACTTTTCATCTTGACAACCCCAGAGATGCAAAAGTGCACACATTTGCACACATTTGCTCCATTATGAGGTTGAATTCTTTTTCTCAAGTTTTGCTAAACTAATTGAACAGAGTTTTTATCCAATGATGAGACAATAACTTATTTCACCAACTTGATAATACTCATGAACACAATTTAATAATTAGTTATTACACGTTAAACTGACACATACAGTGAAATTTGTCATATTATTTATTGCTTATAGCTGTTGCTTAATGCAACCTTTTTCAAAGAAATTCCAAAATAAAGTAATAGTAACTAATAATTGATTCTCTTTTACTAGAAATTCAAAAAATTCTCTGTGGGACCAATGGGGGTGTTATCAAATAACAAATAGTTACAGATTATAACTATTATAATCTAAAAGCTCTAATTGTCTAAAAGCTTTCCCAAGAATATTGAATATCCCACGTTTTAAATTTCTTTGAAAAAGATACCAAAATTCAAGCACAAGCTTAAAAATCAATTATTTTGTCTCAAAAATTAAAAGCTGGGGGCTGGCCCCCCAGACCACCTTATGTCGGCGCACTACCTTTCCCCACATTCATCAAACCCTGAAAATTTGACCCCTCCACTCAAAATAAAGTTCCTACGCGCCTGAGTACATGGCTTAGACGAAGCGCAAGTGCGTTATCCTTTGGGGGGTATGTGAAGTATAGAGATGAACCGTGCGGATAAAGAAATCGGGCATAATCTTCTCTAAAACGAATGCAAGCCACCAGTGACCGTCGTATTGCACTGTGATATATTCTTCAATGTTTCCCATAGTTAGATCAGGTTCAGAACACCATCTTCATCACCATCTGACTCAAAATCATCCTGATCAGACATCCAAGATTACAGAAGAGTCAGTTCTTAGGTCAAATTTTCAGGGTTTGATGAATGTGGGGAAAGGTAGTGCGCCGACATAAGGGGGTCTGGGGGGCCAGCCCCCAGTTTTTAATTTTTGAGACAAAATAATTGATTTTTAAGCTTGTGCTTGAATTTTGGCATCTTTTTCAAAGAAATTTAAAACGTGGGATATTCAATATTCTTGGGAAAGCTTTTAGACAATTAGAGCTTTTAGATTATAATAGTTATAATCTGTAACTATTTGTTATTTGATAACACCCCCATTGGTCCCACAGAGAATTTTTTGAATTTCTAGTAAAAGAGAATCAATTATTAGTTATTACTTTATTTTGGAATTTCTTTGAAAAAGGTTGCATTAAGCAACAGCTATAAGCAATAAATAATATGACAAATTTCACTGTATGTGTCAGTTTAACGTGTAATAACTAATTATTAAATTGTGTTCATGAGTATTATCAAGTTGGTGAAATAAGTTATTGTCTCATCATTGGATAAAAACTCTGTTCAATTAGTTTAGCAAAACTTGAGAAAAAGAATTCAACCTCATAATGGAGCAAATGTGTGCAAATGTGTGCACTTTTGCATCTCTGGGGTTGTCAAGATGAAAAGTAGGGGGGGGGGGGGTAAATGACCCTCACTTCCCCCGCCCCCCTTGGCGCCTGCATGTACTGGCCACAGTGCATGTCCACCTTTGAGGTAGATCGTACGCATGTACAAGATTGAGGAGGAGGGTAGCAAAGCAGCCACTAGACTAGACTGCTGGCAAGTAAATAATATCGATGTAAGATTACAGAAGAGTCAGTTCTTAGTGTGGAAAATATGAATGTGACAATATAAACAGAGTTCCATTTCATTAAACTGCAGGTAATACTGCAATTATACGGCTACAATGGTATACTACATACAGTGGATTGCTACATTTAGAGGCAATATAATGTTCAATAATTAATTTCTCGAAAACGAAATTTTTAGCCATCTCCAAATTTTGTGTGATTGTACCTACATATATGTAGAATAATATTACCAAGTTTAAAAAAAATCGAAGATGGTGATTTTGACCTATTGACCTTTGACCTTATCTAGATGTAGGTCAATTTTGTGGTGCCATTTAAGATGTCCTTGATATGAAAGTCACTTATTTAGATAGAAAATTTCATTGCCTTTCCAATGAGACCATTCCCAGCTCTGTAGCTCTGATAGGAGCCGAGTAATTCCAAGAAAACCAAAGTAACTCGCAAAAAGGTCACCGACGGGTCAAAATTCGCGAATTTAGCGGGTCACCCCGCTATAACTTTGTAACCAAGAGCCCCAAAATTATAAAAAAAATCATGGTTGCTACTGTCTATGGTATAATTGAATGTGCCAAATTTCATGGAAATCAAGAAAGTCAGAAACAACGCGTTGGGTGGTTTGTTTTGGAATGAACCTTTAACGTCTTGCTCGAACAAGCTCGAAAATAGGGGATCCTGGGAAATGCATGGTTGTTATAACATACAGAAGATGGTGGGGACAAATATCAAGTGCCCAAAAATACCTTGTTATTGTCGAATATGGAAACAATACCTGAAAGAAAATTCTGGTCCTAGTGAGTACTATCGGTTTTAACTTTTAATAGCCCAAACTTGTAAAAACTAACAACACTGAAGATGCAGACGATGTGCCTCGGATATTAGAAAGATCAAATCGATGACAAATTTTGGCAAGGACAAGGAACATGAATATTAGAGTATGGAATGTGCAACAAGAGTTCAAACAAAAATAAGTTTTTGATCACCTGGAGAAATATTGATAGTTTCCTATAACTGTGACTAGTAAATGAGACAAAGCAGAAAGGCCAAGGAAAAGAGGAAATACCTCTAGGCAATTTACATACTAGATAGAGGCACTCTAAAGCGGGGTTTGTAGTGACGAAACGCCAAAGATAAAAAGCAGGAGTGACCATAGTTCGGAGGACAAAACTATAAATTGATTTCTTGAAATGCAAAAATTAAATGCGTATGTAATTGAAAATGGAAAACTTGAGGAGGATGGGTAGAAAGTGGTGTTGCAGGACATGTCGAGAAGAGAACTATGTGATACTAACTGGATGGATGGACAGAGAAAGGTGACGTCTAGAGTGTGGGGTACGTCTGGAGTAGCTGTAAACAACCCCCTATTATTATTATTTAGTATTAACAATTTCACTTCTTCCCCCAAGGGTACAAGTGTCAAAATTATTTCCTCACAAGGTCGTGTCATATTATGTATTTCAACGTGTTATGCAGAGGGTCTCCTTATCTTTGTAAGTTATCAAACACTGGTGACATTTGAGAGACTTTAAAAGGTCTGGGTAAGTTAACGGTTAATATGAGGTTCTTCAAAGTGATTTTCCGAGACTTTTCTTCACACTAACAGAATTTGAAGAGTAAGGCATCGTAAGGCACATTGCAGACTCACTCTCAGGGCTGACACTGAGGAAAGGGACAGAAAAAAGGGGCAAATAGTATCCTAAAATTGCAATAAAAGGAGCAAAAAGTGTCCTGTTTTTCCCAAATATAGTAGCATTAGTGTAATTTTTATTTCAAAACCCTCTAGGACAACATTGGAATGAGTAATCAAAGGGCATAATCATAAATCCAATAGAGGTATATTTGTACAAGCATTGACTCGTTCTTAATATTTTCGACATTAAATTAAAAGCGTGCCCACTCCAAAAAATTTACAGAATGTGTATTATAGAATCACAATAACATAATTTTTATAAAATTTAAAAAAAAAGTCAAAATTTAGATTTTTTTCTACAGTTGACCACCATACCCAAATTTCCCATCAAATAATTTAGAAAGCTCATGCTCCAAGCTTCAAATAACGGTACAGAATGTACAGTAGTTGAAGTGAAGGGCTAGTGCCCAAAACATTGATTTTTTTAGGGCGTGTCACGCAAAAAGTACGTGGACACATAACCAAAAAGTATGTAGACCATGTGTTCCTTTTGGCTTGTGAACAATCCTGCCAAGTTTGATCAAAATCGGAGAGGGTCATTTAAATTCCTTCGTGAGATGACGTGGAATTAATATTACTACCTACCTAAACTCCGTTCCATGCAGTCTAGAGTCCTGTTTAACATGGGTAGTCCTATACCTGCTCATGCTATCTAGGATTCTAGACCCCATGAAATGGAGAATAATAGAAATCGCCTGTTTTCTTTTAAATTACGTATCATTTTTTTACAGAACACAATCAAAAGTTAAGAAAGAGTAGCAAAGTTATAAAAAAGTGGTCTAATAGTCGCTAACGTCAAAAAAGTAGCAAAATAGTCGCATAGCCGCCCGAGTGGCAGCCATGCACTCTACAATACCTCTGTACATTAGCATTACGACTACTGTACGCCCTCAAAGTGACAATTTTATTGTATAGAGAGCTTGAAATGTGCAAAACTCCTGGATTGCAACTTGTTTATATTATGTCTTATTGGAGATGTGTACACCGCTTGAAAATGCCTGCGGACCAGTGGAAACATCGCAAATACCGAATACATAACATAAACAAATAAATCTAATAGAGCAAATCCCACTGTTGAAATAAATGTATTGATAATAGGTAGGTAGGTACTCACTGATTTTCTAAAATTCTTTCAGTAGGTAGGTAGTGTGATTAAAAACTCAAAATATATTTTTAAGGACCACATCTTCGCCAGTCCTGTTAAAAACTACTCTATGGAACTGTTTTAGTTTCGGATTTAAAGAAATACAATTGGCATGATATTATTCCAAAATTGTATGTAGGTACTCACCTTATCACGTATTACTTTCAGACGGCCTAGGATCCCTCTGTATCCAAACACCCCTCTTTGTTGACCAAATGGATCCTAAATGGAAGAAAAAAATTTCAATACAAAACAAGAAAATGCGTGAAGACGAACATTTATGACAAAAAGGTAATGACGTGTGATATCAACATTCAAGAAAGTAACAAACACCCCGGGAAAATTTTGAATTTTAGGACCAAATTTGGTGCCTTTCTACACGATTTGCAAACAATTTTTAGTCAATTTTTACTTCTATGAAAAATAAGTGGGCAGACGGCGTCCACCCTGAAAAAAGAGTGGGAGGACGGCGCCCTCGTCCGCCCCCAAATTAACCACTGCTGTTGATTACTCATGAACCTACCGTAATCAACTAAGATCACTGATTAATTATTTTGATTGATGATAGTGAAAGGTATGTTTTGCAACTGTAGGTAGCAGTGCTTTTCCAATGATTAAAATATAAATCCAAATATTCCATTGCTTTTGTAGGCAATGCAATATGCAATATTCCACTGCATTTATTAATGGTTTATATGACAGTTCAGATCCCAGAGAATGTTAAAAACTCAACAGGTTCGGTTCAACTTCAAAATCAAATGTACCACAAGCCTGAGAATGTTCCAACCTCGTTACCTGGAAGGGTTTTCCGTCCAACGCCAACATGCTGGTGGCTCTGGCGACGTATCCATCGTAGTGCTCGAGGAACTGAGCGTTCATGATGTCGACAAGGTGCTCGGGGATCGAAAGCCGCGTCTCGTTGTCGAGCATTCCGCAGACGGCGACGCGCATCGTCTCGTGGTGGATGATGTTGTTGTATCTCTCGATGTCGCCCTTCTTGTGCTCCTGGAACAATACGACGATCAATACAATACAATCTCACACACCTCTTCACTCCAGGAAATAAACGGAAGGTAGAAATTGATAATGTGAGAAATTTCTACTTGATTTTCACAATGCCTTTTCCCCTAGGGTTACTAATAACCATTTAATTAGTCGACCGACCAACCAACCAATCACATCCACTTAATCAGAAGTTTAGTTCCTCTTACCCTTTTTTACATTTTACGTGACTGTTTTAGGACTCGTTAAATATCATTAAAAAAAAATACAGTACCTTACAGGACCTACCTAAAAAGCTTTACAGACAATTATTTTGTACGAAGTAGAAGCTACTAGAGGCAGAAGAGAGTAAAACAAAACTAAGTAGGTAGTATTATTGACATGTTCTGGTTAATGTTAGCCCCAAACCAGTAGACACCTACTCACCTTTTCATAGGTAGGCTCATTGTGATACGGTTTGTCACTCATGATTGTCTGAATGCTCAACAGCACGCTGATCATCGTCTGGCCGGCCGACCACGACGGTCCCGTCCACGTTCCGAGGATGCTCAGGCAGACTTTGCCGCAGTTGTACAGGTTGGGGTTGAAGCGCACGTTGCCCGCGTCCGTCGTCATCAGGCGCACGCGCGGCGGACTGAATGGGTAGTCGGGAGGGCACTTGAGGAGGAAGTAGAAGAAGCCGTCGTGGTACGGCGTCCCCGTGGCACCGACCACGAGGGCGTGGAGAATGGTCAGGTCTTTCTCGTCCGCAACCGTGTATATGCCGGGAGGTTTAGGTCGAGTGTTCATGTCCAAGATCTCCCTGGTGGAAACAAAAGTGTGGTTTATTAAAACACCGCCAAGAGTTAAAAATACTGACAGTGATTTTACTTATTGCCTCTCCCCTCTGCACCCACGTGCAAGAGTATCATTGCACTGGATATCCTCCATATTCCACATTTCATTAGCAAAATAACAATATAATTTTACAAAATAAATAGACAAACAGGTATCTTAGTAGTTTTCAACGAGTTTGACACAATATTTTGAGGAATACAAAAACAGCACTTTTTGCAACGTTTGCACCAATATAAAGTTTCAAACGCTACGTTTAAATGTTTAACAAAATGTCCCAGACCTAGTAGGTACCTACATGATGAATAACGATACATTATTTTAAAGTGTCAACTGTCAGGTGTAGACAATTCACACGAGCCCCAGAGAACTATCTAACTGAAATATGAAGAAGAAAACTTACTTTTTTATTCGTCGCAAATATTTATATTCCTGCAATGGGATCTTCAGCCCCATAGGGTCCCACGATGGTACAGCAGGCTTGGCATTTGGAGGAGGCAGTGGAGGGGGAGCATTTGCAGGAGGAGCTTTTGTAGGGGGAGCCTTTGTAGGAGGAGCCTTTGTAGCGGGTTGCTTCGCAGTAGGTTTACTCATGACTGTAGATGAAACAAAATCGAAGTTACTGCAACATGTCCTAATACCAAGTTCTCTAACAGATGACGTCGATAGTTAAACAAACTATATATCTTAAGACTTCAACTAGGTACTACCTCAACTTTCAAGTGAAGGTACCTAACTAATTTCGGAAGGTAGATGGGAGTTGGATACGGTGTTTTTTAAAGCTTCGCTCACCATGAAGATAATTTGTACCTACTCCACTTCAAAATGTGTGGCTATTCGAGAAAATAAGGAACACAACTGACCTCTGGTGGATTTTGTGGTACTAGGTAAATGGCGGCTATCAAGGGCGCATTTGCATAAATATAAATACCTACAAATATTTGATATAGTTGTTTGTTATGGACAAAAAAGTAAATTTTTAGCTAAATATCAATTTCATTGGTTTTTTGTTTTTTCACTGCTTTATGGAAACACGAAATGTAAAAACAAACAAATTAATATGTGGACCTAATAGTAGCCATCTTGCCAGAAGTGGCTCCATCACGTATCACTTATTTGTTGAACTATGAAAACGTGAAAGCTCCAGAACTGGCCTCCAGGGCCCTCATTCACGTACATGGGGTAAGCCATGATAGCTAGTGGTAAGGCGTGGTAGACCGGGTGGCAGTGGTATCGGTATTCACGAAGAAGTTATCATGTCTTACCCCGGGGTAGAGTCTACCCCTACCTCGAGGCAGGGGTAAGCCGTGGTAACTTATTGGCGGCCATTTTTGAACTTGACATGACTGTCAAGACAACTATTTTCCTTACACTTGCTTACCCTGGGGTAGCTTACCCCTGGCTTACCCCCTCGGGGTAGCGAATGACAAATTCGTATTCACGAAGCAGTGGTATCTTGGTGGTAAGTCACTGCCTACTTGAAATTTGTGTAGTGAAAATAGAACGTAGTTTTAAGTTAGCCGTCCTTTTTTTCACCAATCAGATTCGAAATACATATTCCGCGAGCGTGCATTTGTCTTTATTAAAAATAGTGACAGTTCAATCACAAACGATAAACTATACAAAAACTGAACATATGTATCAGTTCAAGAAAATCTTGCAAAATCAAAATTTTGAATGGTGATTTCAGTGCTAATTTAACTTTGTAACATAAAAATACGTGTTTATTATTTATATCTAGTGTATAAGAAAATGTTTTGGAGGTTATTTGGTCCATGGATTGACTTACAAGAACCAATACTACTATCCGATACTTTGTGTAATGATTAAATAAACGCGAACTATCATAGTAAATGTAAGTAAAAGACAAAGTAGACACAATAAACACACAACTAAGCTGATCAGATGACGACGTGAAGGAATCACTTCAAACAGTTGTCTTGACAGTCATGTCAGGTTCAAAAATGGCCGCCAATAAGTTACCACGGCTTACCCCTGCCTCGAGGTAGGGGTAGACTCTACCCCGGGGTAAGACATGATAACTTCTTTGTGAATACCAATACCACTGCCTACCCACTTTACTCCGCCATAACCCTAGCTACCCTAGCTTACCCCATGTACGTGAATGAGGGCCCAGGGGGCTTGAGATTCACGTTTCGAAACTGTACCTACATATTTTTTTCACAGTTTAAAACGTAAAAAGTTGAAGGCTAAGCAATAGTTGGCAACTGTTTTAAGTTTTATCATACAATGCAAAACGGTATAACGGTATCATAACGTGAATCTCAAGAATTGCCCCCCATGAGTGATAATCTAGTATTTTTATGTGTGCCCAATCAGCTACAAGTGCTCACTGGCTACGATGCCCATAAGGTTACGAGTAATGAGTTTAACTGCACAATAACGACAACATGCAGAGTTTATTGCTATAAATGGAGACGTTCAGATTTCTTGTAAAATTAAACTGTTGACACACGTAAAAAATTGCTGACGGTAATTCCATGTGTCTGTTGTTAACACTAGGTACACTAGTACCAACATACGTCATTGGTACCCAGACTTGGGTAAATTACTTTTAAAAAGTAATGAAATTACGTTACAAATTACATGGGTTAAAATGTAGTAAAATTACTTAACCGTTACAATTATTAAGAAGTAATGAAATTACTTTACATTTCATGAACAATAGTAACGAAATTACTTCGAAATTTTCCGTGATTTCCGAAATGTACACAAAACAAAATAATAAAAATGGCGCCTATCCTACAACCAGCATGCAAAGAGATTCTCGTGTCATTTTAGTGAATATATCCATTTGACATTATTTTACAAGGCGATTCTAGGTGTTTATGATTAAAAAATCGTCCAAAAGATAAAGGTAAATCAATTCAGGCTTAAATTCATCTTACTCATCGTGAATTTAGTTCCACAACTTGCAAAAGATGTACGAAAACAACAGTGGAGGCGCGACAATTTGTAACGCGTTACTAACCTCAAATTACATGGAAAAAAGTAATGAAATTACTCGGACGTTACTTCAAAAATTTTGTAATGAAATTACTGGCTCGTTACCCAAAAAAGTAATTTCGTTACAGTAATGCGTTACTTTCGTTACGTTACTACCCAAGACCAAGACTGTTGGTACCCAAGTAAACAAAAGCGAAGGTAATAAAATCACCTTACTAGCAAATTTGTGTTGCCTCTTTGCTCTACCTCGGTACCTAGATAAGTGTTTTAATTTCTTGAAACAAGGAAACTTATGTAATCTATTAGATAAGAATAACATAAAGATAACATAGTATTCATGGTTAAAACGGAAACCACAATCAACTTGCCTTCCTGTTTATTGCAATCAATGATCATAAACAGACAGAAGTGAGGTTAGTACTCAATATGGTGAAGACATTTTATGCACGGTTTTAATCAATTTCAATGTAAGGCTTACGTGTAATATAGAAGCAAAACCTACCTCAAAGCGTGAAGAAACTACTAACTTCATTTGTACTTTCACACACAAAGTACAAGCCCAATAAATAATTTCAAATAATAATATTAAACTTGATTGAACTGAAAGGCAGGTTGCTGGAAAACACACTACTGTCAGATTGTGATTTTGTTTTGTTGCACGTTCTAGAAGGCTGTGATTGCTTTTAAATCGCGGGAAAATATTTGAAAAGGAAAAAGGTCACGTGTTTTGCTATTTTACTGGAATTATGAAATATAGCAAAGTATGGAAAATGAATATTGATTGTTTTCAGAAATAGTTCATTTTTGTTTGATTCGATAAGAAGTAAAAACATTTATCCTTCTAGGAAATTGAAATATGTTGAAAAAATACATTGCGAAATACAACTCTACAATATGAGATGTTCCAATATTATTATTTCTAATTCATGGGCAACTATTTTTTCAAACAAGTTCTGACATAAAAAAAATCTGTGTAAAAATTGAATTTATTGAACTTTTCAAGAAAAAAAAATACACAAAATATAATATGTATGTGTTGCCTCTAGGCCCACTGCCATATGCTGGCAATTTTATCCCACACACTTGGAATATGACATATCCCATCTCTGTTCCACCATCTCTCAATGTCATACGTCTTACTCGGTAGCGAATCATCATTCAACTTCTCACAGAATTGACATAACACATTGCCGTAATCGCCGTTCTTCACGTCGTAATATCTCCTCCACCAGAAATACTTCTCGTACTCATGCGGGTTCTTTTCGAGATACCTCAAATACTTGGCAAGTTCTCGTGGAGTGGAGTAATCGTTGACGTCGATGTACGAGTGCGGAGGTGCATATTGTTTGTAATCGGCCCCGCCGTAAACTACCGGTACTATGTCCAACGTCAACGATCGAAAGAACTTTTCCGTTATGTAGTCGTTACAAAGAGAATTCTCAAAGGCAAGATAAAACTTATACTCGTCCTCGATCATTTCGAAACAATCTTCTCCGCACTTCAGTGTCGCACATTTACCGTAGACATCAATGTCTATGAAATTCGACAACTGATTGACGTACAAGTCTCGAATGCTGGTAGCGACATTACAGTTCGATACAACCCACGCTATCGACTTATTTTTCGTCTTCATCGACATTGGAATTGAATTGTTATCAAACATAGCTTGCCGCCATATTGGTTCTCCCTTCGAATTCGATTTCTCCTTAACCGAACCATACGGCACGTAAATGTCAGAATCACGTCGATAAGTTGCAGTCCAGTTGAAGAAACCATCAAGTCGTGTAAGGTCGAAACTGTTAGTCGCCGGAGATTCCATGAGGTAGAATATATATCGTTGATGTGGTTTACGCTTCGCTCGAAACTTCTGCAAAGTTCGCGCTGCGGCGTGCGTCAAAGCGTGTATCCAGATCGCATCGAAGTCCTCGTAACTCAAAGTGGCATCGTCGTTGTGGATGGTGATGTTGCAGTTCGTCACTTGACAGCCGGCCATTTTGAATTGCTCATTCCCCGCAGTATAGAATTGAGAGTAAAGATACTTATCGAAATGATTCCACATAAGAATTTGTTTCATTTTTGTTTGATTTGTAATCAATCCTTCTTCGTTAATTACAGGTTTCGTCTCTGACATCTGTTTTGTTATTGGGCTGACCGTCGTCTCATTGAAATATTCGTTTACAGATTGTACAGGTCTCGTCATGTTTAAAGTTTGAATTTTCCCGCCGAAATGAGGATCCCGATGAAGGATGTACAGGTGTGAGCCAATCAGGATCGAGCACAGGAAAGCTGAGGTCATGATGCAACACTTCTTCATTCTGTTGATAAGGAAAGAAAATACAAGCACTAGGATGAAGTGGGATGAGCTCTTAGACACTAAAAAATAATGTAACATTGATGGTTGAGGTTAAAACCAAGATCTTTTTTATATTTTCTTAGGACTCAACAGCTGGGTTCTAGCAGTTTGTGATAGATAAAGGTATTGCCTTAAATTCTGTACATGCGACGTAGAAGGCCGGAAGTCAATTTCAATGATTCATCAGGTGTCAAAAACCAGAAGGAAATTCTGTCTTAATCCAATCATATTTGTAATGGTGACATGAGTCTTTGTATAAGAGAATACTTCATAACTGTATTTGTTGACAGCAGTAATTGATAGAGCTTGATTACATCATTGCAAAAGTGTGCTACGCAAAATCGAAAAAAAATTGTCTTCCGGCTTTTCTACCTCTCAGGTACAGAGATAAAGCGATGAGGAATGTAAAATTAAACATTTTAATGAATTCTTACCTTGCTTGGCGGTTTTGTCTTAACTTTGCCATGTTATTGCTACACACAGCAAATGATATTGATGACGGAACTTGTGCCAACTGAATGTTAGAGTGACGGATGAACTCTGTAAGGTAGCTGATCTTCCATTATCATACTGGGATCTGTCTCGGTGTCTAAGCTAGACTGTGGCTAGGGTTGGCTAACCATGTGAGCTCAACACCCATGACAATCTTGCATGGACCAATGATGTCATTTAGGAAGTGTTTATACAGGTTCCGAGATGAGGTAATTATATTTCTTTCCACTTATATGAAATAACCAAAACATACTATTAAAAAATGCGAAACACGTAGAAACTCGCGATAAATAAAACTTCAAATGAAAAAAATAGTGAGTTACTGGGATGCAAAACTCCCCCCCCCCCCCCCCCCTCACCATACGGCAACACACAGTTTGGAACATGCAATACATTTTTGTTTGTTTACCTGTACCGTTATCAGCTTCTTTTATTTACAAAAAATAATAAATAACAAATAAATTACAATAAATATTTTTTATTTTTTTATTTTTTACAACAATAACAATTTTTATATTTGTTATAAAACCCTGTCCAAAATATTGTTGAGATTGTACGATTTCCAACAAACAGTTATTTTTATGAAAACTTTATATTGTGTAAGTTATTTGGACAAATTGAAAAATGTAGGTATGTAAAAGAGAACCAACTAAGGTAAGCACGCATAGAATGAAGAGAAGATAAGGGCTGGATATTTGAACTATGTTTGAACACCCGTGAATGACGTCTAGCCTAAATGGAAAGAAATGATTGTGTAACTCTATTATTATTATTATTATTATTCATATATTAACTCTATATTATCAGACGTGCACCCTTTAATTTGAACCTAATGCTCAATACATGCATATTGCAATTATGAATAACATATTTATTTCAATCAGTATAATTGACACTAATGTGAAATTTATTTTACTCTTGGTGTTTATAATCACATTTTAATACTTCATATTTAGTTTTGTCAAAACTGTCAGGTTCAATGTGAGTGGTGTTGTTCCTGCTTTCAACTCTTGGTTCCTGCTTGGTATCTTGAACCTTCCTTGCATCTGAAACAATTCAAACACATTTGAAGAGTACAGAAAGAACGCTATAAGTCACATTCGGATGAAACTGAGATAAACGAAGTAATTTGTTGAAATTTGTATTTATGTTCCATAAATCGATATTTCAATTGCGTTTCAAGACTTTGTGGCAATATTTTCTAAAAACGAGGGTATATTCTGAATGCTCATAAAAATCACTGCAAGATTACACTTATTTTTTTTTTTTCAAAAAATAACTTAGAGCGTTCTTTCCCTGTAGGTACCCTTTATTTTGTGATCGAAGATAACACTTTGAAGGGTAGCTGTCGCAATGGTATTTAAATTAACAAATCGATCTGTTATTTTAGACTAACACAAATGAGAGACGCGGCCACGTGCGCAAGTAGGTATAGTTTTTGAACAAGATCCTGTGATTGGCTGAAAACAGAAACGGGAATCGGTTGAACCGATCAACTTCAAATTTTGCATGGTCATTAGGACCAACATTTTAGGAGTTTCTGAAAATTTTCTGACATATTTCTCTTCAAGAGTTATCGACATTTTATGTTTGTTTTGAAATATTTTTCAAATTCCTTCAAAGAAATTTCAAAGAAACTATCACTGCTTCTTTGACGCATTAAAATAATTTATTTTTTAGCCGTTTTCAAGGTCTTTAGAGCAGCAACTTTCACTCGAATATTAATTTGCATGCGATTAGAAGGCTCGCTTATCACTACGTTACACAGAGTGCTTCCCTATAGTTTCAAAACGTATCTGCCTTTCAAGGTACTGAAGAGCAATATACAAAGACAAAGTGCGAGTAAATTTAGACAATTAATAAACAAAATTTAAATCTTGTAATAAGGGAGAAGTGGCAAATAGAACTTAACATCGAATATAAACGATTATTTTATTCTAACAAACTCTTTAAAACAAAAGTGGTTATCTCAGCGTCACAAATTCTTGTCTAGGTCATTGTGTTAAAAATCCAAATGGCTTGAATGGTTGAGGACAGACAGACAAACACCCATATAAATAATATTTTCACAAAACTGGACGTGTTTTCTATATAAATACATCTATAAAGTCATGGATAAAATATTATCAAGGCATGAGTATGAATTACGGAAAATATTCATTCACCTTGATACTCTGTAAATTATGTTCAAATCGTTGAAACTATTATTTGATAATAAGTTCAGATCACTTACGACTCGGTAGAAGATATTTCTGAACCGCCATTATTGGTGCCTCAATGCTCAGATGAAGAACAACAGCAGCAGCAAATGAGAAGGCCAAGTCGGCGAAATATTCCCGTAACTGAAATTATATTAAACCTCTAGGATTATAAATGAATGAAATGTCGGTGGCAGGCAAAGATGAACCCTCTCTAGCATGGGCCGCCTCTCCCTGGGTTCATGTTTGCTGTCCCCGACCGTAGGATCTCCTTTTTGACTTGGACTCAAGTCTCTGCGTTTTGTACTACTATACTGTAATAGTTCGATGTCAAAACGTTTCTCATATCAAGCCGAAATAATGCATTATATGGAAAGATCATCGTCCTGTTTGATATGTTATAGATTTGAAGAAAATCCTATGATTGTAAGTGAAAAACAAACCCCTCTGATTGGTGTGATTGTTTAGTTGGATTTGAGCTCGTTTGTATATTTGTATTTGTATACTGATTGTTGATTTAACCCGTAAAGCCTATGGTGACGTCACACGCCCAACTCGCCCCTATTGTGGAACGCATTGTGGAACGCTGTTATGTTTGACATACCATGATCACCCCGCTCGTGTACAACGGAGTACGAGTTGACTGAGACAGCATGTTCTGAAGTGGTAAGTGGACGAGGTACACCGCATAGGACATTCTTCCCAGAACCTCAAACACCTTCCAGGACAGGAACGTGTTGACGAAACCTGGAAGTATGAAGAGTTTCTCTGGCTGGTACGACGCCATTACTGATACTTTGACTTTGTTGCGTGGATTGCGCATTGAACCCATTCAGTATTAGTCCAAGCAAAAGTTATGTTCCTTCCAGCCTCATGCTCAAAAGAAGTTGCTTCCGCAAGTATAAGTATTTGCGGATGGAAATTCTTTTGAGCATGAAGCCCGTTGCACAATTGACGCAGACGGACGACGCGGACGGACGACGGAGACGGATACGATGTTTAGGTGTGACATATTCACTCTGGCTGTTCACAATCGGACGCAGACGGACGACGACTTTAACATTGTATCCGTCTCCGTCGTCCGTCCGCGTCGTCCGTCTGCGTCAATTGTGCATCGGCCTTAAACATCGTATCCGTCTCCGTCGTCCGTCCGCGTCGTCCGTCTGCGTCAATTGCCCTTAAAGCCCGATGCACAATTGACGCAGACGGACGACGCGGGCGGACGACGGAGACGGATACGATGTTTGTACGGATACGATCGTATCCGTCTCCGTCGTCCGTCCGCGTCGTCCGTCTGCGTCAATTGCCCTTAAAGCCCGATGCACAATTGACGCAGACGGACGACGCGGGCGGACGACGGAGACGGATACGATGTTTAGGTATGACATATTCACTCTGGCTGTTCACAATCGGACGCGGACGGACGACGACTTTAACATTGTATCCGTCTCCGTCGTCCGTCCGCGTCGTCCGTCTGCGTCAATAGACAACATCATAAATTATCTAGTTAGCTCTGCTTTTCAAAAAATTTCATATGCAGTACCGTGATCCAAGTATCTATTATGGTTATGATCCATTGTTGAAAAACCATAATAGATACTTGGATCACGGTACTGCATATGAAATTTTTTGAAAAGCAGAGCTAACTAGATAATTTATGATGTTGTCTTTTGTGCATCGGCCTTTAGGCTGCTTGTCATCGATTTACAACAGCCCTCTATACGATCTAAACAATTTCTAAAATCATTTCGAATCAACGGAGTTATTACATAAGATATTAGTTAACTAATTAACTGATTATAGTTATTAGTAAAAATATATATTATTTGTTGGAAATCAACTATGTTGCCACTTGCCGCCCGACGTTCGACGTTCGGGGCTCAGCACTGAAAGATGAACATCGTTTATCTTTTGACCTTGAACGCCAGCGCTCGGGTGAGCCTTCTGATTGGCCAACGCCGAACGCTAGCGCTGAGCGTCGAACGTCGAGCGCGCCAACGCCAACAGTAAAAGTACCTTTAAGGTCGGTGACAGGCAAAGATGAACCCTGTTTAGCATTGCCAGGTATAGGGCGGCCCATGCTAGCGCGAGTTCATCTTTGCCTGTCACCGACCATAGAAATGTTGACTTCAATCGCTGTTCATTAATGCGCAATCCACGTGTTATATCCGTCGAGTAGGTACCTTTACAGATTTATCCGCATTCAAGGTAAAAACAATTTCTGAAGATGCTTGAAGCATAGCCAAGTGCCATTTCGGGATTTAAAACAACCACGAAAGGTCAGGTATGTCTGGAAATGCATGGTTGATGTACGGTGCTCTCAAGAGGACTATCGGTACAGCAAATGTATGGAGAAAACTATGTGTTTATCACATGACAAAGTGATTTTTAAAATATTTTTTAAATCATTGCTAAAACAATGTTACCTCCGTATCCTTTGACACATGCGAATATGAGCCAAGCCAGGCCAAGAGCCCAGGCCGGTCTCATGAGACTGATGTAGAGGGACTCAATGAGGGGCTCGTATTCATGGTCCAGCTGGTGGAAGCGATGAGCCAAGAGAAGAGACGTCAGGAGCAAGACTGTAGCCAGCATCCAGCAGAGGAGCACCAACACACGTGGCAGATGCAGAGGCCTGTGCTTGACTGCATGCAAGATGTATCCCAGAGCCACGCCCATCACCCATGGAGTGAACCGAGTGTGTGTGGGAAAATACTCGTTGAATAATTCATCTCTGTAAAGGAAAAGCGATACAGGTGCATTGTATTATTGTAAAAATACTGAATTGTTTCTGGATGAATGGTCGTTTGCTAGGTCTTAGAGCAACAATGAGAAAAGTTTTAGGGTGAAAAAATCCCATTACGATTCGCCTAAAATCAACACCTTCCTTGAAATAAAATAATGGCGTTTTCCACTGGCTGCACTGGGCTGCACCAGGGTTGCACTGAAATGATGTCACCATACAAAACATTCAGTTCAAATTTCAAACAGAGAGCAAAACTATATATAGTGCAGCCCAGTGCAGCCAGTGGAAAACGCCATATAAGTAGCTTTCGAAGAATGTCTAAAAATGCACTTAAAATGTCATCTCCACTTTCAATTATGGATCGAATCTCTTATTTCTTTTTGTCTGTTCATTTATTTACTGCCCAATTTTTCAACAAATTTTACGTTAAGGTACGCAAAATTACGTTGAAATACGCTGAAATTTATCACGAAGAATTATGGTAGGGATTGCATTCTAATATGGCTTTAAATGATTATTGATTGATTGATTGATTGATTGATTTATTTATTTTCTTCATCATACATTTACATGTTGACAGTGACCCTCCTGGAGGACTCCAGTAATGAGGGTATTAGGAATTCTATAAAAGTAATCCAGGCTTTTGGCAGTTTTACAAATGGTAGATGTAGGAGTTTTCAAAAAATAGAAATATAACTTTCCCATGAAACTGTATAAGATAAAATTAAATAGATACGTATATTTTAAATCTTTGTTGTATATTTCGAAGTGACAGGTTTGGCCAGCCAGTATCGTAAAATTTATCCTTATTTCCATTATTTACCATGAATAACATATTTGTTGTTCATGGTATTATAGCTTAGAACTGGTTTGCCGCTCCTATTAAGAGTTTATAACTATACTGTTATCAATAAAATAATAGATTGAGAGTCTCTTTTTCACTCTTTGGCACGGACATATTTTTTTTGTAATTCTGTTACTGGTGGAGGTTAGAACCGTTTTCCGATTGCAATAGCTTGTAAAAATGTAAAATAAATGGTACAGCAGAGTAAAATTCCAGCGTGAATTATGTAATGATTGTGAGCATCCCTCTTTAGGAGTATTAACAGACTATCATAATTTTAATAATTTGATTTCATTTTATTTTATTTTTTTACCTGGATAAAACAATGTTAGTGCCAAACTGATTGACGTAAGCCACAAGTAAAGCAATCACAATTCCTATTCCAAAGAGAGCTGACAACAACATCTTTCCAGTCTTCGGATATCTGAAATGAAATAAATCATAATGTCGTGATTTTAGAATCCGTCTTAAATGAGCAGAAATCACAGTGCATAGCCACTGAATAGTGCAATAACACACTTAAGTAAACTTACTTTCAGAGAGGGTAGAGTAAAAGTGGTGACAAACAGTATAGTTGTGTGTCCACTGACAGATACCAGGAATGTATCAAGCACTGTAAAGAAACACAAGATATGGCCAAAGTATACCTACCAAAGTTCAATTGTTTCGGATTAACAAACTTTTATATTCAACCGTTTAGGGCAGGGGGTTGTACCTGCGGCTCCTTAGTGGTTCTAGATTGACTCTTTATTATTTAAATGTTGTTCTGTATAAGTAATAGAAAAAATCGAAAATTCGAAAATAAAACGGCCTGCGGGGCAACAATTGGAAGGTTTTGATTGATTCAGTTTGTTCATTTTAGATGCTAAAATTCTGAAAAAAGCCCTGCGGGGCAACATCTAGGAGGCATTGTCATACAAAAAATAAAAGTATCAAGATAAACTTGTAAATTAATTTATTATTTTCAGTGTTTTATATTCGATATTTGCCTTCTGCGGCTCCCATTTTTATCTAATTTATTAATTTTTGGGAAATTGGCTCCTTGACCAAAAAAGGTTGCCGACCCCTGGTTTAGGGGCATTCGTCAAGTACTAAGTTGTCAAACTAACATAACATACCACTGAATAAAATTCGACATTGTAATTGTTGACATAGAGCAGTGTCTTCCACCCCCATGTTCTGCACATGTCCCTCTGTCTTCCGGAATCTCTGTTCCAGAATGGTCCGCGACCCAAGAAGGGGATCAAAGTGGCAGTGAGCAGCACCATGGCGGCTAGTAATGGAGTCAGCCTGGAAGAAAACGTACAGTTTGGTATTGTATTGTGTATTATTTTCTTACATGGAAAACGCTAAGTGTAACGCGTTGATAAGCAAGCCAATTTGTATTGTATGCGATTTCATGCGTGTTAAAATTGCTGCTCATGGAAAAGCTATTGCCTTCCTGCACAAAACGTCACGAGGGTAGAAAAATGGAGGCTGAGAGAGTAGTGGAAATGTGTTAAAGCTATAAATAATAGATAAATAATATTTCTCAGACGAATATTCAACTTGAAAATGAGTAGGGATAAATATTACGACTCATTATTATTAGCTATGTACTGTAAATATCTTTCTTCCATAAGTAATCACTCTAAATATGAACTTTGGGTTGCCGCTGTAAAATTGGTTTATTCCCTACCTTTATACCTATAGCAACCTTTTGTAATTTTGTTATTTCAATTTATTTGCATACATTTGAAAGACATTTGAAACAAGCTACTCAAAATATCAATAACATTCGAGGTTCTTGACAGATTTGTCTATAAAGTTTCAAACACTCCTAAAATACTGGTTTCAAGCAACATCCAAACTTTTTAAGTTGATCGGTCGAACGGTTTCATTTTTCAGTTTTCATCTAATCATCAGGATCAAATACAATAACATATAACCTTTGTATTTGACAGGATCCTGCCCAAAAATTACACATATCCCCGCTCATGTGACATTAGTGTGAGTGCAAAACTTCAGATAGATTGGTTTAAAAGGCCTGGAAAATAAACGGGGAAAATGGACAGACAAAATACAACAATTACATGAGACATCTTGCTTTGGCTTTGCCTAATGCCTATACAATGACGCACCATTTTAGTAATACATCGAAGAATGGACCCCACCAATGGACTGCCACCTTGACGTGGTGGTGGGGCTTAAGGGGCCGGCTCACATACGAGTTGGCCCCAACCAAGTGCAGTCCAGGGTCGACCTAGTCCCATGCCCTCCCCAAATTCGCGGGCCCCTCGGGCCGGTCTCCCCCCTCGAGATGGTGATCCCCTGAAATCGAGTCCCACCGGCCCGAAGCCCTCCACCCCCCGGTCTGTCCCCATTCTGACCTGGCTTTCCCACTAGTTTCAGACTCCCCCAGATCGGGCCCGTTAGGTCGACCCCTCCCGATGTCCTCCACTTAGTTCAACAAAGTTAAAAGTTAAAATTAATGTGCGCAATATAACCTCGTCGTTGACGCGCCGTTACACTCTAATAATCTAATCTAATCGAAGAATGGATCATTGCAGTGTAACAACATGTATGGAACGTACCTCATGTATCTGTTTAGATAAAACCTTGGCAAGTAGAATGGCTTTCCAGAGTTCCTCTCATTCAGGAACGAATAGCAGAGCAGAAGACCGGAAAGAACAAGAAACGAGTCTACAACGAGGGTGCCGTTTGTAAGCACTATGTATTTGAAGGTGAAGGATTCCTAAAAAAAAAACAAAGAAAATAATATATACTAGACCTTTTTATTGGCGTTTAAAACCTGGTTAGGTAGCAGCACTTGTCCTGTGTAGGATAGACAAGGTGTATAGAAGTAATGTGTAGTGTTTTCGGCTTAGAGCAGCCTTCATTGACGATTCATGAACTTATTTCAGATATATCAAAACAATATAATACAAGTCTTACCAGAGTAAAAGAAGTTCTCTGCTTTGAAATGTTCCCCACACACTAACATCATAGAATAATAAAGCTAACATGCATTTTGGAAACCCTCTTGCCAATCTTCAAAGCAGATTGCAGATGATTGTTTCTCCCGCACAGCGTCCTTCGGGAATAAATGAAATGAGAGTCCATCTGCAGCTGTTGATTCTTTGTTTGAACTTTGAGGAACACTACAGTATCGATTTGCTGCTTTTAGTTTATTTAAATAGGTAAATTCACCGGTTGAATATCCATTGACAGATGAAAACAATTGAAAAACAAAAGATTTTTCACCTAGATAGGTTAGTTGGCGAAGCAGCCTCCAGATGTCGACTCCTTTGATTTTAAACGCGAGGCGCAAAAATAAAACACTATTTGGGAGGTCTTTCATATCAAAGCTATTGAAGGTATAGGGTTCTGAAATCGTTCCATGAATTGGACGTACATGATATAGAAACGATAAATATGTTTACATTTCACCAATTTCAAATTAACTAATGTCATGAACGTGTATGTCAGGAACGGTTGCGCGCTTCGATATGACATTGGTATTTATTGAAAACTGTAACTAAGATGGTGGCGTTACATTGCCAAACATGTCTAAAATTACGTCTTCTGCTTTTTGTGAATAAAGAAATGACCAAAACTTACCTAAGACGCACACTTTATGCTTTTGTATTTGTAACAAATCTACTCTAATGAATAATAACTGTCAAATCAATTACTTTACATAGAAAACGTCATGCCAACAACTTCGTTCAAACTGACATATTCAAATTTTCTTCTCTCTGAGTTATACATGGGCCGTGAACCTGAATAGTGAATATCAACAAACCAAAGCCGATTGAATTGAAAATTTGTAATATATTTTATTTTGTTAAATATGTACTTTTCCATCGTTTCTTATTAGTGGTGTCATGTTACTGAAGGATGTGTCTATTGATACTGTTTTTAGCATCAATGTTTAATTTTTACAATATACCTATCAAGTGAAGCCTATCAATAGCAACGTGAAGAATGTGCTCTCATTGGTTGACAGCTGTCACGTGACCGTACATACCTCTCTGCTATTCGGTCATAATCGAAAAAGCAGATGGGGTAAACTTGATAGTTTGTCCGTGTTTTAGAAGTAGAAGGTCGGAAGTCCATTTCAATTGTTCTTGAGTTGAGCTAATAAACCAGGTTTTCCGACTTCATCAAACCATAATTTGGTAAAGGGGACATGAGTCATTAGAATATAATATAACATAATAGAATAGAATATAATTATATTAACAGCTTAGGAATAAACTGTACTTTAGTAATAAGATATTAAGAAAATACACATGTGAATTTTCCAGTGGCTGAAATAGTCAGCTGTTGTAGCATCAAGTTTCAGTTCAGTGAAATGATCAGATTCTAATCTATTAAAATGAACATTTATAATGAAGAAGTTCAGCTACAGTTCTAATGGGTGATCGGTAATTATTTGGTTGAATGCGTTGGGGTAATGTAAGAGAATATTTCAATACAGCTGTATTTATTGACATCAGTCAAATGGTAATTGGAAGAGCTTGATTATATCATTCCAAAAGGGTGCAACGGAAAATTGAGAAAATTGATTTCCACCCTTCTACCTCGGAGAGACATATATAATGAAACCCAACCCCCACACACTAAGTTATCCTTCTTTCTGGGATAGCATACCTCTATGTAGGTATCATGAATCGCCACAATGCAAAAAGGCTGGCGTTTTTTTCTTAATTTGTTTTACTTTGTTAACTCATTTGAAATGGCTTTTCCATAATAGTTATGGTAAAATTACTTTCCTTCGTTACTCATTAACTTCGTTACTCATATTCTGTTGGGCATTTTAGTCATGCTAACGACGTTATGTGTGTAGTGTATTATAACTATAAAGTTATCAACAACGCACACTCTGCTGCCAAACATCTCAACTCATGCTAATTTACGCATACCCCACTGGTGCGCATTGGTCATGTTTTACATGACGGGTCCCTCTAGTTTGTTTATAAAATCGGTAATCGGTCTTTTACGGATTCCCCTGGCTCTAGACTACATCCTTGCTGGTTGATCAAAGAATTAATAGAGAAAGAAGCTTACGAAAAAATTATCCTTCAAGTTTATGCCAGCTGTTTTTGACGGGAATGTCCTTCGATGTATGAGCACGACGCCGAGAATACTGATAGTCCGGACACCGTTGAGGACCGGCATTGAATCTTGACCCCCAGAAGACGTACTCAGCATCGTCTTGCCGTTAGTGTACAAGGAGAATGCGACCAAGAGGTTGCGACGCTTGACTACGACAAAACAACTTGATCATAGCATAGAAATTATTTGATAGAACGTCAGCATCAAGTAGTATTGCTTACCTGGACCTCTGCAGATGAGGTCGAAACAAGTGCTCAGCAGGATAAGAACAGCAAGGAATGAAAACAGGAATCTGAAAATGAGAATTGACCAATGTAGATCTCCTCCCACCACTACGTCATAAAACAAAAGTCTATGTTTGGACACTGACAGCTGTCAGTGTCCAAACAGCTGTCAGTTAACAGCTAATCAGCTGTTTTTTAAAGAATTTAACAGTTTTACAATCTACAAATTGCCATTAATAATAGTAATGCTTTAAACTACCTACTTGAATATTGTTCGGTCTCAATTAACTTATCATAAGAGAGGTAGGACCTTGTAACAAGTTGGCCTATCTAGGTTAGAAAATTAACTTTAAAAATAATAATGTTTGCTTGAAGTAGGTTTAAAGAATGAACAAGCTTGTAGCATGGCATTCTTAGAGTCAAGGTTAACTGAACACAAAGTAATTAATTAGAATCATTATGTAAACTTACAATCTTAAAATTCAATAGCAATCAAAATATAGACAAAAATATAACGAGCAATCAAATAAGTTTAACAATGTGCAATTATATCAAGAAAGTGAGTGAATCCATATAAAAAGTATGTGACCTTACCTAAATTGTGATGTCACCACGTAATAACAAGTGAACCAGTCATTGTGATAACGCTACAAAACCAGTCAGCCAGACTAGTTTTCAGTGATTCCAAGAAAAGCATGGGCCTACGTGCAGAAAGAAAGTCGTTTCGCGGGCTTTAGAAATGACAGAATGTCTAAAATTAGCTACCACGTGTACGAAACCAACCAATCAGATTCTTTGGAGGGAAAACGATGTCAGAGGGTATAAAACGTCAGGCTACCAGCCAAACTTCATCAGTCGGAGTTTTCTCAGAGCAGTGAGACCTGCCTCGCGAACCGTGAAGCCTTGTGCACGCAACATAGTATAATTTCAGCGAGACAGTGCCGATGTGATCGAAGGTAAACATTAAAATAACATTTTTGTATAAACGTCAACCTAGTAAATTCAAACTTCAAGCCTAATGCTGAGGCAAATAATATCGCATTAAGACAATTTCAAGTTACAAGTGATCAACTGAACAGTTTCAACATTAAAGTCAGTAAATGTTAAAGTATAAAAGTTAGTGAATTGCAACTCCGGGAGAAACCGACGAGTCTGCAGCCACGAACGTCATCAGCCTGAGCCAACTTGATCCAACTGCTCGAGGAGGTCACTCCTTGCGCACGGACTGCTGGACGTCCTGGTAACCAAGGGGTTATTAGACGACATCATCGCATCGCAGCTGAAGGAGGTGACATATCCAGTCATTTCATTCTGCTGGTGGACTGGAGTTCACGGGACACACTACGCAAGAGTCAACGCCATCCACTTGTTTGCGCGGAAGTAAACAAACCAGACGACATCATCACTACTGCCGACGTATCGAACGTAATATTGTTTCATAATTTTTGATTGCTCTTTTCACATCAATGAACATTTATTTTCTTTGTAATAAACAAATTATAATATTGCTGATTCTTTGTGTTCTACCCTCTGAGCCAAATCCCGCAGGTTTCAGTGGCGCTCAACGTGTGGGGCTCGAATAACATTCCTGGGAGCAATTGTTTTGAAAGAAATAATTGTTTTCTTGATTGTGAAAGAGTTACTCAGTTGTTCTGAAACTTGTGGACACAGGCATTGCGTAAAATTTTCAAGTATTTGGAAATTTTACATAGAATCAACCCGT
This sequence comes from Leuctra nigra, assembly GCA_934045905.1. NCBI lineage: Eukaryota > Metazoa > Arthropoda > Insecta > Plecoptera > Leuctridae > Leuctra > Leuctra nigra. The sequence continues at coordinate 25,444,035 of OW203765.1, read as the reverse complement.
TAACGTAAAGATAAAGCCAACTGTAGATTTGTGCATGTTAGTTCATTACATCTGTTACGATGGCAGATCGAGATGCAAGTTTAGCGTCAACTGTAGATTTAGATGAGACTGTAGAGGGGGCGGGGGACCAGTCAGTGGTTAGTGAACTCGAGGTAACTAGGAGCCAGGTGATAGGGGAGGACGAACACGATGACTCGCTACCTCATGTTGAAATGCCAATCTTTGAAGAGAGACAAAAAGAAGCCAGAGCTGACAGTATATATTCACAATTCGGTGAGAAAGAATTCAATAATTCAATTATGGAATTCCTAATGAAGGAAAAGCGAGAACAACAAGAGAAAGAAACTATCAAGGAAATGAATAGGAAACTAGAAAAACAGAAGGAAAAAGAAGAAAGGGATAAGAAAGACGAAGAGAGAGGAAAGGAAATACGGGAGTTGCTATTAGAAACAAAAAATGAATTCAGGGAGATCGCGAGTAAATTTGAAGCTGGATTGAAAAAGGTTGAAACTAGGGTCACAAATGTAGAGGAAAGAGTACAACAAGTAAATGATAAAGTCGACACAGAGTTGGAGGTCATTAAGTCTTACGTAGAATCAATCGGAGCACAGACGAGCAGTGTTGAGGAAAAAGTAAATACCGGATTGGTAAAGATAAACACTGAGATCGATGAGCGTGACAAGAAACTCAGCCTGGAGATATTTTCATTAAGCTCGCGATTTGAAAGAAAGGATAAAGAGAAGAATGAAAGCATTTCAGCTATGAAGGAGAAAATAGAGGACGTAAGTAAGAAAGTAGATGAAAATGCAAAGAAGACTGGAACAACATCAAATGTCATCTGTCACGCAAATAACGAGTTGCAATTTGCAAAACATTGTACTGAGTCGCTGATACAAGAGGCAATAAGATTTAATGGGGAAGAGAGTTGCCCAATAAACGCAATGCAATTTTTGAAGCTAATCAAAGAGCGTTTTTCAACATTCAATGTGAATAACAATCAGAAGCTGGGAATCATTGTCAAGTGTTTACATGGAAAAGCAGCAGACTGGTATGTAAATAATCCCGTTGAGAATATTGACAAATTTGAAGAGGCTTTTAAAGATAAATATTGGTCGCAAACTGTACAGCATCAGCTAATCAGATCAATCTATGCTGGAGAATACAAAATTAGTTCGAACCTAAACATGGTGACCTATGTCAATCGGATTATCAACAAGGCAAAATATGTGACAGAATTGGTCAATATGACGGAACAAGTTTTGGTTGGAATATTGATTAATCACTTACCACCAAACATCAGGGTGATAGTGCGTGGCAAAGTCAAAACTAAAGATGAGTTGATAAAAGAGCTGACTGACTTAGAGCATGATGAATTCACTGAAAAACTAATCAGAGATCCCAAGCAATATGAGCCAATTCGTAACGGGAACGGTTACAATGACAATAGGAACGGCTACAATAACAGGAATAGTTATGACAGGAATTGCAATAACAATAACAACGGGAGAAACAGTCATAACAGAAATGGGAATGGTAACGGGAATGGTAACGGGAATAATAATAATCGTCCACCAGAGTCCGGTACGAAGGAAACGAAAAATGAGAATTCGGGAAACGAACAGGGGTCGGCACAGAATGGAAAGTAGAGAAGGGACAAGATTTTGCGTCGACCGAAAAGACACGTTTCAAAGAGAGAAAAGAAGAGATTAGAAGAATACAGAAGAAAGAGCGTGAGGATCTTAAAGAATTTATACGCGGATCTTCAAGACGGTGGAAGAAAGAGATGGATGAACGAGAAGCAGCCAGAGAAGCAGAGGTTTCTGCAATAGAAAAACAACTTCAACTTGATTTTATGCTTTTCAAGAAGGGGATTGAAGACGCTGCTGCTTGCAAGATGTTGCAATACCAAGAGAGTATAGAGGGGGGCTGTGTGCTAGAAGAAATTGTCCAGAATAAAATTGAAAGTTTGGATGGACCAGACAAAGAAGAAGTTGATGAAAGTAGGCGTGAATTTACTGAGATGAAGAAAGATGAAAATGTATTTCGAAGGAAGAATTTTGAAGACAATTGCGAGGTAGTATTGCCACAAGTGAGCGAGAAGGAAGTATTACAGATTCCGATTGCGAATCAAGATGATTTCGACAGAGTTCGAACAGTTGAAGAAATTGGCGATGTTTTGAAGTCTATAGGCGACTTTAAAAGTAATGGTGAAAAGTTTCACGACGAGAAAAATGACAAGGTGATTATGAATGAAAACGATGATGTTTTGAAGAAAGGGTTGAATAATGATTTGAGAGAAGAAGACGAAAATGTTTGCTTGCAAGATGGACTGCAAATGAACGTACGAGAACTGAAGAAGAAAGCTGACGAAAATGAAAACTACACATCGACCACTGCTCAAGAAAACAGGGAAAATTCAATTCGGAAACAGCTACATGAAGAAATTTCAAGGGTGAAAACTCAAGACGAAACAGAAGACAGTACGATTTCATTTCCATATGATCGTGGACGGAAGGAACAACGTCGATCAGCTGATACTTACTGATGACAACAGCAATGTTATGTTGATGTTATGGTCGAAGTATGATGACCCAGCAGAAGTAGATCACTAGGCCAATAACGGGATTGTGATAAGAGAGAGAGTTGAGTCGAGCATCGTTTCCGGGAAGTAGGATGAGGTTTGTTTTTGTTTTGGTAGGTGGAGGGGTGAGTTCATTCATTCAGGTTTAGATTAGACAGCTGTAAGGGGAAATAAACTTGCATCTGTTGAGGGAAACTTTTTGTTTGTCAAAAGGAAGAGATTATTCCTGCTAGATAGTCCAGTCTCTATGTGAATCCTTGTTTTATCACCATTTTCTCATTCAAAATTTCAATGTATTTCAAATTTGACTTCAGTCAAAAGGTGAACAACAAGAATTCAGGGGGCTCTGTAACAAGTTGGCCTATCTAGGTTAGAAAATTAACTTTAAAAATAATAATGTTTGCTTGAAGTAGGTTTAAAGAATGAACAAGCTTGTAGCATGGCATTCTTAGAGTCAAGGTTAACTGAACACAAAGTAATTAATTAGAATCATTATGTAAACTTACAATCTTAAAATTCAATAGCAATCAAAATATAGACAAAAATATAACGAGCAATCAAATAAGTTTAACAATGTGCAATTATATCAAGAAAGTGAGTGAATCCATATAAAAAGTATGTGACCTTACCTAAATTGTGATGTCACCACGTAATAACAAGTGAACCAGTCATTGTGATAACGCTACAAAACCAGTCAGCCAGACTAGTTTTCAGTGATTCCAAGAAAAGCATGGGCCTACGTGCAGAAAGAAAGTCGTTTCGCGGGCTTTAGAAATGACAGAATGTCTAAAATTAGCTACCACGTGTACGAAACCAACCAATCAGATTCTTTGGAGGGAAAACGATGTCAGAGGGTATAAAACGTCAGGCTACCAGCCAAACTTCATCAGTCGGAGTTTTCTCAGAGCAGTGAGACCTGCCTCGCGAACCGTGAAGCCTTGTGCACGCAACATAGTATAATTTCAGCGAGACAGTGCCGATGTGATCGAAGGTAAACATTAAAATAACATTTTTGTATAAACGTCAACCTAGTAAATTCAAACTTCAAGCCTAATGCTGAGGCAAATAATATCGCATTAAGACAATTTCAAGTTACAAGTGATCAACTGAACAGTTTCAACATTAAAGTCAGTAAATGTTAAAGTATAAAAGTTAGTGAATTGCAACTCCGGGAGAAACCGACGAGTCTGCAGCCACGAACGTCATCAGCCTGAGCCAACTTGATCCAACTGCTCGAGGAGGTCACTCCTTGCGCACGGACTGCTGGACGTCCTGGTAACCAAGGGGTTATTAGACGACATCATCGCATCGCAGCTGAAGGAGGTGACATATCCAGTCATTTCATTCTGCTGGTGGACTGGAGTTCACGGGACACACTACGCAAGAGTCAACGCCATCCACTTGTTTGCGCGGAAGTAAACAAACCAGACGACATCATCACTACTGCCGACGTATCGAACGTAATATTGTTTCATAATTTTTGATTGCTCTTTTCACATCAATGAACATTTATTTTCTTTGTAATAAACAAATTATAATATTGCTGATTCTTTGTGTTCTACCCTCTGAGCCAAATCCCGCAGGTTTCAACCTTTTTAAGTTGACGAAACAATCCAGTGACAGAAGCCATTAAAAAGTAAACGCTTTGGCAACATACCTGACAAAATATAATTAGTTTCGTTGTACCACTGTAATAATTGTCCAGCATATCATCAAACATGATTTATATGAGTTTAAATATATTGATTGTACTATTTCAAGTGGTAAATTAAACTATTTAACACGTGTGAGCTAAATTATTTGATATTTTTGTATTTCATTTGTTTAAATGAAAAGCTGTTATTTTTCTAAGAACCCTGGAGTTACCATGGTAATACCTTTGTTTTTCATAAGGCAACGCCCACCTTCATTGGTCAATTGTGTTCTCTTTAACTCATGATGGGGGGAGTGGGGGGGGGGGGGGGGGGGGGGATGAAGTTCATGGTGCGTACATTGCGAACCAGTCTAGAGCGGAGACGTCGTGTTTCTGTGCACGCGTGTTGCAGTTGATGGCGTCGACGCGTACGGACAACGGCGTCAGGGCGTCGCGGAGGCTCGCTTGGACGTCGTCAGCCCGGCACGACGACGGAACACAAACTGACCACAGCAGAGGAGGATTCGAGTCACTCAATTTCGTAGTGCCATACATCTAGAAGATGACATCATTGATAGTTTTACATTTTACCGATAATTTGGATGTTGAATGATTATTTTGACCAATTGCCAAGATATTCCACAGTTGTTATTCTTGTCTTGAAACTACAATCCCCATAAAAAACACTCCGTGTAAAAATACCAGCCAAGTCTCTTAACTATAAAAAAAATAGAAGAAATCTAAAAATTCAGCACTGAAAAGTAGTGATATCAAAAAAAGGGCCAAGTCAAAACTTCATTTTAAAAACCAAAATATACTTGGCGCATCGTGTATATAGTAGTATAGTATATGCCAGAAATTAAATGTCCTATAATGCCCTTAAAAACGATGCGCCAAGTATATTTTGGTTTTTAAAATGAAGTTTTGACTTGGCCCTTTTTTTGATATCACTACTTTTCAGTGCTGAATTTTTAGATTTCTTCTATTTTTTTTATAGTTAAGAGACTTGGCTGGTATTTTTACACGGAGTGTTTTTTATGGGGATATCAATAATTTTTTTAGTTTATTTACACAACTTGTTCCTAACTTGTGACTTATTCCTTTAAAAAAATAGGCAATTTCCGAATTGGGTACTACGAAAAATTGTGTTTGGTACTAAATATAAGCTTAAAATGATATTCCATGAAGAATTGCGAAAGCATCGTTCCAATAGGTCCAACCGTTTTCGAGCTATGGCATCACTTCCTTTTTTAAAAATGGCGGCTGAAATTACTGCCACCTAGAATTTATTTTTATAAATGTTAAGTATCATTATAAGCTTTCTGAATATGTAGTTATTGTAGTAAGAGGTGATTCAAGTCTGATTCTTCATTTTTATGACGTCATTTCCGGTTTCGGTAATAGTAAATGTATATTTTGACTATTGATATTCCTTAAAGATGACCGTCTGAATCATTTGGCGATAGTTTTATTCCGATCGGTGTAGCCGTTTTCGAGATATGACGTCACTTCCGGTTTCAAAATGGCGGCTTCCGGTTGGTTTTATAAAAAGGCACCTCAGACGCCAAAAGTGCACATGTGGTAAAAATTTCAAGTCAATCGGTTTAGCCGTTTAGGCTGTGGCGGTGATAGCGGTGTTTCGTGATATCATCAGATAGGTTTTAAAAGGGGTGTAATTTCACTGTTTTCACGGCCCTCTAGCTCGCAAATGGCATAACCTGTTGTTCCCAAATTTGTTATATGGGGTGGGGTGGGCCATAGCTCGAAATTAAGATATTTCGCAACAATGTGAGATTTTTCAATTTTGAGATCCAGTAGGCCGAAAATGCTATGTTGTTGCTTACAGTAAAAGTGTTTGGTCTGCTCCTCAGTTTATTAGGCATTTACGGTATGTTGAGTGACTGTGATTGTACGGTACGACTTGGCTGGGTGGAGCGACCGCTCCACTAGATTCTAGGAAAATTTAGTTGAAACCAAGTCAGTTTATGAATGTGAAGAAAGAGTAATATATAATAAGTTCATATGCACGTTTTCTATATATATACCAGGAAATCTGGTGACCAAACATGCCATTCCAGACCATTCCCCATAACTTGTGTTTTCACAATTACTCTTTACCCGATACCACCATGATCATTATTTTGTGATCAACATTAAGATAATTTACTTTTTTCCAATGATTTTTCAACACAATTCCGATGCCTCGATCTTCATCGATTACAGCCATGCTTGCTGTGGAGTTGATCTGGACACCTGGAAGCTGTATCTGGACCACACAGTGTTGCCCGCTGAACGTGCCGAAGTCTGATTTCACGTCCTCAACTCCCAGACACTGATCGTAGTTGCCAAACTGCACGAGATTTCCATTCAGCATTCCATCCGGGATCTTAGAGCTCGAGTCCAGCACTGCAACAGCGCATTAGAGTGAGAGGCCAGCACTGCAACAGCGCATTAGAGTGAGAGGCCAGCACTGCAACAGCGCATTAGAGTGAGAGGCCAGCACTGCAACAGCGCATTAGAGTGAGAGGCCAGCACTGCAACAGCGCATTAGAGTGAGAGGCCAGCACTGCAACAGCGCATTAGAGTGAGAGGCCAACACTGCAACAGCGCATTAGAGTGAGAGGCCAACACTGCAACAGCGCATTAGAGTGAGAGGCCAGCACTGCAACAGCGCATTTGAGTAAGAGGCCAGCACTGCAACAGCGCATAAGAGTGAGAGGCCAACACTGCAACAGCGCATTAGAGTGAGAGGCCAGCACTGCAACAGCGCATAGAGTGAGAGGCCAGTACTGCAACAGCGCATTAGAGTAAGAGGCCAGCACTGCAACAGCGCATAAGAGTGAGAGGCCAACACTGCAACAGCGCATTAGAGTGAGAGGCCAGCACTGCAACAGCGCATAGAGTGAGAGGCCAGCACTGCAACAGCGCATTAGAGTGAGAGGCCAGCACTGCAACAGCGCATTAGAGTGAGAGGCAAGCACTGCAACTGCGCATTAGAGTGAGAGGCCAGCACTGCAACGGCGCATTAGAGTGAGAGGCCAGCACTGCAACAGCGCATTAGAGTGAGAGGCCAGCACTGCAACAGCGCATTAGAGTGAGAGGCCAGCACTGCAACAGCGCATTAGAGTGAGAGGCCAGCACTGCAACAGCGCATTAGAGTGAGAGGCCAGCACTGCAACAGCGCATTAGAGTGAGAGGCCAGCACTGCAACAGCGCATTAGAGTGAGAGGCCAGCACTGCAACAGCGCATTAGAGTGAGAGGCAAGCACTGCAACAGCGCATTAGAGTGAGAGGCCAGCACTGCAACAGCGCATTAGCGTGAGAGGCCAGCACTGCAATAGCGCATTAGAGTAAGAGGCCAGCACTGCAACAGCGCATTAGAGTGAGAGGCCAGCACTGCAACAGCGCATTAGCGTGAGAGGCCAGCACTGCAATAGCGCATTAGAGTAAGAGGCAAGCACTGCAACAGCGCATTAGAGTGAGAGGCCAGCACTACAACAGCGCATTAGAGTGAGAGGCAAGCACTGCAACCGTGCATTAGAGTGAGAGGCCAGCACTGCAACAGCACATTAGAGTGAGAGGCCAACACTGCAACAGCGCATAGAGTGAGAGGCCAGCACTGCAACAGCGCATTAGAGTGAGAGGCCAGCACTGCAACAGCGCATTAGAGTGAGAGGCCAGCACTGCAACAGTGCATTAGAGTGAGTGGCCAGCACTGCAACAGCGCATTAGAGTGAGAGGCCAGCACTGCAACAGCGCATTAGAGTGAGTGGCCAGCACTGCAACAGCGCATTAGAGTGAGTGGCCAGCACTGCAACAGCGCATTAGAGTGAGAGGCCAGCACTGCAACAGCACATTAGAGTGAGAGGCCAGCACTGCAACAGCGCATTAGAGTGAGAGGCCAGCACTGCAACAGCGCATTAGAGTGAGAGGCCAGCACTGCAACAGCGCATTAGAGTGAGAGGCCAGCACTGCAACAGCGCATTAGAGTGAGAGGCCAGCACTGCAACAGCGCATTAGAGTGAGAGGCCAGCACTGCAACAGTGCATTAGAGTGAGAGGCCAGTACTGCAACAGCGCATTAGAGTGAGAGGCCAACACTGCAACAGCGCATTAGAGTGAGAGGCCAGCACTGCAACAGCGCATTAGAGTGAGAGGCCAGCACTGCAACAGCGCATTAGAGTGAGAGGCCAGCACTGCAACAGTGCATTAGAGTGAGAGGCCAGCACTGCAACAGCGCATTAGAGTGAGAGGCCAACACTGCAACAGCGCATTAGAGTGAGAGACCAGCACTGCAACAGCGCATTAGAGTGAGAGGCCAGCACTGCAACAGCGCATTAGAGTGAGAGGCCAGCACTGCAACAGCGCATTAGAGTGAGAGGCAAGCACTGCAACAGCGCATTAGAGTGAGAGGCCAGCACTGCAACAGCGCATTAGAGTTAGAGGCCAGCCCTGCAACAGTGCATTAGAGTGAGAGGCCAGCACTACAACAGCGCATTAGAGTGAGAGGCAAGCACTGCAACCGTGCATTAGAGTGAGAGGCCAGCACTGCAACAGCGCATTAGCGTGAGAGGCCAGCACTGCAATAGCGCATTAGAGTAAGAGGCCAGCACTGCAACAGCGCATTAGAGTGAGAGGCCAGCACTACAACAGCGCATTAGAGTGAGAGGCAAGCATTGCAACAGCGCATTAGAGTGAGAGGCCAGCACTGCAACAGCGCATTAGCGTGAGAGGCCAGCACTGCAATAGCGCATTAGAGTAAGAGGCCAGCACTGCAACAGCGCATTAGAGTGAGAGGCCAGCACTACAACAGCGCATTAGAGTGAGAGGCAAGCACTGCAACCGTGCATTAGAGTGAGAGGCCAGCACTGCAACAGCACATTAGAGTGAGAGGCCAACACTGCAACAGCGCATAGAGTGAGAGGCCAGCACTGCAACAGCGCATTAGAGTGAGAGGCCAGCACTGCAACAGCGCATTAGAGTGAGAGGCCAGCACTGCAACAGTGCATTAGAGTGAGTGGCCAGCACTGCAACAGCGCATTAGAGTGAGAGGCCAGCACTGCAACAGCGCATTAGAGTGAGTGGCCAGCACTGCAACAGCGCATTAGAGTGAGTGGCCAGCACTGCAACAGCGCATTAGAGTGAGAGGCCAGCACTGCAACAGCACATTAGAGTGAGAGGCCAGCACTGCAACAGCGCATTAGAGTGAGAGGCCAGCACTGCAACAGCGTATTAGAGTGAGAGGCCAGCACTGCAACAGCGCATTAGAGTGAGAGGCCAGCACTGCAACAGTGCATTAGAGTGAGAGGCCAGCACCGCAACAGCGCATATGAGTGAGTGGCCAGCACTGCAACAGCGCATTAGAGTGAGAGGCCAGCACTGCAACAGCACATTAGAGTGAGAGGCCAGCACTGCAACAGTGCATTAGAGTGAGAGGCCAGCACTGCAACAGCGCATTAGAGTGAGAGGCCAGCACTGCAACAGCACATTAGAGTGAGAGGCCAGCACTGCAACAGTGCATTAGAGTGAGAGGCCAGCACTGCAACGGCGCATTAGAGTGAGAGGCCAGCACTGCAACAGCGCATTAGAGTGAGAGGCCAGCACTGCAACAGCGCATTAGAGTGAGAGGCCAGCACTGCAACAGCGCATTAGAGTGAGAGGCCAGCACTGCAACAGCGCATTAGAGTGAGAGGCCAGCACTGCAACAGCACATTAGAGTGATAGGCCAGCACTGCAACAGCGCATTAGAGTGAGAGGCCAGCACTGCCACATTGCATTAGAGTGAGAGGCCAGCACTGCAACAGCACGTATGTAACAGATGTATATGTTTTCTGTGCGTTGCGTACGCATTTCCGGTTCGAGAATTTGCAGGTACCCGTGCTCGCTCATCAACGCGTTACACTGAGCGTTTTCCTAGTTGTATACGCATTTTATTAGGATAAGACAACGTTTTTAGGAGAAATGATAGTCTGTGCTATGACGTGTCAGAAGAACTCATCATATCATTATGGCAAAAAATTGCAATAGATTTTAAAACTTCATTTTAAATAACTTAAGAAATATCTTGAACTTACTTTTCAATGCCCATGGTGCTCGACGTAACAGACTGTCCTTGTAGAAAATACTGTGATTTCTACACAAATCATTCTCTGTGTCATCTGACAGTGGAATGTACACGTTGACAATTCGTTTCAAATATTCCTTCATCTTACTTTCTATGACTTTCCTTTTCACCATGTTAAAGATATTATCGAAGGGGTTGGAATTCCCCAAAACACTGACTAAAACAAAACTAAACAATATGAAACACACTGATATGTTATTCATCTCTTCAATTGACTATTTACAAGTCGTTTCTTGCCTGTAAAATATCTAACTAACATAAAGGCAGTGTAGATTTTCAAAATCCCATAATGCGTTGATAATTATAGTAAAGTGACATTGAAGTATTGATAGTGTCGTGTATTGAAAATCCTTGTGCACGCAATATTTATAACTGGCAGATTACTTGCATTCAGTGCTGCGTTTTCAATATCTGTCAAGTCGTTATCCGTAATGCCAGGAATTTTTGATAGGGTGGGCAGTGAGCGGTGGACATTTATTTAGGGTGGGCACATAATTTCCACTGAAAGTAGTGTTAGGTTAAAAGAAAGCCATGCCCCGCAGCTAAAATTACAAAATAAATGCTTGATTGCTATATACAGACTACAACTTGAATGAGGTGTAATTTAAAAAATTAATCAATCTGTGTTTTCATTACTTATTTCAACCAATACATTTATATTGCAACATTATTAATTATATATTATTTCCATCAGTATAATTGACAGTCTAATATGAAATATATTTTATTCTTGGTGTTTATAATCACATTTTAATACTTCATATTTAGTTTTGTCAAAACTGTCAGGTTCAATGTGAGTGGTGTTGTTCTTGCTTTCAACTCTTGGTTCCTGCTTGGTATCTTGAACCTTCCTTGCATCTGAAACAATTCAAACACATTTGAAGGGTACAGGGAAAGAACGATATAAGTATAAAGTAAGTTACATTCGGTTGAAACTGAGATAACCGAAGTTATTTGTTGAAATTTGTATCTATCTTCCATATAAATCGATATTTCAATTGCGTTTTTCAAGACTTTGTTGCAATATTTTCTAGAAACCGATGATATATTCTGAAAGCTCATAAAAATCACTGCAAGATTACACTTTAAACAATTTTTTTTCTCCAAAAAATTGTCTAAGAGCGTTCTTTCCTTGTAGGTACCCTTCCTTTTGTGATCGAAGATAAAACTTTGATTTTTTTGCTTGCTCTACCCAGTACACTTCAATCCTTCAATTAACAAATCTATCTGTAAATTTAGATATACACAAATGTGAGGCGCTGTCACGCCTAAGTATGGTATTTGAACAAGATCCTGTGATTAGCTGAAATCAGAAACGGGAATCGGTTGAACCAATCAACTTTAAATTTTGAATGGTCATTGGAACCAGTATTTTAGGAGTTTTTGAAAATTTTCGGACATATTTCTCTTATAGAACTTCAAGAGTTAGGTATCGACATTTTATGTTTGTTTTGAAATATTTGTCAAATTCCTTTAAAGAAGAGAGTCAATGAAACAATCACTGTTTGACGCATGAAAAGAATATCTTTTTAGCCGTTTTTAAGAGTCTACGATACTTGATGAAATCCATGTTTAATGAAGCACAAAAAGGTGGCCCCTACTTTATTCTAAACGGCTTTACCGATTGTCTCCAAATTTTCACAGGTTATAGATAAAGAGTAGATCTGTGTCTCTAGTGGCCCTAAAGTTTTATTTTTTGTTTAGTTATTTTAGGGGTGCCAAAAAGACTCATATATTGCCCATGTTAGCACTTCCACAAAACGAGAAAAAACATTTTTTATTATTTTTTTCAATCACTAGAGACACAGATTTACTCTTTTTATCTCTATGCTGTTAAATTTTGAAAACAATCGGTCAAGCCGTTAAGAAAAAAGTAGGGGCCGCCTTTTTATGTTTTTTTGTGGTTTTCAATATTTGAATTAAAATAACTTACTTCACATCACAGCAATATATGCAACATGCAACACACGATTAAATGTCACAAATGTCACGTACAACCCAGAACAAATGCATTTTCATGCATTTCTAGGATTTTTTTAACATCGGAATCGAAATTTTCTGCGAGTCCTGTCGACTCCTAAGGTCTTGTATCTATAAAGTCGATAAAGCCTATAAAGTCTATAAATACATCTATAAAGTTGATAAAGTCGAAATTATTATTTGATAATAAGTTCAGATCACTTACGACTCGGTAGAAGATATTTCTCGACCGCCATTATTGGTGCCTCAATGCTCAGATGAAGAAGTACAGCAGCAGCAAATGAGAAGGCCAAGTCGGCGAAATATTCCCGAAACTGAAATTATATTTTAAACCGTTGACTGTGATCAGACGTTGGATAATATGCCTTGGTTTACTTCGATAACATTTAAAGTATATTTCAAATATTGCTTTTGTGTTAGTTAATTCGTTAATTCGTTAATTCGTTAATTCGAGGTTTCAATTTATTGCCTTCCGAGAATGAACAAAACTGTAACACATGAGGTACAGGGAAATCATTTAGTTTTTGGTTGATAACTTTTAAAATAGCACACGTTGGTATTGTTTTCAATTTTTTCCTTATAGAATGTCCAACTATCTATCTAAATCAGTTTTTTGAAAAAGCGTTCAGTAAAATTCAAAACTCAAAAATAGCATGGAATTCGTATTGATTTTAATGGCCTAGATAAGACTACATTTTAAAAATAGGAATTTATAACTACAAGATCAAAATCTAGACACGAGAAGTTGTTCATATTTCACAGTATCGTTTAAATAGTGATTATTGATACCTCTGCCAAAAATAAGCTCATTTTGAAGATGTGACTTAATCGTTGTGCTACCTTAAATTTGACTGCTTTGATTCGAGTCTCTGCGTTTTGTATATACTGTTCGTTCGATACATGTCAAACCGTTGCTCATATCAAGCTGAAATTATGCATAAATATGGAAAGATCAACGTCAAGTTTGATAATATTATAGATTTAAACAAAATCATTTGATTGGTTTAAAAGTGAAAAACAAACCCCTGTGACCCTCTCATCTTTGGTTTGACGTACCATGATCACCCCGCTCGTGTAAATCGGAGTTCGAGTTGACTGAGACAGCATGTTCTGAAGTGGTAAGTGGACGAGGTACACCGCATAGGACAGTCTTCCCAGAACCTCAAACACCTTCCAGGACAGGAACGTGTTGACGAAGCCTGGAAGTATGAAGAGTTTCTCTGGCTGGTATGACACCATTCCTGATACTTTGACTTTGTTGCGTGGATTTGAAGAGAACAATCGGTACAGCAAATATATGGTACATTTTAAAATGACAAACTAAGTGATTTTCAAAATATTTTATAAATCATTGCTTAAATAATATTACCTCCGTATCCTTTGACACATGCGAATATGAGCCAAGCCAGGCCAAGAGCCCAGGCCGGTCTCATGAGACTGATGTAGAGGGGCTCAATGAGGGGCTCGTATTCATGGTCCAGCTGGTGGAAGCGATGAGCCAAGAGAAGAGACGTCAGGAGCAAGACTGTAGCCAGCATCCAGCAGAGGAGCACCAACACACGTGGCAGATGCAGAGGCCTGTGCTTGACTGCATGCAAGATGTATCCCAGAGCCACGCCCATCACCCATGGAGTGAACCGAGTGTGAGTTGGAAAATACTCGTTGAATAATTCATCTCTGTAAAGGAAAAGCGATACAGGTGTATTGTATAATTGTAAAAATACTGAATTGTTTCAGGATAAATGGTCGCTTGTTAGGTCTTAGAGCAACAATGAGAACACGTTTACGTTTACGTAAGTTTTAGGGTGAAAAATCCCATTACGAGTCGCTTAAAACCAACACCCTGCCTTGAAATAAAATAAGACTGGCGGACGCAAAAAAATCCATATTGATAAATCGTCTTAGCTTAGGAAGAATGTCTAGAAATACACTTAAAATGTCATCTCCACTTTTAACGTTTGGCTAGAATCTCTTATTTCTTTTTGTCTGTTCATTTGTTTGCTGCCCAATTTTTCAACAAATTTTACGTAATTCGTAAGGTACGTAAAATTACGTTGAAATACGCTGAAATTAATCACGAAGAATTATGGCAGGGATTGCATTCGAATATGGATTAAAATGATTATTAATTAAACGTTCTCTAAAAGTAATCCAAGTCTTTGGCAGTTCACAAATGGTGACAGATGTAGGAGTTTAAAAAAAATAGAAATATATCTTTCCCATGAAACTGTACAAGATAAAATAAAATAGATACGTATATTTTAAATCTTTGTTGCCTATTTCGAAGTGACAGGTTTGGCCAGCGAGCATTGTAAAATTTATCCTTATTCCCATTATTTATACCATGAACAACAAATTTGTTGTTCATGGTATTATAACTTAAAACTGGTTTGCCGCACCTACCAAGATTTTATAACTGATGTTATCAATAAAATAATAATAATAGATTGAGAGTTTTTTTTTCACTCTTTTGGCACGGAGATATTTTTTGTACTTCTGTTACTGGTGGAGGTTAGAACCGCTTTTCCGATTGCTATATCTTGTAAAATCTTAAAATAAATGGAACATCATAGTAAAATTCCAACGTGAATTATGCATGTAACAATTGTGAGCATTCCACATTAGGAGGATTAAAATACTATAAATCATAATTTAATATCAAGTAGTTTTTTTTACCTGGATATAACAATTTTAGTGCCAAACTGATTGACGTAAGCCACAAGTAAAGCAATCACAATTCCTATTCCAAAGAGAGCTGACAACAACATCTTTCCAGTCCTCGGATATCTGAAATGAAATAAATCATATCGAGCAGAAATCACAGTGCATAGCCACTGAATAGTGCAATAACACACTAAAGTAAACTTACTTCCAGAGAGGGTAAAGTAAAAGTGGTGACAAACAGTATAGTTGTGTGTCCAATGACAAGTACCAGGAATGCATGATGCACTGTAAAGAAACACAAGATATTACCAAATACTACCAAAGTTAAATTGTGCCGGATTAACAAACTTTTAAATTCAACCGTTTCGTGTCAATAATTTTGAAGTATCTGATTGTTAAAAGATAGTATTGATAAAAATTCGTAAAAAAACAATTCAAGGTTCAAGCATTTCTGAAAATTGCACGCATTACATTTTCATATCTTTTCTACAATGTGTGAAAGTTTCAGCTCTTTATATTTTATAGTTCTGTATGTGGGAGTGACCTAACAGGGGATTTTTTATTGCGCCACCCGGTAAAATTAAAATCTGTACAATGATAATACAAAAATCAAACTATAAACATCGATTTATTAGTGTAATACAAGATATTTGTGTCATACTATGGCCGCGGTAAAACATAGAGTGAACTTGAAGAAAACATATTTGTTTTCATTATTGATATCTAAATTAAAAGAATTTCGTCTAAGCTAGCTTGATTCATCAATCGAATTGTCAAATCAAGATTGAATATGATAATTGATAATCATAAAACAAAAAAGGGGCATTCGTCAAGTACTTAGTTTGCCAAACAAACATAACAATAACATACCATTGGATGATGTTCGACATTGTAATTGTTGATATAGAGCAGCGTCTTCCACCCCCATGTTCTGCAAATGTCCCTCTGTCTTTGAGCTTCTCTGCGATTTATTTTCTATTTCGATTGCGATTTATTTTCTTACTTGGAAAACGCTAAGTGTAACGTTTTTGATAAGCAAGCCAATTTGTACTGTTTGCGATTTCATGCATGTTAAAATTGCTGCTCTAGAATATTAGGAACCCTTCATATCACGTGACTTTTTCAACCAAATTGCTACAAATGGTCATTTCGAAGGGTTCAGTTTAGTCCTTCTTCATCCTCATCAGATAAGTTAAGAAAGACACATCTGTTGGAACTAATCTACGCAGAAAAGAATGCGAAAACAGCAGTGATTTAACTTCCTTGCTTGCACCTAAATATTCTCAAATCAAGACATGAAGTTGAAGGAAATCCGATGAGCCAAGAGCAACGAACTTTAATCTAATAAAAGTCCATGCATCACAAACCTGACACAATGTTGTAATTAAAACATGCGCTCTTTCTTCATCTTTTCAACGAAATATTGATATATTATTATATCCACTATTATGAATGTAATATTGAAAATAACAGCACTGGGTTTTGACAGTTTTCACACGCGTACTTATACAAGAGATTTTTTTTAAATTATTATTAAATCACTGCAAAATTAAATAATATTGACTGAAAATATTGATAAGCTTCAGTATGCAGTGAATTTCCTTAATAATTCACCTTGAATTATACTCAAGATGAAAGATGTAACATGTTTCGAATATTTCGATCTTGTAAAAGCTATAGGAAGACAATATGAGCCCACGGAAAAGTGTAATTTGTTATTTGAATTTTTTTGCATAAATTTGAAAGACATTTGAAAAGAAGTTACTCAAAATATCAATGACATTTGAGAAATATATAATCCAATGTCTTTGCATTCGAGGTTCTTGACAAAATTGTCTAAAAAGTTTCAAACACTCCTAAAGTACTGGTTCCAAGCACCATTAAATATTTGAAGTTGATCGGTCGAACGGTTTCATTTTTCAATTTTCATCTCACAGGATCCTGTCCAAAAATTTCATGACCATGTGAGTCTTAAGAGGCAAACGGAAGCGAACGGGAATCGCACGGTTCGTCAGAGCGTTTTTTTGAAATTGTGTCTTCCCACTTAAATATTATAAAAAATCAGATAGTAACGACCCATAACAGCCTAATAGACTAAATAATGCCGCACACTGGAGTTCATTATGACCTCTAGTCTGACCTCAAAGTGTTAAATACGATTATTTTCGATTATTTTATTAAAAATATCGTATTTAACACTTTGAGGTCGCACCAGAGGTCATAATGAACTCCAGTTTGCGGCAATATTTAGTCTTTTAGGCTGTAATGGGTCGTTTCTATCTGATTTTTTATAATATTTAAGTGGGAAGACACAATTTCAAAATAACGCTCTGACGAACCGTGCGATTCCCGTTCGCTACGATACTTTATGAAATCCATGATTTATGAAGCACAAAAAGGCGGCCCTTTTTTCTAAACGGCTTTACCGATTGTCTTCAAAATTTCACAGGTTATAGATATAGAGTAGATCTGTGTCTCTAGTGGCCCCAAAGTTTTATTTTTTGTTTAGTTATTTTGGGGCAGAGGTGCCAAAAAGACTCATATATTGCCCATGTTAGCACATCCACAAACCGAGACAAAACTTTTTTATTATTTTTTTCGATCACTAGAGACACAGATTTACTCTTTATCTCTATGCTGTTAAATTTTAAAAACAATCGGTCAAGCCATTAATAAAAAGTAGGGGCCACCTTTTTATGGTTTTTTGTGGTTTTCAATATTTGAATTAAAATAACTTACTTCACTGCAGTATAATATTCAACATGCAACACACGATTAAATGTCACGTCACGTACAACCCAGAGCTAATGCATTTTCATGCATTTATAGGATTTTTTTTATATCGGAATCGTAATTTTCTGAGAGTCCTGTCGACTCTTATTATTATTATTATTATTATTATTATTATTATTATTATTATTATTATTATTATTATTATTATTATTATTATTATTATAATAATTATTATAATTATAATTATATATTATAATTATAATAATAATAATAATAATTATTATAATTATATATTATAAATAATTAATTATAATATAAATTATTTATAAATTAATATATTATATTAATTTTTATTTTAAATATTATAATAAATTTTATAAATTTTATAAAATTTTATAAATTTTATAAATTTTATAAATATTATAAATTCATTATAAATAAATTAATTATAATTATAAATAAATAATTATAATTATAATTATAATTATATATTATAATTATTATAATAATAATAATAATAATTATAATTATAATAATTATATTTATTATAATTATATTAAAATTATTATAAAAATAATTATTATAAAAATTATTATAAAATTATTATAAAAATAATTATAATTATAATTATATATTATTATTATTATAATAATAATAATGCATGAAACGCATCTTCCAAAAAACTACAGACCCATTACTTGTCTATCCACAATGTACAAGAACTTGACGGCCATCATATCGAGCAGAATGCATATATTTTTTGACCAACAAAATATCATGCCGATGGAGCAGAAAGGATGTAGCTCAGGTTCTTTTGGATGTAAGGACCATCTTATGTTAAGCAAAGCTATCATGGAGGATTGTAAGAGAAATAAAAGAAACTTGCACATGGGGTGGATAGACTACAAGAAAGCGTTTGATAGTGTTCCACATAGTTGGATTCTTCAAGCTATGGACATCTATCGATTAAACCCTAAACTGATAAGATTTTGCAAATCAATCATGACAACCTGGCGAACTAGTCTTACGCTTAGGACTCACAAGGAAGTAATCACGTCTGAGGGTATTTCAATAAAGAGAGGAATATATCAAGGCGATTCTTTGTCACCGCTTCTTTTCTGCATGAGCCTCTTTCCTCTAACAAGCATGTTAAACAAATCTCGATGTGGATACAAAGTGAAAAATACTGATGTAAGAGTAAATCATCTAATCTATATGGATGACATCAAAATATTCGCCGAGAAAAGGGAAGAGATGGAAGAAATGATTGGTATTGTTAAACGTTTTAGTGATGATATATGTATGGAGTTTGGCTTGGAGAAATGTGCAACAGCTGCATTTAAGAAAGGGAAAATAATATCATCTGAAAATATTATTGTTGATAATAACTCTTCAATCAAGATGTTGGATCCTGGAGAAGCATATAAATATCTAGGAATTGAAGAAGGGAATGGAATCCAGCATGTAGCTATGAAAGATAAGTTGGTTCAAGAATATCGGAGGAGAGTTCGTTTGATATTGCAGACTGAGCTGAATGGGAGAAATAAAATTCTTGCAATTGGAGCTCTTGCACTGCCAGTCTTACAATACAGCTTTTGCATATTGGATTGGAGTCTCAAAGAATTAAAGAATATTGACAGAAAGACCAGGAAACTACTAACCATCCACAAGATGCAACATCCAAGAGCAGATGTTCAAAGATTGTATGTCTCAAGAAAGCAAGGTGGAAGGGGATTGTGTCAGGTGGAAGGCTCATACAGATCGGCAATGATTGGGACTGCCGAGTACATACGACTAAAGAAAAGCGATCACTTTGTGAACATCATCAAAGTGAGTGAGGAAAACAGACCAAAAACCTTATCGATGTTATCATTAGCAGACAAATTCAAGTCTAGCATTAACATGTGGAATGTACAAACACAAACAGACAAGGATATTCTTCACCAGGTAAGAAAAATTAGAGAAGTCGTCAAGTCAAAACTACAGGACCAATTATGTGATGAATGGGAGGGGAAAGCCATGCATGGTCAGTACCCAAAGAATATGAAGAAAATATTTATTAACAGGCCAAGTACATTCAATTGGCTTGTGAAAGGAACCCTTAAAGGCGAGACTGAATCCTTAATTGTAGCTGCACAAGACCAATCATTAAGAACGAGAAGCTATGAGAAGAGGATTCTTAAGACTGGATCGAATGGA
Source organism: Leuctra nigra (assembly GCA_934045905.1). NCBI lineage: Eukaryota > Metazoa > Arthropoda > Insecta > Plecoptera > Leuctridae > Leuctra > Leuctra nigra. The sequence continues at coordinate 25,424,122 of OW203765.1, read as the reverse complement.
ATGTGTAGATTATGCAAACAGCACGAAGAAACGATTGACCACATAGTGTCAGGATGTCCAGTGCTAGCTAAGAAAGAGTACATCGAACGTCATGACAAGATAGCAGCTTCCCTTCACTGGGCAATATGTCAACATTTCAACCTCCCAAAATCAACACATCACTATGATCATCATCCACCTCAAGTATGTGAAAATGGAGATGTTACAATAATATGGAATGAACAAGTACGAACTGATAGGACCATCTTAGCCAACAAACCTGACATCATTATAAAAAATATAAAAGATAGCACATGTCTAATTATTGATGTTGCTGTTCCTATGGATGGAAATGTACTGAAAAAAGAGTCGGAGAAAATATTGAAATACCGAGACCTCCAAATTGAGATAGGACGGATGTGGAAACTGTCAACCAAGGTATGTCCTATAGTAATTGGAGCGCTTGGAACTATCACCAACCACTACCAAGATTATGCGAAAATGATCCCAGGAGAATTTTCTTGCACCGACCTCCAAAAGCACGCGTTATTGGGATCGGCCTACATCATCCGTCGAGTCATCACTTGAACCACAGAATCTACAAAACCCAATGCAGCATAGAATCACGGTGTGATTCCGCTGCATGAATGGATGTTTTGCCAATATGTTATAATAGTGTATTGTACTGTATTATAATATATTGTGAATAAAGACAATAATAATAATAATAATAAATTGTAATAATTTGTATAATTTGTAATAATAATTTGTAATAATTAATAATAATATTATTATTCTTATTATTTTTTTTTATCCTTGTTTCTCCGACTTTGCGGGATTAACTAAGAGTCTGGGCGGTCACATTACGCGACAAGCCCAGTACTCTTTTACAAGCTCTTTTAATAATAATATTATTATTATTATTATTATTATTATTATTATTCACTTTATTGTCTCAGTGTACAGTACAGGATTAACATTTGAATGAGTAACACAAGAATATTTTCAAACATGAATATGAACTAATCTAAATTCGCCTGTCACTGGTCTTGAAAAATCAGCCGAGGATCAACCATCTCCTTGAGGCTGATTCTTTTGATGTTGCTTTTTTCTGATGTGGTGTTACAGCACTTTTCTCAATATATGGGCAGTTCCCAATAGTACTGTCTTTTGGAGGTCATGCATGAAATGACATCCAGGAATGTGAAGCAGATGTTCTTGGAGACTTAGTATTATTATTATTATTATTATTTTTTTTTTTTTTTTTTTTTTTTTTTTTTTTTTTTTTTTCCCCAACAGCGTTAGTGCGCTTTTACACACTCTCAACCTTAGCCCCGGCCAACATCCGCACCCAATCCCCGTCACCGAAGATCAGGGGGCACAGGAGGGCATGCCGGCCGAAGATCTGGTCTTGAGCATGCGCCCACCACACTACACGATGACATGTGACGCGTTGCTCGGCACTTACTCAGCCGCTCCCCACTTCCGTGGCGGTAAGCGACTAAGCTGCCCAATAACCCTAGGCCTTCTCGACCTGCCCATGGGCACGAAGAAGATGCAACGAACCCAGAATCACCGCCTTCTGCATTGAGTCCGCCAACCAAACAGCATTTCCCTTACAGACTGGGACACTCTTCAATGCTTTCACAACTGAATCAGGAACTCCTCCCATGCAGCCAATAATGAGGACAACCAGCCGAACATCATAGCCTGGGTACATTTGCCTCAACTCGACAAGAAGATCTCGGTACTTTTCTTTCTTCTCAAGCTCTTTAGCCTGGACATTCGTCTCGGCAGGAGAAGAAAACTCGATGACATACATCTTCTTGGGACTCTTCTCGAGGAGGGTGATGTCCGGCTTGTTTGCCCCCAACTTCCGAGAAGTGGGAACCGCATAATTCCAATAAATGGGGCACTTAGAATTCTCCACCACAACCTCCATTTCTTCTGGTGCATACGGAACAACAGCTGTCACGTCAATGCCAAACTGATGTCGAAGATAAAAGTACAATACTCTTAGGGCACTATCATGCCTCCTTATGTACAGCGTACTGGCATAGACCGGACAAGCAGACAGCAGGTGCATAACTGTCTCTGGATGTGACTGACAGGCCCTACACCTGGTATCCAGCGTTTCATGCCCAAATATTACACGTCTGTATACCAAAGTGTTAAAAACACCGTCCTGCACCGCCGTGATGAATCCCTCGGTCTCAGACTTCAACCCGGCAGATTTCAAGAATGCATACGACCTCTCCGTGGACAGCTTGCTCTTCTCAATATGCTTGAAATAGACACCATGGAGACTCTTCTGACTATGCTTTTCCAGGAGCATGTCAGTCTCTGCCTGCTTCACAGCAATCTTCCGAGCCGACCTTGTCATGGACACAAGGTCTCCATCCACATCTTGCCGGTCGTCACTCTCGAGCTCCAGCCGAAGACCGAGGATCGTCGCCGCCCGTCTCGCACCTCCGTACAAGAATGCCGCAACTCCATGCTCTTCATGCACCCGAACTATCTGAAGAAGTGGATCCGGACTGACTGCAACTCGACACGCCATACCAATCACCATTCTGGAATGGAGACACTCCACTGAAAGAAGCCCCCTTCCACCCATAGTGCGAGGAAGGTATATCCGTTGCACTGACGCATTCGGATGCAGACTCCGATTTGCTGTCATGACTTTTCTAGTGTCTCGGTCAACCTGCTTTAGTTCGTCGACATTCCATTTAAGGCATCCAAAGGAATACAGTAGCACTGGCACAGCTAAACTATTAGTGGCCTGAACCTTGTTCTTAGCAGAAAGACTGGAAGCCCATATCCTCTTGAGCCGATCTCGATAGACACCGCGCAAAGTACTCTTTACGAGACTCGCGTCATGGTGTTGATGTTCTGACACACCCAAATACTAGTATCTCTCATTCGGCTCCAGATGGTGGATTGAACTCCCATCAGCTAGCACGACGTCTTCACCCATCCCATCTACACTCCCCCTGTGCACATGTAAAACTGCACACTTGTCCATTCCGAATTCCATCCCAATATCTGTAGAAAACTCCTTCACCACATTTAGAACTTCCTCCAACCTCTTTCTACCAGCAGAGTATAACTTAAGGTCATCCATAAACAATAGATGAGTTACCTTAGCATCTCTCTTTGATGGCGGCCCCACTCGATAACCAGCGGTCCGACGTAACAAGCAAGATAATGGCAAAAGGGACAAGCAAAAAAGCTTTGGGCTCAGCGAGTCTCCTTGGAAGACACCCCTCCTGTAGTGAATGAAGTCCGTAGATATGGTCTCTCCACCCACTTTCAAACAAAATCGGGTTCTCCACCGTGCCATGAGGCCATTATTATTATTATTATTATTATTTTTTTTTTTTTTTTTTTTTTTTTTTTTTTTGCAACAGCGTTAGTGCGCCTTTACACACTCTCAACCTTAGCCCCGACCAACATCCGCACCCGATCCCCGTCACCGAAGATCAGGGGGCACAGGAGGGCATGCCGGCCAAAGATCTGGTCTTGAGCATGCGCCCACCACACTACACGATGACATGTGACGCGTTGCTCGGCACTTACTCAGCCGCTCCCCACTTCCGTGGCGGTAAGCGACTAAGCTGCCCAATAACCCTAGGCCTTCTCGACCTGCCCATGGGCACGAAGAAGATGCAACGAACCCAGAATCACCGCCTTCTGCATTGAGTCCGCCAACCAAACAGCATTTCCCTTACAGACTGGGACACTCTTCAATGCTTTCACAACTGAATCAGGAACTCCTCCCATGCAGCCAATAATGAGGACAACCAGCCGAACATCATAGCCTGGGTACATTTGCCTCAACTCGACAAGAAGATCTCGGTACTTTTCTTTCTTCTCAAGCTCTTTAGCTTGGACATTCGTCTCGGCAGGAGAAGAAAACTCGATGACATACATCTTCTTGGGACTCTTCTCGAGGAGGGTGATGTCCGGCTTGTTTGCCCCCAACTTCCGAGAAGTGGGAACCGCATAATTCCAATAAATGGGGCACTTAGAATTCTCCACCACAACCTCCATTTCTTCTGGTGCATACGGAACAACAGCTGTCACGTCAATGCCAAACTGATGTCGAAGATAAAAGTACAATACTCTTAGGGCACTATCATGCCTCCTTATGTACAGCGTACTGGCATAGACCGGACAAGCAGACAGCAGGTGCATAACTGTCTCTGGATGTGACTGACAGGCCCTACACCTGGTATCCAGCGTTTCATGCCCAAATATTACACGTCTGTATACCAAAGTGTTAAAAACACCGTCCTGCACCGCCGTGATGAATCCCTCGGTCTCAGACTTCAACCCGGCAGATTTCAAGAATGCATACGACCTCTCCGTGGACAGCTTGCTCTTCTCAATATGCTTGAAATAGACACCATGGAGACTCTTCTGACTATGCTTTTCCAGGAGCATGTCAGTCTCTGCCTGCTTCACAGCAATCTTCCGAGCCGACCTTGTCATGGACACAAGGTCTCCATCCACATCTTGCCGGTCGTCACTCTCGAGCTCCAGCCGAAGACCGAGGATCGTCGCCGCCCGTCTCGCAGCTCCGTACAAGAATGCCGCAACTCCATGCTCTTCATGCACCCGAACTATCTGAAGAAGTGGATCCGGACTGACTGCAACTCGACACGCCATACCAATCACCATTCTGGAATGGAGACACTACACTGAAAGAAGCCCCCTTCCACCCATAGTGCGAGGAAGGTATATCCGTTGCACTGACGCATTCGGATGCAGACTCCGATTTGCTGTCATGACTTTTCTAGTGTCTCGGTCAACCTGCTTTAGTTCGTCGACATTCCATTTAAGGCATCCAAAGGAATACAGTAGCACTGGCACAGCTAAACTATTAGTGGCCTGAACCTTGTTCTTAGCAGAAAGACTGGAAGACCATATCCTCTTGAGCCGATCTCGATAGACACCGCGCAAAGTACTCTTTACGAGACTCGCGTCATGGTGTTGATGTTCTGACACACCCAAATACTTGTATCTCTCATTCGGCTCCAGATGGTGGATTGAACTCCCATCAGCTAGCACGACGTCTTCACCCATCCCATCTACACTCCCCCTGTGCACATGTAAAACTGCACACTTGTCCATTCCGAATTCCATCCCAATATCTGTAGAAAACTCCTTCACCACATTGAGAACTTCCTCCAACCTTTTTCTACCAGCAGAGTATAACTTAAGGTCATCCATAAACAATAGATGAGTTACCTTAGCATCTCTCTTTGATGGCGGCCCCACTCGATAACCAGCGGTCCGACGTAACAAGCAAGATAATGACAAAAGGGACAAGCAAAAAAGCTTTGGGCTCAGCGAGTCTCCTTGGAAGACACCCCTCCTGTAGTGAATGAAGTCCGTAGATATGGTCTCTCCACCCACTTTCAAACAAAATCGGGTTCTCCACCGTGCCATGAGGCCATTATTATTATTATTATTATTATTTTTTTTTTTTTTTTTTTTTTTTTTTTTTTGCAACAGCGTTAGTGCGCCTTTACACACTCTCAACCTTAGCCCCGACCAACATCCGCACCCGATCCCCGTCACCGAAGATCAGGGGGCACAGGAGGGCATGCCGGCCAAAGATCTGGTCTTGAGCATGCGCCCACCACACTACACGATGACATGTGACGCGTTGCTCGGCACTTACTCAGCCGCTCCCCACTTCCGTGGCGGTAAGCGACTAAGCTGCCCAATAACCCTAGGCCTTCTCGACCTGCCCATGGGCACGAAGAAGATGCAACGAACCCAGAATCACCGCCTTCTGCATTGAGTCCGCCAACCAAACAGCATTTCCCTTACAGACTGGGACACTCTTCAATGCTTTCACAACTGAATCAGGAACTCCTCCCATGCAGCCAATAATGAGGACAACCAGCCGAACATCATAGCCTGGGTACATTTGCCTCAACTCGACAAGAAGATCTCGGTACTTTTCTTTCTTCTCAAGCTCTTTAGCTTGGACATTCGTCTCGGCAGGAGAAGAAAACTCGATGACATACATCTTCTTGGGACTCTTCTCGAGGAGGATGATGTCCGGCTTGTTTGCCCCCAACTTCCGAGAAGTGGGAACCGCATAATTCCAATAAATGCGGCACTTAGAATTCTCCACCACAACCTCCATTTCTTCTGGTGCATACGGAACAACAGCTGTCACGTCAATGCCAAACTGATGTCGAAGATAAAAGTACAATACTCTTAGGGCACTATCATGCCTCCTTATGTACAGCGTACTGGCATAGACCGGACAAGCAGACAGCAGGTGCATAACTGTCTCTGGATGTGACTGACAGGCCCTACACCTGGTATCCAGCGTTTCATGCCCAAATATTACACGTCTGTATACCAAAGTGTTAAAAACACCGTCCTGCACCGCCGTGATGAATCCCTCGGTCTCAGACTTCAACCCGGCAGATTTCAAGAATGCATACGACCTCTCCGTGGACAGCTTGCTCTTCTCAATATGCTTGAAATAGACACCATGGAGACTCTTCTGACTATGCTTTTCCAGGAGCATGTCAGTCTCTGCCTGCTTCACAGCAATCTTCCGAGCCGACCTTGTCATGGACACAAGGTCTCCATCCACATCTTGCCGGTCGTCACTCTCGAGCTCCAGCCGAAGACCGAGGATCGTCGCCGCCCGTCTCGCAGCTCCGTACAAGAATGCCGCAACTCCATGCTCTTCATGCACCCGAACTATCTGAAGAAGTGGATCCGGACTGACTGCAACTCGACACGCCATACCAATCACCATTCTGGAATGGAGACACTACACTGAAAGAAGCCCCCTTCCACCCATAGTGCGAGGAAGGTATATCCGTTGCACTGACGCATTCGGATGCAGACTCCGATTTGCTGTCATGACTTTTCTAGTGTCTCGGTCAACCTGCTTTAGTTCGTCGACATTCCATTTAAGGCATCCAAAGGAATACAGTAGCACTGGCACAGCTAAACTATTAGTGGCCTGAACCTTGTTCTTAGCAGAAAGACTGGAAGCCCATATCCTCTTGAGCCGATCTCGATAGACACCGCGCAAAGTACTCTTTACGAGACTCGCGTCATGGTGTTGATGTTCTGACACACCCAAATACTTGTATCTCTCATTCGGCTCCAGATGGTGGATTGAACTCCCATCAGCTAGCACGACGTCTTCACCCATCCCATCTACACTCCCCCTGTGCACATGTAAAACTGCACACTTGTCCATTCCGAATTCCATCCCAATATCTGTAGAAAACTCCTTCACCACATTGAGAACTTCCTCCAACCTTTTTCTACCAGCAGAGTATAACTTAAGGTCATCCATAAACAATAGATGAGTTACCTTAGCATCTCTCTTTGATGGCGGCCCCACTCGATAACCAGCGGTCCGACGTAACAAGCAAGATAATGGCAAAAGGGACAAGCAAAAAAGCTTTGGGCTCAGCGAGTCTCCTTGGAAGACACCCCTCCTGTAGTGAATGAAGTCCGTAGATATGGTCTCTCCACCCACTTTCAAACAAAATCGGGTTCTCCACCGTGCCATGAGGCCATTATTATTATTATTATTATTATTATTATTATTATTATTATTATTATTATTACATCTTTATTGACAACGGGATGAACCCACAAGTGCAATACAATAAACAACAACACGAACAACAAGAAAACAAATTAAAGAAAACAAAAACATACCGAATTAAAATCACAGTGATAATAAATCAACACTCAAACGTTGCACAAGTCAACACTTGAAAAGACTCTTAAAGTCTTAAAAGTCTAGAGTCTTAAAAGGCCTGGGCAGTGCAGGAAAATAAACGGGAAAAATGGGCAGACAAAATACAACAATTAAATGAGACATCTTGGCTTTTGCCCATGCAGTGACGAACCATTTTAGTATTAGATCGAAGAATGGATAATTGCAGTTTATAATGTATGAAACGTACCTTATGTATCTGTGTAGATAAAACCTTGGCAAGTAGAATGGCTTTCCAGAGTTCCTGTCTGTCAGGAACGAATAGCAGAGCAGAAGACCAGAAAGAACAAGAAACGAGTCGACACCGAGGCTGCCGTTTGTAAGCACTATGTATTTAAGCTTAAATGATTCCTAGGAAAAGCAAAGAAAATATATACTAGACCTTTTTTATACCGGGTGGCACAAAAAAATCACACTGTTTAAGAGGTCGAAACCGTTGTATCGTCGAAAGTATATAAGGGTTCTGAAATTTGTACCCATGAATTAGAAAACATACCAAAATGTAATATGTTCAAGTTTCAAACATATTTGTTGAATAGGAAAAGACTGAAGTTACAGTTGAAAAAACAGATTAACCAGATAATTGATTTGGAGTTACTTCGTGGGTTACTTCATGAATTTTTTTTGTTCGGTCCACCATTATCCTTGTGGACTAGCAAGAGTGGTGGTATATTGGAAACTTGCAATTTCGACCAAAATATTTAGTCAGCTAAATTTGTTTATAAAATCGTAGATCGGTCTTAAACGGATTTTGCAAACTGATGGCAATGCGCCCCCCCCCCCCCCCTTTCCACAATAAATGTCCAGGACGCCTTTCCGGTCCCCCTGGCTCTACTACATCCTTGCTGGTTGGTCAAACTAAATTAATAGAGAAAGAAACTTACGAAAAAAATATCCTTTAAGTTTATGCTGGCTGTTTTTGCCAGAAATGACGATCGATGTACGAGCACGACTCCGAAAATGGTGATACTCCGGACACCGTTGAGGACCGGCATTGAATCTTCACCCCCAGAAGACGTACTCAGCAGTTTCTTGCCGTTCGTGTACAAGGAGAATGCGACCAAGAGGCTGCGACGCTTGGCTACGACAATGAAACATGATTAAGCATTGATGCAGAGATGCAGTGGGGCCAGGGCGGACCAGGGCGGCGCTCTGGCTTCTTTTTGGGGCACGGACAGGGCGCGCCTTGCCATCTATTTAATTCATCCGCGGTTTACGATTTTATTCCTTAAAATTGAAAATAAATTGCATACTAACTTTTGTTACTGTAGAGTTTACAAATCTATTTTAAATCTTGGCCAAAAATACGTAAAATCATCACTAATATAGGTAGTTATCCCACAAATTCCCGCCAGGACCAATGGGGGGGGGGGGGGGGGGGGGGGGGGTCTTGCCCCCAAACCCTCCCGCGGGTCGTGATTATTACGGATTAGGTTAATTTTCGGCGCCCTGGCACTTATTTTACTAGGACTGCACCCCTGAGCATGAAGTAGTATTGCTTACCTGGACCTCTGCAGATAAGGTCGAAACAAGTGCTCAGCAGGATAAGAACAGCGAGGAATGAAAACAGGAATCTGAAAATGAGAATTGTATTCTTGTTAACTCATGTTTCGGGTAGGTGTGTTTTGAAGGTTATGGTGCGTACATTGCGAACCAGTCTAGAGCGGAGACGTCGTGTTTCTGTGCACGCGTGTTGCAGTTGATGGCGTCGACGCGCACGGACAACGGCGTCAAGGCGTCGCGGAGGGTCGCTTGGACGTCGTCAGCCCGGCACGACGACGGAACACAAACTGACCACCGCACAGTTGGTAACAAGTCACTCAATTTGATAACACCATTAATCTAGTGGAAGAATGAATCATTATTGTTACAAAATTAACTAAAGTGCGCACTTGAGTTTTTATTCATGATACAATATTTCGCTCAGTGTTCACTGAGCAATCATTTAAGTATTAAAATAAAAGAAAGTAAACTCAGTGAACATTCAGAGAAATATTGCACCAATTTCTTAAAGAATTTCTTAATATTCAACCAATTAGACAAAGTGAAAAGATATTAGAATGCTACATTATTGTTCTGTGTAGATTATGTTTTTCTGATTTTTACTTATCAACAAATTAAATTGAAATGATATTGTCACGGATTGCCAAGTGTACTTATTGTTTTAATTACTTTGTGAATTTGAATATATATATTATTATACCAAATCAAAGAAAGAGGAGGAGGAAGAGGAGGGGGAGGAGGAGGAAGAGGAGGGGGAGGAGGAGGAGGAGGAGGAGGAGGAGGAGGTGGAGTACATTGAGAAACAGAGAGCGTCTCTATGCATCACTCTTATGACACTTTCTCTGTTTCTTTGCTTTTTGTTTGTGTTTTTTAGGCAATACCCAGGTCACACCCAGGTCAAATAAACGATATATTATGATTATGACATTTCCGGGCAAAATGACAATAACAGAAACTGCCTCCCTCTCCCCCGACCACCACCAGACCACCGTTATCAGCATTCAGAAGAAAAGAAATATTATATATTTACATAGGTATTTACTTTTTTTAATTTAGGATTAGGATTGACGCTTTCTACAGCATCGATTAAAGCCACGCTTGCTGTGGAGTTGATCTGGACACCTGGAAGCTGTATCTGGACCACACAGTGTTGCCCGCTGAACGTGCCGAAGCCTGATTTCACGTCATCAACTCCCAGACACTGATCGTAGTTGCCAAACTGCACGAGATTTCCATTCAGCATTCCATCCGGGATCTTAGAGCTCGAGTCCAGCACTGCAACAGCGCATAAGAGTGAGAGGCCAGCCCTGCAACAGCGCATTAGAGTGAGAGGCCAGCACTGCAACAGCGCATTAGAGTGAGAGGCCAGCACTGCAACAGCGCATAAGAGTGAGAGGCCAGCACTGCAACAGCGCATTAGAGTGAGAGACTGTAACAAGTTGGCCTATCTAGGTTAGAAAATTAACTTTAAAAATAATAATGTTTGCTTGAAATAGGTTTAAAGAATGAACAAGCTTGTAGCATGGCATTCTTAGAGTCAAGGTTAACTGAACACAAAGTAATTAATTAGAATCATTATGTAAACTTACAATCTTAAAATTCAACAACAATCAAAATATAGACAAAAATATAACGAGCAATCAAATAAGTTTAACAATGTGCAATTATATCAAGAAAGTGAGTGAATCCATATAAAAAGTATGTGACCTTACCTAAATTGTGATGTCACCACGTAATAACAAGTGAACCAGTCATTGTGATAACGCTACAAAACCAGTCAGCCAGACTAGTTTTCAGTGATTCCAAGAAAAGCATGGGCCTACGTGCAGAAAGAAAGTCGTTTCGCGGGCTTTAGAAATGACAGAATGTCTAAAATTAGCTACCACGTGTACGAAACCAACCAATCAGATTCTTTGGAGGGAAAACGATGTCAGAGGGTATAAAACGTCAGGCTACCAGCCAAACTTCATCAGTCGGAGTTTTCTCAGAGCAGTGAGACCTGCCTCGCGAACCGTGAAGCCTTGTGCACGCAACATAGTATAATTTCAGCGAGACAGTGCCGATGTGATCGAAGGTAAACATTAAAATAACATTTTTGTATAAACGTCAACCCAGTAAATTCAAACTTCAAGCCTAATGCTGAGGCAAATAATATCGCATTAAGACAATTTCAAGTTACAAGTGATCAACTGAACAGTTTCAACATTAAAGTCAGTAAATGTTAAAGTATAAAAGTTAGTGAATTGCAACTCCGGGAGAAACCGACGAGTCTGCAGCCACGAACGTCATCAGCCTGAGCCAACTTGATCCAACTGCTCGAGGAGGTCACTCCTTGCGCACGGACTGCTGGACGTCCTGGTAACCAAGGGGTTATTAGACGACATCATCGCATCGCAGCTGAAGGAGGTGACATATCCAGTCATTTCATTCTGCTGGTGGACTGGAGTTCACGGGACACACTACGCAAGAGTCAACGCCATTCACTTGTTTACGCGGAAGTAAACAAACCAGACGACATCATCACTACTGCCGACGTATCAAACGTAATATTGTTTCATAATTTTTGATTGCTCTTTTCACATCAATGAACATTTATTTTCTCTGTAATAAACAAATTATAATATTGCTGATTCTTTGTGTTCTACCCTCTGAGCCAAATCCCGCAGGTTTCAAGACCAGCACTGCAACAGTGCATTAGAGTGAGACGCCAGCACTGCAACTGTGCATTAGAGTGAGAGGCCAGCACTGCAACAGTGCATTAGAGTGAGAGGCCAGCACTGCAACAGCGCATTAGAGTGAGAGGCCAGCACTGCAACAGCGCATTAGAGTCAGAGTCCAGCACTGCAACAGTGCATTAGAGTGAGAGGCCAGCACTGCAACAGTGCATTAGAGTGAGACGCCAGCACTGCAACAGTGCATTAGAGTGAGAGGCCAGCACTGCAACAGTGCATTAGAGTGAGAGGCCAGCACTGCAACAGCGCATTAGAGTGAGAGGCCAGCACTGCAACAGCGCATTAGAGTGAGAGGCCAGCACTGCAACAGTGCATTAGAGTGAGAGGCCAGCACTGCAACAGCGCATTAGAGTGAGAGGCCAGCACTGCAACAGCGCATTAGAGTGAGAGGCCAGCACTGCAACAGCGCATTAGAGTGAGAGGCCAGCACTGCAACAGCGCATTAGAGTGAGAGGCCAGCACTGCAACAGCGCATTAGAGTGATAGGCCAGCACTGCAACAGCGCATTAGAGTGAGAGGCCAGCACTGCAACAGCGCATTAGAGTGAGAGGCCAGCACTGCAACAGCGCATTATAGTGAGAGGCCAGCACTGCAACAGCGCATTAGAGTGAGTTTACTCTTTGTAGGTGGTGTTTCCTGATGACAAAGTGGCTTGTAAATTTATGAGATGTGTGGGGCAAATCAGTTTGTCCCGACAAGGATGATATTGATACAACTTCTTGCCAGTCGGCTCTTTCAAAGTTACAAAAGCCACAATCTCGTCTCTTATTTACGGCATGCGTGCGCATTATACCAAAGTAGTAAAGGAATGCAACATAATTGTTGACCTTTATTACACTCAGTGTAAAAGTTATGAACTGTTATGATTTAAACGATTTTTACATGCGGCTACTTTGCGTAGTTATTTACGTCCAGAGACAAACGCCCGGAGAATTACGGATTTTTATTTAGATCAAGCCTACAGATACATCCTCAAATAGATCCCAGTAGTTGGGTTTGTGTTATAAGAATGTTCATTATTGTACGTCACACAAAATGTAGAAATGTGTGCTACAAAGTTCCAAAGACTAACAGTGGACAGACAGACCTAGAAACCGTTCACTAACATAATTCCATCCCCAAAAAAATCACCATTTAATCGATAAATGGCAAAATTTGATTAATTAGAAGTTGCACTCAGGAAGAAAGAGGTATTAATTATACCAAAAATTTTAAATCTACAGAAAACCCTGCAAAATAAAACAAGTTTTAGATTGTGTAACGAATTTAAAAGCATTTACATTGGTCAACCCGATATTTCGTATACGCATTTTATAAGGATATGACAACATTTTTAGGAGAATGATAGTCTTTGCTACGTATCAGAAGAACTTCTCATTTCATTATGGCAAAAAATTGGAATAAATATTTAAACATATTTTGAACTTACTTTTCAATGCCCATGGTGCTCGACGTAACAGACTGTCCTTGTAGAAAATACTGTGATTTCTACACAAATCATTCTCTGTGTCACCAGACAGTGGAATGTACACGTTGACAATTTGTTTCAAATATTCCTTCATCTTACTTTCTATGACTTTCCTTTGTACCATGTTAAAGATATTATCGAAGGGGTTTGAATTCCCCATAACACTGACTAAAACAAAACTACACAATATGAAACACACTGTTATGTTCTTCATCTTTTCTATGGACGTAGTTTCTAGTCGTTTATTGCCAATAGAATATCAAACCAATATAAGGTAGTGTAGAATCAAAGAATGCATATAAAGTCACATTGAAGTAGTGATAGTGTCGTGTAAAGAACATCAAAGTACATGCTCATTATAACTGGCAGATTACTAGTATTCAGTGCTACGATTTCCATATTAATTAAGTCGTTATCGCATTGAATAATGTGTTTAATGGCGCGTCGACCACGAGGTCAAAGACGTGCGTTGTCGAGTTCTAAGAGAGGTCATGGGGCGGGGTCGACCAACGGGGCCCGGTCCGGGAGTCCAGTACAGGTGGGACGGCCTGGCCAGAATGGGGACGGACTGGGGGTGGAAGGGTTCGGGCCGGTGGGACCTGATTCGGGGAGAATGTCCCGTCTCGAAGGGGGCGATCCCCATTGACATACCCCATTTTAATAACTCTCATGTATATTTTTAAACACAGGCATGACGACATGTTGTCACATGTCGATGTCTTCTAAAACACGGGGCGTTTATTTGCGTTATACATAATTTAAGTTTTGTATACATTTATGCTAAAATGTGGAATAATATTTTTAGGCGAGTGGAGCGAGCGTCTCCACTCGAAAATTATGGCACAAATCTCTGTTCTTTGTGTGTTTGTATTTGTGTTTTTGAAGAGAAGCCCTGTGGATACCCGTGAATGACGTCATAGTCTCATGGATAGATGATTGTGGAACTCTATTAGACGTGCTCATCTCCTTCAATTTCAACAAATACATTTATATTGCAATATTATTTATTATAATTATATATTACTTTCATCAGTATAATTGACAGTCTAATGTGAAATTTATTTTACTCTTGGTGTTTATAATCACATTTTAATACTTCATATTTAGTTTTGTCAAAACTGTCAGGTTCAATGTGAGTGGTGTTGTTCCTGCTTTCAACTCTTGGTTCCTGCTTGGTATCTTGAACCTTCCTCGCATCTGAAACAATTCAAACACATTGAAGGGTACAGGGAAAGAACGCTATAAGTCACATTCGGATGAAACTGAGATAAACGAAGTAGTTTGATAAAATTTGTATCAATCTTCTATATAAATCGATATTTCAATTGCGTTTTTCAAGACTTTGTAGCAATATTTTCTTAAAACTGAGGGTACATTCTGAAAGCTCATAAAAATCACCGCAAGATTACACATTAAACTATTTTTTTCTCCAAAAAATAAACTTAGAGCGTTCTTTACCTGTAGGTACCCTTTATTTTGAGATCGAAGATAACACTTTGAGGGGTAGCTGTCGCGATGGTACTTATGACAATTTTTTTGCTTGCTCTATACCCAGTACCCTTTAATTAACAAATCTATCTGTAATTTTAGATAAACACAAATGTGAGGCGCTGTCACGCCTAAGTATGGTATTTGAACAAGATCCTGTGATTGGCTTAAAATAGAAACGGGAATCGGTTAAACCGATCAACTTCAAATTTTGCATGGTTATTGGGACTAGCATTTTTGGAGTTTTTGAATATTTTTGGACATATCTCTCTAGAACATCGAGAGTTATCGACATTTTTTGTTCGTTTTAAAATATTTGTCAAATTCCGTCAAAGAAAAATGTCAATTATACACTGTTTGACGCATGAAAAGAATATATTTAAATCCGTTTTCAGGGTCTGTAGAGCAGCAACTTTCACAAGAATAATTGCATTCGCATGCAATTAGAAGGCTCGCAATTATCAACGCGTTACACTGAGTGCTTCCCTATAGTTTCAAAACGATCTGCCTTTCAAGGTACATAATTTTACAGGAGAGCTATATACAAGGTATGAGTAAAATTTAGACAATAATTACCAGAAAAACGCTCGGTGTAACGCGTTGATAAGCGAGCACTGGTATGTGCAGCACATCTAACCATGATCTAACCGAAATTCCGTAAATAATCCATAAATAAATGCTTACAGAAGCAACAAGAGTTCAAATTTTCTTCAGAGACTGGCAAGATTGCTACAACCTTACCTACATTCAATATAAATACAAGATAAGCAAAGACTTTCCCGTCACTTCGAGGATCACAGAAAAGTTCAATATTTCTCCAGAAACTGGTTAGATTACCAATTAAACTTACATTTACCTAAAACTTTCAAGAGAGCATCGCCAAACAGAAATAATAATTTCTGACAGAATAACAAATTAGTTTAACAACTTGTCAAAGTCAATTGACACGACAGGAGTCACAGGAGACAGGACAGCAGGAGGAGGGACAGGAGTTCGGCAAGCAATCCAAGAGGGTAACAATATTGTTTCATCATCATGGTACTTAGATTTAGATTGGATAATATGTAAGTGAATTCATCAAGGAAGCATTTTTTTTGTTAGGTACATTTTGACTATTGACATTACTGATTATGATTCTTTTGAACTATTTAAGTACAATACAATACAGGTTTGTCTAAGACAGTCAAAAATTCTTAACCCAATTACCACGCAAAATTTGGTGATGATCGGTCAAACGATTGCAGTTTCAATTTGAATGCAGAGATTCTTTCATATTGCCAAGATCTCTAGCCAAGATATGAACTACAATCCAGTTTCCGATGAAACTAATAGTTCGATTTTACTGGAAATCAATAGCCTTCTGCAGTGGATAGAAATGAATCTTTTGGGAACAAAATTGGCCAGATCCGTTACTTCGCTTAAAATTTAATGCAAAAAGCGCAAATACAAAAAAATATAATACTCTATAGATCTATAAAGTCGTTATTATAAAGTCGAAATTGTTATTTGATAATAAGTTCATATCACTTACGACTCGGTAGAAGATATTTCTCGACCGCCATTATTGGTGCCTCAATGCTCAGATGAAGAAGAGCAGCAGCAGCAAATGAGAAGGCCAAGTCAGCCAAATATTCCCGAAACTGAAATAATATTTTAAACCGTTGACTATGATTAAACATTGGATAATATGCCTTGGTTTACTTCGATGACATTTAGGGCCGGTCTTTCAATTCCTTGCTAACTTTTATACAGTCAATTAGGACTATATTGACATGGCAACAACCAATGACATTCCTAGAATGACCACTCACTAACTGTTAAGAGCTAATTGAGACTTTAGCAGAGTATTGAATAACCGGGCCTTAAAGTATATTTCCAATATTGCTTTAGTGTTAGTTAATTCGTTGTTCGACTTGGACTTGGGGTTCTAAGTGCAGTAGTTAGAGGAATTAGTGGAGGCACCACATATTCCTCTAAGGTAGAAGTTATTTGTCATCTGGGAAAACATCAGAATAATTGTTTTGCTGATAGATTCCACTGCTACGTTAGAGCGGGACAGACTATAGATTCATTCAAGGACCTCCTTAAATTTGACTGCTTCGATTCGAGTCTCTGCGTTTTGTATCTACTGTTCGGTCGATACAAGTCAAACCGTTGCTCATATCAAGCTGAAATTATGCATAAATATGGAAAGATCACGTCATGTTTGTTAATGTTATCGATTTAAACAAAATCATGGGATTGATTTAAAAGTGAAAAACAAACCACTGTGACTCTCTCATCTTTGGTTTGACGTACCATGATCACCCCGCTCGTGTACAGCGGAGTTCGAGTTGACTGAGACAGCATGTTCTGAAGTGGTAAGTGGACGAGGTACACCGCATAGGACAGTCTTCCCAGAACCTCAAACACCTTCCAGGACAGGAACGTGTTGACGAAGCCTGGAAGTATGAAGAGTTTCTCTGGCTGGTACGACGCCATTACTGATACTTTGACTTTGTTGCGTGGATTGTGTATAAAACCCATTCAGTATTAGTCCAAGCAAAAGTTATAAATTTTCCTTGTCATCAATTTGCACAACCTTATACGATCTATATAAAAAAATAAAAAATTACTTCGAATGAACAGTAATACTGACCGGTATGACTGGTATTACCATTAGTTGGTAACTATTAGCTTAAATTCCACTTCAGAAAACTCGGTCTCGTATTTACCATACTGCAATTTAATTCCGGAGATTATTTAGTCAGTTTAAATTAACCTTAGGCTAGTACATGGACTGCAGTTATTTAAGCTATGCCGCAGTATGGTGATACACCACATTTTTGAAGTGGAGGTCAACCAAACTGAAAATGTAATTAATTGTAATGTGACGACTTTAGATATTAGTTTTCATAGTTTTAATTAGATATTATTAACTGATTATAGTTATTTGTAAATTTAGATAGTATTTGTTGGAAATCAACAAAGTTGCTTGGCGTGACTTAGAAAAGTTGACTTCAAACGCTTTCATTGAGGCGCGATCCACGCGACCCATAACATAAACATGTTTTTATATGGAGCAGAGAGAGATAGAGTATGAACCATCTAGTTTCCTTGACTATACATCAGTACCTAAGTATGATGTACATCATAGTGCAGTATGTACACTCGACAATTCATAAAAAGGTATTTGAAAGAAATGGATTGTTTGAAAAAATGTGATGGCATCATCCGATGAAGTCTATACTTACTCGTCATCTACCTCTATTAGGTGAGCTCTGATTTCATTGATAATAATAAGGATTAAATATCAATTAACCTGACCAGCAGCCAATCTGTTTTGTTCAAATACCGTTTTATGGTGTACATCAGTACATCACTATCAGTACCTACGATTTATCAATAAGAAACGCATTCAAGGTAAAAACAATCTCTCAAGATAGCCAAGTGACATTTCGTGATTAAAAACAACGAATGTCAGGTATGTCTGGAAATGTAAGGTTGATTGATGCTTGGTGCTCTCAAGAGGACTATCGATACAGCAAATGTATGCAGAAAACTATGGGTCCATGTAGTTGGCCCCCCTTTTTGGACATTTGCCCCCAAAACTATTGCAATCGTTTGTGCTACGTTTGTGCTGGTTTGTGCAATAAAAATTTTCGTTTGTGCAACCCTCAAAATACCTTACTTTGAGGGGTGTGAAAATCTTGACACCAGCCCCCCCTTTTTGGATTTTTGCCCATTTTCCCATCGCAATTGTTTGTGCTACGTTTGTGCTGGTTTGTGCAGTCAAAATTTTCGTTTGTGCAACTCTCCTTCATGCCCAAATCACATAATCAAAATTTGGCACCAGCCCCCCCTCTTTGGATTTGTGCCCATTTTTCTATCGCAATCGTTTGTGCTACGTTTGTGCTGGTTTGTGCAGTCAAAATTTTCGTTTGTGTAACCCTCGAAATACCTTACTTTGAAGGGTGTGAAAATTTTGACACCAGCCCCCCCTTTTTGGATTTTTGCCCATTTTTCCATCGCAATTGTTTGTGCTATGTTTGTGCTGGTTTGTGCAGTCAAAATTTTCGTTTGTGCAACTCTCAATCATGCCCAAATCACATAATCAAAATTTGGCACCAGTCTCCCCCTCCCCCCCTTCCCCCTTTGGATTTTTGCCCAATCGTTTGTGCTGGTTGGTGCATAGAAAAAGAAAAACGATTTGAGTTAAGTGCAAAATTGAGTTTTCAAAAGTGCAAAACTTTCAAATCGATTGCAAGAAAATTAATCAGAAAATAATAATATCTATTTTAAATTTACGGGAAATATGTATACCATTTGTTGCAAAATTTTCGTTTTTTACCATTTTATACGATTTTTGTGTATCGGATACACAGTAAAGATCATTATTCAAGAACTAAGCGCCTTTTTGCGGCATGTTTTCAAAACATATTTCATAGACAAATAGATAGTCATTTTTACTTACTAATGAACCTATTTGCAACAAATGGTATACATATTTTCCGTAAATTTAAAATAGATATTATTATTTTCTGATTAATTTTCTGGCAATCGATTTGAAAGTTTTGCACTTTTAAAAACTCAATTTTGCACTTAACTCAAATCGTTTTTCTTTTTCTATGAGTTAATCAAAGTCTATTTGTCTCGTGTTTATAAAACGTTTACTTTAATGAAAGTATGTTTTTACATTTCTCTCGGCGTACTTACCGATGTTTTGAAACCGTGTCTAACGGTGTTTTAAGACCCCAGTTGTAATTTTGTTTTGAATGGAGTTGCTTTTACGACAATTGTTAATTAAAGATGTAATTAATAATAAATACCTACCCGTCGCCATTATCCTCGCTGCAGAACAGTGCGACGTTAATCCCCAGACAAAAAATACCTACAACAGTCTTGTAGAGAGTTTTATAGGACAACCGCTAACCAAGGACCTTACAAAAAGTGATACAAGCTACTAAAGGAATAAATATATTTAAATTGTGTCAAAAACTTAAAAGTGAAACTGAAGAGTGACTAATTTTGGAAGATACCTTCTTCTTTAATTTGTGATATATTTTAAATGCCTAGATGCATACATATAGGTCAACAGCAAATTTTGTACACAATACACATTAAACATAGGTAAGTTATCTACACAATAAATGCCAATGTTTTCAGTAAAATGATCAGCGCATTCTATTTTCTTGAGAAGCATCTCTCTAAGGCTGCAGGTTTAAAATTATTTGTTGTATTTTAATTAAAGGGTAGGGAAAGAACGCTACGAGTCTATTTGGAAAAATTAGTTAAATGTGTAATCTTGCAGTGATTTTTATGAGATTGCAGAATATACCCTAGAATATACCCATATTCTGCAGTTATGCAGAATATACCCAAATTTTGATCATGTGATTTGGGCATGAAGAAGAGTTGCACAAACGAAAATTTTGACTGCAACAACCAGCACAAACGTAGCACAAACGATTGCGATAGAAAAATGGGCAAAAACCCAAAAAGGGGGGGCTGTTGCCAAATTTTGATTATGCGATTTGGGCATGAAGGAGAGTTGCACAAACGAAAATTTTGACTGCACAAACAAGCACAAACATAGCACAAACGATTGTGATAGTAAAATGAGCACAAATCCAAAAAGGGGGGGCTGGTGCCAAATTTTGATTATGTGATTTGGGCATTAAGGAGAGTTGCACAAACGAAAATTTTGACTGCACAAACCAGCACAAACGTAGCACAAACGATTGCGATGGAAAAATGGGCAAAAATCCAAAAAAGGGGGGCTGGTGTCAAAATTTTCACACCCCTCAAAGTAAGGTATTTCGAGGGTTGCACAAACGAAAATTTTGATTGCACAAACCAGCACAAACGTAGCACAAACGATTGCAATAGTTTTGAGGGCAAATTTACAAAAAGGGGGGGCCAACTACATGGACCCGAAAACTATATGTTTATCACATAACAAAGTGATTGTTAAAATATTTTTTAAATCATTGCTAAAACAATGTTACCTCCGTATCCTTTGACACATGCGAATATGAGCCAAGCCAGGCCAAGAGCCCAGGCCGGTCTCATGAGACTGGCGTAGAGGGGCTCAATGAGGGGCTCGTATTCATGGTCCAGCTGGTGGAAGCGATGAGCCAAGAGAAGAGACGTCAGGAGCAAGACTGTAGCCAGCATCCAGCAGAGGAGCACCAACACACGTGGCAGATGAAGAGGCCTGTGCTTGACTGCATGCAAGATGTATCCCAGACCCACGCCCATCACCCATGGAGTGAACCGAGTGTGTGTGGGAAAATACTCGTTGAATAATTCATCTCTGTCAAGGACAAACGATTAAGGCGTATTGTATTATTGTAAAATTACTGAATTTGTTCAGGATGAATGGTCGTTTGTTAGGTCTTAGAGCAATAATGAGAAAAGTTTTAGGGTGAAAAAAGTCCCATTATGAGTCGCATAAAACCAACACCCTGCCTTGAAATAAAATAAGACTGTGGACGCAAAAAAATTCCATATTGATAAATCTTCTTAGCTGTCGAAGAATGTCTAGAAATGCACGTAAAATGTCATCTCCACTTTTAACTTATGGGTCGAATCTCTCATTTCTTTTTGTCTGTTCATTTGTTTACTGCCCAATTTTTCCACATATTTTACGTATACGAAAACTGTGTGAAAAAATTAAATCAATCAATTAAATCAAGCTCACCTTTAGGTAGGCTACCTAAAGGTAGGCTACCTAAAGGTAGGCTATCCTGATTGATTTTGACGTATTGATTTTTACCAAGGTCCATTGGTTTCTTAGCAAATTTGATTTGTAGCATAGCAGGTTATGGTATCGTATACCAACGGAATCTGCTACGAAATGTTTATAAATTACCTGTATGGGTCACGATCACTACAAATGATCGGTTCTGTACACCTACGCAGAGTGTGTAGATGACATTGAAATGGACAACAGATTATTTAATATTGATAAGTGGTTTGTGTTATGATTTGTATTGGCTTATGTTTTCTGTGAAGGGAATTTCAGTTCGACGTTAGCTCGTGTTGGTGCTCGCTTATCACAGTGTTACAGTGTTACAGTGTTTTCCTAGTAAAATAACAACAATAATAAAAAACGTAATGAGTTACATGCAGAAATAAACAAAATTTTACAATTATTCGTGTTCAGAGGTTTGAGGTACCTACTAAAGAGAATGAGGTTTACCCATCATGGCGATTGAGAAATGATTTTCCATTGCAGTGCTATTATGGTGATATCGTGGTTTCTTAAAAAAAATGTGCTTTATGTTTCCTTCCCCACACCCTCAATAACTATAAAAGTTATTTGATATTTATCATGAAGAATTATGGCAGGGATTGCATTCTTATATGACTAAATGATTAATAATTAAACGTTCTCTAACAGTAATCCAGGTCTTAGGTAGTTTCACAAATGGTGACAGATGTAGGAGTTTTCAAAAAATAGAAAAATGTGTTTCTCATGAAACTATATATGATAAAATAAAATAGATCGGTACGTATATTTTAAATCTTTGTTGTCTTTTTCGAAGTGACAGGTTTGGCCAGCCAGCATCGTATTGAGCAAATATTGTATCTAATTAGTTGCATTATTTTGTTGTTCATAGTATTATAAATTAGAACTGTTTTGTCGCACCTATCAAGATTTTATATCACTGATATCAATAAAATAATAGATTGAGAGCATCTTTTTCACTCTTTTGGAAGGACTTTTTTTTGTAATTCTGCTACTGGTGAAGTTTACACCGTTTTTCGATTGAAATAGCTCGTAAAACCTAAAAATTAATGGTACAGCAGAGTTAAATTCCAGCGTGAATTGTACATCTAATGATTGTGACTATTCCACTTTGGGAGGTTTAAAAGACTATAAATAATATTTAATTTCTAGTATTTTTTTACCTGGATATAACAATGTGAATGCCAAACTTATTGACGTAAGCCACAAGTAAAGCAATCACAATTCCTATTCCAAAGAGAGCTGACAACAACATCTTTCCAGTCCTCGGATATCTGAAATGAAATAAATCATATCGAGCAGAAATCACAGTGCATTACCACTGAATAGTGCAAAAACACACTAAAGTAAACTTACTTCCAGAGAGGGTAGAGTAAAAGTGGTGACAAACAGTATAGTTGTGTGTCCAATGACAAGTACCAGGAATGCATGATGCACTGTAAAGAAACACAAGATATTACCTAATGTTCATACCAAAGTTAAATTGTGCCGGATTAACAAACTTTTAAATTCAACCGTTTCGTTTCAATAATTTTGAAGTATCTGATTATCTGTCCCGCCAATTTATTCCAATAACTAGGAAAACGCTTAGTGTAACGCGCTGATGAGCGAGCACGGGTACGTGCAAATTCTCGAACCGGAAATGCGTACACAACACACAGAAAACATATACATCCATATTGAATGGAAATATGATCCACTCAACAAACATAACCGTATTATGCTTTTCATCGAAACTTGAAAATATCATCTAATAGTAAATCAGATTCAATTCAATTGGCACTGGAACACATTCATTTCGATACTTCATTGCTGACAGCTATTAAAAATGTCAATAAGTTCATGCGTTCTTAACTGATTGGGATGAAAATTTGTAAAATAAGAGACAATGTTGGTCTTAATGATCATGCAAAATATGAGTTTGATCACATTTTATCGAAGACCATTTTCATTTTCAGCCTATCAGGAGATATTTATTTAAATTTTAACCAATCAATGGATTTCAAAAAAATTTGGGTCTGCAAACAGAAAAAGTTGTATTTACATGTGTGCAAAATTTCAGATCGATCGATGAAACGGTGCGGCGACCTGTGTATCGGTTAATAGCGAAAGAAAACAGAGGTCCGTGCCAAAAGAGCCAAAAGGAGACGCTCGCTTCGCTCGCTCAATTAAAATCTGTACAAATCAAACAAT
The DNA here is from genome assembly GCA_934045905.1 of Leuctra nigra. Classification (NCBI taxonomy): domain Eukaryota; kingdom Metazoa; phylum Arthropoda; class Insecta; order Plecoptera; family Leuctridae; genus Leuctra; species Leuctra nigra. The sequence goes on along the minus strand of OW203765.1, from coordinate 25,400,249 downwards.
AAACCTTGATTTATTAGTAATACAAGATATTTGTGTCATACTCTGGCCGCGGTAAAACGTAGTGTGAAAAAAACAATTTGTTATCACTATTGATAAACATCAAACAAAAGAAGTAAGGCTAAGCAAACTTGCTTCATCAATCGAGTAGTCAAATCAAGAATGAATATGATAATAATATAACAATAAAAGGGGCATTCGTCAAGTACTTAGTTTGCCAAACTAACATAACATACCATTGGATGATGTTCGACATTGTAATTGTTGATATAAAACAGCGTCTTCCAACCCCATGTTCTGCAAATGTCCCTCTGTCTTTGAGTTTCTCTGTTCCAGAAGGGTCCATCACCCATGTAGAGGATCAAAGTGGCAGTGAGCAGCACCATGGCAGCTAGTAATGGCGTCAGTCTGGAAGAAAAATTACAATTTGGTATTGTATAGTGTAATATTTTTTACTTGGAAAACGCTAAGTGTAATGCATTGATAAACATGTACTGTATGCGATTTCATGCGTGTTAAAATTGCTACTCTAGAATATTAAGACCCCTGCATATCACGTTACTTTTTCAACCAAAATGCTACACATGTTCAATTCGAAGGGTTCAGTTTAGTCCTTCTTCATCCTCATCAGATAAGTTAGGACACATCTGTTGGAACTAATCTACGCAGAAAGGAACTGCGAAAATAACATATTACATGATTTTACTTCCTTGCACCTAAATATTCTTAATTCAAGACCTGAAGTTTAAGGAAATCCTACGAGCAGCCAGGAACAGCAAACTTTAATCTATTAAAAGAGCACATATGCATCACGAACCTTAAGCCCCATTTACACGGTGCAATTTGTGGAACAACTTCTGTGTCACAGAAGTTCTGCACATGTGCAGATTCCCTTTATCATCTCAAAAGTGATACTGCGCTTGAGCAGAACCTCTGTGGCACAGAAGTTGTTCAAGAAATTGCACCGGGTAAATGGGGCTTTACACAATGTTGTCATTAAAACATGCGCTCTTTCTTCATCTTTCCAACGAAATATTGAGATATTATTATATCCATTATTATGAATGTATATAAAAAAGGAACAGGTTGGGTGAGTGGTTAACGCTCTGAACTTGTATTCCGGAGGCCCGGATACGATTCCCGCGGCCGTCCTTCCTGACAAGGTTTTTTTTCGTGGTTTTCCCTCAGTCGACAGGCAAATGTTGGGAAGGTACCCTACTAATAGGCCACGACCGTCTCCTTCCCACCTTACATCCTTACCCACTCTTCACCATCATCTCCCAATCATCAACATAATCATTCATCCGTCGCCATTAGCCTCGTTGCAGAACAGTGCGACGTTAAGCCCCAGAAAAAAAAGAAAAAAAAGCAATGGGTTTTGACAGTTTTTACAAGCTGACTTAAGCTTGATTTACACGGGTCAATGTATTGATCAAAACATTGAATTCAAGAGGCTGTGCATATGAGCCGAGTCACTTTTGATATGATAAAACCACTCTGCTCATGTGCACAGCCTCTTGAATTCAAGGTATCTAGTGGAGCGGTCGCTCCACCCAGCCAAGTCGTACCGTACACTCACAGTCACTCAACATACCGTTACTGCCTAATAAACTGAGGAGCAGACCAAACACTTTTACTGTAAGCAACAACATGGCATTTTCGGCCTACTGGATCTCAAAATTGGGAAATCTCACATTGTTGCGAAACATCTTAATTTCGAGCTATGGCCCACCTGACAACATATACCAAATTCGGGAACAACTAGTTATGCCATTTGCGAGCTAGAGGGCCGTGAAAACAGTGAAATTACACCCCTTTTTAAAAGGTATCTTCCACTTCTTCAGATATCAAGGAACGTTGCTATCACCGCCACAGCCTAAACGGCTAAACCGATCGATCTGACATTTTTACCACATGTGCACTTTTGGCGTCTGAGGTGCCTTTTTATAAATTCAACCGGAAGCCGCGATTTTGAAACCGGAAGTGACGTCATATTTCAAAACTGGCTTAACCGATCGGAACAAAACTTGCGTCAAACGATTTGGACGGTTATATATATGAAAATACAATAGTCTAAAAAGAAATTTACTATTACCGAAACCGGAAATGACGTCATACGTATGAAGAATCCGGCTTTAATCACCTCTTACTACAATAACTACATATTCAGAAGGCTTATAATGATACAAAACATATATATAAATACATTCTAGGTGGCAGTGATTTCAGCTGCCATTTTTAAACCGGAAGTGACGTCATATATAAAAATCGGTTGGACCGATTAGAACGAAATTAGCGCCATTCGATTTAGATGGTCATCTATATGAAGTATGTTACTAAAAAAAATAATGTTCTTTTTTCTAAACCGGAAGTGACGTCATAAATTCGCAAAATTTAGCTTATTTCATCAAATAATACTTTAAATACACATATAATTAACTTACATTGTAACATAGACACTACAAAATTATAATTTTAATACACAGTGTTCTCGGCCGACATTCCTGAAACCGGAAGTGACGTCATATATCGAAACGCCTGTACCGATTGCCACTGAACTAGCTCCTGTCTATTCATTCTGCAATCTATTTGAAAAATCAATTGGTATAAATAAATATACAAATTAACGGTACCGGAAATGGCGGCAGGAACCACTAAATGAAACCGGAAGTGACGTCATATATTGAAAACGGCATGACCGATTTGACGGAAATTAGCGCTAATGAATTCAGAAGGTCATTCATAGATCAACTAGATAAAACTAGATTTTTTCTTATTACCTATACCGGAAATGACGTCATAAATATGCTATATGACGTCATTAATATGCTAAATTACACTAAATGCACCACTTTATACTTTTAAATAGATATTTAGTAAACATTAATTGTTAATAATTATAAATTCAAGGTTGCAGTGTTCTCGGCCGCCATTTTCTAAAACCGGAAGTAACGTCATATATCGAAAATGGCTGTACCGATTGCAACCAAATTTTGGAATTGTGTAGGATTAATAATTATGAATTCAAGACGACATTATTTTCGGCCGCCATTGTTTAAACCGGAAGTGACGTCATATATCGAAAACGGATGTACCGATTGCAACCAAATTTTGGAATTATGTAGGACTAATAATTATGAATTAAAGACGACATCATTTTCGGTCGCCATTGTCAAAACCGGAAGTGACGTCATATATCGAAAACGGCTGTATCGATTGCAACTAAATTATGTAATTATGTTGGAATTATAATTATGAATTCAAGACAACATTATTTCTGGCCGCCATTTTTAAAACCGGAAGTGACGTCATTTACAGAAAACAGATGTACCGATTGCGACTAAATTATGTAATTATGTTGGACTTATAATTATGAATTCAAGACATCATAATTTCTGGCCGCCATTTTTAAAACCGGAAGTGACGTCATTTACAGAAAACAGATGTACCGATTGCGTCTAAATTATGTAATTATGTTGTACTTATAATTATGAATTCAAGACAACATTATTTCTGGCCGCCATTTTTAAAACCTAGCCCTTATATTTATGAATATAAGTTGCCATTATTTTCGGCCGCCATTTCAAAACCGAAAGTGACGTCATATATCGAAAAAGGCTGAAATGATTACAACCAAATTATGCAATTATGTAGGACTTATAATTATGAATTCAAGACGACATTTTTTTCGGCCGCCATTTCAATACCGGAAGTGACGTCTTAATCGAAAACGGCTGCACAGATTGCAGCTTAATTATGCAATTATGTTGCACTTATAATTATGAATTCTAGGCGGCAGTATTATCGGGCGCCATTTCTTAAACCGGAAGTGACGTCAGATATCGAAAACGGCTGGACCGATTGTAACGAAACTAGGCTGTTCTTCTTGGATAATCATTTAAAGCTTATACCAAACGAAACTTTTCTTAATAGTAACCAAATCGGTTGAGGCGTATTTTTTTAAAGTAATTAGCTTCCTCCGACATGTGTTACAAGCTTGATGAATAAACTAACAAAAGAAGTGATATCCCAGAAAAAACACTCCGTGTAAAAAAAGCAGCCAAGTCTCTTTACTTTAAAAAAATTCAACACCGAAAAGGAGTGATATCAAAAAAGGAGCCAAGTCAATGACATTTCCAAATATTTAATCGTATCTTTGAAATAAAAGTATAAACACCGAGAAATACTTTACAAAAGGACTTGGCGCATCGTTTTTTTAAAGACATTTTTCTATTCATAAGCGTAATATGCCATTTATATACAACCGTCATTAAGAACTTTTTATCATAATAGGGACACATCTTTCAATTACATATTATATATACCTACTGTAAATAATTTTCTATTTGAATATGTACACATGAAACTTGTTGCCTATGTTTGTAATAAATACACAATAGATATCTTCGTAATATTGTTTCGTGGTCAACATATTAATTAAGTCTCATGCGTTATACCTTCTCATCATGAAATAAATTTCTATTAATCCGCAATTTATAATAGTACATTTCACGAAGTACAGTGTGACGGCACATTGAATTTCTTTAACATTTTTAACTTTATACACTTTACACTTGAAAAATATATAATAGTGTTCTATCGATAGTTAGTAATTTATTTGACAACGTTTCATGATTTCCCTCAGAGTCAAGATCATATTATGAAAAGATACCCTTCTAATATCACCATATTAACAGTGTTATAAGAATATATATGAGCGCACTTCCTTGTTATTTATTTCTTTTACCATATCACTTATCTATTACAACATGAAATCTTTCTTCTATCGCCATTGACAAAACTATAAAATAGCAATTACTAAAAGTAGCTTGATTCATAGCTAGAGTAGCTTGATGGCTCTAATAGAAAGAGGAAAAGTACTTAAACTTGTGCATTTCTTTCCACTTTTAGGATAGAAAGATGTCTTTAAAAAAACGATGCGCCAAGTCCTTTTGTAAAGTATTTCTCGGTGTTTATACTTTTATTTCAAAGATACGATTAAATATTTGGAAATGTCATTGACTTGGCTCCTTTTTTGATATCACTCCTTTTCGGTGTTGAATTTTTTTAAAGTAAAGAGACTTGGCTGCTTTTTTTACACGGAGTGTTTTTTCTGGGATTGATCAATACATTGACCAGTGTAAATCAAGCTTTATACAAGAGTATTTTTAAAATTAATATTAATTAACTGCAAAATTAAATAATTTTGACTGAAAATATCCATAAGCTTCAGTATGCTGTGAATTTCATTCAAAATTCACCATGAATTACTCAACATGAACGATGTAAGTAAGGAGTGTATAACTCATAGATAACTATTTTTTTATGTGCCCACGGAGCAGTGTATAATTTGTTATTTGAATTTATTTGCATAAATTTGAAAGACATTTAAAAAGAAGTTACTCGAAATATCAATAACATTTGAGAAATATATAATCCAATGTCTTTGCATTTGAGGTTCTTGACAGAATTGTCTAAAAAGTTTCAAACACTCCTAAAATACTGGTTCCAAGCACCATCCAATATTTGAAGTTAATCGGTCGAACGGTTTCATTTTTCAATTTTTTTTCTCACAAGGTCTGGGCAGTGCAGGCAAATAAACGGGGAAATATACAGACAAACTACAACAATGACATGAGACATCTTGGCTTTTGCCCATACAATGACGAACCATTTTAGTAATAGATCGAAGAATGGATATTTGCAGTGTATAATGTATGGAACGTACCTTATGTATCTGTGTAGATAAAACCTTGGCAAGTAGAATGGTTTTCCAGATTTCCTGTCTTTCAGGAACGAATAGCAGAGCAGAAGACCAGAAAGTAAAAGAAACGAGTCTACAACGAGGGTGCCGTTTGTAAGCGCTGTGTATTTAAGCTTTAATGATTCCTAGGAAAAACAGAGAAAATAATTATATACTAGACTTTTTTTATACCCTGTCTCTTTGCTTTATACTATATCAGTGCATATTAGTGGATATTTTCACATCGCACATCCCTTCATGTCATCCTTACTCCATGGAAGTTTTCCATAGAAACCTACATTTCTCATCATTCGAGCAGAATGGCAACTCGTTCAGTCGAGGAAAAGAGGGTTGCGCACGCAAGTGCAATGAGATAGCACCGGTGCAGGTATGACAGTTCGTAGTGAGCATTCTCTACCTTTATTCCATTCTCCTCGGAGCTAACCTTCATGAGTGCGTTGTGTCTAATGTCCGTCCGTCCGACCGGGTAGCTCTGTTGGTAGAGCACTCGCCCGGCAAGTGAGAGGTCCCGGGTTCGAGCCCCGGTTCGGTCGGATATTTGTCACATAGCTTCATATGAAAACGTTCACTGAATTGGACAATAATATTTTTACATTTCTCCAATTTCAAATATGATTCTCTGGTCAAAAGTTGAGATACAAATTATTTACAATTTCGACCGTTTATAAAATCGTAGAACGGTCTTTTACGGATTTTGCAAATTGATGGCAAGCCCCCCCCCCCCCCTGTCCTAAATAAATTTCCAGGTCGCCGTTCCGTTCCGCCTGGCTCGAACTTACATCCTTGCTGGTTGATCAAACAATTTATATAGAAAGAGGCTTACGAAAAAAATATCCTTTAAGTTTATGCCGGCGGTTGTTGACGGAAATGCCAATCGATGTACGAGCACGACGCCGAGAATGCTGATAGTGCGGACGCCGTTGAGGACCGGCATTGAATCTTCACCCCCAGAAGACGTACTCAGCATCTTCTTGCCGTTCGTGTACAAGGAGAATGCGACCAAGAGGCTGCGACGCTTGGCTACGACAATGAAACATGATTAAGCATTGATGCAGAGATGCAGTGGGGCCAGGGCCGACCAGGGCGGCGCTCTGGCTTCTTTTTGGGGCACGGACAGGGCGCGCCTTGCCATCCGAGTCTACGATACTTGATGAAATCCATGTTTTATGAAGCACAAAAAGGCGGTTCCTACTTTTTTCTAAACGGCTTTACCGATTGTCTTCAAATTTTCACAGGTAAAGAGTGTAAGAGGATAAAGAGTAGATCTATGTATCTAGTGTCCCCAAAGTTTCATTTTTTGTTTAGTTATTTCATGGCAGAGGTGCCAAAAAGACTCATATTATATCGCCCATGTTAGCACTTCCTCAAAACGAGAAAAAAACATTTTTATTCTTTTTTTCGATCACTAGAGACACAGATTTACTATTTATCTCTATGCTGTTAAATTTTGAAAACAATCGGTCAAGCCGTTAAGAAAAAAGTAGGGGCCGCCTTTTTATGTTTTTTTGTGGTTTTCAATATTTGAATAAAAATAACGTACTTCACAGCAGTATATGCAACATGCAACACACGATTAAATGTCACAAAATGTCACGTACAACCCAGAGCTAATGCATTTTCATGCATTTCTAGGATTTTTTTTACATCGAAATCGAAATTTTCTGCGAGTCCTGTCGACTCTTAATTTTATCCATGGTCTACGATTTTATTCCTTCAAATTGAAAATAAATTGCATCTTATATTTTGTTACTGAGGAATGTTCAAATCTATTTTAAATATTGGCCAAATATACGTAAAATCATCACTAAAGAGGTAGTTATCTCACAAATTCCCGCCAGGACAAATGGAGGGGGGTGGGGGGTTGTCCCCCCAAACCCTCCCGCGGGTCGTGATTATTACGTATAAGGTTCGTTTTTGGCGCCCTGGCACTTATTTTACTAGGACTGCACACCTGAGCATGATGTTGTATTGTTTACCTGGGCCTCTGCAGATAAGGTCGAAATAAGTGCTCAGCAGGATAAGAACAGCGAGGAATGAAAACAGGAATCTGAAACAGAGAAGTGTGTTCTTTAAGGCCATTCGACCGAAAAACATCAATATTAATTTGCTTTATATTTCTTAAGAGGGAGCTGGTAACATGGTTTCAAGTAACAATAGTCGTTTTTGGCGGCCCCAAAAAATTCCGGGACATTTTCAAATGTGTAAAATGCACGTTACTTTAGACATCCAAACCGTTTATCTAAATGACACGAAACTTGCAGAGAATATTAATTAGAAATCTAGTTATGGGCTGACGGCCCCCTTTTTTAATTTTTGGTTTCAATTTTTACAAAAAAAAATACAACTTACCGGATTTTAGAGTAAAATATTACTGATTAAGTAGAAGCTACAGTCAATGTATGAATGAAGTTAACGAAATTTGGGGGCCGTCATGACATCCGCCCATTCTTTGGGAAAAAATTAGCGCTCGTGGAAGTCTGTAGTGTAAATGGTGGGGCTTGTGGGTGGCAAGAGTAAATATGTTTATTTTTAGAAATAAAAAAGTCAAAATTTTATGGTACAACAATAATGTGTTAAAAAAGATACAGTGAGTTGTCAAATCACTTACTGAATAAGAAAAATGCCCTCCCTCCTCTTTGAGTGCAGTACTTTGGCCAAAATCGTGATTAGTATTTTTAGTCACGTGGTATCGCTCGAATCGCCTTAACTCATGATGGGGGGAGGGGGAGTTTGAAAGACATTGTGCGTACATTGCGAACCAGTCTAGAGCCGAGACGTCGTGTTTCTGCGCTTGCGTGTTGCAGTTGATGGCGTCGACGCGCACGGACAACGGAGTCAAGGCGTCGCGGAGGGTCGCTTGGACGTCGTCAGCCAGGCACGACGACGGAACACAAACTGACCACCGCACAGTTGGTAACAAGTCACTCAATTTGATATCACCATTAATCTAGTGGAAGAATTAACCCCATAAAAAACACTCCGTGTAAAAATACCAGCCAAGTCTCTTCAACTAAAAAAAAAATATGAAATCTAAAAATTCTGCACTGAAACGTAGTGATATCAAAAAATTTGCCAAGTCAAAACTTTATTTGAAAATTAAAAAATACTTGGCGCATCGTGTATATAAATAGCTTAGAAGTATAGGCTAGATATAAATACATATACTTATAGTATACCTACAATGCCCTAAAAAAACGATGCGCCAAGTATATTTTAATTTTCAAATAAAGTTTTGACTTGGCTAATTTTTTGATATCACTACGTTTCAGTGCAGAATTTTTAGATTTCATATTTTTTTTTCAGTTGAAGAGACTTGGCTGGTATTTTTACACGGAGTGTTTTTTATGGGGATATCACTTATTTTTTTAGTTTATTTACACAACTTGTAAAACTTATTGGGGCAACAATGGATAATTCCTTAATTCCTTTAAAAAAATACGCCATTTCCGAATTAGTTACTAAGAAAAATTTTGTTTGGAGCTAAATATAAACTTAAAGTGATATGCCATGAAGAATTGCGAAAGCATCGTTCCAATAGGTCCAGCCGTTTTCGAGATATGGCATCACTTCCGGTTTTCAAAATGGCGGCTGAAAGTTCATACACATTGTATTAATATGTATATAAATACTAATATTTCATTATAAGCCTTCTGAATATGTAGTTGGTTTTTATATAAAGGGGAAGTGAATTTAGGCAAATTTCGCTAAACTATGACGTCATTTCCGGTTTCAGTAATTAGAAAACTTTAATTTCACTGTTGTTATTTCATAAAACGGACCGTTTGAATCGATTGGCGCAAATTTCGTTCCGATCGGTTTAGCCGTTTTTGAGATATGACGTCACTTCCGGTTTCAAAATGGTGGCACAAAAAATTCATAAGGTCAAGGTATCATCAGGCAGACGAGCTGTATATGTGGTGAAAATTTCGGGTCAATCAACCCAGCCGTTTAGGCTGTGGCGGAGACCGCGGAATTTCTTGGAAGATGAATCATCATCTAGTGGAGCGGTCGCTCCACCCAGCCAAGTCGTACCGTACACTCACACTCACTCAACATACCGTATATGCATAATAAACTGAGGAGCAGACCAACCACTTTTACTGTAAGCAACAACAAGGCATTTTCGGCCTACTGGATCTTAAAATTAGAAAATCTCACATTGTTGCGATATATCTTAATTTCGAGCTATGGCCCACCCCACTACATATACCAAATTAGGGAACAATATGTTATGCCGTTTGCGAGCTAGAGGGCCGTGAAAAACGTGAAATTACACCCCTTTTAAAACCTATCTTGATCTGATGATGATGATGATGATGATGATATCAGGAAACACCGCAATCACCGCCACAGCCTAAACGGCTGAGCCGATCGATCTGAAATTTTCACCACATGTGCACTTTTGGCGTCTGAGGTGCCTTTTTATAAAACCAACAGGAAGCCGCCATTTTGAAACCGGAAGTGACGTATTATCTCGAAAACAGCTAGACCGTTAGGAATTAAACCAGCGCCAAATGATTCAGACGGTCATCTATATGGAATATCAATAGTTAAAAAAGAGATGTACTATTACCGAAACCGGAAATGACGTCATGAAAATGAAGAACTAGATTTAAATGACCTCTTACTACAATAACTACATATTCAGAAGGCTTATAATGATACATAACATTTATAGAAATAAATTCTATGTGGCAGTAATTTTAGTCGCCATTTTGAAAACCGGAAGTGATACCATATCTCAAAAACGGCTGGACTGATTGTAACGAAGCTTGCGCAATTCTTCATGGAATATCACTTTAAGCTTAGGTATATTGAGCACCAAACACAATTTTTCGTATTAACCAATTCGGAAATGGCGTATTTTTTTAAAAGTTATTGGTCATTGTTGCTCCGATGTGTGTTACAAGTTGTGTAAATAAACTAAAAAAATAAGTGATATCCCCATAAAAAACACTCCGTGTAAAAATACCCGCCAAGTCTCTTCAACTATAAAAAAATAGAAGAAATCTAAAAATTCAACACTGAAAAGAAGTGATATCAAAAAATGAGCCAAGTCAAAACTTAATTTTAAAAACCAAAATATACTTGGCGCATCGTTTTTAAGGGCATTATAGGTATATTATATATATTTAGGTACATTTAATTTTTGGCATATGCTTCTATACTATTTATATACACGATGCGCCAAGTATATTTTGGTTTTTAAAATTAAGTTTTGACTTGGCTCATTTTTTGATATCACTTCTTTTCAGTGTTGAATTTTTAGATTTCTTCTATTTTTTTATAGTTGAAGAGACTTGGCGGGTATTTTTACACGGAGTGTTTTTTATGGGTAATTTATATCTGAAGAAAGCCGTCGAATTTCACGATATTCACGGTCCTCCCGCTCGCAAACGGAATAACCCATTGTTCCCAAATTTGGTAAATGTGGTGGGGTGGGCCATAGCTCGAAATTAAGATATTTCGCAACAATGTGAGATTTCCCAATTTTAAGATCCAGTAGGCCGAAAATGCCACTTTGATGCTTACAGTAAAAGTGGGTTGCTCCAGCCTTTTTAAATGAGAGTGTGCGCGCGCCGTACGACTTGGCTGGCGTGGAGCGACCGCTCCACTAGATGAATCATTAACTTATTAATACCAAATAAACTAAAGTGCGCACTTGAGTTTTTATTCATGATATCTACAATATTTCGCTCTGTGTACACTGAGCAATCATTTAAGTATCACTAGGAAAACGCTCAGTGTAACGCGTTGATGAGCGAGCACGGGTACGTGTAAATTCTCGAACCGGACATGCGTACACAACGCAAAGAAAACATATACATCCATATTTAATTAAAATATGATCACTCCATCAATAAAAATGATATGATTTTCATTGAAACTTGAAAATGGCATCGCTTGAAACTGGTACATAAAGCAAATCTTATTCAATTCAAGTGGCACTGGAAAACATTCATTTCGATACTTCATTACTGACAGATATTAAAAATGTCAATTAATCTTTATGATCATGCAAAATATGTGTTTGATCAAGAATTATCGAAGACCGTTTTTATATTTCAGCCTATCAGGAGATATTTATTTAAATTTTAACCAATGAATGGATTTCAAAAATATTAGAGTCTGCAAACAGAGAAGGTTGTCTCTACATGTGTGCAAAATTTCAGCTTGATCGAAGAAAAACTCTGATCTGTATAGCCAAAATATGAGTTTGATCATATTTATCGAATACCATTTTCATTTTTCAACCTATCAGGCGATGTTTATTTAAATTGTAACCAATTAATGGATTTCCAAAAAATTAGGGTCTGCAAACAGAGAAGGTTGGTTTTACATATGTGCAAAATTTCAGATCGATCACTGAAGCGGTGCAACCTTTGTATCGGTTAATAGCAGAAACAAAACAGAGGTCCGTGCCAAACGAGCCAAAAGGAGACGCTCGCTTCGCTCGCTCAATTATGAAATTTCCAGGCGAACTGACAATAACAAAAACTGCCTCCTCCCTCCTCCCGACCCCACCAGACCACCGTTATAAGCATTCAGTAGAAGAGAAATATATATTTACATATTTTACTTTTTTTAAGTTAGGATTAGGATTGCCGCTTTCTACTACATCGATTAAAGCCCCGCTTGCTGTGGAGCTGATCTGGACACCTGGAAGCTGTATCTGGACCACACAGTGTTGCCCGCTGAACGTGCCGAAGTCTGATTTCACGTCCTCAACTCCCAGACACTGATCGTAGTTGCCAAACTGCACGAGATTTCCATTCAGCATTCCATCCGGGATCTTAGAGCTCGAGTCCAGCACTGCAACAGCGCATTAGAGTGAGAGGCCAGCACTGCAACAGCGCATTAGAGTGAGAGGCAAGCACTGCAACAGCGCATTAGAGTGAGAGGCCTGCACTGCAACAGCGCATTAGAGTGAGAGGCCAGCACTGCAACAGCGCATTAGAGTGAGAGGCCAACACTGCAACAGCGCATAGAGTGAGAGGCCAGCACTGCAACAGCGCATTAGAGTGAGAGGCCAGTACTGCAACAGCGCATTAGAGTGAGAGGCCAGCACTGCAACAGCGCATTAGAGTGAGAGGCCAGCACTGCAACAGCGCATTAGAGTGAGAGGCCAGCACTGCAACAGTGCATTAGAGTGAGAGTCCAGCACTGCAACAGCGCATTAGAGTGAGAGGCCAGCACTGCAACAGCGCATTAGAGTGAGAGGCAAGCACTGCAACAGCGCATTAGAGTGAGAGGCCTGCACTGCAACAGCGCATTAGAGTGAGAGGCCAGCACTGCAACAGCGCATTAGAGTGAGAGGCCAACACTGCAACAGCGCATAGAGTGAGAGGCCAGCACTGCAACAGCGCATTAGAGTGAGAGGCCAGCACTGCAACAGCGCATTAGAGTGAGAGGCCAGCACTGCAATAGCGCATTAGAGTGAGAGGCCAGCACTGCAACAGCGCATTAGAGTGAGAGGCCAGCACTGCAATAGCGCATTAGAGTGAGAGGCCAGCACTGCAACAGCGCATTAGAGTGAGAGGCCAGCACTGCAACAGCGCATTAGAGTGAGAGGCCAGCACTGCAACAGTGCATTAGAGTGAGAGGCCAGCACTGCAACAGCGCATAAGAGTGAGAGGCCAGCACTGCAACAGCGCATTAGAGTGAGAGGCCAACACTGCAACAGCGCATAGAGTGAGAGGCCAGCACTGCAACAGCGCATTAGAGTGAGAGGCCAGCACTGCAACAGCGCATTAGAGTGAGAGGCCAACACTGCAACAGCGCATAGAGTGAGAGGCCAGCACTGCAACAGCGCATTAGAGTGAGAGGCCAGCACTGCAACAGCGCATTAGAGTGAGAGGCCAGCACTGCAACAGCGCATTAGAGTGAGAGCCAAGCACTGCAACAGCGCATTAGAGTGAGAGGCCAGCACTGCAACAGCGCATTAGAGTGAGAGGCCAGCACTGCAACAGCGCATTAGAGTGAGAGACCAGCACTGCAACAGCGCATTAGAGTGAGAGGCCAGCACTGCAACAGCGCGTTAGAGTGAGAGGCCAACACTGCAACAGCGCATTAGAGTGAGAGGCCAGCACTGCAACAGCGCATTAGAGTGAGAGGCCAGCACTGCAACAGCGCATTAGAGTGAGAGGCCAGCACTGCAACAGCGCATTAGAGTGAGAGGCCAGCACTGCAACAGCACATTAGAGTGAGAGGCCAGCACTGCAACAGCACATTAGAGTGAGAGGCCAGCATTGCAACAGCGCATTAGAGTTAGAGGCCAGCACTGCAACAGCGCATTAGAGTGAGTGGCCAGCACTGCAACAGCGCATTAGAGTGAGAGGCCAGCACTGCAACAGTGCATTAGAGTGAGTGGCCAGCACTGCAACAGCGCATTAGAGTGAGAGGCCAGCACTGCAACAGCGCATTAGAGTGAGAGGCCAGCACTGCAACAGCGCATTAGAGTGAGAGGCCAGCACTGCAACAGCGCATTAGAGTGAGAGGCCAGCACTGCAACAGCGCATTAGAGTGAGAGGCCAGCACTGCAACAGCGCATTAGAGTGAGAGGCCAGCACTGCAACAGTGCATTAGAGTGAGAGGCCAGCACTGCAACAGCGCATTAGAGTGAGAGGCCAGCACTGCAACAGCGCATTAGAGTGAGAGGCCAGCACTGCAACAGCGCATTAGAGTGAGAGGCCAGCACTGCAACAGCGCATTAGAGTGAGCGGCCAGCACTGCAACAGCGCATTAGAGTGAGAGGCCAGCACTGCAACAGCGCATTAGAGTGAGAGGCCAGCACTGCAACAGTGCATTAGAGTGAGAGTCCAGCACTGCAACAGTGCATAAGAGTGAGAGGCCAGCACTGCAACAGTGCATTAGAGTGAGAGGCCAGCACTGCAACAGTGCATTAGAGTGAGAGGCCAGCACTGCAACAGCGCATTAGAGTGAGAGGCCAGCACTGCAACAGCGCATTAGAGTGAGAGGCCAGCACTGCAACAGCGCATTAGAGTGAGAGGCCAGCACTGCAACAGCGCGTTAGAGTGAGAGGCCAACACTGCAACAGCGCATTAGAGTGAGAGTCCAGCACTGCAACAGCGCATTAGAGTGAGAGGCCAGCACTGCAACAGCGCATTAGAGTGAGAGGCCAGCACTGCAACAGCGCATTAGAGTGAGAGGCCAGCACTGCAACAGCGCATTAGAGTGAGAGGCCAGCACTGCAACAGCGCATTAGAGTGAGAGTCCAGCACTGCAACAGCGCATTAGAGTGAGAGGCCAGCACTGCAACAGCGCATTAGAGTGAGAGGCCAGCACTGCAACAGCGCATTAGAGTGAGAGGCCAGCACTGCAACAGCGCATTAGAGTGAGAGTCCAGCACTGCAACAGTGCATTAGAGTAAGAGGCAAGCACTGCAACAGCGCATTAGAGTGAGAGGCCAGCACTGCAACAGCGCATTAGAGTGAGAGGCCAGCACTGCAACAGTGCATTAGAGTGAGAGGCCAGCACTGCAACAGCGCATTAGAGTGAGAGGCCAGCACTGCAACAGCGCATTAGAGTGAGAGGCCAGCACTGCAACAGCGCATTAGAGTGAGAGGCCAGCACTGCAACAGCGCATTAGAGTGAGAGGCCAGCACTGCAACAGCGCATTAGAGTGAGAGGCCAGCACTGCAACAGCACATTAGAGTGAGAGGCCAGCACTGCAACAGCGCATTAGAGTGAGAGGCCAGTACTGCAACGGCGCATTAGAGTGAGAGGCCAGCACTGCAACAGCGCATTAGAGTGAGAGACATGCACTGCAACAACGCATTAGAGTGAGAGGCCAGCACTGCAACAGCGCATTTGAGTGAGAGGCCAGCACTGCAACAGCGCATTTGAGTGAGAGGCCAGCACTGCAACAACGCATTAGAGTGAGAGTCCAGCACTGCAACAGCGCATTTGAGTGAGAGGCCAGCACTGCAACAGCGCATTAGAGTGAGAGGCCAGCACTGCAACAGCGCATTAGAGTGAGAGGCCAGCACTGCAACAGCGCATTAGAGTGAGAGGCAAGCACTGCAACAGCGCATTAGAGTGAGAGGCCAGCACTGCAACAGCGCATTAGAGTGAGAGGCCAGCACTGCAACAGCGCATTAGAGTGAGAGGCCAGCACTGCAACAGCGCTTTAGAGTGAGCGGCCAGCACTGCAACAGCGCATTAGAGTGAGAGGCCAGCACTGCAACAGCGCATTAGAGTGAGAGACCAACACTGCAACAGCGCATTAGAGTGAGAGGCCAGCACTGCAACAGCGCATTAGAGTGAGAGGCCAGCACTGCAACAGCGCATTAGAGTGAGAGTCCAGCACTGCAACAGCGCATTAGAGTGAGAGTCCAGCACTGCAACAGCGCATTAGAGTGAGAGGCCAGCACTGCAACAGCGCATTAGAGTGAGAGGCCAGCACTGCAACAGCGCATTAGAGTGAGAGGCCAGCACTGCAACAGCGCATTAGAGTAAGAGGCCAGCACTGCAACAGCGCATTTGAGTGAGAGGCCAGCACTGCAACAGCGCATTAGAGTGAGAGGCCAGTACTGCAACGGCGCATTAGAGTGAGAGGCCAGCACTGCAACAGCGCATTAGAGTGAGAGGCCAACACTGCAACAGCGCATTAGAGTGAGAGGCCAACACTGCAACAGCGCATAGAGTGAGAGGCCAGCACTGCAACAGCGCATTAGAGTGAGAGGCCAGTACTGCAACAGCGCATTAGAGTGAGAGGCCAGCACTGCAACAGCGCATTAGAGTGAGAGGCCAGCACTGCAACAGCGCATTAGAGTGAGAGGCCAGCACTGCAACAGTGCATTAGAGTGAGAGGCCAGCACTGCAACAGCGCATTAGAGTGAGAGGCCAGCACTGCAACAGCGCATTAGAGTGATAGGCCAGCACTGCAACAGCGCATTAGAGTGAGAGGCCAGCACTGCAACAGCGCATTAGAGTGAGAGGCCAGCACTGCAACAGCGCATTAGAGTGAGAGGCCAGCACTGCAACAGCGCATTAGAGTGAGAGGCAAGCACTGCAACAGCGCATAGAGTGAGAGTCCAGCACTGCAACAGCGCATTAGAGTGAGAGGCCAGCACTGCAACAGCGCATTAGAGTGAGAGGCCAGCACTGCAACAGCGCATTAGAGTGAGAGGCAAGCACTGCAACAGCGCATTAGAGTGAGAGGCAAGCACTGCAACAGCGCATAGAGTGAGAGTCCAGCACTGCAACAGCGCATTAGAGTGAGAGGCCAGCACTGCAACAGCGCATTAGAGTGAGAGGCTAGCACTGCAACAGCGCATTAGAGTGAGAGGCCAGCACTGCAACAGCGCATTAGAGTGAGAGGCCAGCACTGCAACAGCGCATTAGAGTGAGAGGCAAGCACTGCAACAGCACATTAGAGTGAGAGGCCAGCACTGCAACAGCGCATTAGAGTGAGAGGCCAGCACTGCAACAGCGCATTAGAGTGAGAGGCCAGCACTGCAACAGCGCATTAGAGTGAGAGGCCAGCACTGCAACAGCGCATTAGAGTGAGAGACCAGCACTGCAACAGCGCATTAGAGTGAGTGGCCAGCACTGCAACAGCGCATTAGAGTGAGAGGCCAGCACTGCAACAGCGCATTAGAGTGAGAGGCCAGCACTGCAACAGCGCATTAAAGTGAGAGGCCAGCACTGCAACAGCGAATTAGAGTGAGAGGCCAGCACTGCAACGGCGCATTAGAGTGAGAGGCCAGCACTTCAACAGCGCATTAGAGTGAGAGGCCAACACTGCAACAGCGCATTAGAGTGAGAGGCCAACACTGCAACAGCGCATTAGAGTGAGAGGCCAGCACTGCAACAGCGCATTAGAGTGAGAGGCCAACACTGCAACAGCGCATAGAGTGAGAGGCCAGCACTGCAACAGCGCATTAGAGTGAGAGGCCAGCACTGCAACAGCGCATTAGAGTGAGAGGCCAGCACTGCAACAGCGCATTAGAGTGAGAGGCCAGCACTGCAACAGCGCATTAGAGTGAGAGGCCAGCACTGCAAAAGCGCATTAGAGTGAGAGGCCAGCACTGCAACAGCGCGTTAGAGTGAGAGGCCAGCACTGCAACAGCGCATTAGAGTGAGAGGCCAGCACTGCAACAGCGCGTTAGAGTGAGAGGCCAGCACTGCAACAGCGCATTAGAGTGAGAGGCCAGCACTGCAACAGCGCATTAGAGTGAGAGGCCAGCACTGCAAAAGCGCATTAGAGTGAGAGGCCAGCACTGCAACAGCGCGTTAGAGTGAGAGGCCAGCACTGCAACAGCGCATTAGAGTGAGAGGCCAGCACTGCAAAAGCGCATTAGAGTGAGAGGCCAGCACTGCAACAGTGCATTAGAGTGAGAGGCCAGCACTGCAACAGCGCATTAGAGTGAAAGGCCAGCACTGCAACAGCGCATAAGAGTGAGAGGCCAGCACTGCAACAGCACATTAGAGTGAGAGGCCAGCACTGCAACAGCGCATTAGAGTGAGAGGCCAGCACTGCAACAGCGCGTTAGAGTGAGAGGCCAACACTGCAACAGCGCATTAGAGTGAGAGGCCAGCACTGCAACAGCGCATTAGAGTGAGAGGCCAGCACTGCAACAGCGCATTAGAGTGAGAGGCAAGCACTGCAACAGCGCATAGAGTGAGAGTCCAGCACTGCAACAGCGCATAAGAGTGAGAGGCCAGCACTGCAACAGTGCATTAGAGTGAGAGGCCAGCACTGCAACAGCGCATTAGAGTGAGAGGCCAGCACTGCAACAGCGCATTAGAGTGAGAGGCCAGCACTGCAACAGCGCATTAGAGTGAGAGGCCAGCACTGCAACAGCGCATTAGAGTGAGAGGCCAGCACTGCAACAGCGCATTAGAGTGAGAGGCCAGCACTGCAACAGCGCATTAGAGTGAGAGGCCAGCACTGCAACAGCGCTTTAGAGTGAGCGGCCAGCACTGCAACAGCGCATTAGAGTGAGAGGCCAGCACTGCAACAGCGCATTAGAGTGAGAGGCCAGCACTGCAACAGCGCATTAGAGTGAGAGGCCAGCACTGCAACAGCGCATTAGAGTGAGAGGCCAGCACTGCAACAGCGCATTAGAGTGAGAGGCCAGCACTGCAACAGCGCATTAGAGTGCGAGGCCAGCACTGCAACAGCGCATTAGAGTGAGAGGCCAGCACTGCAACAGTGCATTAGAGTGAGAGGCCAGCACTGCAACAGTGCATTAGAGTGAGAGGCCAGCACTGCAACAGCGCATTAGAGTGAGAGGCCAGCACTGCAACAGTGCATTAGAGTGAGAGGCCAGCACTGCAACAGCGCATTAGAGTGAGAGGCCAGCACTGCAACAGTGCATTAGAGTGAGAGTCCAGCACTGCAACAGCGCATTAGAGTGAGAGGCCAGCACTGCAACAGCGCATAAGAGTGAGAGGCCAGCACTGCAACAGCGCATTAGAGTGAGAGGCCAGCACTGCAACAGCGCATTAGAGTGAGAGGCCAGCACTGCAACAGCGCATTAGAGTGAGAGGCCAGCACTGCAACAGCGCATTTGAGTGAGAGGCCAGCACTGCAACAGTGCATTAGAGTGAGAGGCCAGCACTACAACAGCGCATTAGAGTGAGAGGCCAACACTGCAACAGCGCATAGAGTGAGAGGCCAGCACTGCAACAGCGCATTAGAGTGAGAGGCAAGCACTGCAACAGCGCATAGAGTGAGAGGCCAGCACTGCAACAGCGCATTAGAGTGAGAGGCCAGCACTGCAACAGTGCATTAGAGTGAGAGGCCAGCACTGCAACAGCGCATTAGAGTGAGAGGCCAGCACTGCAACAGCGCATTAGAGTGAGAGGCCAGCCCTGCAACAGCGTATTAGAGTGAGAGGCCAGCACTGCAACAGCGCATTAGAGTGAGAGGCCAGCACTGCAACAGCGCATTAGAGTGAGAGGCCAGCACTGCAACAGTGCATTAGAGTGAGAGGCCAGCACTGCAACAGCGCATTAGAGTGAGAGGCCAGCACTGCAACAGCGCATTAGAGTGAGAGGCCAGCACTGCAACAGCGCATTAGAGTGAGAGGCCAGCACTGCAACAGCGCTTTAGAGTGAGCGGCCAGCACTGCAACAGCGCATTAGAGTGAGAGGCCAACACTGCAACAGCGCATTAGAGTGAGAGGCCAGCACTGCAACAGCGCGTTAGAGTGAGAGGCCAACACTGCAACAGCGCATTAGAGTGAGAGGCCAGCACTGCAACAGCGCATTAGAGTGAGAGGCAAGCACTGCAACAGCGCATTAGAGTGAGAGGCAAGCACTGCAACAGCGCATTAGAGTGAGAGGCCAGCACTGCAACAGCGCATTAGAGTGAGAGGCCAGCACTGCAACAGCGCATTAGAGTGAGAGGCCAGCACTGCAACAGCGCATTAGAGTGAGAGTCCAGCACTGCAACAGCGCATTAGAGTGAGAGGCCAGCACTGCAACAGCGCATTAGAGTGAGAGGCCAGCACTGCAACAGCGCATTAGAGTGAGAGGCCAGCACTGCAACAGTGCATTAGAGTGAGAGGCCAGCACTGCAACAGCGCATTAGAGTGAGAGGCCAGCACTGCAACAGCGCATTAGAGTGAGAGGCCAGCACTGCAACAGCGCATTAGAGTGAGAGGCCAGCACTGCAACAGCGCATTAGAGTGAGAGGCCAGCACTGCAACAGCGCATTAGAGTGAGAGGCCAGCACTGCAACAGTGCATTAGAGTGAGAGGCCAGCACTGCAACAGTGCATTAGAGTGAGAGGCCAGCACTGCAACAGCGCATTAGAGTGAGAGGCCAGCACTGCAACAGTGCATTAGAGTGAGAGGCCAGCACTGCAACAGCGCATTAGAGTGAGAGGCCAGCACTGCAACAGTGCATTAGAGTGAGAGGCCAGCACTGCAACAGCGCATTAGAGTGAGAGGCCAGCACTGCAACAGCGCATTAGAGTGAGAGGCCAGCACTGCAACAGCGCATTAGAGTGAGAGGCCAGCACTGCAACAGCGCTTTAGAGTGAGCGGCCAGCACTGCAACAGCGCATTAGAGTGAGAGGCCAACACTGCAACAGCGCATTAGAGTGAGAGGCCAGCACTGCAACAGTGCATTAGAGTGAGAGGCCAGCACTGCAACAGTGCATTAGAGTGAGAGGCCAGCACTGCAACAGTGCATTAGAGTGAGAGGCCAGCACTGCAACAGTGCATTAGAGTGAGAGGCCAGCACTGCAACAGTGCATTAGAGTGAGAGGCCAGCACTGCAACAGTGCATTAGAGTGAGAGGCCAGCACTGCAACAGTGCATTAGAGTGAGAGGCCAGCACTGCAACAGCGCATTAGAGTGAGAGGCCAGCACTGCAACAGCGCATTAGAGTGAGAGGCCAGCACTGCAACAGCGCATTAGAGTGAGAGGCCAGCACTGCAACAGCGCATAGAGTGAGAGGCCAGCACTGCCACAGTGCATTAGAGTGAGAGGCCAGCACTGCAACAGCACGTATGTAACAGATGTATATGTTTTCTGTGCGTTGCGTACGCATTTCCGGTTCGAGAATTTGCAGGTACCCGTGCTCGCTCATCAACGCGTTACACTGAGCGTTTTCCTAGTTGTATACGCATTTTATTAGGATAAGACAACGTTTTTAGGAGAAATGATAGTCTGTGCTATGACGTGTCAGAAGAACTCATCATATCATTATGGCAAAAAATTGCAATAGATTTTAAAACTTCATTTTAAATAACTTAAGAAATATCTTGAACTTACTTTTCAATGCCCATGGTGCTCGACGTAACAGACTGTCCTTGTAGAAAATACTGTGATTTCTACACAAATCATTCTCTGTGTCATCTGACAGTGGAATGTACACGTTGACAATTCGTTTCAAATATTCCTTCATCTTACTTTCTATGACTTTCCTTTTCACCATGTTAAAGATATTATCGAAGGGGTTGGAATTCCCCAAAACACTGACTAAAACAAAACTAAACAATATGAAACACACTGATATGTTATTCATCTCTTCAATTGACTATTTACAAGTCGTTTCTTGCCTGTAAAATATCTAACTAACATAAAGGCAGTGTAGATTTTCAAAATCCCATAATGCGTTGATAATTATAGTAAAGTGACATTGAAGTATTGATAGTGTCGTGTATTGAAAATCCTTGTGCACGCAATATTTATAACTGGCAGATTACTTGCATTCAGTGCTGCGTTTTCAATATCTGTCAAGTCGTTATCCGTAATGCCAGGAATTTTTGATAGGGTGGGCAGTGAGCGGTGGACATTTATTTAGGGTGGGCACATAATTTCCACTGAAAGTAGTGTTAGGTTAAAAGAAAGCCATGCCCCGCAGCTAAAATTACAAAATAAATGCTTGATTGCTATATACAGACTACAACTTGAATGAGGTGTAATTTAAAAAATTAATCAATCTGTGTTTTCATTACTTATTTCAACCAATACATTTATATTGCAACATTATTAATTATATATTATTTCCATCAGTATAATTGACAGTCTAATATGAAATATATTTTATTCTTGGTGTTTATAATCACATTTTAATACTTCATATTTAGTTTTGTCAAAACTGTCAGGTTCAATGTGAGTGGTGTTGTTCTTGCTTTCAACTCTTGGTTCCTGCTTGGTATCTTGAACCTTCCTTGCATCTGAAACAATTCAAACACATTTGAAGGGTACAGGGAAAGAACGATATAAGTATAAAGTAAGTTACATTCGGTTGAAACTGAGATAACCGAAGTTATTTGTTGAAATTTGTATCTATCTTCCATATAAATCGATATTTCAATTGCGTTTTTCAAGACTTTGTTGCAATATTTTCTAGAAACCGATGATATATTCTGAAAGCTCATAAAAATCACTGCAAGATTACACTTTAAACAATTTTTTTTCTCCAAAAAATTGTCTAAGAGCGTTCTTTCCTTGTAGGTACCCTTCCTTTTGTGATCGAAGATAAAACTTTGATTTTTTTGCTTGCTCTACCCAGTACACTTCAATCCTTCAATTAACAAATCTATCTGTAAATTTAGATATACACAAATGTGAGGCGCTGTCACGCCTAAGTATGGTATTTGAACAAGATCCTGTGATTAGCTGAAATCAGAAACGGGAATCGGTTGAACCAATCAACTTTAAATTTTGAATGGTCATTGGAACCAGTATTTTAGGAGTTTTTGAAAATTTTCGGACATATTTCTCTTATAGAACTTCAAGAGTTAGGTATCGACATTTTATGTTTGTTTTGAAATATTTGTCAAATTCCTTTAAAGAAGAGAGTCAATGAAACAATCACTGTTTGACGCATGAAAAGAATATCTTTTTAGCCGTTTTTAAGAGTCTACGATACTTGATGAAATCCATGTTTAATGAAGCACAAAAAGGTGGCCCCTACTTTATTCTAAACGGCTTTACCGATTGTCTCCAAATTTTCACAGGTTATAGATAAAGAGTAGATCTGTGTCTCTAGTGGCCCTAAAGTTTTATTTTTTGTTTAGTTATTTTAGGGGTGCCAAAAAGACTCATATATTGCCCATATTAGCACTTCCACAAAACGAGAAAAAACATTTTTTATTATTTTTTTCAATCACTAGAGACACAGATTTACTCTTTTTATCTCTATGCTGTTAAATTTTGAAAACAATCGGTCAAGCCGTTAAGAAAAAAGTAGGGGCCGCCTTTTTATGTTTTTTTGTGGTTTTCAATATTTGAATTAAAATAACTTACTTCACATCACAGCAATATATGCAACATGCAACACACGATTAAATGTCACAAATGTCACGTACAACCCAGAACAAATGCATTTTCATGCATTTCTAGGATTTTTTTAACATCGGAATCGAAATTTTCTGCGAGTCCTGTCGACTCCTAAGGTCTTGTATCTATAAAGTCGATAAAGCCTATAAAGTCTATAAATACATCTATAAAGTTGATAAAGTCGAAATTATTATTTGATAATAAGTTCAGATCACTTACGACTCGGTAGAAGATATTTCTCGACCGCCATTATTGGTGCCTCAATGCTCAGATGAAGAAGTACAGCAGCAGCAAATGAGAAGGCCAAGTCGGCGAAATATTCCCGAAACTGAAATTATATTTTAAACCGTTGACTGTGATCAGACGTTGGATAATATGCCTTGGTTTACTTCGATAACATTTAAAGTATATTTCAAATATTGCTTTTGTGTTAGTTAATTCGTTAATTCGTTAATTCGTTAATTCGAGGTTTCAATTTATTGCCTTCCGAGAATGAACAAAACTGTAACACATGAGGTACAGGGAAATCATTTAGTTTTTGGTTGATAACTTTTAAAATAGCACACGTTGGTATTGTTTTCAATTTTTTCCTTATAGAATGTCCAACTATCTATCTAAATCAGTTTTTTGAAAAAGCGTTCAGTAAAATTCAAAACTCAAAAATAGCATGGAATTCGTATTGATTTTAATGGCCTAGATAAGACTACATTTTAAAAATAGGAATTTATAACTACAAGATCAAAATCTAGACACGAGAAGTTGTTCATATTTCACAGTATCGTTTAAATAGTGATTATTGATACCTCTGCCAAAAATAAGCTCATTTTGAAGATGTGACTTAATCGTTGTGCTACCTTAAATTTGACTGCTTTGATTCGAGTCTCTGCGTTTTGTATATACTGTTCGTTCGATACATGTCAAACCGTTGCTCATATCAAGCTGAAATTATGCATAAATATGGAAAGATCAACGTCAAGTTTGATAATATTATAGATTTAAACAAAATCATTTGATTGGTTTAAAAGTGAAAAACAAACCCCTGTGACCCTCTCATCTTTGGTTTGACGTACCATGATCACCCCGCTCGTGTAAATCGGAGTTCGAGTTGACTGAGACAGCATGTTCTGAAGTGGTAAGTGGACGAGGTACACCGCATAGGACAGTCTTCCCAGAACCTCAAACACCTTCCAGGACAGGAACGTGTTGACGAAGCCTGGAAGTATGAAGAGTTTCTCTGGCTGGTATGACACCATTCCTGATACTTTGACTTTGTTGCGTGGATTTGAAGAGAACAATCGGTACAGCAAATATATGGTACATTTTAAAATGACAAACTAAGTGATTTTCAAAATATTTTATAAATCATTGCTTAAATAATATTACCTCCGTATCCTTTGACACATGCGAATATGAGCCAAGCCAGGCCAAGAGCCCAGGCCGGTCTCATGAGACTGATGTAGAGGGGCTCAATGAGGGGCTCGTATTCATGGTCCAGCTGGTGGAAGCGATGAGCCAAGAGAAGAGACGTCAGGAGCAAGACTGTAGCCAGCATCCAGCAGAGGACCACCAACACACGTGGCAGATGCAGAGGCCTGTGCTTGACTGCATGCAAGATGTATCCCAGAGCCACGCCCATCACCCATGGAGTGAACCGAGTGTGAGTTGGAAAATACTCGTTGAATAATTCATCTCTGTAAAGGAAAAGCGATACAGGTGTATTGTATAATTGTAAAAATACTGAATTGTTTCAGGATAAATGGTCGCTTGTTAGGTCTTAGAGCAACAATGAGAACACGTTTACGTTTACGTAAGTTTTAGGGTGAAAAATCCCATTACGAGTCGCTTAAAACCAACACCCTGCCTTGAAATAAAATAAGACTGGCGGACGCAAAAAAATCCATATTGATAAATCGTCTTAGCTTAGGAAGAATGTCTAGAAATACACTTAAAATGTCATCTCCACTTTTAACGTTTGGCTAGAATCTCTTATTTCTTTTTGTCTGTTTATTTGTTTGCTGCCCAATTTTTCAACAAATTTTACGTAATTCGTAAGGTACGTAAAATTACGTTGAAATACGCTGAAATTAATCACGAAGAATTATGGCAGGGATTGCATTCGAATATGGATTAAAATGATTATTAATTAAACGTTCTCTAAAAGTAATCCAAGTCTTTGGCAGTTCACAAATGGTGACAGATGTAGGAGTTTAAAAAAAATAGAAATATATCTTTCCCATGAAACTGTACAAGATAAAATAAAATAGATACGTATATTTTAAATCTTTGTTGCCTATTTCGAAGTGACAGGTTTGGCCAGCGAGCATTGTAAAATTTATCCTTATTCCCATTATTTATACCATGAACAACAAATTTGTTGTTCATGGTATTATAACTTAAAACTGGTTTGCCGCACCTACCAAGATTTTATAACTGATGTTATCAATAAAATAATAATAATAGATTGAGAGTTTTTTTTTCACTCTTTTGGCACGGAGATATTTTTTGTACTTCTGTTACTGGTGGAGGTTAGAACCGCTTTTCCGATTGCTATATCTTGTAAAATCTTAAAATAAATGGAACATCATAGTAAAATTCCAACGTGAATTATGCATGTAACAATTGTGAGCATTCCACATTAGGAGGATTAAAATACTATAAATCATAATTTAATATCAAGTAGTTTTTTTTACCTGGATATAACAATTTTAGTGCCAAACTGATTGACGTAAGCCACAAGTAAAGCAATCACAATTCCTATTCCAAAGAGAGCTGACAACAACATCTTTCCAGTCCTCGGATATCTGAAATGAAATAAATCATATCGAGCAGAAATCACAGTGCATAGCCACTGAATAGTGCAATAACACACTAAAGTAAACTTACTTCCAGAGAGGGTAAAGTAAAAGTGGTGACAAACAGTATAGTTGTGTGTCCAATGACAAGTACCAGGAATGCATGATGCACTGTAAAGAAACACAAGATATTACCAAATACTACCAAAGTTAAATTGTGCCGGATTAACAAACTTTTAAATTCAACCGTTTCGTGTCAATAATTTTGAAGTATCTGATTGTTAAAAGATAGTATTGATAAAAATTCGTAAAAAAACAATTCAAGGTTCAAGCATTTCTGAAAATTGCACGCATTACATTTTCATATCTTTTCTACAATGTGTGAAAGTTTCAGCTCTTTATATTTTATAGTTCTGTATGTGGGAGTGACCTAACAGGGGATTTTTTTATTGCGCCACCCGGTAAAATTAAAATCTGTACAATGATAATACAAAAATCAAACTATAAACATCGATTTATTAGTGTAATACAAGATATTTGTGTCATACTATGGCCGCGGTAAAACATAGAGTGAACTTGAAGAAAACATATTTGTTTTCATTATTGATATCTAAATTAAAAGAATTTCGTCTAAGCTAGCTTGATTCATCAATCGAATTGTCAAATCAAGATTGAATATGATAATTGATAATCATAAAACAAAAAAGGGGCATTCGTCAAGTACTTAGTTTGCCAAACAAACATAACAATAACATACCATTGGATGATGTTCGACATTGTAATTGTTGATATAGAGCAGCGTCTTCCACCCCCATGTTCTGCAAATGTCCCTCTGTCTTTGAGCTTCTCTGTTCCAGAAGGGTCCGTCACCCATGTAGAGGATCAAAGTGGCAGTGAGCAGCACCATGGCGGCTAGTAAAGGAGTCAACCTGGAAGAAAAATTACAATTTGGTATTGTATTGCGATTTATTTTCTTACTTGGAAAACGCTAAGTGTAACGTTTTTGATAAGCAAGCCAATTTGTACTGTTTGCGATTTCATGCATGTTAAAATTGCTGCTCTAGAATATTAGGAACCCTTCATATCACGTGACTTTTTCAACCAAATTGCTACAAATGGTCATTTCGAAGGGTTCAGTTTAGTCCTTCTTCATCCTCATCAGATAAGTTAAGAAAGACACATCTGTTGGAACTAATCTACGCAGAAAAGAATGCGAAAACAGCAGTGATTTAACTTCCTTGCTTGCACCTAAATATTCTCAAATCAAGACATGAAGTTGAAGGAAATCCGATGAGCCAAGAGCAACGAACTTTAATCTAATAAAAGTCCATGCATCACAAACCTGACACAATGTTGTAATTAAAACATGCGCTCTTTCTTCATCTTTTCAACGAAATATTGATATATTATTATATCCACTATTATGAATGTAATATTGAAAATAACAGCACTGGGTTTTGACAGTTTTCACACGCGTACTTATACAAGAGATTTTTTTTAAATTATTATTAAATCACTGCAAAATTAAATAATATTGACTGAAAATATTGATAAGCTTCAGTATGCAGTGAATTTCCTTAATAATTCACCTTGAATTATACTCAAGATGAAAGATGTAACATGTTTCGAATATTTCGATCTTGTAAAAGCTATAGGAAGACAATATGAGCCCACGGAAAAGTGTAATTTGTTATTTGAATTTTTTTGCATAAATTTGAAAGACATTTGAAAAGAAGTTACTCAAAATATCAATGACATTTGAGAAATATATAATCCAATGTCTTTGCATTCGAGGTTCTTGACAAAATTGTCTAAAAAGTTTCAAACACTCCTAAAGTACTGGTTCCAAGCACCATTAAATATTTGAAGTTGATCGGTCGAACGGTTTCATTTTTCAATTTTCATCTCACAGGATCCTGTCCAAAAATTTCATGACCATGTGAGTCTTAAGAGGCAAACGGAAGCGAACGGGAATCGCACGGTTCGTCAGAGCGTTTTTTTGAAATTGTGTCTTCCCACTTAAATATTATAAAAAATCAGATAGTAACGACCCATAACAGCCTAATAGACTAAATAATGCCGCACACTGGAGTTCATTATGACCTCTAGTCTGACCTCAAAGTGTTAAATACGATTATTTTCGATTATTTTATTAAAAATATCGTATTTAACACTTTGAGGTCGCACCAGAGGTCATAATGAACTCCAGTTTGCGGCAATATTTAGTCTTTTAGGCTGTAATGGGTCGTTTCTATCTGATTTTTTATAATATTTAAGTGGGAAGACACAATTTCAAAATAACGCTCTGACGAACCGTGCGATTCCCGTTCGCTACGATACTTTATGAAATCCATGATTTATGAAGCACAAAAAGGCGGCCCTTTTTTCTAAACGGCTTTACCGATTGTCTTCAAAATTTCACAGGTTATAGATATAGAGTAGATCTGTGTCTCTAGTGGCCCCAAAGTTTTATTTTTTGTTTAGTTATTTTGGGGCAGAGGTGCCAAAAAGACTCATATATTGCCCATGTTAGCACATCCACAAACCGAGACAAAACTTTTTTATTATTTTTTTCGATCACTAGAGACACAGATTTACTCTTTATCTCTATGCTGTTAAATTTTAAAAACAATCGGTCAAGCCATTAATAAAAAGTAGGGGCCACCTTTTTATGGTTTTTTGTGGTTTTCAATATTTGAATTAAAATAACTTACTTCACTGCAGTATAATATTCAACATGCAACACACGATTAAATGTCACGTCACGTACAACCCAGAGCTAATGCATTTTCATGCATTTATAGGATTTTTTTTATATCGGAATCGTAATTTTCTGAGAGTCCTGTCGACTCTTATTATTATTATTATTATTATTATTATTATTATTATTATTATTATTATTATTATTATTATTATTATAATAATTATTATAATTATAATTATATATTATAATTATAATAATAATAATAATAATTATTATAATTATATATTATAAATAATTAATTATAATATAAATTATTTATAAATTAATATATTATATTAATTTTTATTTTAAATATTATAATAAATTTTATAAATTTTATAAAATTTTATAAATTTTATAAATTTTATAAATATTATAAATTTATTATAAATAAATTAATTATAATTATAAATAAATAATTATAATTATAATTATAATTATATATTATAATTATTATAATAATAATAATAATAATTATAATTATAATAATTATATTTATTATAATTATATTAAAATTATTATAAAAATAATTATTATAAAAATTATTATAAAATTATTATAAAAATAATTATAATTATAATTATATATTATTATTATTATAATAATAATAATAATAATAATAATAATAATAATAATAATAAATTGTAATAATTTGTATAATTTGTAATAATAATTTGTAATAATTAATAATAATATTATTATTCTTATTATTTTTTTTTATCCTTGTTTCTCCGACTTTGCGGGATTAACTAAGAGTCTGGGCGGTCACATTACGCGACAAGCCCAGTACTCTTTTACAAGCTCTTTTAATAATAATATTATTATTATTATTATTATTATTATTATTATTCACTTTATTGTCTCAGTGTACAGTACAGGATTAACATTTGAATGAGTAACACAAGAATATTTTCAAACATGAATATAAACTAATCTAAATTCGCCTGTCACTGGTCTTGAAAAATCAGCCGAGGATCAACCATCTCCTTGAGGCTGATTCTTTTGATGTTGCTTTTTTCTGATGTGGTGTTACAGCACTTTTCTCAATATATGGGCAGTTCCCAATAGTACTGTCTTTTGGAGGTCATGCATGAAATGACATCCAGGAATGTGAAGCAGATGTTCTTGGAGACTTAGTATTATTATTATTATTATTATTATTTTTTTTTTTTTTTTTTTTTTCCCCAACAGCGTTAGTGCGCTTTTACACACTCTCAACCTTAGCCCCGGCCAACATCCGCACCCAATCCCCGTCACCGAAGATCAGGGGGCACAGGAGGGCATGCCGGCCGAAGATCTGGTCTTGAGCATGCGCCCACCACACTACACGATGACATGTGACGCGTTGCTCGGCACTTACTCAGCCGCTCCCCACTTCCGTGGCGGTAAGCGACTAAGCTGCCCAATAACCCTAGGCCTTCTCGACCTGCCCATGGGCACGAAGAAGATGCAACGAACCCAGAATCACCGCCTTCTGCATTGAGTCCGCCAACCAAACAGCATTTCCCTTACAGACTGGGACACTCTTCAATGCTTTCACAACTGAATCAGGAACTCCTCCCATGCAGCCAATAATGAGGACAACCAGCCGAACATCATAGCCTGGGTACATTTGCCTCAACTCGACAAGAAGATCTCGGTACTTTTCTTTCTTCTCAAGCTCTTTAGCCTGGACATTCGTCTCGGCAGGAGAAGAAAACTCGATGACATACATCTTCTTGGGACTCTTCTCGAGGAGGGTGATGTCCGGCTTGTTTGCCCCCAACTTCCGAGAAGTGGGAACCGCATAATTCCAATAAATGGGGCACTTAGAATTCTCCACCACAACCTCCATTTCTTCTGGTGCATACGGAACAACAGCTGTCACGTCAATGCCAAACTGATGTCGAAGATAAAAGTACAATACTCTTAGGGCACTATCATGCCTCCTTATGTACAGCGTACTGGCATAGACCGGACAAGCAGACAGCAGGTGCATAACTGTCTCTGGATGTGACTGACAGGCCCTACACCTGGTATCCAGCGTTTCATGCCCAAATATTACACGTCTGTATACCAAAGTGTTAAAAACACCGTCCTGCACCGCCGTGATGAATCCCTCGGTCTCAGACTTCAACCCGGCAGATTTCAAGAATGCATACGACCTCTCCGTGGACAGCTTGCTCTTCTCAATATGCTTGAAATAGACACCATGGAGACTCTTCTGACTATGCTTTTCCAGGAGCATGTCAGTCTCTGCCTGCTTCACAGCAATCTTCCGAGCCGACCTTGTCATGGACACAAGGTCTCCATCCACATCTTGCCGGTCGTCACTCTCGAGCTCCAGCCGAAGACCGAGGATCGTCGCCGCCCGTCTCGCAGCTCCGTACAAGAATGCCGCAACTCCATGCTCTTCATGCACCCGAACTATCTGAAGAAGTGGATCCGGACTGACTGCAACTCGACACGCCATACCAATCACCATTCTGGAATGGAGACACTCCACTGAAAGAAGCCCCCTTCCACCCATAGTGCGAGGAAGGTATATCCGTTGCACTGACGCATTCGGATGCAGACTCCGATTTGCTGTCATGACTTTTCTAGTGTCTCGGTCAACCTGCTTTAGTTCGTCGACATTCCATTTAAGGCATCCAAAGGAATACAGTAGCACTGGCACAGCTAAACTATTAGTGGCCTGAACCTTGTTCTTAGCAGAAAGACTGGAAGACCATATCCTCTTGAGCCGATCTCGATAGACACCGCGCAAAGTACTCTTTACGAGACTCGCGTCATGGTGTTGATGTTCTGACACACCCAAATACTTGTATCTCTCATTCGGCTCCAGATGGTGGATTGAACTCCCATCAGCTAGCACGACGTCTTCACCCATCCCATCTACACTCCCCCTGTGCACATGTAAAACTGCACACTTGTCCATTCCGAATTCCATCCCAATATCTGTAGAAAACTCCTTCACCACATTGAGAACTTCCTCCAACCTTTTTCTACCAGCAGAGTATAACTTAAGGTCATCCATAAACAATAGATGAGTTACCTTAGCATCTCTCTTTGATGGCGGCCCCACTCGATAACCAGCGGTCCGACGTAACAAGCAAGATAATGGCAAAAGGGACAAGCAAAAAAGCTTTGGGCTCAGCGAGTCTCCTTGGAAGACACCCCTCCTGTAGTGAATGAAGTCCGTAGATATGGTCTCTCCACCCACTTTCAAACAAAATCGGGTTCTCCACCGTGCCATGAGGCCATTATTATTATTATTATTATTATTATTATTATTATTATTATTATTATTACATCTTTATTGACAACGGGATGAACCCACAAGTGCAATACAATAAACAACAACACGAACAACAAGAAAACAAATTAAAGAAAACAAAAACATACCGAATTAAAATCACAGTGATAATAAATCAACACTCAAACGTTGCACAAGTCAACACTTGAAAAGACTCTTAAAGTCTTAAAAGTCTAGAGTCTTAAAAGGCCTGGGCAGTGCAGGAAAATAAACGGGAAAAATGGACAGACAAAATACAACAATTAAATGAGACATCTTGGCTTTTGCCCATGCAGTGACGAACCATTTTAGTATTAGATCGAAGAATGGATAATTGCAGTTTATAATGTATGAAACGTACCTTATGTATCTGTGTAGATAAACCTTGGCAAGTAGAATGGCTTTCCAGAGTTCCTGTCTGTCAGGAACGAATAGCAGAGCAGAAGACCAGAAAGAACAAGAAACGAGTCGACACCGAGGCTGCCGTTTGTAAGCACTATGTATTTAAGCTTAAATGATTCCTAGGAAAAGCAAAGAAAATATATACTAGACCTTTTTTATACCGGGTGGCACAAAAAAATCACACTGTTTAAGAGGTCGAAGCCGTTGTATCGTCGAAAGTATATAAGGGTTCTGAAATTTGTACCAATGAATTAGAAAACATACCAAAATGTAATATGTTCAAGTTTCAAACATATTTGTTGAATAGGAAAAGACTGAAGTTACAGTTGAAAAAACAGATTAACCAGATAATTGATTTGGAGTTACTCCGTGGGTTACTTCATGAATTTTTTTTGTTCGGTCCACCATTATCCTTGTGGACTAGCAAGAGTGGTGGTATATTGGAAACTTGCAATTTCGACCAAAATATTTAGTCAGCTAAATTTGTTTATAAAATCGTAGATCGGTCTTAAACGGATTTTGCAAACTGATGGCAATGCGCCCCCCCCCCCCCCCCCCCCCCTTTCCACAATAAATGTCCAGGACGCCTTTCCGGTCCCCCTGGCTCTACTACATCCTTGCTGGTTGGTCAAACTAAATTAATAGAGAAAGAAACTTACGAAAAAAATATCCTTTAAGTTTATGCTGGCTGTTTTTGCCAGGAATGACGATCGATGTACGAGCACGACTCCGAGAATGGTGATACTCCGGACACCGTTGAGGACCGGCATTGAATCTTCACCTCCAGAAGACGTACTCAGCAGTTTCTTGCCGTTCGTGTACAAGGAGAATGCGACCAAGAGGTTGCGACGCTTGGCTACGACAATGAAACATGATTAAGCATTGATGCAGAGATGCAGTGGGGCCAGGGCGGACCAGGGCGGCGCTCTGGCTTCTTTTTGGGGCACGGACAGGGCGCGCCTTGCCATCTATTAAATTCATCCGCGGTTTACGATTTTATTCCTTAAAATTGAAAATAAATTGCATACTAACTTTTGTTACTGTAGAGTTTACAAATCTATTTTAAATCTTGGCCAAAAATACGTAAAATCATCACTAATATAGGTAGTTATCCCACAAATTCCCGCCAGGACCAATGGGGGGGGGGGGGGGGGGGGGGTCTTGCCCCCAAACCCTCCCGCGGGTCGTGATTATTACGGATTAGGTTAATTTTCGGCGCCCTGGCACTTATTTTACTAGGACTGCACCCCTGAGCATGAAGTAGTATTGCTTACCTGGACCTCTGCAGATAAGGTCGAAACAAGTGCTCAGCAGGATAAGAACAGCGAGGAATGAAAACAGGAATCTGAAAATGAGAATTGTATTCTTGTTAACTCATGTTTCGGGTAGGTGTGTTTTGAAGGTTATGGTGCGTACATTGCGAACCAGTCTAGAGCGGAGACGGCGTGTTTCTGTGCACGCGTGTTGCAGTTGATGGCGTCGACGCGCACGGACAACGGCGTCAAGGCGTCGCGGAGGGTCGCTTGGACGTCGTCAGCCCGGCACGACGACGGAACACAAACTGACCACCGCACAGTTGGTAACAAGTCACTCAATTTGATATCACCATTAATCTAGTGGAAGAATGAATCATTATTGTTACAAAATTAACTAAAGTGCGCACTTGAGTTTTTATTCATGATACAATATTTCGCTCAGTGTTCACTGAGCAATCATTTAAGTATTAAAATAAAAGAAAGTAAACTCAGTGAACATTCAGAGAAATATTGCACCAATTTCTTAAAGAATTTCTTAATATTCAACCAATTAGACAAAGTGAAAAGATATTAGAATGCTACATTATTGTTCTGTGTAGATTATGTTTTTCTGATTTTTACTTATCAACAAATTAAATTGAAATGATATTGTCACGGATTGCCAAGTGTACTTATTGTTTTAATTACTTTGTGAATTTGAATATATATATTATTATACCAAATCAAAGAAAGAGGAGAAGGAAGAGGAGGGGGAGGAGGAGGAAGAGGAGGGGGAGGAGGAGGAGGAGGAGGAGGAGGAGGAGGTGGAGGACATTGAGAAACAGAGAGCGTCTCTATGCATCACTCTTATGACACTTTCTCTGTTTCTTTGCTTTTTGTTTGTGTTTTTTAGGCAATACCCAGGTCACACCCAGGTCAAATAAACGATATATTATGATTATGACATTTCCGGGCAAAATGACAATAACAGAAACTGCCTCCCTCTCCCCCGACCACCACCAGACCACCGTTATCAGCATTCAGAAGAAAAGAAATATTATATATTTACATAGGTATTTACTTTTTTTAATTTAGGATTAGGATTGACGCTTTCTACAGCATCGATTAAAGCCACGCTTGCTGTGGAGTTGATCTGGACACCTGGAAGCTGTATCTGGACCACACAGTGTTGCCCGCTGAACGTGCCGAAGCCTGATTTCACGTCATCAACTCCCAGACACTGATCGTAGTTGCCAAACTGCACGAGATTTCCATTCAGCATTCCATCCGGGATCTTAGAGCTCGAGTCCAGCACTGCAACAGCGCATAAGAGTGAGAGGCCAGCCCTGCAACAGCGCATTAGAGTGAGAGGCCAGCACTGCAACAGCGCATTAGAGTGAGAGGCCAGCACTGCAACAGCGCATTAGGGTGAGAGGCCAGCACTGCAACAGCGCATTAGAGTAAGAGGCCAGCACTGCAACAGTGCATTAGAGTGAGAGGCCAGCACTGCAACAGCGCATTAGAGTGAGAGACCAGCACTGCAACTGTGCATTAGAGTGAGACGCCAGCACTGCAACTGTGCATTAGAGTGAGAGGCCAGCACTGCAACAGTGCATTAGAGTGAGAGGCCAGCACTGCAACAGCGCATTAGAGTGAGAGGCCAGCACTGCAACAGCGCATTAGAGTCAGAGTCCAGCACTGCAACAGTGCATTAGAGTGAGAGGCCAGCACTGCAACAGTGCATTAGAGTGAGACGCCAGCACTGCAACAGTGCATTAGAGTGAGAGGCCAGCACTGCAACAGTGCATTAGAGTGAGAGGCCAGCACTGCAACAGCGCATTAGAGTGAGAGGCCAGCACTGCAACAGCGCATTAGAGTGAGAGGCCAGCACTGCAACAGTGCATTAGAGTGAGAGGCCAGCACTGCAACAGCGCATTAGAGTGAGAGGCCAGCACTGCAACAGCGCATTAGAGTGAGAGGCCAGCACTGCAACAGCGCATTAGAGTGAGAGGCCAGCACTGCAACAGCGCATTAGAGTGAGAGGCCAGCACTGCAACAGCGCATTAGAGTGAGAGGCAAGCACTGCAACAGCGCATTAGAGTGAGAGGCCAGCACTAGCAACAGCGCATTAGAGTGAGAGGCCAGCACTGCAAAAGCGCATTAGAGTGAGAGGCCAGCACTGCAACAGCGCATTAGAGTGAGAGGCCAGCACTGCAACAGCGCATTAGAGTGAGAGGGCAGCAATGCAACAGCGCATTAGAGTGAGAGGCCAGCACTGCAACAGCGCATTAGAGTGAGAGGCCAGCACTGCAACAGCGCATTAGAGTGAGAGTCCAGCACTGCAACAGTGCATTAGAGTGAGAGGCCAGCACTGCAACAGCGCATTAGAGTGAGAGGCCAGCACTGCAACAGCGCATTAGAGTGATAGGCCAGCACTGCAACAGCGCATTAGAGTGAGAGGCCAGCACTGCAACAGCGCATTAGAGTGAGAGGCCAGCACTGCAACAGCGCATTAGAGTGAGAGGCCAGCACTGCAACAGCGTATTATAGTGAGAGGCCAGCACTGCAACAGCGCATTAGAGTGAGTTTACTCTTTGTAGGTGGTGTTTCCTGATGACAAAGTGGCTTGTAAATTTATGAGATGTGTGGGGCAAATCAGTTTGTCCCGACAAGGATGATATTGATACAACTTCTTGCCAGTCGGCTCTTTCAAAGTTACAAAAGCCACAATCTCGTCTCTTATTTACGGCATGCGTGCGCATTATACCAAAGTAGTAAAGGAATGCAACATAATTGTTGACCTTTATTACACTCAGTGTAAAAGTTATGAACTGTTATGATTTAAACGATTTTTACATGCGGCTACTTTGCGTAGTTATTTACGTCCAGAGACAAACGCCCGGAGAATTACGGATTTTTATTTAGATCAAGCCTACAGATACATCCTCAAATAGATCCCAGTAGTTGGGTTTGTGTTATAAGAATGTTCATTATTGTACGTCACACAAAATGTAGAAATGTGTGCTACAAAGTTCCAAAGACTAACAGTGGACAGACAGACCTAGAAACCGTTCACTAACATAATTCCATCCCCAAAAAAATCACCATTTAATCGATAAATGGCAAAATTTGATTAATTAGAAGTTGCACTCAGGAAGAAAGAGGTATTAATTATACCAAAAATTTTAAATCTACAGAAAACCCTGCAAAATAAAACAAGTTTTAGATTGTGTAACGAATTTAAAAGCATTTACATTGGTCAACCCGATATTTCGTATACGCATTTTATAAGGATAAGACAACATTTTTAGGAGAATGATAGTCTTTGCTACGTATCAGAAGAACTTCTCATTTCATTATGGCAAAAAATTGGAATAAATATTTAAACATATTTTGAACTTACTTTTCAATGCCCATGGTGCTCGACGTAACAGACTGTCCTTGTAGAAAATACTGTGATTTCTACACAAATCATTCTCTGTGTCACCAGACAGTGGAATGTACACGTTGACAATTCGTTTCAAATATTCCTTCATCTTACTTTCTATGACTTTCCTTTTCACCATATTAAAGATATTATCGAAGGGGTTTGAATTCCCCATAACACTGACTAAAACAAAACTACACAATATGAAACACACTGTTATGTTCTTCATCTTTTCTATGGACGTAGTTTCTAGTCGTTTATTGCCAATAGAATATCAAACCAATATAAGGTAGTGTAGAATCAAAGAATGCATATAAAGTCACATTGAAGTAGTGATAGTGTCGTGTAAAGAACATCAAAGTACATGCTCATTATAACTGGCAGATTACTAGTATTCAGTGCTACGATTTCCATATTAATTAAGTCGTTATCGCATTGAATAATGTGTTTAATGGCGCGTCGACCACGAGGTCAAAGACGTGCCTTGTCGAGTTCTAAGAGAGGTCATGGGGCGGGGTCGACCAACGGGGCCCGGTCCGGGAGTCCAGTACAGGTGGGACGGCCTGGCCAGAATGGGGACGGACTGGGGGTGGAAGGGTTCGGGCCGGTGGGACCTGATTCGGGGAGAATGTCCCGTCTCGAAGGGGGCGATCCCCATTGACATACCCCATTTTAATAACTCTCATGTATATTTCTAAACACAGGCATGACGACATGTTGTCACATTTCGATGTCTTCTAAAACACGGGGCGTTTATTTGCGTTATACATCATTTAAGTTTTGTATACATTTATGCTAAAATGTGGAATAATATTTTTAGGCGAGTGGAGCGAGCGTCTCCACTCGAAAATTATGGCACAAATCTCTGTTCTTTGTGTGTTTGTATTTGTGTTTTTGAAGAGAAGCCCTGTGGATACCCGTGAATGACGTCATAGTCTCATGGATAGATGATTGTGGAACTCTATTAGACGTGCTCATCTCCTTCAATTTCAACAAATACATTTATATTGCAATATTATTTATTATAATTATATATTACTTTCATCAGTATAATTGACAGTCTAATGTGAAATTTATTTTACTCTTGGTGTTTATAATCACATTTTAATACTTCATATTTAGTTTTGTCAAAACTGTCAGGTTCAATGTGAGTGGTGTTGTTCCTGCTTTCAACTCTTGGTTCCTGCTTGGTATCTTGAACCTTCCTCGCATCTGAAACAATTCAAACACATTGAAGGGTACAGGGAAAGAACGCTATAAGTCACATTCGGATGAAACTGAGATAAACGAAGTAGTTTGATAAAATTTGTATCAATCTTCCATATAAATCGATATTTCAATTGCGTTTTTCAAGACTTTGTAGCAATATTTTCTTAAAACTGAGGGTACATTCTGAAAGCTCATAAAAATCACCGCAAGATTACACATTAAACTATTTTTTTCTCCAAAAAATAAACTTAGAGCGTTCTTTACCTGTAGGTACCCTTTATTTTGAGATCGAAGATAACACTTTGAGGGGTAGCTGTCGCGATGGTACTTATGACAATTTTTTTGCTTGCTCTATACCCAGTACCCTTTAATTAACAAATCTATCTGTAATTTTAGATAAACACAAATGTGAGGCGCTGTCACGCCTAAGTATGGTATTTGAACAAGATCCTGTGATTGGCTTAAAATAGAAACGGGAATCGGTTAAACCGATCAACTTCAAATTTTGCATGGTTATTGGGACTAGCATTTTTGGAGTTTTTGAATATTTTTGGACATATCTCTCTAGAACATCGAGAGTTATCGACATTTTTTGTTCGTTTTAAAATATTTGTCAAATTCCGTCAAAGAAAAATGTCAATTATACACTGTTTGACGCATGAAAAGAATATATTTAAATCCGTTTTCAGGGTCTGTAGAGCAGCAACTTTCACAAGAATAATTGCATTCGCATGCAATTAGAAGGCTCGCAATTATCAACGCGTTACACTGAGTGCTTCCCTATAGTTTCAAAACGATCTGCCTTTCAAGGTACATAATTTTACAGGAGAGCTATATACAAGGTATGAGTAAAATTTAGACAATAATTACCAGGAAAACGCTCGGTGTAACGCGTTGATAAGCGAGCACTGGTATGTGCAGCACATCTAACCATGATCTAACCGAAATTCCGTAAATAATCCATAAATAAATGCTTACAGAAGCACCAAGAGTTCAAATTTTCTTCAGAGACTGGCAAGATTGCTACAACCTTACCTACATTCAATATAAATACAAGATAAGCAAAGACTTTCCCGTCACTTCGAGGATCACAGAAAAGTTCAATATTTCTCCAGAAACTGGTTAGATTACCAATTAAACTTACATTTACCTAAAACTTTCAAGAGAGCATCGCCAAACAGAAATAATAATTTCTGACAGAATAACAAATTAGTTTAACAACTTGTCAAAGTCAATTGACACGACAGGAGTCACAGGAGACAGGACAGCAGGAGGAGGGACAGGAGTTCGGCAAGCAATCCAAGAGGGTAACAATATTGTTTCATCATCATGGTACTTAGATTTAGATTGGATAATATGTAAGTGAATTCATCAAGGAAGCATTTTTTTTGTTAGGTACATTTTGACTATTGACATTACTGATTATGATTCTTTTGAACTATTTAAGTACAATACAATACAGGTTTGTCTAAGACAGTCAAAAATTCTTAACCCAATTACCACGCAAAATTTGGTGATGATCGGTCAAACGATTGCAGTTTCAATTTGAATGCAGAGATTCTTTCATATTGCCAAGATCTCTAGCCAAGATATGAACTACAATCCAGTTTCCGATGAAACTAATAGTTCGATTTTACTGGAAATCAATAGCCTTCTGCAGTGGATAGAAATGAATCTTTTGGGAACAAAATTGGCCAGATCCGTTACTTCGCTTAAAATTTAATGCAAAAAGCGCAAATACAAAAAAATATAATACTCTATAGATCTATAAAGTCGTTATTATAAAGTCGAAATTGTTATTTGATAATAAGTTCATATCACTTACGACTCGGTAGAAGATATTTCTCGACCGCCATTATTGGTGCCTCAATGCTCAGATGAAGAAGAGCAGCAGCAGCAAATGAGAAGGCCAAGTCAGCCAAATATTCCCGAAACTGAAATAATATTTTAAACCGTTGACTATGATTAAACATTGGATAATATGCCTTGGTTTACTTCGATGACATTTAGGGCCGGTCTTTCAATTCCTTGCTAACTTTTATACAGTCAATTAGGACTATATTGACATGGCAACAACCAATGACATTCCTAGAATGACCACTCACTAACTGTTAAGAGCTAATTGAGACTTTAGCAGAGTATTGAATAACCGGGCCTTAAAGTATATTTCCAATATTGCTTTAGTGTTAGTTAATTCGTTGTTCGACTTGGACTTGGGGTTCTAAGTGCAGTAGTTAGAGGAATTAGTGGAGGCACCACATATTCCTCTAAGGTAGAAGTTATTTGTCATCTGGGAAAACATCAGAATAATTGTTTTGCTGATAGATTCCACTGCTACGTTAGAGCGGGACAGACTATAGATTCATTCAAGGACCTCCTTAAATTTGACTGCTTCGATTCGAGTCTCTGCGTTTTGTATCTACTGTTCGGTCGATACAAGTCAAACCGTTGCTCATATCAAGCTGAAATTATGCATAAATATGGAAAGATCACGTCATGTTTGTTAATGTTATCGATTTAAACAAAATCATGGGATTGATTTAAAAGTGAAAAACAAACCACTGTGACTCTCTCATCTTTGGTTTGACATACCATGATCACCCCGCTCGTGTACAGCGGAGTACGAGTTGACTGAGACAGCATGTTCTGAAGTGGTAAGTGGACGAGGTACACCGCATAGGACAGTCTTCCCAGAACCTCAAACACCTTCCAGGACAGGAACGTGTTGACGAAGCCTGGAAGTATGAAGAGATTCTCTGGCTGGTATGACACCATTCCTGATACTTCGACTTTGTTGCGTGGATAAAGCATTGAACTCATTCAGTATTAGTCCAAGCAAATTTATAAATTTTCCTTGTCATCAATTTGCACAACCTTATACGATCTATAAAAAAAATCAAAAATTACTTCGAATGAAAAGTAATACTGACCGGTATGCCTGGTATTACCATTAGTTGGTAACTATTAGCTTAAATACCACTTCAGAAAACTCGGTCTCGTATTTACCATACTGCAATTTAATTCCGGAGCTTATTTCCTCAGATTAAATTAACCTTAGGCTAGTACATGGACTGCAGTTATTTAAGCTATGCCGCAGTATGGTGATACACCACATTTTTGAAGTGGAGCTCAACTAAACTGAAAATGTAATTAATTGTAATATGACGACTTTAGATATTAGTTTTCATAGTTTTAATTAGATATTATTAACTGATTATAGTTATTAGTAAATTTAGATAGTATTTGTTGGAAATCAATAAAGTTGCTTGGCGTGACTTAGAAAAGTTGACTTCAAACGCTTTCATTGAGGCGCGATCCACGTGTAATACCTATCAGTCGGGTACATCAGTACCTATTATGTACATCAGAGTGCAGTATGTACACTCGACAATTCATAAAACGGTATTTGAAAGAAATGGATTGTTTGAAAAAATGTGATGGCATCATCCGATGAAGTCTATACTTACTCGTCATCTACCTCTATTAGGTGAGCTCTGATTTCATTGATAATAATAAGGATTGAATATCAATTAACCTGACCAGCAGCCAATCTGTTTCGTTCAAATACCGTTTTATGGTGTACATAAGTACATCACTATCAGTACCTACGATTTATCAATAAGAAACGCATTCAAGGTAAAAACAATCTCTCAAGATAGCCAAGTGACATTTCGTGATTAAAAACAACGAATGTCAGGTATGTCTGGAAATGCATGGTTGATGTACGGTGCTCTCAAGAGGACTATCGGTACAGCAAATGTATGGAGATAACTATGTGTTTATCACAGAACAAAGTGATTTTTAAAATATTTTTTAAATCATTGCTAAAACAATGTTACCTCCGTATCCTTTGACACATGCGAATATGAGCCAAGCCAGGCCAAGAGCCCAGGCCGGTCTCATGAGACTGGCGTAGAGGGGCTCAATGAGGGGCTCGTATTCATGGTCCAGCTGGTGGAAGCGATGAGCCAAGAGAAGAGACGTCAGGAGCAAGACTGTAGCCAGCATCCAGCAGAGGACCACTAACACACGTGGCAGATGCAGAGGCCTGTGCTTGACTGCATGCAAGATGTATCCCAGACCCACGCCCATCACCCATGGAGTGAACCGAGTGTGAGTTGGAAAATACTCGTTGAATAATTCATCTCTGTAAAGGACAAACGATTAAGGCGTATTGTATTATTGTAAAATTACTGAATTTGTTCAGGATGAATGGTCGTTTGTTAGGTCTTAGAGCAATAATGAGAAAAGTTTTAGGGTGAAAAAAGTCCCATTATGAGTCGCATAAAACCAACACCCTGCCTTGAAATAAAATAAGACTGTGGACGCAAAAAAATTCCATATTGATAAATCTTCTAAGCTGTCGAAGAATGTCTAGAAATGCACGTAAAATGTTATCTCCACTTTTAACTTATGGGTCGAATCTCTCATTTCTTTTTGTCTGTTTATTTGTTTACTGCCCAATTTTTCCACATATTTTACGTATACGAAAACTGTGTGAAAAAATTAAATCAATCAAATCAATACGTCAAAATCAATCAGGATAGCCTACCTTTAGGTAGGCTATCCTGATTGAAGGCTAGCCTACCTAAAGGTAGGTAGCCTACCTAAAGGTAGGCTACCTAAAGGCTACCTAAAGGTAGCCTACCTAAAGGTAGGCTATCCTGATTGATTTTGACGTATTGATTTTTACCAAGGTCCATTGGTTTCTTAGCAAATTTGATTTATTATTAAGTCTATATACTCAACAGAACCGAGGCTCCACTAGTGAGAATGTAATATAGAGAAGGGAGGAGAGGAAACCCGGTACCGGCATGTAGCCTACTCCTGACGAAAGATACCAAGGGGACCAACGGCTTAACGTCCCTTCCGAAGGACGGTGTAACATTCACAGCACGAGCCTCCACAACCCGCGCCGTCGAGAGACTGATAACAGGTGGAGGGAGGTCGTCACACTAACCCCCAAACACCCCAGTCTCTCTGGCCCAACGGCAGCAACCTTGCAAGGCAGAGTTGAATGGTCACCCATCCAATCGCTGACCGCGCTCAATGTTGCTTAACCTCGGTGATCTAACGAGAACCGAGGTATCCAACACACCAGCCGTTGGGTAGCATAGCAGGTTATGGTATTGTATATTAACTGAATCTGCTACGAAATGTTTATAAATTACCTGTATGGACCACGATCACTACAAATGATCGGTTCTGTACACCTACGCAGAGTGTGTAGATGACATTGAAATGGACAACAGATTATTTAATATTGATAAGTGGTTTGTGTTATGATTTGTATGGGCTTATGTTTTCTGTGAAGGGAATTTCAGTTCGACGTTAGCTCGTGTTGGTGCTCGCTTATCACAGTGTCACAGTGTTACAGTGTTTTCCTAGTAAAATAACAACAATAATAAAAAACGTAATGAGTTACATGCAGAAATAAACAAAATTTTACAATTATTCGTGTTCAGAGGTTTGAGGTACCTACTAAAGAGAATGAGGTTTACCCATCATGGCGATTGAGAAATGATTTTCCATTGCAGTGCTATTATGGTGATATCGTGGTTTCTTAAAAAATTGTGCTTTATGTTTCCTTCCCCACACCCTCACTTATAAAAGTTCTTTGATATTTATCATGAAGAATTATGGCAGGGATTGCATTCTTATGACTAAATGATTAATAATTAAACGTTCTCTAACAGTAATCCAGGTCTTAGGTAGTTTCACAAATGGTGACAGATGTAGGAGTTTTCAAAAAATAGAAAAATGTGTTTCTCATGAAACTATATATGATAAAATAAAATAGATCGGTACGTATATTTTAAATCTTTGTTGTCTTTTTCGAAGTGACAGGTTTGGCCAGCCAGCATCGTATTGAGCAAATATTGTATCTAATTAGTTGCATTATTTTGTTGTTCATAGTATTATAACTTAGAACTGTTTTGTCGCACCTATCAAGATTTTATATCACTGATATCAATAAAATAATAGATTGAGAGCATCTTTTTCACTCTTTTGGAAGGACTTTTTTTTGTAATTCTGCTACTGGTGAAGTTTACACCGTTTTTCGAGTGAAATAGCTCGTAAAACCTAAAAATTAATGGTACAGCAG
This sequence comes from Leuctra nigra, assembly GCA_934045905.1. NCBI lineage: Eukaryota > Metazoa > Arthropoda > Insecta > Plecoptera > Leuctridae > Leuctra > Leuctra nigra. The sequence continues at coordinate 25,355,532 of OW203765.1, read as the reverse complement.
AGTTAAATTCCAGCGTGAATTGTACATCTATGATTGTGACTATTCCACTTTGGGAGGTTTAAAAGACTATAAATAATATTTAATTTCTAGTATTTTTTTACCTGGATATAACAATGTGAATGCCAAACTTATTGACGTAAGCCACAAGTAAAGCAATCACAATTCCTATTCCAAAGAGAGCTGACAACAACATCTTTCCAGTCTTCGGATATCTGAAATGAAATAAATCATATCGTGATTTAGAATCCGTCTTAAGAGCAGAAATCACAGTGCATTACCACTGAAAAGTGCAATAACACACTAAAGTAAACTTACTTCCAGAGAGGGTAGAGTAAAAGTGGTGACAAACAGTATAGTTGTGTGTCCAATGACAAGTACCAGGAATGCATGATGCACTGTAAAGAAACACAAAATATTACCAAATACTACCAAAGTTAAATTGTGCCGGATTAACAAACTTTTAAATTCAACCGTTTCGTTTCAATAATTTTGAAGTATCTGATTATCTGTCCCGCCAATTTATTCCAATAACTAGGAAAACGCTTAGTGTAACGCGCTGATGAGCGAGCACGGGTACGTGCAAATTCTCGAACCGGAAATGCGTACACAACACACAGAAAACATATACATCCATATTGAATGGAAATATGATCCACTCAACAAACATAACCGTATTATGCTTTTCATCGAAACTTGAAAATATCATCTAATAGTAAATCAGATTCAATTCAATTGGCACTGGAACACATTCATTTCGATACTTCATTGCTGACAGCTATTAAAAATGTCAATAAGTTCATGCGTTCTTAACTGATTGGGATGAAAATTTGTAAAATAAGAGACAATGTTGGTCTTAATGATCATGCAAAATATGAGTTTGATCACATTTTATCGAAGACCATTTTCATTTTCAGCCTATCAGGAGATATTTATTTAAATTTTAACCAATCAATGGATTTCAAAAAAATTTGGGTCTGCAAACAGAAAAAGTTGTATTTACATGTGTGCAAAATTTCAGATCGATCGATGAAACGGTGCGACCTGTGTATCGGTTAATAGCGAAAGAAAACAGAGGTCCGTGGCAAAAGAGCCAAAAGGAGACGCTCGCTTCGCTCGCTCAATTAAAATCTGTACAAATCAAACAATAAACCTTGATTTATTAGTAATACAAGATATTTGTGTCATACTCTGGCCGCGGTAAAACGTAGTGTGAAAAAAACAATTTGTTATCACTATTGATAAACATCAAACAAAAGAAGTTAGGCTAAGCAAACTTGCTTCAACAATCGAGTAGTCAAGTCAAGAATGAATATGATAATAATATAACAATAAAAGGGGCATTCGTCAAGTACTTAGTTTGCCAAACTAACATAACATACCACTGAATGATGTTCGACATTGTAATTGTTGATATAAAACAGCGTCTTCCACCCCCATGTTCTGCAAATGTCCCTCTGTCTTTGAGTTTCTCTGTTCCAGAAGGGTCCGTCACCCATGTAGAGGATCAAAGTGGCAGTGAGCAGCACCATGGCAGCTAGTAATGGCGTCAGTCTGGAAGAAAAATTACAATTTGGTATTGTATAGTGTAATATTTTTTACTTGGAAAACGCTAAGTGTAATGCATTGATAAACATGTACTTTATGCGATTTCATGCGTGTTAAAATTGCTACTCTAGAATATTAAGACCCCAGCATATCACGTTACTTTTTCAACCAAAATGCTACACATGTTCAATTCGAAGGGTTCAGTTTAGTCCTTCTTCATCCTCATCAGATAAGTTAGGACACATCTGTTGGAACTAATCTACGCAGAAAGGAACTGCGAAAATAACATATTAGATGATTTTACTTCCTTGCACCTAAATATTCTTAAATCAAGATCTGAAGTTTAAGGAAATCCTACGAGCAGCCAAGAACATCAAACTTTAATCTATTAAAAGAGCACATATGCATCACGAACCTTAAGCCCCATTTACACGGTGCAATTTCTTGAACAACTTCTGTGTCACAGAAGTTCTGCACATGTGCAGATTCCCTTTATCATCTCAAAAGTGATACTGCGCTTGAGCAGAACCTCTGTGGCACAGAAGTTGTTCAAGAAATTGCACCGGGTAAATGGGGCTTTACACAATGTTGTCATTAAAACATGCGCTCTTTCTTCATCTTTCCAACGAAATATTGAGATATTATTATATCCATTATTATGAATGTATATAAAAAAGGAACAGGTTGGGTGAGTGGTTTACGCTCTGAACTTGTATTCCGGAGGCCCGGATACGATTCCCGCGGCCGTCCTTCCTGACAGGGTTTTTTTCGTGGTTTTCCCTCAGTCGACAGGCAAATGTTGGGAAGGTACCCTACTAATAGGCCACGACCGTCTCCTTCCCACCTTCCATCCTTACCCACTCTTCACCATCATCTCCCAATCATCAACATAATCATTCATCCGTCGCCATTAGCCTCGTTGCAGAACAGTGCGACGTTAAGCCCCAGAAAAAAAAGAAAAAAAAAGCAATGGGTTTTGACAGTTTTTACAAGCTGACTTAAGCTTGATTTACACGGGTCAATGTATTGATCAAAACATTGAATTCAAAAGGCTGTGCATATGAGCAGAGTCACTTTTGATATGATAAAACCACTCTGCTCATGTGCACAGCCTCTTGAATTCAAGGTATTGATCAATACCCGACGGCTGGTGTGTTGGATACCTCGGTTCTCGTTAAATCACCGAGGTTAAGCAACATTGAGCGCAGTCAGCGATTGGATGGGTGACCATTCAACTCTGCCTTGCCAGGTTGCTGCCGTTGGGTCAGAGAGATTGGGGTGTTTGGGGGTCAGTGTGACGACCTCCCTCCACCTGTTATCAGTCTCTCGACGGCGCGGGTTGTGGAGGCTCGTGCTGTGAATGTTACACCGTCCTTCGGAAGGGACGTTAAGCCGTTGGTCCCCTTGGTATCTTTCGTCAGGAGTAGGCTACATGCCGGTACCGGGTTTCCTCTCCTCCCTTCTCTATATTACATTCTCACTAGTGGAGCCTGGCTCTGTTGAGAATATAGACTTAATAATAATAATAATAATAATAATAATAATAATAATAATACATTGACCCGTGTAAATCAAGCTTTATACAAGAGTATTTTTAAAATTATTATTAAATCACTGCAAAATTAAATAATTTTGACTGAAAATATCCATAAGCTTCAGTATGCTGTGAATTTCATTCAAAATTCACCATGAATTACTCAACATGAACGATGTAAGTAAGGAGTGTATAACTCATAGATAACTATTTTTTTATGTGCCCACGGAGCAGTGTATAATTTGTTATTTGAATTTATTTGCATAAATTTGAAAGACATTTAAAAAGAAGTTACTCGAAATATCAATAACATTTGAGAAATATATAGTCCAATGTCTCTGCATTTGAGGTTCTCGACAGAATTGTCTAAAAAGTTTCAAACACTCCTAAAGTACTGGTTCCAAGCACCATTAAATATTTGAAGTTGATCGGTCGAACGGTTTCATTTTTCAATTTTTTTTCTCACAAGGTCTGGGCAGTGCAGGCAAATAAACGGGGAAATATACAGACAAACTACAACAATGACATGAGACATCTTGGCTTTTGCCCATACAGTGATGAAGCATTTTAGTAATGATCAAAGAATGGATCATTGCAGTGTATAATGTATGGAACGTACCTTATGTATCTGTGTAGATAAAACCTTGGCAAGTAGAATGGTTTTCCAGATTTCCTGTCTTTCAGGAACGAATAGCAGAGCAGAAGACCAGAAAGTAAAAGAAACGAGTCTACAACGAGGGTGCCGTTTGTAAGCGCTGTGTATTTAAGCTTAAATGATTCCTAGGAAAAACAGAGAAAATAATTATATACTAGACTTTTTTTATACCCTGTCTCTTTGCTTTATACTATATCAGTGCAGATTAGTGGATATTTTTCACATCGCACATCCCTTCATGTCATCCTTACTCCATGGAAGTTTTCCATAGAAACCTACATTTCTCATCATTCGAGCAGAATGGCAACTCGTTCAGTCGAGGAAAAGAGGGTTGCGCACGCAAGTGCAAAGAGATAGGGTGACAGTATAGTCACCGGTGCAGGTATTACAGTTCGTAGTGAGCATTCTCTACCTTTATTCCATTCTCCTCGGAGCTAACCTTCATGAGTGCGTTGTGTCTAATGTCCGTCCGTCCGACCGGGTAGCTCTGTTGGTAGAGCACTCGCCCGGCAAGTGAGAGGTCCCGGGTTCGAGCCCCGGTTCGGTCGGATATTTGTCACATAGCTTCATATGAAAACGTTCAGTGAATTGGACACTAATATTTTTACATTTCTCCAATTTCAAATATGATTCTCTGGTCAAAAGTTGAGATACAAATTATTTACAATTTCGACCGTTTATAAAATCGTAGAACGGTCTTTTACGGATTTTGCAAATTGATGGCAAGCCCCCCCCCCCCCCCCCCCCTGTCCTAAATAAATGTCCAGGTCGCCGTTCCGGTCCCCCTGGCTCTAGACTACATCCTTGCTGGTTGATCAAACAATTTATATAGAAAGAGGCTTACGAAAAAAATATCCTTTAAGTTTATGCCGGCGGTTGTTGACGGAAATGCCAATCGATGTACGAGCACGACGCCGAGAATGCTGATAGTGCGGACGCCGTTGAGGACCGGCATTGAATCTTCACCCCCAGAAGACGTACTCAACAGTTTCTTGCCGTTAGTGTACAAGGAGAATGCGACCAAGAGGCTGCGACGCTTGGCTACGACAATGAAACATGATTAAGCATTGATGCAGAGATGCAGTGGGGCCAGGGCCGACCAGGGCGGCGCTCTGGCTTCTTTTTGGGGCACGGACAGGGCGCGCCTTGCCATCCGAGTCTACGATACTTGATGAAATCCATGTTTTATGAAGCACAAAAAGGCGGTTCCTACTTTTTTCTAAACGGCTTTACCGATTGTCTTCAAATTTTCACAGGTAAAGAGTGTAAGAGGATAAAGAGTAGATCTATGTATCTAGTGTCCCCAAAGTTTCATTTTTTGTTTAGTTATTTCATGGCAGAGGTGCCAAAAAGACTCATATTATATCGCCCATGTTAGCACTTCCTCAAAACGAGAAAAAAACATTTTTATTCTTTTTTTCGATCACTAGAGACACAGATTTACTATTTATCTCTATGCTGTTAAATTTTGAAAACAATCGGTCAAGCCGTTAAGAAAAAAGTAGGGGCCGCCTTTTTATGTTTTTTTGTGGTTTTCAATATTTGAATAAAAATAACGTACTTCACAGCAGTATATGCAACATGCAACACACGATTAAATGTCACAAAATGTCACGTACAACCCAGAGCTAATGCATTTTCATGCATTTCTAGGATTTTTTTTACATCGGAATCGAAATTTTCTGCGAGTCCTGTCGACTCTTAATTTTATCCATGGTCTACGATTTTATTCCTTCAAATTGAAAATAAATTGCATCTTATATTTTGTTACTGAGGAATGTTCAAATCTATTTTAAATATTGGCCAAATATACGTAAAATCATCACTAAAGAGGTAGTTATCTCACAAATTCCCGCCAGGACAAATGGAGGGGGGGTGGGGGGTTGTCCCCCCAAACCCTCCCGCGGGTCGTGATTATTACGTATAAGGTTCGTTTTTGGCGCCCTGGCACTTATTTTACTAGGACTGCACACCTGAGCATGATGTTGTATTGTTTACCTGGGCCTCTGCAGATAAGGTCGAAATAAGTGCTCAGCAGGATAAGAACAGCGAGGAATGAAAACAGGAATCTGAAACAGAGAAGTGTGTTCTTTAAGGCCATTCGACCGAAAAACATCAATATTAATTTGCTTTATATTTCTTAAGAGGGAGCTGGTAACATGGTTTCAAGTAACAATAGTCGTTTTTGGCGGCCCCAAAAAATTCCGGGACATTTTCAAATGTGTAAAATGCACGTTACTTTAGACATCCAAACCGTTTATCTAAATGACACGAAACTTGCAGAGAATATTAATTAGAAATCTAGTTATGGGCTGACGGCCCCTTTTTTTAATTTTTGGTTTCAATTTTTACAAAAAAAAATACAACTTACCGGATTTTAGAGTAAAATATTACTGATTAAGTAGAAGCTACAGTCAATGTATGAATGAAGTTAACGAAATTTGGGGGCCGTCATGACATCCGCCCATTCTTTGGGAAAAAATTAGCGCTCGTGGAAGTCTGTAGTGTAAATGGTGGGGCTTGTGGGTGGCAAGAGTAAATATGTTTATTTTTAGAAATAAAAAAGTCAAAATTTTATGGTACAACAATAATGTGTTAAAAAAGATACAGTGAGTTGTCAAATCACTTACTGAATAAGAAAAATGCCCTCCCTCCTCTTTGAGTGCAGTACTTTGGCCAAAATCGTGATTAGTATTTTGAGTCACGTGGTATCGCTCGAATCACCTTAACTCATCATGGGGGGAGGAGGGGTTTGAAAGACATGGTGCGTACATTGCGAACCAGTCTAGAGCGGAGACGTCGTGTTTCTGTGCACGCGTGTTGCAGTTGATGGCGTCGACGCGCACGGACAACGGAGTCAAGGCGTCGCGGAGGGTCGCTTGGACGTCGTCAGCCAGGCACGACGACGGAACACAAACTGACCACCGCACAGTTGGTAACAAGTCACTTAATTTGAAATCACCATTAATCTAGTGGAAGAATTAATGAATCATTAACTTATTGTTACCAAATAAACTAAAGTGCGCACTTGAGTTGACACCCCGTTAAATGGTGTCAACCATAGGGGTCTTTTCAATGTACCTCTTTAAAATGTACTTTTGATTTTGGAAATAAACTGAACTGAACTCATGATATCTACAATATTTCGCTCTGTGTACACTGAGCAATCATTTAAGTATCACTAGGAAAACGCTCAGTGTAACGCGTTGATGAGCGAGCACGGGTACGTGTAAATTCTCGAACCGGACATGCGTACACAACGCAAAGAAAACATATACATCCATATTTAATTAAAATATGATCACTCCATTAATAAAAATGATATGATTTTCATTGAAACTTGAAAATAACATCTAAGCACCCTGGTACATAAAGCAAATCTTATTCAATTCAAGTGGCACTGGAAAACATTCATTTCGATACTTCATTACTGACAGATATTAAAAATGTCAATTAATCTTTATGATCATGCAAAATATGTGTTTGATCAGAATTATCGAAGACCGTTTTCATATTTCAGCCTATCAGAAGATATTTATTTAAATTTTAACCAATAAATGGATTTCAAAAATATTAGGGTCTGCAAACAGAGAAGGTTGTCTCTACATGTGTGCAAAATTTCAGCTTGATCGAAGAAAAACTCCGATCTGTATAGCCAAAATGTGAGTTTGATCATATTTATCGAATATCATTTTCATTTTTCAACCTATCAGGCGATGTTTATTTAAATTGTAACCAATTAATGGATTTCCAAAAAATTAGGGTCTGCAAACAGAGAAGGTTGGTTTTACATATGTGCAAAATTTCAGATCGATCACTGAAGCGGTGCAACCTTTGTATCGGTTAATAGCAGAAACAAAACAGAGGTCCGTGCCAAACGAGCCAAAAAGAGACGCTCGCTTCGCTCGCTCAATTATGAAATTTCCAGGCGAACTGACAATAACAAAAACTGCCTCCTCCCTCCTCCCGACCCCACCAGACCACCGTTATAAGCATTCAGGTGAAGAGAAATATATATTTACATATTTTACTTTTTTTAAGTTAGGATTAGGATTGCCGCTTTCTACTACATCGATTAAAGCCCCGCTTGCTGTGGAGCTGATCTGGACACCTGGAAGCTGTATCTGGACCACACAGTGTTGCCCGCTGAACGTGCCGAAGTCTGATTTCACGTCCTCAACTCCCAGACACTGATCGTAGTTGCCAAACTGCACGAGATTTCCATTCAGCATTCCATCCGGCATCTTAGAGCTCGAGTCCAACACTGCAACAGCGCATTAGAGTGAGAGGCCAGCATGGCAACAGCGCATTAGAGTGAGAGGCCAGCACTGCAACAGCGCATTAGAGTGAGAGGCCAGCACTGCAACAGCGCATTAGAGTGAGAGGCCAGCACTGCAACAGCGCATTAGAGTGAGAGGCCAGCACTGCAACAGCGCATTAGAGTGAGAGGCCAGCACTGCAACAGAGCATTAGAGTGAGACGCCAGCACTGCAACAGAGCATTAGAGTGAGACGCCAGCACTGCAACAGCGCATTAGAGTGAGAGGCCAGCACTGCAACAGCGCATTAGAGTGAGAGGCCAGCACTGCAACAGCGCTTTAGAGTGAGAGGCCAGCACTGCAACAGCGCATTAGAGTGAGAGGCCAGCACTGCAACAGCGCATTAGAGTGAGAGGCCAGCACTGCAACAGCGCATTAGAGTGAGAGGCCAGCACTGCAACAGAGCATTAGAGTGAGACGCCAGCACTGCAACAGAGCATTAGAGTGAGACGCCAGCACTGCAACAGCGCATTAGAGTGAGAGGCCAGCACTGCAACAGCGCATAGAGTGAGAGGCCAGCACTGCAACAGCGCATTAGAGTGAGAGGCCAGCACTGCAACAGCGCATTAGAGTGAGAGGCCAGCACTGCAACAGCGCATAGAGTGAGAGGCCAGCACTGCAACAGCGCATTAGAGTGAGAGGCCAGCACTGCAACAGCGCATTAGAGTGAGAGGCCAGCACTGCAACAGCGCATTAGAGTGAGAGGCCAGCACTGCAACGGCGCATTAGAGTGAGAGGCCAGCACTGCAACAGCGCATTAGAGTGAGAGGCCAGCACTGCAACGGCGCATTAGAGTGAGAGGCCAGCACTGCAACAGCGCATTAGAGTGAGAGGCCAGCACTGCAACAGCGCATTAGAGTGAGAGGCCAGCACTGCAACAGCGCATTAGAGTGAGAGGCCAGCACTGCAACAGCGCATTAGAGTGAGAGGCCAGCACTGCAACAGCGCATTAGAGTGAGAGGCAAGCACTGCAACGGCGCATTAGAGTGAGAGGCCAGCACTGCAACAGCGCATTAGAGTGAGAGGCCAGCACTGTAACAGCGCATTAGAGTGAGAGGCCAGCACTGCAACAGCGCATTAGAGTGAGAGGCCAGCACTGCAACAGCGCATTAGAGTGAGAGGCCAGCACTGCAACAGCGCATTAGAGTGAGAGGCCAGCACTGCAACAGCGCATTAGAGCGAATTTACCCTCATTTTTCAAGATAAATGTCCATAGGTGGTGTTTCCTGATGGCAAATTGGCTTGTTAATATATGTGAGATGTGTGGGGAAAATATGTTTGTCCCGACAAGGATGATATTGATATTGAGACAACTTCTTGCCAGTCGGCTCTTTCAAATTTACAAAAGCCACTATCTCGTCTCTTATTACGGCATGCGTAATATGCCAAAGCAGCCAAGGAGTACAACGGAATTGTTGACCTGTTCTGGTTCATTACAACTCTTTGTAGAAGTTTTGAACTGTGATGATTCAAACGATTTTTACATACTGCTATTTTGCGTAGTTATTTACGTCCAGAAACAAACGCCCGGAGACTAACAATTTTAATTTATATTAATAAGTATACTATTTTAATTATGATTATATTAAAGATGCGAATGTTACTTTGGATTCATGAATAATCATGTTATTAATTAGGTATAAAATATGAATCATATGAGACACTTACTTTTAGAGAAATACAATACCTAGTGACTTCATTCATGAACTAAAAAATTGCTTAATTTCGCGAGTTCAAAGACTACGCTTAATTTAGCATATAAAAGAGTATGTTTATACAATTATGTAAAAAACGCCATATTACAGTTTGTGTCTACGGATACATCCTCAAAGAGATCCCAATAGTTGGATTTGTGTTATAAGAATTTGCATTATTGTACGTCACACACAAAGTAGAAATGTATGCTACAATGTTCCAAAGACTAACGGTGGACAGACCCAGAAACCGTTCACTAACATAATTCCATCGCCAAAAAATCACCATTGAATCGATAAATGGCCAAATTTGATTAATTAGACGTTGCACTCAGGAAGAAGGAGGTATTACTTATATCAAAAATTAAAAATCTACATAAAAACTTGCAAAATAAAACAAATTTTAGATTGTGTAACGAATATAATAGTATTTTAGCATTAACATATGGTCATACCCGTAATTTCGTATACGCATTTTATTAGGATAAGACAACATGTTTAGAAGAAATGATAGTCCTTGCTACGTATCAGAAGAACTTCTAATTTCATTATGGCAAAAAAATTGGAAGAAATATTTAAACTTAATTTTGAACTCACTTCTCAATGCCCATGGTGCTCGACGTAACAGACTGTCCTTGTAGAAAATACTGTGATTTCTACACAAATCATTCTCTGTGTCACCAGACAGTGGAATGTACACGTTGACAATTCGTTTCAAATATTCCTTCATCTTACTTTCTATGACTTTCCTTTTCACCATGTTAAAGATAGTATCGAAGGGGTTGGAATTCCCCAAAACACTGACTAAAACAAAACTACACAATATGAAACACACTGTTATATTCTTCATCTTTTCTATGGACGTATTTTCTAGTCGTTTCTTGCCTATAAAATATCGAACTAACATAAAGTAGTGTAGAATCCAAGAATACATTTATATCAAAGTGACATTGAAGTAGTGATAGTGTCGTGTGTAATGAACATCAAAGTACACGCTTATTATAACTGGCAGATTACTAGTATTCAGTGCTGCGATTTGAATATCAGTCAAGTCGTCGACAACTAGGTCATTTTGCGCACATAAGATGTGCCTTGTCGAGTTCTAAGAGAGGTCATGGAGAGGGGTCGACCAACGGGGCCCGGTCCGGGAGTCCAGTACAGGTGGGAAGGCCTGGCCAGAATGGGGACGGACCGGGGGTGGAAGGGTTCGGGCGGGTGGGACCTGATTCGGGGAGAATGTCCGTCTAGAAGGGTTGGGCGAACCGTTTCGAAACCAGAACCGAACCGAATCGGCTTTAGATGTTCGCGAACCGAAACTTAAATGAAATATCCGAACCGAACCTCCCTCGCTGCACCAAGTTGAAATTTCCCGCCAAGATTTTGTTCCAGTGTCGTGTTCTATAGAGAGAAGGCTGTGTGATAAAGATTCCAAAGAAGAAGTAATGCAAATTATTATGTTTATTTTACCTTTCTTAAATTTTTCGTGAATAAATCTCGGAATTGAAGTAACAAGGCAATGGGTTCGGTTCGGTTCGGAGATTCGGTCAAATATTTAAGATCAGGTTCGAGGTTAGGTTCGGTTAAAAAATACAAGGTACGCCCTACCCTAAAACTTAGACCCCCCACCTTAAAGATAATTCTCTACATCCAGTCAAAAAAAACAGTTACCTATGAGAACACTCCTTACTGCATCGTTCATATTGAATAATCCGAGCCGAATTATGAAGTACATTCACTGCATAATGGAACTTATCAATATTTTCAGTCAAAATTGAAGTTGATTTTGCAGTGATTATTATTTAAAAAAAACACTCGCTATACAACACTTGCTAACATTTGCTAGCTATACTCGTGTAGCTATCAATACGCATGTGCGAAAACTGTCATAAACCAGTGCTTTTATGGTAAATATTAGATTCATAATAGTGGATATAATTAATTGTTGTTGATTTGTATTATTATTATTATTGAATTATTGTATCAATGATTTGTGAGTGTATTTATATTTTGTACTGTAACACAATGAACGCTGCCCATATCAACACTTTGTGTTGGTCTACGGGAAGAAATAAAATCTAATCTAATCTAATCAGAATGTCAAAAATACTTAACACAATTACCATGCAAAATTTGGTGATGATCGGTCAAACGATTGCAGTTTCAATTTGAACGCAGAGATTATTTTATATTGCCAAGCTCTCTTGCCAAGATATGTACAAACTACAATCAAGTTTCCGATGAAACTAATAGATCGATTTTGCTGGAAATCAATAGCCTTCTGCAGTGGATAGTAATTAATCGTTTGTGAAAAAAATTGGCCAGATCAGTTACTTCGTTTAAAATTTAATGCAAAAAAAAATAAAAAATTGTTCCATAAGTTTTAAGTGGAGACGCTCGCTCCGCACGCTTGATTATTATGTAATTATTTGATTGTTTTCAGAATCTTGGTCCTACGTGGTAATATTGGAAGAACATCCAAGCATTTGCTTTTTAGCTGAGGGAAAACCACTGAAAAAACATTCTCAGCAGGATGTTATCTTGATTCTTGTCTTCCAATGTCATAACTTCACGAATTCTCTTTCTTGAATTATAGTGAGTTTATTCTTAACGAGCGTCTTAAATGCTTTTCAACTTAGGGTCTGCTCTTCTGTTGTTGTTGCGTTGTACGCTATGTACTGGCTGAATAGGAAAACAGTTCTTGAATTTTTTACTTCGATGAGTAAACAAGCACTTTTAAATTTTATATTGAAACAATATGTATTTATATTGAAATATAATCCGGGGGGTGGGGCGGACATTTATAATAATTTGAAAGATGATAGTCGAGTAGAAGGGTTCGGGGGCGCAGCCCCCGAGAATTTTTTTATTCAAGGTCATTCGATTTGGTGCAATTTTGAATCGCAGATTAGTTATTTTTGGGAAATATAAATGACCAATGTCCACAAATAATTTCAATAATTTCGGTAAGTTTTCGACATGATCTGCTCATTTCTTTTATTTTTTTGTTCACATTATGTGATATGTGATATTATGTGAAATTATGTGATTATGTGATATTATGTGATGCTTTCTTAGATGATGCTCTGATTTCGAGGGGGGGGGGGGGGGTGGGTGGGAACGCTTCCGATTTTTTTTCACTTCGTGGTAATTTTGAAGTACGCGTTTCTGGTATAATTACTGCAACATTGAATCAATTTTTCTAGGTAATTTTTCATGCGCAAACAAAAAGTTCAGGAACATATCTAGGAGAAGGTGTTAACATAACATGAACGAGATTTGTTTGGAGACAAAAAAAAACAGTCACCGTTTCCCCAAAAGTAATTTTATTTCTTCCACCTTGAATATTGGCCAAATAACATGATGACACAAAATAATAAATTTTCGAAAATTACTGAAAGTGCCGCCTATCCAAATGTGCCGCCGTACGCGGTCGCGTACTTCGCGGACGCCTATTTAGGCTTTTTTTGGCTAGGCTTTTTCACTTTCAGCTTTAGGCTTTTTTGGCTAGGCTTTTTCAGGTTATTTGGCTTTAAAGCCAAATAACCAATATATTTATATTGCAATATTATTAATTATATATTATTTCCATTAGTATAATTGACAGTCTAATGTGAAATTTATTTTACTCTTGGTGTTTATAATCACATTTTAATACTTCATATTTAGTTTTGTCAAAACTGTCAGGTTCAATGTGAGTGGTGTTGTTCTTGCTTTCAACTCTTGGTTCCTGCTTGGTCTCTTGAACCTTCCTTGCATCTAAAACAATTCAAACACATTGAAGGGTACATGGAAAGAACGCTCTAAGTCACATTGGGAGGAAACCGAGATAAACGAAGTTATATGTGGAATCTTGTATTTATCTTCCATACAAATCGATATTTCAATTACGTCTTTCAAGACTTTGTGGCAATATTTTAAAAAACCGAGGGTATATTCTGAAAGCTCATAAAAATCACTGCAAGATTACACTTTAAACTATTTTTTTTCTCCAAAAAAAAACATAGAGCGTTCTTTCAATTAACAAATCTATCTGTAATTTTATACAAACACAAATGTAAGGCGCTGTCACGCCTAAGTACGGTATTTGAATCCCAACGGCTGGTGTGTTGGATACCTCGGTTCTCGTTAGATCACCGAGGTTAAGCAACATTGAGCGCGGTCAGCGGTTGGATGGGTTACCATTCAACTCTGCTTTGCCAGGTTACTGCCGTTGGGCCAGAGAGACTGGGGTGTTTGGGGGGGTGTCAGTGTGACGACCTCCCTCCACCTGTTATCAGTCTCTCAACGGCGCGGGTTGTGGAGGCTCGTGCTGTGAATGTTACACCGTCCTTCGGAAGGGACGTTAAGCCGTTGGCCCCCTTGGTATCTTTCGTCAGGAGTAGGCTACATGCCGGTACCGGGTTTCCTCTCCTCCCTTCTCTATATTACATTCTCACTAGTGGAGCCTGGCTCTGTTGAGAATATACACTTAATAATAATAATAATAATAATAAAAAAAAAAAAATCATGTGATTGGCTTAAAATAGAAACTGGAATCGGTTGAACCGATCAACGTCAAATTTTGCATGGTCATTGGGACCAACATTTCAGGAGTTTTTGAAAATTTTCGGACATCGCTCTAGAACATCGAGAGTTATCGACATTTTATGTTTGTTTTGAAATATTTGTCAAATTCCTTCAAAGAAATTTCACAGAAACTATCTGCTGCTTTGACGCATGAATAGAATATATTTTTAGCCGTTTTCAAGGTCTTTGGAGCAGCAACTATCACACGAATATTAATTCGCATGCGATTCGAATGATCGCTTATCGACGAGTTACACAGAGCGCTTTCCCAGTTTCAAAAACGTATCTGCCTTTCAAGATACCTACATAATTTTACAGAAGAGCAATATACAAAGTATGAGTAAAATTTAGACAATAATTACTAGGAAAACGCTCGGTGCAACGCGTTGATAAGCGAGCACCGGTGTGCAGCACATCTAACCATGATCTAACCGCAATTCCGTAAATAATCTACAAATAATCATTAGCAGGATCTGACATAAGAGTTCAAATTTTCTTCAGAAACTGGGAAGATTGCCACAAAACCTTACATTGAATATAAATCCAAGATAAGCAATAACTTTCCGGTCACTCCCAGGATCACAGAAATGTAAAAAATTTCTACAGAAAATGGCTAGATTACCACAAAAATAGGTTTACTAAAAACTTCCTAGAAAGCATCGCCAAACAGCAAGAATAATCACTGGCAGAATATAAAAATTGTTTTTCAACGCCTGTCAATGTCAAAATTATTGTGAAACAAATGTCAGCTGCCTACTGATCAGTGTTGAATCCAGACATTCTTCTCGGGAGGGGCCCTTGAATAGTTGGGGGTGGCAATAATTTTTTAGTATTTTTTGAATGTTGGTGTTTCGGGGATGGGCTCGGGGGGGTAGAGTTAATTTATGAATATGCTTGTAGTTGTACGAAGCACACAGCACTTATTATACGTAACATATTTTGAAAAGTCACCGTGAAAAACAGGGGGTTCGGGGGCGTAGCACCCGAGACATTTTTTGATCAAGACCATTCGTTTAGGTGCAATTTTGAATCACAGTGTATAGCTATTTTGGGGAATTATAAATTGCAAAATATCCCAAAAATGGTCTAAGAGATTTAAGAATAGGTAAATTTATTGAACTTAACAGGATATGCATGTCCGGGGCGCATAGCCCAGGAAAATTTTTGGAATTTTTACTCAATTCTAATAGTTTTGGAAGGTTTTTGACATGATCCGTCTATTTTTACGTGTTTTTTTCACATATTTTTTAAATGTGCTTATCTAGTGGAGCGGTCGCTCCACGCCAGCCAAGTCATACGGCGCGCGCACACTCTCATATAAAGGCTGGAGCAAACCCACTTTTACAGTAGGCATCAAAGTGGCATTTTCGGCCTACTGGATCTTAAAATTGGGGAATCTCACATTGTTGGGAAATATCTCAATTTCGAGCAATGGCCCACCCTACAACATATACCAAATTTGGGAACAATAGGTTACGCCCTTTGCGAGCTAGAGGGCCGTGAAAACCGTGTTTTAGGGCGGTTTTCATAATAATAATAATAATAATCTTAGTAGTAGTAGTAGTAGTAGTAGTATCCTGGAATTCAAATCCGGTAAACAGGCCACAGCCTAAACGGCTGAACCGATTGATCTCACATTTTTACCACGTGTGCACTTTTGGCGTCTGATTAACCCTCCTCCCCTTAACTTTTTTTGTGCCGCCATTTTGAAACCGGAAGTGACATCATATCTCGACAACGGCTGAGCTGATTGGAACGAAAATAGCGCCAAACGATTCGGACGGTCAACTATATGGATTATAAATAGCAACAGACTAAAATTTATGTTAACGAAACCGGAAATGACGTCATGAAATTTGAAATACATCGATTGGCATTTCGGCAACAAATTTGATCCGATTATTTTGATATTTATGTAACGTATGTACTTTTGATATCTAATTTGACTTGTTATAAAACCAACCGGAAGCCGCCATTTCGAAACCGGAAGTGACATCATATATCAATAACGGCTAAATAGATTTGAACGAAACCAGCGCTAAACAATTTAGACGGTCAACTTTATTGTACAAAAACAAAAACTTGTAAAAAAAACTGCCAAGCACCTTCCCACTTAAAACAATTGAGATCTAAAAGAAGGGCCAAGCAATAATATATTGTTTAAACATTTTCGCACTTAAAATTCGTGAAATCATTTCGCCCAGTTACTGCCGCCAAGCAAAACACTAAAAACCTAATGTTGTGTCCAAATTTGAAGAATACAATCTAAGTGAACCATCATTGTAAATTTAACAAAATTATAAAAATTAAAAACGACTTCAAAATAAATTTAAAATTGAAATTAAAAAAATTAAAAATAAAGCTAGGCGCATTGTGTCAAGAAGAAGGCAACATAAGAAAGAAGATGACGATAAAGGAGCCGAAGAAAGACAGAAAGTAGGAAGAAGATAGAGGAAGTCTACAATATGGTCGGTGCAAATTCAATGCGCCAAGCTTTATTTTTAATTTTTTTAATTTCAATTTTAAATTTATTTTGAAGTCGTTTTTAATTTTTATAATTTTGTTAAATTTACAATGATGGTTCACTTAGATTGTATTCTTCAAATTTGGACACAACATTAGGTTTTTAGTGTTGTGCTTGGCGGCAGTAACTGGGCGAAATGATTTCACGAATTTTAAGTGCGAAAATGTTTAAACAATATATTATTGCTTGGCCCTTCTTTTAGATCTCAATTGTTTTAAGTGGGAAGGTGCTTGGCAGTTTTTTTTACAAGTTTTTGTTTTTGTACAACATGTCATATGGGGTATAAGTTTATAGCAGCTTTCACTGATCATTAAGTGTTACCTATCATTACAGTTAACGCCAACAACGTCACTTCTTGTCTAAAGTTTTCTGTTTTTATTTCAATAGTTCCGAAGTTAGTATAACGAAAGGGTCCATTTCTTTTGGTTGAATTTGAGTTATATCAAATTATAATTTGTTAAAAGTTCACAGCTTTGAGTCATGTGAATAACGTAAATTGTAGGTGTATTGTTCCGGTGTAAACCGGAATTTGTGCGTTCATCTCGTAAAACGCGTATTTGTCGCCACTAGGTAAACTGAAAGGTACACGAAAGATGATTGTAAATGCGTTTCCTCATTTTTAAATTCTCCCATGTTCACTCTTTTATGTCAAAGTTCCGAAGTATAAACTCAATTGGTAAAGCGTGCAGGCTTACAGATGTTTACAACACATTTTAAATAAAATCCGGATGGTTTTTGGAAGGCAATGTAACTTAAAAGGAACTTAGTTAAGATTAACTAGCTGAGCCACCTGGTGTTTATAGTGCTGGTGGGAAGGAGTATGACGGGTGATGAAATTTACGCTACCCGCCTTACTCGCCTATGTACACGGATAGCATGGGCCGGCCTATACCTGGCATCTCCACCTCTCTGCCTCTCCCTGTCAGGTCAACTTAATGTTTACATTTGTTTGTTCATGGCAAATACGATCGATGTCCATTTAGTATTGTTGTCTTCTTCTATAGGTACTTGTAAACAGTTATCGAGCTTGCATTTTAATTAGTCCACTGATCTTATTTAGTGATTATTATATTGTTTTGTGATGTTGCTGTGGAAGATAATATTTTCATATTTTCAAACCAGGAAACAACTTCGTGCTATTGCCTAGATATTTTAAGAATATTATTGTATTGCCGATGTAAACAAGCCAGACCACTTTCGTATATAACGTTCGCATCAAAACCAATGTTTATTTTATTAGTGTCAGATTAGGAGGAACATCAGTTTCAGTTTCATTTATTTCCATTAAACAATGTCACTTGATGAGACTTTGACTCACAGTTTGGAAATAAATCATGACAATTTAAAAGCGTTTTATTATTCTAACTTTTTAACGTAAGCATTGTTGGATGATGAAATGAAATTTAAATCTCTCATACCCACAGATTTCCATTAATTATCATGGACCATTTAGTGTAGTTTCTTGTTTATTGTAACCGAGCTTCTAAGATTGACAGATTACAACATCTGAAATAATGAAATAATTTTTACTAAGTTGTAAACACCTAATAAACCTAGTAATGGAGCCATTTTGTGTGGTTTCTTGTTTCGTATCTGAACCATCAAGATCGACAAATTTGCATAATTAAAATAATTAAATTTATTTTAGAAACTTAAAGTTGTGATCACGTAATAAATGCACGTAATGGAGCCTTTTTGTGTGGTTTCTTGTTTCGTGTTGTTCTTGTTTCTTGTTGAGCCACCAATATTGACAAATTAACTCTATTTTAAATAATATATAAGTGTGACAAATGAAAAGTTGTAAACACGTAATACACTGAATATTAGTAATGGAGCCTTTACTGAATTTTACTATTTACTAAATTACCTGAATTTTACATAATTAAATAATTCGGATAAATTAAAAGCTGTGACAACCTTATGCACCCAGTAATGGAGCCTTTTTTGTGTGGTTTCTAGTTTAGTAACTGAGGCCACCAAGATTCTGTTGATTAGCATGACCACGAATTGTTTTATTGCACAACTTTACGTACAACGTGTACATTGACAATCATTATTAGAGTCCAATGAGTATAATATTAAAAAGAGTTGCTATGTAATCGTTGAATGTATTCGGATTAACATTTTGAATATATACACAAGAAGGTTAAACATTTTTTAAGTAAATAAAAAGATAAAAAATAAAACGTTTGTTACGGGGATCGAACCCGGCAACGCCGTGATCGAAGTCACTTGCCTCATGTGACCGAGCCAATTCGCCACACTGAAATATAAACCTGTGTAGTATATCAAAGAAGAAAGGTGGAGCGTAAAACGACGTGCGCAATTCCTGATTCCCTGATATCTTCAGTGTTCACGATGGCAACTGGCGTGCCGCGATTGCGATGTTTCGGTCTATTGATGATCTTCACAGCATCCCTTGACCTCTCATTTGAATATATATCCATGAAGGTATCATCGCTTATACAAATTAAAAAATAATATATGAAAAAAAAAGTTTTCCGGGATCGGGAATCGAACGTGTTATGCAGATGTCGAAGCCAGCTGCCTTCCTAACATGAGCTATCAGTCCGATGGGAATTAGAGCCGCTGTTTAGTGTATCAAAGAAGAAGGGCGGAACGTAAATATTGATAATTTTCCCACTTCCGGTTTAAATTTATTGATTTTTCTTGAAGTGGAGTGTCTAGCAATACATTGTCTTTATTGTTGCCAAATTTCAAAACTCTCGATGGACCCGTTTGACTTTTAAAATATTTAAAATTTAAAATTGTAATAACTTCACTTCCGGTCAAAATGTTTCAGATTTTCTTTCAAAGGGCACTGCTATAAATATGACTCTATGTCTCTGCCAAATTTCAACTCTCTAGGACAAACCGTTCAACCTGTGGAGAGGGGCAAACAAATTGACCGTGCCTAACTAACTAACTAACTAACATGAAAGTCAATCCTTGCATGTTTGAGGCCCAAAATTCACCCCGAAGGGATGATCGCAGCACTTTGATATTTGGTTAGGTGTTGTCAGGTGGCTAAATATACCCGATAACCATGGTTTTCAACTTTCATTTCTAAATGCTTGCATGCGTACTGACACCCCGAAATCGGGCCCGAAGCGCTTGCAGTATAAGTCTGGTAGTAGCTCGCACGTTGTATTAGAGCGGTGCTTGGCAGCGTCGAGCTAGCGCCCGACTAGATGTATTATCATCAATAATATTTGCAGTTTTCCATACCAAAACTGGAAATGACGTCACACTTTTTAAGAATCTCACAAATTTACATGTTAATGCAATAAATATACTATTTCAGACAGCTTATAATAAAATGTAATCATGTTTAAATTATAATTCAAGGAGTCAGTGATTTCAGCAGCCATTTTGAAACCGGAAGAAACGCCATATCTCGAAAACTAGTTGACAGATCGGTATGAAACTAGCGCGAAACGATTCGGAAGGCCATCTCTATGGAATAGGAACAGTCAAACTAGAATGTTCCTATTTATGAGACCGGAAATGACGTCATTCAAATTTATAAATTATTATAATCCCCTCCTATACAATAAATACATATTTAGAAAGCTTAAAATGATACACATCATTTATAGTTATAAATTCTATGTGGCAGTGCAGAAAGTTCAGCAGCCATTTTGACAACGGATATGTTGCCATATCTCGGAACTTGGTTGACCGATTGGAATGAAACCTTTGCTATTCTTCATGAAAATAACCAAATTGTAAAGGGTGATTTTTTTTTAAGGATATAGTAATTGTTCATTCGATTCCCTACAAACACTGGGCGGCCCGGGCTTCTGCCCATCTAGCGCCCAATTGGGACGTCCCGGGCGGGAACTACCAGGGCATGCCCTGGGCCTGCCCAACGGAGCCCAACCGATCCGTTTTATCTGGCTGTAAAATTTCTAGGAATGTCCCGTCTTGGTCCCGCCCGGGAATGGCTAGGGACGGCCCGCGCGGGCGCTACGACTGTTTGAATTTGAGCTGCTCTAATGACTTATTTTTTTCATATTTATAACTTCATTTCTATAATAATTACATCTACATTTCACATGGATATATTGATTTAAGAATAAATATGTTTACAATTCCAAAGCAAAGTATTCATACCATTTTAAACGTTATTAGTAAAGTTTCTTTTATGAACTCGGCAGTCGGCCATCTTCGTGAATCAACTTGTTTCCGTTCTCCCTTCTTCATTTCAAACGCGGCGTTTGACGTTTGTTGATATTTTACACAGTGTCATGAGTGTGTAGTTTACGTCCTTTTGAGTGATTTTGAATGTGATTTCAATTATTATCTGTGTCCGTGAATGCAGTGTTTACTGCTGAATAGTTTGTCTCAGTTCATACCATTTAATGTGACACAAATCGTGAAATAATTACAGTTTTGTTGTGCCTCTTTTGCTTGGATTTTCATCACAGAGCCATACAACCCATTAAAGGTGAGTCTTCATCACAACTACATAAGTATCCAGGCATTAATCGTTGTTACTTTAGTTTTGTATGCTGGGGATACTAATAAACCAATAGGTAGTGTGACCAATGTTCAGTAAACATTAACCTCACATGTAAATTTTTGAAATGTAGCAATTTATGCAAAGTAAAATTTCCAACTAGGTAGTTTAGGTATTTATAAAATAAATAAAGTAGGTAAACAGTTTGCTTGGCGTGGTAGTCTATACATATCAGTGGTAGTAGTCAGTAGGAACCCTACCTGTAGGTACCTAGTACGTACCTCCGCCTATTTTGGGAATATTTTCACCTCTACATTAACCAATAACCATCCCACATACCTACCAAGGTACCTACTGCAGTTTTATTAATGTTACTTGTTAAAGGTGAATCTACTCTGGAAGAAAATAGGCTGTTAAGATATTGAACTCCAGAAACAAAGCGCGTAGTATTCGTCCTGTTAAGAACCGAACCGAGCAGAGTGGTAAATATTTTCATTATTTTTAATTATTTAACTTTATCAAGGATTTTAGATATACAGCAATTATTTTTGTTTATGTAGGTACCTTACAAGGCCAATAACAAACATTTTTGCTGTGATCCGAAAGTAAAAATTATGTTGCATGGAAATTACATTCTTGTCGGAGGTAGTAGATACATACATTGAATGGTGGTCCCGCTTCATTCAAATACGTAGTAAAATTTTTGAGATTGAATGTTGTCATCCAAAAAAATAAACCGCACCTTTTGAATTTCCTCTAACGCGCCGGTGGTAAGAGAGCAGCCATTCCATGCGAATGCAGACATATGCCACATAATACATATGACTGCTGAATTATTAAATGTAAATAAATCAGAATGTTTTTATATTAAATTCATGGTATTTTCTTGCTGATTCCAAATATGTAATCAGTTTTTTTTTAAGTTTGAATAGTTATTTTGTTATCAGTAAAATTGTGGGACCGCATTTAAATTTAAATTTCGTGTCGAACCATGTAAATTACATAAAAAATTTAGAAGGCTGCACAATGATCCTAACTATTTTTATTTTGATGAATAAGATGCTGAACATAGCATCTTACACCCGTACACCCGTAACACGGAATGGCTGAGAGGAAATTAATTTGAGTTGCTAACTTTCACCTTACTTTTTGTAGGTTCTACAGATTCACCGTGAACTTGCCCTGCTCTTATTCTAGAGTCGATTTAATTGCCTACCTACTTCAATTAAAAAGTAAATTTACTTCTTGGCAAATTAGCGAGAATTCTGAAGATGCACAGGACTTGGGACTTCATCGAGTTAATGGATTAAATGTTACCTACCCTACAGATGTAATGATTCAGAACTCTCTGATGGTAAGCCACATTTTAGTATTTTATATGTGTAGTATTTCCTCTAACCTTACCTATAAATCACATTTATGCAATATAGAATGTTTCAAATTTTTATTGGGGTTTTAAATAAATAGTGTACCTAATGGTAATAATTTTACCTCAAGTGATTATTGTGGCAGGTCACACAACACAAAAGTGATTTTTGTATTATTCATTGCCAAGAAGTTTATCCTATCAATTTACAAATTCTTCATTGAATCTATCTTTCTTTTTTTTAGGGATCACTCTGTGCCAAAAATTCAATTTTTAAAATTTTTGTAAAGACTGTTATTTGCAGCTATCTGCTATTGCAGTTATTTACATAAATAGTTCTTGTGTAGTAGGTAGAAACTATTTGCTAGGCAGCCTCATGCTCAAAAGAAGTTGCATCCACGTAGATTGCGGATGTCAGTCCTCGACACCACAAGACCGTGTGCTAATAATTTATGGATGGAATCCAGTATCTGGCCATTAAATCGGAAAATTCTTTTGAGCATAGCATAATAATAGTGTTAAATATTGACAAAATTAACAAGATCTTACTGATAACAAGATCTTGTAAATGTTGGACTTTCATTGGTCTGACCGAATAAAAATTTACACAAAAAATAAAAAACACTTCTAACAATACGCTGCATGATCTTGCTAAACTTTTCAAGATCTTGTATAAATCTTGTTTAGGTTAGAATCTGTACCTACAATAATAAATAATTGCAAATATCTTGCGAACATTATTAGTACAAGGTACATTACCTAAATACTTTGCAATTTTATTTTTTCAGATGAATGAAATACGTATTCAATAGCATTCATTTTCTTGAAAAACTGAAGATGAAAAATTGTGCCAACATATCCGTGAGTGAAGTAAAATCCGAATTGTGTCTTGTCGATAAAGAGACAGCGTGCCAGACTCACTGCCAGGTAGTACCTACCTCAGAATGTTTTGATACTATGTGACGTGTGAAGGTTGAAGGACATTTAAAAATTTTAAGTGATGTGGAAGTATAATCTTTTACAATAATATACGTTTATATTATATGAAACTGTTTTTTTTTTAATTTTCGTGTGTTTTCCTGCTCTTTATTATTCCTAAAATTCAATTGCAGTGAATCTCCTATGTGTAGCATTTTATTTTTTGTAATTTATCAAAACAATATAGTAAGTAAGTAGGGAATAGTACGTGAAAAAATTATTATTGAAACGATTCAATCGTCCTGTAAGAGATTATCAAAAAATAATTGCTAATTTCAAAATCCAACAACCGATTCATAAACAAAAATTATGGATCTTTTTATCCTTCTTCATTTTTTATGAATAAGGTAGGTAATACTTAAGTCTCTAGAAATTTTGTTCCAGTAAGTTTTTAAATATCAACGCAAATAATTACTGACATTTGTCACCCGCGAAATGTTAAAAATTAATTCATGCAAATGAAATTCAATTATAATGGGACTTTTGGCGGGAAAAACGACGTATTACAAGAATCCACTTACACTAATGTGTTACCATTGTGGATCATCTGTCAATTTTCTGTAAATTTTCCTGTTAAAAGTAATCAAACTTTGTAAATTCATTCCTTGAAAACTATTCATCACACAGCAAAAATAAAATCACATCTGTGTTCAGCAACATAATCAACTTTAGTATATGAACTGCAAATTTAAAAGATTTGACCTCCGGTGGGATTTGAGCCCACGACCTTTAGATTGCCGGTCTAATGCTCTACCAACTGAGCTACGGAGAATCCTTCAAATTTGCAGATTTTATAATCCATATGACTTGTACAAGCTCAGGAAATAAAATAAAATATAAACTTTCATAAAATAATGGTTTATTATTCTGAAATCTGAATTTCACGAGACTTCCCCATTATGTGACAGTCAAGTTGAGGATTTCAAATGATCCCAAAATATTTCCTCCAAATAAAAATGCGTTAAAAATAAAAACAGTAGGAGGTACCTTAGGTAATGTGTCAGGTCAGTGGAACAGCTTTCAAACAATAGGGAAACATGGCGAGATAAAATAACTTCCAATAACCACTGATTAACTTTATAATATACAGGCTATTTTTTTTTTATTAATATTTGACCATTTAAATGCATTTCTAATGTGTTTGAGTAGGTACCTACTGTTCTTCTAGTTGACATAACAAATTACAACTGTTGTGAAATATTCCGTGAACTGTGAACTAATACATTGACCCTGGAAGAAAATACCTGGATTATTTTTTTCGTATGGCAACGCCCACTCTCCGAAATTGTGAAAAAATCCCGTTTCTCGTGTCACTCACGTTTGCAATTAATTATGTCTTAATGAAACGTATTTTTTCCAGGTACATTCGCATTCAAAATTAGTGCCTATATGCACGTGTCTGGATCAGAGGCACGTTTTGTAGGTACTGCATTTTGAATGAGAGTGTACCTAGCAAGCTAGCACGTGACCGTTATGGAATGTGCGTAGGGGGAGGGGGCTACAGAGCGAGCAGCTGCTCCCGCGCGGGCCGCCCGGGCGGGAGCCAGGGCCGGCCTATGCCTCCCGCGCGGGCCGCCCGGGAGGGTCCAGGGACGGCCCATACCTCCCGCGCGGGCGTCATGGGACGGCCCAGGCCGCCGCCCGGGCTTATTCCCAGTGGCAGGCCCCGGGAGTCTCACTCCATGCTAATCACCCATAAGACGGGAGGTCCCTGGGCAGGCCCGTACGCCCATCTGGGACGGCCTAGGACGCGTCCAGGGACCTCCCAGTGTTTGTAGGGTTGTCACAAGTTGTAAGAATAAACTAAAAAAAGTAGTGATATCCCATTAAAAAACACTTCGTGTAAAAATAACAGCCAAGTCTCTTCAAATAAAAAAAATATGAAATCTAAAAATTCTGCACTGAAAAGTAGTGATATCAAAAAATGAGCCAAGTCAAAACTTTATTTGAAAATCAAAAAATACTTGGCGCATCGTTTTTTTATGGCATTATAGGTGTACTATGTATATGGATATTTTATGTATATTTTATAATTGGCCTATACTTCCAAGCTTTTTATATACACGATGCGCCAAGTATTTTTTGATTTTCAAATAAAGTTTTGACTTGGCTAATTTTTTGATATCACTACTTTTCAGTGCAGAATTTTTAGATTTCATATTTTTTTTTAATTGAAGAGACTTGGCTGTTATTTTTACACGAAGTGTTTTTTAATGGGATTTTTTTGAGATGAAACCCATGATGCAATAATATGAAACCCTGATTTCGGGTGTCCCCACTGCGTACGCCCTTACGCCCTTGCGTAACTACGTGACTAGCAGACAAGCTATTCAATATTTACTTATCTATATGTTGATCTGAATAATATGAATAACTTTTCTTTATTTAAAGAATATCTTTAATTTATAATACTTTGCAATATTTGTGCCGGGGGGGGGGGGGGGGGGGCACAATCATATCTCGGCCCCCCCCCCCCCCCCCCACCCCGAGGTATGCTTGGATTCAACACTGCTAATTAAAACTGCAAATTCATAATTATAAATCCTACAAAATTACATAATTTGATTGCAATCGGTACAGCCGTTTTCGATATATAACGTCACTTCCGGTTTTGAAATTGCGGCCGAAAATAATGTCGTCTTGAATTCATAATTATTAGTACTACACATTTCCAAAATTTGGTTGCAATTGGTACAGCCGTTTTCGATATATGACGTCACTTCCGGTTTTAACAATGGCGGCTGAAAATAATGTCGTCTTGAATTCATAATCAATAATCATAAGTCCTACATATTTACATAATTTAGTTGCAATCGGTACAGCCGTTTTCGATAAATGAAGTCACTTCCGGTTTTAACAATGGCGGCCGAAAATAATGTCGTCTTTAATTCATAATTATTAGACCTACACATTTCCTAATTTTGGTTGCAATCAGTACAGCCGTTTTCGATATATGACGTCACTTCCGGCTTTAAAAATGGCGGCCGAGAACACTGCAACCTTGAATTTATAATTATTTACAATGTACGTTTACTCAATATCTATTTATAAGTATAAAGTGGTGAATTTAGTGTAATTTTGCATATTTATGACGTTATTTAGCATATTTATGACGTAATTTCCGGTATAGGTAATAAGAAAACAATCTAGTTTTATCTAGTTGATACTTCATGAACGACCATCTGAATTCATAATCCCTAATTTCCGTAAAATCGGTCATGCCGTTTGTAATATATGACGTCACTTCCGGTTTCATTTAGTGGTTCCTGCCGCCATTTCCGGTACCGTTAATTTGTTTATTCATTTTTCACAATTGATTTTTCAAATAAATAGCAGAATGAATACGCAGGAGCTAGTTCAGTTGCAATCGGTACACGCGTTTTAGATATATGACGTCACTTCCGGTTTCAGGAATGGCGGCCGAGAACACTGCAACCTTGAATTTATAAATTGTATTGTCTATGTTACAATGTAAGTTAATTATGTATGTATTTTAAGTATAATTTGTTAAAATAAGTTAAATATTGCGTATTTATGACGTCACTTGCGGTTTAGAAAATAAGAAAATAATATTTTTTTATTGATACTTCATAACGATGACCATCTAAATCGAATGGCGCTAATTTCGTTCTAATCGGTCCAGACGTTTTTGAGATATTACGTCACTTCCGGTTTAAAAATGGCGGCACAAAAAATCACAAGAAGCAAGTTATCATCAGACGCCAAAAGTGCATATGTGGTAAAAATATCAGGTCGATCGGTTCAGCCGTTTAGGCTGTGGCGGTGACAGCGACCTTTTCTGATATCATCATCATCATCATCATAATCATCATCTGATTAAGCAGATGAAAGCGGTGTAATTTCACGATTTTCACGGCCCTCTAGGTCGTAAACGGCATGACTGGTTGTTGTCGCGTGATGTATATGTTGTCAGGTGGGCCATAGCTCAAAATTAAGACATTTCACAACAATGAGAGATTTTCCATTGTTGAGATCCAGTAGGCCGAAAATGCTATGTTGTTGCTTACAGTAAAAGTAGTTGGTCTGCTCCTCAGTTTTTACGGTATGTTGAGTGACTGTGAGTGTACGGTACGACTTGGCTAAGTGGAGCGACCGCTCCACTAAATTGCTATTTTTCGTATTTTTTCTTGCTATACATTTTTTAGAGGGCCGTGAAGCGTGACCCATCAAACCAAAGCCGATGGTGTGGTTATAATATTTTCTTGGGAAATAAGTTTCCATCGTTTCTTATTTACTTCTCGAGTGATGTGATGTGTATTGACTATTGAGTCGTGTTAACGACGTCAAGTTACTGTTGATAATGTTTTAAACATCAATGTTTTAATTTCAATATTGTAGGTATACTGATAGGTACCTTAGAGGTAGATGGGCGGAAGTCAAATTCAATGATTCCTAAAGTGAACTCAAAAACCATTAATTCTGAGCTGACTTCATCCATTCATATTTGTAATGGTGAAATGGGCTATTGTGTAAGAGAATACTTCAATATAACCATTGACTAATAAATAACTGTATTTGTTAATTTCAATCAAATGGTAGGTATACTTGATAGAGCTTGATTACATCATTCCTAAATTATGCACCGTGAAATCCAAAACATATGGTCTTATTCCGCTCTTATCTGGTCTAATTATCTGAGGAATGGATATAATGAAGCCCACCATATATTGGTAGTACCTATCATCACATACAGTGGCGTGCCGAACCTCCAAAACATTTGGCGCATTTCGGTTCACAGGGACCCACCCACCCCTTCCAGGCGTTAGGCTTGAACCTGTCAAGCGATTGTGCTAGAAAATGAGTATTGCCCCGGGAAGTAAGTGCGCAGCGAAATTTTTGAATTCCAGGCCAGAGGTTGTGTACAAAATAAAGGGAAACAGACATGCCAAAATTAATTTTAGTTGAAAAAAGTCATAAAAATATAGCCGCGCAGCGAAATTTTTGAATTTTAGACCTTTAAGAGAGGTACCTAATTGTAGTGTTTATAAAATACTCGTTAGTAGGAAACAGACCAGAAAAATTAATTTTATTTAGAAAAAAAATCACGAAAATAATGCCGCGCAGCGAAATTTTTGAATTTTGGCCCTCTTAGGAGAGGTTAAAAATTATTTTAATATGTATAAAATAACGGGAAAAAGACAAGAAAATATTTATTTAAGTTAAAAAATGTCATGAAAACAATGCCGCGCAGAGAAATTTTTGAATTTAGACCTTTAAGAGAGTTAGAAGTGTTAAAAATAACGAGAAACAGACCAGAAAAAATTATTTTATTTGGAAAAAGACATGAAAATAATGCCGCGCAGCGAAATTTTTGAATTTTGGCCCTCTTAGGAGAGGTAAAAAATTATTTTAATATGTATAAAATAACGGAAAAAAGACAAGAAAACATTTATTTCAGTTAGAAAATGTCATGAAAACAATGCCGCGCAGAGAAATTTTTGAATTTAGACCTTTAAGAGAGTTAGAAATGTTAAAAATAACGAGAAACAGACCAAAAAAAATTATTTTATTTGGAAAAAGACATGTAAATAATGCCGCGCAGCAAAATTTTTGAATTTTAGCCGTCTTAGGAGAGATAAAAAAATATTTTAATATGTATAAAATAACGGGAAAAGGACAAGAAAAAATTATTTTAGTTGAAAAATGTCATGAAAATTATGCCGCGCTGCTAACATTTAAGTGGTTGATTAGGACTGTATTGTCATGGCAACAACCAATTGAATGACAGAGTTTTGTACTAACTAACTGGTAACAGCTAATTGAGTCTTTAGCAAAGTATTGAAAGACCGGCCCTAAGAGAGGTTAAAAATAATTTTAGTGTGCATAAAATAACAAGAAACAGACCAGAAAAATTAATTTTATTTGGAAAAGGACATGAAAATAATGCCGCGCAAGGAAAAGTTTTAAATTTTAACCCTCTTAAGAGATATTAACATTATTTTGGTGTGTTTAAAATAACGGGAAACATACCATAAAGCATTAATTTTTATACAAAAATGTCATGACAATAATGCCGCGCAGCGAATTTTTTTGAATTTTAGACCTTTAAGAGAGGTTAAAAATAATTTTAGTGTGTATAAAATAACGGGAAACAGACCAGAAAAAAATAATTTTATTTGGCAAATGCCATGAAAATAATGCCGCGCAGCGAAATTTTTTAATTCCAGACCCCTTTGAAGAGGTTACAAATTATTTTGGTGCATATTAAATAAAAATCAATGTTCATTATCTTTAAATATATTGAAAGAAATGTAAAAACGTAGTCAAAAATTATTTTTTGTGAGAAAATGTCTACCATAATAATGCCGCTCAGCGATATTTTTTAAAAGTATAATTTGATTTTGATGTATGAATTGACGGACGTGTGAGAAATTTGCAATATAGATAAATAAGCACATGCATTTTTTAATTTCGCCCAGCAAATAGCATTTTGGTCATCAATTTAGGTGACAACGTGTTATCTAGTGGAGCGGTCGCTCCACGCCAGCCAAGTCGTACGGCGCGCGCACACTCTCATATAAAGGCTGGAGCAAACCCACTTTTACTGTAAGCATCAAAGTGGCATTTTCGGCCTACTGGATCTTAAAATTGAGAAATCTCACATTGTTGCGAAATATCTTAATTTCGAGCTATGGCCCACCCTACAACATATACCAAATTTGGGAACAATAGGTTACGCCCTTTGCGCGCTAGAGGGCCGTGAAAACAGTGTTTTAGGGCGGTTTTCATAATAATAATAATCTTAGTAGTAGTAGTAGGCTGGAGCTAAAATCCGGTAAACAGGCCACAGCCTAAACGGCTGAACCGATTGATCTCACATTTTTACCACGTGTGCACTTTTGGCGTCTGATTTAACCTTGTCCCCATGAATTTTTTGTGCCGCCATTTTGAAACCGGAAGTGGCATCATATCTCGACAACCGCTGGACCGATTGGAACGAAATTTGCGCCAAACGATTCAGACGGTCATCTATATGCATTATCAGTAGCAAAATACTAAAAATTATGTTAACGAAACCGGAAATGACGTCATGAAATTTGAAATACATCGATTTGCATTTCAGCAACAACTGTTGATCCGATTGTCTTGATATTTATGTAACGTTTGTACTTTTGATATTTCATTTTACTTGTTATAAAACCAACCGGAAGCCGCCATTTTGAAACCGGAAGTGACATCATGTCTCAAAAACGGCTAAACAGATTAGAACAAAACCAGCGCTAAACGATTTAGACGGTCAACTTTATGTAATCAGTAATATTTGATGATTCAAATATCGAAACCGGAAATGACGTCACACATTTTATGACCTATACCGGAAATGACGTCATAAATATGCTAAATGACGCTAAATTCACCACTTTATACTTTAAAATAGATATAAGTAAACGTACTTTGTAAATAATTATAAATTCAAGGTTGCAGTGTTCTCGGCGGCCATTTTTAAAACCGGAAGTGACGTCATATATCGTAAACGGTTGTACCGATTGCAACCTAAGTTTGGAAATGTGTTGGACTAATAATTATGAATTCAAGACGACATTATTTTCGGCCGCCATTGTTAAAACCGGAAGTGACGTCAAATATCGAAAATGGCTGTACCGATTGCAATCAAATTTTGGAAATGTGTTGTACTAATAATTATTATTTCAAGACGACATTATTTTCGGCCGCCATTGTTAAAACCGGAAGTGACGTCATATATCAAAAACGGCTGTACCGATTGCAACCAAATTTTGGAAATGTGTAGGAGTAATAATTATGAATTCAAGACGACATTATTTTCGGCCGCCATTGCTAAAACCGGAAGTGACGTCATATATCGAAAACGGCTGGACCGATTGTAACGAAACTTAAAGCTATTCTTCTTGGATAATTATTTTAATCTTATATACCAAACGCAACTTTTCTAAGTATCCAAATCGGCATAGGCGTATTTTTTTAAAGAAATAAGTTCTTGCACGGACACAAGCTGTGCTACAAGCTGTATGAATAAACTAACAAAAGAAGTGATATCCCAGAAAAAAACACTCCGTGTAAAAAAGGCAGCCAAGTCTCTTTACTTTAAAAAAATTCAACACCGAAAAGGAGTGATATCAAAAAAGGAGCCAAGTCAATGACATTTCCAAATATTTAATCGTATCTTTGAAATAAAAGTATAAACACCGAGAAATACTTTACAAAAGGACTTGGCGCATCGTTTTTTTAAAGACATTTTTCTATTCATAAGCATGTGCCATTTATATACAACCGTCATTTTGAATGTTTAGAATAATAGGGAAACATCTTTCAATTAGGTACATATTATACATACCTTCTGTAAAATATTTTCTATATGAATATATACGCTATGAAACTTGTTGTCTATGCTTTCTATAAATATACACAATAGTTATCTTCGTAATATTGTTTCGTGGTGAATATAATTAAGTCTCATGCGTTATACCTTCTCATCATGTAACAATTTCTATTAATACACATTTTATAAAAATACATTTCACAAAGAAGACAGTCATATTGAATTTCTATTAAAAAATTTAACTTTATACACTTGACACTTCAAAAATATATAATTGTGTTCCATTAGTTAGTAATTATTTGACAACGTTTCATGATTTCCTTCAGTCAAGGTCAAATTATGAAAAGATACCAGTCTAATATCGCCATATTAACAGTACTGCAAGAATATGTATGAGCCCACTTCCAATTGATATGAAGGGATGTGTGTTGTGAAAAATATCCGACCGAACCGGGGCACGAACTTGGGACCTCTCACTTGCCGGGCGAGAGCTCTACCAACTGAGCTACCCGATCGGACGGGCGGACATTAGACACAACACACTGATGAGGATCCTGACTCCTGACTCCATGGAAGTTTTCCAAAGAAACCTACATTCTCACCACTTCCAATTGTTATGTAATTCTTTCACCCTTATATTACTTATATATTACAGCATAAAATCATGCTTCTATCGCCATTGACAAAACTATAAAATAGTCATTACTAAAAGTAGCTTGATTCATAGATTCTGGCTCTAATAGAAAGAGGAAAATGTACCTACTTGTAAATTTCTTTCCACTTTTAGGATAGAATGATGTCTTTAAAAAAACGATGCGCCAAGTCCTTTTGTAAAGTATTTCTCGGTGTTTATACTTTTATTTCAAAGATACGATTAAATATTTGGAAATGTCATTGACTTGGCTCCTTTTTTGATATCACTCCTTTTCGGTGTTGAATTTTTTTAAAGTAAAGAGACTTGGCTGCCTTTTTTACACGGAGTGTTTTTTTCTGGGTACGTATTACAATAACTGTATCTATTTACTTTCACATGACTAAACCTCAACAGTTGGAGCAGGGAGCTGCATCATCCATCACCTGAACATTCCTAGATTGCTGGACACTCCAGTGTTTAGGGGATATAAACCTTTGTAATAAGTGCTTCTAGGCCGTATTCTTTCTGATCCAAACATCTTCATTAACATTAATTGAACGCATTTCATGTTGGTTCCTTTGCGATCCTCCAAACTACCTTCAGCACCACCACCCCGGTCAGGTACCCACCCACCCACCCCCAAAAATTCCGGCGCATTTGCGCCAAATTTACATAGGTCGGCACGCCACTGATCACATATGAAGAATATGGCGTGTGTATCGGGTTATGATATCAACGTCACCTATTTTAACGGCGCATTCTGACACTATAATTTGTCTTAAATTTTCTTACTAATACGTGCATATTATAAGTACTCATGGCTTACATTTGGAGACTAATGACATTGATTTACCATAATAGGTTTGATTAAATTGTCGTCATTCGTTTCTCATTTACGTATTTTGTTGTACATTTGGTCTGCTAACGACGTAACGTGTGTATTAACGACGCACACTCTGCTGACAATTATTGCTGTCGTTTCATATTTGCGCATACCTCAATGGTACGTATTGGTCATGTTTTACATGACGGGACCCTCTAGTTGCAATATAAGTTTTGTGAAAAAATTGGCCTGATCGTTACTTCGTTTGGCAAGAGACGCCAGATGCACAGATAAAAATGAGATTCGAGCCATAAGTTTTTAAGTGGATACGCATCGCTACGCTCGCTTGATTAAATCTTGTAATAAGTGAGAAGAATCCAATAGAACTAACCAACGAATATAAACGATTATTTATTCCTACCATCTCTAAAACAGTGGTTATAAGCGTAACAAATTCTTGTTGTGATAAAAATCCAAATAGCATTTGGAGTTATCGAGGACAGACAAGCACTCATAAAAATAATATTTTCACAAAACTTAATTTGTTTTCTATATAAATGCATCTATAAAGTCATTATTATAAATTCGTCGAAATTGTTATTTGATAATAAGTTCTGATCACTTACGACTCAGTAGAAGATATTTCTCAACCGCCATTATTGGTGCCTCAATGCTCAGATGAAGAAGAGCAGCAGCAGCAAATGAGAAGGCCAAGTCGGCGAAATATTCCCGGAACTGAAATTATATTTTAAACAGTTGACTATGATTAAACATTGGATATGCCTTGGTTTACTTCGATAACATTTAAAGTATATTTCCAATATTGCTTTTGTGTTTGTTAATTCGTTGTCGACTTGGACTTGGGGTTCTAAGTGCAGTAGTAGTTACGTCATCTGGGAAAAATCAGAATAATTGTTTTGTTGATAGATTCCACTGCCACGTTAGCGTAGGACAGACCACCGCGTAGAGAACAGCTATCTTCACACTATTAAGCTTACGGTGTGAACACTTCAATGATCTACCATTGGCTCCCGTGAATACGGACTACGGGTGGAATACGCAGAAAAAAATGCTATAAAATCGACCCTTGGTCAGTCTGCACCCTAGCCGATCGCAGCGCTAAGTTCGCTGGTGGCGATCCCGGAACTAATGTAGGCAGTTATTTTATTTCTTGAGTGATAGTCAATGGCGCGAGCTGTCAAATGCCATCTTTTAGGTTATTTGCTGTTTGGTGAATAATAAGTAAGTGAAAATGCTTGTATTACATGTTAATTATTACAATCAATAAACTAAACACATTTTTACACTGATATCAACCCTTTTAATTTCATCTGATCGTTATCCAAGTTGTTGAAGTTCTAATTTATACGTTTGATTTTGAATTAACCCGCTAAAATTCAGGTTAGTTCGATTTTCTAACACCAACCATGGTGCTTAGAGAGCGCTGCGAACGGCTGGTAGCCGCAGCCAATCCACTCTATAGACCTGGCCATATTTAGCATTGGAGCCTGTTTCACGTCTCAAGCCCATCTGATCTCACCTTAAATTTAATAGTGTGAAGATAGCTGTTCTCTACGCGGTGGACAGACTATAGATTCATCCAAGGAGCTATATCTCCTTTTGACTGCTTCGATTCGAGTCTCTGCGTTTTGTATATACTGTTCGGTCGATACAAGTCAAACCGTTGCTCATATCAAGCTGAAATTATACATAAATATGGAAAGATCAATGTCATGTTTGATAATGTTATAGATTTAAACAAAATCATGTGATTGGTGTAAAAGTGAAAAACAAACCACTGTGACTCTCTGATCTTTGGTTTGACATACCATGATCACCCCGCTCGTGTACAGAGGAGTACGAGCTGAATGAGAAAGTATGTACTGGAGTGGTGAGTGGACGAGGTACACCGCATAGGACAGTCTTCCCAGAACCTCAAACACCTTCCAGGACAGGAACGTGTTGACGAAGCCTGGAAGTATGAAGAGATTCTCTGGCTTGACACTATTACTGATACTTCGACTTCGTTTCGTGGATTGCGCATTGAACCCCTTCAGTATAAGTCCAAGCAAAAGTTATAAATTTGCATTGCCATCAATAGACCACATTTCAAATTATCTAGTAGGCTCTGCTTTTCAAAAAATTTCATATGCAGTACCGTGATCCTCATATCTATTAGTGATTTTCAACAATGGATCATAACATGAATAGATATTAGGATCACGGTACTGCATATGAAATTTTTTGAAAAGCAGAGCTAACTAGATAATTTAAAATGTGGTCTTTTTACAACAACCTTACGAATACGATCAATAAAAATAAATAAAAAATCACTTCGAATGAACGGTATTACTGACTGGGTATGACTGGTATAACCATTAGTAAGTAACTAGGTCTGTTTGTCGGGGTGTTCTAACCTGCTCGGAACACACCGGAAGTCGTCACGGAAAAGTTTACTTATACCTATCCGTCGAGATTTGATTCGTAATTCATGCATCTAACAAATTCAGTGACGTACTTCCGCCTGCTCCGAGCAGGTTAGAACACCCCGACGAACAAACCTACTGTTAGCTTAAATTCCACTTCAGAAAACTCGGTGTATTTACCATACTCATTAATGCCGGGCTTATTTCCTCAGTTTAAATTAACCTTAGGCTAGTACATGGACTGCAGTTTTTTAAGATACTATATGCTGCAGTATATAATGGTAATGCACCACATTCTTGAAGTGGAGCTTAAAGCCTGATGCACAATTGAATTAAGGTTTATGGTTTAATGTTTAGTGATTAGTGTTTAAGATGTTATAACAGTGTCCAGTGCACAATTGCTTATTTCACGAAGTTATTTCACCATGATAAAATTGAATAATTGATCGAAAAATGATAGTATGGAAACAAAAATACGAGCAAGACAAAATATCAAATTAAAATGCTCCCAATGAAATTAATTCAAAAGACTTTTCATTTTCCCGTACGAATTTGACATTGACATTTACTCTGCTCTCTTCTGATTGGTTCGTCATAAGGTGAAATAGTGTTTTGCAATAAGAAATGGATTTTGTTGATTTCTTATTTCAGCTTAAACCTTAAACACTAAACCTTGTGACGCTTGTGACAGTTGTGCATGATAACGTTATAACAGCACCTTTCATTTCTCTTAAACACTAAACACTAATCACTAAACCTTAAAACATAAGTCAAATGTCAGGTATGTCTGGAAATGTACGGTTGAATGATGTATGGTGCTCTTAAGGGGACTATCGGTACCTACAGCAAATGTATGGAGAAAACTATGTGTTTTCAAAATATTGTATAAATCATTGCTAAAACAATGTTACCTCCGTATCCTTTGACACATGCGAATATGAGCCAAGCCAGGCCAAGAGCCCAGGCCGGTCTCATGAGACTGGCGTAGAGGGGCTCAATGAGGGGCTCGTACTCATGGTCCAGCTGGTGGAAGCGATGAGCCAAGAGAAGAGACGTCAGGAGCAAGACTGTAGCCAGCATCCAGCAGAGGACCACCAACACACGTGGCAGATGCAGAGGCCTGTGCTTGACTGCATGCAAGATGTATCCCAGAGCCACGCCCATCACCCATGGAGTGAACCGAGTGTGAGTGGGATAATACTCGTTAAATAGTTGATCTCTGTAAAGGACAAACGAGAGAGGGCATTGTATTATTGTAAAATTCATTGTTTTAGGATGATTCAATGGTGAATGGGGCGTTAAAAAAATTATTTTTGTTTGTTCATTTATTTGTTGGCCAATTTTTCCACAAACTATCCTGATTGATTTTGACGTATTGATTTTTAGCAAGATCGGTCCATTATTTTATTCGGAAATTTGATTTATGTAGGTTATAGGTATAGGTATCGTATTGTATACCAACGGTACCTATACGGTTCGGTGCTCGCTTATCAGTGTACACTGAGCGTTTTTATATTAAATAACAAGAATAACACAATCTTCTGCCTATTTTTCTTGTCATTAGGTTTCTAAAAAGTAAAAGGTAATGAGTTAAATGGACAGTGAACCAGAAAAATATCAAAATTTTACAATTAGTATTCGTGTTCAGAGGTTTGAGCACATTCACTAAGTCAAACATGATACCTCTGACATGTAATAAGTGTTACCTACTGAAATGAACCATGTTTACATGTCATGGCACATGTATGTACATGTTACTCCGTCATGGTGACTGATAATTGATTGGTATTTCCCACGGCATCCTTTATAAGTTCCGTTTTACTGTATTTCCATTGCGGTGCTATTATGGTGATATCGTGATTTAAAAAAATGTGCTATATGTTTTTTCCTTCCCGCCCCCTCACTTATAAAAGTACTTTGAAAATAAACGTGAAGAATTATGGCAGGGATTGCATTCTAATATGACTTTAAACTGATCTAACAGTAATCCAGGTCCTTGGTAGTTTCACAAATGGTGACAGAGGTAGGAGTTTTCAAATAATAGAAAAATATATTTCCCATGAAACTGTATACGATAAAATAAAATAGGGTACTTATATTTTAAATCTTTGTTGTCTATTTCGAAGTTACAGGTTTGGCCAGCCAGCATGGTATTGAGCAAATATTGTAAAATTTATCTTTATTTTGCATTATTTTGTTGTTCATGGTATTATAACTTAGAACTGGTTTGCCGCACTTACCAAGAATTTATAACTACTGTTATCAATAAAATAATAATAATAGATTGAGAGTCTCTTTTTACTCTTTAGGCACGGACATATCTTTTTTGTAATTCTGTTACTGGTGGAGGTTAGAACCGTTTTTCCGATTGCAATAGCAAGTAAAAACTTAAAATAAATGGTACATCATAGTAAAATATCAGCGTGAATTAGTGAGCGAGCGACTCCTTTTGGCTTCATTTGGCACGGACCTCTGTTTTTTTATAATTTTTTTGTGTTTTTTTTTGTTTGTCTGTCGTCTGCTCGTATACAGGTCGCACCGTTTATTCGATCGAGCTGAAATTTTGCACACAATGTCCAGACCAAATATGAGATATGCAGACCCTAATTTTTGTGAAATCCACTGATTGATTCAAATTTAAAAAAAATTATCTTTCGATTTGTTGATTTGATTAATTTGAAATTTTTACAAGTCATTACGACCAACATTGTCCCCAATTTAACAAAGTTTCAGTCAAATCCTTCCATTCGTTAAAATTTTAAAAAATATTGCATGTGATTATTGAA
Organism: Leuctra nigra; assembly: GCA_934045905.1. NCBI lineage: Eukaryota > Metazoa > Arthropoda > Insecta > Plecoptera > Leuctridae > Leuctra > Leuctra nigra. The sequence continues at coordinate 25,316,901 of OW203765.1, read as the reverse complement.
ATTTAAACTAGAACAATTCAATTCAATTTATTCAATTTATAAGCATTTTATTCTTCGATTCATTACAAAAATCATATTGCATTACAATAACAAAAAAGGTTTAAATTATATAAAAAGAAGAATAGCCCTCATGGGGTTAAAGAGACCCTGTGTGAGGGCATAGAAAGGTAAAGTAAACTTTTTTAAACATAATTCAGATGACAACTAAGGAATAAACAGACCGTGAGAAACAGATAAATACAACAATTATAAATAATTGTAAATCAGTGCAGAACACTCCTGAAAAATAATAACATATCAAACAAAATATAATAATAACAATTTACATGTGCAGAACACTCTTGCAAAATAATAACATATCAACACATTCACATGTACATAATACTCCTGCAAAATTCCCTACCAGAGTCGAACAGCCACAAGGATATCTCGTATTTAAATGTTTCAAAGTTACGTTCATTTCTGATTTTGGTCGGAAGTAAATTAATCATTTTGGGTCCTAAATAGTCTACATGTTGTTGGCCTTTTTTCTTATTCTTTTTTGACGTTTTTTGACACATGTAGATTGCCTCGTGTCATGAAAATTATCCACTTTGCTCCTATGAAATAATTTCAGATTTTTGAAAATAAAATTAAGTGCCGCCCTAAAATATAGCTGTCTAACATCCATTACATGAGTAATAGAATAGGTAAAAGTAGAAGAAAAGTATTTTGTTTTTTTTAGAATAACTTTTAAAAACAATCGTTGAATATTCTGTAAGGATTCAATAATCGTGATACCAGCCCCACCCCACCCAAGAATACCATATTGCATTATTGACTGAGCAATAGCTTTATACACTTTAATGAGCAAACTTCTACAAATTACATTCCTAAGTCTGTAATATATGTAAATAATATTTCGTAATTTTACCAGGGTATTAGCGGCATGGGCATCTCACCTTAAATATTTATCAATTGTTATTCCTAGATATTTTACACTTTCAACAGTTCTAAGGGGATGGCAATTACACACACTCCAGTGATTGCTTTTTTCCGGAGAACTCAGTTTATGCAATTTAATAGAGAAAAGTGTAGCGTCAGGTTGCGTTTTATTGTTTACTGTGAACGGGACATAGACTGTTTTACTGGAGTGAAGGGTTAGAAGATTGTTATTGAGCCATGATTGAATTGTCCCCATAGTACTATTAGCACTTGAAAATACCTTTTTCCAGCTAGCTCCGCGGAATATTACTACGGTATCATCTGCATAAGTGATCATTTTACCGTCAAATTTAAAATTACAAAGTAAATTTATGTAGATAATAAATAATAAAGGCCCCAAAACTGTACCCTGTGGAACTCCGAAACTAACAGTGGACGAATCGCTCAAAATATTTCCTATTTTAACTGCCTGCGTGCGATTACACAAGTATGACGTCAAGAAATCGAGGGGAACCCCACGCACCCCAACTGAACATAGTTTACAAAGTAATTTATCATGGTCTACCGTGTCGAATGCTTTGGCCAAATCTAAAAATACAGCCACGGTATTTTGGTTTTTGTCTAGATTATTATAAATATGACTAGTTAATTCATGTATTGCGTTATCAGTCCCGAGTTTAGGTCAAAAATGAAACTGGTTTGGTGATAAAATATAATTTTTATTTATAAAGCTTAGTAACCTGTCTTTAACACACTTTTCTAAAATTTGACCGTTGACCGATCAACTTAAAACTTTGCATGGTAATTAGGACCAACATTATCTATATTTTTGACAATTTTCAGACTAATCTGTGTTTAAATCCAAAAGATATTGACAGTTTACGGACATTTTGCGTGTTGGCTGTCACATTTCTCGAATTTCATATTTCACGGCAAGTTCGAATCTTCAGTTCCAAGGTAGTTAGAACATAGATATGACCGTTCAACAGATCGATTTAATATTGTGTACAGACATTTATATCATGAGTGGTCCCAGGTATATTTTTTGAACGAGATCCTGTGATTTTTGAAAATTAACACGGAACCGTTTTATCGATCAACTTAAAACTTTGCATGGTTATTGGGAAATATTTTAGGAATTTTTTGAGATATTCATACAAGTCTGGGAAGAAATTCTAGAATTATTGGCTTTTAAGTTTTAAGTACATTTTCGATAGACAGAATTTCGGTTCGAGGTGTTGCGCGTATCCGTGCTCGCTCATCAACGCATTACTCAGAGCGTTTTCTTAGTACATGTAATGATTGTGAGCATTCCACTGTAGGAGGATTAACATACTATAATAATAATTTAATTTCTAGTAGTTTTTTTACCTGGATATAACACTTTTAGTGCCAAACTTATTGACGTACGCCACAAGAATAGCAATCACCATTCCTATTCCAATGAGAACTGACAACAACATCTTTCCAGTCCTCGGATATCTGAAATAAAATAGATCATATCGTGATTTAGAATCCGTCTTAAGAGCAGAAATCACAGTGCATTACCACTGTATAGTGCAATAACCATATATACTTAATCCACCTTGGTGCAATAACACACTAACTAAAGTAAACTTACTTCCAGAGAGGGTAAAGTAAAAGTGGTGACAAACAGTATAGTTGTGTGTCCACTGACAAGTACCAGGAATGTATCAAGCACTGTAAAGAAACACAAGATATTACCAAATGTGCATACCAAAGTTAAAGGAGGGCAACGGTCAGAAATTAAAATTTTACCATAATTACACATCAAACTATTAATATCTGTAAGACATATGAGAAGGTACCAATCCGGTTGTGACAGTGAGAGCAGCAAATCGAAAAACGTGATTTTAATCGAAAGTATGCAAAGAATTTTAGTCCCATAAGGAATAAGCTGGACGCAAAATGTCTATTGGGAACGTAGGAGAACCAAATAGATAGAAATAAAAGAAGCTCTGCTCCATATAAATAGGAGTGTTTTCTTCATTTTATTTCTTTTAAAATTTTCTGTGAATTGAACCGTTTAGCTGCAAGTAAATATAAAAACAAATCGCTACTGTTTTATACACCAAGAAGGTCCCATATTTTTTGTACAGAAGGTACATTCCTGCACGTCTCACTCCCACTCTCTGTAACTGGATCCAAATTGTTTACACTAAGCGCTTGCTGACACTTGAAATAGTAATAAAATAGCCATAAACTAAACAATTTCATGCATCATCATAACACAACACATTAAATATCTATTACAGTCTGCTCAAAGAATGTTGATACCATAAGACAAATCTCATGTGAACTAATATGCAATACAGTCAATAATTATTATTAATTATTACAATACCGTTGGCACATTTGCACTTATCAATTATCTATAAACATGACAAGATGAAATGATGGTAATTTTTCATATTCTGACTGTTGTCGCCCTTTGAATTGTTCCGGATTAACAAACTTTTAAATTCAACCGTTTCGTTTCAATAATTTTTAAGTATATCTGATTGGTAAAATATTTAGTATTGATACAAATTTGTAAAAAAAAACTCCAAGGTCAAATTCACTACTCAGCATTTCTGAAAATTTCTCACATTTCATTTTCATATCTTTTCTACAATGTGTGAAAGTTTCAGCTCTTTATCTTTTATAGTTCTGTCTGTCGGAGTGACTTCTCAAACAGGGGGATTTTTTATTGCGCCACCCGGTAAAATTAAAATCTGTACAATGATATTACAAAAATCAAACAATAAACCTCGATATATTAGTGACATACAAGATATTTGTGTCATACTTTTGCCGCGGTAAAACATAGAGTGAACTTGAAGAATACATATTTGTTTTCGAGTTGTCAATCAAGATTGAATATGACAATTGATAATCATAACAAAAAAGGGGCATTCGTCAAGTCATGGGGGGTTGTCAAACTAACATAACATACCACTGAATGATGTTCGACATTGTAATTGTTGATATAGAGCAGCGGCTTCCACCCCCATGTTCTGCAAATGTCCCTCCTTCGTTCAGTTTCTCTGTTCCAGAAGGGTCCGTCACCCATGTAGAGGGTCAAAGTGGCAGTGAGCAGCACCATGGCGGTTAGTAATGGAGTCAGCCTGGAAGAAAATGTACAGTTTGGTATTGTATAGTGTATTATTTTCTTACTTAGAAAAAGCTAAGTGTAACGTTTTGATAAGCAAGCCAATATGCAATTTCATGAGTGTTAAAATTGCTGCTCTACAATATAAAGACCCCTGCATATCACGTGACCTTTTCAACCAAAATGCTACAAGGAAAACGCTCTGTGTAACGCGTTGATAAGCGAGCACGGAGACGTGCAACACCTCGAACCATAATTCCTTAAAAGCCGGCAATAATATACCTAAAACAACTAAAATTTAGAAGCACGATCCACTAAATTATATAAAAAATAGCTGAATTTGCTTATCATTGCTAGTTAGTAACAATACACTCATGTGTATTTATTTCAGTATTTAGGTAGGTATTATGAAATTATTATAAATAAAAAATACAGAGATTCAAACCACAAAATAGGCCATTATCTAAGTGCTAATATGAGCAAACATAATTTAAGAAACATTATCCAAACAGTTACTTGCCGTTCCTTATAAAAGAGCGTATTTCTTCTAACACATTGCTTACCTAACACAAACCTAACACATTGTATCTGATACAAATAAAATAAATATTTCATAAACATAATTTCAATTATCAACCAACCAACCTATTTCTACAATCAAGCAGACATTTCATCGGTCTACAAATAATTTGCTCAGCCTTTGAGAAGATTGGAAGTAAGACTGCATGTTAAAACTCTCGTAAACAATAAATACCTATACCTATTAACTACATCTTCAAAAAAATAAAACTAGGAAAACGCTCTGTGAAACGCGTTGATGAGCGAGCACGGATACACGCAACACCTCGAACCGAAATTATGTCTATCGAATGTCATTAAAAGCCAACAATTCTTTAGTTTCGTCACAGACTTGTATAAAAATCACCAAAATCTCCAAAAATATTGGTGCCAATCCTTGCTAAGTTTTAAGTTGATCGATTAAACCTTTATGATTGAACGGTTCCTTGTTAATTTTCGAAAATCACAGGATCTCGTTCAAAAAATATACCTGGGACCACCCATATGATATGATATGTAGTGTGTGTACACAATATCAGATCAATCTGTTGAACGGTCATTATTAGTTTCATATCGTTTAAAACTTTCTGCTCTAACTACCTTGCCTTGAACTGTAGATTCGAAGTCGCCGTGAATTTGACAGCCAACACGCAAAATGTCCCTAAAATGACAAAAACTTTTGAAAATAACGACAGATTAGAGTGAAAATTGGCAAAAATACCATAATTGTTGGTACCAATGACCATGCGAAGTTTTTATTTGGTCGGTCAATCGGTTCCAGTTTAAATTTCAAAAATCACAGGAAAAATGGTTTCAAATTTGAACCAATTGGAGGATTTGGCTGAAATTTTTTTTGATTGGGTACAATGTTGGTTGCAATGACTTTGCTAAATTTCAAATTGATCGAACCAACCAATCGAAAGATAATTTTTATAAAATTTGAACCAATCGCAGGATCTCGTTCAGAAAAGATCCCAGGGATCGCATAGATTACGTTAGTATGTGTACAAAATTTCAGATCGATTGGTTGTGCGGTTTGACCTGGGCAGTGCAGGCAAAAAAAAAAAAAAAAAAAAAAAAATCACACAGAGAAAGTGCCATAAGAGTACCGTGGTGACGCTCGCTACGCTCGCTCAATAAACCCTAAGTATAACCTCGCATGTATTGCTTTAACTATTATCTAACCCCAAAGAAATAATTGTTACGTATTCAAACAATAATAGATAGATAGCCTGTATGCTTCCGAGCTTGCTTTGAATGTAGCGCCGCATCGAGCGGCCGCAACGGACTCCTCGAACCTACAATGCTATTTATATGGAAAACACGATTTTTTTTATTTGTGAACGGATCTTTCTCAAAAACTATCCAGGTCTAAGTTAGTATGAGATGAATGGTGTGTGCAAAATTTCAGATCGATACGTTGACCGGTGCGGCCTGGGTTGAACCAGCAAAAAAAAACACACACACAGAGAAAGTGCCGCAAGAGTCAAGTGGAGACGCGCGCTCCGCTCGCTTAACAAATGTTCACTTCGAAAGGTTCAGTTTAGTCCTTCTTCAATCTTCATCCTCAATTCATCCAGATTAGATTGTTGGAACTAATCTACGCAGAAAAGAACTGCAAAAATAGCAGTGATGATTTTACTTCCTTGCTTGCACCTAAATATTCTCAAATTAAGACCTGAAGTTGATGGAAATCCTACGAGCAGCCAAAAACATCAAACTTTAATATAATTGAAGAGCTCATATGCATTACGAACCTGACACAATGTTGTCATCACCGCGTAGAGAACAGCTATCTTCACACTATTAAATTTAAGGTGAGATCAGCTGGGCTTGAGACGTGAAACAGGCTCCAATGCTAAATATGGCCAGGTCTATTGAGTGGATTGGCTGCGGCTACCAGCCGTTCGCAGCGCTCTCTATGCGCCATGCTTGGTGTTAGAAAATCGAACTGATCTGAATTTTAGCGGGTTAATTCAAAATCAAATGTATAAATTAGAACTTAAACAACTTGGATAACGATCAGATGAAATTAAAAGGGTTGATATCAGTGTAAAAATGTGTTTAGTTTATTGATTGTAATAATTAACATGTAATACAAGCATTTTCACTTACTTATTATTCACCAAACAGCAAATAACCTAAAAGACGGCATTTGACAGCTCGCGCCATTGACTATCACTCAAGAAATAAAATGATTGCCTAGATTAGTTCCGGGATCGCCACCAGCGAACTTAGCGCTGCGATCGGCTAGGGTGCAGACTGACCAAGGGTCGATTTTATAGCATTTTTTTCTGCGTATTCCACCCGTAGTCCGTATTCACGGGAGCCAATGGTAGATCATTGAAGTGTTCACACCGTATGCTTAATAGTGTGAAGATAGCTGTTCTCTACGCGGTGTTGTCATTAAGACATGCGCTCTTTCTTCATCTTTCCAACGAAATATTGAGATATTATTATATCCACTGTTATGAATGTAATAATTAAAAAACAGCACTGGGTTTTGACAGTTTTCACAAGCGTACGTATACAAGATTTTTTTTTAAATTATTATTAAATCACTTCAAAATTGACCAAAACAGAAACTAGTGGCGCCCTCAAAGCGAACTAAAAGGGGGCGTGGCACTATGTGTGACCATTCTAAGTGCGCATGCGGACATGGTGCTTTTATGTCAATCTTAACGAGTTCAGTAAAAGTTAAAATTACATCGCGAAATAACAGTTATTGATGCTTACCTCAGTGTCAACAATCAAATACAATCAGCACATTTCAATTCAACACAATATTCATTCAAATTCTTGTGAAAACTAGAAATCTATTCACCAAAATCGCTATTTGACAGATTGCAATTGTTTTTATCACGGCCTTCTGATTTCTGAACCATTAGGCGTCTAACACATTTTTGTTGACGCCTCGTACAAAACAATTGCAATCCACCGCGTAGAGAACAGCTATCTTCACACTATTAAGCTTACGGTGTGAACACTTCAATGATCTACCATTGGCTCCCGTGAATACGGACTACGGGTGGAATACGCAGAAAAAAATGCTATAAAATCGACCCTTGGTCAGTCTGCACCCTAGCCGATCGCAGCGCTAAGTTCGCTGGTGGCGATCCCGGAACTAATCTAGGCAATCATTTTATTTCTTGAGTGATAGTCAATGGCGCGAGCTGTCAAATGCCATCTTTTAGGTTATTTGCTGTTTGGTGAATAATAAGTAAGTGAAAATGCTTGTATTACATGTTAATTATTACAATCAATAAACTAAACACATTTTTACACTGATATCAACCCTTTTAATTTCATCTGATCGTTATCCAAGTTGTTTAAGTTCTAATTTATACATTTGATTTTGAATTAACCCGCTAAAATTCAGATCAGTTCGATTTTCTAACACCAAGCATGGTGCTTAGAGAGCGCTGCGAACGGCTGGTAGCCGCAGCCAATCCACTCTATAGACCTGGCCATATTTAGCATTGGAGCCTGTTTCACGTCTCAAGCCCAGCTGATCTCACCTTAAATTTAATAGTGTGAAGATAGCTGTTCTCTACGCGGTGTGCAATCTGTCAAATGCTGCTTTTGGTGAATAGACATCTATAATTCTCGCAAGAATTTGAATGAATTTGTGCTGAAATGAAATAGCCGATTTTGTTTGAATGTTGACTCTGAAGTAAGCATCAATTTCTGTTTTTTTGCGATGTAGTTATAACTTTTACATGCTTTTACTGAACCATTGACATGAATGTGCAATAGTGCAAAAAGTTTTAGTTCCGAATAGGTTAGTTCATGGTCAAATGTCACACACAACTGCTAAGAAAATAGCGGATTGGGCATGCGCGTTTAGTTTCTGTTTTGGTCTATTAAATCTAGTGGAGCGGTCGCTCCACCCAGCCAAGTCGTACTATACACTCACACTCACTCAACATACCGTAAATGCCTAATAAACTGAGGAGCAGACCAAACACTTTTACTGTAAGCAACAACATGGCATTTTCGGCCTACTGGATCTCAAAATTGGGAAATCTCACATTGTTGCGAAATAACTTAATTTCGAGCTATGGCCCACCTGACAACATATACCAAATTTGGGAACAATACGTTATGCCGTTTGGGTGCTAGAGGGCCGTGAAAACAGTGAAATTACACCCCTTTTAAAAGCTATCTGATGATGATGATTCAGATATCAGGAAACGTTGCTATCACCGCCACAGCCTAAACGGCTGAACCGATCAACCTGAAATTTTTACCACATATGCACTTTTGGCGTCTGATGATACCTTGCCTCTTGTGATTTTTTGTGCCGCCATTTTTAAACCGGAAGTGACGTTATATCTCAAAAACGTCTGGACCGATTAGAACGAAATTAGCGCCATTCGATTAAGACGGTCATCTATATGAAGTATCAATAAAAAAATTATTATTTTCTTATTTTCTGAACCGGAAGTGACGTCATAAATACGCAATATTTAACTTATTTCAACAAATTATACTTAAAATACATACATAAGTAACTTACATTGTAACATAGACAATACAAATTATAAATTCAAGGAGGCAGTGTTCTCGGCCGCCATTCCTGAAACCGCAAGTGACGTAATATATCTAAAACGCCTGTACCGTTTGCAACTGAACTAGCTCCTGCGTATTCATTCTGCAACTTTTTTTGAAACTCAATTGTGAAAAATGAATAAACAAATTAACGGTACCGGAAATGGCGGCAGGAACCACTAAATGAAACCGGTAGTGACGTCATATATTACATACGGCAAGACCGATTTTACGGAAATATAGGGATTATGAATTCAGATGGTCGTTCATAAAGTATCAACTAGATTGTTTTCCTATTACCTATATCGGAAATGACGTCATAAATATGCTAAATGACGTCATAAATATGATAATTGACACAAAATTCACCACTTTATACTTTTAAATAGATATTTAGTAAACCTACTTTGTAAATAATTATAAATTCAAGGTTGCAGTGTTCTCGGCCGCCATTTTTAAAACCGGAAGTGACGTCATATATTGAAAACAGCTGTACCGATTGCAACCAAATTTTGGAAATGTGTAGGACTAATAATTATGAATTGAAGACGACATTATTTTCGGCCGCCATTGTTAAAACCGGAAGTGACGTCATATATCGAAAACGGCTGTACCGATTGCAACCAAATTTTGGAAATATGGAGGACTAATAATTATGAATGAAATACGACATTATTTTCGGCCGCCATTGTTAAAACCGGAAGTGACGTCATATATCGAAAACGGCTGTACCGATTGCAACCAAATTTTGGAAATATGTAGGAATTATAATTATGGATTAAAGGCGACATTATTTTTGGCCGCCATTGTTAAAACCGGAAGTAACGTCATGTATCAAAAACGGCTGTACCGATAGCAACCAAATTTTGGAAATGTGTAGGACTTATAATTATGAATTAAAGACGACATTATTTTCGGCCGCCATTGTTAAAACCGGAAGTGACGTCATATGTCGAAATCGTCTGTACCGATTGCAACCAAATTTTGGAAATATGGAGGACTAAAAATTATGAATTAAAGACGACATTATTTTCGGCCGTCATTGTTAAAACCGGAAGGGACGTCATATATCGAAAACGTCTGTACCGATTGCAACCAAATTTTGGAAATATGTAGGACTTATAATTATGGATAAAAAGACGACATTATTTTCGGCCGCCATTGGTTAAACCGGAAGTGACGTCATATATCGAAATCGTCTGTACCGATTGCAACCAAATTGTGCAATTATGTAGGACTTATAATTATGAATTCAAGACGACATTATTTTCGGCCGCTATTTCAAAACCGGAAGTGACGTCATATATCGAAAACGGCTGGATCGATTATAACGAAACTTAAGCTATTCTTCTTGGATAATCATTTTCATCTTATACCAAACGCAACTTTTCTTAGTAAGCAAATCGGTTGAGGCGTATTTTTTTAAAGAAATTAGTCCCTGCTCGGACATGTGCTACAAGCTGTATGAATAAACTAACAAAAGAAGTGATATCCCAGAAAAAAACACTCCGTGTAAAAAAGGCAGCCAAGTCTCTTTACTTAAAAAAAAATTCAACACCGAAAAGGAGTGATATCAAAAAAGGAGCCAAGTCAATGACATTTCCAAATATTTAATCGTATTTTTGAAATAAAAGAATAAACACCGAGAAATACTTTACAAAAGGACTTGGCGCATCGTTTTTTAAATTCATTTTTTGATTCATAAGCATATGCCATTGATATACAACCGTAATTTAGAATTTTTAGAATAATAGGGAAACATCTTTCAATTACATATTATACATATACCTACTGTAAAATATTATCTATTAGAATATGTACGTACGCGATAAAACTTGTTGCCTATGTTTTCTATAAATACACAATAGTTAGTTATCTTCGTAATATTGTTTCGTGGTCAACATAATTAAGTCTCATGCGTTAAACCTTCTCATCATGAAATACATTTCTATTAATCCACATTTTATAACAAAACATTTCACAAAGTACATAGTCACATTGAATTTCTATTAAAAATTTTAACTTTATACACTTGACACTTCAAAAATATATAATAGTGTTCCAAAGACAGTTCGTAATTATTTGACAACGTTTCATGATTTCCTTCAGTCAAGATCAAAGTATGAAAAGATACCCTTCTAATATCACCATATTAACAGTGCTATAAGAATATGTATGAGCCCACTTCCAATTGTTATTTAATTCTTCCACCCTTATATTACTTATCTATTACAGCATGAAATCTTTCTACTATCGCCATTGACAAAACTATAAAATAGCCATTACTAAAAGTAGCTTGATTCATAGTTTCTGGCTCTAATAGAAAGAGGAAAATGTACCTACTTTAAATTTCTTTCCACTTTTAGTATTGAATGAGGTCTTTAAAAAAACGATGCGCCAAGTCCTTTTGTAAAGTATTTCTCGGTGTTTATTCTTTTATTTCAAAAATACGATTAAATATTTGGAAATGTCATTGACTTGGCTCCTTTTTTGATATCACTCCTTTTCGGTGTTGAATTTTTTTTTAAGTAAAGAGACTTGGCTGCCTTTTTTACACGGAGTGTTTTTTTCTGGGATAATATTGACTGAAAATATTGATAAGCTTCAGCAGTTGGCTATGGCTTCAGGATGCAGTGAATTTCCTTCATTATTTACCTTGGATTACTCAACATGAACGATGTAAGGAATGTATTGTATACTCATAGATAACTATTTTTTTTTTATCGGATGTAGAAAATTAAAGTCACGTGATATGCTTTGGTCTTAAGATAGCTTGTAAAAGCTATAGGCAGCGTGTTTAGACAACAGATGGCACTGCAAAAGTACAGACAGATCCACCTAATCTGTGGGAAGGAAGCTTACCTTTTGGCAAGGCGTCCAAGTCGCTGCAGTTATATGTTATGTTGCTGCACATATTACGCATTATCAATTCTTAAAATTTACACAAGTTTATCTAATGTTTATTCGCCTACAAAATATTAACAACAAAGTGTTCACAATTTCACTGAATCTGATCACAATATTAATTTGCGCGACTAAGTTCTGATTCCGAAATATTTTGAGTACATTTGTTGACATCTGATCGGTTGCTAGGTCACGGCCAATGAGAAATGAAACAGTTGACGATCATTCCCACAAATGTTGCTAATTTCTCTCACTCGTGGCGAACACTCGGTGCCTATAGGAAGACAAGATGAGCCCACGTACAGTGTAATTTGTTATTTGAATTTTTTTGCATAAATTTGAAAGACATTTGAAAAGAAGTTACTCAAAATATCAATAACATTTGAGAAATATATAATCCAATGTCTTTGCATTTGAGGTTCTCGACAGAATTGTCTAAAAAGTTTCAAACACTCCTAAAGTACTGGTTACAAGCACCATTAAATATTTGAAGTTGATCGGTCGAACGGTTTCATTTTTCAATTTTCATCTCACAGGATCCTGTCCAAAAATTACATGACCGCTCATATGACAATTAGTGTGAGTCTTAAAGGGCCTGGGCAATGCAGGAAAATAAACGGCGAAAATACACAGACAAAATACAGCAATTACATGAGACATCTAGGCTTTTGCCCATACAGTGATGAAGCATTTTAGTAATAGATCGAAGAATGGATAATTGCAGTTTATAATGTACCTTAAGTATCTGTGTAGATAAAACCTTGGCAAGTAGAAAGGTTTTCCAGAGTTCCTGTCTGTCAGGAACGAATAGCAGAGCAGAAGACCAGAGAGTAAAAGAAACGAGTCTACACTGACGCTGCCGTTTGTAATCACTATGTATTTAAGCTTAAATGATTCCTAGGAAAAACAAAGAAAATATATACTATACTTTTTTTATACCGGGTGGCACAAAAAAATCACACTGTTTGGGAGGTCGAAACCGTTGTATAGTTATATCGAAACTACTGAAAGTATAGGGTTCTGAAATATTTTGTACCCATGAACGTTTTTGTACGTTTTTGTACTACGAACTGTCATACCACCGGTGACGATACTGTCACCCTCTCTCTTTGCACTATATATTATTGCATACTCGTGGATATTTTTCACATCGCACATCCCTTCATATCATCATTACTCCATGGAAGTTTTCCACAAAAACCTACATTCTCATCATTCGAGCTGAAAAACTTGTTCAGTCGAGTAAAAGAGGGTTGCGCACGCAAGTGCAAAGAGACAGGGTGACAGTATCGTCACCGGTGGTATGACAGTTCGTAGTGAGCATTCTCTACCTTCATTCCATTCTCCTCGGAGATCTCTAACCTTCATCAGTGCGTTGTGTCTAATGTCCGTCCGACCGGGTATCTCAGTTGGTAGAGCTCTCGCCCGGCAAGTGAGAGGTCCCGGGTTCGAGCCCCGGTTAGGTTGGATATTTTTCACATGGCACATCCCTTCATATCAAATAATATTATCTTAATTAAAAGATAACTATGTTTTTCGTTGATATTAAGGAAATCGTTCCGTGAATTGGACATTAATATTTTTACATTTCTCCAATTTCAAATATGATTCTCTAGTCAAAAGTTGATATACAAATTATTTGCAATTTCAACCAAAATATTAAGTCAGCTAAATTTGTTTATTAAATCGTAAATCGGTCTTTTACGGATTTTGCAAACTGTTGGCAATGCGCCCCCCTGCCTTCAATAAATGTCCAGGTCGCCGTTCCGGTCCGCCTGGCTCTACTACATCCTTGCTGGTTGGAAAAACAAAATAGAGAAAGAGGCTTACTAAAAAAGTATCCTTTAAGTTTATGCCGGCGGTTATTGACGGGCATGTCATTCGATGTCCAAGCACGACAACCAGAATGCTGATAGTGCGGACGCCGTTGAGGACCGGCATTGAATCTTCACCCCCAGAAGACGTACTCAGCAGTTTCTTGCCGTTAGTGTACAAGGAGAATGCGACCAAGAGGCTGCGACGCTTGGCTACGACAATGAAACATGATTAAGCATAGAAGTTATTTGATAGAACGTCAGCACGATACAGGGATGCACTATGCAGAGTGGGGCCAGGGCGGACCAGGGCGGCGCCCGGAGCTTTTTTTCAAGGGAGGGCGGCGCCCTGGCTTCTTTTTGGGGTACGGTCAGGGCGCGCCTTGCCATCCATTAATTTCATCCACGGTTTACGATTTTGCATTTAACTTTTGTATAATCTTGGTCAAAATACGTTAAATCATCACTTAAATAGGTAGTTATCTCACAAATTCCCGCCAGGACAAATTGGGGGGGGGGGGGGGGGGGATCTTGCCCTTCAAAAACCCTCCCGCGGGTCGTTATTATTACGGATTAGGTTCGTTTTCGGCGCCCTGGCACTTATATTTCCAGGACTGCACCCCTGAGCATGAAGTAGTATTGCTTACCTGGACCTCTGCAGATGAGGTCGAAACAAGTGCTCAGCAGGATAAGAACAGCGAGGAATGAAAACAGGAATCTGAAACAGAGAATTGTGTTCTCTTTAACTCATGATGGGGGGAGGGGGGGGGGGGGGGGGTGAAGGTTATGGTGCGTACATTGCGAACCAGTCTAGAACAGAGACGTCGTGTTTCTGCGCTTGCGTGTTGCAGTTGATGGCGTCGACGCGTACGGACAACGGCGTCAAGGCGTCGCGGAGGCTCGCTTGGACGTCGTCAGCCCGGCACGACGACGGAACACATACTGACCACCGCACAGTTGGTAACAAGTCACTCAATTTGAAATCACCATTAATCTGGTGGAAGAATGAATCATTATTGTTACAAAATAAACTTAAGTGCGCACTACAGTTTGTATTCATGATACAATATTTCGCTCAGTGTTCACTGAGCAATCTTTTAAGTATTAAAATAAAAGAAAGTAAACTCAGTGAACATTCAAAGAAATAATGCACCATTTTCGTAAAGAATTTCTTAATATTCATCCAATTAGACAAAGTGAGAATGTATTAGAATGCTACATTATTGTTCTGAGTAGACACTGTTTTTATGGTTTTTAATTATCAACAAATTAAATTGAAATGTTATTGTCACGGATTGCCCAGTAAATTTATTGTTTTAATTACTTTGTGAATTTGAATATAAGTATTATTCAACCAAATCAAAGAAGGAGGAGGAGGAGGAGGAGGAGGAGGAGGAGGTAGAGCAGGAGGGAGAGCAGGAGGTATCAATGAGAAATAGCGAGCTTCACTATACATCTCTTATGACACTTTCTGTGTTACTTTGCTTTTTGTTTGTGTTTCTGTAGGCAATATCCAGGTCACATCCAGGTCAACCAAACAGTATATGATTATGAAATTTCCGAGCAAACTGACAATAACAAAAACTGCCTCCCCCCTCCCCCCTCCCGCCGCCAGACCACCGTTATCAGCATTCAGGAGCAAAGATATATATATTAATATATTTTACTTTTTTTATTGTAGCATTAGGATTGAAGCCTTCTTCAAAATCGATTAAAGCCCCGCTTGCTGTGGAGCTGATCTGGACACCTGGAAGCTGAATCTGGACCACACAGTGTTGCCCGCTGAACGTGCCGAAGTCTGATTTCACGTCCTCAACTCCCAGGCACTGATCGTAGTTGCCAAACTGCACGAGATTTCCATTCAGCATTCCATCCGGGATCTAAGAGCTCGAGTCCAACACTGCAACAGCGCATTAGAGTGAGAGGCCAGCCCTGCAACAGCGCATTAGAGTGAGAGGCCAGCACTGCAACAGCGCATTAGAGTAAGAGGCCAGCACTGCAACAGCGCATTAGAGTGAGAGGCCAGCCCTGCAACAGCGCATTAGAGTGAGAGGCCAGCACTGCAACAGCGCATTAGAGTGAGAGGCCAGCCCTGCAACAGCGTATTAGAGTGAGAGGCCAGCACTGCAACAGCGCATTAGAGTAAGAGGCCAGCACTGCAACAGCGCATTAGAGTGAGAGGCCAGCCCTGCAACAGCGCATTAGAGTGAGAGGCCAGCACTGCAACAGCGCATTAGAGTGAGAGGCCAGCACTGCAACAGCGCATAAGAGTGAGAGGCCAGCCCTGCAACAGTGCATTAGAGTGAGAGGCCAGCACTGCAACAGCGCATTAGAGTGAGAGGCCAGCACTGCAACAGCGCATTAGAGTGAGAGGCCAGCACTGCAACGGCGCATTAGAGTGAGAGGCCAGCACTGCAACAGCGCATTAGAGTGAGAGGCCAGCACTGCAACAGCGTATTAGAGTGAGAGGCCAGCACTGCAACAGCGCATTAGAGTGAGAGGCCAGCACTGCAACAGCGTATTAGAGTGAGAGGCCAGCACTGCAACAGCGCATTAGAGTGAGAGGCCAGCACTGCAACAGCGCATAAGAGTGAGAGGCCAGCACTGCAACAGCGCATTAGAGTGAGAGGCCAGCACTGCAACAGCGCATTAGAGTGAGAGGCCAGCACTGCAACGGCGCATTAGAGTGAGAGGCCAGCACTGCAACAGCGCATTAGAGTGAGAGGCCAGCACTGCAACAGCGCATTAGAGTAAGAGGCCAGCACTGCAACAGCGCATTAGAGTGAGAGGCCAGCACTGCAACAGCGCATTAGAGTGAGAGGCCAGCACTGCAACAGCACATTAGAGTGAGAGGCCAGCACTGCAACAGTGCATTAGAGTGAGAGGCCAGTACTGCAACGGCGCATTAGAGTGAGAGGCCAGCACTGCAACAGCGCATTAGAGTGAGAGGCCAACACTGCAACAGCGCATTAGAGTGAGAGGCCAACACTGCAACAGCGCATTAGAGTGAGAGGCCAGCACTGCAACAGCGCATTAGAGTGAGAGGCCAACACTGCAACAGCGCATTAGAGTGAGAGGCCAGTTCTGCAACAGCGCATTAGAGTGAGAGGCCAACACTGCAACAGCGCATTAGAGTGAGAGGCCAGCACTGCAACAGCGCATTAGAGTGAGGGGCCAGCACTGCAACAGCGC
Source organism: Leuctra nigra (assembly GCA_934045905.1). Classification (NCBI taxonomy): domain Eukaryota; kingdom Metazoa; phylum Arthropoda; class Insecta; order Plecoptera; family Leuctridae; genus Leuctra; species Leuctra nigra. The sequence goes on along the minus strand of OW203765.1, from coordinate 25,299,846 downwards.
ATAGAGTGAGAGGCCAGCCCTGCAACAGTGCATTAGAGTAAGAGGCCAGCACTGCAACAGCGCATTAGAGTGAGAGGCCAGCACTGCAACAGCGCATAGAGTGAGAGGCCAGCCCTGCAACAGCGCATTAGAGTGAGAGGCCAGCACTGCAACAGCGCATTAGAGTGAGAGGCCAGCACTGCAACAGCGCATTAGAGTGAGAGGCCAGCCCTGCAACAGTGCATTAGAGTGAGAGGCCAGCACTGCAACAGCGCATTAAAGTGAGAGGCCAGCACTGCAACAGCGCATTAGAGTGAGAGGCCAACACTGCAACTGCGCATTAGAGTGAGAGGCCAGCACTGCAACAGCGCATTAGAGTGAGAGGCCAGCACTGCAACAGCGCATTAGAGTGAGAGGCCAGCACTGCAACAGCGCATTAGAGTGAGGGGCCAGCACTGCAACAGCGCATTAGAGTGAGAGGCCAGCACTGCAACAGCGCATTAGAGTGAGAGGCCAGCACTGCAACAGCGCATTAGAGTGAGAGGCCAGCACTGCAACAGCGCATTAGAGTGAGAGGCCAGCACTGCAACAGCGCATTAGAGTGAGAGGCCAGTACTGCAACAGCGCATTAGAGTGAGAGGCCAGCACTACAACAGCGCATTAGAGTGAGAGGCCAGTACTGCAACGGCGCATTAGAGTGAGAGGCCAACACTGCAACAGCGCATTAGAGTGAGAGGCCAGCACTGCAACAGCGCATTAGAGTGAGAGGCCAGTACTGCAACGGCGCATTAGAGTGAGAGGCCAGCACTGCAACAGCGCATTAGAGTGAGAGGCCAGTACTGCAACGGCGCATTAGAGTGAGAGGCCAGCACTGCAACAGCGCATTAGAGTGAGAGGCCAGCACTGCAACAGCGCATTAGAGTGAGAGGCCAGCACTGCAACGGCGCATTAGAGTGAGAGGCCAGCACTGCAACAGCGCATTAGAGTGAGAGGCCAGTACTGCAACGGCGCATTAGAGTGAGAGGCCAGCACTGCAACAGTGCATTAGAGTGAGAGGCCAGCACTGCAACGGCGCATTAGAGTGAGAGGCCAGCACTGCAACAGCGCATAAGAGTGAGAGGCCAGTACTGCAACGGCGCATTAGAGTGAGAGGCCAGCACTTCAACAGCGCATTAGAGTGAGAGGCCAGCACTGCAACAGCGCATTAGAGTGAGAGGCCAGCACTGCAACGGCGCATTAGAGTGAGAGGCCAGTACTGCAACGGCGCATTAGAGTGAGAGGCCAGCACTGCAACAGCGCATTAGAGTGAGAGGCCAACACTGCAACAGCGCATTAGAGTGAGAGGCCAGCACTGCAACAGTGCATTAGAGTGAGAGGCCAGCACTGCAACAGCGCATAGAGTGAGAGGCCAGCACTGCAACAGCGCATTAGAGTGAGAGGCCAGCACTGCAACAGCGCATTAGAGTGAGTGGCCAGCACTGCAACGGCGCATTAGAGTGAGAGGCCAGCACTGCAACGGCGCATTAGAGTGAGAGGCCAGCACTGCAACAGCGCATTAGAGTGAGAGGCCAGCACTGCAACAGCGCATTAGAGTGAGAGGCCAGCACTGCAACAGCGCATTAGAGTGAGAGGCTAACACTGCAACAGTGCATTAGAGTGAGAGGCCAGCACTGCAACAGCGCATTAGAGTGAGAGGCCAGCACTGCAACAGCGCATTAGAGTGAGAGGCCAGCACTGCAACAGCGCATTAGAGTGAGAGGCCAGCACTGCAACAGCGCATTAGAGTGAGAGGCCAGCACTGCAACAGCGCATTAGAGTGAGAGGCTAACACTGCAACAGTGCATTAGAGTGAGAGGCCAGCACTGCAACAGCGCATTAGAGTGAGAGGCCAGCACTGCAACAGCGCATTAGAGTGAGAGGCCAGCACTGCAACAGCGCATTAGAGTGAGAGGCCAGCACTGCAACAGCGCATTAGAGTGAGAGGCCAACACTGCAACAGCGCATTAGAGTGGGAGGCCAGCACCGCAACAGCGCATATGAGTGAGTGGTTAGCACTGCAACAGTGCATTAGAGTGAGAGGCTAACACTGCAACAGTGCATTAGAGTGAGAGGCCAGCACTGCAACAGCGCATTAGAGTGAGAGGCCAGCACTGCAACAGCGCATTAGAGTGAGAGGCCAGCACTGCAACAGCGCATTAGAGTGAGAGGCCAGCACTGCAACAGCGCATTAGAGTGAGAGGCCAGCACTGCAACAGCGCATTAGAGTGAGAGGCCAGCACTGCAACAGCGCATTAGAGTGAGAGGCCAGTACTGCAACAGTGCATTAGAGTGAGAGGCCAGCACTGCAACAGCGCATTAGAGTGAGAGGCCAGCACTGCAACAGCGCATTAGAGTGAGAGGCCAGCACTGCAACGGCGCATTAGAGTGAGAGGCCAGCACTGCAACAGTGCATTAGAGCTCGAGTCCAGCACTGCAACAGCGCATTAGAGTGAGAGGCCAGCACTGCAACAGCGCATTAGAGTGAGAGTCCAGCACTGCAACAGCGCATTATAGTGAGAGGCCAGCACTGCAACAGCGCATTAGAGCGAGTTTACCCTCATTTTTCAAGATAAATGTCCATAGGTGGTGTTTCCTGATGGCAAATTGGCTTGTTAATTAATATATGTGAGATATGTGGGGCAAATATGTTTGTCCCGACAAGGATGATATTTAAGCGAGCGGAGCGAGCGTCTCCACTTGACTCTTGCGGCACTTTCTCTGTGTGTGTGTTTGTTTTGTTTTTTTTTGCTGGTTCAACCCAGGCCGCACCGGTCAACGTATCGATCTGAAATTTTTCACACACCTTCATCTCATACTAACTTAGACCTGTATAGTTTTTGAGAAAGATCCGTTCACAAATAAAAAAAAATTGCGTTTTCCCATATAAATAGCATTGTAGGTTCGAGGAGTCCGTTGCGGCCGCCCGATGCGCTCCATTCAAAACAACTCGGAAGCAAGCAGTTGTCTATCTATTATTGTTTGAATACGTAACAATTTTATTTCTTTGCGGTTAGATAATAGTTAAAGCAATACATGCGAGGTTATACTTAGGGTTTATTCTATTATTTTTGAAGATGTAGTTAATTGGTATAGGTATTTATTGTTTATGAGAGTTTTAACATGCAGTCTTACTTCCAATCTTTTCAAAGGCTGAGCAAATTATTTGTAGACCGATGAAATGTCTGCTTGATTGTATAAATAGATTGGTTGGTTGATAATTGAAATAATGTTTATGAAATATTTATTTCATTTGTATCAGATACAATGTGTTAGGTTTGTGTTAGGTAAGCAATGTGCTAGAAGAATATAGGCTCTTTTATGCGGAACGGCAAGTAACTGTTTGGATAATGTTTCTTAAATTATGTTTGCTCATATTAGCACTTAGATAATGGCCTATTTTGTGGTTTCAATCTCTGTATTTTTTATTGAGCGAGCGAAGCGAGCGTCTCCATTTGGCTCTTTTGGCACGAACCTCTGTTTTTTTTTTGTTTGTTTTTTTTTTCTGTTACTGACGGTATACAGGTCAGAGTTTTTCTTCGATCGAGCTGAAATTTTGCACACATGTACGTAACATTTCTGATTGTTGCAGACCCTAATTTTTTTGAAATCCATTGATTGGTTCAAATTTAAAAAAAATTAACTTTCGATTGGTTGTTTTGATCAAATTGAAATTTTGACAAGTCATTACCCCCAACATTGTACCCAATCAAACAAAGTTTCAGCCAAATCCTCCCATTGGTTAAAATTTAAAACCATCTTTCCTGTGTTTTTAGAAATTTAAACTATAACCGATTGAACGATCAACTTATAACTTCGCATGATGGTTGGGTCCAACATTATCTGCATTTTTGACAATTTTCATACTAATCTGTGTTTAAATCCAAACGTTATTGACATTTTACGGACTATTAGCGTGTTGGCTGTCAAATTCACGGCGACTTCGACTCTTCAGTTCAAGGCAAGGTAGTTAGAGCAGAAACTTTCAAACGCAAATGAAACTGATAATGACCGTTCAACAGTCGATCTGATATTGTGTAGACACACTTATATCATATGAGTGGTCTCAGGTATATTTTTTGAAGGAGATCCTGTGATTTTTGAAAATTAACACGGAACAGTTCAATCATAAAGGTTCAATTGATCAACTTAAAGCTTTGCATGGTTATTTGGACCAATATTTTAGGAATGTTTTGAGATTTCTATACAAATCTGTGGCGAAATTTTAGAATTATTGGCTTTTAATGACATTTTCGATAGACAGAATTTCGGTTCGAGGTGTTGCGCGTATCCGTGCTCGCTCATCAACGCGTTACTCAGATTCATTGGTTAAAATTTAAATAAATATCTCCTGATAGGCTGAAAAATGAAAACGGTCTTCGATAATTCTGATCAAACTCATATTTTGCATGATCATTAAGACCAATATTGTCTCTTATTTTACAAAATTTCATCCCAATCAGTTAAGAACGTATGAAGTTATTTACATTTTTAATATCTGTCAGTAATGAAGTATCGAAATGAATGTTTTCCAGTGCCAATTGAAAATTGATTCTGATTTGCTTTATGAACCAGGTGCTTAGATGCTATTTTAAAGTTTCGATGAAAAGCATACACTTTTAAGTTGATATCATAATCAATTCCATATGGATGTATATGTTTTCTGTGCGTTGTGTACGCATTTCCGGTTCGAGAATTTGCACGTACCCGTGCTCGCTCATCAACGCGTTACACTGAGCGTTTTCCTAGTTTATAATAATTCCATAATACCTACGTACCTAAATACTGAAATAAATACACATGAGTGTGTATCATGTTGCAATGACTTGCAATAACTGTTGCAATAACTTGCAATGAGAAGCAAATTCAGCTATTTTTTATATAATTTAGTGGATCGTGCTTCTAGATTTCAGTTGTTTTAGGTATATTATTGCCGGTTTTTTGGAATTATGGTTCGAGGTTTTGCACGTATCCGTGCTCGCTTATCAACGCGTTACACAGAGCGTTTTCCTAGTGATATTGATTAAGCGAGCGGAGCAAGCGTCTCCACTTGACTCTTGCGGCACTTTCTCTGTGTGTGTGTTTGTTTGATTTTTTGTTTTTTTGCTGGTTCAACCCAGGCCGCACCGGTCAACGTATCGATCTGAAATTTTGCACACACCTTCATCTCATACTAACTTAGACCTGTATAGTTTTTGAGAAAGATCCGTTTATAAATAAAAGAAATCGCGTTATCCATATAAATAGCATTGTAGGCTCGAGGAGTCCGTTGCGGCCGCCCGATGCGCTCCATTCAAAACAACTCGGAAGCAAGCAGCTGTCTATCTACTAGGAAAACGCTCTGTGTAACGCGTTGATAAGCGAGCACGGATACGTGCAAAACCTCGAACCATAATTCCTTAAAAGCCGGTAATAATATACCTAAAACAACTGAAATCTAGAAGCACGATCCACTAAATTATATAAAAATAGCTGAATTTGCTTCTCATTGCAAGTTATTGCAACAGTTATTGCAAGTCATTGCAACATGATACACACTCATGTGTATTTATTTCAGTATTTAGGTACGTAGAGATGAGAGCAATCGGCGCATCGACATCATTGCCATTGATCCAGTCTCTCGTCGCGGCTACATCATGGATCCGACCATACGCTTCGAGACGCACGCCGGCCAGAGCGAAGACGTAGACACAGAGAAGAAAGACATCTACAATCCCACCATCCCGTACTTCCTGGAGAAGTACGGAGCCACGTCGTTAGAGGTGATTGGACTGCTCATCGGAGCAAGAGGAACCATCACCAGTTTTTTTAAGGATTTTTGCAAGGCATTTAAATTTAGTAAATCATTTATATCACACATTAGCATTTTATCATTGAAGGGCTCCATTTCCATTTTACGTAATCATCTTTATAATCAATATTAGTTATAATATTAGCCGTTAGTCATTTATTATTCTCAATTTCAATTTATTATTTTACTATACTGTGTCCTAGTGGCAGTCATGTCTGATGACAGTGTTTTGTTTATTAAATAAAAGTTTTCTCTTCTTATGGAATTATTATAAATAAAAAATACAGAGATTGAAACCACAAAATAGGCCATTATCTAAGTGCTAATATGAGCAAACATAATTTAAGAAACATTATCCAAACAGTTACTTGCCGTTCCGTATAAAAGAGCTTATTTCTTCTAGCACATTGCTTACCTAACACAAACCTAACACATTGTATCTGATACAAATGAAATAAATATTTCATAAACATAATTTCAATTATCAACCAACCAATCTATTTCTGCAATCAAGCAGACATTTCATCGGTCTACAAATAATTTGCTCAGCCTTTGAAAAGATTGGAAGTAAGACTGCATGTTAAAACTCTCATAAACAATAAATAGCTATACCTATTAACTACATCTTCAAAAATAATAAAATAAACCCTAAGTATAACCTCGCATGTATTGCTTTAACTATAGCTTTAACTTTAAGCTTTAACTATTGCTTTAACTATTTAACTATTTGCTTTAACTCTAACTATTGCTTTTACGCATTTTATTAGGATAAGACAACATGTTTAGGAGAAATGATAGTCTTTGCTACGAATCAGAAGAACTTCTTATTTCATTATGGCAATAAAATTGGAAGAAATATTTAAACTTAATTTTGAACTTACTTCTCAATGCCCATGGTGCTCGAAGTAACAGACTGTCCTTGTAGAAAATACTGTGATTTCTACACAAATCATTCTCTGTGTCATCAGACAGTGGAATGTACACGTTGACAATACGTTTCAAATATTCCTTCATCTTACTTTCTATAACTTTCCTTTTCACCATGTTAAAGATATTATCGAATGGGTTTGAATTCCCCGTAACACTGACTAAAACAAAACTAAACAATATGAAACACACTGATATATTATTCTTCATCTTTACTATGGACGTAATGTCTAAGTCGTTTCGTGCCTATAAAATAACTAACTAACATAAAGTAGTGTAGAATCCAAGAATGCATTTATATAAAAGTGACATTGAAGTATAGTGATAGTGTTGTGTGTAATGAACATCAAAAGACACGCTATAATAACTTGCAGTATTCAGTGCTGCGATTTCAATATCAGTCAAGTCGTTATCGCATTGTATAATGGGTTTTCTTGGCGAGGCGACAACCAGGTCATTTTGCGCACATAAGATGTGCCTTGTCGAGTTCTAAGAGAGGTCATGGGGAGGGGTCGACCAATGGGGCCCGGTCCGGGAGTCCAGTACAGGTGGGAAGACCTGGCCAGAATGGAGACGGATCGGGGGTGGAAGGGTTCGGGAAGGTGGGACCTGATTCGGGGAGAATGTCCGTCTCGAAGTGGGTGATCCCCATTGACATACCCCATTTTAATGACTCGCATGTATATTTCGCTACGCTAGAAATAGAATTTAAGAGTTTGTCCAATGCATTTATATTTTAAGTGGTATTGAAGCAGTGATTTTCTGACTGTTATCAGTATTCTTGTCATGATTATTAGTATATCTGGATAATTACTTAAATGTGCTATCCTCAACGTCAAGTCGCAATCTATAAAAAGTTCTTCGCTGTAAGCATTGGCAATAAGATCTATATTAGAGAAAATTCCACATATTTGTTAACCCACAAGTGGTCGTGTGACACACCCCATTTTCATTTCACTCCCGTGTATAAATTTACTAGGGTTGGGCGCACCGGTTCGAAACCAGAACCGAACCGAACCAGCTTTAGATGTTCGCGAACCGAAACTTAAATAAATATCCGAACCGAACCTCCCTCGCTGCACCAAGTTGAAATTTCCCGTCAAGATTTTGTTCCAGTGTCGTGTTCTATAGATAGAAGGCTGTGTGATAAAGATTCCAAAGAAGAAGTAATGCAAATTATTATGTTTATTTTACCTTTCTTAAATTTTTCGTGGATAAATTTAAAATGAACTGCGTACAAATATGCCAAGGGTTTGATGTTATTTTTGTGTGACATGACTATTAAGTAATTAGTGATAAAACCAATGCAAGTAAAAAGGCAATGGATTCGGTTGGGTTCGGAGATTCGGTCAAATATTTAAGATCAGGTTCGATAGGTTTAGTTCGGTTAAAAAATACAAGGTTCGCTCAACCCTAAAACTTAGGACCCCCACCTTAAGGTGGCGCGATCACTCGAGGCATAGTTTCGGATTTCATAAATTTTTGTGTACTTATTGATAATCATGCCATACATAAACCTTGAAAAAATTAAACACTTCTCGTGTCTAGTTTCTGAGATAATTTGAGTTTTCTTCCCCATGTTAGCTTATGGCAGCCAAGTAAAATTGTGTCATTTTTAAGCTAAAATGAAGTTCTAATTTTTTTGTACCGTCAGATTTTAACAATAAACTTTTTTTCTGGTAGACCTACGGACATTCTATCAGGGAAAAAAATGAAAACGATACCAACGTGTGCTATTTTAAAAGCTATTCACCAAATTCGAAATGATTTTCCTATACCTTCCATGTTAAAGTTTTGTATATTCTCAAAAGACATAGAATTGAAAACTCATTATTGGGCGGGAGTTGCAAACTACAGGACATTAAATGAGTATTTTATACTTAAATATAGTTGAACTGTTGTAAAAGGTATTTTGAAATGGTTATTTCAAAAATAAATTAAAATGTGCTATATCGAGTGATCGCGCCACTTTAAGATGCCTTAGGCCCGGTTGTACGATGTCCCGATAAGTAAGATAAAGTTCACTTTAGCCTAAAGTGAACTTTAGCCTAAAGTGAACTTAAGCTGACTAGATGGCTGCGTTTCATTGGCTGTTTCCATGGTTTAATTTTATAGTTTGGAATGGGTTATTAGTTTTATTTTGTCCAGCAGATGTTTAGTGCCATTGTACTAATTTTCAGGCACTAAACATCTGTTGGACAAAAAAAAACTAATAACTTATTTCAAACTATGAAATTATTTAATATTTTCATTGAACAGTTCTGAAGACGCGTACAAAGCCCTATTTTATTAACAAGTACATTGGTAAAAGATATTGATAAAAATCGATTACAAAGCTATTTAAGGTCAAACTCACTACTCAGCCGTCTTAAAGGGCCGAGAAGAACACGAAATTTGTTTTCTTTGTGGAGGGGGGGGGGGGGGGTATGGGACATTTATTAACATAAATTAAAATCAATTACTTTCATCATGTTTTATTTTTATTTGTCAAGACGGAAATTATAAAAGAGAATGTGTCCATGATCAGTGAACATTGCGTAAATTTCAATGTTATCAATTTCAGAAACATTTTGACGTGAAAATGTTGATGTGAGGGGTGGCAAACATGTTTGAAGCACTACTAATCGTCACATACATTTTGTTAGGTATGTTTATTGTCAAATTGTCACTTAGATAAATATTAACAGGCAAGCGCGTAGGAACTTTATTTTGAGTGGGGGGTCAAAGTTTGCGGGGATCGATGGATGTCAGGAAAAGGCAGTTCGCCGCTACAAGGGGTCTGGGGGACTCGCCCCCCCCCCCCCCCCCCCCCCATTGTTTTTATAGAATGTCCAATGGCCCCGCAAGAAATTTTTTTAGTTTTTGATAAAAGAAAAGTACCTCTATTCAATTAGTTTTGCAAAATTTGAGAAAATTTGGAGAATTCAAACTCATAATGAAGCAAATCTGTGCATTTTTGCATCTCTCAATCAACATTTGTGTATATCTGAAGGTCTGGGGGGGGGGGGGGGGTCAGGATCCATACAGGGGGGTGAATCCGTTCCCCCCCTTTCCCCCCTAGAGTTACATGGTGACGCTTATTTTACTCTTCGTGTATATAATCTGATTTTAACACTTCATAACTAGCTTTTTTAAAACTGGAAACATCAATGTGTATGTTGTGGCTGTTGGTAGTGGCTCTTCCTCTCTGCTTGGACTCTTGAAGCTTTCTTGGATCTAAAACAATGCAATAATTTGGTAATTGAGCAAGTGTCTCCTATTCACTCCATTGGTATCTATTTTTTACTTTTTTGCTTTCTTCCTGTATACTGGCGATAGGTCGAACCGTTTCTCCGATTGAGAAGAAATTTGTACACAGAAACAAAATACAGAAACAGAAGCAAATACCAACTTCATGAAAATGGTTTGCATTTAAGACCAACATTTATCCAACATTTAAGAAAATGGTTTGCAGACTGAAAAAATAAATCTTTAAAAATACATTTCTGATTGTCAGGTTTAAATTTTTCAAGATCATTGAGACAAATTTTTTATTAAATTTTACAAAGATTCAGTCTAATTTTACACTTTGTTAAATTTTTAAAAACTCTTCTGAATTGGTCGAAAACCAAAATATTCCGATCAAGTTCAAATTTTGCATGATCAAGACCAGCATTATCTCACAATTTTCTAATCTTCACTGAAATTGGTCAAGTCTTTACATCACTTGACTGTTAATGAGATTTATCAAAATGTAGGTATCTAATTCAGAGTAAATCTCTTATTCAAACAAAACACTAAGTGTAAAAAATTCGCCGATACAAAATTGAAACTGGGTGATCGGTGAATTTAAAACATTATTCTAAAGAAATACTTAAAAATCGAAATGTATAGGCATATTCGGTGCATCCTAATATTCAACAATGATATAGGAAGAATCAAATTGCCATAATTATAACCACATTCTAAAAACGATGCATAAAAGTATTTTTTGATTTTTTTAAATTATGTTTGAATTACCTTGTTAACTTGGCCTAATTTCTGATATCACCTGGTATTCGGTATTTCAATGCTCGGCTAAAACCGGTTCCAGGAATACCATATTTTTGTTACCTAGTAATTTAGTCCACATCAACTATTTAAAATGTATCAGTGTATTGAAAAACTTACCCTATTAGATATATTTATAGCCATATTTGCCATCATATCATGTTCCAATAATTGAAAATACTATTTGATAATAATTTTATGACGACTTACGGGTAGAGCACGCCTGAAGAAGATATTTCTCTACAGTCATTATTGGTGCCTCAATACTCAGGTGAAGCAAAGCAGCAGCAGCAAATGATACGGCTAAATCGCCGAAACCTCTCCAAAACTGAAGTTAGAAAACATCTTATTTATCCGTTTCTCAGATGAAGTTGAAATATGTGAACATGTTATTTGGTTTGGCGATTTAAATTTTTGGGCAGGTGGTATCACTATATATAAATACCTACCATTAAAAGTAAAACTAGGAAAACGCTCAGTGTAACGCGTTGATGAGCGAGATATGAGGAAATATGTGCAAAATATGAGTTTGATCAGATTTATCGAAGACATTTTGATTTTTTAACCAAACAGGAGATATTTATTTAAATTTTAACCAATGAATGGTTTTCAAAAAATTAAGGGTACTACGCAAATAAAAGGATGGTGTTTACATGTGTGCAAAATTTCAGATCGATTGGTGAAACAGTGCAACCTGTGTATCGGTTATTAGCAGACAAAAAATCAGAGGTTCGTTTCTAAAGAGTCGAAAGGAGTCGCTCGCTCGATTAATTATTGTAAACTTAATTTTATTCAGGATTAAAAAACGTACAACTGGACGTTCAACTGGGCCCTTGGGGGCCAAAGGTTAGCGAGGAGATTGTAAGTCTGCGGTGCTCGCTAATCAACGAGTTACAGAGAGCGTTATCTTGTGTACTAGAAAAAGCGAAACAAAGACATAATTATTCTGACTTGATATTACTTACCATCATCGTACCACTTGCATATTGCGGAGTTCGAGCTGAAGCAACGGTCAAGCTCTGAAGTGGAAAGTGGACGATGTACACAGCGTACGTCAATCTTCCCAGAACTTCAAACACCTTCCAGGACAGGAACGTGTTGACGAAGCCTGGAAGTATGAAGAGCATATTATCTAGTTTTTTATAAGTTAACAGATTTGTCAATAAGAAAAGCATTGCAAGGTAAATACAATCTCTGATGATTTAAAATCTGTTCTCTCCATCGGATTGTACAAACTCTCTGCTTTTGAAGGCGACAATCGATTGAGCATTAAACATATTGGTGAACAAAATCCGATTGGTTACTTTAAATGAAAATAATAATTTCCTTTTTGATGGCGGACAATTTTTAAACAAATCCAAATGAAAATATTTGGGAACATAGAACAATCAGATTTGTGCTTTCAATCCTTAATGCCAAGCAATAATTTTCTTTTTGAGTACTGATAAAAGCATTAAGTCTTGACACGAAAATATTAAACATGTGCTGGAAGTAAGATATGCGCAAACACAATATTTAATCTTACAAATGTAAGGAATACGCCGTGAAAAGATATACAAATCAAGCATAGGGCACTGTGTTTATTACAAAACAAAGTAATTTTCATAAACCATCGATAAAACAATGTTACCTCCGTATCCTTTGACACATGCGAATATGAGCCAAGCCAGGCCAAGAGCCCAGGCCGGTCTCATGAGACTGATGTAGAGGGGCTCAATGAGGGGCTCGTACTCATGGTCCAGCTGGTGGAAGCGATGAGCCAAGAGAAGAGACGTCAGGAGCAAGACTGTAGCCAGCATCCAGCAGAGGACCACCAACACACGTGGCAGATGCAGAGGCCTGTGCTTGACTGCATGCAAGATGTATCCCAGAGCCACGCCCATTACCCATGGAGTGAACCGAGTGTGAGTGGGAATGTACTCGTGAATCTTTTCATCCCTGTCATGATAATCGGAAGGGTTTTATAAATAATTTAGGTTAGATCGAACATCGGCGATGTATTCGGAGGGTTGAGAAAGTCAAGCAAAATATTGATTTGTTTCGTCAATTTGAATAGTTCGGGATCAATACATTTTTCATCCACAAATGAAAAATATAATGATATGAAGAACGTTTTAAGTGTTATTGGCCGTAAAGTGTTAAACTATCTCAACATTTTCAACAACTTATAGGCTTTTCATGCGTCGTCAAACGTGGGTAAAATTTCACGGTCATATTCTGACTCCTTCAATCTCGGACTGCTAATACTGGATCACAGCCATCAGTCGAATGGAACGACCATCTCAGCTTAGTGGCTATTATAGAGCATTGGACCGGCAATTTGGGGACGTATAGTTTTAAGAAAAATAATAAAAGTTAAACAATAATAAAACCAACAACAGTCAGCCATTAAGATTTTAAACAGTCATGTGTGAAATTGGAAATTGCAGATGTAATAGCATACATTATTTTAAGCCCGTTCCATACGATCAACTACTCTACTAGTTGATCAACATGTTTCTGTAAATGTTACGTATACTCACTTCACTTTATTACCACCAAAGTGACTCTATAAGCACGAACAGTACCAAGTTGCTCAACCAAAAGTTTCAGTCATGAATGAGCCGATATATATTTTGCTAATATATCTTGAGATTTATCAGTGAAAATTTGATGACACATTTGATTGATATTTTTCAGTTACCTACATATTCAATTTTCTTTAATAATCCTCCTTAAAAGCACTTATTCGAATCACAATTATATTTCCTACTTCATTTGTAGTTTTACCTGAATGGAATAAAGCTGCAGCGGAACTCATTGACATGCGCCACGAGAAAAGCAATAACCAATCCAAGTCCAATGAGAGCTGCTAACAATACTTTTCCAACCCTCGGATATCTGAAATAAAATAATTCATCGCTTGATTTATTCGTCTTTGAGGAGAAATCACAGTGAAAAGAACTGAATAGTGCAATAAGCTAAAACACTGTAAAGTAAACTTACTTCCAGAGAGAGTAAAGTAAAAGTGGTGACAAACAGAAAAGTTGCATATCCACTGACAGATACCACGAGTGTGTTAGACACTGCAAAAAACACACAAGATATGTAGGTAAATAATAACTAGGAAAACGCTCAGTGTAACGCGTTGATGAGCGAGCACAGAACATGCAACAACCTTATAGTCACGATACACGACACGGCACAAGACGATTTTCTCTGCAATTTTTCAATCTCCATAATACTCTGGATGAATAACAGATCCATTGTGTCGTGAAGTCTTACCTACATACTTTCTCCAGAAATCTCTTGTGACATCCCATACTAAACTCGTAAAATTACAATTAATACTTGACTGATTGGGCTTACAATATGTAAAATTTAATATTAAGTTGGTCTTGATCACCATTCAAAATTTGAACTTAATGTGAACATTTTGATTGTCGACCAATCAGAAGATATTATTTAAACTTAAACCAATTAGAAGATTTGTCCTTTGTACTGCATCCGATTTTATGCGCTAGCTCAAAAATGCTTTCATTTTACTTTACATTATGGATAGCTTGGCTGCTCTACAGGCCTGCCTTGGAGCAGAAGCTTAAAGAAGGCAGGGATGACAATTTAGTATACATTTTTCAAGATTACGGAATAAAATGACCTTTAAATGACAACACTTTTGAAAATAACGACAGATTAGACTGAAAATTGGCAAAAATACCTCAAATGTTGGTACCAATGACCACGCGAAGTTTTAAGTTGATCGGTCAATCTGTTCTAGTTTAAATGTCAAAAATCACATGAAAAATGGTTTTAAATTTTAACCAATAAGAGGATTTGGCTGAAACTTTTTATGATTGGGTACAATGTTGTTGCAATGTTTTTACTAAATTTCAAATTGATCGAAGCAACCAATCAAAAGATAATTTTTTTAAAATTTGAACCAATCACGGGAGCCCGTTCAAAAACGATCCCAGGGATCTCATAGATTACGTTAGTATGTGTACAAAATTTCAGATCGATTGCTTGAACGGTTTGACCTGGGCTGTGACCACAAAAAAAAAAACACACAGAGAAAGTGCCATAAGAGTACCGTGGTGACGCTCGCTACGCTCGCTCAATTAATGTAATGCGAAGAAATTCATTGGTCTCATAGGTCGTGTTCGAAGAATTATTTTGTTATTTTCATTTTCGTTCACATTGGGATGATATAATGTGTATAGTATAATACAATATTGCAATACAAATGTATTGCATTGCTTACAAATATCTTCTAGTATAGACCTAATGTTGGTCACAGTAAAAGTAGTTGGTCTGCAACTCAGTTTATAATAGTCATTTACGGTATGTTGAGTGAGTGCTAGTGTACAGTACGACTTGGCTGTGTGAGGCGACCGCTCCATTAGATTAATGGCCACGACGCAATTCAGAGTGAAGAAAATGATATCCAATATTTTGCATTTTTGATGAAATGCAAAATATCGTCATTAATCGTGACGTGAAAACAAGAACGAAAATTTGAATCAAAATGAAATGAGCATTCGTGCTCTCCTAGTTTTATAATATTTAAAACCAAACCAGCATACAGTTGGGTGATGTTCAACATTGTAATTGTTGATATAGAACAGCGTCTTCCACCCCCATGTTCTGCAAATATCCCTGTCTTTTTGAGTTTCTCTGTTCCAGAATGGTCCGTCGCCCAAGAAGGGGATCAAAGTGGCAGTGAGCAGCACCATGGCGGCTAGTAAGGGAGTCAGCCTGGAAGAAAAATTTGAGCTTTCAATTATTCTAAGCATACTTTTCGAAGCATATATAACCATAACTAAGCATCTAAGCATCTAAGAATATCTAAGCATAATTATTTCTAAGCAGACGTGTAGGAAGGGGGAGACGGGGGGGGGAATCTCCCCCCCCCCATCTGATTCAATTCTCCTCCCTATGTTCTCATACATTTATATGTCAAGATAAAAATTTAATTAAAACATCTTAAAATCGCGTAGAAATGCACCAAATACATACTTGAAATTCAAAAATTTCCCGGGGCTGTGCGCCTCGGACCCGCATTTTACTGGGGGCCCCTCCCCCCAGCTTCTTATTGTATTCGTGGACACTAGTATCTCCAGCTCAAGTTATTTTACAACGTTATCCTCCTCCCCCCCCCCCCCCCCTGCAACTTTAGTTCCTACGCGCCTGTTTCTAAGCTTACTTTTCTTTTCGGGAAATCTATAATATCAGTACAATACAGTGTAAAGAACAGTATAAACAGTGTAAACAACTTCATAATGAATTTCATGTATTTTATATTGATAGTTATATATATCCGATAAATCTACACATATTTAATATCAGTATATTCCCATTACATTGTATTCGAATGCTGTAAAGACGTTAATTTCTTCAATATTCAAAGTTCCGAAGAACTTGGGTCAAGGCATATTGTGTTGATCATAAATGTATGTGTCTTTACTTCCATTCACAGAATTGATATAATATGGTTATAATTAATGGAGTTTTCAATACTACTTTTGAGTTTTAGAGATGGGAATTTAAACTAATATTCGGCCTTTACAAAAATTTTGTGAGATTTTGCCATACATTGTATTGGTATTGTTTTGGGACGTATTGGAGGATTTTTCTAATAAAATGTTAAAAATATTCCATAAAATAACAGATAGTTTCCAAACTGTTCGGAGATCCGGTTTCAAAATACATTTAGGAAAAAAATCAACGAACATTTTTATTAGTGTAGCGCCACTTCTTAATCATAATAAGCTTACCTCAGGTATCTGTGCAGATAAAACCTTAGCATGTTGAATCGTGTTCCAGAGTTCCTCTCGTTCAGAAACGTGTAGCAAAGAAGAAGACCAGAAATAAGAAGAAACGTGTCCACAGCGACTGTTCCGTTCATGGGTACCGCGTATTTGAACTTAAGTAAATCCTATGAAAATACAAAGAACGTGTGAATACTTTATGGTCACGAAATAGAGAAAAAATAATAATTAATTTTCCATTTACGACCTAAAGTTCATACGTAAACAATTAAGAGTCGACTGCACATCTAGTCGGGCGCTAGCACGACGCTGCCAAGCACCGCTCTAATACAACGTGCGAGCTACTACCAGAGACTTATACCGCAACGGCTTAAGTGGTCGAAACGAGGTGTCGACAGGCATACATGCAGTGAGAAATGAAAGTTGAAAATCATGGTTATCGGGTATATTTAGCCACCTGACAACACCTAACCAAATATCAAAGTGCTGCGTTCATCCCTTCGGGGTGAATTTTGGGCCTCAAACATGCAAGGATTGACTTTCATGTTGGCTGGCTGGCTGGCTAGGCACGTCGTTTTGCTTGCCCTTTTCTACAGATTGCACGGTTTGGTCTAGAGAGTTGAAATTTGGTAGACACATAGAGTCCCCCTTCTCACGCGTACTTCTGAAAGAAAATCTGAAATATTTTGACCGGAAGTGAATTTATCCAATTTTAAATTTTAATTTTTTTCAAAAGTCAAACGGGTCCATCGACAGTTTTGAAATTTGGCAACATTAAAGACAATGTATTGCTAGACACTCCACTTCAAGAAAAAACAAAAATTTCAAACCGGAAGTGGAAAATTTATCAATATTAAGCGTTCCGCTCTTCCCCTTCATCTACTAACTTACTGCATGTTGAAATCTTCGCCCATTTGCTTGTTATAGAAATCGGCAGCAGACTGCGTCTCGATAGATATTTGTCGACTAATTGTGCTGTTCATAGAAGAATTCATTATGCACTTCATAATTTTGTCACATTGAAAGATTCAAACCTCAAATATAGGTACCTCAATATGACGACAGAATATGACGTAGTATCAACCATTTGAGAAAACTAGTTTGGATAGTATTTATGGATATTCAAGTATTGGGACAATAATACAAACGAATAACAGACATCGATTCCGTTCCATAATGACATCTTTATTTCTACTACTTCACGTATGAATATTATAATATCTAAATTTATTTCAGTTTCGAGAGTATGGAAACTTCGTTTTGTGTAGAATAAAGAATAATAGATTAACTACGCACAATGAACAATGGTATTCTGACGCCAATCGAATGCCTTGTGCGAAAGGTGTTTACAAACATGGTCAATTATGCAATGGCATTTTTAAAAGAATACCTAATGCACGAAATAATTCATACTGTCTAAAATATCAAAACAAACAATAAATCAATTAGATGCATCAACAATATGCCATCACTATCAGGAATAAAGACCGGTAGACTAATTGATTGTATGATCTATGCGTAATAAACACATACACCCCCTCCCCCCCCCCCCCCACACACACACACACACCATAATCAATAAACAACAACAATAAAAGGTCATTTAATATCGTGAATCGTCATTGCTTGGAGAATAAACAATACACATTCAGATCTATTCAGTGGCTGGTGGATTAGGGGTGGGGGTTGTGTTGTGAGCGTATCAGAGGTTTGGTTTCCTATGTTGTCTTGACACTTTTAAACGAATACAAATGCACGTAGATGACACTTGTTTTGGAATATAACATAATAGATTCTGCTGCAGTAGGAGGCTGTCTTCTAGCACAATTGTATTTTCAAATAACTTATTGTCACACTATTTATTGTAAAATTGTATACTTCAAGACAATGAGTAAGCACACGACTCGTTCGAAGACGTCCCCAGGGTAAAATTAGTAATCGTAAAGGACTTTTATTTAAAGCCATTTCATTCAAAATGAAATAAAAAAATCTTATTCATAAATTACATTCATAACTATATTTGGTACTTTTTAAAAGAATTTGAACATTAGCTTGTATATTACATGACGTGTTGGATAAAGTCATATTTTAAACAATGTTTTTTTCACTTGAGTCTTGACGAGCAACAGTTTTTTTTAAATGTATAGGTACGCACTGAATGGGACCGAGGAGATAAAATACGCTCCGTGTTACCATTTTTTCTCATTGTTATCATATATATATATATATATATATATATATATATTTTTTTTTTAATCATTTGAGATTTTTTATGTTAATTATCATTTAGTGAGATTTAAACAAAATATGTGTAGGTACATTGATTTTTAATTGATTGTCCCTCGTACATACCGATGTAAGCGGTAGACACCTTAGGGAATTTATAAGCGTGTGATCAAGGATTATGCGTCTGTTCTCCGGCAAAAATAGTGCTTTAGCTTCTCGGGTATCTTGGCAATCAGTCAGGTACAATCAGGTTGACCGTTCTTTGTTGGTTTGTTCGTGTGTTGGTGTGTTTTGTGACTGTTAATGATATACGTCCTACTCCTTCCCAACCAGCACTATAAACACCAGGTGGCTCAGCTAGTTAATCTTAAAGGAACTCTAGGTTGACATCTTCAAAATCAATTTTCACAACAAGGCAATATCAAATGGCCACATCCTTTGCCGTAATTCCTTTAACTTTCAGTAGTGTCTCTCTGCGCATGAACAAAGGAAAAGGCTTCTTGGTATGAACGTTCTTATTTTCTCCTACACCCTTTGACCGATCTCAACCAAATTTGGTGTACTCATTCTATATGAAATAACCCATACCGTATGATACTTGATCCCTTCCAACATCCCCTAATTTAAAAAATCACCCGTAGGTAATAAAAGAAAATTATATATGCATATTCTGCATAACCCCACTCGTGATCTTTGGTACGTTTTTAAACTGTTGGCGGAAAAATTTGCGGCATAATCCATGTTATGGAACTATCACTAAACAGCAGTGTTGGATTAGTTCCTCAAAAAAAGGAACTAGTTCCAGTTCAAATAAAGAACTGGTTAGTTACCTACCTGGAAAGTTTCCAGAAACTGGAAAGTTAACTTATGAAATAAGTTCCTTTTAAGTTATATTGCCTTCCAAAACACATCCGGATTTTATTTAAAATGTGCTGTAAACATCTGTAAGCCTTAACGCTTTACCAATAGAGTTTAAATTACACAAAAAAGTGAACTTAGAAGAATTTAAAATTAAGGAAACGCATTTACAATCATCTACCTTTCGTGTACCTTTCAGTTTACCAACTGGCAACTAATATGCGTAGTACGAGATGACGCACAAATTCCGGTCTACACCGGAACAATACACCTACAATTTACGTTATTCACAAGTTGTGAACTTTTAGCAATTTAAAAGTTGAGATAACTCATATTCAACCAAAAGAAATTGACCCTTTCGTTATACTAACTTGGGAACTATTGGAAGAAAAACAGAAATTTTTAGACAAGAAATGACGTTGTTGGCGTTAACAATGTAATGATAGGTAACACTCAATGATCAATGAAAGCTGCTGTAAACTACCACCTCATGTGACATGTTGTACAAAAACAAAAACTTGTATATAGACTGCCAAGCACCTTTCCCCCTAAAAGATTGAGATCTTAAAGAAGGTCGCAGCAATAATATATTGTTGAAACATTTTCGCACTTAAAATTCGTGAAATCATTTCGCCCAGTTACTGCCGCTAAGCACAACATTATAAACCAAACATTGTACCCAAATTTGAGATTGAAAAAATCTCTATGTGAACCATCATAGTATAAACTTTAAAACAATTATACTCATTTAAAACTAAAAATAGAAAGTATTCAAATTTTAAAAACGTAAACAAAATCAATTTAAAAACATTTTTTTTTTACATAACTTAAAATACAAATTAAAAAAAATTATTTAAAATTAAATAAAACAAAATAAAAGTAAAAAAAATAAAAATAAAGCTTGGCGCATTGAATTTGCACCGTCATGTTGACTTCTTCCTTCTTTCCTTCATCATCTTCTTCTTCCTCTTTCTTTCGTCGTCTCCTTGGTCGACATTTTCTTTTTATGTTGCCCCCTCCTTGACACAATGCGCCAAGCTTTATTTTTATTTTTTTTACTTTTATTTTGTTTTATTTAATTTTAAATAATTTTTTTTAATTTGTATTTTAAGTTATGTAAAAAAAAATGTTTTTAAATTGATTTTGTTTACGTTTTTAAAATTTGAATACTTTCTATTTTTAGTTTTAAATGAGTATAATTGTTTTAAAGTTTATACTATGATGGTTCACATAGAGATTTTTTCAATCTCAAATTTGGGTACAATGTTTGGTTTATAATGTTGTGCTTGGCGGCAGTAACTGGGCGAAATGATTTCACGAATTTTAAGTGCGAAAATGTTTCAACAATATATTATTGCTGCGACCTTCTTTTAGATCTCAATCTTTTTAGGGGGAAAGGTGCTTGGCAGTCTATATACAAGTTTTTGTTTTTGTACAATAGATAAATACTATAGAATATTTAGAATAAGAAGCAATGAGTATCGATGCTAGGGAGGTAGATATCGTAGTACCTATGAGGAGAAGATCCTATTAAAACAGAGTCATTGTCCACTGCCTTTGGACGACATAAAAAATTGTAAGTAATTGTAAGCTGTTATTTAAATGTCAACTCAAAAAGTTTTAAGTTCAAAATACATTTTATTCAATCGACCATGAATCATGATTCGTGAGCATGATTCATGAATTTCATGAATCGAATATGAAATGTTGACATGTTGAATATTATGTAATTAAACGGAAAAAATAAAACAAATATCAAATATCATTGTGCAAGCTCGATCCTTACGTTCTTGTCAACCACACACGACTCTCGGAAGAATGGTCTAGGAAATGTAGTTTAATGGGTCTAAATTAGGTAAAGAATAAAATGTACCTACGAAGAATAAATCTTTTACGTTGATACCGGCTGTGGCTCCTTCGAAAAGGACCCGATGTCCGAGAACAACAAGAATAATGCTGATACTACGGACACCGTTGAGGACCGGCATTGAATCTTCACCCCCAGAAGACGTACTCAGCATCTTCTTGCCGTTCGTGTACAAGGAGAATGCGACCAAGAGGTTGCGACGCTTGGCTACGACAAAACAGCATGATCAAGTATGGAAGTTATTTGATAGAACGTCAGCATGCAGTAGTATTGCTTACCTGGCAGTGGCGTGCACTCAATGGAAGCAAGGGAAGCATTGCTTCCCCTTCCTTTTCCATTCCAACAATATTAAAATATAATAATTATATGTATAATAATTTAATCTTTTTACAAAAATATTCATCACTTAATACTACTTATAGAATTCTTATTACGAACACAAATGTCACCACTTTCGCTCTGATTTCAAAGTAAACGCGGTTTCTAAGACAGGAGGTGGGCAAGGCGCGTGCGCACGCATACACTTGCCTCGGCTCGGCAGTCGGCCGGCTCCAAGGGATTCACTTTTCGAATTGCTTCCAATCCCTCGCTCTATATACGGGAGTTACGCATGCATTAGGTGATTTGCCTACAATCAAATATGTTAATCTGCAGCCACCTGAAAGTATTGTCAATAATAAAAACTTATTTTGCCATGATAATAACATTATTTGCCGGTCTAAACACAAAGCATTTCTGTGTAAAATGCGTCTATTACTGCAGGCGTATTCTAGCCAAGGGAAGCACATCGGAGAGTTGCATCCACAGTCCGAACGCAGCCGAACTACTCCCGAGTTGACACGATTGGAACGAACATGTGATCGGTCGGTGACAGTGCTCAAGAGCGGTTGAATGTCTAAACTTGTAATATCTACAAAATATTGCAGTTTCGGATTCTCAGTTCAGTTTACGCATTTCTACAAAGTTTTTGTATATCTGTATTTGCCCTCGTATTTGCCTTCAAAAAACTAATGATTAAAATATAAAAAATTAGTCTGAAAATCCTCCTTTGACCATTTCTTAAATTCAAGTAATCTTCCAAAAAGGTACTTTCAAAATCGTTTTTAACCATCTAAAATTAGTCAAATTTTAAAAAATTCCCTGCGGGGCTAAGCTGGGGGGCGAGCCCCCCAGACCCCCCTCCGGGTCTGGGCAAATTTCTTTCCTGGCAATTTGCTTCCCTCACTTCAAATGTCACGGCACGCCACTGTTACCTGGACCTCTGCAGATGAGGTCGAAACAAGTGCTCAGCAGGATAAGAACAGCGAGGAATGAAAACAGGAATCTGAAACAGAGAGTTGTGTTCTCTTTTATTTAATTATTGTATTGGTGAGATTTGAAAGAGTTGTCAATCTAGTTGCATTGAGTGTAACCATAGAGTGAATAACTATTTTTGTCCTTTTGTTAAGACGGCTGGGTAGTGAGTTTGACCTTGAAGAGTTTTTTAATCGATTTTTATCAATATCTTTTTCCAGTGTAATTGTTAACAAAATAGGGCTATGGACGTGAATTCAGAACAGTTCAATGAAAATAATTTCATAGTTTGGAATAAGTTATTAGTTAATAGTTTTATTTTGTCCAACGGGTGTTTAGAACCCGAAAATTTTGTAATTTTCGTGTTCTAAACACCTGTTGGACACAATAAAGCTAATAGCTTATTCCAAACTATGACATTATTCTGATTGAACTGTTCTGAATTCACGTCCATAGCCTTATTTTGTTAACAATTACACTGGAAAAAGATATTGATAAAAATCGATTAAAAACTCGTCAAGGTCAAACTCACTACCCAGCCCTCTTAAGGGGGGATGCACAAGTAGAAGTCTTCGATAGATATCTTATCAATTATACTTATTTAATAGATAATAGATAATAGATAATTTCCTTGTGCACCATATAAACGCAAGAAAAAGGTGAGTACAGAACTAATTTCCAAGATATAACTTTATAAATTTGAGTTAGCCCTATCTTTAACATGATAAGTCCAAAACACACAGACATTTTCAAAGTAAATATTAGATTTAAACTATTTTGCCTAAATATTTTTTCCAAACACTAATATTATGTGTATTCGACATTAATGTATTTATTAAGATTTTTATATGTACACCTACCCATACGTTTTTAAAAGTTATAGACGCCAAATTCTAAATAATTTTCCTATACCTTGTGCTAAAAATGTTCATAATATTCTGAATAAATCATATTGAAAACGCAATATAAATCGAGAGTTGCAAGTTACAAGACATTAAAAGGACCATTTACATTAAAAAATAGTTGATATGTTGAAATAATTAATAAAAATGGTACATTTCAACGGAAAATATTTTCGGAAAATCTATACTTGGGCATCCCTCCTTAAATTCTCTGATGCTCAAAAAGCTGTAACTTGGCAACTAACTGATGAAGATATCAACATTCAGAAAACGAAAGATTATTCGCTAGATTCTGTGTACCAAAACATTGACCGACCGACATTAACTGACACATGCCTAAATTAATTCGTTAGAAAGCAATGCAAAAGTCCTGGAAATCTTTGAACAGCTCTCGTACATTGCTAAGATGTCTAGAGCCGAGACGTCGTGTTTCTGCGCTTGCGTGTTGCAGTTGATGGCGTCGACGCGTACGGACAACGGCGTCAAGGCGTCGCGGAGGGTCGCTTGGACGTCGTCAGCCAGGCACGACGACGGAACACAAACTGACCACCGGACTGTTGGTAACAAGTCACTCAATTTCATAGCGCCATTAACCTAGTGGAAGATGGAATCATCATTGTCAAGTTAGATTGACTTTCGTTTTGCTAAATTAATTGTTAATTATATTCAAAAACCATTTCACACGTTTTTCAATCACCGCTTTTCCTGTATCTGTATCACAAAACATGTGTCTTGTACTTTACTTGTAGTACTTTGTTTGAAATGTTTAATTGTTTTATATGATTTGGTTTTTTAAAGTTAGTTTTGTCCTGAAGAAGGTCCAAACATATGGATCGAAACTGTTGACATTACCTAAAAATAAACTACAGCATGATGAAATATCCCTATCAAGAAGATTTTATGTAGATTTCTATTGTTTTTTCATTATATTTGTGAATAAAACAATGTAATCTTTCTTGGTGAATAAAAACTCTTATAGAAAAATGCATTACTCCTATTTTGAAATTAGGTACAAGTCGGAGAGTTCATTTGAATCCTAAAAGTCAATGAATAAGGAGAAGGAGGAGTAAAAGAACGAGATGATCTGAAGAAGAATAGTATCAAATTTACAAATAATTAAACTGTCCATCGTGTAGGTCATTTCAAAAAAAACAAGATCAGCTCCAGTTCTTTCAGAAAATAATTTGTCTAGGAATATTCTTAATTCCTATAACCTGTTGGCCATCAACTATACCATTCCGGTGTAAATACACTAGAAGGTCATGCAACAAACAATCATTGATACCATATTATGTTTTCAGAAATGCATAAGCAAAATGCTACGTATATTGTCACGATAGCTTGTATTCCCATTACATACCCCACTTTCTAAACCCCTTTGTCTTACACCCTAGTTCACCCCAATAACCCGCCATCCTTCTAGAACCACCCTAGTGTTCACTCTCATCCCGAATACTTCGTGACCCGCGGTACAATCCTGCGTGGCGGGCTGCCTATCACCAGGAAGGACTGTGGCAGCGGCCAGTGCACTCAGATCATGCGATACATCTGATACTGCCTGGTCAGCTATTGAGACGTCGAACCTGGGAGCCCACGAGGCGATCTTTCGGGGAGTCGGCATCAAGACCTAGCCAGATCGACATCTCTCAGGAACTCCAACATCTCGGGCAGGACCGCAGGGAGGACCGCGAGAAGGACCACCGGAAGGACCAGATAAGTGCACAGTTTGGCCCCGTAACTTCACTACACTGTTGTAAACCTATCCGTAATTTTATACATTATAATAAATTGCTACTCATGTACATGTACTACTTCTATATCTAAGGCTACAACCCTCCCCCTATAGTTATCAAGATCCCAACGAGAACGGCAATCTCGTGACAATATTACATGATTCAATGAAGGATCGACGCCTTGTTCTAAATCCGTTAAAGCCATGCTTGCTGTGGAGTTGATCTGGACACCTGGAAGCTGTATCTGGACCACACAGTGTTGCCCGCTGAACGTGCCGAAGTCTGATTTCACGTCCTCAACTCCCAGACACTGATCGTAGTTGCCAAACTGCACGAGATTTCCATTCAGCATTCCATCCGGGATCTTAGAGCTCGAGTCCAGCACTGCAACAGCGCATTAGAGTGAGAGGCCAGCACTGCAACAGCGCATTAGAGTGAGAGGCCAGCACTGCAACAGCGCATTAGAGTGAGAGGCCAGCACTGCAACAGCGCATTAGGGTGAGAGGCCAGCACTGCAACAGCGCATTAGGGTGAGAGAGGCCAGCACTGCAACAGTGCATTAGAGTGAGAGGCCAGCACTGCAACAGCGCATTAGAGTGAGAGGCCAGCACTGCAACAGCGCATTAGAGTGAGAGGCCAGCACTGCAACAGCGCATTAGAGTGAGAGGCCAGCACTGCAACAGCGCATTAGAGTGAGAGGCCAGCACTGCAACAGCGCATTAGAGTGAGAGGCCAGCACTGCAACAGCGCATTAGAGTGAGAGGCTAACACTGCAACAGTGCATTAGAGTGAGAGGCCAGCACTGCATTAGAGGATCGTCCATATATTAGAGTGAGGTATAAAATTAGGAAGAGTTTAATTTTTCTATAAATAAGTCGACACTTTAACCACTTTAACCCACATATTTCCCCGAACATTGCAAATGCTCATAATTTTGCTAGCATATTGTTAGAAAAAGACCACGTGTTTACGAGAGAAATGATAGTTATTGATTACTATGTATATCATAACTAATTTTCATAAATTAGTTAGAAATGAATTGAATAGGAATCTAGACAATTGTCTTCACGTAATTTTAATATTTAAGATACTATTTCTTGAACTTACTTCTCAATGCCCATGGTGCTCGAAGTAACAGACTGTCCTTGTAGAAAACACTGTGATTTCTACACAAATCATTCTCTGTGTCATCAGACAGTGGAATGTACACGTTGACAATTCGTTTCAAATATTCCTTCATCTTACTTTCTATGACTTTCCGTTGTACCATGTTAAAGATAATACTGAATGGGTTTGAATACCCCATAACACTGACTAAAACAAAACTAAACAATATGAAACACACTGTTATGTTCTTCATCTTTACGATGGTCATGACATTATTGTCGTTGCTTGACTCAGTAACTAACATGTAGTCCAAGGATGCATTGATATAAAATTAAATTGAGCAAGCGACTGACATTGCCATTCGCTTGCACACGTGAGATAAGGTGTGTATAATCTTGTATAATTGTATATTGCAAGTGTGTATTATTCTACCTACGCGGTTAAGTGACGTAGGAAGTTGACTTTCCCAGTAGCCCGTGCTTTTCTATTCAATCCGAGCGACACCGAGCGATCTGAGATCAACGTGCATGGAACTAGCTTCACACACATATAGGAGAGGTGGGGACTCTTCAATGCATCACCATTGGCAATCTTGAATTCGAATTATAGGGGAATTCACGTTTGAGCAGCCGGCGCTCTATATGTTGTGTGGCAGACATAAGAACTAATTTAAGCCTGCGTTTTGTTCCAAAATTCAAATATAGTTCCACTGTTCACTACCTGAGCGCCACCTGCTCAAAAGTAATTTCTCAAAATCCATTGGAATCCAAGCTGGTATCGCCAAGAATGTTCAAGTGTCCCCACCTCTCCTATATATGTGTGAAGCTCGTTCCACGCACGTTGCTGAGACTATTTAAACAGTTCTTCTATTGAAACCGAGCGCTTGCCCTACCGTTTCTATATTACAGAGCAGAGTATTCAGAGACGATTTGTTGGCTCCGACTTAAAAGGCGGGTCAAAGAGATACACTGCGCCTTCTAACATTCTTTTGAGGTCGGCACGTCATATTAGAAGGCAACGAATATTTGTAATTATATAAAAATATTGGAATAGATGACATTTCAAAAAATGGTGTTGAAGCATAACTTATAAACTTGGGAACATTTTGATTTGCAACCAATTAGAATATCTGATAACTTAAACCAATTGGAGGATTTGATTGAAACTTTTGAAGGTTTGAGACAATGTAGGTCGCAATGACTTGGAACATTTCAAATTGTTTGGACCAATCAATCGATTTTTTTTAAATTTAAACCAATCAACTTTTTTTTTTTTAATAGGGTATACAAACCTTAGGGATGGTCCGTACATTTGCACAAAATTTCAGCTCGATCGGAAAAACGTGCAACCTAGAGCGGTACGGACAGAAAAAAGCAGAGGCTCATGCAAAAAGAGCTAAAAAGGAGACGCTCGTTTTGCTCGTTCAGTTAATGCTCTCATCCCCTTTGATAGAAATGATTGTAAAACTTTGTTTATTTTCTCTTTTTTTGATTTAAAGGGTGCAATAGTCATGCCATAAGGCATAACATATTGAGTATATATCCTCCTATCTCTCAAGGATAACAGGATAGGATAAAGAAGCACACATTTTAAGTTACATTTGTTTACTATTGGAAAACTCTACTCTAGATTTGAATACTTGATATTTTGTTTTGTCAAAACTGTAAATATAAGTGTTGTGGATCTTGCTGGATTCTCTTGGTGTTCGTTTGGGCTCTTGAACCCTCCTTGTATCTGAAACAACATTACAAATGCATTCATTAAACTTGACAGAATTATTCGAGTTTGATCTTGTGCAATTTAATAGAGATAAATGGTCTTTATACTCTTGATTCTTATGACTCGAATCTATGTTTTTTGTACGTTTCGCTATTCAAGGTCAAAGAAAGTAAATGGATCAGCCGAATTTTTTCACAACTTATTTATTACTATCCTGATTGTTGACAATGATTTCTAGCAATATCGGTCAATTGGTTTCATTTAATTTATTTATTTTAGCTGCAGGTAGGTATCAGCAACGACTATCTTCATCAAAATGTTTATAAAATGCCTAGGCTATTGACATGATCACTGCAAATTTTTGTGTATTTCAGAATTCAGTGACATTTGTTTCGCTTGACATTGAAAAGAGTTTATTTTATATGATTTGTGATATACGTACTGAATGTAGCCTAAGTATTTTCTCTATTTACAACATTTCGGTTAAAGGTGCTGCACATACCTGTGCTCACTTATCAACGCTTACTTACATTGAGCCTATAATAATGTTTTTATTTGTAAATAAGTTACGTATAGGTAGTAACTCACAGTTCTGTAGAAGATATTTCTCGATAGTCATTATAGGTGACTCAATACACAGGGAAAGAAGAGCAGCAGCAGCAAACGAGAACGCCAAGTCACCAAAACCTTTCCAAAACTGAAATTATGAACCTTGAATTATATTGAAGCGAGCGTGCAGAGCAGTGGCGTGCCGTGACATTTGAAGTGAGGGAAGCAAATTGCCAGGAAAGAAATTTGCCCAGACCCGGAGGGGGGTCTGGGGGGCTTGCCCCCCAGCTTAGCCCCGCAGGGAATTTTTTAAAATTTGACTAATTTTAGATGGTTAAAAACGATTTTGAAAGTACCTTTTTGGAAGATTACTTGAATTTAAGAAATGGTCAAAGGAGGATTTTCAGACTAATTTTTTATATTTTAATCATTAGTTTTTTGAAGGCAAATACGAGGGCAAATACAGATATACAAAAACTTTGTAGAAATGCGTAAACTGAACTGAGAATCCGAAACTGCAATATTTTGTAGATATTACAAGTTTAGACATTCAACCGCTCTTGAGCACTGTCACCGACCGATCACATGTTCGTTCCAATCGTGTCAACTCGGGAGTAGTTCGGCTGCGTTCGGACTGTGGATGCAACTCTCCGATTTGCTTCCCTTGGCTAGAATACGCCTGCAGAAATAGACGCATTTTACACAGAAATGCTTTGTGTTTAGACCGGCAAATAATGTTATTATCATGGCAAAATAAGTTTTTATTATTGACAATACTTTCAGGTGGCTGCAGATTAACATATTTGATTGTAGCAAATCACCTAATGCATGCGTAACTCCCGTATATAGAGCGAGGGATTGGAAGCAATTCGAAAAGTTGTTGTTGTTGTTGAATTTAGTTTGGATGGCCACACTTAATAAAAGTATTTCGGCCAGTTCGATTTCAATTTGTTCTTGTAATTCTCTCAATACGACCATTCAGTAAGATTTAGATGGTAGATAATAAATATGATAGATTAATTAAAATTATAGTTGCACTAAAAGACTAATATCTTAGCCGATGAAACTAGATTTCGTTAAATAATATTTAACTAGCTGACTGGGCACATTGTGATTCAATGGCGATGAATCTCCACGCTAACCACGACCTCCCGGGAGCGTGGCAGCACGAAGACCCCAGCTACTAAAGTCAGGTAAAATGTGAATTCGAAAAGTGAATCCCTTGGAGCCGGCCGACTGCCGAGCCGAGGCAAGTGTATGCGTGCGCACGCGCCTTGCCCACCTCCTGTCTTAGAAACCGCGTTTACTTTGAAATCAGAGCGAAAGTGGTGACATTTGTGTTCGTAATAAGAATTCTATAAGTAGTATTAAGTGATGAATATTTTTGTAAAAAGATTAAATTATTATACATATAATTATTATATTTTAATATTGTTGGAATGGAAAAGGAAGGGGAAGCAATGCTTCCCTTGCTTCCATTGAGTGCACGCCACTGGACTGCAGAGCATCCCTTTTTTATTTTAGCCCCCGTTATATTTTTACCTGCATTGGTGCGATGCAAGTCACAATTTTTATCTTAGCGGGTTTTTTACGGCTTGGAACAAAACCCATTGATTGGTTGAAAAGTGAAAGTACCTAATAATTACACGTTCGGACATTGATATTTTGATATAGGTATATTGATATATTGATATTTTGATGATATTTTGAGTATAGCCATTCATAAGAGCAACACTTCATAATAAGATATTTCAGTTTTTTAATGATATAGGTAGAGATCCTAATTGTTACTAATTTGGTAGAAATTGTACAATATTTTGAAACACAATTGTCCAAATTGATCGTGAGCGATTTTTTTTTTATTTGTTGTTCTTTCTGCTCATATCCTGTGGATATATATTTATGTTTTGATACATTTTATTATGTCCATTTGAGCTATTTACTTGTGTGTACAATAAGGGGCGAAACACAAGGAGCTACTTTTAATCGATCAGTCGCGCGATTTTGACCCTGGGGAGTTTTAGTCGGCGTCTTTTGCGCGTCTCGTGTGCTCGCTTCCATATAAGACTCAATGCTACCTAACTGCAAGCGTCTTTTTGTCGCCGCGACTGAGCGACTAAAAGTCGCCCTGTGTGTTCGCGGCCTAAATAAAGAATAAATTATAAAAATATTATAAGTACGAGTTCATTGATAACCATGCTAATATTGTCCTGATATACTTACCATCATCGTACCACTTGCATATTGCGGAGTTCGAGCAGAAGCAGACATCATGATCTGAACTGAAAAGTGGACGAGAAACACAGCGTACGACAATCTTCCAAGAACCTGAAATACTTTCCAGGACAGGAACGTGTCGACGAAGCCTGAAAGTAACAAGTTGAGTTTCAGTCATATGTCTGATGACATGATGTGCAGAAAAACAAAGCCCTTGCCCGAGAGAATATCGAAACAAAGTATGAACGAAATCTGACATATTTTATTTCAAATTAAAATCATTAATCAATATTTTGAACGATGAAAACAATCAGATTTGGATTTGATTTGGATTTTCAGATTTGATCGTACATTAACTTAAGACGGCTGGGTAGTGAGTTTGACCTTGAAGAGTTTTTTAATCGATTTTTATCAATATCTTTTTCCAGTGTAATTGTTAACAAAATAGGGCTATGGACGTGAATTCAGAACAGTTCACTGAAAATAATTGCATAGTTTGGAATAAGTTGTTAGTTTTATTTTGTCCGACAGGTGTTTAGAACCCGAAAATTTAGTAATTTTCGGGTTCTAAACACCTGTTGGACACAATAAAACTAATAGCTTATTCCAAACCATGAAATTATGTTCAGTGAATTGTTCTGAATTCACGTCCATAGCCCTATTTTGATAACAATTACACTGGAAAATGATATTGATAAAAATCGATTAAAAAACTCGTCAAGGCCACGCTCACTACGAAGTCGAATGTATCTATTCTTATTTATGTAAGACAAGGTGAAAGAAAATTTATTCTAGGTTGTGGCATGAATAATATTGATTATTATATTAAAATTATTACTAAAATAATGGGTGGACTCTTGGGTGGAAGAAGGAAAGTGATGAATAAATATAATGAAAAAATGAAAAGTTTTTCATTTAGTCCATGTTGTAACATTTAGAACAAGGGCCTCCACAACCCGCCACTTCTAGAAACTGACAACAAGGGGAGGGAGGTCGCCACACAACACCCAAACACTCCAGTCTCTTTTTTCGTCAGGGCTTAACGTCGCACTGTTCTGCAGCGAGGCTAATGGATGAATGATGAAGATTGGGAGATGATGGTGAAGAGTAGGTAAGGATGGAAGTTGGGAAGGAGGCGGTCGTGGCCTATTAGTAGGCCACTCTTTGGTAATAAAATATGTAATAAAAGTAATAAGAGTAGTAATAGATGATCAACCATTTACCTCCGTATCCTTTGACACATGC
This sequence comes from Leuctra nigra, assembly GCA_934045905.1. Classification (NCBI taxonomy): domain Eukaryota; kingdom Metazoa; phylum Arthropoda; class Insecta; order Plecoptera; family Leuctridae; genus Leuctra; species Leuctra nigra. The sequence continues at coordinate 25,267,621 of OW203765.1, read as the reverse complement.
GAATATGAGCCAAGCCAGGCCAAGAGCCCAGGCCGGTCTCATGAGACTGATGTAGAGGGGCTCAATGAGGGGCTCGTACTCATGGTCCAGCTGGTGGAAGCGATGAGCCAAGAGAAGAGACGTCAGGAGCAAGACTGTAGCCAGCATCCAGCAGAGGAGCACCAACACACGTGGCAGATGCAGAGGCCTGTGCTTGACTGCATGCAAGATGTATCCCAGAGCCACGCCCATCACCCATGGAGTGAACCGAGTGTGAGTTGGAATGTACTGTAGATACTTTTCATCTCTATGGGAAGCACGAAAGAGGTTTTTAATACTATTATTTGTACAATCTAAAAATTATGTTTCTATATGAATGGTCGTATTTTGGACCTTGCATTCGTACCTTGAACCACATTTTATGAAGGATGATAAAATAGAACCAAACATTGGTTTGTTTTACCAGCTAAATTAATTTGTCCTTCAATTAAGCCCGTTCTAGAATTTAGCATCAAAACGTAGACCAGCCTTATCCAGTTTGGCAGTATTTTTGAAGTTTCGATTAAATTTAAATTAACCATATGAAATTTTCTGTATAAAAGCGATATCTGTTCACCTACAAGTACGTTCTACAAGGACCTTTCAGCGCCTGAGGGCAAATGCCAAAATACGAACGCCAATAAAATGCTGTATACTTCACCTCAGAAATGTGGATTTTGTTTGGTCATCTATTTTGTTATGAGGTGAGGAAGAGGTAGTGTCAGAAAACTAGCCAAAATTAGTGTGGAAAATAGAAATTCTAAATGGAAAATAGATTTTTCGCTGTTGCAAATTCCTTGTAGAACGTACTGTACTGGCATTTACACTTTCTTCTTCTTAGTCAGAAATATTCTACCCTTCCAAAATATTAATAATCATAAAAAAATATTCCCTATTTAACCTGTAATTAATTTCCTATATTATGAATTAGAACTTTTCGAACTTTCATAAAATAATATCTGGAATTCAATGCCATTATTCGACAGAGGTACACTTTTTTGTCTGGGGCTTAACGTCGCACTGTTCTGCAGCGAGGCTAATGGCGACGGATGAATGATTATGATAATGATTAGGAGATGATGGTGAATAGTAGGTAAGGATGGAAGGTAGGAAGGAGGCGGCCGTGGCCTATTAGTAGGGTACCTTCCCAGTATTTGCCTGTCGACTGAGGGAAAACCACGAAAAAACCCCAGTCAGGAAGGACGGCCGCGGGAATCGAACCCGGACCTCCGGAATACAAGTTCAGAGCGTTATCCACTCACTTAACCTGTTCGGTGAGGTACACTCAAATTTGCAACATTCTTTAGAGTGTTTATCCCAAATAGGTGAAATGTAGCCAGTAGACCTCGGGTTTATCCTATAAATAAATCCTCTCTTTAATTCCGTTCAGATTTCTTTTTACCTGAATAGAAATACAGTGCAGCGAAACCTATTGGCGTGCGCCACGAGAAAAGCGACCACCAATCCAAGGCCAATGAGAAGTGCTAACAATACTTTTCCAATCCTCGGATATCTGAAATGAAATAATCCGTCTAGAAAAATTAAAGTGCAAACCATTGAATGAAAGCTAAAGAAAGCTGTGAAATTATCTTACTTCGCAAGTGGGTAAAGTAAAAGTGGTGACAAACAGTAAAGATGCATATCCACTGACAAGTACCACGTATGAACCAAACACTGCAAAAACAGAAACAAATATTGAAGTAAATAACATAATTATTATCTGGATATTATTAATTAGTAACTTAGGATAATATCAGAATTATTATTTTGTCGTTATCATTTTCATTTTCGTTTTATTTTGATATCACGTATTATGAAGAGTTTCTTTGAGTTTTAAGATCTTTCTGTCATAAACCGTGACCTCAAAGCAAAAATTAAAATGAGAATGATAGCAATGATGTGAGTTTCGGAAAGCACCGTTGGGTGATGTTCGACATTGTAGTTGTTGATATAGAACAGCGTCTTCCACCACCATGTTCTGCAAATATCCCTGTCGGTCAAGGTCACGCTGTTCCAGAATGGTCCGTCACCCATATAGGGGATCAGAGTAGCATGAAGGAGTATCATGGCAGCAAGCAATGGAGTCAGCCTAGAAGAAAGGGGTACTTAAGGTGATGTAAGCGCTCGGCCGTTTTAGAAAATTGAGAGAGAAAAATTGTTTCATAAGTGAGTGTAACTTTAACAGGATGTTCACATGATCAGTCTGATTGTATAGAAGCACTTTTTCATTTTTGCTTATTGCATCGTTAATTATGCGCCGGTTATTCAACAAATCCGCGCAAAATTATGAAAATTCCGATACCATTGGAGACCAAACCCGTTAACCAATTGATCTCAAATTTTAATCATGATTAGATGAAAAACAAACTTAGGGTTATCACTTGGCACATTTTCGAAATTTAATTTTAGACCCGTGCAGGGACCCAGGGAAACAAGAAAATAGCTAATTTTTCACAAAAAACCCACTAATTATGACTAATTAACGAAACAAAAAATTAAGAATGTACCGAGGGATAACCTTAAGTTTGTCTTTTATCTAATCACGATAAATATTTCAAATCATTTGGTCAACCCATTTCGTTTCCAATCATATCCAAAAAAAAATCTACAAAAAGCAGGAAAATCGCTAGCGCTTGCAGCACCTTAAGAAATTTGGCACATTTGAGAGTATTGTAATTAGAATTTAGGAAATGTATTGGCAGCGAGTTTAGAATACAGAGAGCGCTACGAAAAGTACAATCAGAGCTGCCTGGGCTGTGGGAAGGGAAGCTTACTTTTGGCAAGGCTTTAAAGGCTCTGCAGTCTATCGTTATGTTGCTGCACATATTATGCATTTATCACTTCTTAAAATGTACACAAGTTTATCAAAAGTTTATTTGCAATCAAAATAATAATAAAGGGTATACAATTTCACTGAATCTGATAACAATATTAATTTGCGCGCCTTGGTTCTAATTCCGAGCTCATTAGAGAATATTTGTTCACACTTGAACGTTTGCTAGGTCACGGCCAATGAGAAATCAAACCGTTGAAGATCATCTCCCACAATTTTGCTTATTTCTCTCACTCGTGTGCCACCGCGGGCTGCCAACCATTTGTATTAAAACATAACTAAATACATTCTAGTAATACACTCAAAAATGATGTTTTATGGAGATGACTGTTTTGAATCTAGGCATCTTATTTACTTCTGTTATTTGTGAACGTACCTTAAGTATCTGTGGAGATAAAACTTATACATGTAGAATGGTCTTCCAGAGCTCATCTCCTTTTGAAATAAGTAGCAGAGTAGAAGACCAGAAATAAGTAAAAACGAGTCTACATAGATGGTCCCGTTTACAATTGGCACATACTTAAACTTGATGAGCTCCTAGGAAAAGACGAAGAGCGTTAAACCGTATCGTTGGTAGCTAAAATCAGTTCCATAATCGCGTTTTGTAACTTAGTCAACTTACGAATAATAAATCCTTTCCGTTGATACCAGCAGTGACCCCGTCGAACCTGATTCTATGGCAAAGTACGATGAGAAGAATACTGATGCAACGGACACCGTTGAGGACCGGCATTGAATCTTCACCCCCAGAAGACGTACTCAACAGTTTCTTGCCGTTCGTGTACAAGGAGAATGCGACAAAGACGTTGGGGCGCTTGGCTACGACAAAACAGCATGATCAAGTATAGAAGTTATTTGATAGAATGTAAGCATCATAGGCGTGCGCACGGGGGGGGGGGGGGGGGGGAGTCAGCCCTAATGGGTCTGCCTCAACTAACAAATTATAAAATGTGGTCCTTATATAGTGTCAAAATTTTATTTTAAAAGAGCTTAAACAAAAAATCTCCCTTCGGGGCAGACTGGAAATATTTCGGGGAATGCCACCCACACCTTATTGTAGTGAATTTAAAAAAAAATATGAATTTGTAAACAAATACTTCTCAAAACGTCTCAAAATTGTTTTAGGTAAAATTAAAATGCAAAAAAATTTAAAAAAAATATGAATTTGTAAACAAATTATTTCTCAGAACGTCTCAAAATTGTTTTAAAAGTGTCAAAAAAACAAAGGTGCAGTAAAATTTAAAAAAAAATATGAATTTATAAACAAAATACTTCTCAGAACGTCTCAAAATTGTTTTAAAAGTGTCAAAAAAAACAAAAAACGCCCTGCGAGGCAAGCGGCGCCCATGTTGCCCCCCCCCCCCCCCATGATTTATCCTGAGCACGCCTATGGTCAGCATGAAGAAGTAGTCAATTGCTTACCTGGACCTCTGCAGATGAGGTCGAAACAAGTGCTCAGCAGGATAAGAACAGCGAGGAATGAAAACAGGAATCTGAAACAGAGAATTGTGTTCTCTTTAACTCATGCTGGGGGAAGGGGGGGGGGGGGGGGGTGAAGTTCATGGTGCGTACATTGCGAACCAGTCTAGAGCCGAGACGTCGTGTTTCTGCGCTTGCGTGTTGCAGTTGATGGCGTCGACGCGTACGGACAACGGCGTCAAGGCGTCGCGGAGGCTCGCTTGGACGTCGTCAGCCCGGCACGACGACGGAACACAAACTGACCACAGCAGAGGAGGTTTCAAGTCACTCATTTTCATAGCGCCATTAATCTAGAAGATGAAATCATCATCGTTATGATTGATAGTTTTATATTTTACCGATAAATTGGAGAGTTTGACCGATTGCGAGATATTCTACTATTGTTATTCTTGAAATCTTTGAAATCTTTGAATCTTTGTCTTGAAGCAAAAATAATAGAAGAATTTAGTTTAATAAAATTCAGTTTTTGAATGAAGAGAAGGAGTAATACATATCGAATAAGTTCATATGAACTTTTTTAATCCCAAGTACCTGGGTGACCAAACATGCCATTCCAGACCCTATAACTTGTGCTTTCACAATTAGGTACTCGTTACCCCAGACCCCTATATTCATAATTTTGTGATCAACAATAAGATAATTTACATTTTTCAACACATTTCCGGCACCTCGATCTGCATCGATTAAAGCCATGCTTGCTGTAGAGTTGATCTGGACACCTGGAAGCTGTATCTGGACCACACAGTGTTGCCCGCTGAACGTGCCGAAGTCTGATTTCACGTCCTCAACTCCCAGGCACTGATCGTAGTTGCCAAACTGCACGAGATTTCCATTCAGCATTCCATCCGGGATCTTAGAGCTCGAGTCCAACACTGCAACAGCGCATTAGCGTGAGAGGCCAGCACTGCAACAGCGCATTAGAGTGAGAGGCCAGCACTGCAACAGCGCATTAGAGTGAGAGGCCAGCACTGCAACAGTGCATTAGAGTGAGAGGCCAGCACTGCAACAGCGCATTAGAGTGAGAGGCCAGCACTGCAACAGCGCATTAGAGTGAGAGGCCAGCACTGCAACAGCGCATTAGAGTGAGAGGCCAGCACTGCAACAGCGCATTAGAGTGAGAGGCCAGCACTGCAACAGCGCATTAGAGTGAGAGGCCAGCACTGCAACAGCGCATTAGAGTGAGAGGCAAGCACTGCAACAGCGCATTAGAGTGAGAGGCCAGCACTGCAACAGCGCATTAGAGTGAGAGGCAAGCACTGCAACAGCGCATTAGAGTGAGAGGCCAGCACTGCAACAGCGCATAAGAGTGAGAGGCCAGCACTGCAACAGCGCATTAGAGTGAGAGGCCAGCACTGCAACAGCGCATTAGAGTGAGAGGCCAGCACTGCAACAGTGCATTAGAGTGAGAGGCCAGCACTGCAACAGCGCATTAGAGTGAGAGGCCAGCACTGCAATAGCGCATTAGAGTGAGAGGCCAGCACTGCAACAGCGCATTAGAGTGAGAGGCAAGCACTGCAACAGCGCATTAGAGTGAGAGGCCAGCACTGCAACAGCGCATAAGAGTGAGAGGCCAGCACTGCAACAGCGCATTAGAGTGAGAGGCCAGCACTGCAACAGCGCATTAGAGTGAGAGGCCAGCACTGCAACAGTGCATTAGAGTGAGAGGCCAGCACTGCAACAGCGCATTAGAGTGAGAGGCCAGCACTGCAATAGCGCATTAGAGTGAGAGGCCAGCACTGCAACAGCGCATTAGAGTGAGAGGCCAGCACTGCAACAGCGCATTAGAGTGAGAGGCCAGCACTGCAACAGCGCATTAGAGTGAGAGGCCAGCACTGCAACAGCGCATTAGAGTGAGAGGCCAGCACTGCAACAGCGCATTAGAGTGAGAGGCCAGCACTGCAACAGCGCATTAGAGTGAGAGGCCAGCACTGCAACAGCGCATTAGAGTGAGAGGCCAGCACTGCAACAGCGCATTAGAGTGAGAGGCCAGCACTGCAACAGCGCATTAGAGTGAGAGGCCAGCACTGCAACAGCGCATTAGAGTGAGAGGCCAGCACTGCAACAGCACATTAGAGTGAGAGGCCAGCACTGCAACAGCGCTTTAGAGTGAGCGGCCAGCACTGCAACAGTGCATTAGAGTGAGAGGCCAGCACTGCAACAGCGCATTAGAGTGAGAGGCCAGCACTGCAACAGCGCATTAGAGTGAGAGGCCAGCACTGCAACAGCGCATTAGAGTGAGAGGCCAGCACTGCAACAGCGCATTAGAGTGAGAGGCCAGCACTGCAACAGCGCATTAGAGTGAGAGGCCAGCACTGCAACAGCGCATTAGAGTGAGAGGCCAGCACTGCAACAGCGCTTTAGAGTGAGCGGCCAGCACTGCAACATCGCACGTTTCCAGAGTTACGACAGTTTTCTATAAAACAAACTTAGTAAATGTGTGCCTTTATAGATAATAAACATATTTGCTTGGAAATCGCTCTGTGTAACGCGTTGATGAGCGAGCCTTCGTACTGCATCCGATTTGATATGCATTTGCAAGTATCAGCTGCTCTACAGGCCTTGGAACTGAAGCATCAAGAAGGCAGGGATGAACATTTAAAATACATTTTTAAATATTTCAAGATTATAGAATAAAATGTCCTTAAAATGACAGTAACTTTTGAAGATAACGACAGATTAGTCTGAAAATGGACAAAAATAAATAAAATGTTGGTCCTAATGACCATGCAAAGTTTTAAGTTGATCGGTCAAACGGTTCAAGTTTAAATTTCAAAAAATCAAATAATAAATTTATTTAAATTTGAAACAATCAACGGATATCTATAAGATAGCGATAAGATAGGAAGAAATAGACTGCGCTGGTATGGTCATCTTAGAAGAATTGATCCTAGGAGTATACAGAAGAGGGAACTTGAAAGAGCGAGAGAGCGGGAAAGCAGAGGGGGCAGACCGAGAGCGAAGTGGGAAGACCAGGTGAAGTGGGATGTAGAGGAAAGAGGTGAGGAGTGGGGAACAGTGACTGCAGGAAGATTGTGGGAGGACAGAGAGAGGTGGAGAGTCATGGTGGAGAGGCGTCTGCCGGAAGACGTAAAATACAGGAAGAAGAAGAGTTTGATGTGTCAGGACCGGCCACCCGACATCACTGAAGTGAAGGTCCAAGATTGACAGTGGAATTCCCCCCCCCCCCCCCCATCACCGCGACCCGATATTGTGTTGGAAACGGTGACAGATATCTATTGTATAACGGATTTCCATTACATTTCAACCCTAAAACTATAATAAGGCCTCAATGACTGTGAACAATTTCGAATTAATACGTCGAAAGGTGAACTATAGAGGCCATTTTCATTGATCAACCAATTACAGGATCCTGTCCTAAAATGATCCCAGAGACCGCATAGATTACATAAGTATGTGTGCACATTTTCATACTTCAATTGGTTGAACGATTTGACCTGGGCAGTGCAGGCAAAAAACAACAAACAAACACACAGAGGAAATGCCATTACGACTTCCGTGGAGACGCTAAAAAAAGGTAAAACCAAATTTTAGAAAAAATGTCTTGAACTTACTTCTTAATGCCCAGGGTGCTCGACGTAACAGACTGTCCTTGTAGAAAATACTGTGATTTCTACACAAATCATTCTCTGTGTCATCAGACAGTGGAATGTACACGTTGACAATTCGTTTCAAATATTCCTTCATCTTACTTTCTATGACTTTCCTTTGTACCATGTTAATGATATTATCGAATGGGTTTGAATTCCCCATAACACTGACTAAAACAAAACTAAACAATATGAAACACACTGATATATTATTCTTCATCTTTACTATGGACGTAATGTCCTAGTCGTTTCTTGCCTATCGAGTAACGAATAGCTAGGTAACGTAATGCGATGTAGTACGAATGCATTTGTAATACAACTGATATGCACAGTGATAGTGTGACATTAATGCACATCTAAGTGCATGTTTTGAGTTAATTATTTGTATGTGTGTTATTATGTATGGCTAGTATCAAATTATTACATGGTTATTGTAATTAGACCATGCCTCACAGGATGACCTCAATATATTATCACGATTTAGAATTTACCTCATATAATATTATCTTCGCATTCAGTTTATATTCCAGGTATCTATCTAAGGGCCGGTTTCATAGGCGTGCGCACGGGGGGGCCGGGGGGGCCTTGGCCCCCCCTAATGGGTCAGCCTCAACTAAAAAATTATAAAATGTGGTCCTCATAGTGTCAAAATTTTGTTTTAAAACTTAAAAGGTTTAAACAAAAAAATCTCCCTGCGGGGCAGAATGGAGTTGCTCAAATCACTGGAATCAAGTACTTGCTTGATCAAAAACACAATATTTTGAAGAAAATACCACGAAAACAATGCCTATGAAGTACCTTCCAAAAACACGATTTTTCATGAATTTCTAGGCTTTTCCCCTTTTTTTAATATGCCTCAAAATTGCTCTAATATGTATGACATCGGAGAATATTTTCTCGGGGGCTACGCCCCCGAGCCCCCAAACAAACGCGCTGCCGCCCACACCCACACCTTGTTGTAGTGAAAAGGTTTGTAAATTTAAAAAAATATGAATTTGTAAACAAAATACTCCTCAGAACGTCTCAAAATGGATTTCAAAGTGTCAAAAAACCAAAAAAAGCCCTACGGGGCAAGGTGGGGGTCGCGCCCCCCACATCCCCTTAATCCGTGGCAATTTTTTTCACTGGGCTTTCCCCCCCCCCCGCCGACGTTAATCCTGCCGGCGCCCTTGGTGGCCCCCCCCCCCCCCCCCCTAATGATTTCTTCTGCGCACGCCTATGGCCGGTTTTACCATTAGTAAGCTACAGTTAGCTTAAACTCTAGTTAGCTGTATTACTATTATAATACTGCAATTAAATTCCGCAACTTATTTTCTCAGTTTACACTAACCTCAGGTGACATTGACTGCAGATTATTTAACTATGCCGCAGTAATGGTAATGGGGGGGCGGGGAGGAAGAGTAGGTGTGCACGACATTTTCCAAAGTGGAGTTTAACTGAATATTAAACTAATACCTTGTTCACACTATGACTTTCAACTGCAGTTGAAATCTCAATTTAGTTCTGGAAAGGCAGTTGAGATTTTAACTCCCGTTGGCCAAAGCGATTTTAACTGACGTTGTAGGTAAGTCATAATTATTGTGAACAAGGTATAATGGTAATTATGCCCCTAGAGTGAACTTATCAAGTAGTGTTGTGAAGAATTCAGCCAAGTCGTCATCTATTCTCTGACGAAGATATTAGTTAGAATAAGTCAATTATACACAATATGGTGCATTAATAATTTTAACTTAAATTTTAAAATGTATCCTGTATAAGATTGAAAGTGAATACTTTTGAATCTCACTTGAAATTATTGAATCAAATAAACTTGCTGAAACCATTATCGTGGCCCAAGCAGTTTTACAAAAGGTGACTGACGTGGGACTTTTTAAAAAAAATACATAATATTATTCGAAATTGTATAAATCAAAAGCATTATAATAAAGATGATGTCTTAGATAATGACTTCAAGCATTCTTCTAAACAGAATGCGATTGCTTTAGAAAGCCGTCATAAGTTATCTAGTGGAGCGGTCGCTCCACGCCAGCCAAGTCGTACGGCGCGCGCACACTCTCATATAAAGGCTGGAGCAAATCCACTTTTACTGTAAGCATCAAAGTGGCATTTTCGGCCTACTGGATCTTAAAAATGGGAAATCTCACATTGTTGCGAAATATTTTAATTTAGAGCTATGGCCCACCCTACAACATATACCAAATTTGGGAGCAATAGGTTACGCCCTTTGCGAGCTAGAGGGCCGTGAAAACCGTGAAATTGTACGGCTTTCAGATGATTCATCTTCCAATAAATTCCGCGGTCTCCGCCACAGCCTAAACGGCTGGGCCGATTGATCTGAAATTTTCACCACATATACAGCTCGTCTGCCTGATGAATTTTTTGTGCCGCCATTTTGAAACCGGAAGTGACGTCATATCTCAAAAACGGCTAAACCGATCGGAACGAAATTTGCGCTAATCGATTCAGACGGTCTTCTATATGAAATAACAACAGTGAAATTAAAGTTTTCTAATTACTGAAACCGGAAATGATGTCATAGTTTAGCGAAATCTGCCTAAATTCACTTCCCCTTTATATAAAAACCAACTACATATTCAGAAGGCTTATAATGAAATATTAGTATTTATATACATATTAATACAATGTGTAAGAGCTTTCAGACGCCATTTTGAAAACCGGAAGTGATGCCATATCTCGAAAACGGCTGGACCTATTGGAACGATGCTTTCGCAATTATTCATGGCTCATCACTTTAAGTTTATATTTAGCTCCAAACAATATTTTTCTTAGTAACTAATTCGGAAATGGCGTATTTTTTTAAAGGAATTAGTCATTGTTGCCCCAATAAGTTTTACAAGTTGTGTAAATAAACTAAAAAAAATAAGTGATATCCCCATAAAAAACACTCCGTGTAAAAATACCAGCCAAGTCTCTTCAACTAAAAAAAAAATTATGAAATCTAAAAATTCTGCACTGAAACGTAGTGATATCAAAAAATTAGCCAATTGTCAAAACTTTATTTGAAAATTAAAAAATACTTGGCGCATCGTTTTTTTAGGGCATTGTAGGTATACTATAAGTATATGTATTTATATCTAGCCTATACTTCTAAGCCATTTATATACACGATGCGCCAAGTATTTTTTAATTTTCAAATAAAGTTTTGACTTTGCTAATTTTTTGATATCACTACGTTTCAGTGCAGAATTTTTAGATTTCATAATTTTTTTTTAGTTGAAGAGACTTGGCTGGTATTTTTACACGGAGTGTTTTTAATGGGGTTTAATTTACATTAAAAACTCTCTGTAATGGGCTATTTAACAAATAAGCTAAAATTGGATACTGTATTTTAATACATTAAATTTTGCTAAAATCCATGATCATAGGTATAGACCAATATTGTGTTTTTTAAATAAGCTGAATTGTTTAAATTAATGTAAATAAAATCTATTTTTACTAATTGGCTGAAAAAATTAAATAATATGACAGTCAATTCTGATTTTACATTGACATTAAGACTACATTATCTCTCTATTTAGTAATGGAATGCGTAAAGAAGCACCGATTTTAATTTACAAATTTCAATCCCAATCTCTCAAGAACATATGAGATGAGGTAATTAACAATTCTTAGGATAGGTATAAAAATATGGACATAATTTTGCAATAATCTAAATGACAACGATAATGATTAATACTTTTTCCTCAGAAGAAGACGAACTAATCTTTCAAAATGCTTAGTTTCAACAGGTTTCACTATTGCATACAAATATGACTGGACGAAGCAGAATGATTGTTTATTTCACTGGCTCCTCATTGTATGGACTTCGCGCCTTATACCTTTTATATACAGACAGAACTACATTAGTGGTTCTGATGTAGTAGCTCTCCAATTTGGGGTTGAATTATTTTGTTTTTTCACATCTTTCTATTTAGTAATGAAATGCGTAAAGAAGCACCGATTTTAAGTGTTATTTATTTTACTCTTGGTGTTTCAAATCGGTTTTTAATATATCATATCCTGGTTTTTCACAATTGAAGCTCTTATTATTAGTGTTGTTGTCGTTACTAGCTGGTTCATGCTTGGATACTCGAACCTTTCTTGTATCTGAAACAAAATTTGTCAAAATTATATTACATTTTTGATATTGTTTGTTGAGCGAGCGTCTCCTATTTGTTCGTCCTTTTCTGTCTTTTCTGACCTCTGTTTCTTTTTGCCTCTTTGTCTAATACTTCCGGTATGAAGATCGCACCATTTCTGAGCGTATTCCTAGTAAAGTTTAGTTTGTGAACAATTATAAAGTCAATTTTAAAAAAAATTATAATATTTTTTTAAATTCAAGAAAACATTTTTTTTTTTTTTTTACAATATTCTTTATTGGTTGTACACAAGGTAAACAGAAAATACACTAATAAAAAACATAAGTACAAGAAATAAAGAATTGTCGCTCACAATCACCGCAAAACTGGCATCAGGACGCCAGTTTAACTGCGGAGTTAACAAATAATAATAGGTTTTCCGACATGATTAAATATTTTACACTATATTACATATTATATTACAAGGAAGAATACACAAAGGGGAAAACAATGCACAGATATATTTCAAAGTGCGTGGGGTACCGATCAATCAGTTGTGTAAATTTTTTCTAGTTTGTGGGCCAAATATTTTTTAAGTTCGTATTTCAAAATAATATATTTTTCAATGTTCCTTAAATAAATCGGGAGTTCGTTAAATAATGTTGGAATTATATATTGGAGTTGACGCTGTCCATGTTTATTATTATATCGCGGAATTTTGTAAACGCCTACACACCTAGCTCTAGTATGTGTAGCAGTTGTCTCTATTATTTTAAAGTTATTAGAAAAATAAAAATTTATCAGGAGTTTAAATTCAAAAAGTAATGTTATTGGCAACGTGCGACAAAAATTGAAAATATTATAATCATTTTTAATTATGTCTAACTTAATTGCAGGGATCATGTTCAATAAAATTCTTCTCTGCAGAGTGTATACCTGCTGGACATATGTTTGTGATGCGTTACCCCACGCAACTAGACCATAACCTATAATTGATTCAACCAAGGCAAAGTAAACTGAGCGCATATAGATATGCATATAGACATATACATATAGACATATAGATATGTCAATTTCAGCTTAGGTACTAAATTCGTTTATTGTTTTAAAAATCTAAAGAAAAAGGAAATGAAATCCAAAGAGGGGTGGGGCTTCACTCAACCAGTTCAGTGTTTTCTATGTAGTTCCCATTTCGTTAAATTTCCGTTCAGCATTGAACCAAAATTGTCACATTTTGGAGATTACCCTCCACAAGCAGTAATGAATTATAATAATACAACTAGGAAAACGCTCTGAGTAACGCGTTGATGAGCGAGCACGGATACACGCAACACCTCGAACCGAAATTATGTTTATCGAAAATGTCATTAAAAGCCAATAATTCTTGAATTTCGTCACAGACTTGTATAAATATCTCCAAAATTTCCAAAAATATTGGTCCCAATAACCTTGCTAAGTTTTAAGTTGATCGATTAAACCTTTGATTGAACGGTTCCTTGTTAAGTTTCAAAAATCACAGGATATCTTTCAAACAATATACCTGGGACCACTCATATGATATGATATTACTGTGGACACAATATCAGATCAATCTGTTAAACGGTCATTATTAGTTTCATTTCGTTTGAAACTTTCTGCTCTAACTACCTTGCCTTGAACTAAAGATTCGATGTCGCCGTGAATTTGACAGCCAACACACAAAATGTCCCTATAATTACAAAAACTTTTGAAAATAACTACAAATTAGACTGAAAATTGGCAAAAATACCTTAAATGTTGCTACCAATTACCATGCGAAGTTTTTAGTTGGTCGGTCAATCGGCAAAACCCGCTGCACGAGAGCGGGTATTGCGTTGATTGTTTGAGTATCTCCTTGCAGCAGTCTGGTCGGGGGTCTCTTTGCTCCTTGATGCTTTATTATTAACGACATTTTGTTTCAACCTTTTAGATTTAGCTTCGTCAGTTTCTTGATCTTCAATTTCACGCAGACGCTTTTTCGCCTTTATGGCTTTCATTCTAGCAGAAGTCTTTCCATTTTTCGGCATGTTTAAATAGGGATAAGATAGGTAATGAAAAAGTAAGAAGTAGAGTACCTACCTAATTAAAGTACAATAATATTTGTGTGATCAATGTTTGAAATGCACGAAATGTGTGCTCAAAGACGTAATGTATTCAATGTCGTAATGTTACGAAATGAATCTTGAACAAAACTTCGCAAATATGAAAATAAAGTAATCACCTTTCAACTAATAAGCGAAAGGAATCAAAGTTCCACACAAAAAACGGATCAGGTAAAATAGTAACTACCTAGTTTAGAAACGGAATGAATCCAACGTTCCACAATTAAAATAAGACAACGTAATGTTTTGAACTGAATGAATCAAAACTTTCAAAAAAAAATAGCAACCTTCAAGGAAATGTCAGGCTAGACAGAAGCTCAGAAACGGAATAAATCCAACGTTTCCAAGAAGAAAATAATTTGAAATAATCAATCCCCTGGACAAAAACTGTAGATACCTAATATCTATGCTTTAAAAGCGATTCAATTTTACTAATACCTTCACAAAGTACACCAAATTGCCAAAATTATCAACGAAAAGAAGCAAAATGCAGGAGAGATTTGGAATGACGTGTGAACGCTAGAAGAGAACAAACGCCACTCAATGATATTATTGAAATGTGAGCTTATGTTTCTAATCCCTCCTGGATGCAAAATCAGCCAAGTAGAAACACGGGAGGCACGGCCATTAGAACTACGAATTGACGAAAAGACAATCAAGGTCCTTAAAAACTCGAAATGATTTGTTGGAAACTATGATCCAAATTGAATTATTCAAATTTGATCAACTCAATAAACATAAAAATATCTGCTTTTCACTAAAAAACTGTACATACCATCAAAACACTCTTGTACCTAAAGCAAATCAGATTCAGTTGCATTGGAAAGACATTCATTTTCAATGTTTCATTTCTGACAGCTATTAAAAATGTCAATAAGTGCATACTTTCTTGACAGATTCGGCTGAAAATTTGTAAAATAAGTGACATTGTTGGTCTTACTGACCATGCTAAATATGAGTTTGATCACATTTCTCGAAGACCATTTTCATTTTTTAGGCTATCAGGAGATACTTATTTTAACAATGAACCAATGGATGGATTTCAAAAAAAAATTGGGTCTGCAAACAGAGAAGGTTGTCTTTACATGTGTGCAAAATTTCAGGTCGATCGGTGAAACGGTGCGACTTCCATTGCTTCCTTTAGCATACAAAAACAAAAACAAAAACAAAAACAAAAAAAAAAAACAGAGGTCCGTGCTAAAAGAGCCAAATGGAGTCGCTCGCTTCGCTCGCTCAATTATATAATTCTTCCAGATTCTACTAGATTCAACTAGATTCTAGATTCAATTAGATTCTAGATTCAATTAGATTGATTCTAGTAGTTATTTGGTATAAGGAACTTTGATCTTGTATTTCCTTTATTTAGGTCCAATATCTTCTTTTTATGTCATGCCTATAGCTTATGGCTGTTTTCCTTTGTTTTTGAAAGATTTGTGTAAATTTTTTTGCTATGATTGATTTAGTGTGTACATTATTATTTATGTAATCCACAAATAAGTCCCTGTTAGGGATTTAGTGGAAGAGTGTAACTTTGTATTATTTTCGTGTGCTAATAAAAAGTAAGTTCAATCAAAAAGTTCAATCATAACAATATTAAATGTTATTGTGTTGATAAAATCGATGAACTCACAGCTCTGCAGCAGATATTTCTCGACCGCCATTATTGGTGACTCTATACTCAGGTGTAGAATTGCAGCAGCGGTAAATGAGAGAGCCAAGTCAGCGAAATATTCCTGGAACTGAAATTAAAGAACCCAGAATTATAATAAAACAATTAGTTTTCGATCTTGAATTTTTGCATGTATAATAACTACTTGTCTGAGTTGATGAAAGGCTTTTAAAAATAATGCTGTGATTAGTTGAAACTAAAAGAAACAAGTTTAGCTGCAAAACGAAATGTTGATCTTTAAATGGTCATGAGATTAAAATTGTATCGTATTCGGTATTTTACATTATTAGTGAACTCGGTCAATTACTATTTCAAAAAACTTTTTCCAACAGTTCAACTATATTTAAGTAAAGGCTCATTTAGTATCCTCTAGTTAGCAACTCCCACCCAATAAAGCATTTTCAATTTCATGTCTTTTGAAATTGAACAAAACTTTAACATGGGAGGTATAGGAAAATCATTTCGAATTTGGTGTACAGAATTTAAAAAAGCACACGTTGGTATTGTTTTCAATTTTTTCCTGATAGTGTGTCCCTAGATCTACCAGAAAAAAAGTTTTTTGTTAAAATCTAACGGTACAAAAAAATTAGAACTTCATTTTAGCTTAAAAATGACACGATTTTACTTGGCTGCCATAAGATAACATTGGGAAGAAAACTCAAATTATCTCAGAAACTAGACACGAGAAGTGTTTAATTTTTTCAAGGATAATGTATGGCATCAATAAGTACACAAAGATTTATGACGATCTTAAACTATGCCTCGAGTGATCGCGCCACCTTAAATAGTTATTGAAACATATCTTATAGATAGGAGAATTTATCTATTCAGAAATTATAGAAACTATAATTTTAAACGTATGTCGTCACAGAGGACAATCGTAGCGTGATTGTGCACGTGCCGGTGCTCGCTTATCGAAGTGTACGCAGTGAGTTCCCCTAGTCATGAAACAATGTGACATATGGCTGTGATATCGACATACCAATTGCGTTCCACTAGTGTATGGCGGCGTACGAGTAGAAGAGGATAACATGCTCTGAAGTGGCCAGTGCACGAGGAAGACCGCATAGGTCAGTCTTCCCAGAACCTCAAACACCTTCCAGGAGAGGAACTTGTTGACGAAGCCTGGAATTAACAAGTATTCTCTGGCATTTGTTCACCGCTAGTTGATATCAATGTCAGTTTCAATATATATTCTTTATTAATAACAAAATAAAATTACAATTTTCCACAAACTAAGCCCCGTAGCCATAACATGTCCATGTCACAGTCTGTTTGATTATCAGTCACAGCACTGCTTGTCAAAAAATCAACGGTCCTTCCCCCTTACGTCACCTGCAAACTGTGAATTTTGATTTTCCAACTTACGATATTAATAATCTTTTTATTTTTTATATTACAAAATGAAATATTTATGATAATTCAATTACACAGGTCTGCTAATCCCCCCCCCCCCCTTACAATCAAGACATGTCCCACTATTTGAAAAATATCATAACTCTTCCGTCGCCTCTTATCGGTAGATGGATCCCCCCCACCCCCGCCCCTCACAATATTTTTCCCATTCTATCAAGTTCCCAAAAGAGCAGATTGTTTAAGTAAGTAGCCACTAGATCAACATCTTGAAATGTTTCTCTATCGGTGAACTTGACTTTTTAAGAGATGTTTTTAAAAGGAACTTCCGACCACTGCATGATGAATCATTTACCTCCGTATCCTTTGACACATGCGAATATGAGCCAAGCCAGGCCAAGAGCCCAGGCCGGTCTCATGAGACTGATGTAGAGGGGCTCAATGAGGGGCTCGTATTCATGGTCCAGCTGGTGGAAGCGATGAGCCAAGAGAAGAGACGTCAGGAGCAAGACTGTAGCCAGCATCCAGCAGAGGAGCACCAACACACGTGGCAGATGCAGAGGCCTGTGCTTGACTGCATGCAAGATGTATCCCAGACCCACGCCCATCACCCATGGAGTGAACCGAGTGTGAGTTGGTATGTGATGTTGGAGAACTTCATCTCTGTAAGTAAGACACAATGAAATGTTGTATTGTGAGATTGCATCATTTTACATCTTTCGTCACCATGTCAGAGATAATCAATTTATTTCCTGGTTTAGTATTAGTTTTACCTGAATTGAAGTACGCTGCAGCGAAACTTATTGACATGCGCCACAAGAAATGCAGTTACCACTCCTATTCCAATAACAGCTGATAACAATATATTTCCAATCCTAGGATATCTGAAATCAATTCATATAACTCGTGATGTAAATAATTGAATGGTGATTCTAATCTTTCAAAACACTCACAATGTATAAAGCTAACTTACTTCCAGAGTGGGTAAAGTATAAGTGGGGACAAACAGTATAGTTGCGTATCCACTGACAAGAACCACGTATATGACAAGCACTGCAAAACACACAAGATAAGTAAATTACAATTAATACAACTAGGAATTATTCGTGTCCGAATTATCATTTTGTCGTTTTCATTTCCAATTTCGTTCCAATGTTGACTTCGTGCAACGGTTTTGGAGGCAACTGTAGGCACACTTGAAGTCAAAACTAGAACGAAATGAAAATTATAGCAATGATGTGAGTTGCGGAAAGCACCGTTGGATGATGTTCAACATTGTAATTGTTGGTATAGAACAGCGTTTTCCACCCCCATGTTCTGCAAATGTCCCTCTGTCTTTGAGCTTCGCTGTTCCAGAAGGGTCCGTCACCCATGTAGAGGATCAAAGTGGCAGTGAGCAGCACCATGGCAGCAAGTAATGGAGTCAGCCTAGAAAGAAAAGGAAAATAATAAAAGGAAAATAATATCTAGTCGGGCGATAGCTCGACGCTGCCAAGCACCGTCTTTTACGAGGTCTACTTTTTATAAACGGCGAGCTTACTACCAGGGACTGTTTACCGCAACGGCTTGAGTGGTGATTTCGGGGTATCGGCTCGCATTGACGCAGTTTGAAATGGAAGTTGAAAACCATGATTATCGGGTATATTTAGCCACGTGACAACACCTACCAAATTTCAAAGAGCTGCGATCATCCCTTCAGGGTGAAAATTGGGCCTGAATCATGCGTGATTTCTTTTCACCTGGCTGGCTACTGGCTACTAGTGCCCACGGTATGATTGCTCGCCTCTGCAGATCGCATCGTTCGGTCTAGCGAGTTGAAATTTGGCAGAATCATAAAACCGTTTTCCGGATGCTCCCTTTTGCAAAAATCAATCAAAAATTTTAACCGGAAGTGAAGTTATCACAATTTTAAATTGTATAGTTTTAAAAGTCAAACGGGTCCACCAAAAGTTTTGAAATTTTGCAACATTAAAGACAATGTACTGCTAGACACTCCACTTCAAGAAAAAACTAAAATTTCAAACCGGAAGTGGAGAAATTATCAATTTTTACGTTCCGCCTTTTTTCTTTGATATACTACACAGCTGCTATGATTTCTGTTTGGCGTATTGGCTTATAGTCACATTGAGGCAGTGACTTCGAACATGGCGTTGACGGGTTCTTGTGGGGTCGTGAGTTCGATTCCCACAAGGGGCTAATCTTTTTTATTTTTTTTCAATTTACTTCCTTCCTTTTGGCGTTCATTGATAAATGTGCAAAATGATAATCCGATATGCATTCAACGCTTACATAGGTACACTTTTAATATTATACTTAAATGGATATAATAATGATTTGACAACACACGTTAAAGGTTGCTATAATAGAACAATTCGTGGTCAAGAACAGAACTTTGGTGGATCAGTTACTAAACTAGAAAAAGGCTCCATTACCCGGTGAAATTATATAGGTGTACACATTCACAACATTTTATTTGTCAAAATTATTTAATTATTATAATTACTAGGAAAACGCTCCGTCTAACGCGTTGATGAGCGAGCACCGGACACGTGCGCAAACATAGAACTGAAGATGCGTTAACACATTAAACATTACATTATTAAACGTTTTAACGTTATTAAACCTAGATCAAACGTTGCAGTACCTAGTTTAGAAACGGAATTAATCCAGCGTTCCACAATTACAATAAGACAATGTAATGTTTTGAACTGAATGAATCAAACCTTTAAAAAAATTAGCAACCTTCAAGGACATCAAACGTTTCCACAAGTAAAGGCCTACCCACGATTGGCATAGCATAGCATAAGGTGCACATGAATAGCGCACAACAAATATGAATCTCTTTGCAAGATGCGAAGTGACCATGATTGGCACAGCGGTGCACAACAAACGTATCGCGGCATAAGAAATTGGCTACAATTTATATGGCCGAGGCTATTCGCACGAAAATCGTGCACGAATTCGTGTTTCGTGCGAATAGCCCCTCCACAGTGGGTCGGCTATTCGCACGAAAATCGTGCACGATTTTCGTGCGGCGTTCGCTGGAAGTTCCAGGCGCTCTCGTTAGATGGCGCGATGAGCGCGAAATGAAGAAAGAAGACTGACGTCACGTGGAAGGTTGTTTGCTGTACAGCTGTCACTGTCAGGACATTTTTACTGGTAATTTTTTGTTTACAATTATAAAATAAAGATTTATGGTAATTACGAAGTGTTAAACCTACTTTAATTCGTTCAATCCTTTAGACAAAATTATCTTATAATGTGATATTATTAACCCTAACTGATTTAAGCATGTTTCCTGCCGGAGATAATCCGCTAGATAACCTTATTTCACTTTCCATTATTTTGTTGGCTTACATTAATATTATAACGTAGAGGTTTGGTAGGTATCTGGTATCCTACTACCTACCTTACCAAGTAGTTACGTATTTCAGTGTGTTATTTATGAGTTTTCTGTCGTCATTCATTAATACAGATGTGCATAAAAAGATGTTTATGTAAGCTGTCAAATACATAACCTGTAGCTAAATGCGGCTACCTACCTTACCAAGTAGTTACGTATTTCAGTGTGTTATTTATGAGTTTTCTGTCGTCATTCATTAATACAGATGTGCATAAAAAGATGTTTATGTAAGCTGTCAAATACATAACCTGTAGCTAAATGCGGCACGAAAATCGTGCACGATTTTCGTGCGAATAGCCGGCCCACAGTGGAGTGGCTATTCGCACGAAAATCGTGCACGAATTCGTGTTTCGTGTTTCGTGCGAATAGACACTCCGAATTTATATTTTCCTTATGCGTTGCGTCAAACAATGACGTCAGATGACTTCATAATCCAAGCCAGTGTTGTAAATAGTTGAACAATTATATTTATTTACCTGTAATATGGCTGTTTCATGAACTAATGCTGTTTCAAACTTATTAAATTACATTTTAATAGTTTATATACTTTAATTCACTCATAAATTACGTATAAACAAAATTAACAAATAATGAAGTGTCACTTGAGTACAATTTAGAAGGCGGTGGATGTTTCAAGGTTCATATAGAGGAAGCTGTGGATTCCTTGTGCTTGCTTATGCAAGTGTCAATCATGGTTTGAAGTTTTCTTGTGCTGAAGCTTGTGCGCTATTCATGTGTTATGCTATGCTATGCTATGCCAATCGTGGGTAGGCCTTTAGAGGTAGAAAAAGACAATAATGAAATATCAATGGTCTGACAAAAATTCTCGATAAATAATGTTCACTTGCTATAAAAGCGGGGAAACTTGACTAAAACCTTCACAAGAACATCAATTTGACAAACTATTCAACGAAAATAAGAAAAATTCTGGAGAGATTTGAAATGACGTGTGATCACAAGAAGGGAACAAACGCCACTCAATGAAATTATTGAAATATCGACTCAGCCTAGTAGATGCACAGGAAGCACGGCCATCAAAACTACGAATTACCACAAGTCAATCAAGGTCCTTAGTTTTGCGAAAAATCGAAATGATTTGTTTGGAAATAAGTTCCACATTGAATTATTAAAATATAATCCACTCAATCAATATGAAAGTATTTGATTTTCACTGAAAATTGAAAATAGCATCTAAACACTCTGGTACCTAAAGCAAATCAGATTCAGTTGCATTGGAAAAACATTCATTTTCAATAATTCATTTCTGACAGCTTTTAAAAATGTCAATAAGTTCATACATTCTTAATTGATTGGGATGAAAATTTGTAAAATAAGAGACAATGTTGGTCCTAATGACCATGCAAAATATGAGTTTGATCACATTTATGGAAGACCATTTTAATTTTTCAACCGTTCAGGAGATGTTTATTTAAATTTTAACCAATAAATGGATTTCCAAAAAAATGGGGCCTGCAAACAGAAAAGGTTGTCCCTACATGTGTGCAAAATTTCAGATCGATCGGTGAAACGGTGCGACTTCTACTGCTCCAGATAACAGCAAAAAAAACAAAAAAACACAGAGGTCCGTGCCAAAAGAGCCAGAAGGAGACGCTCGCTTCGCTCGCTCAATAAAATTTGTGAATCTTTGGCTCAGTTACATAACAAGAAACCACACAAAAAGGCTCCATTACCCGGTGTATTAGGTTTTCACAACATTTTATTAGTCAAAATTATTTAGTTGTTATAACTATGATTATTTGTCAATCTTTGGCTCAGTTACTAAATAAGAAACCACACAAAAGGCGCCTTTGCCCAGTGTATTAAGTTTCCATAGCATTTTATTTGTCAAAATTATTTAGTGTTATAAATATGTTAATTTGTGAATCTTTGGCTCAGTTACTTATCAAGAATCCACACAAAAAGACTTCATAACCCGGTGTATTAGGTTTTCACAGCATTTTATTGGTCAAAATTATTAGTTGTTATAAATATGTTAATTTGTCAATCTTTGGCACAGTTACTAAACAAGAAACCACACAAAAAGGCTCCATTACTCGGTGTAAACTGTTCACATGGATTTTGTTAGTACACGTTGTATACAGTTGCTGAAATAGAACAATTTTCGTGATCTAGCTAATTCTAGCTAAATAGCTATTTTCCTTAGCAGAACTAAGCAGACATTTAAACCCTCATGCTCATATATCGTAGATCCTAACTCTGGGGATCCGCTGTAATTTAATTTCATTTCATTTAATTTGTCAGAATTATTTAATTATATAAAATTCAGATAATTTGTCAATCATTGTGGCTCATAGATACTAAACAAGAAACCACACAAAATGGGTCCATTAACTTATGGTCAGTGTAGTAGGTGTTTACAACTTTTCATCTGTCAAACTTATTTAAATATTTAAAATTCAGTTAATTTGTAAATATTGGTGTCTCAACAAGAAACAAGAACAACACGAAACAAGAATCCACACAAAAAGGCTCCATTACGTGCCTCCATTACGTGTTCACAACTTTTAGTTTCTCAAAATATTTTAATTGTTATAATTATGTTAATTTGCAATCTTGGTGGTTCAGTTTAAGAAACAAGAAACCACACAAAAAGGCTCCATTACTAGGTCCGCAAACATCTCCTAATTAAAAAACCATATGTAATAGAAAATTATAAATACAATTCTGCATAAACCACTCTCGTGGTCTTTGATGCGTTTTTAAGCTGCTGGCGGAATAATTTGCGGTATACTCCATGGTGAGACTGTCATTACACAGCTGTGTTGGGTTAGATCCTCAAAAAAGGAACTAGTTCCAGATCCAGGTCCATTGAAATAAATGGAACTAGTTCGAATTACTAGTTCCTTTCAAATAAATAACTGGAATGTTACCTGGAAAGTTACCAGGAACGGTAAAAAGTTACGTTTAAGTTGCATTGCCTTCCAAAAACCATCCGGATTTTATTTAAATTTGTTGTAAGCATCTGGAAGCTTTTACGCTTTTATGACATATAAAAGTGAACTTGGAAGAATTTAAATTGAGGAACCGCATTTACAACCATCTACCTTTCGTAAACCTTTCAGTTTACCAATTGGCAACAAATATGCATAGTACGAGATGACGCACAAATTCCGGTCTACACCGGAACAATAGACATACAATTTTCGTTATTCACATGACTCAAAGATGTGAACTTTTAACAATTTAAAAGTTGAGATAACTCATATTTAACCAAAATAAATTGACCCTTTCGTTATACTAACTTTGGAACTATTGGAAGAAAAACAGAAAACTTTAGACAAGAAGCGACGTTGGCGTTAACAATGTAATGATAGATAACACTCAATGATCAATGAAAGCTGCTTTAAACTTTTACCCCATATGACATGCTGTACAAAAACAAAAAATTGTAAAAAAAAAACTGCCAAGCGTGTAAATCCAGCTCAAATAAGTCGATATGCCAACATTATGTAATGTTAACTTCCCGTTTCACAAAATATCATATTATTGATATTCATTTTAAACTAAATTCAAATTGCATCTGACAATTGCCAGTAACTTTGGACTATTCTGCACCATTAATACTGATTTCTGCAAATGATAAACTCATTATTATCTGAAAATACCTTTGTAGAAGCAGAGGTGAAGAAATAATAAATTTGGGTATTAATTACAAATGGAATTGTGCACCTTTTTGCAACAGGATGTCTGATTTCTGCCAATTGTACACCATTGAATACTACCTTAAAATAACTCTGTAGAGTAGGGTTGCAGATATCAGATTTGCAAAATGGTGCCGTATTCTTGGCTATATTGTCATATTGTGTGTGTATAATGTCTGCTTAGTTCATAACGAATGTCAATAATCTAATCTTTTGTGAAACGGGATGTTGTCATTCCATGTTTTATGTTTGAATATACGCTTGGGGGTGGGTGAAAATGTCAGAAATAGGGGTGAGTAATGTGCATTAGTGACGCAACATGTCTGGCTATTCAAAATAAGGATGTTC
Source organism: Leuctra nigra (assembly GCA_934045905.1). Lineage (NCBI taxonomy): Eukaryota > Metazoa > Arthropoda > Insecta > Plecoptera > Leuctridae > Leuctra > Leuctra nigra. The sequence goes on along the minus strand of OW203765.1, from coordinate 25,243,049 downwards.
AATAAATGCGCGACTATCGTTAACTTGACCCACCACATTTAATGTTAAATTCAATTCATTAGTGATTAGGGGTGCTAATAAAATCAGATACAGGGGTGCAAAATAGGCGCATAATTAGTGAAAAATTCCTAGTAACCATAAATTGAAAATTCATTACATGAAAGGCCAACTGAACAGCCCGGTTAAACAATATTGTCTGTCTAATGTAACTTACAAAACCGGTGCACTGGATGTTCGCACATATAATATTTAATATCTTCTAAACAAAAAATAAAGCCCTTCCACAACTTGGCACGTGTGATTACAATATATTTAGCCTACACGTATATTTTTTTAAGACTTAAAAAAAAAGCTTTTTTAGGGGGGGTCGTTAATAGGTTAAATATGGAACCCCCCCCCCCCACTTTTTTTACTTTGTACATTTTTCAACATAATTTTATTTTCTGGCCCTTAGAATTAGCTTCAATTGTTAAAAAAAGATCAACGTTTTAAGTCAAACCGTTACAAAGTTAACGATTTTTATGTTCAACACTTCCGACTCAAATTTGCCTTTTTTGGGGGGCCATATTTCCCGAACGGAGCAATTTTGAGAAAAACGCTGAAAGAGCCATGTGTTTCTTTAGGATGATTAATAATTCTGCCAAGTTTCGTCAAAATCGAAGATGTACATGAAAATGCTTGATTGAACTGAGCTGGATTTACCCAAGCACCTTCCCACTTAAAACAATTGAGATCTAAAAGAAGAGCCAAGCAATAATATATTGTTTAAACATTTTCGCACTTAAAATTCGTGAAATCATTTCACCCAGTTACTGCCGCCAAGCACAACACTAAAAACCTAATGTTGTGTCCAAATTTGAAGAATAAAATCTAAGTGAACCATCATTGTAAACTTTAACAAAATTATTAAAATTAGAAACGACTTAAAAAATAAATTTAAAATCGAAATTAAAAAAATTAAAAATAAAGCTTGGCGCATTGAATTTGCACCGACCATGTAGACCTTCTACCTTCTTCCAATACTTTCTGTCTTTCTTCGGCTCCTTTATCGTCATCTTTTTTCTTATGTTGCCTTCTTCTTGACACAATGCGCCTAGCTTTATTTTTAATTTTTTAAATTTCAATTTTAAATTTATTTTTTAAGTCGTTTTTAATTTTTATAATTTTTTTAAAAGTTTACAATGATGGTACACTTAGATTTTAATCTTCAAATTTGGACTCAACGTTAGGTTTATATAGTGTTGTGCTTGGCGGCAGTAACTGGGTGAAATGATTTCACGAATTTTAAGTGCGAAAATGTTTAAACAATTGCTTGGCTCTTCTTTTAGATCTCAATTGTTTTAAGTGGGAAGGTGCTTGGCAGTTTTTTTTACAAGTTTTTGTTTTTGTACAACATTTTGTTTAGCGAGAGAAATTAGAAGTAAAAGAAAGTAGTTTTATATACTAGGTCTGTTCGTTTACCCTGCCAAAGGCTACAGCAAACTGCCACAAACGCACATCATCCAATCAGATCGTTCCTCTGTAGCTTGTGGCAGTTTGCTGTAGCTTTTGGCAGGGTAAACGAACAGACCTACAATTTGTTGCTTACCTATTTGGTTGTCTTATTGGTTACATACCTCATGTATCTGTGAATGTAAAACCTTGGCATGTTGAATCGTGTTCCTGAGCTTCTCTCCTTCAGAAACTTGTAGCAAAGAAGAACACCAGATATAAGGAGAAATGAATCTCCATAGAGAGTCGCGTTAGCAATTGGCGTCAATTTAATTTTTTCTACATTCTAGAGAAAGAAACACAAATGAATAATTATTAAGCTTCTAAATTATTATTAAGCTTTAAAGCTTTCCTCGCTTACCCCCAAGAAACCGTTTCCGCTGATGGAGGCTGTAAGTCCCAGGAATCTAAATCTATGGTAAAGTACAATGAGAAGAATACTGATAGTGCGGACACCGTTGAGGACCGGCATTGAATCTTCACCCCCAGAAGACGTACTCAGCAGTTTCTTGCCGTTCGTGTACAAGGAGAATGCGAACAAGAGGTTGCGACGCTTGGCTACGACAATGAAACATGATTAAGCATGGAAGTTATTTGATAGAACGTCAGCATGAAGTAGTGTTGCTTACCTGGACCTCTGCAGATGAGGTCGAAACAAGTGCTCAGCAGGATAAGAACAGCAAGGAATGAAAACAGGAATCTGAAAATGAGAATTGTGTTCTCTTTAACTCTTGATGGGGGGAGGGGGGGGGGATGAAGTTCATGGTGCGTACATTGCGAACCAGTCTAGAGCGGAGACGTCGTGTTTCTGTGCACGCGTGTTGCAGTTGATGGCGTCGACGCGTACGGACAACGGCGTCAGGGCGTCGCGGAGGCTCGCTTGGACGTCGTCAGCCCGGCACGACGACGGAACACAAACTGACCAACGCAGGGCAGGTATCAAGGCCATCATTATAGCAGTTCCATTAGCCTAGTAGAAGATTTAACTTGGAAAACGCTCAGTGTAACGCGTTGATGAGCGAGCACCGATACGTGCAACATCACCAGCCAAACACGATACACGAAAGCAGAGATAAACTCAGTTCCATGAGTCTAGAGTCCTATAGTTAGTATGGCCTGGGCAATGTTATATCTATGGTTATATTATGCAGAACTCTAGACTGCATGGAATGAAGTTTATTAAGTAGGTGTAGGGCCGTGGAAAAATGTGTCGATCATCCCTACGCTTATACCATCCCGCCATACAACGGAGCGCTGGCATACCACTGTACGATCTCCGTTGTATGGCGGGAGGGTATAAGCGTAGGGATGATCGAGATATTATTCCAAAGCTGTACTTCGAGAAACGTCTCTTTTGACAACTCTGCAAAACTCTTAGAATGGCAATAAGTCTGTAAATTCTTGACCGATTGTGTTGAAAATGTGTAAAATATGAGATAATGATTTTACCATTTGGAGGATTTGGCTGAAACTTTGTAAAATTTTATAAAATGTTGGTCTAAATGACCTGGCAAAATTTCAAATTGATAGGACCAATCAATCGGAAGATGTCATTTTAAAAAATATTTACCAATAAGCAGATTAACAAAAAATTCTGGTCTGCAAACCCCAGAGATCGAACATGTCTGCAAAATTTCAGCTCGATCGAAGAAACGGGGCGACATGTTATAGCGGTACGGAGAGGAAAAAAGCAGCTAGGACCATGCCAAAAGAGCACATATGAGAGTGAGACGCTCGCTTCGCTCGCTCAATCATAATCGCTTATTCAAATGTAAAAGATTGCAGATAAAATTCAAATGCTGGACTGACTGATATCGACTGTTAGGATATGTTATTGTCGTAGGATGTAACTAATAACTATACGATCAATCAATATAGAATCAATCAATAATAAAGAGGGGAAAAAGTGGGATCAGGAAAATAAAGAATTGGAGGAGTAACGTGTGAAGAGGAGAATAGAAAAATAATTAAAGAATAATTTGTCCCCATAATTTATTGAACTATGGCCAAGAGACTTATGTACGTTCAGTCCCAGTTCCACGTTTCAATTCCCCAGATTATAAATTAATTTTGAAGAAACCTTGTTTTAAGTCAAATACGTCCAATACTTCAGTTGACCAACCACATACCGGATCATATCCCATAACTTAGTAGTCTAAGCCCATACCCCGTACATAACCTGGATAAACAACAAACTGGTATAAATACTAGCCCCCCTTGTCATAGATTTCCGTTATAACTTTTCCTATGTCAAAAGTCCTCTTACATTATCCAATGGAATTTCACCGTTTATAGTTGAATCAAAAATCGTCATGCTTGCTGTGGAGTTGATCTGGACACCTGGAAGCTGAATCTGGACCACACAGTGTTGCCCGCTGAACGTGCCGAAGTCTGATTTCACGTCCTCAACTCCCAGACACTGATCGTAGTTGCCAAACTGCACGAGATTTCCATTCAGCATTCCATCCGGGATCTTAGAGCTCGAGTCCAACACTGCAACAGCGCATTAGAGTGAGAGGCCTGCACTGCAACAGCGCATTAGAGTGAGAGGCCAGCACTGCAACAGCGCATTAGAGTGAGAGGCCAGCACTGCAACAGCGCATTAGCGGGAGAGGCCAGCACTGCAACAGCGCATTAGAGTGAGAGGCCAGCACTGCAACAGCGCATTAGAGTGAGAGGCCAGCACTGCAACAGAGCATTAGAGTGAGACGCCAGCACTGCAACAGCGCATTAGAGTAAGAGGCCAGCACTGCAACAGCGCATTAGAGTAAGAGGCCAGCACTGCAACAGCGCATTAGAGTGAGAGGCCAGCACTGTAACAGCGCATAGAGTGAGAGGCCAGTACTGCAACAGCGCATTAGAGTGAGAGGCCAGCACTGCAACAGCGCATTAGAGTGAGAGGCCAGCACTGCAACAGCGCATAAAAATGTAACCTATACATTCTCATCATTCGAGCTGAAAAGCAACTCGTTCAGTCGAGTAAAAGAGGGTTGCGCACGCAAGTGCAAAGAGACATGGTGACAGTATCGTCACCGGTGCAGGTATGACAGTTCGTAGTGAGCATTCCCTACCTTCATTCCATTCTCCTCGGTGATCTCTAACCCTCATCAGTGCGTTGTGTCTAATGTCCGTCCGTCCGACCGGGTTGGTAGAGCTCTCGCCCGGCAAGTGAGAGGTCCCGGGTTTGAGCCCCGGTTCGGTCGGATATTTTACACAACGCACATTCCTTCATTAAATTCATTTTAAATTCATTTAAATTCCAATCTAGATATACCAAAAATGTATGATAGCACCTCTCAATTAATTGGAATATTGACATAAATTTTGGTGGGAGTCGACATTGAAGGCGGACGGATCCTTGCCAGACTATTTTTATCAGATGTTAAGTAATGATTTCTTGACCACTTCTAGTAGATACACAAGAATAATTAAAAAATGTATTAATTAATTCTACGTCTAGCGAGATATTCCCAAAAATTAGAGCGAAGTTATCAATCAGTGAATGGCTCATAAAAATTGCAAAATAAAACGGATCTGAACTATAGAAATGATGATGAATGTGACAAGAGATAATCGTGAAGGATGTAGATAAAGGGGTCGGTGCGAAGGAAAGTAGAACGTCTGTTCTTGAACTTACTTCTTAATGCCCAGGGTGCTCGACGTAACAAACTGTCCTTGTAGAAAATACTGTGATTTCTACACAAATCGTTCTCTGTGTCACCAGACAGTGGAATGTACACGTTGACAATTCGTTTCAAATATTCCTTCATCTTACTTTCTATGACTTTCCTTTTCACCATGTTAAAGATATTATCGAAAGGGTTTGAATTCCCCATAACACTGACTAAAACAAAACTACACAATATGAAACACACTGTTATAGTCTTCATCCTTACGATGGATTTTCCAATATCTTCTTACTTGCCTGTAGTACTCTCATTCAATATGCTTTGTATGACTTTGAAGTAGTGCTTTGACAGTAGGTTATCACAGTATAAGTACAGTTATGAAATAATAATGATACAGTTTATTTCTATTATATCACAATTCCCTTCAAATACCTTTTAACAGATAATGAAATATCTCAAGGCCATATTACACTACGGACATTCCAATTGAACCTAGCGTATGCATTTAGTTTCATACGAAAAGAAGGGAAAAAACTATTTTCTGTTTGAAATACCAATTTTCCACGCTAATTTTGGCTATTTTTCTGGCACTACCTCCACCTAACCCCATAACAAATAGAGGAGCAAAGAAAATCCAAATTTTTGTGGTGTCCTACAGCATTATATTGGCGATTGTATTTTGGCATTTGCCCTCAGGCGCTGAAAGGTCCGCGCCGAATAGAGTGGCCTTAAAGCCATACACATTATCTAGCTCCTATCTATCTACCAGTTAGTTGTTACTCTCTATGTTTACATAAATTGTTTTATATTATTATCAAGGTCATGGAACTGGTTGTAAAATGTTGTAATTGTAATACATCTGTTTCCACTAGTGTTGCATCCAAACAAAACTTCCATTTATTGGGATATTCAAGAGTTGCTTCAACTCTCAAGTGTTTAAAAGTGACAAAAATAATGTTTATCCAATCAGGTTTACCTACATGACTATAGTGGACTTTTGAGAACTTGGAAATTGCATACCCGATTAAAAACGCGACATTTTTTGTGTGGATTATTTTCCCTTTCACACTTGGTTTGTCTGATGATGCCAAACTACAACGTGTTTCCGCAGCAGAACTCTAAAATATTATTTTCTTCTAGAGTGTTCAAGAACGAAAGAATACTGTCTTCGGGTACATAATAGATATTTTCCCAGATACCAGATTCTAGATATCTACTGCATGATCAAAATAAGAAATTATAAGTAAAATCGAGAACGTTTCCAAAAACTCTTAAAATAATTGTACTGCTGGGGCTGGATTCCCAGCCTGGAAAGGGGTGGAAACTTGATTGATTGAACACTTCTATTATTGGCACAAATAATAAATATACAATAAACACTCTTCCACTAAGTCCCTAAAGGGACTTATCTGTGGATTAAATACAAAATGATATATACAGAACAGTTGATATTCACATAACATAATACAAGAAAAGAAATCACAATCATACACAAATAAATATAAACAACTTCAAATTTGAAAGGATCATAAGAATCAAATTTTTAATTGCAGTAAAAAAATAATTATTATTCAGGAGCCATTTTTTAACAAAGTCTTTTACTTGATTGTAATTTTCTAATTCTCTTAAATTGCCTGGTAACGAATTAAATTTTGAGTGTGTTTGAAATTGAAGTGACCTTCTACCATATCTGACTTGTTGGTATGAAGGGGGATAACATAATTACTGAGTAAACTATGCCGAGTATTAAAATGATGGGAATTTATTTGTTTGAAAGTTTCAGAAAAATAATGTTTGATGATGAATTTATAAGTAAACAAATCAGTAACTTGTAAAACATTACAATAATGAAACATTTTATCGTAATTAGGTATTGTTAAGACTGAACTTGATATAAGGGGGTAGGATTGATTTTAAAATTTTATTCTGAATAATGGTTATTTGATGAAGATGATTGTAAGACGCATTACCCCAGGCCAAAATGCCATAATTTATAATCGATTCGCCCTAAATCGACTTAATAGGTTAAAGTAAATTAAGATATTTTAGTGATACGTCATGTTGTTTATTTCTACCATTAACAGTTTCAATTTCACAATTTAATTTATAAAATTGATGGGCTTGGCCAGCCAGCAGGTATTGAAATGCTTTTTATTTTTTAGGTAGTACCTAAATCATTTTCCACAAACTCTCAGAATATTAATTTGCATTGTTTAACTTATGTATAATTGTAAATAAATTTGAAATATATTAGGGAAAATGGCTGCGATTAAAAATGTATACTTTCGAATCTGAATTAGTGTAACTGTAAAAATTACAAATGGTAGCAGACGTTGGATTTTTTGAAAATACTTAAAAATATGTTTCCCCATAAAACGTAAATGAAAGTATTGTCAGGCTGGACGATAGCCAGCATGGATATAATGTTAGTCTTTAGCCATAAAATTTAACAAAAGATTTTAATCCAAATTCTATGCAAATTATTAATTTACTATGGGTTTGATAAAATAATGAAGGCAAACCGAGCTCGTTTACTGGGCGATGATAAATTCAACATCACTTATGGTTGCAAGAATGGAGGTGGTGGTAAGAATTATAACAATAATAAGCAGGAAACTACAATTATATATTTTTTATTGATACATACTATAATCTTCACATATATACATATAAAAGTAGGTACAAGGTTCTTAGAGTAAGAGAAAATACAACAGCATTCTGGGATCAGCTAAATGACACAATGAATAATGTCAAGATTGAACTTTCATAGAACACATTGGTTTGTACAATTTTAAGATACGCAGAACTTCAGAAGTAATAGGTATAGGTATCTACTTGAAATGTACGTTCAGTCTTTAACGTGACTTCATATACCTACATAGTGTTCACACGCTTTACAATCTTATTGTAACATGTGATAATCTACTTCATCTACGAATATGCAGAATATTAAGCGAGCGTAGGTACTCTTACGTAATGTTTTGTTTTGGTACCGCGCAGGTCACTCTGATCAATCTTTGATATGTAATTTTGAATTCAATTCTTTCTCACCAGAACACCTATTCTATCTAGATCTCTTTTTGATCTCATCTTTAATTTTTCATCTCGAATTCATTTTGGCATAAAATGAATTCTGTCATTCAATAGCGGTGATATCAAAGAGAGATATAGAATAGTTATCCACGGGAGACCTGTATACTGTATAGTTTTAAAGAAAAAGTGAATGAACCATTTGTCCGATCAAGTAGAAATTTTAGGACAACAGGATAACATTACGTATATCCGTGCTGGCTATTGTCCAGCCTGACACTACTTTAATTAAAGTTTAATGGGGAAGCATATTTTTAAATATTTTCAAATAAATCCACCATCTGCCACCATTTGTAAAATTTACAGATATATTGTATATTTTTGGCAAATTAGATTTTAAGCCAATTTTGCACCAAGTTGACAAATTTAAGTGATCTACAGATGAGATAGGTAATGGCTTAGAGGAATAAGTGGTTATTCCTTATTCCTCTAAGGTAATGGACTTCACCTGCCTGTAGCAGATTATTAGGTTAGGTTTCATTCCAAGCTCGTATGCAACATGTTATCTTACCCACTAAAATGCACACAAATAGCTTGCCTATTGATGCATTACATAGAGCGATTTTCTAGCTATGCAACATGAACATTTGTAAAACATTCATTTCATATGTCAATGCCGACAAAATAACTTTACTCGTATAAATTAATAATTGGCACAAAAGTCGTAATGAGATCGTAACATCACGGTTGTACTGTTTACAGAAAACAAGTACATCTCCATTTTGTAGTCATAGAGTAATTCATGCTAGTATTTTAATATGCACAACTAAGTATTTAATCAAAATACATACTTGTCTAGAAAACACAGTTCATTGATATTAGGGGTGTGCGAATACATAGTGATTTTTAGCTTCCAATATGTATATTGAATACTTACAAAAATATTTCAAAGGCAGAATATTGAATACGTAGTTAGAATCTAAAATTGGATGACATAAGTACCTAATATCAAATAAAAACAAAAATATTTAGCTGTCTTAATGGTTATTTACTATCAACAAACTTAGGTGTTACCATCTTATTTAAAATCTTGAAAAAATCATTCATGTTCACGATACTACGTACATGTAAATCTACTAACTAAACGTAAGGTCTCGCCGATCACTGATCGGCGATCAGCATTCACGATTCAGTATTGTACATTTGCTACCGCTTTTAGCCCCTTCCGCACTTTATTATCTGATGTATAGCTTATTAACTCAGAATATTTAAGTTAGGTAACATTAATTTTTGACACTTAAAGTTTTATCGTAAATGGACCTTTATCTTAGAAAAGTTAGTGAAAGATAGGTATAATTCAAAATAATTTTCGAATCTACATTTTGGGATAATTTAAGTTTTCAAATACTCGCACACCCAATGATATATATTCCCCGACGTTGTGAACCGTAAAACTTGTAGGTAATAGTCAATAATGTCCTTGGATCAGTTTGTCAAACGGTTTGAAGACGATGAGTATCACAGATTGAGATAAACGTAATAGACTCTTCGATGAGAGCGAATGAAGCGACACCGCTTAGAACGGAGAATTCATCCCGAGTTTTGTGTCGAAGTCTAGCCTCTCTCGTTTTTGAAACCTTATGTCAGCCCTGAAATCAGAGGAAGAACAGTGACAGGAAATTAATAATCAGAAACAGATATGGAATATTCTTCTAAATTCTTTCATCTCAATTGTGCTCATTTTGTAATTAATAACTGAACCATTCTGTAGTGCACCTAAGTAGGTTTACTTTCCCTATTGATGTCTAATTCCTGAATTACAATCAGGGGTGGATCTAGCCTCTTGTCATGGAGGGGGCGATTTTGGAAAATATGAAGGAGGTCTAGTGGTATCCCCAGCCACGGGCGTCTGCAGAATTTTTGCCAGGGGGTGGAGGTAATGCAAGAAAAACAATTGTCCCACGGGCTAAGGGGGGTGTGGGGGGCCCGCAGGGCGTTTTTTGTTTTTTGGACACTTTGAATCTAATTTTGAGACGTTATGAGGTGTATTTTGTTGAACAATTCATTATTTTTTAAGCTTGGGCACTTTGGGGTAGTGCCCCCACCTTGCCCCGCAGGGTATTTTTTGGTTTGTTGACACTTTGAAATTAATTTTCTGAGTTTTTTGTTTAGAAAATGAAACTATACGTAAATAACACCACCAAATTTGTATGCTATCCTGACATCCTTGCCCCCCCCCCCCCCCCCCCCCCAGTCATCCCTGTGGAAGCCCATGCTTTCATCCGCCAAAGGCCTATCGCCAAAGGCAATTTTTTTCGAAATATTGAAAAAACATTTAGTTTTAAAGCACTTTTAGAGCAAAGATTAAATTGATTAAACCTTGCCAAAAACCAAGCCATGATTACGATATTTTTGTAAATTTGACGAAATGAAAAATCAACCTGCTGATCTTAATAGAAGGTGGAGGAGGAATCATGGGGGGGGGGGCGATCGCCCCTTCCGCCCCTCCTTAGATCCGCCCCTGATTACAATTGGATCAAAGTGTGGAATAACAAAGAAATTTACAGAATTACTTAAACACAACAACAAAAAAACAATAATTGCAGAACATAAATTGAAGTATATTATGAGTGAGAACAACATAGTTATTGATTTATAAATTTTTATTTACACATGGATATTGATTAGGGTTGGGATTCAATTTGAATTGCTAAATCGATGTCAAACTAAAAATTTCGACATCAAATCGAAATAATTTCGACATTGTAATAATGGGCCACATCGAAATAATTGCGGCGAAATTTGGCAACACTGCAGTTGCGCCTGACCAAGGCCATGTTCCTAGCGCGAGAGATGTCCCTCTCAACCCCCTCGCGGCAACAAATTACGAGGAAATGATTGAAATAAAGAATATTTTCATTTAAAATAAACTATCTACAAGCATTTATTTATGTAAAAGGGAACAATAAATGAAAAAAAATGATCGCGAATCCAGTTGGAAATTGATGGTTTTATTAGACTTGTTGCCGGAATATTTCCCGTGAAGCATAACACTGTCTGCATTCAACCTCCTTGAGCAATGTTGCCCGTAATGTTCACTTCAAACCGAACACTTTCCACAATTCACTTCGTCTCCACGGCGGGATTATAATTTTTTTTGCGTGGAAACATTCTTTGACGAGAGAATAAAAACAACACGCGCTGAAATGGCAAGCGACAACTGACCAACCCACCCTCAACTGCACACGCGGTATGCAGGAAGGGCGGAAGCAGGCCACTCAGCTGATCTTGAGTCACGAGGCACTGTTGCCAGCTCTACAATACTGCGCGTAAATTCTCGGATTTTTTGAAACGATGTCAAACGATTATTTGATTAAACAGTTCAAATCGATGTCGAATCAAAACTCAATATTTCATTTGACATCGATGTCAAATCGAAAAATCGATGTCAAGTCCCAACCCTAATATTGATTATTTCATACATACATGAGTTTGATTCAAAAAATTTGAATGTTAAAATATGATCTTAAATATTTGTGTGTTGTTTAGGATTAAAATTTCAAGCTTAAACAAAAATCATTTTTTCTTTATAAAAAGGAATGGTTTTGTATGCCTGAGTGGATTTATTGAGCAATTCTGTATTAGGTAAATAAATACCCAGAAAAAAACACTCCGTGTAAAAACGGCAGCCAAGTCTCTTTACTTCAAAAAAATTCAACACTGAAAAGGAGTGATATCAAAAAAGGGAGCCAAGTCAATGACATTTCCAAATATTTAATCGTATTTTTGAAATAAAAGAATAAACACCGAGAAATACTTTACAAAAGAACTTGGCGCATCGTTTTTTTAAAGACATCATTCTATCCTAAAAGTAGAAAGAAATTTACAAATAGGTAGGTACATTTTCCTCTTTCTATTAGAGCCAGAATCTATTAATCAAGCTACTTTTAATAATGGCTATTTTATAGTTTTGTCAATGGCGATAGAAGAAAGATTTCATGCTGTAATAGATAAGTAATATAAGGATGGAAGAATTAAATAACAATTGGAAGTGGGCTCATACATATTCTTGCAGTACCTACTGTTAATATGGTGATATTAGAAGGGAATCTTTTCATAATTTGATCTTGACTGAAGGAAATCATGAAACGTTGTCAAATAATTACTTACTATCTATGGAACACTATTATATATTTTTGAAGTGTCAAGTGTATAAAGTTATTTTTTTTAATAGAAATACAATGTGACTTCACTGTGTACTTTGTGAAATGTATTGCTATAAAATGCAGTAGAAATTTATTTCATGATGAGAAGGATTAACGCATTAGACTTACCTAATTAATATGTTGCCACGAAACAATATTACGAAGATAACTATTGTGTATTTATAGAAAACATAGGCAACAGTTTCATCGCGTATATATTCAAATAGAAAATATTTTACAGTAGGTATGTGTAATAAGTAATTGAAAGATGTTTCCCTATTATTCTAAAAATTCTTAATGACGGTTGTTTATAAATGGCATATGCTTATGAATAGAAAAATGTCTTTAAAAAAACGATGCGCCAAGTCCTTTTGTAAAGTATTTCTCGGTGTTTATTCTTTTATTTCAAAAATACGATTAAATATTTGGAAATGTCATTGACTTGGCTCCTTTTTTGATATCACTCCTTTTCAGTGTTGAATTTTTTTGAAGTAAAGAGACTTGGCTGCCGTTTTTACACGGAGTGTTTTTTTCTGGGATATCACTTCTTTTGTTAGTTTATTCATACAGCTTGTAGCACATGTCCGAACAAGGACTAATTTCTTTAAAAAAATACGCCTCAACCGATTTGGATAGGTACTAAGAAAAGTTGCGTTTGGTAAAAGATTAAAATGATTATCCTAAAAAAATAGCTTAGGTTTCGTTACAATCGGACCAGCCGTTTTCGATATTTGACGTCACTTCCGGTTTTGAAATAGGGGCCGAAAATAATGTCTTCTTGAAATCATAATTAGAAGTCCTACAAAATTACATAATTTGATAACAATCGGTTTAGCCGTTTTCGATATATAACGTCACTTCCGGTTTTGAAATGGCGGCCGAAAATAATGTCTTCTTGAATTCATAATTATTAGTCCTACATATTTCCAAAATTTGGTTGCAATCGGTACAGCCGTTTTCGATATATGACGTAAATTCATGTTTTAACAATGGCGGCCGTAAATAATGTCGTCTTTAATTCATAATTATTATTCCTACACATTTCCAAAATTTGGTTGCAATTGGTACAGCCGTTTTCTATATATGACGTCACTTCCGGTTTTGAAATGGCGGTCGAAAATAATGTCGTCTTGAATTCATAATAATAAGTCCTACATAATTGCATAATTTGGTTGCAATCGGTACAGACGTTTTCGATAAATGACGTCACTTCCGGTTTTAACAATGGCGGCCGAAAATAATGTCGTCTTTAATTCATAATTATTAGTCCTACACATTTCTAAAATTTGGTTGCAATTGGTTCAGCCGTTTTCGATATATGACGTTACTTCCGGTTTTAACAATGGCGGCCGAAAATAATGTCGTCTTAAATTCATAATCAATATTCTTATGTCCTACATATTTACACAATTTAGTTCCAATCGGTACAGCCGTTTTCGATATATGACGTCGCTTCCGGTTTTAACAATGGCGGCCGAAAATAATGTCGTCTTTAATTCATAATTATTAGACCTACACATTTCCCAAATTTGGTTGCAATCAGTACAGCCGTTTTTGATACATGACGTCACTTCCGGTTTTAAAAATGGCGGCCGAGAACACTGCAACCTTGAATTTATAATTATTCACAATGTACGTTTACTAATATCTATTTAAAAGTATAAAGTGGTGAATTTAATGTCATTTAACATATTTATGACGTAATTCATCAATCATCATATTTATGACGTCATTTCCGGTATAGGTAATAAGAATACAATCTAGTTTTATCTAGTTGATACTTCATGAACGACCATCTGAATTCATAATCCCTATATTTCCGTAAAATCGGTCATGCCGTTTGTAATATATGACGTCACTTTCGGTTTCATTTAGTGGTTCCTGCCGCCATTTCCGGTACCGTTAATTTGTTTCTTCCTTTTTTTTCCAATTGATTTTTCAAATAAATAGTAGAATGAATACGCAGGAGCTAGTTCAGTTGCAATCGGTACAGGCGTTTTAGATATATGACGTCACTTCCGGTTTCAGAAATGGCGGTCGAGAACACTGCAACCTTGAATTTATAAATTGTATTGTCTATATTACAATGTAAGTTAATTATGTACGTATTTTAAGTATAATTTGTTGAAATAAGTGAAATATTGCGTATTTATGACGTCACTTCCGGTTTAGAAAATAAGAAAATAATTTTTTGTTATTGATACTTCATAAAGATGACCATCTAAATCGAATGGCGCTAATTTCGTTCTAATCGGTCCAGACGTTTTTGAGATATGACGTCACTTCCGGTTTAAAAATGGCGGCACAAAAAATTTATAAGAGGCAAGGTATCATCAGACGCCAAAAGTGCATATGTGGTAAAAATTTCAGGTTGATCGGTTCAGCCGTTTAGGCTGTGGCGGTGATAGCAACTTTTTCGGGAATCATATGAAGAAGAAGAAGAAGAAGAAGAAGCAGATGAAAGCGGTGTAATTTCACGATTTTCACTGCCCTCTAGGTCGTAAACGGCATGACCGGTTGTTGTCGCGTGATGTATATGTAGTCAGGTGGGCCATAGCTCAAAATTAAGACATTTCACAACAATGTGAGATTTTCCATTGTTGAGATCCAGTAGGCCGAAAATGCTATGTTGTTGCTTACAGTAAAAGTAGTTGGTCTGCTCCTCAGTTTATATAGGCATTTACGGTATGTTGAGTGACTGTGAGTGTACGGTACGACTTGGCTGAGTGGAGCGACCGCTCCACTAGATTTTAAATACCGTTTACAGTATTGCAATAGGCATCGACTTGCTTCAAATCAAATACTTTTGTACTTAACACATGCCTCAACAACAAGGGGTTTTCATGAGATGGAGAGGCTAAACTGAAATGAACCATGTGTAATTTAATTTGATAACAAACGATCAAAGCTGTGAACTACCGCACTCACTTGACTTCTTCTCGCTTGATCAGCTCGACAACGCCGAACACTAGGAGCGGGGATATCGCAAACTGCAGGATGACGTAGTGTAGCGGGATGTCCCACACTCCCAGCACATCGCTGCCGTCTTCAGACCACACAGTGAACAGAAGGGATGAGTAGAACGCCTGCAGCAGGAGGCTGGAAACATACTTCACTTTAGATGCAAGACACATTACAAGAGGCAGTTACAATATACTACCATTGACTTCCATCCTAGAGGATTTGCAAGACTGTCGTCGATGTCTAGTGACAAAGGATACCAACCTGTTCTTACATATAGACCACTTGGTCAAATTCTTCACGCGTCCGGCTGAGATCGTCTTACATCTGACAAGATTGCACGGAAAGCTGACGCAGCACAACAATATACTTAATACGAATGTCTGTTATAAATATGAAGACAGGACATGGTATTGAACAAAATTAATAATATGTCTTTAAATTGCCAGAATCTTGTCATGCAGTGCGGCCTCCGACATCGGCGAAAGCATTCAGTGCTGCAGCTATAGCAGTCACGAATCCCAAATAGAGCTGAAGTCTATGTCACATTTTACTTGAATTATCTTGTTCAGTTAGCTTAAATAGTCTTACCGTTAACACTTTGAACAAAAAACTTCAGATGAATGTGTATTATCAGTCGAAGATTATTAGTGGGAAACCTAGATAAAAAAGAACGACCGCTGGGAATGGAACATCGGACCTCCGGATTGTAAGTCCAGAGTTACTGCCAAAGCCAACTATTTCCTTTCGTACACTCGATTTGTGAATAACGTCTGATTCATGATTCAAACAGAAAGTAAAGCCTGGCGACTCACATAAAAGCCACGGCACACATCCAGGCTTTGTTGAGGAACGGCGGCCGGTCGATGAGGCTGTACTTCCGCTGCACGAAGCTCACGGAGATCACGGCTGAAAGCAAAGACACGGTCATCAAATACGTGTGACATGATCATGATACAATGCTGGCAACTACCAGCTCGACAAGGATGGGACTTCAAGGACTCAGCGTTCAATGTGTTAGGACACTTGACACAGATTTGTACAAAGCCTCTAAACCTTGGGAATGACAAGTGATTGTTAGAGCCAAGATTATATGGTTTTATTTTTGCTCTGATTTCGTTTTTAAAAACCTAAATTTCGTTTTTTGGTGGTTTTATGAATTAAGGATTTCGCGATTTGGCGGTACCATTAAAACACAGAAAACTGAACTGAAAATTTTATATTTATTCATGTTTTTAGTCACTCATTAGTCATTATTCATGAGGTGTTCTGGTCATACTAAGTAATTAATATTTAGAAGAATCGTACAAGTACAATGACTAAATTATGTATGTACTAGTAGGTACCTTAGTATTGTAAAAAAATAGCTGAATATGAAATATAGAATTATAATGTCCTTGTGTTTTCGTAATAATTAAAACAACAGAAAAATACAAACAATAATAATCTGTAGGCTAGGTATATATGTTTGGCAACAAAACACATTCAGCCGAATAAGAACAATGTCAATACAAACACAAAAAATTAATATAGGTACCTATTTCGTTTAGTTGAACCTAAGCAAAATTAAAAAAAGCAGCTCAAATAAATTGACCAGTACACCAATATTTGACATAATAAAAACAGCTGAATATAATATGAATATGCTAAAAAACATAATAAATAAAACAGCTGAATAAGAAGAAAGTAAACACATCTATTGAAAAGCTACCATGGTCATGATTTCCGCATTCTTGTGAGTGAGGCTCCTGCGTCGATCACTCACTACAATGGCATAATTAGAAAACGACCTCTCTGCATCGACATTTGATGAGGGCAGCCAAAGTGAAAACAATGAATATACTGCAAACGCAGGGTGGTCTGCCTTTAAGGAACAAAGAATATCACATAAATTAACTTTGGTTGATTCTGCCCGGTTCAGTTCTTCCTTCACAAGCTTTTGTAGAACTGTGTAACCAACAATGAAGTCCGACATACTTGGCCTTGAGTGTTCCGGGAGATCTTGCACTAAACGTTGGAGTGTCTTCTCTTCAAGGCTCGACCTGCTTTTGTTGCGTGGATTAAACAGGCTTCCAACATTTTCCTAGAAGGATCTGTAGCAATCAAGCTGTTGAGTTTCGTGTGGCTGTGTTGAGCAACCAGTTTGAGATGATTCTCAATTTCAGCCTTTTTTATTGAAGGCAGCGTGGAAAGTTTGGTCCTCAGCTCCTCAGAAAATACCCCTCTCTTCAGCAAGCCAATCTTAATACTCAGATCATCCAGCTTCGAGTACAGAACATTGGATGTTGGATATTTGTTGCCTTCAAGGAACTCGATCAAGTTGATCAAACTTTGGCAGTTCTCGCCAATAAAAATGGCCTGCGCAGTCACGACACTTTTTTCATCACTGGTCATTTTCTTCAGGTATTTTACTCCTGCATTTTCTGCACTCAAATTTTCAAAGAAACCAACAATGTCCTCGAAGTATTCATTCAAATACTTTGCAGACTTGAACCACGAATTCCAACGGGTCAGGACGGGCATGGGAAACAATTTCACTTTGGGAGACTGGTGGCCGTGTTTGTCTCGAAGGTAGTCTAAATATTGGTGTTTTCTTTTTCTGGTATTCAGAAAAGCGCTTTTCACCTTGGCGACTGCTGTATTCAGTTCGTCCAACTGTTCCTGCCAGATCTGGCCAACCAAGTTGATCTTGTGTGCCCAACACTGTGTGTGAAGCAAATGGTCCCCAATGATTACTTTCAGCGCATTGTAGCAAGCCGTCATATATCTTGCAGAGTCCGTTACAAATGACACGACGTTATCATAATTGATGTCATACTTGGTGAGTGTGCTTATGACAGCTTGGGAACATGTCGTCTGATTAGCGCGGTCGAGCACTACAGAAGCAGCCAAGAACACCTCTTGACTTGAAGACGGCTCCATAAGACGAAACAAAATATTAAAGACGCAATTTCCAGATTTATCAGTTGTCTCATCACTGAGAATGCTTATCCGTTTGTTCTTGACAGCTTCTTTGACTTTTTGAAATATCTTCTCTCCTACGATTGGAACATATTTCTTGCGAATCCAATCAGCGGTAGGCAAATCACCACCGCCAGTCACACGCTTCTTGAACCATTCCCGCAGCCGCTCATTATCAAACTTTTCGATTGGAATACCTGCCGCCAGAAATACTTCAGTTGTTTCTGTAATGAAATCTTCTTTGGAATCTTGCGCCTCACTGCTGCGACTGTAAGTTTCAGCGACGGAAAGTTGACGCGTGCGAGTCGTCTCGGCCAGCATCGCCTTGTTCTTCATCATCTTATGTTTTTCACTTTCCACGTGTTTCTTTAGAGAGTCTTTTCTTTCAAAATCAAGACGCGAATTGCAATGTTGGCACATCAGTATTTTGTTGTCGCACACATAAAAACTTTCACTCTTAAACTCAATCGCCCTTGAGTGTACATTTATGCTCGTCTTCCCCATAATTAAATATTTTCACAAGATACAATATGCAAGTGATTCGGCGTGAGCCGTGATGAGAACTGAAGTCTTGGGGACGGGGTGGGGTCTTGCGCCAGCATGCAAGGCAAGCCCTTCATGCGCGCGCACAACAGGGGGGGGGGGGGGATTGCCAATGCACAAGGTTGGGAACAGCCGTCACTGCCAGCTGCTTGTGAGGGTAGTACAAGTACGCACGTAAGAAGTTGCAATCTCTTTATCCAGCTAAGCAAGGAATGTTTGGGAACGGTACAATTCTTGGAAGCAACAAGTGCTTCACTGGCTACACATTTTATTAAAAAAATCAAATTTCGTGGAAATTTCGTGAAAAATCACAGAATTCGCGGTAATTTCGTGTTTCAAGGTGAATTTCGCGATAAAACCACAATTCGTTTTATTTCGCGATTGGATGATGACAGTTTTGGGGTTTAAATTCCATGAATCGTGGACAAATGATAGAAAAACATGTATATTTAGCATTTTGTTTTATCGCGCTTCACCATATAATCTTGGCTCTAGTGATTGTACAACTCAAAGAAATTACACGTTGAGGATTCAAGATACGTTAATCTTTCTATGAAAGAATCAGCCATTTTTCACTTGAAAACCAAGTATCCGATCATCCTAAAAAACAAATGCAAACCAACTTGATAATAATGAATCTTTGTTGAAAAAATTAACCTGATTAGCCTGATCTGCTAAATCAAGCAACAAAAACTAAAAAATAAGTTGTAGCATGAATCGACCTATTGTTGAAGCAACATTATAAAGCATCATATTGCATGACCGACCGAAGTGAATGGTGATGGTGAAGAAGACTGCGTGCTGAACAGAATAGAGACTGTCCTCGTAGCGCCCCCAGCCGCCCCACAGGGCCGCGCCCCCCGCGTCAGGGTACATGAGGAACCCGGTGGCGTTGTCCCGCGCCGCCAGCGTCGTGCTGAATGACGCCAGGGACGCGGCGTGGAACAGCAGCTGGCTCAACACGCTTGGCAGGAACTTGCAGCCGTAGCACCAGAACACGAACAGCGCCATCTGTCGAGCACGTTAAAAAGTTATTACATGACCTTGCCACTACAGTACTGAGACTTGGAATGATCAGTAGGTTTAGTGTGGAAGTTCCTTCTATTTCATTTACATAACTTTATTTAAGTATATTGTGCTCCAGCCCCAGGGACTTAAGGCCAATACATATCACGTGACTTTATTTCTCTACATCCGATCAAAAGAAATAGTTACCTATGAGTACATACCTTACATCGTTCATGTTGAGTATTCCAAGGTGATTTATGAAGGAAATTCACTGCATACTGGAGCTTATCAATATTTGCAGTCAATATTATTTAATTTTGCAGTGATTTTAATAATAAAAACAACACAAATATCGTGTATACGTACGCGTATGAAGACTGTCAAAACCAAGTGCTGTTCGTTTAAACATTACATTCATAATAGTGGATATAATTAATATCTCAACATTTCGTTGGAAAGATGAAGAAAGAGCGCATGTTTTGTTGGCAAAATTGTGTCAGGTTTGTGATGCATATGTGCCCTTTTATTAGATTAAAGTTTGCTGTTCTTGGCAACTCATAGGATTTCCTTAAACTTCAGGTCTTGATTTGAGAATATTTAGGTGCAAGGAAGTAAAATCATCTAATAAGTTATTTTCGCAGTTCTTTTCTGCGTAGATAAGTTCCAACAGATGTGTCCTAACTTATCTGATGAGTGAAAAGTATTTGCTTAACTGAACCCTTCCAAATGAAAATGTGTAGCTTTTTGGTTGAAGTCACTTGATATGCAGCCACCTTAAGATTTCCAAAATGAAATACCTACACCTTGTTTAAAATACTAATTCAATATGCAGGTCAGATATTGCTCTTAATAATAACGATGAGTACACCAATAAATTAGAAGCACCATCTCTTCAAGCACTTTTTTAACCTTTGCTACCCTTCGATGGAAGCATATTTAAGTGGACATGGTCTTCCATTTACAGGTGTTCGTTGACCGCTAATTTGCTGCTATGGTTGGCAAAAAGTAGGTACTATTAGTTAAAGACAAATGAAGCAAAGAAGAATGGTCAGTAAGTAAGTACTATTATCTTGTATTGAATTTCTTTAAAAACTGTCAGAAGAAGGGAATAGAGAGAGTGTTCACGATAAAGACCGTGTTTGACCTTGAGTCCGAACTATTCACCTGCTTGCTGACGGTGCACTGGTTCTTGCCGGTGGCTCGCTGCATGACCCTGAAGTCTGTCGGGTTGGCAGCGAGTGAGAGAGAGAGCAGTGGAACCACGAGACACATCAGCCAGAGCACGTGACCTGTAACAACATTTCATCTCGTACAAATAGTGCATCCGAGTGAAAAGAAAACTATTATTGTATGATATTTACCTTGATGTAGTATTTGCATCTATGGATTTGTACACTGTACTTTGTAATTTGTAATTTGAATTTGAATTTGATGATTATTATTATTAAAAGTAGTTATTAGTTGTTTTATTGTGACGTATATTTATGTTGTTGTTGTTGTTGTTTATATATAGCAGTCCTGCAGACAAGCCACTGTTTGGTTTTGTGGGACTGAGGATTTTCTTATGTACTATTAATTTGCAAAAATAAATAAATAAAAAATAACAATTTCATGATTAAATGCCATTCAAGTGTGGAAGAGAGCATGTGCAGAACAGTTCAAAATTCTAGCTTGAGGGATGAGAATTATACAATGGCTAATTCTCAGTCTACATTCAAAATACAGAAATAAAAGAAAAAATAATTTATAAGGACAGAAGCAATCAATTTTTATATCATTTTCACAGAGAACAATAAAGATGTAATTTGTGTTTTGATACGTCTTTACAAGTCAAAGAGGATTTTTAAGATTAGATTAGATGTAGATTTATAAAGTACGAATGAAAGGCTTGATTTTTTAAACTTTTAAGTTGTTGAAAATTCAGTATAAAATCCTGTAAATCTGTATTGTTACACTTATTTTCTTCAAAGTGGACTAGGTACTGAAAAATAAAAAGCTTTTATAATATATAAATTGGTACCCCAAGAAATGGAGCTCAATAAATAACCCTGTTTCTTTACTCTTACTCTGCCAATTGCAAGCAGACTGGCAATGTCGAGAGTCCCACCTGTTGTGAGAATCGGCGGCAGCATCGCGACCGTCGCCAGCAGCTGCAGCAGCGTGACGGCGACGGCGCAGCACGTCCAGTACTGCACGCAGTTCCAAGCGCCCTGCATGTAGTGCCGTCCCTCGGCCACCAGGCGGTACACCGACACGGGGTCCTCGCGGCGGAAGCTCAGGGAGCAGGGGACGGAGTTCAGAGAGCGAGACAGCTCGATGGGAGACACCCCCTGGTGGGGGGCGGTCGGGATGTACGCCGGCACGGTCTGGCAGACTTGCGGGTACAGTGGCTCCATGGCAAAGCTGCGGGAACGCACAAGTGGGATCAGCGGAAATGAATGATTGAAATCATGATCGAAATCATGATATAGCGTTGATTCGAGTGAGAGATTCTTAAGATTACCTGACGTCTGCTTGCAAGAATATGTTCATGTTGTCAGCGTTGGCCGAACTGCCAATCACACAAACCACCTGGAAATAGATGTTAATTCAAGATTAAGATTATAAAATCATTGAAGGGTTGATGACACAGCAGCACTAACAATTCTAATGAATTTATAATGAAATAAACATACAAAAAATTGGTTACAGACTAAGATGAATCCTCTACAAGGGTAGTCATCAAGATTTAAAATTTTCTACATCATTAATACAAGACATTCCTAACTACACAATGAGAGGAGGGAAATGGATCCTGAAAAAAGGCAAAATTTCTTAGGATTTTCATTCATTTTTCAAGACATAAGTAGTCAAAAAGGTTAAACAAACGCAACAACATTGGGTTTCCCCAAATTTGAAGTGGACATTTACCAGCTTCTGTATACGTAAATGCATGAATACCTGAGGAATTCTGTCTCCCTGCAGACTCACCTCGCCGAACTCCTGCATGATGTGCAGCATCTCGCGCGTCACCTCCGGAGTGCAGTCGGTGAACAGGGACACCAGCAGCGGCACGTTGTCGATCTGCTCCAAGTGCGGCCGGATCTTGTCGATGCCGCGCGGCAGCTTGGCCTGGACAGCACATGGGTAGTGGAGGTTCAACACTTTCGTGGCTTATTTAGTCATTGTAATTTCAACTGGATTTAAGTCCACTCTTGACAACAGAATATAAAATGTGTATGATTGTTTAGTGGTTGCACTGTGTGTCAAATGGCAACAGAAGATATATGATTATGTTGATAATAGGGAGATGATGAGGAATAAGTAAGGATGGACAGTGGGATGGAGGCAACAGTTGAGAACCTTCAAAGCATTTGCCTCTAGACTGAAGTAAATCACAAAAAAATGTCTGTCAGGACTCAGGAGGCCAATTCTTGAATTTTCATGTTTTGAAACCATGTGTGTTTGCATTGTATAAAACTTGAAACAGTTGAAAACTATTGCTTAGCCTTCAATTTTTTTTACGTTTTAAACAATGAACAAACACATGGTTTCAAAACATGAAAACTCAAGAATTGGTCTCCAGGAAGAATGTGGGGAAGAATTGAACCCAGGACCTCTAGAGGGAAGTCCAGAGCCAATTTGCTCTGTTTAGAATGTTATGAGTGAGTTGGAAACAGATGTAATGTTGAAGTTGAACTCACCCTGTTTGACATGTCGAAGTTGACAGGAGCGCTCTGCTCCGTGCTGTCAGTCAAGCAACTCATCGAGCGCCAACCCTCCGTCTCGGCACTGCGAAGCGAGAATAGCTTTCGTTAAAACAAAACACTTACCGTGTATGTATCACTAAAATACAACATAATGCTGTAAAAATGTTTAATTTACCACAATCCCTCAAAGCATTAATCACCACATAATGACTTTTTTTCAAAACAAATACCATTCATTTTATTTTACACAAACTTTTAAAGATATTCACATTTTAAGAGGTAAACGGAAGCGAGCGGGAATCGCACGGTTCGTCAAGCGGTTTTTTGAAATTTTGTCTTCCCACTAAATAATTTTAATAAAATAAAATAGTAACGACCCATTACAGCCTAATAGACTAAATAATGCCGCAGACTGGAGTACTTTATGACCTCTGGTGCGACCTCAAAGTATTAAATACGATTATTTTTTATTATTTTACTAAAAATATTGTATTTAACACTTTGAGGTTGTACCAGAGGTCATAATGAACTCCAGTGTGCGGAATTATTTAGTCTATTTGGCTGTAATAGGTCGTTACTATCTGATTTTTTAAAATTATTTAGTGGGAAGACAAAATTTCAAAAAAACCGCTCTGACGAACCGTTTGATTCCCGCTTGCTTCCGTTTGCCTCTTAAGTAGAACTTCATGAATTTGGAGAAAATCTTTATTTATTTCAACCAATCAAAACGTGTAGTCTGTAGAATAATCTAAAAAAAAAGAAAACACAAATCTGCAAGATTCATCAGCTCAAAGTCAATGTTTCTTTATCTATGTGATCTCTTTATTGCATGTAAACACTAAACACGTCGTGTTGGACAGAAGACAGAAGAGCGTTAATCGACATCGTCACGTACTTGGGACTGTGCATGCTGCGCTGCTCCTCGCATTCCTCGTCGAACTTGACTTGCGCGTACTCCATGTTGATCGCAGACGGCGCGGAGAAACTCAGCGCGCGGCTGCGTCCCATGTTGCCCGCGCTGCTGCGCAACATTGACGTGGGGACGTGTTAGTCAGGCGACATGCCAGTTACACGGGTTATGTTGTATCAAGTCAGCAAGGAAATGTAAAACGATTATGTGACAGACCTGAACTGTCATCCTTTCTGTGGTTTCTAATTCTAATATGAAAGGACTCTTACACTAGCTACACAGTACTGTCAGATGAAGATTAAATTAAAATAAAGGGACAGGCAAATATTTTGGTCACACTTCGTCTACCTTGCACACGCCGACTGAATTTTATTTTGCAAACAATTGTCTAAATGTCCCAAATGAAGATTTTCCTGGCACAAACAGGAACCAACACCAAAATAGAAAAAAAATATATTGTGATTAAATAAATATTGTATTTCAAACTGAATACTGGAAAATGGAAATGTTTTAAAGCTGAAACTCTGAGCTAATTATAAATCATGAGCAGTATCATACCATTATCAACATTCATCAGTCACATCTTAAATCTATTGAATTAAATAATGTAACTAAAGTTTACTTATTATTTTATTTACAATGTGAGACACAATGTTTACAATGTGTAGGTACCCTGAAACTATTTGAATCATAAACGAAGGGGAATAGCATCTATATAAATGGGTTCCATTCCTGGAGTATTTCACATTTTAAAAGCTATTATGCTGTCAAAATATTGTGACATTTTGAAGTCCAGTAACCCGAATAACTGTTTTGCTTTTGAAAACCTAAATGCTGGTCGATAAAGCACAGAAATTGAGCATTTTTAATTATTAATGAGATGTTCTTCCTTTTCTCTTATGAAACAAATAGTATTACAACACAGTACTTACCTAGAAACTATTAATTGTGCAGTTATCTAATAACTACTAGTACATTTTCATGACACGCAATGACATGAGCAACATTACCTAAAATGTAACATGAAAGTAGTGTGACAAATAAAACTGTCAGTCAATACAATGAACAATGACAATTATCGATGAAACATGACAGACGCATGCCATGCGAAGACGTTACGTACCGATCGATGAGGTGTATTCCCTCATCCTCGTCGTGCCCCTCCCCCGGCCGCCTCCGATTGGTCGACCACTTGGGCAGGGAGGTGGAGGGGGAGGAGAGTTGTCGCCGGGCGGTGAATGCGGGCATGTCGGCGGGCGGCGGACTGTCAGATCTGTCATCACGACAACGAGCATTCCCACGACACAGACATTAGCAACCAACGGCACATCCATTAAGAGACGGGTTTGTGTTTGTTCGTAAGTGATGACAGTTTCGGACGACAGTGTGAAAGATAGAAAGTTGTCAAGATGTTGTGGTACAAATACCTAGGTGTGTAAATGTATGTTTAGTTAACAGTGAATGAATGAAAATATACTACCAATTCAAAGTAACAGACCCTGTTGCCCAGGGATTAAAAATTCATTACATATAAAAAAGTGATTTCTTAAAAAAAACTCTCAGACATCTAACAAAATTAATTAACTTAATAGGTACAGGAGTCAAATTGAAAACATTAATTTGAATTAATGATTCTAGTTCATAAACACTTTATTACCTACTTACATTGTATACCTACCTAGTTGTTATGCAAATTTTAATTTAATTTAAAACAACCAATTGATGGCTGGGTTTTGTTGTAAGAATGTTCCATGTAGATATGTAGAAGTATATTGTACAACAAATACACAGAGGGTAACAAAACAGATAACATGTATGAGTATGTGTTTGGTTAACACAATAGTTAGTAGTCAAACAAAACTTAGGTACGTACGTATACCACAAAAAGAACAAATCACAGATAGTGTACCTGTTCAAGTCAAGTACATAAAAGAAAGTGAGTTTAAAACTGAAAAAAAACATGAAAAGTGTAGGGGGGTGGAAAAATGATACGTTATTTTCAATAGGTAATTTTAGTGGAGCTTCAAAACAATTCAAATACATGTTAGTAAATGGGTAAAAGAGAACGTTGTGGTTTGAAGTACCTAACGAATGGACAGCATACAAACTACTAGCCATCACTTTCTACAGAGTCTGGTTAAGTTTACTTCTCATTGTGAAATGATTGGGAAATTTGTAACGAACTTTGATGCCATGGTGAAATGCATTTAAAGTTACAAGTTACCTAAGTAGGTACTAAATATAGAGTACAATTCTTTCACGTTAAACAGGAATTTGATTTTACATGTGAATTCTGCTCTCAGCAATATTTTCAATGGCATTGATAAGAAATCACAAAGAAAATTCAGTTACAGGTTCCGGGATCCAGGACGATATTTTTAAATTCATTTCAGTACGAAATCATGTCGCTGCCATGCTATTTCTACGTTAGTGAAATGAATTCGTTCTGATGAATCAAAAATAGTTAGAGAACATATCCAGTTCGTTGCATCAGAGTATTTAATAAATATCCCGAAGAGTCACAATGAAAAGTGTTTTAGTACCGGCGACGCGTACGCCATGTTTACCTGTTTCTCTCGCTCTTCTCCGCTAGGAGAGAGATGTGACAGTTCCAGCCCGACTCCAGACCCATCTTCTCGGAGAACACTCGCGAGCGGAGTTCGTTCTCCTTGCTGAAGTGCACGAAGCGGATGCAAGCGCGCTCCAACTGGTCGATCAGCTGCACCTGTTGGTGACAAGTCGGATCATTTTGGTGGGAAGAAGTGGAAGAAGCTGGTGGAGAAGACAGATGAAGAGGAAGAGCCAAGCCTGGCCAGCTGTTATGGTCCTACTTAGTATTGTGGCCTACGGCCAACCTCTAACCTTCGTCGCAAAAACACACCGATAGTAAACCAAGTATGCAAGTGAGTACCTAGAGGGTGAATAGACCTGCTTAATTAATTATCAGGGCAGATTCACTTCCATGAAACATTTTAAACATTTTTAACTGTATTTTTTATGGCTTCAAATATTGGTTGGTACTTGGTAGGTAGATAATGTGCTAGTGTTTTATCACAGGTAAGAATTTGAAGCCAAGAAAAATATTTATTTGGTGAAAATGATTCATAGAAGTATGTACACATTAAAATTAATTATCATTATATCTTCAAGCCACCTGATTGCACTGAGAACCTGCGCCTGGCAACTTACCATGTCGATCTGCGCCTGGTACTGCATCGTCACCATGCCGATAAACACCTGATTGCACTGCGTCTCGAAGCATCCCTGGATGTCGCTGATCACCTCGTCTCGCATCTCGCTGCACAGTAGCGAGTCTGCAACCAACCGACTCGTTAGTAATCAGAACATCAGATGTGAATGTGATCAGTCATTGCCAGCTCAGAGACAGACTACAATGTACAAGATTCAGTATAACAGGAGGGTTCAGCAAGAGCAAGAGAGGACAGAATGTGGATTGAAGTAAAAAAGGCTGGAGTCCAAGTCTTGTAATCGGCGTTTTGAAACCGTTTGCGTTTTCATTGTATAAAATGTAAAAAAATTGAAGACTAAGGCTTAGTTGTCAACTTTTTTTGGTTTTAAACAAAGAAAATGCAAACGTTTTCAAAACTCCGATTTCAAGATTTGGGGTCCTGGATAGAAAACGACAGGGAAGTGCACAGAAATAAGTAAACTGAAGTGGTCCCAATGGACGCTAAATTAGAAAAGGAAGTTGGAATTGTCAAATGAAACAACTAAAAGAAATGTCTATTTGTGCATCTTATTGTTAAGGGATTGTACGTTCTTCTATAATTTGACTCTAGTCTTTCAGTTACTTGCATAGATACATTATTTATTATGTATCGATTTTCGTATTCCAACCATTTTTGATTTAGGTAGTTTGTGTTATTATGTTTCATTGTTTGCAAAATGTCAGTAAACAATTTCTGGATATTTCATGTTTAGACACCATTTAGTTTAATTTTTTTTGCCATTCGATGATCCAAAAAATTAGAGGTTTTGTAATTTTTAGGCTAAACTTAAGAGCCTAGGATAAACATCTAAACACTGTAGGTACACATTTATCAACAGTTCTCCCCACATCCGCACTCACCGGTGGAGTGGAACTGCATGCCCTTGCTCCTGGGGTCGATGACGTTCCGACAGTCCCACATGAGCGGCGTCGGACTGCGGTGCGGGATGTAGAGGTGTCCGCTGTCGGCCGGCAGCTCCATGTACACCGACGACAACTTGTTGCTGACTTCGCTCGTGAGCGGACGGTAGGCGAAGGCAGAACAGTACGCGGTCAGGCTCGTGCGCTGGTAGAAGTCCTGAACCTTCTTCCTGTTACAACATCGTACAACTAACTTGTCATATCAATAATCAATGTTCAATAAAAATCTAGATGAATAGGAAAACTACACAATTCTTTTTGGTTACCTACCTAAAGAATTAAACTCACAAGTTTTTCACACTAGCACTAAGTTCCACATAGAAATTCATTGATATTGTTTTTTAATTGTGTATTTTTAGTATTTGAATGTACATTTGCATTATATTTGAAGATTTCTTAATTTTGTAGAGAGAGAGACTTTATTGTAAAAACACTGCCATAATAACATGGTTGCTACATGGACACAGTATAATATAAATGAAAATGACGTTATATTGTAAATTTCATTTCATTTTAATTTGCACAAAAGTTTGATCGCTAATTTCCTGCGCTTTGCCGGGCTACTAGTACAAATCTAAAAAATATGACTTCTAATAAAAAAGAGGTGAACATTCTTTCAGATTTTTCATAAAATTGTAGATATTTTATTGCTATAACTGCAGAGAGCGATGACTTGATACTGGCTGGAAGACTGAAATGAATATACATAATAAGATGATAGAAATATTTCCCCTCACTTTACAAACCAGTTTCATGTACTGTTTTGACATTTCATCTCCGACTCACCTGTCTGCTGCTGAGAATGGGTAGAGGTCTTGTCCATCCCAGAACTCCACGCAGGAGTCCAGCACGATGTCCGCGGTCCCTTGGGACAGCAGCTGCAAGCCTCCGCCCACGGTGTCCCGCACGACCACCATGACATTTCATCTCCGACTCACCTGTCTGCCGCTGAGAATGGGTAGAGATCTTGTCCGTCCCAGAACTCCACGCAGGAGTCCAGCACGATGTCCGCGGTCCCTTGGGACAGCAGCTGCAAGCCTCCGCCCACGGTGTCCCGCACGACCACCATGACATTTCATCTCCGACTCACCTGTCTGCCGCTGAGAATGGGTAGAGGTCTTGTCCGTCCCAGAACTCCACGCAGGAGTCCAGCACGATGTCCGCGGTCCCTTGGGACAGCAGCTGCAAGCCTCCGCCCGCGGTGTCTCGCACGACCACCGCCACCATGTGCGGGAACGGGAACTTCACCTTGGAGTTGATCGACAGCGACCGGGCGAACTTGATGTCGCGACGAACCATCTCCGGTTGCTGAAACAGTTATTTTTTAGTGTAAACAAAACTAAAAGATGACACATGCAAGTTGCATGTAGGTCCTTTCTTTATTGAATTTATATGATCTTGATTCTTGCTTCCACTCTACTGAACTTCCGAAACAGTAGTCCTAGATGGATAAATACAATTGTCAAATTGTGGCAAGAACTGTAAAAAAGTAGCCAATGGTTGAATCAAGGTTGAGATCAATCATTTATTGAATTGAGTCCAAAATCGGTTGCATCTGAAATCCATAGGAATTCCACTCTGTTTGCCTTCAGAACGATCGCAAATGCTGTTTTATGCTAGTTTGGGTATCTTTCAATACCTAGTAGACCTTGTAGACAGTGGAAGCTCTTAAAAGCTTTCTTAAAAGCTTTTTTAAGAAATTTTTAAGAAATTTCTTAAAAATTATTAATCAGCGTAAGATTCATACAGACTTCAGTCTTACCACATGTCTGAATGTCGACAGCTGTTCCTCCAACTTGAAGATACTTTTAGCCGAGTCCATAAATCCGATCTGTCTCGCAAGTTCGCAAAGACACCTGAAAATAAACCCTCTCATCAAACAAAACCACATACATTCTAGAAGCAGAAATACTTTGCACCCCGATTGAAAATAAATTTCATGTTTACCTCATCTAAGCAAGAGCCAAGAACAGCACAACTAGCACAAGACACCGAACACCACAACTGAGACACCGAAATGCATGGTGGGGGGTGTAGGAGGAGACACATTTATGTACAACTGTATCAGATGGTAAGCAGGTAAGCAGAGAAGTGCATGAACATACATGTCATTGGACTGGACAATAACGCTAGACGATACATTGAAACCAATGCGTTCACCAAAGTTTTCGAAGCACCAGGGTTTGAGTAAACGAGCGATAGGGGTAACGATCACAAAAGTGCATTGGTCTAACACCGTATCCATACAGAGTGATCATGCCATCCTCTAAAAATGTACACTTTAAATATAAAATTCCATAAAAATTTAAAAAGTAGGTATAATACATTAACATTACCTAACTATTAAAATAATTCAAACTAGATGCAAAATTAAAAATGTATGTGGTAGGTACTACAGAAGTTGAATTTATTTAAAGAGACATTTCTCCAACAAAGTTCAATTTGATAAATGTACCTAGTTATAATGAAGTCAATAAAATAATTGAAGTAAGAAGATTCTTTTTACTTAATTGCTGAGTGAGGCCTCATTAAAAACTGAAGAAAAACCAATAGGAAACCTGTAATTATATCAATAAGGCATTATTAATTTGAATGTAGCAGCAGAGCTTAGGAGAATTACGTGACACAGAAGTTACATCCATTTGTACATTGAAGGTCTCCAACTTGCGAATCAGCAAAGAAATATAGCTATTCCTAATCACCACAAAATACAATACGTGACAATAATACACACAATCAATATATATATTATATACCAGTGCCATAAGAGAATATTCTAGCATAGCGCTCAAGGGACCATGCCAAAAGCCATCCACCAACGAGTTGGGAAACAAACAGGCGTTGTACCTTCTGTGCTCGGTGAATCATTCGGTGACGAGCACGGTGATGGAGCGACGACGGCGGACGAAAAAGTAAAGTTAAACATCGACATGGCATAAATAGCGGTGGCGTTCTCTAGGAGAAACACTAAGTGAGTCACAACGAAATATATCAGATATCCTACGAAGCATGCGATGATTGCTTGCGTGAGACAATGAATGTTACGTCGGCATTGTGATTGCTAGCACGTGGGTGATGACACAGTACAAACAAATCAGAAACTTAAGTTGAACTAATATTTGCTTGAGAATTATTGTGATATGTTATTAAATTGGACTCTGATAACTGAATGTGTGTGTGAAACCAACATAAACATCTCAAAGGCTTCTAAGGACCAATGACAACTTAAAGTTAAAATCTGTTAAGACGGCTGGGTAGTGAGTTTGACCTTGAAGAGTTTTTTAATTGATTTTTATCAATATCTTTTACCAATGCAATTGTTAACAAAATAAGTCTTTGTATGCATCTTCAGAACTGTTCAATGAAAATAATTTCATAGCTTGGAATAGTTTAATAGATTTACTTTGTCCTACAGATGTTTACTGCCCGAAAATTAGTAAAATTATGGTACTAAACATCTGTTGGACAAAATAAAACTAATAACTTATTCCAAGCTATGAAATTATTTTCATTGAACAGTTCTGAAGACGCGTACAAAGCCTTATTTTGTTAAAATTACATTGGTAAAAGATATTGATAAAAATCGATTAAAAAACTCTTCGAGGCCACGCTCACTACTCAGCGCTCTTAAAACTCATAAATACCACCAGTATTTAAGCCCATTTATGTAGAGATTCTCTTAAGCTTCTCTCATGTATAGAAGGATTGATACACATCATAACTATCTGATACTCTAAACAAAGAACATTAAATTGTGCAGTGAATGTTTCATCAGTCTCTCCAGTTGTATAAACTGCTTGTGAATTTCAAGCAAAGTGTAAGCACAATATGAAATCCTTGTATTGTTGTATTGTCTGATGAACTTACTATTAAAAAATTGATTCATGCCAATGATTCTCATGAACGGAATGCATTGCAAAGGCACTACTAGATTTGAAGCATGAAATTTATCCTACGTGACATCTAACTCATAGCTTAAACACGTGATAAAGCAACGATCCCGACACCTCCTGTTGATGACCGGCACTAGATCCTCGTTGCACATGGCCTGGCACGTGACGTGCGAGCAGAAGCGCGTGTAGTGCTCCTGCGTGGCCATGTTGCACGTATTGAGCAGGATGGCGAGGCCGAGGGGCTTGAGCGAGGACGCGTGCTGGCGCCAGGCGTGGTCGTCGAACTGCAGACGGAACGAGGAGGTGTGGTCGTGAGTCAGGTCCAATACCTCGGCCACGACGCGCGAGGTGCTCTCTGTTGGTCATTGGACAAACTAGAATTACTAATAGTACCTACATATTTATTTCATTTAGTGATGATTAACATAACAATGTTCTGCTATGTTAGTGGCGACGGTGGATGAATATCACGATGAAGAACAGGTATGAACAGTGGGATGGAGGCGGTCATGGTCTAATAGTATGGGAAACTTCCCAGCATTTGCCTCTAAACCACAAAAGAACCCAGTCAAAGAGGATAGCCTAAACGTTTCAGGTTAATCCGACTTAAAAGTATGCTTTTGGCAAATATAGTATTACTCCAAAAGTAATTTTTACCTGACGATTGGATAAAAACATAACGTACAAACAAATATGAAAATATGTAACTGATGATATTCTATCATATCGATACGTACCTCCGTCGCTGTCGTCATTGGACTTGGCATCTTCATGTTCTGCTTCCTCGGAAGCAGCTCCAGGCTGATGGGGTTCTCCGTGGCCACCGTCTAGAGAGTCAGTGCTGCAACAAAATGCCAGTCGTTGAACCAAAATGCTCACATCTAGCCGAGTAGAAATTGTGCGATTATCAGTCGCTCTTTGTAACATGACAAAGAGAGGTGATCACATATTAACCAGCACACACTTGTTCAAACTTAAGAGGGCTGAGTAGTGAGCGTGGCCTTGAAAAGTTTTATAATCGATTTTTATCAATATCTTTTACCAGTGGGAGAGGGGGCAGGAAATGCATATGGCTTTCTTGGACTTGGAGAAGGCGTATGACAGGTTGCCAAGGGAAATAGTTTGGGAGTGTTTGGTGAAGAGAGGAATAGGCAAGGACTTGGTTGAGCGGATCAAATGTATGTATCAGAACAGTGTGAGTTGTGTGCAGTCGGGAGTGGGGAGATCGGAATGGTTTAGTATTAGTGAAGGGCTTCGGCAAGGGAGTGTGTTGTCACCAACACTGTTCATCATAGTAATGGACGAGTTGTTGAAGAAAGCAGAGCCGAATGAGGGGATCGATACTCAAACGTTGATTTATGCGGATGATGTGGTGGTGTGGGGAGAAACTAGGGAGGAAGTGCAGTTAAAGATTGATAAGTGGAGTGAAGAGACAGAGAAGATGGGTTTGAGAATAAGCGAAGAGAAGAGTGAAGTAATGACAATGGAAAGAAAGAAGCTTAAACACGGTCATGCTAGGATCAAGCTTGGAGAGGGATGGTTGAAGGAGGTGGAAGAGTTTAAGTATCTGGTTAGCCTGCTCACCAACAAGGCTAAAGTAGACAGAGAAATACAAGAAAGAAGAAAGAAAGCAGAGGCATTTTATCAAGCAGTGAGGAAGTTGCTGTGGAATGAGAAGTTTCCACAAGTCTGCAAGATCATTATGTACAAGATGTATTTCATGCCAATTCTAACATATGGGGCAGTGACGTGGTCAGCAGGTGGAAAGGAAATGAATCAGCTACAGGCAGCTGAGATGAAGTTTTTGAGGAGTGTGAAGGGGGTGACAAGAATGGATAGGATCCAAAGTAGGAAGATAAGAAAAGAGCTTGGGGTTGAAAGATTGGTGTTCAAGCTGGGAAGAGAGAGGCTTAGGTGGTTCGGCCACATGAAGAGGATGGGAACCGATAGAGTGCCAAGGCGGGTGTTTGAAGCGGCTACAGGGGGAACTCGGAGAGTGGGGCGACCAAGAGACAGGTGGATTGGACTGATCAAGGAGGATGTGTTGGAGAGAGGAGGAAGGTGGAGTGAGTTGGAGGCTGAGAGACAGTGGGAGGACAGAACATGGTGGAAGGAATTTGTGGAACAATTAGAAGTGGAAGAAGAAGAAGAGGAGGAAGAAGAGGAGGAAACGCCAGGCGTGGCCAGCCGGTTTCCAGGAGTCCTGCGGCCCTAGTGTTGGTGGGAATACCCACCCCCTGACCCATTAAATTGGAACCAGGGATGGATTATTATTATTATCTTTTACCAAAGTAATTGTTAACAAAATAGTGCTTTGTACAAGTATTCAGAACAGTTCAATGAAAATAATTTCATAGTTTGGAATAAGTTATTAGTTTTATTTTGTCCAACAGATGTTTAGTGCCATAATTTTACTAATTTTCGGGCACTAAACATATGTAGGACAAAGTTAATCTAATAAACCATTACAAAATACTCGTACAAAGCCTTATTTTGTTAACAATTTTACATTGGTAAAATATATTGATAAAAATCGATTAAAAAAACTCTTCAAGTCAAACTCACTTCCAAGCCGTCTTAAAGAGATTGAGATTGTTTAGAAGATGAACCAATACACTTGTCATTCACATTTAATTATTTGGTTCTACACACAACAGATGCAGTAAATGTGGACTGTGAGAAGGGGAATCCAAACCTGTCAGTTTTCTTCATCTTGTCGGAGTTTCGCAAGAAGAAAACTTTCTCTGCAGTCGGGTTCGGCCACGACAGAATCCCCTTCTTGTCGACGCAGCATAGTGCCTGGAACAGAGTGGCACATAATTGAATTGTATACCTGTTTTTTGTTTAATAAACAGCTGTGGAGATGCTGAGTTAAATGGAAGACTTTCACTGGAGCCATGATATTAGGTGTGAAGTGAAAAATATCTAGATATGAATTGAGACACAAACTCTCAAAACTCTCAGGGAGTTTATTAAAAAAGACACTCGTTAATAAATAAAGCAAAGGAAATATATTATATTCCCTGCCATTATATATGCTGCTATATATAATGACAGCACTGTCAATAGATCGTCGATGACGAACTACTTACAGTAACGGATCCCAGCACGTGAAGCAGATTAGCTGATCGAGATGGAATGTCTCCCTCGCCTTTCCAAACGTCAACGAAGTTCCCCGCAAGCTGACGCCATGACACATTGGCAGAGACCTTCGGCTCGTTCACTTCCAGCTCGTCGAACGGATCGTTAGGAGTCTGATGCAAACATAAACAATCACGTTGAAGTCTTACATTGACAAGCTCTTCTGTACAGAATACTTTTAACTAAATAGGTACAAACATTTATGCTGACAATGACATTAAGCATAAAACTGATAGAGGTCCGAGTCCCTATTCCATATTTTATGTAGAAAATAGAAGAGAATATTTCATATTCTATACGAGGTGGTATTTCGTGTATTATTGGGTCATGACTATTGGGTTGATCTGTGAGAAAAGTGTCATATTTTATGCTATTATATTTAAGTTGGTCACCCTGTTTTTCTGTGTAATGTATTGCGATCGTTCTTCCGAGACCGTCTTCACTACTGTCATGGCTACCAGTCATGTTCGGTTTGATGTGTTCATTACTTGTATTACGATTAAGTAAATAAACATTCATTCTG
Source organism: Leuctra nigra (assembly GCA_934045905.1). Classification (NCBI taxonomy): domain Eukaryota; kingdom Metazoa; phylum Arthropoda; class Insecta; order Plecoptera; family Leuctridae; genus Leuctra; species Leuctra nigra. The sequence goes on along the minus strand of OW203765.1, from coordinate 25,206,915 downwards.
ATTTACTTTCGTTTCGTTTATTCATTCCAATATGATACAAAAAGAGTCGCACCTGCGCCTGCGTAGAGTTGTAGAGCAGCGCCTGGATCTTGGCAAGACCGAAGCTATCGAGCGCGAGCCAAGCGGCGGGGAAGACCAGTGGCAAGAGAGGCAGCACCGTGGACAGCGGCTGGATTAGCAGCATCTCGCTCCAGTCTCCAGAGCCGAAGATCCCTCGCAGGTATTGCCATCGGATGAACCCCACTGCCAGCGCCACGGCCTGTCAAAGGAAACACAGAGGATTTTCCAGGGTTACTGCTTTCCCTTCCAAATAGCTGTCGATTGGGTAAAATTAATTTGTAAAATGACAGTTTGATGTAACAAAATGATGTGTGAGAACCAATTGCATGGGGATTCCAGGAATCAAACGATAGTCACATTATTCAATTCCGAACATTTAAATTTTAAATAGAAAAAATATAAATTATAATATCTATCAATTGTTTAATTATTGTTTAGCTACCTGTCAAAAACTGTAATGTCAAACTCCTGAAAAAGCCTGCAGAAGGCAGGCGAAACTTGAGAGATTCAATAATAACTAGGAAAACGCTCAGTGTAACGCGTTGATGAGCGAGCACGGGGACGTGCAAATTCTCAAACCGGAAATGCGTACACAAGCACAGAAAACATATACATCCATATTGAATTGAAATATGATCACTCAATCAACACAACATATTATGCTTTTCATTGAAACTTGAAAATAACATCTAAGCACCCTGGTACATATAGCAAATCAGATGCAATTCAATGGGCTTCCACGCTGCCATTTGCTCTCACTAGGAGCGCTAGGGAGAATTGTTCTTTTTTCCTTCCGCGTATGCGTCTGTACAAAATGACAGATAGATGACAGCTCACTTTAAACTTCTTGTATTTGAAATATAATGCCAAACTGTTGTGTTCGGAGTGAAGGTAATTGATTTATAATGTAATATATAGCCTACAACTTAAATGTAGATTCAATTACTTACTTTTTATTCTGGAAGATCACTTTATGTTAAACAACTTCTTTTGTTTTCAAATCAGACAATTAGCAACCTGTCAACAAACATTTGACTGTTGCCATAGCAACCAGGTATTATCGCCCGTGGCGCGCTCTATTCTAGCTTTGAGTTTGGAAGCCCATTGGCACCCACTGGAAAACATTCATTTTGATACTTCATTACTGACAGATATTAAAAATGTTAATAAGTTCATACGTTCATAACTGATTGGGATGAAATTTGTAAAATAAGACACAATGTTGGTCTTAATGATCATGCAAAATATGAGTTTGATCTGAATTATCGAAGACCGTTTTCTTTTTTCAGCCTATCAGAAAATATTTATTTAAATTTTAACCAATTTGAATGGATTGAAAAAAAAATTAGGGTATGCAAACAGAGAAGGTTGGTTTTACATGTGTGCAAAATTTCAGCTCGATCAAAGAAATCTCTGACCTGTATAGCCAAAATATGAATTTGATCAGATTTATCGAAGACCATTTTTATTTTTCAACCTAACAGGAGATGTTTATTTCAATTTTAACTAGAGATGGGTCAATACCACCTTTTCACCGATACCGATAGCGATACTCACTTTATGATTAGCGATACCGATAGTATCGCCGATACTTTTTCTGTAGTTCCTGTCCACCAAAGTCTCAATTCAATCAAAATTCACAAAACTAGAGATTTTTTTGGAGATTATGTCACTTGCAACCTTGGCTCTGATTTGTTGAGGCATCTGCCAATGGTGATACAGCTCACTGTCGTGATGCCAATGAGCACCAATGGCGGGAAAATGGCCACAATTCAAAATTTCAACTAAAAATGTAATAAGAAGGTATCAAAGTATCGAAAATATTGCATTAAATTTGACCGATACCGATACTCGCGATACCACCGATATCGGTATCGTGGTATCGGTGGTATTGCGAGTATCGGTATCGGTATCAGCCCATCTCTAATTTTAACCAAAAAATGGATTTAAAAAAAATTTGGGGTCTGCAAACAGAAAAGGTTGTCTCTAGATGTGTGCCAAATTTCAGCTCGATCGAAGAAAAACTCTGACCTGTACAGCCTCACCCAACAGAAAAAAAAAAACAGAGGTCCGTGCCAAAGGAGCCGAAAGGAAACGCTCGCTTCGCTTGCTCAATAAAGTTTGTGAAATGTACAATATCTAATTTATTTATTGTTTATTTATAAATTATAATATTTAAAAATTTATTACCTAATCATTAGTTTTGATATAAAAAAATCATAATGTTGTCAAGCAAAATCTATACCTGTAGGTTTATGACATATTGACATATATAGGTACGTACATGACCTCAAAAGAAAAAAAATTAAACTTAAAAGAAAAAACTGAAATAAATCAAAATGCAGCATTGATAATAAAACAGGGTAGGTAACTAAGATTGTGGATCAGGATATGTAGTGTGAAATAGATTCTGAAAAATGTAAGTACCTACTACCTAGTAGAGGTCAGTTAGGGTACCCGGGTACAAACAGGGTACCCGGGTACGCTATTACCCGGGTACAATGGTGAGTATTCGGGTATCAAAAAAAAAAAATATTTTTTGTATTTTTTTATTTTTTTTAGTTAGTATTTGCTTTCTTTGCATTTTTTGCATCAGCTGCCACATAATCACCAGCTGCATTGTTTATAGTTATATAAACTGAATGTAATATTTATTCATATTTCCCAACTTTCAAATATCCCAAACGATTTCATTGTTAGTAATTTTATCAGAATTCTGGTGAGTAGAGGATGGATAATTAATTGATGGGGAGGTGGGTGGATTGATGGAGGGGATGCAGGCAAGATATACCTTGTGTTCAACCTTCCATTGTATGGACGTTGTGTTTCTCTCCCCAATGCCACGGATAGGGCGGTAGACTCAATGCAAACAATTACAAAGTATTTTCCAAAAAAAAAAATATATACTAATTTTTTATTTTTTTTTTAGTTATTTATTACCCGGGTAATTAAAGCGGGTACCCGGGTACAAATCATTACCCGAATCCGACCTCTAAACGAAATTACTGGCTCGTTACCAAAAAAAGTAATTTCGTTATAGTAACGCGTTACTTTCGTTACGTTACTAGTTACCCAAGTCTGCTTCTAGGTGTGAACTACTACTTAAGCCCAGTACTAACGACACATCCACCTCGAACATTGGACGAGACCTTGGATTCTAGAACCCTTCTCTATAATGTTGTATAACGCGCTTAACATAAAAATCCAATAATCCAATTTGATCGAATGCGTCGTGTGTATTGAACATTACTAATTCAAGTCGAATGCAAACCTACATTTCATTTAATAAATAAACGAGGAAAACCTAAGACCAGGGTTGTATTCTAGATTTTTTAAATGATCAATTTCACTGCAATTCATTCACGGTCATATAGATTAACATTGCACGGAATCGGATTCCAGTTGAATGAAAATTTAAGAGTTCTAGAATAGGGCCCCCGTTAAAATGCATGCAACGGTAAGAGGTAACTTTAACATACTGGAGTCGCGCCCCCCAAAATGTTTTATTGATTTTTTTTCACTCAAGAATGTCAAAAATCAAATGTTATGGCACACTCTCAAAAACATTAAGGCATCTGGTTCTCCAAATGTTATTTTTTTTTGTATTTAACACTTTTGAGGACGTATGACACGTTGTAATCAACTCCAGTGTCTGGCATTATTTTGTAAATTGTATATTTAAAAATAGATTTCAAACAGACAAGTTTACATGTACATAAAATTTTAACACGATCCAAGAAGCAGATTGCACCAAAAACTGGAATAACACATCCAAAAAACTGTCCCAAGTCAAATTTTAGATGCTCACTTCCTTCACTACCTACCTGTGAAATATTAAACTGTTGATTGGATTCGAAAGTTTTATAATTGAAAACATGCAACATTGTCAACATTTTGCTTTGTTTCCAATTATAGCACAAGTTAGTATCCAAGTAACACTTTAATATTTCACATCTTTGAATTCACTTCAGTTTCAAATTCTCTCCACTTCATAAATTTACTTTCAGTCCCTATTTTATTTTGAATGGTCAATAAAATGATTATCCATCCAAGGAAACATTACACAAACAGTTATTTAACATGAAATGAATTCCAATATTAAATAACTGGTTATGAAATGTAAAGATAAAAACACATTGAGTTGTTCCATGCAAAATGTATAGCTACTGAAAGACTTTGGTGACAACTTTGAGTGTGATTTGAATACAAGAATCCTGGGATGAAACTGAAGATGAGAGGAGCTGCGAGATCTTTCACTGACATGTCGGATACGGTTCCATCAGAACCAAACGTACAACATGTTCAGGTAGTTGCTAAACCAAGATCCAGACCAACGAGCAGCAAACAGCAGAAATACAAGTACCTCATCGTTTACTATTCACTAGGGCACCTAATCAAGCCAATCAATCTAATTAAATGAATTAGTTTAGAAATATCAACTTCATTTAAACCCTGGAACATGCAAGTATGCAAAATCTTTTACATTTTCCCCAAAACATTGCAAATTCATAAAATGTATTTTAAATTAAACTTCGCGCAATATCGGATTTCTTAAAAACAGTTGCTTCTTGGTGTGAACTACTACTTAAGCCCAGTACTAACGACACATCCACCTCGAACATTGGACGAGACCTTGGATTCTAGAACCCTTCTCTATAATGTTGTATAACGCGCATAACATTAAAATACAATAATCCAATTCGATCCAATGCGTCCTGTGTATTGAGCATTACTAATTCAAGTCGAATGCAAACCTACATTTCATTTAATAAATAAACGAGGAAAACTTAAGACCAGGGTTCTATTCAAGATTTTTTAAATGACCAATTTCACTGCAATTCATTCAGGGTCATATAGATTAACATTGCACGGAATCGGATTCCAGTTGAATGGAAATTTAAGAGTTCTAGAATAGGGACCCCGTTAAAATGCATGCAACGGTAAGAGGAAACTTTAACATACGGGAGTCGCGCCCCCCCCCCCCCCCCAAATGTTTTATTGATTTTTTTCACTCAAGAATGTCAAAAATTAAATGTTATGGCACACTCTCAAAAACATTAAGGCATCTGGTTCTCCGAATGTTTTTTTGTGTATTTTACACTTTTGAGGACGTATGACACGTTGTAATCAACTCCAGTGTCTGGCATTATTTTGTATATTTAAAAATAGACTTTAAACAGACAAGTTAACATGTACATAAAATTTCAGCACGATCCAAGAAGCAGATTGCACCAATAACTGGAATTACACATCCAAAAAACTGTCCCAAGTCAAATTTTAGATGCTCACTTCCCTCACTACCTACCTGTGAAATATTAAACTGTTGATTGGATTCGAAGGTTTTATAATTGAAAACATGCAACATTGTCAACATTTTGCTTTGACAATGCTGCTTTTTTCCAATTATAGCACAAGTTAGTATCCAAGTAACACTTTAATATTTCACATCTTTGAATTCACTTCAGTTTCAAATTCTCTCCACTTCATAAATTTACTTTCAGTCCTTATTTTATTTTGAATGGTCAATAAAATGATTATCCATCCAAGGAAACATTACACAAACAGTTATTTAACATGAAATGGATTCCAATATTAAATAACTGGTTATGAAATGTAAAGATAAAAACACATTGAGTTGTTCCATGCAAAATGAATAGCTACTGAAAGACTTTGGTGACAACTTTGAGTTTGATTTGAACATAAGAATCCTGGGATGAAACTGAAGATGAGAGGAGCTGCGAGATCTTTCACTGACATGTCGGATACGGTTTCATCAGAACCAAGCGTACGACATGTTCAGGTAGTTGCTAAACCAAGATCCAGACCAACGAGCAGCAAACAGCAGAAATACAAGTACCTCATCGTTTACTATTCACTAGGGCACCTAATCAAGCCAATCAATTTAATTAAATGAATTAGTTTAGAAATATCAACTTCATTTAAACCCTGGAACATGCAAGTATGCAAAATCTTTTACATTTTCCCCAAAACATTGCAAATTCATAAAATGTATTTTAAATTAAACTTCGCGCAATATCGGATTTCTTAAAAACAGTCGCTTCAAGGTGTGAACTACTACTTAAGCCCAGTACTAACGACACATCCACCTCGAACATTGGATGACACCTTGGATTCTAGAACCCTTCTCTATAATGTTGTATAACGCGCATAACATAAAAATCCAATAATCCAATTCGATCGAATGCGTCGTGTGTATTGAGCATTACTAATTCAAGTCGAATGCAAACCTACATTTCATTTAATAAATAAACGAGGAAAACTTAAGACCAGGGTTCTATTCTAGATTTTTTTAAATGACCAATTTCACTGCAATTCATTCACGGTCTTATAGATTAACATTGCACGGAATCGGATTCGAGTTGAATGGAAATTTAAGAGTTCTAGAATAGGGCCCCCGTTAAAATGCATGCAACGGTAAGAGGTAACTTTAACATACGGAAGTCGCGCCCCCAAAATGTTTTATTGATTTTTTTTCACTCAAGAATGTCAAAAATTAAATGTTATGGCACACTCTCAAAAACATTAAGGCATCTGGTTCTCCGAATGTTTTTTTGTGTATTTTACACTTTTGAGGACGTATGACACATTGTAATCAACTCCAGTGTCTGGAATTATTTTGTATATTTAAAAATAGACTTCAAACAGACAAGTTAACATGTACATAAAATTTCAGCACGATCCAAGAAGCAGATTGCACCAAAAACTGGAATTACACATCCAAAAAACTGTCCCAAGTCAAATTTTAGATGCTCACTTCCTTCACTACCTACCTGTGAAATATTAAACTGTTGCTTGGATTCGAAGGTGTTATAATTGAAAACATGCAACATTGTCAACATTTTGCTTTGACAATGCTGCTTTTTTCCAATTATAGCACAAGTTAGTATCCAAGCAACAGTTTAATATTTCACATCTGCAGTTTCAAATTCTCTCCAATTCATACATTTACATTCAGTCCCTATTTTATTTTGAATGGTCAATAAAATGATAATCCATCAAAGGAAACATTATACAATCAGTTATTTAACATGAAATAATTCCAATATTAAATAACTGGTTCTGAAATGTAAAGATGAAAACACATTGAGTTGTTCCATGTAAAATGAAGAGCTACTGAAAGACTTTGGTGACAACTTTGAGTGTGATTTGAACACAAGAATCCTGGGATGAGACTGAAGATGAGAGGAGCTGCGAGATCTTTCACTGACGTGTCGGATACGGTTCCATCAGAATTAAACGTACGACATGTTCAGGTAGTTGCTAAACCAAGATCCAGACCAACGAGCAGCAATCAGCAGAAATACAAGTACCTCATCGTTTACTATTCACTAGGGCACCTAATCAAGCCAATCAATCTAATTAAATGAATTAGTTTAGAAATATCAACTTCATTTAAACCCTGGAACATGCAAGTATGCAAAATCTTTTACATTTTCCCCAAAACATTGCAAATTCATAAAATGTATTTTAAATTAAACTTCGCGCAATATCGGATTTCTTAAAAACAGTTGCTTCTTGGTGTGAACTACTACTTAAGCCCAGTACTAACGACACATCCACCTCGAACATTGGACGAGACCTTGGATTCTAGAACCCTTCTCTATAATGTTGTATAACGCGCATAACATTAAAATACAATAATCCAATTCGATCCAATGCGTCCTGTGTATTGAGCATTACTAATTCAAGTCGAATGCAAACCTACATTTCATTTAATAAATAAACGAGGAAAACTTAAGACCAGGGTTCTATTCTAGATTTTTTTAAATGACCAATTTCACTGCAATTCATTCAGGGTCATATAGATTAACATTGCACGGAATCGGATTCCAGTTGAATGGAAATTTAAGAGTTCTAGAATAGGGCCCCCGTTAAAATGCATGCAACGGTAAGAGGTAATAATAATAATAATAATAATAATAATAATAATAATAATTCTTTATTTAGCGCAAGCGCTATCTTTCACAAATCAGTACAATACAAAGATACATAAAGATACACAATAAAGACACAAACCAAAGAATTAACACACTAAAAACATAGAATAATCTAATTAGGATGTCAACATAAATGTTTCCGTCATTATAATTTCTAAAAGTTTGCTTTTAAATATGCTAAGACTCCTCACACTTTTAACATTAAGTGGAAGAGCATTAAAAGAACGAATCCCAAGATAAAATAAAGATTTGGCCGATGATTGTTTATGAACATGGTTTAGAAAAAAATTATTATGCGCTCTCGTGTAATGCTGATGGACATTTTCAACTTTTTCAGTGTTTGTAAAATATGCAGGTAGAAGACCATTTTGAAGTTTGTAAATAAAACACATGCCTTGAAAATACACATAATCCTTAATCCTTAGCCAATTTAGAGATTTTAACATAGTATTTACAGGTGTATATCTACTACATTTCAGAATAATCCTCATGCCTCTATTTTGTAGAATCTGTAGTCTTTCAATATCTGTATTAAATGCCTGATACAATAAAATCATACAAAAGGTAAGGTGTGGTTTAATAATAGTGTTATATATACATAGTTTTGTGGCTACTGTCAGGTGCTGACCTATCCTACTAAGGTAGCTAAGTTTTTTTCTGATTTTGTTCTCTATGTACAGTATATGTTGTTTAAAACTTAGATTTACATCCAACAACATACCTAAGTATTTGAATGATTTAACACATTCCACTAACTCACCATTTAGTACTTTAACTACTTTAAACTACTTTAACTACTTTAACTACTTTATTAACTACTTTAACTACATTTAGTACTTTAGAACTTTAACATACTGGAGTCGCGCCCCCCAAAATGTTTTATTGATTTTTTTTCACTCAAGAATGTCAAAAATCAAATGTTATGGCACACTCTCAAAAACATTAAGGCATCTGGTTCTCCAAATGTTATTTTTTTTTGTATTTAACACTTTTGAGGACGTATGACACGTTGTAATCAACTCCAGTGTCTGGCATTATTTTGTAAATTGTATATTTAAAAATAGATTTCAAACAGACAAGTTTACATGTACATAAAATTTTAACACGATCCAAGAAGCAGATTGCACCAAAAACTGGAATAACACATCCAAAAAACTGTCCCAAGTCAAATTTTAGATGCTCACTTCCTTCACTACCTACCTGTGAAATATTAAACTGTTGATTGGATTCGAAAGTTTTATAATTGAAAACATGCAACATTGTCAACATTTTGCTTTGTTTCCAATTATAGCACAAGTTAGTATCCAAGTAACACTTTAATATTTCACATCTTTGAATTCACTTCAGTTTCAAATTCTCTCCACTTCATAAATTTACTTTCAGTCCCTATTTTATTTTGAATGGTCAATAAAATGATTATCCATCCAAGGAAACATTACACAAACAGTTATTTAACATGAAATGAATTCCAATATTAAATAACTGGTTATGAAATGTAAAGATAAAAACACATTGAGTTGTTCCATGCAAAATGTATAGCTACTGAAAGACTTTGGTGACAACTTTGAGTGTGATTTGAATACAAGAATCCTGGGATGAAACTGAAGATGAGAGGAGCTGCGAGATCTTTCACTGACATGTCGGATACGGTTCCATCAGAACCAAACGTACAACATGTTCAGGTAGTTGCTAAACCAAGATCCAGACCAACGAGCAGCAAACAGCAGAAATACAAGTACCTCATCGTTTACTATTCACTAGGGCACCTAATCAAGCCAATCAATCTAATTAAATGAATTAGTTTAGAAATATCAACTTCATTTAAACCCTGGAACATGCAAGTATGCAAAATCTTTTACATTTTCCCCAAAACATTGCAAATTCATAAAATGTATTTTAAATTAAACTTCGCGCAATATCGGATTTCTTAAAAACAGTTGCTTCTTGGTGTGAACTACTACTTAAGCCCAGTACTAACGACACATCCACCTCGAACATTGGACGAGACCTTGGATTCTAGAACCCTTCTCTATAATGTTGTATAACGCGCATAACATTAAAATACAATAATCCAATTCGATCCAATGCGTCCTGTGTATTGAGCATTACTAATTCAAGTCGAATGCAAACCTACATTTCATTTAATAAATAAACGAGGAAAACTTAAGACCAGGGTTCTATTCTAGATTTTTTTAAATGACCAATTTCACTGCAATTCATTCAGGGTCATATAGATTAACATTGCACGGAATCGGATTCCAGTTGAATGGAAATTTAAGAGTTCTAGAATAGGGACCCCGTTAAAATGCATGCAACGGTAAGAGGAAACTTTAACATACGGGAGTCGCGCCCCCCCCCCCCCAAATGTTTTATTGATTTTTTTCACTCAAGAATGTCAAAAATTAAATGTTATGGCACACTCTCAAAAACATTAAGGCATCTGGTTCTCCGAATGTTTTTTTGTGTATTTTACACTTTTGAGGACGTATGACACGTTGTAATCAACTCCAGTGTCTGGCATTATTTTGTATATTTAAAAATAGACTTTAAACAGACAAGTTAACATGTACATAAAATTTCAGCACGATCCAAGAAGCAGATTGCACCAATAACTGGAATTACACATCCAAAAAACTGTCCCAAGTCAAATTTTAGATGCTCACTTCCCTCACTACCTACCTGTGAAATATTAAACTGTTGATTGGATTCGAAGGTTTTATAATTGAAAACATGCAACATTGTCAACATTTTGCTTTGACAATGCTGCTTTTTTCCAATTATAGCACAAGTTAGTATCCAAGTAACACTTTAATATTTCACATCTTTGAATTCACTTCAGTTTCAAATTCTCTCCACTTCATAAATTTACTTTCAGTCCTTATTTTATTTTGAATGGTCAATAAAATGATTATCCATCCAAGGAAACATTACACAAACAGTTATTTAACATGAAATGGATTCCAATATTAAATAACTGGTTATGAAATGTAAAGATAAAAACACATTGAGTTGTTCCATGCAAAATGAATAGCTACTGAAAGACTTTGGTGACAACTTTGAGTTTGATTTGAACATAAGAATCCTGGGATGAAACTGAAGATGAGAGGAGCTGCGAGATCTTTCACTGACATGTCGGATACGGTTTCATCAGAACCAAGCGTACGACATGTTCAGGTAGTTGCTAAACCAAGATCCAGACCAACGAGCAGCAAACAGCAGAAATACAAGTACCTCATCGTTTACTATTCACTAGGGCACCTAATCAAGCCAATCAATTTAATTAAATGAATTAGTTTAGAAATATCAACTTCATTTAAACCCTGGAACATGCAAGTATGCAAAATCTTTTACATTTTCCCCAAAACATTGCAAATTCTTAAATATATTTTAAATTAAACTTCGCGCAATATCGGATTTCTTAAAAACAGTCGCTTCAAGGTGTGAACTACTACTTAAGCCCAGTACTAACGACACATCCACCTCGAACATTGGATGACACCTTGGATTCTAGAACCCTTCTCTATAATGTTGTATAACGCGCATAACATAAAAATCCAATAATCCAATTCGATCGAATGCGTCGTGTGTATTGAGCATTACTAACTAATTCAAGTCGAATGCAAACCTACATTTCATTTAATAAATAAACGAGGAAAACTTAAGACCAGGGTTCTATTCTAGATTTTTTTAAATGACCAATTTCACTGCAATTCATTCACGGTCTTATAGATTAACATTGCACGGAATCGGATTCGAGTTGAATGGAAATTTAAGAGTTCTAGAATAGGGCCCCCGTTAAAATGCATGCAACGGTAAGAGGTAACTTTAACATACGGAAGTCGCGCCCCCAAAATGTTTTATTGATTTTTTTTCACTCAAGAATGTCAAAAATTAAATGTTATGGCACACTCTCAAAAACATTAAGGCATCTGGTTCTCCGAATGTTTTTTTGTGTATTTTACACTTTTGAGGACGTATGACACATTGTAATCAACTCCAGTGTCTGGAATTATTTTGTATATTTAAAAATAGACTTCAAACAGACAAGTTAACATGTACATAAAATTTCAGCACGATCCAAGAAGCAGATTGCACCAAAAACTGGAATTACACATCCAAAAAACTGTCCCAAGTCAAATTTTAGATGCTCACTTCCTTCACTACCTACCTGTGAAATATTAAACTGTTGCTTGGATTCGAAGGTGTTATAATTGAAAACATGCAACATTGTCAACATTTTGCTTTGACAATGCTGCTTTTTTCCAATTATAGCACAAGTTAGTATCCAAGCAACAGTTTAATATTTCACATCTGCAGTTTCAAATTCTCTCCAATTCATACATTTACATTCAGTCCCTATTTTATTTTGAATGGTCAATAAAATGATAATCCATCAAAGGAAACATTATACAATCAGTTATTTAACATGAAATAATTCCAATATTAAATAACTGGTTCTGAAATGTAAAGATGAAAACACATTGAGTTGTTCCATGTAAAATGAAGAGCTACTGAAAGACTTTGGTGACAACTTTGAGTGTGATTTGAACACAAGAATCCTGGGATGAGACTGAAGATGAGAGGAGCTGCGAGATCTTTCACTGACGTGTCGGATACGGTTCCATCAGAATTAAACGTACGACATGTTCAGGTAGTTGCTAAACCAAGATCCAGACCAACGAGCAGCAATCAGCAGAAATACAAGTACCTCATCGTTTACTATTCACTAGGGCACCTAATCAAGCCAATCAATTTAATTAAATGTACCAGTTTAGAAATATCAACCTCTAGCTTTATCAGCAAATTTTACCCACTTGTGATTCTCTTTGTGAAGAGACAAACATCAGAATTGTTCATTACGAAAAAACCTTGATAAAAAATAGGTAATGCTAACCTATGTTTGCATTCTCATAGATTACAAAACTTAACTGTTGAGTCTATCTAGGTATTATCAACAAACAAAGCGAGCATCTGCTTTTGACACTTAGTGATTGGGTCTATTCCATCATCATTTGTATTTCAGGTTGTAATTGCAATACAGAACCGGTTCCCTCATCAATCTGAAATTATGCAATGGCTACCTGTCTTGTTTTTGACTGCTAACAGCCTTATGCTCAAAAGTACTATTTCTATACTTCAAGTGCTACTGGATTCTGCCCATAAGTTATTAGCACACGGTCTTGTGGTGTTGAGGACTGACATCCGCAAATACCTCTACTTGTGGCCGCAACTTTTTTGAGCATGAGGCTGTTACCCACATCCATCTTAGCCATCTCTCTTCCTCCATTCTCCTGACATTCTCATACCAAACCAACTGCCTTGTCTCGACTCCATCCACAATCGTGTTGACGAACATTCTCTCTTATTCGAGTATTGTGTATATTCTCTACTCTCAACACCCTGCAAGATCGTCGGAGATGGTCCATTTCTAGCGCTTCCAGCGGATCACTACTTCTCCGAGTCTTCTGCCAAGCTTCAGCTCCATGCTATGGGTTCGGCTATGGAAACTTGGCTGATATTTGTATGTTATTATTTCCACAAAGATGTAAACCTAGTTCCAAAAAGGGAAAATTAATTATATTTGTATGAACGGTATTAATTGGTATTGAGAATTGTTACCAGTATTGTAGTTTGCCGCCAGTGTTACATGACTAACCTCTAGTCTGCTCTCTAACGACTGTTTCTGTTGTCACAGCTGGTTCTATCAAGCTGATCAGCAGACCCGGGTTCGATGCAGGGGCCTCGAGCATCCCGTCAGAGTTAACAGGGTTTTGTGTCAGATTTAAATTGATTTTTGTTGAATTATTTCTTTTCTATCAATATTTTAGAGTACGTAGGGAATAATTTTTCTTAATATTTTGGTTACAGTGGTATGTTGTATACAATACCAAGTTAATATGGGACACTACAAAAATTAAGGGTCATAGTATCAGGTAAATGGTTTTTGAGAATATTTTGGGTTTTAGATGATAACTGACTTTCTTTTCTTGATTTCCAGAGTAGGGTAATGCACAGCAGGTACCTAATAACTTGTCTTCTTGTTTTGTTTAGAGGGGTTGGGCATAGGGGGATGGGGCGCTATATATTCTGACTTATCATTTTTCTTTATATTTTGTTATGGCAAATACTTGAAGTCTATGGGTAATATAATAAGGTTTTCTTGATGTCCAGTAAATGATCGGTTGGAACTACCTCACGCTATCCTTGACAAAACTGTGGCGACCTAATGCTGTGGTCATAGTTCGACAGCAAAATCCAGGGGGTTCAGATGAAGGGTCTTAACTGGAATTTGGATCCTGGAGCGCCGAACTAGACGGGGGCTCTGTTCAACTCCGGGACGTCAAGTCTTTGTGTTGTCCAGTGATTGTTCCATGACGGCTTTGCTCGAAAGGCATCTGCTCGAGGGCATTCACCCAGTGATTGTTCAATGACGGCTTTGCTCGAAGGGCATCTGCTCGAGGGCATTAACTCTCTTTAAAGCACATTATGTCAAAACGGGGACTTTCCATGGTTGGGGTAAGTGGACCCAGCGAGTGTGTAGCCAGTTCAGCAAATGCTGTGAAAAATTCAACAATGGGCTTAACTTGTAGTCCTGAGTGTTTTGACGCGTGTCCGGTTATTATAAATATCTCTCAACCCCTGCAGGTGTCGGGGAAAGGGTTGTTTTGTTGTGGTGCCAAATATCTTTCAATGCAGTTGGCTATTAAAATTCAAGGAGAGTCATCAGTGTAGGTGTAAGGGGGTGGCAGGCCATCACTCGGGTTGTATCTTGTCAGGGCTTAACTGTCGAGCAAGGTTTGAACAATACTGTTCGTCTCATGGAAGGATAGGCTATGGCTACACACTTGCTGGGTCCACTTTTGAGGCTTGGGAGACTTTGGAGGCTTTGCCACATGTGAAGTAACAACCCGACAGCATACCATAGATAACATATTACATAATAGCATATTCTATTGCCACATCAGACTTCCGACAGGGTTTGTCACTTTGTTCTTACTTTTTTGTGTCATAACTCAATTGATTTGTTTTTATTCTAACAATTCATTTTATGAAGTGGAGAGAATTTTAAACTGAAGTGGAATCATAGATTTCATAGATCATAGATTTCTCATAGATTCATAGTATTAGGTAAATGGTTTTTGAGAATATTTGGGGTTTTAGATGATAACTGACTTTCTTTTCTTGATTTCCAGAGTAGGGTAATGCACAGCAGGTACCTAATAACTTGTCTTCTTGTTTTGTTTAGAGGGGTTGGGCATAGGGGGATGGGGCGCTATATATTCTGACTTATCATTTTTCTTTATATTTTGTTATGGCAAATACTTGAAGTCTATGGGTAATATAATAAGGTTTTCTTGATGTCCAGTAAATGATCGGTTGGAACTACCTCACGCTATCCTTGACAAAACTGTGGCGACCTAATGCTGTGGTCATAGTTCGACAGCAAAATCCAGGGGGTTCAGATGAAGGGTCTTAACTGGAATTTGGATCCTGGAGCGCCGAACTAGACGGGGGCTCTGTTCAACTCCGGGACGTCAAGTCTTTGTGTTGTCCAGTGATTGTTCCATGACGGCTTTGCTCGAAAGGCATCTGCTCGAGGGCATTCACCCAGTGATTGTTCAATGACGGCTTTGCTCGAAGGGCATCTGCTCGAGGGCATTAACTCTCTTTAAAGCACATTATGTCAAAACGGGGACTTTCCATGGTTGGGGTAAGTGGACCCAGCGAGTGTGTAGCCAGTTCAGCAAATGCTGTGAAAAATTCAACAATGGGCTTAACTTGTAGTCCTGAGTGTTTTGACGCGTGTCCGGTTATTATAAATATCTCTCAACCCCTGCAGGTGTCGGGGAAAGGGTTGTTTTGTTGTGGTGCCAAATATCTTTCAATGCAGTTGGCTATTAAAATTCAAGGAGAGTCATCAGTGTAGGTGTAAGGGGGTGGCAGGCCATCACTCGGGTTGTATCTTGTCAGGGCTTAACTGTCGAGCAAGGTTTGAACAATACTGTTCGTCTCATGGAAGGATAGGCTATGGCTACACACTTGCTGGGTCCACGTTTGAGGCTTGGGAGACTTTGGAGGCTTTGCCACATGTGAAGTAACAACCCGACAGCATACCATAGATAACATATTACATAATAGCATATTCTATTGCCACATCAGACTTCCGACAGGGTTTGTCACTTTGTTCTTACTTTTTTGTGTCATAACTCAATTGATTTGTTTTTATTCTAACAATTCATTTTATGAAGTGGAGAGAATTTTAAACTGAAGTGGAATCATAGATTTCATAGATCATAGATTTCTCATAGATTCATAGTATTAGGTAAATGGTTTTTGAGAATATTTGGGGTTTTAGATGATAACTGACTTTCTTTTCTTGATTTCCAGAGTAGGGTAATGCACAGCAGGTACCTAATAACTTGTCTTCTTGTTTTGTTTAGAGGGGTTGGGCATAGGGGGATGGGGCGCTATATATTCTGACTTATCATTTTTCTTTATATTTTGTTATGGCAAATACTTGAAGTCTATGGGTAATATAATAAGGTTTTCTTGATGTCCAGTAAATGATCGGTTGGAACTACCTCACGCTATCCTTGACAAAACTGTGGCGACCTAATGCTGTGGTCATAGTTCGACAGCAAAATCCAGGGGGTTCAGATGAAGGGTCTTAACTGGAATTTGGATCCTGGAGCGCCGAACTAGACGGGGGCTCTGTTCAACTCCGGGACGTCAAGTCTTTGTGTTGTCCAGTGATTGTTCCATGACGGCTTTGCTCGAAAGGCATCTGCTCGAGGGCATTCACCCAGTGATTGTTCAATGACGGCTTTGCTCGAAGGGCATCTGCTCGAGGGCATTAACTCTCTTTAAAGCACATTATGTCAAAACGGGGACTTTCCATGGTTGGGGTAAGTGGACCCAGCGAGTGTGTAGCCAGTTCAGCAAATGCTGTGAAAAATTCAACAATGGGCTTAACTTGTAGTCCTGAGTGTTTTGACGCGTGTCCGGTTATTATAAATATCTCTCAACCCCTGCAGGTGTCGGGGAAAGGGTTGTTTTGTTGTGGTGCCAAATATCTTTCAATGCAGTTGGCTATTAAAATTCAAGGAGAGTCATCAGTGTAGGTGTAAGGGGGTGGCAGGCCATCACTCGGGTTGTATCTTGTCAGGGCTTAACTGTCGAGCAAGGTTTGAACAATACTGTTCGTCTCATGGAAGGATAGGCTATGGCTACACACTTGCTGGGTCCACTTTTGAGGCTTGGGAGACTTTGGAGGCTTTGCCACATGTGAAGTAACAACCCGACAGCATACCATAGATAACATATTACATAATAGCATATTCTATTGCCACATCAGACTTCCGACAGGGTTTGTCACTTTGTTCTTACTTTTTTGTGTCGTAACTCAATTGATTTGTTTTTATTCTAACAATTTATTTTATGAAGTGGAGAGAATTTTAAACTAAAGTGGAATCATAGATTTCATAGATCATAGATTTCTCATAGATTCATAGTATTAGGTAAATGGTTTTTGAGAATATTTGGGGTTTTAGATGATAACTGACTTTCTTTTCTTGATTTCCAGAGTAGGGTAATGCACAGCAGGTACCTAATAACTTGTCTTCTTGTTTTGTTTAGAGGGGTTGGGCATAGGGGGATGGGGCGCTATATATTCTGACTTATCATTTTTCTTTATATTTTGTTATGGCAAATACTTGAAGTCTATGGGTAATATAATAAGGTTTTCTTGATGTCCAGTAAATGATCGGTTGGAACTACCTCACGCTATCCTTGACAAAACTGTGGCGACCTAATGCTGTGGTCATAGTTCGACAGCAAAATCCAGGGGGTTCAGATGAAGGGTCTTAACTGGAATTTGGATCCTGGAGCGCCGAACTAGACGGGGGCTCTGTTCAACTCCGGGACGTCAAGTCTTTGTGTTGTCCAGTGATTGTTCCATGACGGCTTTGCTCGAAAGGCATCTGCTCGAGGGCATTCACCCAGTGATTGTTCAATGACGGCTTTGCTCGAAGGGCATCTGCTCGAGGGCATTAACTCTCTTTAAAGCACATTATGTCAAAACGGGGACTTTCCATGGTTGGGGTAAGTGGACCCAGCGAGTGTGTAGCCAGTTCAGCAAATGCTGTGAAAAATTCAACAATGGGCTTAACTTGTAGTCCTGAGTGTTTTGACGCGTGTCCGGTTATTATAAATATCTCTCAACCCCTGCAGGTGTCGGGGAAAGGGTTGTTTTGTTGTGGTGCCAAATATCTTTCAATGCAGTTGGCTATTAAAATTCAAGGAGAGTCATCAGTGTAGGTGTAAGGGGGTGGCAGGCCATCACTCGGGTTGTATCTTGTCAGGGCTTAACTGTCGTGCAAGGTTTGAACAATACTGTTCGTCTCATGGAAGGATAGGCTATGGCTACACACTTGCTGGGTCCACTTTTGAGGCTTGGGAGACTTTGGAGGCTTTGCCACATGTGAAGTAACAACCCGACAGCATACCATAGATAACATATTACATAATAGCATATTCTATTGCCACATCAGACTTCCGACAGGGTTTGTCACTTTGTTCTTACTTTTTTGTGTCATAACTCAATTGATTTGTTTTTATTCTAACAATTCATTTTATGAAGTGGAGAGAATTTTAAACTGAAGTGGAATCATAGATTTCATAGATCATAGATTTCTCATAGATTCATAGTATTAGGTAAATGGTTTTTGAGAATATTTTGGGTTTTAGATGATAACTGACTTTCTTTTCTTGATTTCCAGAGTAGGGTAATGCACAGCAGGTACCTAATAACTTGTCTTCTTGTTTTGTTTAGAGGGGTTGGGCATAGGGGGATGGGGCGCTATATATTCTGACTTATCATTTTTCTTTATATTTTGTTATGGCAAATACTTGAAGTCTATGGGTAATATAATAAGGTTTTCTTGATGTCCAGTAAATGATCGGTTGGAACTACCTCACGCTATCCTTGACAAAACTGTGGCGACCTAATGCTGTGGTCATAGTTCGACAGCAAAATCCAGGGGGTTCAGATGAAGGGTCTTAACTGGAATTTGGATCCTGGAGCGCCGAACTAGACGGGGGCTCTGTTCAACTCCGGGACGTCAAGTCTTTGTGTTGTCCAGTGATTGTTCCATGACGGCTTTGCTCGAAAGGCATCTGCTCGAGGGCATTCACCCAGTGATTGTTCAATGACGGCTTTGCTCGAAGGGCATCTGCTCGAGGGCATTAACTCTCTTTAAAGCACATTATGTCAAAACGGGGACTTTCCATGGTTGGGGTAAGTGGACCCAGCGAGTGTGTAGCCAGTTCAGCAAATGCTGTGAAAAATTCAACAATGGGCTTAACTTGTAGTCCTGAGTGTTTTGACGCGTGTCCGGTTATTATAAATATCTCTCAACCCCTGCAGGTGTCGGGGAAAGGGTTGTTTTGTTGTGGTGCCAAATATCTTTCAATGCAGTTGGCTATTAAAATTCAAGGAGAGTCATCAGTGTAGGTGTAAGGGGGTGGCAGGCCATCACTCGGGTTGTATCTTGTCAGGGCTTAACTGTCGAGCAAGGTTTGAACAATACTGTTCGTCTCATGGAAGGATAGGCTATGGCTACACACTTGCTGGGTCCACGTTTGAGGCTTGGGAGACTTTGGAGGCTTTGCCACATGTGAAGTAACAACCCGACAGCATACCATAGATAACATATTACATAATAGCATATTCTATTGCCACATCAGACTTCCGACAGGGTTTGTCACTTTGTTCTTACTTTTTTGTGTCATAACTCAATTGATTTGTTTTTATTCTAACAATTCATTTTATGAAGTGGAGAGAATTTTAAACTGAAGTGGAATCATAGATTTCATAGATCATAGATTTCTCATAGATTCATAGTATTAGGTAAATGGTTTTTGAGAATATTTGGGGTTTTAGATGATAACTGACTTTCTTTTCTTGATTTCCAGAGTAGGGTAATGCACAGCAGGTACCTAATAACTTGTCTTCTTGTTTTGTTTAGAGGGGTTGGGCATAGGGGGATGGGGCGCTATATATTCTGACTTATCATTTTTCTTTATATTTTGTTATGGCAAATACTTGAAGTCTATGGGTAATATAATAAGGTTTTCTTGATGTCCAGTAAATGATCGGTTGGAACTACCTCACGCTATCCTTGACAAAACTGTGGCGACCTAATGCTGTGGTCATAGTTCGACAGCAAAATCCAGGGGGTTCAGATGAAGGGTCTTAACTGGAATTTGGATCCTGGAGCGCCGAACTAGACGGGGGCTCTGTTCAACTCCGGGACGTCAAGTCTTTGTGTTGTCCAGTGATTGTTCCATGACGGCTTTGCTCGAAAGGCATCTGCTCGAGGGCATTCACCCAGTGATTGTTCAATGACGGCTTTGCTCGAAGGGCATCTGCTCGAGGGCATTAACTCTCTTTAAAGCACATTATGTCAAAACGGGGACTTTCCATGGTTGGGGTAAGTGGACCCAGCGAGTGTGTAGCCAGTTCAGCAAATGCTGTGAAAAATTCAACAATGGGCTTAACTTGTAGTCCTGAGTGTTTTGACGCGTGTCCGGTTATTATAAATATCTCTCAACCCCTGCAGGTGTCGGGGAAAGGGTTGTTTTGTTGTGGTGCCAAATATCTTTCAATGCAGTTGGCTATTAAAATTCAAGGAGAGTCATCAGTGTAGGTGTAAGGGGGTGGCAGGCCATCACTCGGGTTGTATCTTGTCAGGGCTTAACTGTCGAGCAAGGTTTGAACAATACTGTTCGTCTCATGGAAGGATAGGCTATGGCTACACACTTGCTGGGTCCACTTTTGAGGCTTGGGAGACTTTGGAGGCTTTGCCACATGTGAAGTAACAACCCGACAGCATACCATAGATAACATATTACATAATAGCATATTCTATTGCCACATCAGACTTCCGACAGGGTTTGTCACTTTGTTCTTACTTTTTTGTGTCGTAACTCAATTGATTTGTTTTTATTATAACAATTTATTTTATGAAGTGGAGAGAATTTTAAACTAAAGTGGAATCATAGATTTCATAGATCATAGATTTCTCATAGATTCATAGTATTAGGTAAATGGTTTTTGAGAATATTTGGGGTTTTAGATGATAACTGACTTTCTTTTCTTGATTTCCAGAGTAGGGTAATGCACAGCAGGTACCTAATAACTTGTCTTCTTGTTTTGTTTAGAGGGGTTGGGCATAGGGGGATGGGGCGCTATATATTCTGACTTATCATTTTTCTTTATATTTTGTTATGGCAAATACTTGAAGTCTATGGGTAATATAATAAGGTTTTCTTGATGTCCAGTAAATGATCGGTTGGAACTACCTCACGCTATCCTTGACAAAACTGTGGCGACCTAATGCTGTGGTCATAGTTCGACAGCAAAATCCAGGGGGTTCAGATGAAGGGTCTTAACTGGAATTTGGATCCTGGAGCGCCGAACTAGACGGGGGCTCTGTTCAACTCCGGGACGTCAAGTCTTTGTGTTGTCCAGTGATTGTTCCATGACGGCTTTGCTCGAAAGGCATCTGCTCGAGGGCATTCACCCAGTGATTGTTCAATGACGGCTTTGCTCGAAGGGCATCTGCTCGAGGGCATTAACTCTCTTTAAAGCACATTATGTCAAAACGGGGACTTTCCATGGTTGGGGTAAGTGGACCCAGCGAGTGTGTAGCCAGTTCAGCAAATGCTGTGAAAAATTCAACAATGGGCTTAACTTGTAGTCCTGAGTGTTTTGACGCGTGTCCGGTTATTATAAATATCTCTCAACCCCTGCAGGTGTCGGGGAAAGGGTTGTTTTGTTGTGGTGCCAAATATCTTTCAATGCAGTTGGCTATTAAAATTCAAGGAGAGTCATCAGTGTAGGTGTAAGGGGGTGGCAGGCCATCACTCGGGTTGTATCTTGTCAGGGCTTAACTGTCGAGCAAGGTTTGAACAATACTGTTCGTCTCATGGAAGGATAGGCTATGGCTACACACTTGCTGGGTCCACTTTTGAGGCTTGGGAGACTTTGGAGGCTTTGCCACATGTGAAGTAACAACCCGACAGCATACCATAGATAACATATTACATAATAGCATATTCTATTGCCACATCAGACTTCCGACAGGGTTTGTCACTTTGTTCTTACTTTTTTGTGTCATAACTCAATTGATTTGTTTTTATTCTAACAATTCATTTTATGAAGTGGAGAGAATTTTAAACTGAAGTGAAATCATAGATTTCATAGATCATAGATTTCTCATAGATTCATAGTATTAGGTAAATGGTTTTTGAGAATATTTGGGGTATTAGATGATAACTCAGTTTCTTCTCTTGATTTCCAGTAAATGATCGGAGCTGCTGCTCATGTATAGAACTAGTAGTCTAGTGTTCAATGATCGCTGTGGATCTGCTCCTGTGTCGGGATGCTGGGCTGCTGAGATGAAGCTTGATGGACGTGAGTTGCATTCCATTCCTGACATCTCTACTGGCACACTTATGGCAACACAATACTGGTGACTCGGTTCTCAATATGTACTGGCAATGTAGTTCAAGATTGATTTACTCCGCTTCTACAGCGTTTTTAACTAAGCATTGTTCATTTACATTTATCATGTACATTTATTGAATGACCCAAGAATCAATTAGAAGATGAAAAACTTCTACATTTTACGTAATTATATTGCATGATAATACTTTCATTCACAAATTGTACTGAATATTGGGGCATTTGCGTCAGCAAAACGTACAGTAAAACTTTGGTACTATGGCTGCTTTGGTATACAAATTACCGAGTTAAACGAGGGATGCGCAAAATGAAAAATGTCCGAAAACTATCACTTGCCAGGTGAAAGCTGAGCTACGCGGCCGGACGGACATAACGGACTAATGAGAGTTAGAGATCTCCGACTAAGGAGAATGGAATGGAGGCAGAGAATGTTCACTAAGAACTAGGGGTGTTCACGTTTACGATTTAATCGAAATGATTAATCGATTATGACATTGAAAATGATTAATCGATGTTAGGAAAAATAATCGAATTATCAATTTGAATTTGCTGCCTTGAAAATGGTTGCACTTTACAACATCTAAAATGGCTGGCTTCATTCTGTCAACATTTTTCTTTGTGTGCGTAATATTTTAGTGGTAAATTCATGTTTGTGTGTATTTTCCCAAGTTTCAGTGTGTATTTCTCATTCGCATTACTAAGTGATGATTGAATGAATGAATTACGGCACATTACAGCGTCTTTGAACTACCTAGGTATTTTTTTTACTGAAATATAATTTGTGATAGGTACCACAATGTTCACAACTTTACATTAGATATAAAGAACACCTAAATGTATTTTTTTAGGCAATACATAATAATAAAAATATGTAATAACAGTATGTGCATTGATATTTTTTACTAGTCATTAATCTGCAGCCACCAATATGAATGAATGAATGGGGGAGAGATGGACCCCTGGATTGCTCAATATTCCTGCACTCACCGCCACCCCCGGAGCCAGCACGTGTTCGACGCACGTGATCATCAAAAGATAGCGCTGTCGGTTGAAGTACGACACCGGCCTGTCCAGCGCCTGCTCCAGCGCCAGCCGCAGGTTGACGAGGTACGGAGTCTCTTGCAGGACGTACTCGGTGCTCTTGAGCGGCGCACGCGCTGCCGGCGCGCTGCACGATTCGGCTGCGTCGCCAGGCGGCGAGTAGAGCTGATTGGTCAGCAGCGGCGGGGCGTCGCCCTTCTGTTGAGGAAGCAAGGATGATGCAATCATGTAACTCATCATTTGAGTCAACATTCAACATCATTGTTGATTGTTGCTTAATGTGACAGGACAGGAAGTAAAGTTGATCTAGCAACAGGAAGACTGAAGATTGCATTCCATTCCAATTTAATGATATTCACATGAATGCAAATTCCAATGTAGCTAGAGATGTGAGCCGAGAATATTCTCATGAGAATATTCTCCGTGCTCGAGAATATTCTCGAGAATATTCTCAAAGAGATTATTCTCCGAGAATATTTGAGAATATTCTTATCAGAGGTTTGAAAATTAATAATTATTATTATATATAAAAAGTTCAAGTTTGAATGTTTTTGCACCATTTTATGGCCTTGGAAGGCTGTGCAATACATAGGCAGGGATAGCGAGCATGAGCGAGCACGGATACGCGCAACTCCTCAAACCGAAATTCTGTCTATCGAAAATGTCCTTAAAAGCCAATAATTCTTGAATTTCGTCGCAGACTGGTATGAAAATCTCAAAAAATTCCTAAAATATTGGTCCCAATATCCATGTTTTCAGTTGAAGTTTTAACGATCAAACGGTTCCTTGTTAATTTTCAAAAATAACAGATTTTTAGAACGAGATCACAGGATCTCGTTCTAAAAATATACTTGAGACCACTCATTTGATATGTGTGTGTACACAATATCAGATCGATCTGTTGAACATCAGTTTCATATGTGTTTGAAAGTAGGCTCGACGTTACCGTGATCAAACATTTTCGAGAATTTGACAGCAACACACAAAATGTCGGTAAAATGTCAATAACTTTTGGATTTAAGCACAGATTAGTCTGAAAATTGTCAAAAATACAGATAATGTTGGTCCCAATGACCACGCAAAGTTTTAAGTTGATCGGTCAAACGGTTCTAGTTTAAATTTAAAAAATCAAAGGAAAGATGGTTTCAAATTTTAACGAATGGGATGATTTGGCTGAAACTTTGTAAGATTGGAAATAATGTTGGTCGTAATGACTTGTCAAAATTTCAAATTGATCGAACCAACCAATCGAAAGATATTTTTAAAAAAATTGAACCAATCGGGGATTTCAAAAAATTTGGGTCTGCAACGCCCAGAAATGTTCCCTAGATATGTGTGCAAAATGTCAGCTCGATCAAAGAAAACTCTGACCTGTATAGCCTCAGTAACGATTCCCGACTGGTTCTCCATAACAATATGCCTACTATGTTGCAAGATCCATAAAAGTACATACTTTTTGGAATTGAGCTAAAAGTTCGAGTTTCTATAAGCTTAGATGCATTTTTAAGAATATGCTCGAGAAAATGCTCGTGCTCGAGAATATTCTCGAGAATATTCTCCAAAAGAATATGCTCGAGCATTTTACATCACTAAATGTAGCATCCTAGGTACATAATCTTTGTAAAAAATAATTAGTGTTGGTGGGAACACCCACCCCCTGACCCATTAAATTGGAACCAGCGGATAGATGATTATTATTAAAATATTAAATCATTACTATGTACAATGACTGGCACTGTAGGTACAGACTCTCTAACTAGAGCCAAAGAATCAGGGTATGTGATCGTGTAATTCATATCGATTTAATTCAACAAACAAAAGGCATTACATTGTGATGACTGATGAGAAATATTTATGAATTAAAGTAGCACACCTTGGACCTGGCACAACTGACTGTTTAATGTAAAGCCCCATTTACACGGTGCAATTTCTTGTACAACTTCTGTGCCACAGTTGTTCTGCACATGTGCAGAGTCACTTTTTCATCTCAAAAGTGACATTGCGCACGAGCAGATAAACTGTGGCACAGAAGTTGTACAAGAAATTGCACCGTGTAAATGGGGCTTAAGGTCTGGAGGTATTTCTTCAAAATCTACATAAAAATAAATTGTCATTTTCAAACCAACAATGTGCCATTTTGCATTGTTGAGACAATGCTGTGGTCATGTATTACTATCTGGTACCTAGTGTGTAGATCTTAAAATACATAAAATATTGGGCTAAATTGAGGGGCCGTGTCGAACTAACCGGTTTAGCTAACTTAGATAGGTACCAATTTGGTGTTAAACTTCAGTATCACAATGCAACCAAGTAGTACAACTAGACTTTTAATTGGGGTTAGAATCTTTTTGGAAGGAATAACACAGGCTCCAGCTCTGAGGAGTCGAAGTAAACACACCACTGAACGCATGGCTTGCTGCTATGCACGAGCGCGCCTAAACCATCTAACTGCCATTAGCTGGCATATCGACGCTGCCTCTCAATTATGAAATTTTCATAAATTGTAACACGTAGATTTAAATCAAACATGCTCCTTTATTGATGTGTTTTGCACAAAGACTGGTGCAAGCTGAGTGATCACCTCGAGTGGCTCGCATTGGCCAGGTGCATGCTGCCCAGGCCTGATCACGATCACGTCTCCCGCCACAAGCAAGGCCCACGGCAAGTTGACGAGCTGGCCGTCGCGATACGTCCACTGCAGCGTTATACATGGTGACAGTGGAGAGCAGAGGTGGGGGTAGTTGTCACTCTCCCACCGAGAACTAGTGGACGCACCTAGCATGGAGTTCAATACAAGATGTTTAAATTGAAATTAACATAAATAAATGGCAAAGAAGATAATTGTGGGTCCTCCTACATACTTTTTAACTTGACGAGCAATCTACGAATTCTCTGTGGTATTTCCGAGTGCCTGAGCCAGGTGTCTCGAATAACCAGGAAAACATTCACCCCAACGAGAACCAGTATCAACAGCCCTTGGAACAGCAGGTAGCCGTACCTGAAACGAGACAAAGATGAATTACATGAGGTCAGTATTCAATCCAGTGGCAATGCAGTCATTAGCTATCAAGTAGGTACTTTACCGAGGTTGATTGCAGGCAAAGTATGCAGTGATCATGGAAAAAGCAGCAAAGGCAAGACTGAGAGCAGAACTCCAGCACAGTGTTGTGTACTGACTCCAATGGTGGAGGGCATCTTTCAGCCACAGCTCAAACCGCCTGTAGGAATACAGAATTAAGACAGAAATCTCCACCGATATGGGGACACAGAGAAATGCTTTTTGGTACCTAGGTAAGCAAAGTAAAAGTTTAAGACCAACTAACCTCTTCTTCCGTGATGTTTCATACTCATCTACTGTCCTCTGCACATCCCGATGCAGCTGGGTCAATGCTTCTTGAGTTGTAAGACCGACCTTTTCCCTAGTTACCATCCTCTCACCTTGCTACTATCGGCACTTGTTAGATCATAGCGGATATGTTGACTTTTGTTGATATTTCATGATAAAAATCATAACAAACAGTAAACACTGACTGACCGACTGACTGACTGACAGCTAAGGTGACCTTGGGAGCAGTCTGTCACGCCCCCTCGCTCATATCAGCTGAAGATGTGAGTAAACAATTCAAGGTTGGAAAGTACATCTTTTGCACAAATCTGAGAAATCTTCATTGAATATTGCTGACAATGTCTTTCGATGTGACTGCAATGGCTAGTAGTAACGTCGATTTTAAACTGAAAAAAGTTTTATTCAAGTTTTTGGACGAGAATTTCAAGATTGGTGATGACACTTGTTTCGAGAAGCTCCTTACTCATCTGTCAACAGAACAATGTGGTAAGAAAATTACATGGAATCGGTCTAGGTTCAACAAATCAACTGCACTTATTACACTCACTTAACTTCCAGATGGTTTCAATGTTCGTGTCATCTGCATCGACTGGTTGGAACACTTCCTACAGATCGAAGCGCCGGATCCTGCAATCTTGTCGTTTGCAGTGCGTCTCATTGCGTTGATTGCTTGCACGGAGGCGGGTTTTAAATCCTTACAGTTCACATCCATTATTAACCGGCTCAAGCAATTGTTGACCAAAGAAACGTCCGATGCATCAGTCAAGTCATCGTGCATTCTTTTACTCTTAGCTCTTGTAAAGCACGATTTGGGTTGCAATCTCATTATTCAACAAGGTAAGCTTGTGGTGCATATATTTTGAAATTACACGTATTTAAAACTTATTTTTATCTTATAGCGTTTTCCTCTTGCATGCACTGAATGAGAGCAAAGAATTGCTCTGTGACGTCATGCTCTGCACTAGTGCGGCAAAAAAAGCAACCCCAGTGGAAAACAAGGATATTATCAGTGCTAACATAACCTAAAAATAGCAAAGCATTTCATAGAATTCGTTTTAGATCATCCATTGTTGACCAATTAAACTATCCCTGTTATTTGAAGATTCAAATAGAAAATAAACAGCAACCATTTTTCAAGCGTCCATCTTGGAATATTCGAGAGCACTCGATTGCCCTGTGAATTTTGTCAGTGCTAAAAATGTGCCCTCAGAGCGTGCAACTTTGCCAGTGAAAAACGAAAAAACCACTCCAGTGCACACTGGATTTCCCAGTGGAAAACGACACCCGCTCTCAGTGCAACCCAGTGCAGCACCAGTGCAGTTAGTGGAAAACGCTATTAGATTATAGTTATTGTTAAACTCAATGAAGATAGTTGGTATAATAATAAAATAATCCATAATTTTGCAAAATTTTAACATTTAAAATTGTTCTAAATATTACGGTAGGACTTGATAATATTCCGGCTTTACGTAGGTACTCATGAGAAGATTTTACTTTCAGGATGGTGGCAGGATGTGGTGAAATTAACATACGAAGCTCGCAGCATCTACATTGTTCGCGACGGACAGAAATGCATCACAGAATTATTGACAAGATCGGAACAATCGAGCCCGCACTTCTGTGAAGAGATAATTCACCAAGCTCTCGGTCCCCTCCTCTCGCGACCGACAGAACCATCTCTCATCAAATCCAACGATCCTCTTCTTTTCCCGGCTATAAAACTCTCGAGCATTGTTCTGGAGACTTGTCTAGCCGACGAGCATCTCAAACTTCCTGACATCATGCTGACGAAATTCAGTTTGGAATCGCGAATCTGGGAACTACTTGCTGTCGTTAAAGAAGACCCCGGTCTTACTGAAAACCTTTCAAAACTCTTAATACTCGTTTATTTTGCTCAATTCAGGCAAGCCAACTATGTGAAAATAAAGAGTAATCAGATTGTTGAAACTGATTTGGAGGAGTTGGTGCTGAAAGTGTTTAGTTTGGTTTCCTCCATGATTCCGAAGAACGATGTGAACAACATAATGAAAGTTGCCCTCTACTGTCATATGTCATGGAAGAAGTATTTCCACAGTTTGGGCGATGTGGCTCAGGCAAACAACTACATAGAAAACCAGCTGATCACTCTACAGGTGGGAAAGCACATTTGTAAACATTTTAAGATATTTCAAGGACATATTTTTAAACACCGTTGTATCTCATCTCCGCTCTCTTCCTTACTCATACCATTCCC
This sequence comes from Leuctra nigra, assembly GCA_934045905.1. Taxonomy (NCBI): domain Eukaryota; kingdom Metazoa; phylum Arthropoda; class Insecta; order Plecoptera; family Leuctridae; genus Leuctra; species Leuctra nigra. The sequence continues at coordinate 25,177,750 of OW203765.1, read as the reverse complement.
CTGATCAACCTGACATTTTGCCAGCCTATTTCCAGAAACATTAAAGTCTACTTATTTTCTACAAATTTCTCTCATTGATTGCAGATGGAAAAGGCATTTATTTTACCTTTTGGAGAATTTGGGACATTTATATTTTGCGAAGTGTACATTCAGATTTATTATAATTTTGAGATTGACATACCTAACCCATTATTTAATGTTGTTGGTATTACCTAGTAGTACCTACCTACTATAATTGATTTTATTTTTAATGAAATATTACTTTCATGTTATTTTCAGCTGATTCCACTAATAACAAACATCGAGTCCAAAACATCGGAGAATGAATGCCTTGATTCGTACACGAACAAGCTGTTCTTCTTGACTAGCGAAGAAACCCAGCGAACGTGCTACGCGTTACGTGCCTCAATCTTCAACATGGATCAACAGCATCAACACGATATCACGCGATACGCGATACTCAGCATCCTGCAGATGGAGCACATCATGCACAGAGTGAGTGAGAACGAGCAAGTTGGCACAGGCAGGACCGCTCTTTGACTCGCTTGCACTTCCGAGGTCCCGAGTGTTATTCATGTAGCTGTCCTCCCTGACTGAGGCTTTTTTATGGCTAATCAAGAGCCAAATGCTTGGGAGGGAGAGTTCCCTACCTCCTCCTTACCACTTTCGGTCTTCATCGTTGTCATCTCCCAATCATTTTCATAATCATTCATCCATCACCATTAGTCTTAGTTGCAGAGCTGTGTGATCAATGTAAAAAACAAGTATTCTTGCAACAGTGACTAGTCTCGGCAGATGGATTGCTGTATTGCATTGTTTAGTCCTTTGGTGTAAAGTTGAGAGTTCCAAAATTTTCTGTCTTATGAAAGGAAACGGCTCTGTCGGATATTTTTCACTTCTCATCCATTCTTTTTACGTCATATTTTAATTATTGTAAGAAACGATGTTGATTATTACTTGTTTAAAACTATAGTAAATTCCATTCACTCTAGGTAAGATTGATCGACCTTGAAACAAAACTCAAGCCACTTATTTGATTGCCATCCAGCATTCTATTGGAAACAATTTATTCACATTATAAGTATCATTATTGATGTTTTAAAGTCATTAAAACCGTATTCATATGTGGAAGAGGGATTGAGAGAGGAGCAGTATGGATTTAGGAGAGGGCGGTCTACAATTGACGCAATTTTCACCGTGCGTCAGATGATGGAGCAGCAGTGGGAGAGAGGTCAAGCAATGCATGACCTTCTTGGACTTGGAGAAGGCATGACAGGTTGCCAAGGGAAAGAGTGTGGGAGTGTTTGGTAAAGAGAGGAATAGGCAAGGAGTTGGTTGAGCGGATCAAAAGTATGTACCGGAACAGTGTGTGTTGTGTGCAGTCGGGAGTGGGGAGATCGAAATGGTTTAATATTAGTGAAGGGCTTCGGCAAGGGAGTGTTCTATCACCAATGCTGTTCATCGTAGTAATGGACGAGTTACTGAAGAAAGCCAGATGAGGGGATCAATACTCAAACGTTAATTTATGCGGATGATGTGATGGTGTGGGGAGAAACTAGGGAGGAAGTGCAGTTAAAGATTAATACGTGGAGTGAAGAGACAGAGAAGATGGGTTTGAGAATAAGCGAAGAGAAGAGTGAAGTGACAATGGAACGGAAGAAGACAAGACAAGGACATGCCAGAATCAAGATGAGAGATGGATGGTTGAAAGAAGTAGAGGAATTTAAGAACCTGGGGAGCCTGCTCACCAACAAGGCAAAAGTAGATAGAGAAGTACAGGAAAGAAGAAGGAAAGCAGAGTGTTTCTACCAGGCAGTAAGGAAGTTGCTGTGGCATGAGAAGTTTCCAAAAGTGTGTAAAATGTTAATGTATAAAATGTATTTCCTGCCAATTCTAACATACGGGGCAGTGACGTGGTCAGCAGGAGGAAAGGAATGGACCAGCTTCAGGCAGCGGAGATGAAGTTCTTGAGGAGTGTGAAGGGAGTCACAAGAATGGACAAGATTCGAAGTAAGAAGATAAGAAGTGAGCTGGGGGTAGAGAGATTGGGGTTCATGCTGGGAAGAGAGAGGCTTAGGTGGTTTGGCCACATGAAGAGGATGGGAGCAGGGTGAGTGCCACGGCGGGAGTTTGAGTCAGCTACTTCAGGACCACGAAGAGTAGGAAGACCAAGAGAGAGGTGGATTGGAGTTATTAAGTAGGATGTGTTGGAGAGAGGAGGAAGTTGGAGTGAGTTGGAGGCTGAGAGTCAGTGGGAGGACAGAACAAGATGGAGGCAATTTGTGGATCAATTTGAAGTGGAGGAAGAAGAAGAAGACAAGGAGGAGACGCCAGGCGTGGCCAGCCGGTCTCCAGTAGTCCTGTGGCCCTAGTGTTGGTGGGAACACCCACCCCCTGACCCATTGTATACAATGGGGATGAAACCAGTGGACAGATTATTATTATTATAGATTAACATTAGATTTCAAGATCTATCATTCTTACAGTGAATGGAATGTAAGTAGTAAGTCACTCACAGCCACGTATTTACTTAACTTTGTGTGTCTTAGGATCGAGCCGTGATTGTCTTCCAAGCGCTGATGTACAAGCTGAAGGACTTTGTTCCGGACATCCGCGCATCTCCGGATGTTGTGGGACATGCCAACGTGTCGCGCTACCCGGAACTGTTGTCCGTCGTGCTGCAGAGTCTGGCGACGCTCATCACGTGCTACAGCATCACGTGGCGCGAGAGCGTGGAGACGATATGTCTCTTCAACTTCACGCAGCAGTTGCTCAAGGATCCCAACCTCGCAGCGCCGGTGTGTTCTCTATTCGTGTAACATCGTTTGACAGATATTTCAAAGGACTTAAAAATAAAATGTATATGACTCAGTAATTCTTAAACGATTTTGCTGAAGATGTGTAAAATTAATAGAAAATGTGGATCTTAATGACCTTGCAAAATTACAACTAAATCGGAACACTTTCACTTTTCAACCAAATAGAGGATTTTGTTCAAAAACCAGCAAACAAGACAAGTAGGCTTTACATGTGCAAAATTTCACGTTTTGAAACAGTTCACGTTTGCATTGAAAAAACTTGAAACTGTTGAAGGCTAAGGCCTAGTTGTCAACTTTTTCAAGTTTAACAATGAAAACGTCACGGTTGGAAAGGCTCAAGAATTCTCCACCTGGGTTTGTGTCTCAGCTTAATTTTATTTCTTCATCCCTTAATCGATTCGGACTCTATACAGGAAATTTTCCATGAGAACCTTACCACCAGAACAAATGATTTTGGTTTAAAGTTAAAGAGGTTCAATCACTTCCACTCTCACAGCCTCATGCTCAAAAGAATTTCCACCAGATTTATCGATGCAAGTACGGAGATTCTAACTGGATTCCATCCTTAAGATTATTAGCACACGGTCTTATGGTGTTGAGAACTGACATCCACAAATATCTACTTGAGGACACAACTTCTTTTTATTCCAATATATAATAAATCAACTATTTTACACATCCCTGACTTAGTAGACTCAGCAAAGGTAACTACCAAATAGAAATATTTGCCCAAAAATGCCTGTGAAAAAAATGTCCTATTCTCGTCTGTTTTCAGTTGTCTGTGCTGGGGCTGAAACTGATCCAGGTGGCGATCACGAAGTTCATGCCGCCAAACCTTGCGCTGTTGATGGACACTCTCGAGGGCTCCTCCATTGATCAGATCGGGCCGCTGATACAGCGCAAGCTGCGCAACTGCCACTGGGAGGTGCGCGACAGCGCGCTACAAGTGTTGCAAGTCGTTGCATCACTCTCCAATATAAGTGAGTTGCTTTAGCGTATCACTTAGGATGTGTCTTAATGTCTCTAGGTAATATTTGAAAGTGATAATGTATTTAAGGGACTTGCTGTATTTAATACTTAACTTGTAATCATTGAAATGTTACCTTCAATTTAAGAATTAATTAACACTCACTGAAATTTGAGGTTGTGCAACTTGTTTGTTTGATCTGCTAGGATTTTTAATAAATAATCCTTCTCCCGGTTTCAAGAATTGGGTCGGGGGTGATGAAGGCCACCATTTGCTAGGGCCTTGGAATCCTAAGCTAGTTGGCCAAGCTTGGCTCTTCCTCTTCTTCTTTCTTCTCGCAATGGCTAATAAAATAAAATAATGATAAAACACTTGAAATCTAAATGCTCACTCCACTTGCAGAGTTCCCGGCATTCCAAGAGCACGTAATCGAACACAAGCTGTGCTCGGAGGCGCTGCAACTGGCGTGCAACGATGGGGAGACTTACGCGCGTGCATCAGCGCTCAAGTGTCTTGCGCAGATGGTGCGCGTCAGAGCTTTCTGGGACAGATGTCTCTCATTGCAAGACGTACCCGTAAGTGTGTGAATACGTAGTTTATTCCTTGCTTATGTAATGTAGATCCCAATGTAGATTCCACTGTGGCTTCTGAGTAGTAAAAGCATTTTTATCAGTTATTATGTTGAAAATATTAATGATTAGAGTAAGATTAAAATATGAGTCTAAATTTCATTGTTTTTACAGAGAAAAGTGATGCTGATTCTTCAGATGGAGAGCGAAGGCATAGTGCGAAGGGAGGCAGCCTCACTGATGAAAGAGGTGTACCAACATCATCACATTCCGTAAGTTTTTACAACAATTTTTCTCACAATTAACAATGTAATGTACCTACTAGGACCTACCTACCTACCTACCATGATCCCATAGTTAGAGCCCCGTGAAAATGGGTTTATTATTTTACCAATTTCGTTTTTAGAAACCCAAATTTCGTTTTTTAGCGGTTTTATAGAATTTAGTGGCAAATCAATAAAGTAATATTTCTGTCAAAAATTATATAGTAACCAATCCCTAGATTCAATGCTAAACATTAACCACTAAACATTACAGGCAATCTAAGTAACAAATAAGAACACAAACAAGAGTTTAGAGTAAATAAAAGTGTATTTATTTAAGTAGGAACTCTGAATGGCGTTTACATGCGACGTGTTTTATCAGTGTGTCCTTGCACTTGAGTTCTAGTCTGCAGTTGCAAAACCGGCACATCAAAAGTTTTCCGTCACTCACGTAAAACCCGTCACTCCTGAACTCTGAAGCCCTAGACGCGGCTGTAACTGTTGGTTTCGGCATTGTGTACACAGTAAAAAACACAAGTAAAATTGTTTTGTGCACAATAATGATAATAATAATTTAATAATACAGTGGCACTACAACTAAAATGGCCGCCCGCCGCCATATCGCTGCCTCGTGCGATGGGGGGAACAGGAACAGCTGATTCCTAGCGCCTGCGCAGTTACCAAATGTATGAGCAGGGTTTAACCTTGAAATGTCACCAACAAGCGCGCTTGCTTTCTCCGCGGAATGTGGATATTTCCATGAATTATGCGTAAAATAGGAAGTTTTAGGTTGAGTTTCAACATTTTTTGTAAACATTTCTGAAAACTGAACAACATTTGTGGGATTTCGCGATGTATTACAAAAATATAGTCGATTTCGGTGTTATTTCGCAATAATGGCATATTTCGTTTTATTTCGCGATTCAAATCTTGCAGAATTGGGTTTAGAATGACGTAATTCGTGCTCATATTCCAAGAAAATACAAGATATAAAGATATCGCGTTATCGCGATGTGCGAAATATACGGAGCTCTACCCATAGTCCATGAATGTTGATGCGGATTCGAATTTGATGGGAATTTGATGAGAAAATCCAGATTCAATAAGTAACTACCTACTATTAACCTTTATAGCGTTTTCCACTGACTGCACTGGTGCTGCACTGGGTTGCACTGAGAGCGGGTATCGTTTTCCACTGGGAAATCCAGTGTGCACTGGAGTGGTTTTTTCGTTTTTCACTGGCAAAGTTGCACGCTCTGAGGGCACATTTCTTGCTCTGAGAAAATTCTCAGGGCAATCAAGTCTCTCGAATATTCCAAGATGGACGCTTGAAAAATGGTTGCTGTTTATAACCTATTTGAATCTTCAAATAACGTGATAGTTTAATTGATCAACAATGGATGATCTAAAACGAATTCTATGAAATGCATTGCTATTTTTAGGTTATGTTAGCACTGGAAAAATCCTTGTTTTCCACTGGGGTTGCTTTTTTTGCCGCACTTGTGCAGAGCATGATGTCACAGAGCAATTCTTTGCTCTCATTCAGTGCATGCCAGAGAAAAACGCTATCTATCAAATCCCCCCTTGTCAGGCTGCAAATAAAAATATAAATTTTCAGCACAAATTGTTTCTCCAGCTTTTCCTTTCTAGCGATGGTAATGACTAAAAATATTTTTGGTATTGCAGTAAGTCGATGTTGAACGAAGTCTACCGCACGATGTCGCACGCGGTTGTAGGCGATCTCTACTGGGAAGTTGAGGTGAACGCTCTCGGGTTCTGGGAGTGCGTCATCGAGCGCCACATGGCCGACCAGGGGATGATCGACGGAGCCTTTCCCGCCGTCACGTTCTCCAAGGAGAACCGGAAGATCGTCACGCTCACTCCGACCGTCATTGTGGCGCGCATTGAAAAGGCACTCATCGAGTTAGAGCAGATCGGTTGCTTACAGGTGAGGTTGGATATCTTTAGGGAGTGTCTTTTAAATGATAGCTCGTAGGAAGTGCTCAAAGTTAACGATCTTATGACATTCTGATTTCTGATCAACATAAAAAGAAAAATACAAGATTTATTATGTAGATACCCCTAACTTTATATTTGTTGTTTTTTGGGGTGGACACAGTATCATTTTGACTCAAAATAATCGATTGCAAGAATCTTGATTTACCTCATTTCTAATTTGCTGATAGGCATTTAGGTATGCAGTATGCACTTAAAACAGGCAAATAACTCAACTGTTGGTCTAAGAAGCAAATGTGCTCTCAGATTAAAATGTGATACCTGGAAGCGGATCCACAAAGAGAGATTCTACAGAATCCTAGAGATTTTGATTGAGATTTTGTTTAATTAACCCAGACTTTAAACAAAATCTCAATCAAAATTTCTGGGATTCTGTAGAATCTCTCTTTGTGGATCCGCTTCCTGTTGTTAAATTTTGGGGTAAAGTCTTTCTTTTTTTTACTATCCTGAAACATAATTTTTTTCTGTATGTAATGGTCCCCGAATTTTGTGTCTTGACCAGATTTACTAACAACCAAGGGCGGTCTGGGATGAAAAGGACCGGGATGCGATGAGGCAAGGGGCCCGGATAAACATTTGACAGTGCCCGTAAAACGAAGTAGAGATAGAAAAAATGTATGTTAAATGAATAAAAATGCTGGTTAAATATGAAAAACGACAGTAAAATGTATTTAGCGGCCCGTAATATGGGGAATATCGGGTAATATCGGGATGTGATCGCATCCCGACACCCCGGGCCATACCGCCACTGCTAACAACATATCAACTTATAATTTATATATTTGCTTTATTCCAGGTGTTGCTCACTGCTCTCGAAGACTGCGACTTGAAAGTGGTCCACAAAGCTGCCGAGATCTTGTCTTCACTCTCCAAGATAATGTCGTCATACGGCGTCGTCGCTTCTGCCAAACCCGTGGACCTTGCTTCAAGCTCAGCTGACAACCAAACGGAGAGAAGCGGAGCCAAAGACACAACCGACGCTGGCTTCACCCAGAAGCTTGCCTCGGTTGTGTACGAGAACTATAGAACCACCGTGCCGAGCATGGACGAGATGGACGGAGCTAACGACGAGTTCCTCGCACATCGAGTTGACAAACGAAAGAACTCCGAGGCAAGTGAATCGATGGAGATGCAGTCTTATGGAGGACTTAACGTAGAGGCTGCGCATGCGATTTTCAACAACTCCGAGGGTTCACAAGCACAGGCAAGCCAAACGAGTCAAAAGACGAACAAAATATTCAAGATCGACAATTTGGCAGAGATCAATAACTCTGGTGATAAAAACGATCATTTTAAAATCAAAACAAATAATTTGAGAGACAAACATGAGTTTGGCTGCATCCCAATCAGTTTTACAAGCTCAGATGTCAACGTAACCGGAGTTCAAGGTGATATACCTTGGCTCAAGGACCAGCTGCCAAATGGATTCATAGTTGCAGAAAAACATTCCAATATTGCAAGCGACAACCAAAATATCCGCAAACCTAAGGTGAACAATGCGATGGCAAACTCTGCGCCAAAATCCAGCGATGCAGATCGTGTCATCGAAGACATTGTTCTCGCTTCGGACATAAACCTTTTGTCGTCAGTCTACAACAGTCAAATGTCGATTGGCGAGCAAGACATTGCCCCCATAAAAGTGACTGTCACTTCAGACGAATTCATCGCCAAGTTGACGACTTTGAATCTCAGCGAGATGCTTGCGGAGCGGAACCGATGGATGAATTGCGGCGACGAATTGGGTTCGTTACTCGACGACATTCTAGCCGTGAACAGTAACAACGAGTGCAGTGCTTTAGACTGTTATTGAAAACAAAAAAGATACCCTTCATTCAAGTAGGTATCCTAAAGTGTATTTCTTAGTACAAAATTTTTATATCGCAAAAGTTTATTTTCTAACATATCTGCAGACTTTAATCTTATGTCATCTCACTTGCAAATCAATGTAATAGAAAGTTGCATTCTAAAACTCAGAAAAGTCTTTGAAAATTGTATAACATAGGTACTAGTAGGTACATGTATAAAGTTGTGGGCTAATTTGGCCCTTGGTTTATCGCAATTTGAAGGCGACGTAAATGACTTTAAAAGTCAAATAAAAGACGAATAACTATGATTCAGGGAAACTTAATAATGTCGAGTACGTATATTTTCATGCTTTCAGCACCACTAATGTGGCAAGTTCTAGCATATTGTATGTTTGTTTAATTTGTTACTACTATGTTGCTTATGAAGAACTGTTACAATTTTTATAAATGTAAACAATACCAACAAAGCAACACATAAATTAAATAAGTTAGATTTTAGTTTGAAGTGGGTCTTGCCTATTTTGTGAAAGTTGGAAAAAAATAGTATACTTTGAAGATACCTATGTTAAGTTTTTCATATTTAATTTTCTACAACAGTCGATGGAACTGCATACTCGATTCAACATCAAGTTAAACTATGTTACAGTAGTGCCTATACTCGATGTTATGTATGTGAAGTATGCGTTAGTGTCTATGTACTACTTTTATGGCCAATAAATATTACTATATACAATTATTTATATGTATTTAATTTTAATATTACGTGAGTAGTATCTTGACCAAAATAATTTAATGGGAAGGACATAATTTAAATTGGAATTGTAAAAGAGGGTGGATTGAAGCAACAGAGCAGATTCCAATTGTCTAGTATATATTCTTTACTTTCTATTTTTACTTACATCTCATTTATATGTATTTAATTTTAATATTACCTGAGTAGTATCTTGACCAAAATAATTTAATGGGAAGGACATAATTTAAATTGGAATTGTAAAAGAGGGTGGATTGAAGCAACAGAGCAGATTCCAATTGTCTAGTATATATTCTTTACTCTCTATTTTTACTTACATCTCATATTAAGACAATTTGATTTGATTCACATACATACGCACTTCGCTTGCGTACAAATTACATAATTTTATTATTAGTTAAATAGGTATAAGTGAGACATTATTAAAAATATTTGTCTAAATTAATGGAAAACTTGCAACAAAATTGAGTTTCCAATCCAGTTAAGTCAGTAGTACCTTTTAGTCCAAGGTAGTTCTGGTATTTACAATTTCAATAGAGTACTAGAGTGCCACGCCCACTAGGCACTTCCGGATTATTTCTGGATTTCTTTTTATGGAAAATAACATGGGGACTTACTTCGATTGCTGGTCATTTATAAACAAAACAGAGTTAAGAAAATCGCAATACACCACCATTAAATTCAATCTTTCATTTATAATATTATGTCAACACATCTCTTCAAATATATACCATAGTTAATCTGTTTAAGTTATTAAACAGCTACAAAGTGCGACGTTGCAATCTACATCAATAATAAATTGTAACACGGCGCAGCGCGATGTCCTGGGTAGCGAGCTGGCAACTGCGACTTTACAAAAATGAAAAACAAATGAAACAATTTTCAACAATGATGCCAGACCTTGCACGTCAATTTTTGATTGTTGACGAAAAGTAAACAAAACTGAAGTATTTCTGTGCTCCTCGAGTTTATACACTGAATCAAGTTCATTATAATAGTTATTTTGATTTCAGGATACCATAAAACGAGATGTAATCATGTAATGAGCTGTTGAAATGTAGACTGACAGTTCATTGAATTTACATCTTGCACCGGTGTACACTTTTGTGACGTCATACCCTGTGTAGTGTGTTGTTTAACTTGGAACAGTTTAAATTTGGTATATATTTGAAGAGATGTGTTGACATAATATTATAAATGAAAGATTGAATTTAATGGTGGTGTATTGCGATTTTCTTAACTCTGTTTTGTTAATAAATGACCAGCAATCGAAGTAAGTCCCCATGTTATTTTCCATAAGAAGAAATCCAGAAATAATCCGGAAGTGCCTAGTGGGCGTGGCACTCTAGTACTCTATGAAAGTGTCCGTAAATACTTTTTGTACGACTTAAATAACCTACATAGTAATCAAGTTCATTATTGCATTATTATTCATAGCAACTTACAAGAATAAGTTCTCCAAATCTAGCCCATCTTCATTTCTCGTTTGTTATAATTTGCCAACACAAAATAATGAATTTCACAAATCGTTCACTTTCACTTGTAGATATAGGTTTAGTACATCTTCAAGAATTAGTCGATGAAAGTGATTCTACGTTTCGATACACATTTTTAATAATTACGGATGATATGATTTGAACACTCAATCAACAAGAAAACAAAACAACGAACAAAACACAGGACAAACTTCACATAAATCGCTACTATTAAATATATATTTAGGTAGTGGCTATGCAAATTAATGCAATTAAACTTAAATATATAAAAATGAACTATTTAGTTCTTTGACTAAATAGAGTTACATGTAGTATTTTAAACTTAACTAATTTTCATCAAGGGCTCCTGAACGTATGAAGTTTCACAAAGGAGCAAAATTATTCAGTTGGTAGGTACAAATGTGTCTTAGGCCTCGACAGTTAAACAGGGTTTGATTAATATGAACGTACTGAATTACTACATAATTTATCAATAATCACCAGAATCACGAAATCCAACAATCTTGTTTCATAAAATTCTTCTTAGGCAGTATTTCATAATAGAATTTTCTAGTAAATTTTTCTACATAAATGACAATAGGATGTTCAAATTAAAATACTCCTTGATGTGAAATCAAGTTATTTTACATTTCATAGTCATTGCGTTGATTGCGTTTATTGACTAAAATTGGACGATGTTGTAGAATCATGATTGCTTAAAATCTCGTGACGGTGGCATGATACGAAATATTGAAGAGCTTATGAAAAATGGGTATTAGCATTAGCTAGAAACCTGTAGCAGTGATCTGGCTTGGTCTTGGAGCGTAAAGTTAGGGTTCGATTCCCATTCAGGGGGGCTATTCTAAACTTCATTCCATGCAGTCTAGAGTCCTGTTTAACATGGCTAGTCCTATACCTGCCTATGCTATCTAGGACTCTATGGAATGGAGTATAGAACGAAAACGAAATCATTCCGGCCTGGAATCATTTCACGGCCATAAGGATAACATTGATCTGAAATGATTCCAGGCCGGAGTGATTTTGTTTTCATTATAGAATAGGCCACCAGGGGGCTTATTCTCGAAAAAGTTATCACGTCATAACTCCCAAGTTATGATTCATAAGGAGGTTTGTCCTATCTCTCGCCTTGTTAATATTATGACTTTTTTATGATTCATAACTTATGACGTGATAACTTTTATCGAGAATAAGCCCCCTGGAGTGAATTTTTTCTAATTCTTGCCCAGAGGTCTAGTGGAGCTGAAAGCGATTACAACAAGTATTACTTTTGATCAGTAGAAATATTGGTGACCCGTCAGGTTTCAGGAGTATTTTAATTTTAATTTGAATTATGTAAACAAACGGCATGGCATATACAAAGTTGGCAGGCATCATATTTTAATTTTATGCTTTGTCCATTGGTCTGTGATGGTACTCGGTCAAGAGGTGAGATATCAATCGTCACAGATTTTAAATCGTAGTATATAATGAGGAATTGTCCTGTATTTTCAATTTTGCGAGGTGATAATCAAATCACTACACACCAAAATGTCAACGCTTTCACACGTGATTAACTCTACGTACCTCTACCTACGTTAACTTCTGCTAGGTCTACGTGAACATGGTGTTTCTTTTGTATTAATAAGCGTGTTAAGTTGACACAAGTCTAGACTTGCCTCTGTGTAAACTTGTGACATTGGAGCTCCAGAGTGAAACTAGTTAGATTGAACGATAGTGACGGCACGACAGATCAGGAAGACCAACTAACTTCTGTGCCACGAAAGAATGTACAAGACTGTACATTACTTGTACCTAACTTCTATTAGACCACAAACTAGGTTAGACTTGACATACGCTTCCAGTTTCTTTGCCAGGGGGTCAATTTTCAAAATATGTAATTTTGTATTACCAATGCTGAAGAAAACAAATCTTTTCTGAAAGGGTGGTAAGTGCCCTCATTGTTGGCGCCCATGAGTGACACCTAGTTTGATGACATGTTTCTGTTAAGTTGGTCTACCTGCTTGTGAAGCGCGATTAGCTCCTGAATTCTATTTAGTCGGTTAGATCTAAGATGGCGCTGACGAACGACGCGACATCGGTGGCTCGGTCACAGTGCGTCGTGCTGAACGAATGCGCTAGTAACTGGCTGTAGTTTGGACGGGCCGTGTAGTCCTTTTGTAAGCTGAAACAAACAAGTACATTCAACTTCTGCATACATGTTCAAGTAGGTACAATTTAATATTTATTTAGGTTTCAATTTGGTGTGAAGAAAATTGCTCATTTTCACCACACTCACCACTGGCTAATGAACTTTTCAAAGTCCGTGGAGAATTTGCCCGGCGGCAACCGCGGTGGATCGTCCTTGACGACTTGTTTGAGTTGCTCGAACGGCGTGCCCCACGTGTTGTAGGGGAAACGACCGGTGGCGAGTTCGAGCAGCGAGATACCCAAACTCCAAACGTCGGAGCGGATGTCGTACTGCGAGGGGTTGCCACTCGGGTCGATACGTTCGGGCTGGCGAAGAACACAAGGTTGTTACAAAACAAGACAGAACAGGAACAAGACAGGAAGGTGTAGTAGTATGTTTTTATTGTTTCTGTTTCGTAAAAAAATATTTAACTCAAAAGGAGTCTGTAAACAGACAGATCTGTTTCCATCCACCTGCATAATAGTAAAGTACTGACCGCCATGTACGGCTTGCAGCCAGCGTCGATCGTCTTCGCGACCGAGTCGACCAGATAGCCCGAGATTCCAAAGTCGCACATCTTCACCTGGCCGGCGCGGTTGATCAAGATGTTGCTCGGTTTGACGTCGCGGTGGATCACTCGCAGCTTGGAGTAGAGGTAGTCGAGGGCGCTAACCACCTGCGCAAGCAATACGAGATGTGTGAACGACTTGTAATACACTTCAAACTGTGTTATAATCATGTGAATACCTTAGTGTGATCTACCTGTGAGTATAACACTGTTGTGCACGGCACACTGATGCCAACTGTAGAGAAGGGAGTGATCAATAAAGATGGACGGAGTAACATGTTTTTCTGTCTGATTGTCTCATGTTCTTCTGTCCCATCCCCACATCACCACATGGTGGCGGCGGTTAAAAATTAGCCTACCATTCGCAGTAAGTAAATACAACTTATTGTTACTAAAAATTTGACTCAAGAAGCTCAAAGAAATGACCGGACCTACATTAGTAAATCCGAGCAGCTCTGGCACTACGCCATCTGGGCCAACGCCCAACGTCCAATCGGGCATGATGAATTCCAGTTCAACTTACCAAGTTACAGCACCTGAGGCATTCAATTTCACACATAATGAGTGGCCCAGGTGGAAACGTCGTTTTGAGAGATTCAGAAGAAGTTCAGGACTTTATTTAAAGACTGGCGAAGACCAGGTCAACGACCTGATTTATCTCATGGGGGACAAAGCCGATGACATTCTTCTGTCTTTCAAGCTTACAACTGAACAACAACAAAATTACGACATTGTCATTTCGAAATTCGAAAACTTCTTCATTCCGAGAATAAACGTGATTTTTGAAAGAGCAACTTTCTTTCGGAGGGAACAGCGACAGGGTGAATCTGTTGATGAATACATTACGGAACTTCACAAATTGGCTAGAAACTGCAATTTTGGATTAATGCATGACGAATTGATACGTGACAGGTTAGTCATAGGCTTACGGGACCACCAATTAGGTGAACGAATGCAAATGGACAGCGATTTAACCCTGGCAAAAGCCACCTCATTGGCTCGCCAGTCCGCGCAAAACAAGTTTCAATCAGAGACAATGTACGCAGTCCACCACGTCCACAATGCCCATCCAGACCAGCACAAGCCCAAAGTTAAAGCCAATTCAAAACAAGAATCACAGACCAAGAATGCATGTCGTTGGTGCGGAAGAAAACCCTCACACCCAAAAGCGAAATGTCCTGCAAAAGATTTCACTTGCTATAAATGCAAGAAAGTAGGTCATGCGGCAAATGTTTGTTTGTCTTCTTCTACCAAAGCATCAGGCTTACACGAGGTTACGAAAGAAGAAAATGAAGAGAATAGCTCTTCGAATCAGTCAGCAACCGGTCAAATAGGCTTCATAGGCTCTGTAGACAGCTCCAGGAAGAATATCTGGAACAAGCTGGTACTCGTAGGAGACAAGGAACTGCTATTTAAAATAGATTGCGGAGCAGACGTAACCGTAGTCGGCAGTGATTCTTTCATCACACAAGGAATGAAAATTGTTCCGGCTGATCGAAAACTTCTAGGACCGGGACGCAACGAACTGATATGCACTGGCATGATCAAGAACGTACTGTTGAAGTATGGTGAGCGGTCAACACGTCAAGACATCTACCTAGTGAAACATCAAGAGATTCCACTACTAGGTCGACCCGCTATTGAAAGCTTGGAGATCGTCAAGATCGTGAACGAGGTAAAATCACCTTCAATCTTTGCCGAATTTCCAAAACTATTCCAAGGTCTCGGAATAATCCCAGAGGATTACGTCATTCGTCTAAAACCGGGGGCGGAGCCCTACGCTGTAACCGCACCCAGATCCGTTTCTGTCCCACTCTTACCACAAGTAGAGAAGGAATTAAAGGACATGGTATCATCAGGAGTTATTTCACCGGTTCAACAACCGACATCGTATTGTGCGCCGATGGTGGTTGCTATGAAACCGAACGGGAAGGTACGCATATGCGTGGACCTACAAAACCTCAATAGAAGTGTTGAAAGATCCTGGCATCCCATCCCCAAGGTTGAAGTAATGTTAGCAAGCATGGGAGGCGCTCAAGTCTTCAGCAAACTCGATGCTAATTCTGGATTTTGGCAAGTGACCTTGTCAGAAGAGACTTCCCATCTTACCACATTCATCACCCCGTTTGGCAGGTTCAAATTCAATCGCCTTCCATTCGGAATCACTGCAGCTCCTGAGATCTTCCAAAGGAAGATGAATTCCATCCTTGAAGGAATTCCAAACGTTCTTTGTTTCATGGACGACATCCTGGTACACGGTAAAACCGTAGAAGAACACAACGACACACTGAGGAAGGTGCTGAAGAAACTTCAAGACGCCGGTATGACCCTCAACAGAGAAAAATCTCAGCTAGAAGTAAAAGAAGTGAACTTCGTTGGACACACCATCTCAGCAGCAGGTATTTCTGCAGACAGAAAGAAGATAGAAGCCGTCCTCGAGATGGATCCGCCAACAAACAAGCAAGAACTTATGCGAGTTCTTGGGCTTCTCACCTATCTAGGCACATTCATTCCTCGGAAGTCAGAATTGTTAGCTCCTCTCAACAGTTTGTTACGCTCCGACACCGCCTGGATTTGGGACATCGCTCAACAAGAAGCATTCAAGAAGGTCAAAGAAACTTTGTCCTCTGCACCAGTATTAGCATTGTACTGTCCTTCTAAGAAAACCACTGTATCAGCCGACGCATCTTCGTATGGTCTTGGCGCGGTGCTCTTCCAAGATCAGGATGACGGATCGCGACGCCCTGTAGCGTTTGCATCCCGTACTTTGTCTCAAGCTGAAACAAGATACGCTCAGATTGAACGTGAGGCTCTCGCCTTAACTTGGGCCTGTGAGCGATTCCAAAACTATATTTGTGGTTTACAGATCTCACTCGAAACAGATCACAAACCCTTGATCCAAATCATGACAACAAAACACCTGGATGACTTATCACCACGCTTACAGCGATTCCGTATTCGTCTTATGCGATACACTTTCGACATTTACCACACCGCTGGCAAGGATCTCATTGCCGCAGATGCTCTTTCGCGGAAACCGCTTCAAACGAAACAAGCAGCATCATCAGAGTTAGAAGAAGAGCAAGCCGCTTATGTGAGAATGATTGTCGACGGACTGCCATGTTCCGACAAGAGACTCCAAGAAATTCTTTCGGCTCAACAAGCGGACCGTGTTTGTCAACAAATCAAGCAATACATCGTGTCAGGGTGGCCCGACAAGAAGAAGCTGGACTCTGAATTTCACGTGTACTACACACACAGAGAAGAGTTTGCAGAGGTTGAAGGACTTCTGGTGCGAAGAGCGCGTCTCGTCATTCCTCCACCACTCCGACAAGATATTCTAGAACACCTCCACGAAGGACATCTAGGAATAACCAAATGCCGTGCTCGAGCCCGACAGGCATGTTGGTGGCCGGGAATATCTTCTGAAATCGAACAGATGATCAAGCGATGCCCGAACTGCATTGAAGAATCCCGAAACAGACATGAACCACTCATTCCAACACCATTTCCTTCTCGTCCATGGGAAAGAGTTGCGCTAGATCTCTTCAAGTGCAATCAGGAATGGTACCTGGTAGTAACAGACTATTTTTCCAGATTTTTCGAGATAGCTCTGCTTACCAGCATGCGGACTTTCGTCATCGTGAATCACCTGAAGCAGATCTTCGCTCGCTTTGGAGTTCCGATCACCGTGGTCAGCGACAGAGGACCGCAGTTCCAAGCTCTGGATTCATCGGAGTTTGCAGCCTACGCGAGTGAGTATGGATTCAAACATCAGCGAAGCAGCCCTCATTTTCCCCAAAGCAATGGGATGGCAGAGGCAGCAGTAAAAATAGCAAAACAAAGAATTCTGAAATCTAAAGACGTTTTCAAGGCCCTGTTAGCTTATCGCGATACGCCTTTAGAGAACGGATACACCCCTGCGGAACTTCTGATGAACCGGAAGATTAGATCTACACTTCCTACTTTACCAACACAGTTGATGTCTAAAGTTCCAAATCAGTTACAGTTAAGGGAAGGGGAAAATACCAGAATTATGAAACAAAAATCGAACTACGACAAAAGGCATGGAACAAGAATATTATCTACTCTTCTGCCTGGCGAAATTGTGTGGATAATTGACCTTAAACGATACGGCAGGATCCTACAACCAGATGGACAACCTAGGTCGTATTTGGTCAGCACGGATCTGGGAAATGTATCCCGCAACAGGTTCCACTTGATCCCAGCCCCGGATGTTAAATGGTCGCAATCCGTAACGCAGCCCATCTTGGAGACCCAGACAAGCGCTACAAGTGATCCATCGCCACCGTCTCCGGCAGCGATGACTCCACGGAAACAAACGGCTCCAGAGAACACTGCATCTTCGGCTTCTCCGCCCAAGACCCATACGCCTGGACCATATTTGTCGAGATATGGACGGACAGTAAAGCCGAAGAAGATTTTAGATATGTAGCTTTCAAGATATCAGTAATATTTAAAATCAATATTTTGTTTCTATTGTAATTCCCATTTCATTATATATTATAATAATTAATCTTGTTTGCATAACTTTTCAGCGTATACAATCTAGTATTTTGATGCATTGATAATTATTATGTTTGCTTTTCAAAAGAACCTAAGAAGGGGGATGTGTTATAATCATGTGAATACCTTAGTGTGATCTACCTGTGAGTATAACACTGTTGTGCACGGCACACTGATGCCAACTGTAGAGAAGGGAGTGATCAATAAAGATGGACGGAGTAACATGTTTTTCTGTCTGATTGTCTCATGTTCTTCTGTCCCATCCCCACATCACCACACAAACTACACTCTCGACTATGAGTTGCACACTTTTGGAATGATAATCAAGCTCTATCAATTGTAATTTGATTGATGTCAACAATACAAACTATATTGAAGTATTCTCTTACACAATGATTCATGTCACTACTATTACAAATATGATTGGATGAAGGCAGAATTACTGGTTTTTAGCACTCTTCAAGAATCATTGAAATGGGCTTCTGGCCTTCTACTACCTCTGAGGCACAGCAAAACGAAGAACCACTAATTTTTCATTTAAATTAATTCCTTGATCATTCAAATTTCATAAAACTTCACAACTTATTCCTGTAGATAACAGACTACTTAATCACAACTGCCTCCAGTCTTTAACAACATCTCTCCGCCACGCCAGCTTACCGCGTAGGAAATCTTGCCGAGGATGTCTTCCGGTATCTCCTGGTTGTTCTTGTAGACCTTGACGTAGAACTTGTCCAGACTGGTGTCCATGACCTCCATGCAGATCCAGACGTCGCCCTCGCGGAACAGCGCGCCGTAGAACTGCACGGTGTAGATGCAGTCGGAGCTGCGCATCGAGATGTCAAGGTCCATCAGCAGACGCTTCTGCTCCTGCGTGTTCACCGTCGCAGCTATCCTCTGGGCAATGAGAACAAGACGGTGGTGTTTAGAGCTGTGCGGGACAAATTTTTTCATTCGGGACGGGACCGGGACAGGATTTGTAAAAGAACTTGGAAATCGGAACGGGATTAATTTAAAATATGAATCCGGGATCGGGTCGGGACTCGGGACATATTAAAATCTCGGGTTTCGAGACGGGAATGTGGCAAAATCGACTTCAGAATTGGATTGTGATGTGATGTAAATTTGGTACCTATGTGGAGACATTTTTAACCACAAGTCTAGAAATGTTTCTGAGCTCTACGTAAGCCTAGAAGCGGTCAGCCAATCACGCGCAGCAGCCAAAACGAGCATCTTACCGCCTTCTAAAGGAGTTTAAATATGGCAGGATATTGTTTAAAACGGGATTATTCATTTAACTCGATTCCAGTCACAACCCGGTTGATTTCGGGACAAAATTACTTTTCGGGACGGGACCGGGACAAAAAATCTCGTCCCTGGACCCGGGAATGGCGTGTCTCGCACAGCCTTAGGTGTTGAAAATTACACTATGCTTTGCATGTAGGAGATTATTTGGTTCGATTTGGTTTGGCCGCTTGACGTTCTGAAATATAAGTTCAACATGATTTCACTATTTTAGCTACCTATACCTAATGTGTTTCTGTTATTTGTACTACTACTATCTACCTAGGTAACTAGATAATAAATAGAAATGGGATAAGATGTTAATCTGTACATTTGTGATATCAGCAAAGGTTTCTAGGAAATTTGCTTATGCTGACGATTAAGCCTTGGTTACCAAAAATCAGTCAATTCCAGTCACTGAAAAAGTCCTTACAGAAGATCTGTTGATACTCATATGGTAAGTATTTCAGGGTGTGGAGATCGTCACAGCTAGGGATGGTACTTTTACCGGTTCTGAAAAACTCGGTAAATTTACCCGTCAGCGGTAAATTTTGAAAAATGATGGCAGATACCAAAATATGATATTTTCAGGGGGTCAGGGGGTGGGTATTTCCTCGAACACTAGGGCCACAGGACTCCTGGAAACCGGCTGGCCACGCCTGGCGTTTCCTCCTCTTCTTCTTCTTCCACTTCTAATTGTTCCACAAATTCCTTCCACCGGTTCTGTCCTCCCACTGTCTCTCAGCCTCCAACTCACTCCACCTTCCTCCTCTCTCCAGCACATCCTCCTTGATCAGTCAAATCCACCTGTCTCTTGGTCGCCCCACTCTCCATGTTCCCACTGTAGCCACTTCAAACACCCGCCTTGGCACTCTATCAGTTCCCATCCTCTTCATGTGGCCAAACCACCTAAGCCTCTCTCTTTCCAGCTTGAACCCCAATCTTTCAACTCACAGCTCTCGTCTTACCTTCATACTTCGAGCTCTATCCATTCTTGTCACTCCCCTCACACTCCTCAAAAACTTCGTCTCAGCTGCCTGTAGCTGGTTCATTTCATTTCCTTTCCACCTGCTGACCATAGCTAAATAAACTACAACTATTTACTACTTACTACATCGTCCTCGAGTGTCCTCTAAGGAAAGACAGATTCAATCAGGGTGACTCCAGTTGCAATCAAGTGTCCAGTTGTAAGTTTTCTTATAATAATATTGCACACAATTATCTTTAATGAATTCTTTATGTTATTTATGTAAATCTTTGTACCTACCATCTTTAAAACCATATGATAAATAAATAAGAATAACCTATTATTGAACTGGATACCTACTAGGTTAGGTAGGTACTAGGTAATAAGATAAGATGTAAAAAGCCTAGTAGGTAGGTCTACCTATCTAACTAGGTACAAAGATTCCTAACCAATCATGAAACAAACTAGGTACCTTTACCTAGGTACCTACCTACCAACCCCAACAAACTTCATTCATGATATAGAGGAAAAATTTAATTTTTGCATAATTTTAAGCAATTTCTATTAGCAATTCTAGTTTGTTTCTAGAAATATTATTTAACCAACACAACTAATAGGTAAGAGTGCAATAGCAAAACAATTTCATGTCTAAAACGGCAGAAGTGAAATATTTGAAACTCACTTTAACAGCCATGATAGTTTCACTAGGTTTGTGACGCATCTTCTCGACAATGCCGTACGCCCCTCTCCCGAGGTCACAAATCTTTTCCAAGTCGTCTGCTTCGACGATGAAAGTCTTCTCTCCGATGGTGATCGTAGTCCGCTTGTCTAGATTACGAGGTGGTGTCCTGGAAATGTATTCAAGTTGATTAGAGTAAGTTGGTCGTGTTTCCACCAAAAGTATGTACCTATAGGAAATTATATACAAATGCAGAGTTGACTGGTAGTAAATTGACACGAATGAAATTGAGAAAACTTACACAACTGGAGCTTCATCAGGGACTATTAATTTCAAACTTGGCTTCATTCTACGACCTGCAACAATGAACAATGCATTATTAAGCAAGCATCTCATTTCGACTCTTAGGTCTACTACAAATGACATAACGGCGACGTATGTACCTATTAACACGAATGTAACGATCTTTTCATAACATTACCACATCAATTGTCGGTCAGACTTGTTGAGACTTGTCGTCCCATAATAAACATTCCCATTCTGTCCCTTTCGTCACTGTTACATTAATTGTAGGTAGGTACGTAGACCTCAATAGATATTTGATATTGATTGACATGAAAGGGATCATAAATATGTTCCTCTTCCTATTTTTGTACGTTGAGGTGTTGCATGTGTTTGCTTATTAACGCGTTACTCCTGAGAGGTTTCCTTACGTAATATGTTACATCCTAATTTGTTGTTTTCACTTGTATACTGTACACAAACAGTCTGACCTCTCAGCATCAATAGGTACACAAAGAAAGAAACAAATACTTACCCTACACGACCCCCAGTGCTATAAACTAAGAAGGTAATTTCTTCGACAATTTAAGAAAAGAGGAACAGAGAGATTCTTCTCTGAAGTTCATTGTTCATTGTTGCTCCTTCATTATTTACCTGCCATTGTTGTCGAAGGTAGATATTTGCAATCTGATGATTGTGTAAAAGAAGTTAGCTTTCACTAGCTAACGAAGATACTAGTGTGATGACTATGATGCGAGCCCTTGCAGGAGCAGCCAACGTAGGGTTGACTGAAGTGACCACACTCTGTTCCAGTTATTCATGTCATATTTCCTCCAGTTGTTGTAGGCGTTGAATAAACTTCCTATTACAACAAAAAAGGGTATAATGAGTGTTGGAAGTCCATGGAACCATAAATTATAGAAGACGAAGAATTAGTTTAAAAAATCGAATTATTTCATTTGAAAGCAGCTTCGTGGTACCTAACTAGGTACCTTTTATTCTATGAATAGATGAGTACCTAGCAGCAGAGTAGGTAGGTAGGAGGTAGGGTTAAGTACAGGGTTGCAAATGTCTAGGTATCTACCTACTCAATAGTTACCTCATATCCGTAGGATAAGTATGCACTTTTAAATTAAGTAAGCGAAAACCTTGAAAAATATGCGATTAATATAGTTAGTCAATTAAATTTACCTTTATAAATCAATGAGAAACAATTTTACTCTAAAATAAGTTTGATCTTTGACGTAAATCACAGATGGCCGAACACTTGCTCCCAGCGAACAGGTTAGCCAACTGCAAGCGAAGAAATTATATATATTTGTGCATTAGTGCTTACTTCACTCAATGACGTTGCGACCGACAGCGACAGCTGTCGTTGATGATCAATGTCAATGTCACCACAATGAAAATGTAAACATTGGTAAACACTGTGCTTTGGAAGTGAATATTTTATCTCTTCGCTGTACTTGCATGAACTAATTTGACTTAATATGTCGAAATAATAGCAATTATTATAATTAATTCGTGTCGGGCAGCTGAGTGTAAGTAGTTTTGGGGTTGCATGACTCTAAATATTAATTTTCCCATGACATGACAATGCCCTACTTGCACACTTGGGTACAGTTTTGAGTTATTCATATCAAATTAACGTACATTAGTTAATTGACAATTATTTTCAGCACATAATTAGTTCTACAAACTATAACTAAATCATTTAACTCCCATTGCATGCCACTTTATGCGTGAGCTAGTAGTTTCTTTTTGAAATAGTCTTCACAATGCTAGAACCTTTAAGCGTTCTTCTCTCGATTACTTTGTACTACTTCATTGCAATATTTCGTCTTTGTAGACAGAATCTGCAAGACTATGTGGCCACCGTTCGAATTGACAGAGCCAAACTCTATTACCATCGTCATATCAACGCTTGCATTTATCTGCATCTTCGGCCTGGCGATAAAATTTGTCAACTACATTCTCGGAGATTTCCATATTCCGATTCGAGACACCAAACATCATAACTGGCGACACGTCAAGGTGTCATCCAGGGTAAGTAATTTGTTCATGTAGGATATTTGGTTTCTCGATTTGCATTACCTACATGTTGATAAGCTGGCCTTATCATTAAGGTAAGGCCCAGTAATTCGGTCAATTTAACAAATGAGGTACTTTGGATAGGTAGGTACTAGGTACTGAGTTATGGAAAGCATTGCCGGCGCCTATGCTGTCAGCTGCAAGCTGGGGTCAAGGCAAGGATGACTGGTCCTCGTGTACCAAGGGTTTTTACACTGTATTTTACAGTCGCATTTAGATTATATTTGATAGACATACCTTCATGTCTACAGTAAACACAAGGTCATCCCGTACATCTGAAGACGCTGTGCCAGTGGTCTATTTCAAGTGTACGTTGAATGGCGTGTAGCACACCAACAGCTGGATTAATGTTGATTGTGACAGTATTAATGCTTTGCTCACTTGATGCTCTGGTTTTCCAGCCATGCTGCTGCAGCATCTGTGAGAATCTCTTCTTCTCCGGCCAAGGCGTCTACTGCGACTGTTGCGGCGTTTGCGCAGACACCGCTTGCATGAAGAAGGCCGGCAAGAAACTGCTTTGCAAAGCAATGACAGTCAACAACAACGCTCCAATGAAACATCACTGGGTCAAAGGTAACTTCCAGATTTGTATTTTATTACATGTACAAATACAATGCTAAAAGTGTACCTAACACAAGAGATTTGGTTATGTAAGGTACTCCATTTGATCTCCACCGATGTGTTTCTTTGTTAAGCGTTTTGATTTTTCGTATTTGCTTCCAAATACTTTTCTTTCATGTTTATGAACTTTTATGAGGCTTGTGGCATCTGGTCAAAAACTATATATAGGTACTCTTCAAAAAAAAATAAACAGATCGCCCGTTTTGAACCAATGTTGGGTCGGTGGAGAGAGATCACACCTTCATCTTGGCGGCTGGCCTGTCACGACACATCATCCTCTTCCACTCCTCATCTATCTCTTCCAGCTTTTGTCTTTCTACCATGTCCCACCTCTCATGGTCCTCCCAGAATCTTTGTGTTCTCACTGCTTTCCACTCCCCCCCACTATTTCCACCACATTCCACCTCACCCAGTCCTCCCACTTTGTTCTTGGTCTACCCTTTCTGCTTTCCCGCTCTCTTACTATTTCAAATTCTTAATTACCTACAGTTCTTTTTTCCTATGTTTGAACTCTCTACAGACCGGGACACCGTCAGTTGTTCTGTAAGGCCGAGAAAGACAACATTGCAAGTTGAGCGCGCAATGAAGTCTTTCTCGGCCTAGCAGAACAACTGACTGTGGCTCCATCTGGTGAGAGTTCAAACATAGGAAAAACGAACTGTAGTACTATTTCATTTTATTAAAACACAATCGAAAAAATACTCCCGAGTAGGTATGTCCTCCCAATAATAGTAAGTAGGTACTAGGTAGGCTACAAGGTAAAGCAAATAATAGTAATTTTGATTTGATTGGTGACTGATCGGTGGTGTGGAAATGAGCTGAATTTAATTATCTTGCTTCTAGGAAACTTGTCGCTGGGTGCTGTTTGCGAAGTCTGCGAAGAAGATTGCGGTTCCGGCCCGGGACTTTCTGATTTCCAGTGTTGTTGGTGCCAGTATGCCGTCCATGCTAAATGCATAGAGAAGTTGACAGAGGTATGATTCTGAAAAAGAATTTCAGTTCCATTGCAATTTGGAGCTTACTTACTAATGAAGTAACAAAGGCTGAAGGAACACTGAACTAGCATTTCGAAAAATGTCTTCATTTCAATTTTTTCACCAAATGGTCTTCAGCGTTTTTAGAAATACTAAATACAGTGGAACCTCTTTAGTACGTTTCTCCTTAGTACGTTTTTCTCCTTAGTACGTTTTTTTAAAAAGGTAAATTTCCCATAAGAACACAGTTAAATTGTTTCTTTAGTACGGTTTTCACTTTAGTACGTTTTTTTCTTCAGTCCCGTGAAAAACGTAGTAAAGTGGTTCCACTGAAAGTACCTACCTACCTAGGTACCTACCATAATTTTCTTAATTATTTTCAGATCTGCGATTTTGGTCGATATCGTCTCATGACGATACCCCCAGGTTGCGTTGAAGTATCAAACAAACGGAGAAGCGTTCGAAAGAATTTGCAGGTCAAATCCGTGACGCCTCCTGATTGGTCAAATTGGGCACCTCTCATAGTTCTAGGTTTGTGCATTTGTTACCGAGCGATCAGTTTTCTTCGTCTCGTCTGTGAACTCTAAACCAAGTTTCCGACATCTCCAGCTAACCGAAAGTCCGGCAACAACGATGGAGACATGGTGCTGTCGCTGTTCCGACGGCTGTTGAATCCCGCCCAGGTGGTAGACCTGGCGGAGAGACCACCGGAGGCCGCGCTGGAGTGGTGCTCGCTCTTGGGCGACGTGAGGAGCACGGTGCTGGTTGCCGGTGGCGACGGGACGGTGGGATGGGTGCTCGACACGATACACAGGCTACAGCTAACGGTAAACTCTTTGGATGTTATTAAGGAAAATTTTGTACAAATATTGGAAATTCAAAAATTTATAGAATGCTTTGAAATTTGAATAGGTATTTGTTTTGTTACCTATTTGAAGTTTTGGAAGAAGACTATCCTGCCACTAATGTTGCTTATTGATTTGATTTTGAAGATGTTAATTTGACACTGAAGATATGCTTTCCCTTTCATATGCCCTCTAGATGACATGGTATTCAAAGGAGGGGTACAATTTATTTTAGGTACTACATGGACAAATTTGATTGCATAATTTCAATTTTTGTTTGATCCGATTGTTTGTAAGTTTTGTATTCAAAAAAGAAGAGGTCATTATTAATTATTCATATTCAAATTGAGAAATCACCAAGGTCACACCGATAGAAAATTTTACAGTGAAGTGGACTCTGTGTAGCTACTTGCATTAATCCCCCATTTATGGATATTTTGTGTTTAGCCAAGTCCGCCGGTGGCAATCGTTCCGCTCGGCACCGGGAACGACCTGTCTCGAGTGCTCGGCTGGGGAAAGGAGCACGAGGCCGACCTCGATCCGATGCTGGTGCTCGAACAGATCAGGCGTGCTCGGGAAGTGAAGCTCGATCGGTATGACTTGACACAAGATTCCATACTTTTACAACATCCATCCATTATTGATATTGTACGACAGAAGGCATAATAAAATACGGATTATAGGTGTAAAAATTTCAGGTGAAATCTCGAAAAAGCAATAAACATTAGAAGAAACTTACGTTAGACTTTACATTTGCGGGTTGACAAAATCTGCAGAAATTCTTGCTTTTTGACTTTTTGACTTTTTGACCTACCTTGCAACAATGTTTTTAAATCAACATCTTCAATAATTTGTGAGTGGCTGAACATTTAACACCCTATGATTGTTTTACTGGCAGTTTGAGCTTGATTTCGTCTTGTGTCATTTGTAATACAACTGTCATGGTGAACGACTGCTGGATTTGTGCACATTTGTTTTGCCACATTCAGACTGATTTGGCTTGTTTATGTGAATATTAGACTGGAAAACAGCTGGAAAAATATGATGATACCAGGAAGATACTTCAATTTTGGTCATAATCAAACCGATGCAACTGAAACCTAATTAGGATCTTTGTAGAAAAATGATCAACTTCATTTACACAACGTATTGGTGTCGCTTGCAGGAAATTTCAAATTAATTAGTCGATCGGTTTGTTGCTGGCGATTGAGTAAATTAAATTTATGTTACTGTGAATTAAACCTAAATTAAAACAACTTGTGATAACATTATAGAGTGAGATAAAAGTTGACCTTGAATGGCTTTCCTAAGTTTTTAAATATAATTTCTCTGCTTGCAGGTGGGCGATCGACGTGCGCCACTCTCGCCACCTGGGTATCCGCAAGCCGGCGCGGAACATGTTCATGTACAACTACATCAGCATCGGCGTGGACGCCCAAGTCACTCTCGACTTCCACCGCGCCAGGGAGTCGCAGTTCTACCTCTTTAGTCACAGGATGTTTAACAAGGTGAGCCCAACCAACTTTTAGGTGAGATTAAAATGGAGACGTTGAGATTCAACTAAAGCTAGTGCGATGTTGTAAAAAACAAACATTGGAAATCACAATGATTTAGTTCATATGCTCAAATAATTTGAACCCTCAATAGCAATAGAGGTGATTCTTGATCTCGTTAAGAAGTGTCGAGTCTTGCACAGCCGTACAATTTTGTATCAACAGAAGGATCGTGATTCGTGTTACAACAGCCTCTTTGTCCGAAGTTTGGTTTGCGTTTGAATTCGAACTGTTTGCATAACCCTACTAGGAAGTTGTACAAAAAGTCAGATGAACTTTTTTTACTGTCGTGATGCTCTACTTCATGAATAAGTCAGCTCAAAAGATGATTACATAAAGTATCTTAGAGGCTCTGGTTTCTAAGAAAATTTCACTTGCTGTTTGATTTCCACGTGTACCTATTGACGTTTGTTAACAATAACTTACACAAGTCAGTACATATCTGGAAACCACAATGCATACAAATTATTTCAGAAACCTGAGCCACTCGTATACTTTTAGGAATTGTCTATTAACGGAGGGGTTGTTGACAGTTGCTGTACCTGGGCTTCGGCACCCAGCAAGTGATGGAGCGTGGCTGCAAGGATTTGGATCAGCGTCTCGAGCTCTACATGGACGGTGTTCTGGTGGAGCTGCCCTCCATCGAGTCCGTCGTGGTGCTCAACATTCCCTCGTGGGGCGCCGGCGTTCAGCTGTGGAACATGGGAGCGGGTGAGTTTTAAAAGTGACCTCTCAAATACTAATACCTACTACGGAAACGCTGTGTAATGCATTGATAAGTTGTGAAAGTTGCTGCTCTACGGGCCTTGGAAAACCCTATAAAGATATTTTTATCAAATGCTTGAAATGGGGTTGTTCACTGCCATTTGCTCTCACTCGCAGTGCTAGCGGCATTGGAGGTGTCTCTCTCTGATTGGTTGGTTTCTGAATCCAAGATCTCTGAATCAAACTCCCGCCAAGGTTTAAAAATGTTCCATTCCGCTCTGCATTTTGATTGGCTCTCTCTCGGCATTTTGATTGGTTCTTATTACGGTTAGAACAGGAGCGCCATCTACAATAGTTTTGCGTGAGCAACCCCATAAGCAGTGATACTCCCTCTGAAATGTCTTTGATTAGTTTTGACATATATTCAAAACAAGCATAAAATATTAGTCGAATGCCTCTTGAAGTTATTGACTGATTTTTCCTTAAATTGTCAAAAACACCTAAAATATTGGTCCCAATGACCATGCAAAATATGAAGTCGATTAGGTAATAGGTACGTAGTCAAACTTTCAATTTTGAACCAATCACAGGATCTTGTCCAAGAACTAGAGAAAAATACACATTATTCCATTTCAAAAGGGGAATGGAAGTTCCAAGAAGTTTGCAATTCTCCCACAGATGGCATAGTTTGCAGTACCACTACCATAAAAATTTTGCTTTGGTGATTATCACTCACGTGTTTGAACAACCACTAGATCTTTAAATCAGTCATAAAGTAAATAATCTATTAGTATTAACTCGTGTATAAGACGCACTCGTGTATAAGACGCACCCTTGTTTTGAGAAGTCTATTTTAAGAAAACACTTAGCATGCGTGTATAAGACGCAGTAAAATTATGAAAAACATTGTGTGTTTGTATACATGATATCCATCTAAATGTTGGTTTTCCAGCTAACTGAGCTATTTGAATGAAAATCACTGCCAACTTGTTGTAAACAAACAATAATTTCCTGCTTCTGAGAATGGGGGGAGGGGAGTCTCTTCCCAGCAGCTGTTGTTTGCTCTAAGAGGCATGCACCTGCCTTTCCTCTGCATTCCAAAACAAATCCAACTCCTCTCCCCCCCTTCCATTAAGATCGCCATTCAACAGTGTTTAGTCTATTTTATGTCTGTCAGAGCAATGTTTTTCAGACATAAACATATATTTTGTCTCCTGATCTAAATGCAAGGGAAAACATTTTGTTGCACAAATTTAATATGTTAATAGTATTGTGTCTAGACACAGTATGAGAAGTCCAGACAGAGTGAGAGGGAAAAGCAGAGATAGACAACATGTGGCAGTCTACCACAGCTCTGTTTAAAAAAACATCCACCTTGGATTTACTGGGAAAAAAGCTTGGTATGCATGTATAAGACGCAGGGCTGTTTTCAGAATCAAAATATTGACATATAATTGCGTCTTATACACGAGTTAATACGGTACTTGTTGCCATAAAATCTTCTATTAAATAGCCTGGGTCAACAAAATACATTTAAAAAGTAATTTTAATCTGTTGTAATATGTTAGTACTTTCTCAGCTAAGTTGGCACTACCTGGGGCTTCTATGAATCTGTTTCCCGCCTCGAACCAACTAACCAATAGCGTGGTAGAAATGATAGGAATGGGCGTGGTTCCATTCCCCTTTTGAAATGGAATAGCCTGTAACTGTAAATTTTTTATTTCAAATATTGATTAAATTGACCACATTTCCTACCGATCAAATAGTGGATCCACTGAAATGCTTGCTAAAATAAATAAGATATCCGGTTGAACCGAGGCCCATCAGAACCTCACGCTTAGTTTATCAAAAACCCAGTTTCTTATCAGAGAATTACTTCTCTCTTGCAGAGGACGGCGACATCGCCGAACAGAGCTACTGCGACGGGAAGCTGGAGGTGATGGCGCTGTACTCGTCGTTCCACATCGCGCAGCTGCAGGTGGGTCTGTCGCAGCCGCATCGTCTCGGCCAAGCCAGCGAGGTGAGAGTGAAGCTCAAGGCCAACGTCGCGGTGCAAGTCGATGGAGAGCCGTGGGAGCAGACGCCAGGCGAGATCGTCATCAAGTATCTCAACCAGGCCACGGTACTCAAGCTCGAGGAGAAGTAGACGTGCGGTCGGGAGGATTTGCCGGTTTACAGTTTTTACTGGTATATTATATAAGCGGAGTTTTAGAGCTTGGTTGCTTAACACTTTATATTATGTGAATCCGCAATTAACAAAATTACCATTAGGGCTGTGCGGGACAACTTTTTTCATTCGGGACGGGATCGGGACGGGATTTGTAAAAGAACTCAGATTCGGGACGGGATCAATTTAAAATATGAATCTGGTATCGGGTTGAGACATATTAAAATCTTGGGTTTTACTATTCTAAAATGGCGGAAGGCGGCAGCAGTCAGTGTTCTTCTGTCCTTGAAGCCTAGAAGCGGTCAGCCAATCACTTGCAGCAGCCTATCAGAGCATCTTAGCATCTTAGCATCTTAGCATCTTTCAATTCTTAAGGAATTGAAAATACGGCGGGATATTGTTTAAAACAGGATTATTCATTTGTTCCGATTCCTGTCACATCCCGGTTGATTTCAGGATAAAAATACTTTTCGGGACGGGACCGGGAATTGCGTGTCCCGCACAGCCTTAATTACCATGGCAACCACCAATGACAACCACCAAATCTTTGTAAATTAATGACTAACTGGTAGCAGGCGCGTAGGAAGGGGGGGGGGGGAATGGGGGGAAAATCCCTCCCCTCTGATTCAATTCCCCTCCCTATGTTCTTAGGACATTTATGTGTCAAGAAAAAAAATTGCATAAAAAGTGTTAAAATTGCGTAAAATGCACCAAATTGATGCCTGAAATTCAAAAACATTCCGGGGCTACGCGCCCCTGACCCGCATTTTGCTGGGGGGCCCTCCCCCCCAGACCCCCCATTGTCTTCGTAGTCATTAGTATGTCCAGCTCAAGTTATTTTACAATATTATTCCCCCCCCTTGCAAATTTAGTTCCTACGCGCCTGAGTCTGGTAGTGGTACAAGGGCGTATTCAGGATGAAATTTCTGGAGGAGCGTTAAATGTTTAATCAATTCCAAGCATTTTGGTACGTTTTCGTCATTATCTGTCATTTTTATGAGTTTTTTTGCGTGTTGTATTTATTTTTTTATACAAAATACTGACTTTGCCCCCCCCCCCCCCTCCCAAATATGCCCTTGTAGTGGTATACTTTATCAAAAGGGATAGTGAAGTCATAAAGATGGAAAAGTTAACATAACTTTTGTCGACTTGTCGAAGTGTTGCAAGCGGAAACATGTTCCCTATTATATTATTTTCCTAAAAAAGTAATTTTTGTAGGATCAAACCAACATACCTAAATAAATAGCAGCAATTGTATGTGATTTACCTCGATTCGATCGGGAAACAATTTGGTTTTAGTGGTACAACGACACTCTCATCTCAACGAGTAATGCTTATTTACTGTACCAGAGTTGTTGATCACATGTTAGTACCTAATTTCTTCAAAGACCACACAATCTCGGGCCCTTTTAGTTTTAATATGCATATTTAATGTGCCTACTATCGTCTCTTCAGAGGAAGGGACTGGGTATTTGCCTTCTCGTCACGCTAGCTATATTCAATTGCTTAAATGTTGTTTAGACAACACAATATATACGTGATTTTTTCACGGACAGATGATTATCAAACCCGAGCCTCCAGAGTGAGAGAATTCTCATAAAATCACCTCTCACACTCTTCCTTTTAGAATGAACTTTGGATATATTCCCTCTCTCGTAGGACATAGGATACACTATATAGTAGCCCTCTGACATTTCGGAGCGCTGTGATTATATAGAGTGATAATTTCATTTTATTGGTAATCTTGAGGAGAATGTTATCGAATTGGATCAAAGACAATTTATATGTGAATATCTCAATGAACGGTCTTAAATACTTTTACTAGAAATGTAAAATTATATCAGATAGTACATACTACCAAGAAACTGTACTTATTTGTGTACTTTTAGGGAGATCATGTTGATACTATATTGAATTCCCTAGTTTTAGTCATCAAACTCTTCCAGTAAATAAATAAAATTTGAGTATATTATTTTCCAAAAATTACGTTTAAATAATTTAATTGAAATGTATTGAAATACTTAAGTTTCAATATAATCTCGTAGAGAATCAGATTATTTTTTTAATTTAGAATGTTCAATCAATACACTTGGTTACCTACCAATATTACAAACCTTACCACTTATCTAGACTGCACAAATAGGGTTGAATATGACAGCACATTATTTTTATTTGTTTGTAGCTACCAATGGCAACATTTAATATCCCCCCCACACACCTCACTCTCTATAAGTCCCCATTACCACAGTTACACCTCCCCCCCCCCCCCCCCCAACAATATTTTGTAAAAGATGGTAGGTTCATTGATAAGTCGAAATCAGAATAATTTTCAAATTGGGGATGTTTTACATACTGTTCAATCTATTCTTGGGATGACCTTGGACTTACTCTTTGTCTTCCATGGTGTCTTATTTCAAGCATAGATTGAATGGAGTGTAGGTATAGGTATAAATAAACTTGTAATTTAAAAAAAAATATGTTTACTTATTGGGAGTGAAATGGGGGATTGTAAAAGAATATTATTAACATTGGTTATTTATGTATTGGCAACCAAAATTACAACTTCAATGGCAATTAATTCCAGCTCTGTATTAGTCATTCAATGATCTTATTCAGTATCATTTTTAAACCTATGGAATCTTCATCACTTATCTCATATTATATCTTACAATCTAAATATCTATGTCTTTGTAATACTATTTGTTTGTCTATTGTAATCTCTGTCATATTAACTAAATGTAGGTACTACTAATTTTATATCTTTTTAATTTTTTTTTAGATTAATTTGCCCTTCTTACCTACATTTTCAGTATTACATTTATGTTTTCATCTTGTTTTTTAAATACACTCATAGTTGGTATGGAAACTTCAGGTAATGATTTGGTGAAGTGGGACTGTAAAAACAAGATAGAAAAGAAATTATAAAAACACTGCTTGCACAATAATGTCATGCTTCAATCTCTATCCTCAGGTGTGTTATGAATTCTTTCACGGTGTGAGTTGTTTGTTTTATAGAGTCTCTTGTTGGGATAAGAGTCTATTGCATAGCAGTATGTTAATGTATTTCATTTAAAGCCAGTTTTCTCGTCTCATAGGGTCTTTGTTTTAACTCTATTTTAGAATCGGAAGCTGGAACTGAAGGTCTCGGTTTGTGTCGTGGCAAAACACCCGGATAATTAGGTGAAAGATTCTGTAAAATCGAGTGGAGAAAGTAGAAAAAACTGAAAATGAGTGAAAAGGACCATAAATGTGAAACAAATTTGTAAACTAAAGGCTTTCCTGTTTGGTGCACTCCAGGTTACACAGGATAACTTTAACGAAGGCCTTAACTGGAGGTGGATAACTGGCTCTTACCTCAATGTACCTTTTAACTACTTACCTATTTACTTACCTAGTAGTACCTAGTAGATACTTGCTGATTTGGTGATTTAGTGTATCTATGTGAAATATTTATCTCATTTCAATGAAACCACATGGAGCATGCCAAAGAATAAAGATACATTCTGTTTTAGTGATAACAACTTTAATTTAAATGAGATTTAAAGAGAAATGAGATTAATGAGTTTAATTTTTTTTTTTTATAGTGTTCTGGCTTAAATATGAGTTATATAGAAATTGTTAATTTTTTTAATATATAATTTTACCACTTTATACATTTAGTTTTAAATATTTCAAATTTACATTCTCAAAATGTTTTGAATATTTGTATTTTGTATAGAACAATAAAATTGAAAATTGAAAGTCTTTCGAGTTAATTTTTTAACCCATTAAATTTTTACAGGAATATTATAGTTTCAAAATTATTTGAACATTCCGAGAGAAATTCCTTGAAAATATGAAGTGACCTTGGGCTTGTGGTCTCCGGTTCGATTCCTTCACATTGCGCAACATGTCATGGCCGACTATTTTTGTAGAGAGACGTCAAAGGAGACAAATCAAGAACTTTTTATAAGGTAATGGGTATAATTTGTGTAATATATCGTGCTCTACTTAATTTTCGGTAATAGTTTTGCTTTTTTCGTCTACTGAGAAGCTTTTAAATATGGAATTTGGATCTTAAACTGTCTTTAAATTCCTACCTGTACCCTCCTGTCAAAATAGTACAGTGGACCCAAAACCGAAATTTGTGTTCTCATGAATTTACATTACTAATTGACTTTTTGGGATTAAGAAATATTTCAATTATATGATTCAGATTATAAGATTCAGATTCTTTACTACATGTTGACTTGACGGAACAGTAGCAACATAACCTAGCAAATCAACAAACAAAAAATAGTCATCTACCTACCTACCTACTTCATCTGTGTAAAACCAAAACAAATTGTGCACTTCATATTATGTAACATTCTTTTATCAAACTGTTTGTCATTCATTGTTGCAGTAAACGATGAGTTGTTGTTCCTCACTCACGGAATGTCGAGACGTCTGGACTTGGGCGGACGCCTCAATAAGAAGTATGTCGTTGTCACATCTTCATTATGCACGGTACTTATCGTCCTATCGTATGTCTTCAATTCTTGCCTTGTAGCCAATGTGACTAAAGCAGTGCATCAGGTAAGAATTATTTTACATTTAAAAATGTATTAATGAACTGAATTGATTGTCGTTATAATATCGGACATGATCATTACAGAGAGCTTACGGCTGGTCTCCGACTGTGACTAGCACAGCAGCTAATGAAGTGACAATCAGAACAGATCCGAGAAGAGCTTATGAAAAAGCCACAATCGTACGAGTTGTTCCACTTACTTGGAATGCCTTCAACGACAGCATTGAACCGAT
This sequence comes from Leuctra nigra, assembly GCA_934045905.1. Classification (NCBI taxonomy): domain Eukaryota; kingdom Metazoa; phylum Arthropoda; class Insecta; order Plecoptera; family Leuctridae; genus Leuctra; species Leuctra nigra. The sequence goes on along the minus strand of OW203765.1, from coordinate 25,142,849 downwards.
GGATGGAGCTCCGAAGTATCGATTCCTGAGACAACAAGGCAAGAGTCTACTTTAAAATATTTTATAATTTACATATTTTAACTGTAAATAGGTAGGTATCTATTATTTTTAATCAAAAATAATTTTTTTTTTCATATTACGGACCTATCTAAAAATTATGAAAATTTCAATTAAGATGAATTGAAGCCAGATTACTTGCCCCAAAATTACCAAAACAACAAACAATAGATGTAATCAATGGCCTATGTTGGTGTTACTCTTGAGTTTGCACATCATCAGGTCTTCACGTGAGCCGAAAGTTGCCCGATGCGCTTGTGATCGGAGTGAAAAAAGGAGGCACTCGGGCCCTGTTGGAGTTCATCCGGCTGCATCCGGATGTACGAGCAGCCGGCTCCGAGGTCCACTTCTTCGACCGGTTCTATGACAAGGGGTTCCAGTGGTACAGGTGAGATTAACCCCCAGGGATTATGCACCTTCTCATGCTGAGCACAATTTTTGATAATCAAATCATGTAATATTTGGACTACCTATGTTGGTAAAATTATGTAACATCAATTATCTACCATGAACTGATCATTTTTCTCGTGATCTTTTGGAAATATTTCCTTACCTGGTATGTGTTTACCAGGTACCTGGCAATTTCTTTCTATTGCTATTTTTCTGTAGTTCTTTTAAATACTAAGGCTGCTGCATGATTGACGACGACGTGCATCAGAGCAGAAATTCCCAACATCAAGTGTTGTTACTTGCAGACATCACATGCCACCAACGCTAGAAGGTCAGGTGACGATGGAGAAAACACCGAGCTACTTCGTGACGAGGGAAGTCCCGCGTCGCGTCAGACAGATGAATCCGGCCACGAAGTTGCTCGTCGTGGTGCGCGACCCCGTCACCAGGGCCATCTCGGACTACACGCAAGCGGCCAGGTCAGTTCAAGGAGAGAAATCAAGTCATAATCTTTCTTCAAACAGCTGCTACACCTTTTTCCTGCACTCTAGACAGCACCTCTCTCTGTCCATCCAGTCAAGATCACTCAGTCCTCTTCTGACATGTCCTGCAGCACCTGTCTATTCCAATCCTCCCTTGGTCGTCCTCGTCTTCTTCTTCCACGAGTGTCCAAACCTCCACCGATTCAGCGTTTGTCAAGGCAGGTGGGATTTAAAATGTTAAATGTTTATACAAATTGTTGCTTTAGCTGTTGACAGCAAAACAATGTTCACTTCATATACTTTTAAAAGTTTTAAGGTTTCACAAACATATTTTTAAAATTATGTCTCATCTTTATCTTTAGTTTCTTGCTGCAACTTTATAACTGTAAAAATTTTTAATTTTAGACTATTAATAGGTACTAAAATGTATTGACTGATAGGAATCCATATATCCGCAAAAACAGATTTAAATGTCTAGGGCTAAAGCCCCGTTATTAGGGCTCTGTACCTGTGTTTTTAAAAGCTTACAATGTCGAGAGTATCCTGATGGGTGTAATATCTCTCGCAGTAAGAAGCAAGGCAGCATGCGGGCGTTCGAGGAGCTGGCCTTCCTGAACGGTAGCCGCCTGGTGGACACGTCGTGGGGTCCCGTCAAGATCGGTGTCTACGCTCGCCACTTGGAGCGCTGGCTGCGCTGCTTCCCGCTCTCGCAGTTCCTGTTTGTTAGCGGCGAGCGGCTGATCGTCGACCCCGCCACCGAGCTCGCCAGGGTCCAGGTAATGACCAATCAAATAGTCATGTGACACTGACAGTGTGCGAGACGTTACTTGTTTTCACATCTCGATAACTTTTTAGTAAAGTGCGTATGACTTACACATAGAAAATGACACGTTAAGTTTGCTTATTTAGTTCCATCCTTCTGATAAAATGAAAGCATCAGCTCTAAACAAGATAAAGTAAGGAATGAAACAATTGGAAAGAAGTTACGTGGACCTACGTCAAATCTCATTAATGCACATCTCCCTATTGTTATTGATCACTTGCACCAGAGAACATTAGGGCTGTGCAAGTCTCGAAAGTTCTCGAATCTCGAATATGAAACTCCATCTCGATCGTTTGTTCAAATTACCATCTCGAATTTTCAAGTCTCGAGCATATCAACTAAGAGCCATCAAGATTTCCAATTTTTGTTATTTTTACAGGACTACGCACGCTAACTTTCTTTGTATCGTCCATAAATTTGATTTGTATTGTTTTATATATAAAGCAGACAGTTCTGCATACTTAACAAATGTTATTCTTGTGTGGCTGGACAATTTGCATTGTGTTTCTCTTCCACCAAATTAAATATTTTTAAAAAAGTATAATCTTGCTCGAATATTCTCGATCTTGAAGGTAAAATATCTCGCTCAATCTCGCTCGACTTTTATGAAATAATCTCGATCTCGCTCGACATGAAAAATTTCAATCTCGCACAGCCCTAGAGAACATAATTGGAGAAGTGTCCTTTTCTGCAACATTCCTTTCAAAATAACAAAACTGCAGCTCACTTGACGCAACCGATATCTTCACATTGCTCCTTTTATCATTTAAATCCATTCCCTTTCACTTGGGGAATGAATAGTAGGTACTTTCTGTCCAACGTATGCTTGAAATAGGCCACCACGGCAGGCAAAGGATAAATTAAAGGTCATCCCATTAAGACGCTGCAGAGGCCTGTCAGGTAGGTACACTCGACAATTCATAAAACGGTATTTGAACGAAACAGATTGGCTGCTGTTCAGGTCCATTGTCAAATCAATCCTTGTTATTATCAATGAAATCTGAGCTCACTTACTAGAGGTAGATGACGAGTAAGTATAGATTTTATCTGATGATGCCATCACATTTTTTTCAAACAATCCATTTCTTTCAAATACCGTTTTATGAATTGTCGAGTGTACATTGGACAGCATGTACAAAGAGTAAATATATTTTTATTTTTTTTGAGTTGTAACTTAGGTCAGTTTTGTCCAACCTTCCCAAATCATTGCTACTACACACCAAAGACTTGAGAATGAGATTAACATCGCCGATGGTCCCCAGGACTTCCTCGGACTGAAGCGCGTCGTCACGGAGAAGCACTTCTACTTCAACTCGACCAAGGGCTTCCCGTGTCTGATGAAGTCCGAGGGCCGCTCGAGCCCGCACTGCCTTGGCAAGACGAAGGGGCGGAACCATCCACACATCGCCGCGCCCGCCGTCGACAGGCTGCGCGAGTTCTATCGTCCGTTCAACGCGCGCTTCTATCAGCTGACCGGGATCAACTTCGGATGGCCGTGAGTCGTAGCGCGCTGCTCTCTCTCTCTGCTTGTCTCTCTTTGCTAATCTCAATTTAATCATCTCGAGGAATGTAATTTTGGAGAACATTACATTAAATCCTGGGAGTATTAATATAATATTCTTACTAACATAGTACAATAAAAGCAAATGTGGAGACTGGAGAGTTAAACATATAAAATGTTTGCAATTGAAAGAAGGTTGTTAAATATTTCAATTTCATTAGGGGTGTGCAAATAGTGATTTTTGACTTCGAATACGAATAATTTACGAAATTGTTTCGAATATTGAATTCTAGTTAGTACCCTAAATTCAAAGGACATTATTCAAAGAAAATAGTAGCCCCCAAGCTCCATTTAGAGAATGTCCAAGGTAATTACTATGAACTAAACAATTTTTAAATCTTCATTACTTGGCAGAACAATATCCTGCAAATAATATTCCCTCAAAATGAAAATGGCGGCCATGACCTCATTCAGTCGGATTATTCTTTACAGCAGTTTACAGGATTGAAAAACATGTCGAGAGGAGAAGTGGTGGGATGTTTTATGATTTTGAAAAATCATCCCACCATGTCATTGGAAAAGACATAATTTGAATATCAAATCGAAATGGAAGCAAATAGTTTTGAATTACTCGACATTTTCGAATGTTCGCACACCCCTAGTTTCCGTCAGTATAAAATGTAAGAAAAGAGATAAGATGTGAAAAAATGATTTGCTAGTGAGCAATCAAAGTCTCCCATACAGTGTCAATCTAGCCAGGCATGATTGAATTCTCTACGTAAATCTCTTCAAGCCAGGCTGGAAGCCCTACACATGGTTAAACTTACATGCCATGCAAACAAAATTGTCAAACAAGTTTGTAGTCTCTGCACTATGAGAGAAGGGGAATGGAATCCACACAAAAGGCTCCATTTCATGGCAAATACGTGCACACTTCTTACAGCAGTTAGTTGTCAATAAGTCCACTAAAAGGCTGTAAAGCTCAACCAAAAGGGTTTACGTTACTATGACAACTTAAAGTGTTAAAATCAAATACGATTCCCAAGAAATGTGGCATTTTATGTCCGTATTTTATTCCTCTTCACTGATTTTACAGAGATTATTGGGTTTAAGCAGGTGTGACAATTGACAAATCTTAGAAACTGATAATTACTAGCACTCTACAATCATTACAAGATCTCAATTGCTGACTGCACTGAAAGTACTTTGGTAGGTACTCTACTAACTGAAAATATATCGATAGAACTATGTAGAACTATTGTTAGGCAGCAGATTTATACCGTAGCCGCTAGACGACACAGAGTACAAATAATGAGTTGCTGCTCATGCGTAGCCTTAGCCCATGTATTGCCAGGTATATTGTACCTATGATATTTGCTGTAGCACTAGTAGGTATGATCTGCACCAACATTGTATTATAGATTGTTGCCAATTATTTTATTATAGCCTTTTGGTATTGTGCCAAAAACAAGATAATCATAACAAGTATTAATAATACTACCTTTGACAATCACACTGGTTTGGGATACGTAGCTGTGCTGGTTGTTGTTCTGTCAAAAAAGTCACGACGTAATGTAGAATAGGCCACCTGGTCAAATTACCTCCTTGGTCAGAAGATTCTTTTCACCACATAATATAGAAATCGGTTTGAGAATAATAGTTTATTATCATCAAGTTTTAGTGTCCAAATACCTATGTAGATGTGCATGATCATAATATGAGTTCTAAACTTTTACTACATTTGCTCCGAGTAATTTTTCCTCAATGTACGTAGGTGTAGACAAAGAGCAACACACGATGCTGTTAGTTGTTACTAAAGCAAATGCCTATCCCAAACATAGAGTGATTGTCAATAATACGTACCCATTTTATAACCGTTTGTACTTACATACCTACTAATAGGAAAAGGTTGTTTAATAGTACTTATGTATGAACTGAAGTTATTTAATTGCCAAGCATCATTGTTTGTAACATTATCCAGTTACAGTTATCCGTCAAGCCTTACTCTACTTCTACCAAACCGTCAATTCTAGCAATAAATACTAAACTTAGCTCATCCTAGCTCAGCACTTTCCTATCAAAGAATGTTAAAGCAATTAATTCAAATCAATAAATAAACTAGGTGAGTAATCATTGTCCAGTAAGGACAATTAATAAATACGTAATATCTTAATAATCCAAAACCTGTGCCAAAACTAAATAACTTCTCTTGGTTCTGCTGATGCTCTGGTAGTTTGTTTTATTGGCAGCGTTGCTTGCATGATTAACTAATCTCGGTGATCTAGACTTTATTACGTAGATAGTGTTTAAAATAATGTCCATTGGAATAGACTGCCAGCAGCATATTCCTGCTAACGAGTCAAAACCTCTAGAGTTCTTTGCTTCATCAAAACATGTCCTATCTTCAGGACGAGACAATTCAAGTACTCTCTGTGGTTTGACTACCACCAATCATGAGTTTTAAGAGTCGACAGGACTCGCAGAAAATTTCGATTCCGATGTAAAAAAAATCCTAGAAATGCATGGAAATGCATTAGCTCTGGGTTGTACGTGACATTTGTGACATTTAATCGTGTGTTGCATGTTGCATATACTGCTGTGAAGTAAGTTATATTAATTCAAATATTAAAAACCCCAAAAAACCATAAATAGGCGGCCCCTACTTTATTTCTTAACGGCGTGACCGATTGTTTTCAAAATTTAACAGCGAGATCAAGAGTAAATCTGTGTCTCTAGTGATCGAAAAAAATAATAATAAAAAATGTTTTTTCTCGTTTTAAGGAAGTGCTAACATGGGCAATATTTGAGTCATTTTGGCACCTCTGCCCTGAAAAAACTAAACAAAACTTTGGGGCCACTAGAGACACAGATCTACTCTTTATCTATAACCTGTGAAAATTTGAAGACAATCGGTAAAGCCGTTTAGAAAAAAGTAGGGGCCGCCTTTTTGTGCTTCATAAAACATGGATTTCATCAAGTAACGTAGACTCTTAACAAACATAATTTTACGGTAACGTCGTGAAAATGCAATGAAATAACCCCCCAAAAAAGTTCCTCTCCATGGAAATGTATGAAAATGTACTCTAGATATTTGACTCGTTGGCAGAATTGTCTTCTGTACTGCGCAATATTAGCATTAATCGTGTAATGGTGTTCAAATATTACGTCCAACATTAGCTCCTAATCGGAGGCTACTGCTTTAAAAATACGTTCTAGTGGCTTACATTTACCGTAGGGTATGTCCATCGTAATGAAATCATCCTTGTGACAAACCAGTATAGTCCATATTCATGTGCCAAGTAGAGGGTAGCTTATACAATCAAGTTTTTAGGATCTGTAGAAGTAATTATTTACGTAGATAAGTATACCTTTGTAAACAGATTCCTTGAAATCTTTTGATAGCTTCAAAAACTGCTCATATGATGACTGGAGCAGTGGCTCGATATATGATATACTCATAAAGAGCAGCTTAAATTTTATAAAATTTGTATACTCAAAGAAATATTCGTCAATTTGACTAGTTTTAGTGTGTATGTTAGAAATATTATTTTTTGTCTATTTTTCATTATGTAAATACTTTTCTGATGGCAAAGATAATGTTTTGTTTTTCTCTGACAGCTATATTTACAAACATGACATGTATCAATATCTTTCCAATATATTGTATTTAAATTACAGTAATTAATTACTAAAATTTATGTGAATTTACTTTCTATAAAATATATATAGGTATGGGAAGATAGATTTTAAATGAATCCAAAAAATTACAGTATACTACTCCAAAGATTCTTTGAAAACATAATCACATACCTAACGCCATCGGGAAGCCATGAAACGAGACAAAACGCTTGCTTCATATGCAGTACAAAGTCAATATACTTCCTAGATTAAATACTCTCGTTCTGTTGGTGAAAAACCTGTCAAGGGCAGCTGTTGTACAATGTACTTACACATGTTATACTATGCTCTTGAGCAAATGCCAATTAATATTACTTAAATTTTATTACCACTGTTGTTATTAATTTAAAAATAAAGTATGTACCTTTATGATATTATAATATAATATTGCATATTAATCATTTGTATTTAATTTTGTTGTTATTTTTAAGGTGGCAATAAAGAGATGTTGAATAAATGATTTAAGGCCCATTGTTGATTTCAACCTTATCTTATGGTGTTTTCCACTGGCCACACTAGTTCTGCACTCTGTTCGAAATGTGCATTGCGTTTTGTATTGTGACGCCATTTCAGTGCAACTCCAGTGCAACCAGTGGAAAACGCCATTATTAAAACCATATAGGTACAATCCAGAAGCACTGCTTATTTATTTATTTACCTACATATTATATTAGTATTGAAATCATTTACAACAAATCTGTAGTAGGTATACATATATAATACACAAACATAAATAAACTTGTTGATTCTCTTGGTTGTGTGCACTGTGCAGTGTACAAATTTAAATTTAAATCTCTGGTTACTACGGTAACAGGTCCCTAAAGTCTCGAGGTGGAACCACTTGAGATGCAGCAATAGTTTATTTTCTTCGTTTTAAAGTATGCATAGGCAATATTGATCTGTATGCACCGGTTCAGATGCTCATTTGAAAAGAAATGTTTCCGACTACATAATAACATCGAGGGGTCCAACCTATGGTGAGATTGTGTCCATCAGCAATGTACAAATATATAATTAGAAGGGCCATTTAGGCTAATGTAGGAAGTACAATATTATGATTGAAGGTTAAGGAATTTGGTTACAGTTGTGAGAAAAAGTCTATTCGTTTACTAGAAAGAATGCAATAAATATTAGAAATTATTTCCACATTTTATTACAAATTCTCAACAATCACAGCCCACATAATAATTGGTAAACGGTAAAGTAGAATATTTGTAGAATATAATGTTTCATTTATGATGATTAATGACAAATGCAATTTTCGACAGTCACACTGAGTTTACACAAAGCCTCGCAGACAGCAAGTTTTGCATTTTAGATGGAAAGATTGTGCACTATTGTGCAATTTCTAAGTGTTCGACTGGGGGGGTAGGTTTGTCTTACCAATCAAAATAGATGCTGATAATTTTTAGGGTTGGGACTTAACATCGATTTTTCGATTTGACATCGATGTCAAATGAAATATTGAGTTTCGATTCGACATCGATTTGAATTGTTTAATCAAATAATCGTTTGACATCGTTTAAAAAAATCCGAGAATTTGCGCGCAGTATTGTAGAGCTGGCAACAGTGCAACGTGCCCCTCAAGATCAGCTGAGTGGACTGCTTACGCCCTTCCTGCATACCGCGTGTGCAGTTGAGGGTGGGTTGGTCAGTTGTCTCTTGCCATTCAGCGCGTGTTGTTTTTATTCTCACGTCAAAGAATGTTTCCACGCAAGAAGATAATAATCCTGCCGTGGAGACGAAGTGAATTGTGGAAATTGTTTGGATTTGAAGTGAACATTACGGGCAACATTGCTAAAGGTGGTGAATGCAGACAATGTTATGATTCACAGGATATATTCCGGCAACAAGTCTAATAAAACTATAAAATTTGAACTGGATTTGCGATGATTTTTTTTCATTAATTGTTCCCTTTTACATTAATAAATCTTTGTGGGTTAATTTAAATGAAAAAGGTACTTTATTTCAATCATTTCCACGTCATTTGTTGCCGCGAGGGCGGTGTGAGAGGGACATCTCTCGCGCTAGGAACATGGCCTTGGGCAGACGCAACTGCAGTGTTGCCAAATTTCGCCGCATTTATTTCGATGTGGCCCATTATTACGATGTCGAAATTATTTCGATGTCGAAATGATTTCGATTTGATGTCGAAATTTTAACTTTGACATCGATTTAGAAATTCAAATCGAATCCCAACCCTAATAATTTTATTTTATTATGTATGATTGTTGACTGGAGCTTTTGTTGTCATCGTCAAGGGTGAGGATGATAAATATTTTGAAAGTGACAACAATGAAGGGTATACGTTAACAATTGGAGGTAAAACTCAGTGTAAGCCAGGCGAAAATGCCCTTAGAATTTATTGTTTGAATTAGGTAGCTACCTAGCATTTGTCCATTTGACAAATGGCATACCTTTACATTATAATATTCATATTCGACACTAAAAGTTGCAAAACGCCACCTAGCGGAAAAAATAAACATCTCCAACAAGTATTTCTGCTTATGCGCACAGGGCGCGTTCAGGCAAGTCACTTATGTCAATCGTATAACGAGTTCAGTAAAAGTTATAATTACATCGCCAAATAACAGAATATGATGAATACATTAGTGCCAACAATCAAATACAATAGGCATAATTCATTACAGCACACATTCATTCAAATTCTTGTGAAAACGAGATGTCTATTCACCAAAAATCACCATTTGACAGTTGCAATTGTTTTTCTCATGGCCTTCTGAACACACATTTTTCTTGACGCCTCGTTCAAACAATTGCAATCTGTCAAATGCTGCTTTTGGTGAATAGACAACTTGTTTTCACAAGAATTTGAATGAATGTGTGCTGTAATGAAATACGCCAATTGTAGTTGATTGTTGACACTGAGGTAAGCATAAATTTCTGTTATTTTGCGATGTAATTATAACTTCTACTGAACTCATTACAATTTACATGTAAGTGACTTGCATGTAAGAGTGCGCACGCGCACTGGGACTGCATACTCGCATGAGCGGCCATCTTACTGATATCAGCACATTCTCTAGGTACTTTTAGTGTCGAATAGGTACCTACATGATAATTAATAATCTAGTAGTATTTCCTAGTACCTACAAAAGGTACTTGGTAGCTCCAAATGGCAATGTAGTACTTCATGAAGAAATGGTATCATCACCGCAAGACATTTCGTATTCTTGGAGAAGTGCTCACATTTCGTAATACGTTTTATAATTAAAATGTACATATGTACTTGTTGATACGAGGATACATTGCATACAAAATAATTCATACGTACGTCCTACATACGTAACTTGCAATGAACCTTTACTTCTCTAGTGACAAGTAGCCAAAGCTTACTGCACAATGCCAATTTCTATGTTTGCCCTGTTCTCAAGTCTACTAAAAGAAGAACAGAGGACTTCAAGTTGGTGTATTTGTTTGACAACCAAGGCATCGTGTGAGAAACTTACCACAATCATTCATTCCTATGGTGTGAGGTCCATGCAATGTTACAACTGGTAAGCGTTAGAACAAGTGGAGACAAGCGTTCTCTTACTTTCTCAATAATTATATCTGTGCAGAAACTTAACTTACTTAACCGGATATGTCAGTCACTCTTCTTCATTTATTAAATAAATCAGTAATAACGTTTATAAAATATTGAATTATGATAGAAGCACTGATCTGGGTACATATGATTTCCCGTGTCAAGAGTACCAGTAGGTACAATTATTTGTTGATTCAAGGTTAGTACATTTTGTTGTTTTGCTGCACCTTAAACTGTATTGTAGTGCCTTTGAAAATGGTGTAGAAATGTTAAAACAAGTGAAATATTAAATAGTTTGTAGCATACAGTAAAAAAATGTAAACTAATATGCAAACTTAATGTAGTAGGTACAGTGTGGTAAACAAAATTTAAAATAGAATAAAAAATCCCAAACTGCAGTAGTACAAGAGTAGTTCTAATAATAATATGCAACTCAAAATTGTGTTTCTTGCTTCAAACTAAATAGTATTTAAGAAATAAAATAAAAAATATAGGTGACCAGAAGTATAATTAAAACTTGTATAAGATAGGTACCTGTAATTGAAGTTGGTAGCATTAATCTGCTGCTGCTTTTGTAACACTATAGTCCCTCAAGTCAACGGGAAGGTTCACACTACCGAGGCGTATGAACGACACAGTGCCCAGTTTGACGACGGCAAACAAGATGGGTGCTTCGTCTTTGCATTTCTCAGTTAAAGCTGCAATTTCAAAGGCGTTCGGAACAGGATCATCGACACTGTGGAGAAGAAATATATTCTGATGTCGAAACACATTTTAGAAGACTCATCTGTCATCTAGATAGGTGGGTAAATGGTAGGGGGCACACACTTTTTAGAAGAAATTGATTTTGTTCTCTTCAAATTATTCAGGTATTTAGAGCTATTTAGAGCCAGATGGAATGAAAATCATTAATAAGCAACAATATCATTGAACATTTACAATAAAAAAAATTGGTCTGATCCTACAAAATACAGCAGATACAAAAACTGTGAGAATTGTCAGTCAGATAGTGTGGATAAATTGCACAACTTTAGGTTTTTGTCTAAACAACACAACTGAATTTAAATATGAGTTTCAGTAAAAAAGACAAAAGAAATACACAGTTTTAACTTTTGGCGGCATTGTGTATGGTACCTGAAATTATTTATCAATAAGTAAACCAACAATTACGATGACCTGCTATCTCAATGATCGTAAGGGATAGACACGGGCAGATTGTGAGGACTGTAGGTGTTGTGAGGAGAGGCAGGAGGATTGCAGTATCACACCATTTTGTACTGCCCTCCTAAAGATGCTCTTTCGCAGGAAATGTCAGCACCTCTCAGCGAAATACAATAAGGAAAGCGAGGGGTTTTGACGAACTATGCCAAGCATGTCTTACTACGCTTGGAGTAAATTCCACTGCATACAGGAATAATTCTGACATCGCACTGACCTCAGCACGACGATCCTGTAGTCCGGAACGCCCGGACTGGACTTGCGGAACGGAACGGTGGCCTTGTCGACGGGAGGATTGTAAACGTCAAAGCTGAACCTGTGCTGACGGACCTCTCCCTCGCTCGGCACCAAGTTGGAGCTGGCTGGCTTGATGATGTTGAGGCGCGAGAAGATTGTAGCTGGAATCAAATGATGAAGTGAATTATCTTTTGAGAATGGCGGTGCAGTCCTAAGGAGACCGTTCTCGCGATGATTCGGAATTGTAGCAAATTGTGATCTTATGAAATGCGACTGCATACTATCACAATTCACAGTTTAAAGGGGACGCCTTCACTGGCTAGAAATGTAACGATATTGGTTCTTTTAGGGACAAAATATCACTCTCAATGTAACCATGGATCCCAAAATATCAAAAACTTAATTTTACGGAATGAAATGTTAAAAAAATCATATTGCAAGCATTAAGGTGGCGCGATCACTCGAGGCATAGTCTCAGATCTTCATACATTTTTTTGTATGATATTCACGACATACACAAACACAATCCCTGAAAAAATTAAACACTTCTCGTGTCTAGTTTCTGAGATAATTTGAGTTTTCTCCCCCATGTTATCTTATGGCAGCCAAGTAAAATCGTGTCAATTTTAAGCTAAAATGAAGTTCTAATTATTTTGTACCGTCAGATTTTAACAAAATACTTTTTTTTCTGGTAGACATACGGACATACTCTGAAAAAAATTGAAAACGATACCAACGTGTGCTATTTTAAAAGTTATTAACCAAATTCGAAATGATGTGATGTTCCTATACCTCCCATGTTAAAGTTTTGTACATTCTCAAAAGACATAAAATTGAAAACTCATTATTGGGCGGGAGTTCCAAACTACAGGACATTAAATGAGTATTTTATACTTAAATATAGTTGAACTGTTGTAAAAGAAATTTTGAAATGGTAATTTCAAAAATAAATAAAAATTTGCTATATCGAGTGATTGCGCCACGTTAAGAAAAAAATCGACTTCAGTAAAGACTAAAGAGCCTATCAGCGACAAGCGTCAATTCACTACTAATAATGTAAATAATCTAGTAAAGGTAGATATGAAAGGAAAAAGTGAAGTTAGTGACTAGTTGGTACTTGCTTTGTTAATTTTGGTAACTCACCAGTTTTAGTATGTAGAGTTAGCTTGTAGGTACTACTATCAAATATCATGTGTCATGCAGAGTAAGTAAGGTTACTACCACTTTGAATTACATATCAAACATAAAAACTATAATTAGTTAATTACCATAATCAATGCAGTCCTCTGGCTGAACTAATGGCCACGCATCTTCCTCTTCGTTGCTCCCGCTCGAGACCTCCTGTATCGATTCCCTGTTGTCACTGCTTCCCTCGCTTCCGCTCCTCGACACGGGTTGGCTTGCTTCGTCGCAGCTGCTCGATCTTCTTTGACTGACACTCCTTGAAGAGTGCTGGCTTTCTTGTTGTGCACTTCCGTCGGCACTCGAGTCACTGTCACTTCTTGCATCCTCATCTACCCGGCTGCTCTCGTTACTTAATATTTTACACTCGGACTCATTGTCACTTGCACTAAGCTCGTCTTCTGATTCATCCGTGCTTCTACCCGTGTTTTTCGACCGAATCCGAACAGCTCTCAAATGTTCTCTCGCCATTAAGGTTAATTTTCTTCTATCTATCTTCAGCTTAAGTTTCCTCAACAGTAAGTAAGTTTTTCTTCTTTTGTTATCTCTTCGCCGTAGTTCCTCGGTCGTAACCGAAGGAACCGCTTCATTGGATTCTAGAATTTCAAGGTCATTCGAGTGTTCACTTTCTACATCACTGATTAGCATACTGATGCACGACGTGTCACTATCTGGAGCATTTGTGTTCAAGTCTTTGGCACTTTGGACCTCGGCTGAAGTGGCCGGGTTTGAAACGGCATCGACGTCTGTTGGCTGATCAGACCCGACATTTTGGCAAGACGATGGATGAGTTTCTGTTTGAGTTTCTGGATTTGAAAGTGAAGACAAGGCAAGGAGATTTGCAACTTCAGTGGAAGTAGAAAGTAATTCTGTTTTGGGCTGTAGGTTTGGATTTAAGGTTTCACTATTGCTGACACCGGCATTCGCTGCCTTTTGCAAAAGTTCTTGTCTTCGCTTTTTATTTGCTCGTTTTCGCTGTCCTTTGCTAAGTGCTCGTTGCACTAAATCTCGGGTCACAGTGTCTTCTTGCTTGACAAGAAGATCCGAATTAAATGAAGATGACGCCATGGGAACGAATCGAGGGAAATTACCTTTAACGTCTTGTTCCATCTTCACAACTGGACTCCCATGCTGCACAATAACAGAATCCCTCTCCACCTTGCAGACATTCTGTTGATTCCATCGCGTGTGAGTTGGCAGCGGAGGAGTTGGAATATGACCAGGGAAGGGAAAAAGCGGTTTTATTTCCGAGAGGTGATTGAGTACTTCGTTAACGTTGGACCTGTTGAAGAAATTGTTCTGCTGGAACCAGCCGTTGGCACGGTATGGCGCTGGCTGCGGTTTACTGTGCATCGTGCGTACGCCAGACACGGAAGTATTCTGCATTCTTGGTCTTAAGATCGGTCGAAAGATCGGAAAGTTGTTTTGAATGAGGGGTGGCGGCTGATGGAAAGGCATTCCCAGCAACGACGGTGGTCCCATATTAGGCTGAGGAAATGGCATTCCTAGAAGTGGCGGTGGCCCCATATGTGGCTGAGGAAATGGCATTCCTAGCAGTGGCGGTGGCCCCATATTGGGCTGAAAGTTATTATAAAAAGGATTGTAGTTATTGAAAGGCCCCGTGAAGTTCTGGGAAGGATCGAAGATGCAGTTCTGCCCATCAAAAGGAGACCCGCTCGGAATGTCATCCAGGATCGGTTCCAATAACCGCTGCTCCTCGTGAACTTGATGAGCCGGCCGATAATCCCGCGTCGGCTTTCCTCCGTAACCAACAGCTTCCAAGCTGTACAAGTTGATGCGTTTTTTCAAGCTCGGGAAACATTTCGGCGGCAACATATCGGGAGCGATGCTCAGAGCCAAGAACGCTTTGTTAACCACATTGGGGATCGATTTCAAGATGTCGGTGCGCTTTTTATCCTGCTTCAGCTCATCTGTCCAGTATTTGACTCTCGTTACAGGAGCGGCTACAACACTTTCTTCGTCCGAGGATATGTCATCGGTATCCGAGTCCGAGAGATTGACTAGTTCAATAGTTGCCCGACGTTTGGCTGCTGGCAAGCTGGGGGATTTGGCGGCGGGACGCTTTCGTTTTGAAGCGTCGTCCTCATTGTCAATGATTTCAATATCGGAGTCGTCTAGTTCGACGACCTCAATATCGGAATCCTCGACATCTATATCACTGTCAGTGGAAGATCCAGATTCCAGACTGGTCTCACCTTCGATGTCTAATTCCAAACAGTCTGGATCGTTATCTTTAGACGAAGGAGTTACATCTTGCATGCCTTGAGAAATATCAGGGGAAACTACTTGAATTATTTTATCTGTATCTGGCCTTGGATTCGGTTTCACGATGACACTTTGCACAATGTCGATCTCATCGTCATCATCGACTACATCAACGGTGATATCATCATCCGAAACTTCAAGCCTGGGTTTCTTTGAGGACAATGATTCTGATAAGCCTGCTACTCGCTTAATACCAGTCGATGTACTTGGTTCCTCCGATATGGTCTCGATTCTTGAAACAGGCATCTCTTCAGAAGAGATATTGGAAGATATGTCAACCAAAACTGGACATTTGTTTTTACTTATAATAACGTGGAAGCCTGGGAGTTTGGAATAATCAATAAATTCCTCATTTCTACTTGTACTTTGATTGAGTGCAGTGACTTCTATTGAGTCTAAATTGATTGTAGGAATGGAATCTTGAGCATCGGGTATCGAATTATGAATAGCCGAGTCAACATCGGAACTTCTCCGAATCTCTGGTGCTACCTTGTGGGGGGATGCCACCGTCATAGTGGCAAGTTCTTCATCCTCATTCATAAGCAGTACAATCGGCATCTCTTCCTGCTCACCCGTCTTCTCTTCAACAGCTATTGAATCACTGACATCAGGCTCCATCGACGATTCGTTCTCAACGTTACCGAGATTTTTCACTACATTCTGCGTAACTTTGAGTGTCTCCACATCGCGGGAACTAGAGGTTTCTAATCTTGAGTCTTGAAAAGTGTTGTCCGTTGCACTCATTTTGATCACATTATCGAGGGAAGGATTATGTACCGTGTCCACTGAAGTGAAACTAGCCGGCAAAGAGTGATCCTGGGACGAATGAACTAATAAAGATGTCGAACCTACGTCCTCGACTTCAGGAAGAGGAGAATCAGTCAACGTATTATATCCAGAAACGACCAAAGAAGAATCTTGAAGTTCACTGCTCTTCTCACATGTCGGAGATATTTTGGGAGGAGAGGAAATCATGATAACATCTTCATCGTCACTGATCAGAGTTTCAACAACTTGATCGGGATTTCGTAAAACTGCTGTGGAAGACTCTTCGACTGGATCTCGCTCCAGAGTAATGCCGATGATTTCATGATCATCGTCCTCTAAACCCTGTACGAACTCGTGGGAAGACGATGTCATCTCATCGTCATCAACAGCAGAAGGAGCCTTCTTCTCTTCCCAATCGTCGAGGATGACACCACTTTTAAACAAGTCCTCGTTTGTTTCGGTGGCTGACATCCAAGTTGACATTTCCGTGTGCGGCAGAGACGATACAAGTGGCTTTAAACTTAACACCTCATCACAAGGAGCTTTTCCCACGGTTTCGACGATGGATGCTCTTGGCGAAGTGGTTTTGACTTCACATGGCTCTAAAGATTCATCAACGACATTTGGACTACGATCAGACGGTACACTTCGGGGCAAATTCTCTGACAATAAAATCTTATCAGTTACAGTTTCTTCAGTAGATTTATCTACATTATCAACCTCTATAATAGGAACACATTCTGGAAGAACATATTTTGGACAATGTGGAACAACTTCTACTGGATCTCGCTCCAGAGAAACGCCGATGATTTCATGATCGTCGTTTTCTAAATCCCTTGCTGACTTGTCAGGAGATGATGTCGTCTCATTGTTATCGACTGCAGAAGGCGCCTTCTTCTGTTCCCTATCCTCGAGGATGACACCCCTTTTAAGCAAGTCCTCATTTGTTTCAGTAGCCGACATTCCTGTGCGCAGCTCAGACGATTCTAGTGGCTTTAAACTTAACTCCTCATTACGTGGAACTGATTCCATGTGTTCCACAACTCCGCTTTGTGTAGTGAATTTGTCTTTACCTGCGTTTAATGGTTCATCAACAATTGGACTGCTATCAAATGGTACACTTTGGGGCAAATCTACTTCCATTTGAACTCCACCAGTTACGGTTTCTTCGGGTAATTTAGGGTCACTGTTATCATCTATAAAAATAGGAACACATCCTGGAAGAACATCTTTGGAACAGGAAGCAGAAATGTCCAGATCATTCTCGTCACTTGTCACATCCCGTGCCTCCGGAACTGCGACGGATGAAATGTCCTGGGCAGAAGTGGACGGGACATTCGTGTCGTCCTGCGCAGGATCTTCTTCCATCAAGATGTCGGGCATGCTGTCCACACAGATGACATCACGCTCCTTGACGACATCGCAACTGACTCTTCTCGCGGCTACCACCGCGTCTTTGATCGCCTTGCTTCGTTGAACAAACTGGTCCAGCCTAATGAGGATGATACGTTTAGTTTAGTAGGTGTACAAAAATAATAATAGGTACCTACACGTAGAGATGTGAACCGGTAATATTACCCGTAACCGTAATATTACCGTCGTTGGTAACATTGTAACTTTCGGTAATTTTAGAGAAAAAAATAATTAAAATATTCAAATTTGCTACAGTACACCACAGTGTAAAAAAATGATGTATTTGAGATTTGATTATTTTTTTAAGAATCAACAAGTACTGTACCGACATCTAAACATTGTCAAATTTAATATTTTCCGTGTTGGTTATTTTTTTAATTTTACTCCTTCTTTTACATAATACCTACCTACCTAATTATTCTGAATGAAGGGTCATTCAGAGTTCGCTCTTTGATTGCAGGATATTTTCACTGAGATTGTTATATTTAAAAATTATGTTTAATTCCATAATTGTCAATCATGCTCATTCCACCATTAAATGAAAATTTACCTCGTCTTGACGTCACTTTTATATGCAGAAATAACTAGGAAAACGCTCGGTGTATACACTGAGCGTTTTCCTAGTACATAACGCGCTAATGAGCGAGTACCCAAAAGCGCAACATCTCCAAGCGAAATATCGTAATGCACAGAACACATAATATATTTCTATGGTAGTGAATTGAAATACGATCCACACGATCAAAATAAAATTAGTTACCTGACTTCATTGAAACTGAGAATAGCCTTCTACACTCTCGCTACGCTCGCTCAATTAATATTGCTATATTGTAAAATTGAGATGTCCTCAATCAATATCCTCAATCAATCCTCAATCAATAAAATACACAATACCCATGTAAGAGAATGGTTTAAGTAATATGAAAAATTAATGAATTCACCATCACCTTCATTAATTTCCTTATGTCATAGATAAAACTGTGCAGAAAATTCAATATTACCGTGCTCGGTAATATTACCGGTAATTTTACTGGTAATATTACCGATTTCAATGTTACCGGTAACTTAACATCTCTAGGTACACGTAATTCTAGCTTACCATGGGAAATAAAGTGCATACCAATTGGCAATTTATAGTCATTAGATAGTGTTTAGTTTACATACAGTAAATAGGGGTATATAACTGTAGTATTGTAACGGTTTGAATTTGGCGCTGGCGCCAACGTCAAGTCGTTACCATTAGCCGGCATTTGTACCCATATTTGGAGGGTCGCCTAGAGCAGAAAAGATGTCATGCGCAATGGTCAATGATAGTCGAGTTCGCGGATCGGCGACCTGAGCTGATTCTCTTTCTCTGACTGACCGTCGTCGACTTCACATCGCCGCGTGAGTAGTGTTTAAATGTAGATTGTAACCACGCTAAGTTGTAGCGGATATAACGTAGTGCGACTGGTCGTCCAGCCCCTACTTGCAGGTTCAATCTTGAGCTTTGTTAACAGAATCATTATTGTGCCCCTGTGGCCTACTTGAAATAGAGTAGTTAATGTATTTTGTCGTTGCGTAGTTTTTGTATTGCAATCAAGTGTGGCCACACTTGGATTGTCTCCGCGGAGAGTCAGGCAGTCAGGGAAAGGGCACCCTTTTCGGATCATCAAACCTATCTAAATTCAACATTGTATTAAGTAAGTCCAGTAATCTTAGAACGTCGTCTGTACGAGTTCTATTTAAGTAAATGTCCGAAGTAATTCGGCGAGCATCTTATCACGGAGGAGTGTAAGTAAAGAGTTTATTATATTTATCATTGTATTGTATCAGTCTTATTTGCTATTCATTCAATTGCATGTGTTGTGTTGCCTCCAGGCACACAGCTGATGAGGTTACGACCTGTGTTGTACACAGAGTCCATTTACGCGAGGAGGTCAAACCCCCGGTAATCTGTTATCTCATTCTGATCATTTGTATGTTGTGTTTATTTGACTGTTCATTTATTCCTCACTTGAGGTTATGTAATAAAACCATAATTAATGTCAACTGGACATCACAGCCTTATGTCTTGATAGTCTAGCACCTAGTTCTGATCCTATTGCTCTCGCTCATGTCGTGTCTCTCTCTTTGTCAACTACCACGAGATCACCCGCCCACACCCATCTCCAGCTGTTGCTAGCCCGGCACTGGTTATTTCTGCCCGAGGCGACGACGCCGGCGTGGCATTTTTGTTAACAAAAATGTTTTTTTTTTTGTTTTTTGGCATTTTTGTTTGTTTTGTTGTTTCGTTAACCCCAACAAAAAGAAAATACAATTTTCTTTTTCTTCGAGTTCTTACAGGCTAACTATCATAATAACTACGCAAATCCTTTATGTGCCAGGTTCCGATATCGCGTCCATCGAGGTCCTTGAGACGGTAGATCAGCGGTGACGTTTTCTTGCTGATCTCGAACGGTCCTGCGTATCGAGGCGCTAGCTTGGCTGCATAGTTGTCGGCAGCGTTGGACAAGTGGAAGTCTCTCTTCAAGACTCGGTCGCCAACATGGAATTCCAGCGGGCGTCGTCGGAGGTTGTATCTCACGGCGTTTTGCTGAGGGCGCGTTTCAAACGAGCGCGAATATCTGTAAAAATAGATTTTAGTCCTTGCATCTTGTCAACATTGTCCGCGACAATAATAATCGCCATATCGATAGCGTCGGTGGTCTATACCACACAGAATTATTTCACGACCCAAAGTTAACGTATGCATGTGTCTAGCCAGTTACTTCGTTCACTGCTGTACGTAGGACACAACCTATTTTCGGCACATTCTTGTCCCATAGCTTATGATTGTCGGTGATGTATGATCTCAGCATACCTAGAACAGTACAATTAGCGCGTTCCGTCGGGTTCGCTTGTGGATGACGTTTGTCGTTGTAGTGAAGAGTACTATGGTAGTCTGGACTCTTGAGCCATCTTCTTCCAAGGAGCTCCTATGAACTCAGGACCATGGTCACAAACTAAGATCTCTGCAGTGTCGTACACTAAGAATACCTCGTCTTCTATCTTCTGCGCCACGAGTTTCGACTTCGCGGATCTCACAGGAAATAGTAGGCTGTATTTCCAAAAATGTGTCCGTCACCATCAAAGTTTTAGATACAGGTCACTGCTGTTTGCAGGCGCTCGCTTAAAGCATGAATTTCTTCTAACGACTCGGCTTCGTCCATGATGAAAAGATTACGTAACAGGGATAAATAATGACTGAACGATACAGCTCACCAGTATGCATGGCGTGTTCACGTAACTCGAAGGTCAAACGTATCTCGAGGTAATCGCAGCAAGCACAAGCGTCTGAAGGTCGTTGTTGTCCCACGTCGATTTTGGATTTGAGCACCAAAATGCCAACGTTCGGGCTCCACACGTCGCGTCTTGATCACCAGGCCCCACGTTGGGCGCCAAAATGCCACGCCGGCGTCGTCGCCTCGGGCAGAAATAACCAGTGCCGGGCTAGCAACAGCTGGAGATGGGTGTGGGCGGGTGATCTCGTGGTAGTTGACAAAGAGAGAGACACGACATGAGCGAGAGCAATAGGATCAGAACTAGGTGCTAGACTATCAAGACATAAGGCTGTGATGTCCAGTTGACATTAATTATGGTTTTATTACATAACCTCAAGTGAGGAATAAATGAACAGTCAAATAAACACAACATACAAATGATCAGAATGAGATAACAGATTACCGGGGGTTTGACCTCCTCGCGTAAATGGACTCTGTGTACAACACAGGTCGTAACCTCATCAGCTGTGTGCCTGGAGGCAACACAACACATGCAATTGAATGAATAGCAAATAAGACTGATACAATACAATGATAAATATAATAAACTCTTTACTTACACTCCTCCGTGATAAGATGCTCGCCGAATTACTTCGGACATTTACTTAAATAGAACTCGTACAGACGACGTTCTAAGATTACTGGACTTACTTAATACAATGTTGAATTTAGATAGGTTTGATGATCCGAAAAGGGTGCCCTTTCCCTGACTGCCTGACTCTCCGCGGAGACAATCCAAGTGTGGCCACACTTGATTGCAATACAAAAACTACGCAACGACAAAATACATTAACTACTCTATTTCAAGTAGGCCACAGGGGCACAATAATGATTCTGTTAACAAAGCTCAAGATTGAACCTGCAAGTAGGGGCTGGACGACCAGTCGCACTACGTTATATCCGCTACAACTTAGCGTGGTTACAATCTACATTTAAACACTACTCACGCGGCGATGTGAAGTCGACGACGGTCAGTCAGAGAAAGAGAATCAGCTCAGGTCGCCGATCCGCGAACTCGACTATCATTGACCATTGCGCATGACATCTTTTCTGCTCTAGGCGACCCTCCAAATATGGGTACAAATGCCGGCTAATGGTAACGACTTGACGTTGGCGCCAGCGCCAAATTCAAACCGTTACAATATGTACTATGTAGGTACTTTATTCCTTATTTTTTTTTATGTATATATTTATTCTTTCAAGTTTACTAATATTCCAAGTTTTAGGGATTCCAATACCCAATTTTCCATGTATTGTATCTAGAATATCTAGACGGCAACATGTAGGTATTTATTTAATATAGGACGACACAAGTAGACAGCCCAGTGTAAGAAATTCCCAAAGGTCCATTATTGTAGTTCTGATATTTGACGTTAAAATATTTAGTTACCAACCTACTAGGTACCTAGGTAATTTGATCATGAAGGAACTCAACATTTTAGTAATTGTCCTAGAGTGATATTTTTAAAATTTTATTTAATTTATAATTAGTTGGCATTAAAATGAGTGTAGGAAGTAAGTATGTGGATCTTCTAACTTCTTACCTAATGTCAACTTCGTACTGCGTTAAATTTGTTTTTTGGTGTCTCAGAACTCGGTAACCATAGGTATTCAGATGCTTGTAGACGGTGTATTCATCCAGAGTGCAACCAGTGCCGTCGGCTAAAAGAATCGCGTAACCTTGCTGCACGCTCATAGGTACACCCCCGAAAAACACCTCCAGTCGATTCTGAAAATTACAGCAATAATTGTAAATAAAATAAGGCAGCAGCCTGACTGAAAAGCATCTAGATACATAATGCTAGCTCAAAGACTAAAGGTGGATTCACACGGCCGTTCGAAACTTCCCAAGTTTGCCAAAGTTCCGAATCGCCGTTCCAAAAACTCCTGTGTGAACTATGAAAAGATTCGAACTGCGAAGATTGAGTTCCAAACTTTCATAGTTCACACGGGAGTTTTTGGAACGGCGATTCGGAATTTCGGCAAACTTGGGAAGTTTGGAACGGCCGTGTGAATCTACCTTAAGAGATGGTACTACACCAATAGTAATACAATTTATCATTCATTGATAATGCCACATTATTATGTTAATGGCCATTGATTACACACTTGACCCATTCACCTTGCACGTGCCCATTGCATGGCGTTGCAGTAAGGAAATATTGCCTCTAAGGTCATGCATTGAAAGTGCAGCAGCTTTCCTTAGAGATGAAGTATCTAGGTATAAGCAATAATCATCAATCATCATGCAACCAATGTACAAATGCCACGTGTGAGTTGGGTGCATGCGTCATGTACCACTACTGGCCATACAAGTGCAAAATTTATTCAATAAAGAGCAATTTATTTGATGCAGTAAAAAACCATAAATTTAATGTACCTATCAGTTTGGCTGGATTATTTTCACAACATTTCATTATTAATCTTATTTCATCAAACCTACCATTTCGAGTAGATATAAAATCTCTTCTGCATTGATCCAGAGCTCCGCACCTTGTTCTTGGCCCAACACATCAAAATTCCCCACCCGCTGAGTGACCAACGCCAGTGAAAGTTCAGGTTTCCATTCCGCAGTCGAGCGGCTGCATCTGTGGTGGAGAGATTCTGTTGCAATCAAAGTTGAACATGTCTACTCATGTATTGAGCAAGGTAGAATACTCACAGTTTGTCAATCCTCCGCTCTTGAAGCAGAGTCTTGCGTTCGTCAAGGGCACATTGCAACTGCTTCGACTCGAGCCAAGATCCGGACGGTTCAAATTCCTTTTTACCTTTCACAGGTAGTTCAGGCTTGAAATTTAAACGCATGTCCAACATTTCTGCAGACCTGAAATTAGAAAATTGCAGTTGGCCATTCTGTTCGCTTTAAACGGAGTTCGTGTTGATCTGTTGTTACTGTAGCTGTACTGTAGAACTAGATGGAAGTTCGGATAATGAAAAAACCATTCATTGGTAACATTGAATCGCATGTAGGTAGGACTAGGTACCTATCCATCTGTACTGTAGGTGAGGGTAAATCAATTTATTTATTTATTAGTTAGCCTAGGCTATTTACAAATACCTACTATAGGTACATTTCAATTTATAAAACTCGTTTTAATTAAAAATTAAAATTTCACAAGATTCACATTCCATGTGATGGAATATAATTCTAAATTTTAAATTTTTTAAATTTATTGCAATAGGTTGTTGAGCGAGCGTAGCGAGCGTCACCACGGTACTCTTACGGCACTTTCTCTGTGTGTTTGTTTTTTTTTTTGTTTTTTTTTTTGTTTTTTTGTGTTCACAGCCCAGGTCAAACGGCACAATCAATCGATCTGAAATTTTGCACATATGCTAACGTAATCTATGCGGTCCCTGGGATCGTTTTTGAATGGGCTCATGTGATTGGTTCAAATTTTAAAAAAATTATCTTTCGATTGGTTGTTGCGATCAATTTGAAATTTTGACAAGTCATTACGACCAACATTGTACCCAATCATACAAAGTTTCAGCCAAATCCTCCCATGGGTAAAAATTTAAAAAAATCTTTCATATGATTTTTGAAATTTAAACTAGAACCGTATGACCGATCAACTTAAAACTTTGCATGGTCATTAAGACCAACATTATCTGTATTTTTGACAATTTTCAGACTTATCTGTGTTTAAATCCAAAAGTTATTGACATTCTACGGATATTTTGCGTGTTGGCTGTCAAATTGCTCAAAAATGTTGATCACGGCTACTTCGACTCTTTATAGTTCCAAGGTAGTTAGAGCAGAAACTTTCAAACGTATGAAACTGATATGACGGTTCAAAAGATCGTCTAATACTGTGTAAGTACACACACTTATATCACATGAGTGGTCCCAGGTATATTTTTTTAAATAGATCCTATGATTTTTGAATATAACAAGGAACATTCTAATCATAAAGGTTCAATCAATCAACCTAAAACTTTGCATGGTTATTGGGACTAATACTTTAGGAATAATTGAAGATTTTTATACCTACAAGTCTGACGAATTTCAAGAATTATTGGCTTTTAATGATATTTTCGATAGACATAATTTCGGTTCGAGGTGTTGCGCGTGTCCGTGCTCGCTCATCAACGCGTTACACTGAGCGTTTTCCTAGTACCTACTAGGTTCAGTGTCCCAGTTCTCGTTCACGTCCCTAATCTCGACCACCATTAATAGGTACTACCTAAGTTCCATTAACAATTAACCATACTACAGCTACTCTACTACTTAAACATTGAATTTCTCAAGTGGACAAGATTAGGGGCAGTGGTTTTTTGCTCATTTAAACTGTAAAATAACTTTTCTGAGCTCACCCTGCAGCAATGACCAATAAGAAATGAATCTTCAAGGTCTAATTTATCATGGAATGCAGCAAAGTTGTGACATTTCACAAACAGTTGTTTTAAAAATTAGTTATTCTGAATTGTGCTTAAGGGTGACGAGAACTGGGACACTGACCCAACTTGATGGTGGCTCTATAGAGGTTGAACAAAGAGCGAGATTGACGAAGTTGCTCGCAAGCATGCCTTGTGCGTAGAGGAGCAAAACTATCCAATTGGCTCCTAAAGCACAGCTAGGTAGGAAGGTAAGATGGTAGGTAGGTACCTACCTACCAGCTAGGCTTCAAAAGGTTCTGTGAAATGTGAGAGGGGTAATTCTAGACTAGATGTCTGCACGGCTAAAATGAAGGAAGATACCACGCAGAAGTTTAATTTTCCTTCATTTTCCCCGTGCCGACATCTCGTCCTTACCGCGAGAGGTAATCTATGTGGAACATAGTTAGAATACAATTTACATTTCTGTCAATGCTACCAAATCTAAAGAACGTAGCAATGGGCATCTCCTAGAAGGTTGGCTAGGTACATATTTTAGGTTAGAAACGTCAATGTGTATTCCTTACGTTAACATGCTAGAAGTGTCTAGCTGCTGGCTCATTTTGTCTTCGCAGAACTACTTAAACAATATATTTACAACATTATATTACGGTTATTTGAAATTTAAATAAATAAATCAGTAACTTCAAGTTTCTCGGTGAGACTTTTCCTGCTGTTGACAAAAACAAAAACCGGATAAACTAGCAAGGTGAAGCAAGCAACAAAGGGAGCCAACTTTCCAAGGTTTGTTCTCAGCTGTACCAACATAAATTGTCTATTTATAAACGCGGGTAATTTAAACGAAAATCTCCATTTCATTCTGAACATAAAATTTTTAAATTTTAATTTGTTTTTGAAACTAGCCACTGACGTTTAGTGTTTTTAACTTAAATATCTTCCGATTTCATAATATTATAATCACATAATTTATTGAATTCTAAGTAAGATACTGCTAACCTGTACCTACCTGAACTTACATTACGTAGGTAGTGAGCGATTTGTTATACTGGATCACGCAAGATATTATCTGCTAATACGTACTATCTTTTGATTTAATACCAAAAACACCATGTTAAATGAAAGATAATACCAAAGATAGTATTAGGAAATAATACTTTTTGTGAATCTGACCCCTGGAGACTGTCTTCCAGTAGTGTCTTCCCGTCTACAGTAGGTCAAACCGCAACTAGCCCAAACATTACGTAAAATGAAAGCATAATAATTTATATCTCTTTTAATATTTTTATATGTATGTTTTCCATTGAAATAATGTCTAGAATACTTCAAAACTTATTTTAAAGGTGGGCTATCACGGTTTAGCTCCATTTTTTTATTATTCAAAAAACATGATGACATTAGGCATGCAATCACAGCGGCGAAAACTAGAGCTCTGTAGGATATTCCTAAACGAAGTTATAGCCCAGCGAAGACGGATAGGGGGTGGGAAACGCGTCATTCACACCCAACTCAGCCTCAAAAGCCTGCAAAGGTTGGGTGGGACCTACGTCACAACAACCAGGTTTTTCAAACTTCGCGGGGCTCTAGCGCCTGAACCAAACATCGCATCGCGTTCGCGTTTTCGACATTCTTCTTCTAGTTACAACATGTACAACATTTTCGACTTGTTGACCATGACAGCCCACCTTTAAGTAACTACCTACAATTATTTTTTTGATAATTCTTATCAACCTATATATGAGAACTTCATTAAAAAAACTAATGTAGAAGGTCGGTACAAAAAACATAATGACAATAGATTAATAAAAGTGAAACGTATTGTGGATGTGTTTTTATGCCTCTTACATTGGATTAATATGTGCATACAAAATCACATAATTTAACCTACTCTTATGATTTTTCTTTTGTGGAACGAGAAAAAAGAAATATCTAAAAGATATTGTAAATTACGCTCTCAATGTGTACATTTCATCAATATCGGATTTAGCCGAATTATCGTCCAGTGAATCAGATTGAAGCGAGAGCCATGGCTTTTGATACTCCCGTTTTAATTCAGCATGATTTCTAATTTGTTGGGACTTGTGAGGTTGTATAGGATTAAAAGAAGATAACAGTACTATCTCCCTTAATGAAAATATAATTGATTTATAAATTGCAGTAGTATTCTGCAAGTATCTAGAAAATAGTGCTAGTTTGTAAACAATACCTACATGAATTTTAAAATAGATTTACAAAAATAAAACCCACTACTTCACTACCATATTATTATTATGTAGTCATTTTACCACTTAAAATGTATGTCATCATTAGCAGTTCATAATCAAAAAACAAACAACCTATAATCTAATGACATCCACACATTAATTAATTTAAGGTCATGGCAGGTTAGAGTAATTCTAGGTAACACCTCAAGCACAAATGTACATCATTAGCATTTCATGGTTGTATGGTTGTTTTGATTGTTGTATGAAATACCATTATATATTATGATAATTAATATAAAACATGAATATGTATCGCCATTGTTTTAATGTGGTACCTACGTTGAACTTAAACCTGAACTAATAAAAAACAAATAACCGAATCTAATGACATAGGTACACACATTAATGAATTCAATGTCATGACAGGTTAGAGTATAATTCTAGGTAACACTCAGTATAGTTGTAATGAGAATTAGTACTGTGACTTGCAAGTTATAAAATATTAGAGGTGTGCAAATACATAGGTATCAAAATGTTCCATTCCAAAACGATATCCGACATAACCAAAAGTGGATTCCTAGAAGTTAAAAAAATAAAAAATAAGTTGCTGTCCCATTTGACATAAGAATGAGAGTACTCTATATAAGATTCCTAATTACATAGTTACTTTTAAACAATCGTTTCAATTTGTATTTGATATTCATTAGGTATATTTGGTTCATTAATCTGTGAAAAATCACTAATTGCACACCACTAATTGTTATAACGGAAATAATTAGTCTTTGGCATGTTTAGTTGCCTTCTTCCGCGACATAGCAATCAATGTTCCGATACCGAACATAGCAATCGAGAACAAATGCGGAATGAAGTAAATACTAGACCAATACTTCAGAGTCAAGTCGATGCGCAACAACAAGAATGCCATCGCCATGTAGGCGAAGGCGTGCATTCGGAAGAACCAGATGACTAGATCCATCACTTTCTGTTTGACGCCGGTCGCATCCTTGCGATAGAGCTTCACCCAGAGATCTTCCACTGGGAGATAGAGTGGAGCGGAGCAGAGGCAGAGATAATATCCGGAGTACACGCCATGCCAGAAAGCAGATACAGCGAATGTGACACCAGTCCTGCATCAAAATACAATTGCATTAAAATTAATAGGATTATACATTTATGGGCATGGGAAGGGAGTCATAAATTTATCAATTGACAATTTTTTTGGTGTGGGTTTTTTTTATCGAAGGACTTTTTTGGTACTTTTGTGGGTATTTTTAATTATCGATATTAGTTTTTTCATCGAAGGACTTTGTCTCTACTAATCTTACATGCAAAGTGTTTATCAAAATATAATGAAGTGACACGCAATAACATTAGCAAGTTAGCAGTATGGCAAAATAGAAAATTACCTGAATTTCTTTGTAGGGAAACGCTTGTAGACGTAAACGGCCAACCAATATTGAATGCAGATGTTCCAGCTCTTCATCCCGTGACGGAAACTTGGCTCAAACTCAACGCCGTACGAGTTTATGTTGTAGACCGTATCGAAATTGTATTCCTCGCTTTTAGCGCGCTCCGGTTTACTCGAGCTGCAACGACAACGTAATAAACTCACATTAATTCTTAACACAGTCTCACTTGCACAGCACTCACTAAAGCTACATTTACAGCTTGCCGTTGACCGCCTGAACATGGTTTATCTTTTGACCTTGAACGCCAGCGCGTCAAACGTCGAGCGCGTCAACGGCGAGCTGTAAACGTACCTTAACTTCGCAGAGCTTTCCACCATTGCATGCTTCTGTGGGAAAAATGACCATGCATAAAAAATATACCTTGACATAGGAGGGATTTGTTACCAAACTCTACTTGTGCAGCGATCTCCGCCTGTAGAACAATCACAAGAACAGTCGCGATTTCCCGTAACTTTCTGCTCTAGCTTCACTTGTGAATTATAATTAAGTACCTCAAATTAATCTTTTCATATTCACATCCTAGCATCACCAGAATCTATTGCATTTCTATTGTACATTCTCTCTCCTTTGCTGTAATTATCAAATAAATAAATAAATGAAGTTTACAGTAGTATTAGTACTACCTACCTACATTTAGTAGGACTATAGTGCACTGTGTGGTTTTGGGACAAAATCAGCTTTGTCAATACATACGTGAAAGTAGTTTACGGTCGGGACAGGCAAAGATGAACCCACTTTAGCATTGCCAGGTATAGGGTGGCCCATGCTAGAGAGGGTTCCATGTCCATGCCCGACATGTCACCGACCGTAGAGGTCATTTACTATTCGACACTAAAAGTTGCAAGACGCCACTTAGCGGAAAAAATTAACATCTTTACCACGAGTACTTCTGCTCATGCGCACAGGGCGCGACCAGGCAAGTCACTTAGATGTCAATCGTATAACGAGTTCAGTAAAATTTATAATTACATCGCGAAATAACAGAAATTGATGCTTAGGTACCTACCTCAGTGTCAACAATCAAATACAATTGGCATATTTCATTACAGCACACATTCATTCAAATTCTTGTGAAAACGAGATGTCTATACACCAAAAATCACCATTTGACAGTTGCAATTGTTTTTCTCACGGCCTTCTGAAAACTTATTTTTCTTGACGCCTCGTTGAAACAATTGCAATCTGTCAAATAGTGGTTTTTGGTGAGTAGACAACTCGTTTTCATACGAATTTGAATGAATGTGTGCTGTAATGAAATATGCCAATTGTATTTGATTGTTGACACTGAGGTAAGCATCAATTTCTGTTATTTCGCGATGTATTTATAACTTTTTACTGAACTCGTTACGCTTGACATCTAAGTAGGGATGACACTTTTACCGGGTCTGAAAAAATCGGTAAATTTTGAAAAATGATGGCAGATACAAATTCATGACTAGATATAGTACGGCCAGCGAGCGTGGAGAAACTCCTTTCATAAGATTGGCAGTATTGTTCGACCCTTGTTCGACAGTTCAGCTCTGACAAGATACAACTCTTTTTATGACCTGCCACCCCTTCCACCTACACTGTTGCCATTTTAAACAACTTTCCTGGAATTTTAAAAGCCAACTGCATTGAAAGATATTTGGCACCACAACAAAACAACCCTTTCCCGATTATAAGCAGTGGTTGAGAGATATTTACAACCGGGCACGCGTCAAAACACTCCGGATTACAAGCTAAGCCCATTGTTGAATTTTGCACAGCGTTTGGTCATTGACTACCAAATACTAGGGGATAGGTAAGTGAACATTTAGACTCGGGTCAACGGTTGTCATCAAACGCGCCGCGTATCGACCTTGGTATCGACTCGATATATCTCGAAATCGCAAGCGCTCTCGCTCGAGTCGAGCCAATATGGCGTCCGACAAGTAATCCCCGATGAAGCGTGGAAGCGGCTGGATTTAGTGCGGGCGTTTTTCTGACGAGACAATAATTGTCAGTGATCAAATTGGAGACGATATTAATGTTAATGAAAGCATTTTCAGTGTAGTCAGTGGTTTTACTAGTGTACACAAACACGTTACGTCGAAATCATGGACTTCAAGGTTAGTGTAGCTGACAGGCTGATGATTTGTTAGTCACTGAAGCAGGCTCACACTTTGCGTCAAACTACTTTTAACCAAAGGCACAAAAATAATTGAACTTGTGATCAGTAAATTCTTCCATGTCGTACGAATAGCCCAATATAAATAGTATGTCAATAACTGGACATATGTAACGGAAATAAGCAGAAATAGCAAGACGAAATTTGACAACCGGGAAGCAATGCTTGAATTGTTACGTTACTTCATCTCACCTGAACACATTAATGTAATGAACATGTGCTTCTAGTATTGTCAGATGTATTAGAAAGGGTTTAATGATAGCTGAAAGCTCATTTATAGGCTATTACAAATCAAATAAACAGAAATAGTAACACCCATCAGTGTCGACTGGCGAAAATGAAGTAATCATTGCCGTTGGCATGGTAACTGTATGACGTCATAGTTCTATCGCGGGACAGTCCTAGGTCCACGGGATTCAATGGTAGAGGTAAGGGAGATACCTATCCCTGTACAGTATTTGGTAGTCAATGGTTTGGTGAACTTTCTCTACGCTCGCTGGGTGTACTGTACCAAATTTACAAAAATGACCCTACTTTATTATTTGACCCATTTACAAAGATTACCGCAGTCAGGACAATAACAATACCTACATCTGTAATCAATGTTAATAATGACAATACTCAATATTGATAAGGGATGATAATATAGCCGAATAGCATTGATTGACCAATCTAGTGTAGGCTATGCCATGCTGCCTGTGCTATTCTCCCATAAGAAGAATTGTCGACCACCAATTTGATCACGTTACAATCTGTGTCTGCTAAACAAGCAAACCTGAAGAGAGATTCCGACATTGGAAGTAATCGTATATGGATGGAGTTATCATTCTGAATGATTGAGGACAACCAAAAATCATCGTAAAATATGCCTAACTGCTAATGTTGTCACACTGATGTTTATTATAGTTTTTACTTAAAATTTGATATCTCCATTCATACATTGGAGAGGATCAAAAAAACAAAATTTACCATTTTTTTTACCGGTAAATTAATAATTGGTAAATTTACCGGTAAATTTACCTTAATTTACCGGTAAATTTACCTTAATTTACCGGTAAATTTTACCGGGTGCCATCCCTACATCTAAGTGACTTGTATGTAAGAGTACGCACGTGCACTGGGACTGTACTCGCATGAGCGGCCATCTTACTAATATCAGCGCAATCTCTTGGTACTTTTAGTGTCGAATAGCACAATAGGGAATTCTCCTCAGATTTTAATGTATTTTTAATTAAACACAATACTAGACATTACAGGAAGACCAACAATATATAGCAAGTGTCTGAAATAAATGTATTTCAAGAGTTATTGAGGTTTGAAAGAGTGATGTTATTTGGCGGGCTCTGAATGCCTCCAAGCGATCTGTGATTGGATGACGTCAGAACCTAGATGATAGGCAGTGTGACCTTCCAAAATAGGGCTAACCAAGGCATTTCCCTGTGATTATCCAGTTTATGTTCACTTCAAATGCATAAGAAACATCAAATCTATGCATCAAATCCATTAGAACCGAATTAGAACTGCATCCAGAAAAGTTGGCTATCTAGTTTCTGACGTCACAGCTTGGAAAGATGGCGCATGGTCGTTTCAAATCTCCATACAGACAGCAAAAGCTTGAACTAACATAACTCGATAACAAGTAGATTTAAAAATATAAAAATAACACTGTTGTATTTCTTTAAAAGCTGAGGATCTATTAAAAGTTTAATAAAAATTGAGGAGAATTCCCTATTGAATCAACTAACGTTGCGATCTGACAATTTTACAAAGAACTCACATCTGCTTCAACAAAGTGTAATCCTGAGTCGGGCCGGCCCCAGGGGTTGGTTTCGTGCACGTCGGATAAGCACCGAGTCCGGCCATGATGCACACGATCTCTGACAAAACCAGGCCAATGCCGATTCTCATGCGGAAGATGAAGAAGCTCGGATTTAGATACCAAATCCTGTACAGCACCGAGTGATCATTGTAAAACTCATCAGTCTGGGTGTACTGAAAAAATAAAATAAAGAAATATTAAGATGTATCACTTTTGATTTGGATAAATAACTCATTAATTAGTACCTAATAAGAATATTAGTGGTATATTATATTAGTGTATATAATATACATATATATATATATATATATATATATATATATATATATATATATATATATATATATATATATATATAATATATAATATAATATAATATATATTATATTATATTATATTATTATATTAGTGGTATATTAGAATATATATATATATATATAGCACAAGAATTCTGGACTTTTTGAATACGACCTACATCTTTCTTCGAAATACACGGTCCGTAAACGATGTCACAGTAATTCAAATTAGATATTATAAGTGCCTCAACAAGCTTGCTTTTTGTTGATCTTGTCAGAATTTGTTTAAATCTTTGCATTGTTCGTAGTTTGCCGTAAGCTTTGCTATTTGCTTTCTGAATATGATCTGAGTAAGTCATTTGGCTGTCCATTATCAAACCTAAATTCCTTGCATTTTCTGAAGTGGGAATAATAGAACCATTTATATTAATATTCTATATATTTATATATATTTATTATAAATATTATTATATTATAATATTATATTATTATTATATTATTATATTTATATTTATTATTATATATTTATTTATATATATATATATATATATATATATATATATATATATATATATATATGTGAAATATGATTTTTGCTGATAACCTCAGATGGGTCGATGTAAATAAATACCAACTGCAATGAGAAAAGATTTTCCTCGAGTGGGACTCGAACCCACGACCTTCCGATACATATATACATATACATATATATATATATATAATATATAATATAATATAATATATATTATATTATATTATATTATTATATTAGTGGTATATTAGAATATTAATATAAATGGTTCTATTATTCCCACTTCAGAAAATGCAAGGAATTTAGGTTTGATAATGGACAGCCAAATGACTTACTCAGATCATATTCAGAAAGCAAATAGCAAAGCTTACGGCAAACTACGAACAATGCAAAGATTTAAACAAATTCTGACAAGATCAACAAAAAGCAAGCTTGTTGAGGCACTTATAATATCTAATTTGAATTACTGTGACATCGTTTACGGACCGTGTATTTCGAAGAAAGATGTAGGTCGTATTCAAAAAGTCCAGAATTCTTGTGCTAGGTTTGTATTCAATATTAAGAGAAGACACCATATAAGTCCCTACATTCAAAAACTTCATTGGCTAAAGATGGAAGCGAGAAGAAGCCTACATTTAACATGCGCAACGCACAAGATATTGAGAACGGGAGAGCCAAAGTATTTAAATGATAAGTTGAGAAAGCGTCGTGATATTCACCTACGAGACACGCGGTCCAAAGATAAGCTAGACTTTGGAACTCATCGAAGTAAAAAATTCAAGAACTGTTTTTCCTATTCAGCCTCAG
Organism: Leuctra nigra; assembly: GCA_934045905.1. Classification (NCBI taxonomy): domain Eukaryota; kingdom Metazoa; phylum Arthropoda; class Insecta; order Plecoptera; family Leuctridae; genus Leuctra; species Leuctra nigra. The sequence goes on along the minus strand of OW203765.1, from coordinate 25,108,357 downwards.
TAGCATACAACACAACAACAACAGAAGAGCAGACCCTAAGTTTAAAAGCTTTCAAGACGCTCGTTAAGGATAAACTCGCTATCATTCAAGAAAGAGAATTCGTGAAGTAATGATATTGGAAGACGAGAATCAAGATTACATCCTGCTGAGAATGTTTTTTCAGTGGTTTTCCCTCAGCTAAAAAGCAAATGCTTGGATGTTCTTCCAATATTACCACTGATATTGAAGCACAATTTTAATGACTATTATGAATTAAGAAGAAGTAGGTAAATGGTGAAGATGTGAAGCAGCTGAAGAGAAGAGATGGATGTATGGAAGATCAACGACTCGATTGTTGAATACAGACCAATTATGTACCTATTTTATGTGCTCAATAAATTACATTATTATTATTATTATGCTCAGTCCACATCATATGATATTCATAAATTAGCTAAGCAAATGTTACAAAATTCATATTTTTAAATGCATAATATGGTTTGGAAGTAGAAAAAATATCACAAATGATAGGTATTCTAAAATGAAGAGTAAAATAACAACATTGAGCACCTAGATTTGGAGTGCCTCCAATTTTTTTTACAATTTGTACAATGATAAAAGATAAAAATGTAACTATGGTAGGTTGAAGACGAGCATAAGAATTTATCACAGCATTCCCTAGAGACAAGAAACAGAGATAAATTTGTAACGTCGAATGCTGTGAGCCTGTGATAAATTCTTATGGTCGACAACAAAGACAATTCTTAGTCCCTCACTTCTTTTCTATGGTTATAATAAAGTTTGAGATATCAAGAAGCCACTCAAAAAATGGCTTCTTGAAGAGAGTATTATATAGTTTTTGTATTATCTGTATTTTTAAGTCTGTTGTATCATGGATTTTTTTTTGTTTGGGGCTTAACGTCGCACTGTTCTGCTGCGAGGCTAATGGCTACGGATGAATGATTTGATGATGATTGGGAGATGATGGTGAAGAGTAGGTTAGGATAGAAGGTGGGAAGGAGTCGGCCGTGGCCTATTATGTCACGGTATTATTGTTTATTGTGTTCTATATATTGTTATTATTTGAAGAGTTTGTGATGTACTTTTTGTGTTTTTTAATAATATAATGATTTCTGCCCCGCAGTCAAGTCATTACTTGACTTTGTGGGGCTACAGTTTTTTTTGTGCATAAAATATGTAGGTATCCATGTATAAACCAATAAAAAAAAGGGTTATAGATATTTTCAGTTTAGCTTCAATTTCAAATTCACTTTAGGTGGGTAGGACCAAAATTGGATTAAGTTAATTATCGATAGTTAGTGGAGTAAGTGAATCTCATTGGCTGTGGAATTCGCACCAACTGGATTCATTGGTTAACTGCTCACTAACTTAACTATCGATAGTTAGCTAATCCAAAGTTGGTCCTACCCGGCCTAAGTAATCCTTAGCCCTTAGCCTTAATAGCTAAGGATCTCTTAGTAATACATAGTAGTTTTTAGTAGTTTTAATATTGTTAGAACATCTAGTGCCCAAGATAATATCATACCTCAAGTGGCCATATTCTGGTAGCAACTAGATATAGCACAACGAACAATATAACTAGTTTCATCCTTTCCCAAGCTGCTGTCTGGCATTTGGCATACGAGAAAAATGAGTAGTTCAACCAATCATAGTACGTGCGATATCGATAGAATGGTCCAGTGAGTACACCGACGTAAGAGAATGCATAATGAAAGATCTCCATGAAGGAAGGATTGACGTAAGAAGATTCAAGCTCGTTCTTGTCGCCAGTGCCATCTTTATGATTACGCTCACTGTCGTGAACTTCAAACGCAAGACTGATGAGCTGAAATGTAAAAAGAAGTTTTGGAAGGTATGCAATTGAATTCCAAATTCCAGTCAAGTTATATTGAAGAAATAGTCTCACTTTTAAAGTTAACATCATGTGAATTAAATTTGTATGGCCTGGTGGATTTGGAATTCCGAAATATGTCACGGAACGGAAGAACAGAAGATATCCGAAGGAAAATGAAAAGTTGACGATGTGACATTTTCTGAAATAAGAGAAATTCAGATTGATAACCAAAATCAATATAAGAAGTATTCAACAATATTCAATATTCAACATCTACGATAGATCTCGTCTTTTCAGAGTCCATCTCATGGCAACAAAACAAGTGGGCAACAAGTAGTTTAAAAAACTTCCAAAATGTAGACTGGCAGTGTCCCTATTCATTACTTTCATTTGGCATTATCTGTTAGAAACTCAACTGTATTGCTTGTCAATAATATTTCCATCTTCCTTGATAGCATGACGAAGGAAGGCTGTAAGATCAAAGTTCAATGCTTACCTTTTATCCACCAAAGTAACTATGAGAGCAGTAACCAAAGTACAGAATATTGGGTGCAAAGCATGTTTTCCTGACACAATAAATACTATGAACAATCCTACTCCTGTAGAGACCCATTTTTTCGTCTCTTTATCCTCAATTTTTCGAATAAAATGTCCTAAACCAATACTGAAAAAGAGCAGCACCAAATAAACTACATCGTCCCACTCCATGTTTATAAAATCAGCTGTTGTTGTTGCGGAACAACCAGAGCGAATGGAAAATCAGTGTATCCACTTAACGCATAGAACTAGATGATTTTTGGCGGCGAGAATGCCTGTCTTGCGATCGCAGCGCTAGTCTGCGCTGCGGTCAAAGTTTCAAATAAAATTAGGAAATTTTATTCTAATTTCTCATTCAAAATGCCATTTTAGGAACATATTTTTAATTATTATTTTATTATTATTTATCTTTAACAATTTTGTTTTAATAAATGCATCAACAAAGGGCAAATAAGATAATAAAGGCATAACACTATCTAGTTCCTCCATATGCCGCCAGGATCGCGTCGGTACAAGACAATTCAGGTCATATTAAAAAAAGTTACACGTTTTTGCGTTCAGTGGATGCACTATAGACCAAAACAGAAATGACTAGCGCTCTCGTTCGGTACTAAAACCGACCTCGCTGGCTCGGTCGGAATCCGTGTGAAACCGCCCCTCCTCCGTGTTCTTAGTAGCAGATTTAGGTATTTTGTACACTTATTTAATAAATATTAGGAGAAATGTTTTGGTATTACGTTTACACTCAAATAATCTGCACCTTTTGCAAGACAAATGACCACTATCAGCTTGTATTTCCAATAACCATATCTGTTGTTATTTCAAAACAAAACTTCGTAATTTAACAAGAGACAGCTGCCGGGAATGGTTCCCGCGTCGAGGTATCACACACTTGACCTTGCGGTAGCGCATGCGCAGACACATCTTACTTAGTTCATGTGGTGGCGCTGGCAACTTTCCGTTATGGTCTATTCAAGGCTGTGAATGTGATTTCCATTCGCTCAGGAACAACCTTGAAGTGATGTCAAACGCTGCTTTGCGGGAGGAACAACTTGTGTTTTGACATGTTTTTGCTTATTTTTAGATTATTTTATAATGAAATTGTAAGAAGTTAAGGTTAGTATTTAATATAAAATATACAGATCTAAGATTTGGTACAAAGAAAGTGTATTTTGCAACTTCACAGTACCTCCTAGTAGTCTGTCATATGTTTCATAACCTCATTTCACTCTTTTCATTTCGCAGTGATTCTTCTTATGTTTGGTGTCATGGAAGATTTAAAGATACCTTCAGAATATATCATATCTTATCGGACAGATTCCTTTGTGGCAGCTGTTCATAAATCATGGCTTAAATCTCTGACGTGCAGTCATCGCATTCCGAATTTCGTTCTCCACGATTCATTACAGTCGGAAGAGGTTCTATCTTGGATTCACCAAGGGGAAGACTTGGGACCATATTGGCAGAAAATAATTGTCAAGATTATAACAAAGTATTCCAAGAAGGTGATACCACCTCCTCGATGTCGATCGCTAAACACTACACAGAACGAACCTCAGCCATTGTCGTTTGCACAACTTCTTCATTTCATCTCTCAAACTAACCACAAGAATCTTTGGAAAGAATCATTTAAGAAGTATTCCAACACATCTATCCTTTCTGACAAAAAACAGGGTCCGAGTATTTCACTAGCTAGTTTTGATGTTGTGATGCGTGACATCATCTCTCGAACCTACAGCTGTCCTATATTAAATATCGAGCACGAAACTGATTTGATGGTAGAGAGCAAAAGTCATCATTTTGACGTACATTCCAACATACTTCCTGCATTATGTGCAGTCGAGACAAAAACTCAATTTCTAATCATCTACCCATACGTCGATTTCAATCTTCAAGACTGTGTCACATTCAGTCCAGCAATTCTAACCACTTCTCATGCCAAACCTCTTTTTATCGTCTATCAACTGCTTCAAGCAATGCGATCGATGCATGATCGAGGGCTCGTGTTGGGAGATTTGACATTCCACGATATTCTCGTTTCGCAGAACTTATGGATACAAATTATTCCACGACTGGAAGATAATATTCATAATGTGCCACATACTGATGTTAAAATTAATACTGAACATTCAACGAAAACAAAGAAGACCTCAAAAGTTTCTAGTCAATCGTATAGTCTGTTACCGTCTCCCCGAGTAGCGAATGCCCTTACATGTGATTCTCGGCTTACTCTTAACGAAAACTTGGCTAGTCTGTGCGATGCTTGGGTTCGAGGCTTGATATCGAACTTCGAGTATTTGACTCGATTGAATGAATTCGCTGGAAGACGATATGGGGATCCGACTAGTCATCACGTCCTGCCGTGGGTCACGGATTTTACACAGCCGTCGGGAGGGAATTGGCGAGATCTGTCAAAGTCCAAGTTTCGTATCAACAAGGGTGATCGACAACTGGATCTCACTTACGATGCAGCGGCTGCGACCTCACAGGTAGGTAGTACAAAATTAATGAAAGGGGAATGAATTTATTGCAGGCATGAGCATCCACAGGATTTCTGCCAGGTTGGGGGGCAAGGCAAAGAAAACAATATTCCACGGGTCAAGGGGGGGGGAGGCATGCCCCCCCCCCTTGAAATTATTCAATAATTTTAAAATTTGACACTTTAGGGCATGTTCAAACCTCCCCGCAGGGCATTTTTTAGGGTTTTTTGACACTATGAAATTAATTATTTTGATTTTTTTTGTATAAATTATACGTAAAACACCAAAAAAAATTAAGTTTTCCTGACATCCAGGGGAGCAAGCATCCCCTTGCCCCCCCCCCCCCCCCTCCCCTCTCTGTGGACTTCCATGATTGCAGGCACATTTTTGACCTAACAGAATCTTTAGAAAGGAAGGACAAATTATGGTTAACCTTTAACTTTTGTTTCCAGGTGCCACACCACGTGTCTGACGTTCTGTCAGAGATCACATACTACGTGTACCTGGCGCGCCGCACTCCGAGGTCCGTGCTGTGCAAGTACGTGCGGACCAAGTGGGTTCCCGCCGAGTATCCCCTCTCCGTCCAGAGACTGCAGGAGTGGACTCCGGATGAATGCATTCCGGAGTTCTTTACCGACCCAACCACATTCCAGGTATGTGTACTTGACTTGTCAATCATGTGAATTATGTTTTTGTACACAAAAATTTCGTTTGAGAGAACGTAAAGTTAATTCCCTCTAAGATCGATTCGGAGCAACGGAGTATTTTAAGTAATAATAGCACACTTTTGAATATGTTTTTAGTATAACCACAGACAATAACAAATACCTAAACTTAAAATATTTAAAGAAATAGAGACAGATATCTTCATAAGTTATTGAGTTTAATAGGTAACTTATACCTTGTACGTAGGTAGGTACTTAAAAAATATACCTAATTAAAAAAATAATAATTTTAGAATACTTTTTTTGTCACAAATTTCAATTGCACTCCTAACAATTCCTTACTGTTTTTCTCTCTTCAGTCCATCCATGAAGACTTGGAAGACCTCCAGCTGCCTCCTTGGGCAAAGACTCCTCAGGAGTTTATTGATCGTCATCGTGATGCGTTGGAGAGCCCGTACGTGTCGGAGAGACTTCATCAGTGGATCGATCTCACCTTCGGATTCAAGTGAGTCTATAAATACGTACAAGGTTTGGATACTTGGTATCTTTCGTCAGGAGTAGGCTACAGGCCGGTACCGGGTTTCCTCTCCTCCCTTCTCTATTACATTCTCACTTGTGGGGCCTCGGCTCCGTTGAGAATATAGAAAATAATAATAATAATAATACCTTTTACAACACATGTGCCTAGCAGTGTAGCTGACATGCACTGGTAGCAAGGCTTAATTTGAGGGCAGATTTTGGCAGACGCGTCCCCTCACACTTTTTTCAGGTCCGTAGAAGTAAAATTTTGCTTAAAATTGTGAAATCACGTAGAAAGTCACCAAATTCATTAGGTAGGTACCTAGGTAATAACATTCAAAATAAACCTGGGAATATGGCATGCCCCTCTTTATTGTACTGAAGGGGTTCTCCCCCCAGACCCTCTATTATTTCCAACTCTCCTCTGACAATCTCGTAGTGTCCACCCACTTATTATGTTACAAATTAACCACTGGCTGTGATACCTACTGTTAAATTTATATTTTATTCCTAATTTATTAATTAATTACCTACCTACCTAAGTTTGTGAACCAATCTGATCTGATTATCATGTATCGAAATCTTGCTGTCAATATGCTATTATTTGCTTAGGTAGGTAAGGTAGGTATAGGTTTTTCATAATTTTATAAACTTATGAAATGTAAGAATTGCCTTTACCTGCTGCATTAATTCTAATCAGCAGGTATCTTGTTTCTCTTTTCTTCATTGTCAATCATGTGGGAAGAAATGTAAAAGATGTTAACTCACGAAGTACTACTACATTCTATATTTTTCTTTCAGACTGTCTGGAATACCGGCAATCAAGGCAAAGAACGTCTGCCTGCAGCTGGCCGACAGTCACGTGAGTTTGAGACGGACAGGCGTTGTGCAGCTGTTTACCCTGCCCCATCCGCAGAGAGCGTCGCCGTCACCTTTCTGGAGTAAAGCACCTCCAAAACTTGCCCCTCAACAACGCAAGATCAAGGTCATTACTCATTACTCTGAAAAGTCTTCACATTGTGTCAATGTCGAAGAGAACATAGTCTTATTGAAATGTATTCGTGTCCCTTTAGAGTGATCGAGGGAGTGACGACGAGGAACATAGTTCGGGATTCGAGGAGGAAGATGTGACAAGTTCCGTTCCTCAAACTCAAGCTCGGTCTTCTTCACTTGCGTTCACTCGTCTTTTGAGTCGATCCCGAGGTTCTCTCTTGGTGAGTGTTCTGAAAAATGAGTGATATTTCATTTAATTTTAAAATATAATTGAGCAAGCGAAGCGAGCGACTCCTTTTTACTCTTTTGGCACAGAACTCTGTTTTTTTTCTTCTGTTATTGACAATATACAGGTCACAGTTTTTCTTCGATGGAGCTGAAATTTCACATGTAGCTTACGGACCATCTCTGGGCGTTGCAGACCCCAATATTTTGAAATCCGTTGATTCGTTCAAATTCTTAAAAAATTATCTTCTGAGGTTGATTCTATAACTCCATTGCGACCGCTTAGCAATTTCTTCCATAAGGATTAACATTGAAATAATTGCTAAGCGGTCGCAATGGAGTTATAGAATCAGGGCCCTGATTGGTTGGTCCAATCAATTTGAAATTTTGAAAGTAATTATTTCCAATCTTACAAAGTTTCATCCAAATCCTCCCTTTGGTTAAAATTTAAATTAATATTTCCTGTGATTTTTGACATTTAAACTAGAACCGTTTGATTGATCAACTTAAAACATTGCATGGTCATTTGGACCAACACTTTAGGTATTTTTGCCAATTTTCAGACTAATCTGTACTAGTTATTTTCAAATGTTATTGTCATTTTAAGCACATTTTATTCTATAAACTTGAAATATTTGCAAATGTATGCCAATGATTTCAATTATTTTATCAGTGCTATCTTGATGCTTCCATTCCAAGGCCTGTAGAGCAGTGGTTAATTTGTAAAATAATAAGTGGGCGGACGCTCGGCGATGCCAGGATACAAACTTGCTTATGAAAACAATGGGGGGTTTGGGGGGAGGGCCCCCCAACACCACGCGGGTCCGGAGCGCATAGGCCCGGGAAAATTTTTGAATTTCAGGACTAAATTTGATGCCTTTCTACGCGATTTGTACACAATTTTTAGAGAATTTTTCTTATAAGTAAAAATTCTCTTAAAAGTGAAAATTCTCTTAAAATTGACTTATTTTTCATATAAATATGAAAAGTAAGTGGGCGGACGGCGTCCACCCTGAAAAAAGAGTGGGGGGACGCGTCCGCCCTCGTCCGCCCCCAAATTAACCACTGCTGTAGAGCAGAGACTCTCAAAAGCATAATTATCAAATCTCATGCAGTACGAAGGCTCGCTCATCAATGTGTTACACTTTACAAAGAGCGTTTTCATAGTTTAATTGTATGTAAGTCCTGGTAAGAGAAACCACAAAACAATCAACTATGTAATACTCCTCAATTAAATTTCTTGGGTGGTACCTATCATTATAATTAAACCCCTCAACCATTCCTCAATAACAGACCTTTTTGGTTGTACACTCGACAATTCATAAAACGGTATTTCAACGAAATAGTTGGCTGCTGGTCAGGTTCATTGACAATTAATCCTTGGTATTATCAATGAAATCAGAGCTCACCTACTAGAGGTAGATGACGAGTAAGTATATACTTCATCAGATGATGCCATCACATTTTTTTCAGACAATCCATTTCTTCCAAATACCGTTTTATGAATTGTCGAGTGTACATATGTCTATTTCTTGTCATTCAAGTTTCAGTTTGAACAATATAACTGCTATTTAACGAAACATTATAGAGTGCATTCTTCATTTCTTTTTATTTTAGCAGGGTCCACTCTCTTCAACCACGGAGGAAATGTCAAAACCCACACCTGAGCAGAAAATTAATAATGCATCTGCAATATTACTACCTAAAGACTTCAATCCTACTGCGGCATTAAACGCTGTCGAATCGCTGCAAAGTTTTGCGAGTAAGACGTTCCACCAAGACTTACCGGGCGAAGAACTACAAGTCGGCCCGAGTGCCGCCTACAGACAAGTCGTCGCCACGCGAAGAATCCGTGAGACCCAAGTCCTGGGATGTCTGATCGTAGAACTATTCCTCTCATCGAAGCTGAGAGTTCTCGGCAGTTTCATGTCCCCGACGTTTGACGAGCGATTGAGCTCGTGTCACTCGGTCCTGGCGAGGCACTCGGACAGTTTGCCTCGATGTGTGAAGTTTGCAGCTGCGTTGCTGCTGCAAGTCGAACTCGGCAGCGTCGAACCCGAGTCAGTGGAAGAGTCACGGTTCAGAGAGTTGAGTCAGAGTTTTCGATACCCAACGGTTTCTTCTCACGGACTACCGCCACCTTCGGCTCATCAGCTTCTACAACCATTGCTCTCGTCATCTGTACTTCCCTTCCCAAAACATTTCATTCCAATGTATACATTCCTCACAAAGTTGCATGATTATTCTGGATTATCCTTGGATCTGGATCTTGTTTGGCCACGAGATGTTGAGGTGGAGTCTAAAAGATCGTACCTGATGGCCAAAATTGCCGAATCGAAAGTAACGCTGGCGTCTAGAGAACTCGGCGGGTTGTTGCCGGATATTTTGGCATCGAATCCGGAGAGCCTCGAGATAATATTACCCTATGTGAAAGAACTTCTTGAGCATCCAGCAACCTCAATTCTTGCTGCATGGGAATTGTTTGATCCAATAGCTAAAGTCCTTGGACCACAAAAGACAACTTTACATTTATTAGATCCTATTCTTAAGCTTTATGATACTGATATTAATGTTGATAAGAAAGTACCAGACAAACATGTCCGACTATACCATCGAAGTTTCATCTTGAAGCTCATAGTTCGTTTCGGCTTGAAAACTTTCTTGGACAACTTCTCGACACCGTTGGTCGAAGCGGTGGGCGGTTACAAAGATTCTTACGACTATCGGGCGTCGATGTTGAAGTCTTGCGATCTCGATGACAGCCCACAGGACTACGACGGAGTTTTGTCTCCGCTCGACGAAGGATCTTCCGGAGACTCCGAACACAAGTCGGCTCACGAGACGGAGAAGAAGAAGGACGGAGAAGAAACCGATGCGGAAGTGGAGCCTGAAGTTTTTGTTTTCGAGACCGAGGTTGAAGTGGAGGAGAATAAATCCTCGCCGACCGAAACGCCTCTGTACAGCTTGATGGACCACTTGGATCTGAACCTTCAACAGATTGACGACAACATCTCCGGAGATTTGCAAGTAGACGCCGATACGATCGATCCGGAAGACATGGAGATCCCTCCGAACTCTCCACCCAACGAGACAAAACTGTCTACCAAGCGAGCTTACAAATCATTCGACAACGTTGAGCGACGCTCCGACGAAGTCTTCGCGAGAAATCAAGGCTCACTCAAGGACGATCGCACTAAGAAGCTGTCGTCGCAGTGTAAAGTGTCGGACATGAGTATGGACTCGCTGGTGTGGCTGTCTCATCGCCTCGGTCCAGTGCTCACCGCCAGACATCTGTCGAGGAATCTGCTGCGTATGCTGACGCTCTGCTACTTGGGGCGGGAGAACCTTGCACCGCTGCTAGCGGCCGGGAGCGACGGTGTAGCGGAACAGCATTCACTCAGCATTGCTAACAGCAGAGTCGTCGGGGACGAGAATGCGCACAAAGTACTCGAGTGTCTCGCATCATTTGCAGGTAATATTCATTTTAAAAGCAACAATTTCCAAAGTTCAGTCCTATGCTTATGCTACTTTACTTTTACAACCATATTATTATGGAAATAAAATAGAAAAATACTTAGACACTGTTTGAAATGTTAACATTAAACAGGACCAACCAACTCTTTGATGTTATTGAAATAACTGGTAAACAAATGTAGAATGATAATGCTCAGGATTCACTAAACAAAAATCAAATTGTTGTGATTCCATTAACTTAAGGGATAGCTATCCAAAAATTTGGAAATAACCTTTTGAGTAAACAATAACGTTGTAGATTTGCCAGAAAAATCGTGATCAAGGAGCAATTTTTGGTATTTTTATTTTTTACTTTTGTTCTTGTACCAACATATTTTCATTTTATCTTGTTGTTTGGCATATATTTGTATTTTGCACCAACCCTACATTAGTCCTCATGCTAACTCCAGCCATCTGCCCCCAGCTCTGTATGGCGAGCAGTTCATCCTGCTGCAGTATTTCCCGCACATGAGCGAGCTGATCGTGCTGTGCAAGAAGAAGCTGACCGCCAACCTGGAGGGAGGCCTCGTGGGATGCCTCGCTCTTCTCAAACACATCGTGCCGTACTTGCGCGATGCCACGCTCATGGACCAACTGCAGGTACAGCATCCAAAGTAGATTCATCTTTTTTGTAGGAAGACGTATACATGGGAAAGTGATGTTGTGGACTGGCTTAAACTCGAGAATAAATACATCAGTTCAGGAATTACCCTGTAGAACTTTTGTTACATAAAAATGTAATAATAAATAGCTGTCGCCCGTTTCCAACACAATGTCGGGTAGGGGGGTGGAATTCCACGAAATGTAATAAGAAAAAATCACTGTCTATGAAAATGTTATGTATAATTTTCTATATAAAATGTTTCTAATGGTTGTGTGTGAAATATATCTAAAAATTTTAAATAATTACCAATAGGAACTAAGACCCACTAAGCTCTTCCATCGAGCATCATCAGACTTTCAAATTTGCAGTGTTTATAATCCATACGGTATGACTCTCCTGGTGAAATGATGATGTTATAAGACTTTAGAAATCCAACCTATTACATAGGTTGATGGTTGTGTAATCTTCACATTATTGATCTCCTTCCAGGATGTAATCCTGAAGACGATGCTGCACCCCACCGTGCGCATCATCTCAACGCTGCGCTTCACGTTCCCGTCGGGCTCGTGCGCTCGATCAGCCGTTGCCGCCAAGTTCCTCGACGCCTCGTACGTGATCGCCCTCCGCATCGGCTGCGAGATGACGCGCACGCAACTCACAGTGCCGTCGCTGCAGAGGTTCTTCTTGGCATTCGATAAGGCTTTCGAGAGAGAGGATGGGCCGGTAACAGGGGCAAGGTCCATTGACTCCAAGGTTCGTGGATTCATCACACTATTTTTACTGGCATGGTCATAAAGTCACAAGGGCATAAGTTTTATGATTTTGAGACTCATTTTCCTATCCAGGCGTTTGTTTTTATTTTGCTTCCGTCATGCTGTCAGGGAGTTATGTTACTGCATATAAATCCCATTGTTTTAAATTACCTTTTATGACCTTGTGAATTTGGAATTAATCATCATAAACCTTAAAAGTCAATTGAATTTCTTTTCTACCAACAAGTCTACTGACAACAAACGTTACAGATTGGCTCAATGGACGAGGGTTTCTTGGAGGTGCGACGTGAAGGCGCGACGGGCGAGTGGTCGATGCGCGGAGTCCAGATATCGCACACCAGGGTGCGAGAGTGTGGCTCGGCAGACTCGTACTCTCCGCCGCCACTGTTGGGAGGCTCGGCCAACGAGGGCGCTCACGATCTACTCAGGAACAAGGTAGGAATTGTTCTTGCTTCCTGTATACTGTGGATTATGATGATTTGGAAAGAAATCAATTATACTACGCCATGAATATGAATAGGAAGTATCAATCAATCAATTTCTAAAATAAAAGAATCATTTGTGACGCAGACATTATTAGTACTTGAAGGGCTAATATCTTTATGAAGAGAGAAAAAACTGAAACAATATACAGAACTGATGTATGTTTTGCATTTCTCAATAATTGAGAGTTGTTTCTGAATGATGTAGCGTTAAACAGACTGGAGTTGTTTGTCAAGACCAGTCTTTCTCTTCTTGTGCAATATTTTAAACAGAAATCTTTCTTCTAAAGATGAAAGATGAGTGTCCAAAACCAAAGTAACAAATGAAACTCACCAATGAATTACACAATTTTCAGTATTTTTGTCTTAATTTCATCCGACAAGAACTGTGTCGTTGTCTTGACGAATGTTTTTAATCGCCAGGCATTCGTGGAGTTGCAACAGGTGTTCTGTCGTGCGCTCGCTCACTCCGCCTACCTGCCGTTCTACCGCTTCCTCGGCGACAGCGTCATGGAGCAGTCTCTCAAGAACCACGAGTTCATCCAGCAGCTGTGTTGCGAGCACGAGGCCCAGATGCACTCGGCCAATCCCAACAGAGGTAACGTTCCATCGCGTCTGCGTGCTGATAGAAGGGTGGGATTGTTTTGAGTAATGAAGGATGTGAACAACAGTAGACTTTGTTATGAAGAGAGTTGAATTTATTGCTACTAAAATCAAAATTTTGTAGGTCGTAAAGTGAAAATCATGGATTTATTTTTAAATATTGTGTAGGTCTTTCTAACTGTATCAGAAGCTTTTTATTTTTCATGCCAGTTTATATATTTTTTATTTGGTTTGTTGGTAGTCCTGAATTATATTTAAAGGTAGAGATGGTGCATTGTTTCAATCCATTTTCACATCCCCTTCCATCATTGTCCCAGTAAAACTGTAATTATTTTGTGTACCATGTCTTATTTTAAATTTCCTTTCGTCACCGTGAGACAACTTTTTAACGTAGTCTTATGTTTATGTTCTAGGGCCTATAGACGTGTTCTATCTCTCGGACTATTTGACTCCGCTGGACGGACATTTGACCGTCGATAAGGAAGGTTCGGGCAGTTTCGGCAGTAATGTGGCTGTCGTTGGCAACCGAATAGATCTCCAGGTAGGATGAAGTTCATATCTCAAGCTAATTTCCTCTTGTACACTTATTAGGCCTCTTGATGCCTTGCGTTAATTAGGCAGGTGTCAGGGCTCTTGTAGGATAATTCTTAAAATGCATGGCTTGGAACCCAGTGATTTTATTGTTCAAAATTATGTAAATAGGGATTTGCTGGCCATATTATCAATTTTTTTATGTTACAATAAAAGATAAGATAAGATAAGAAGATTAGCCAAGATAAGAGCGAAATATTGAAAATGGAGAGAAGGAAAACATTGAGAAAGAGGATAAGAATTAGGTTACGTGGGAAGGAGCTGAGAGAGGTGGATGCATTCAAATACTTGGGAAGTATACTAACTAAGGAGGCGAAGGTGGATGCAGAGGTGAAGGCGAGAATTCAAAAAGCCGAGTCCTTCTACCAAGCTGTTCGCAAGCTGCTGTGGAACGAAGATTTCCCTCGCCAGTGTAAACTGCTCATGTATAAAATGTATTTCTTACCAATACTAACATACGGAGCAGTTACATGGGGGATTGGAAATAAGGAACGCAGCCAGCTGGAGGCAGCGGAGATGAAATTCCTAAGAAGTGTGAAGGGAGTAACAAAGATGGACAGGTTGAGAAGCCGTTGTATTAGGAAGGAGCTGGGAGTGGAAAGTTTGAGCTACAAGATGGGTAGAGAGAGATTGCGTTGGTTTGGACACATGAAAAGAATGGATCTCAAGAGAATACCAAGACAGGAGTTTGAAGAAACAGTGGTGGGAAGAAGAAGAGTGGGGAGACCAAGAGAGAAGTGGAGCGGTCTTATCAGAGAAGACGTGGAGGACAGGCAGCAAAGGTGGCAGAAAGTGGAAGCAGATAAGTGGTGGGAGGACAGGAGGATCTGGAGGGCGCTGGTGGAGAAGTTGGAGGAAGGTGACGAGGATGAAGAAGAGGAGGAGGAGGATGAAACGTCAGGCCTGGCCAGCCGGTTTGGAAGAGATCCGAGGCCCTAGACCCAGTGGCAGCTCCCACTGTCTGACCTGACAACATTGTCGGAACCAGAAGAAGATTATTATTTTTTACAATAAAAACACTTTTGTTTTGAACCATGGATTCAAGAATTGCTTTTCGGAAGGCCAATTCTTGTGAATACAAGATTTGAAACTATTACGTTGCACTGGTTAAATATCAAAAAAGTTGACAACTTGGCCTTCTTTCATTAAATGTATTCAATGCAAACATAAACGGTTTCAAAACTCGTGTTCTCAAGAATTGGCCTCGTGGCATTTAACAAGACTTGTGTCCCTTCATACCAGGGTAATTTTGATGAATGATACGTTAAGTTAACTACTATGGAATGTAATAGAATGTGTGTGTTCTGGCAGCGAGTGGACGTCTCATCTGTCCAGCCACTGTTGCCCGGGAGTCCGGCGACAGGTGGCGATGTCATGGCGCTCATCACCAGGAAGATGGAGAACACCAGTCGGTGAGTTTCTCTCTCGTACATCATCGAGGCATCGACTCACGTGCGTGGGATACAGGAAAACATGCGCAGTGAAAACTCTGTTTGCACCACCTTTCCACGCAGCAAAACCATGCTGTTGTTATGTTTTAACGAGGTTTAATCGTTTTTGTAAGGCACAAAAACAATTCGAAATACAATTCCTCTGAGGCCATCAGCAACTCTTAAACTATGACAAATTCTAATTAATTGTCCAAGGCTGTTGATAATCTGCAATATTGAAAGGTGCAAGTTGGCTCAGGCAGTAACGCTTTTCATTTGCACTCCGGAGTCCCAGGTTCGATTTCCATGGCTGTCCTTGCTGTCTTATTTTTGACGTTTCTCTTAGTTAGGAGGTGAATGATGGGAAGGTGCCCTACTACTGCTACTAATAGTTCATGGTAGCCTTCTTCCCACCATCCCTAATTGCCTATCCTTCATCAGGGCTATCATTGTTCATCCGTCGCGATGACCCTAGTTGTAGAACAGTATGACTTTACAGTATGAGTTTAACACCACTAAAATAAAAAAATGTAACCTGCACCATAAGCTTAAATATCAGTTCTTGCAAGACCTTGGAATTTTTGACATAATTGATTGTGTGTTTGCAGACACCTGAAGCAGAACTGGCTTGCCTACTGGGAGCACGAGATAGGCCGCGCCGAGAAAGACGCTCGCTTCAACTTCAAACAGATCAAACTGCAGACGTTCGCCGGCCACATGCACGGCGTTCGTTCCATCCAGACGCTCGACAACGAGAACAGCTTCGTGAGCGGCGGTCGCGACAAGACCGTGAGACTATGGTCGCTGCGGAGCCAGGGAGACGGGACTGCGGTCACCAACTGTCAGTGGACGTACGCGGGTCATCGCAAGTCGCTGCTCGCCATCGCTTTCCTCGAGTCACTCAGGCTCGTGGCGTCGTGTGACTCGGTAAGATGGTCGAGTGGAAATATGATTTGTCATGTTTCATTATTAATTGTGTCTTCATCTTATTCTTTTCTACCCCTGCCCCTCTCAGGAATATGATTCTATTCTATATCTTGTACATTTTCAAAATTATGCAGTTGTACTAATATGAAAATCAATGTTTAATTATTTAAGATTTAGTGTCAAATACAATATGGTTAGTTTTCTCGTAAAAATACTACCTCAGTTATTCAATAACTTCTTTCAATATTATAGACTTCATTTGAGAGAAAAAGGAACCACATCTGACTGATGCCTTCAGGAAAATTCATTCACTTTAAATTTATTACGTAGGTACAATTCTAATTTTTTATTTTAAACGATTTTTTTCT
This sequence comes from Leuctra nigra, assembly GCA_934045905.1. Lineage (NCBI taxonomy): Eukaryota > Metazoa > Arthropoda > Insecta > Plecoptera > Leuctridae > Leuctra > Leuctra nigra. The sequence continues at coordinate 25,091,813 of OW203765.1, read as the reverse complement.
CTCAGAGATAGTTTTTTTGAAGCACTATTTTATTCTGCATCATGAGAACCTGTGCTGAATTCTTAAGACTTATTCCACTGCTAATCTGCAGGTGGTCCACCTGTGGGATCCGTACATGGGCTGCATGGTCGGCCAGCTGCCATCGGACAAGCCCGTGAACGTGTTGCGCGCGATGCCGGCGCCGAGCACCTCGGTCCTGGCGGCAACCACCGACGCAACGCTGCGCATCATTGACGCGCGCACCTGCTCATACGTCAACGAACTCAAGGTACAATATCAGTGTAGGTTGGCTCAGGCAGTAACACTCGGGACTTTGACCCCGGAAGTCCCGAGTTGGATACCCTTGACGTACAATACATTGATTTCTATGTGTTAAATATTCTACTTACGTCACTGGTTTTCCCAAACTTAGTGTTCTATTCTAGCAGCTCATTTCCAATACAAAAGGAATTGGCTGTCATTTTTCTTTTTAGACAGGAATAAGATTGGAAAGAAATTCTTGTGCAATTACATATTTGATCCAAGATGGCGGGCGAGCAGGCGGACGTGCCCATGTCGGGCTCCGGCATTTTAGTCAATTTAAAGTGCAAAAAGTGCAATAGAAAAGTCGTGAATGGAGTAAAATGTTGAATATGTGAAGCCATGGTTCACAATAACTGTGCCGCATCGGAGTGTAATCAAGCATGTGAAATCAGCGAGCTTCAACAACATTGGACGTGCAGTGCCTGTCTACACATGGACGTAAACAACGAAGGGGGCGGTGGCGGCGACTCGGCGACAAGCGATTTTTTGAAGGTTGGTCTAGCACTTAACGTACAGGAGGAGAACGCAATGCTCAAAAGAGAAAACGATATTCTTCAAAGGCTAGTGAGAAGCTTAGAAGCTGAAAACAAACTCCAAGCAGAACAAATTATGTTGATGGATAAGCATAGCAAAGGCCCTCCCCCACCAAGTCAGCTAAACGAGCAAACACCTAATTCTTATGCCATGGCTCTAAAATTTAATAAGAAAGAAGTTATTAGCATCACACCTAAAAACGGCAAAGATAACGACAACACGAAGATAGATATCACAAAAAGTATCAATCCAGCCAAACTTCCAGTAGGAGTGTTTAGCATGCAACATAACAAGGAAGGGACCGTTCTCATCACATGTCCAGAATCTTCAGCCGCCGCATTAGTCAAAGAGGTCGAACTAGTCCTAGGCGATAAATACACGGCAGAAATTAAACCAAAATTGAATCCTAGACTGCGAATATCAAACATACAACTTGAGCAAACTAACGAAGAAGTAGAAGAATTTCTTAACTCGATAATTATCCAAAATTGCTTGAATAAATCAGCCCCTGCGTTCGCCATGAAAATTGTCACGGTTCTCAAGCATAAAACCAGTTCATCAGTCGTCATTGAAGTTGATGCTCACACGCGTACTCTGTTATTGAGAGAAGGTCAAATAAATATTGGCTGGCGACGGTACAAGATCTGCGACCACCTCAATATTATTCAATGCTACAAATTCGCTGGCTACAATCATATAGCGAAAGTTTTCGAGAGAAATAAAATCTGTTTATATTGTTCGGGTAATCATGAGGAAAAATCATGCAACTCCAAGTTCTACAAGTGCATAAACTGTGATAGATCAGGTGCAAATTCCAATCATGATGCAAGAGACAACATCTGTCCGACTAAACAGAGATGGACTTCTATTCTGAAGAGCAGGATAGCTTATGAATAGCAATTAATACCCCCCTCAGACACGACCAACACCACTAAGCCTCATCACAACATCGAACCTCGTATTAAATGTCCTAGTAACCCGCCTTTAACTTATCTTTTTCATCTCAACATACGCAGCTTGGCATGCAAGACGGATGAACTTGAAATGTTTCTTGACTCCTTGCTTTATCCAGTGGATATTCTTTGCTTGACTGAATCATGGCTCAGCAGTGGAAATGAACAGTTGTTAGTACTCAATGGATACACCCTAGCGGCCTTCCACTCAAGAGTGAATTCAAGAGGTGGTGGTTCGTGCATATATGTCCGGAATGGGGCTCACTTTGAATTCACTGCCGTGAGCGTCTACGGCATCAATGGAGTACTAGAAGCATGCGCAGTTGAGATCTCAGCAGCTACACCTGTCACCTTCATTGTAATTTATCGCTCGCCCGATCCAGGTACAGTGGATATTTTTCTCAGTTATCTCGAAGAAATTCTTGCGAGATTCAGTAAAGACGGTAGGAAGGTGTTGGTGTGTGGAGATTGGAATATAAACCTTCTCGTGGAAAGTGATAGGCTGCTAATCGAGGAGGTTTCGACTGGGTTTGGTTTTAAAATTCTGGACATCGGGGCCACCCGGTCCACTAGAAGTTGCCAGTCGGCACTCGATGTTGTTATTTCTAACTTCAACGAGGCCGTGTTTGTCTTTAATATTGACCCGGGACTGTCTGACCATTGCGGCCAATTGGTCTCCATCCCCGTAGCTTCTCCTACTCGTCCTCCCTTGCTTACTAATCATCTAGGTGGAAGTTCTGTGTTCCGCAGGAAGTATCCACAGCATTCTGTTCGGGATTTCATTGGGGATATCCAAGTAGTTGACTGGTCGGAGGTATTCAGCAGTGACTCAGTAGATGGAAAATATGACGCTTTCCTTCGGATTTTTCTGTTGAACTTAGAGAAGCACTTTCCTAAAAAGCAAATTACCTAGAGGAACAAGGCCAACTTCAAAGGTTGGCTAACTCCGGAGATACGTCTCAAATGCGACAGGAAAAGGGAACTTCATCTCCTTGTGAAGATGGGAGCAGCAGCGCCAGCACTCCAAGAACGTTTGAAGCAAATAAAAAAGGAGCTAAGAAACGAGATAATCCAAGCTAAGAGGTGGCATAATTCTAACATAATTTCTCAGTCTAACAACAGAATAGGCGCTACCTGGAATGTCATTAAGTCAGTGACTGGCAGAGCAAGGAAAAGCCTACCTCCTATTACCTTAATTGACAAGGATGGCGCACGTGCCACAGGCAATGAAGCTGCAAATCAATTCAACAAGTACTTTGTATCAGTAGGAATGGAATCTTCCAATACCACTACCCACGGCTCCACTGACGATGGCATGAAGATATTGAAGAATGCTTTTCTCATCAATGCCCCAAGTATCGAGCAACCCATTGTTTCTGCTGAAGTCGTTGTGAAGATCCTCAAGACATTTGAATCCAAATCAGCTACGGGCTGGGATGATATCCCAATGTCCCTAGTGAAGTTGTGTGGTCCTTGGATTTCATTACCCCTGGCGCACATTTTTACGCAATCGTTCAGTCAAGGGATCTTTCCAGCCAAAATGAAACTTGCTGTCATAAAGCCCATTCATAAAAAGGGCCCCAAGACCATCTGCTCTAACTACCGGCCAATCTCATTATTGCCTTCTTTCTCTAAGATCTTGGAAAAACTTATGCATGAACATCTGACACGCCACCTTGACTCTGTAGGCTGTTTGGCAGAAAGTCAACATGGGTTCCGCAAGGGCTACTCAACAACTACTGCTGCTTTTAACATGATTCGGAAAGTTGATGATGCCTTGGATTCCAGAAGTAAGGTAGGCGTGATCCTTTGTGACTTGTCGAAAGCTTTCGACTCGATGGATCATAGCCTACTTCTTGAGAAACTCTCCTGGTACGGGGTGAACGACGAGATGGGTGAGTGGGTGAAATCCTATTTAACTGGCAGGTCGCAGTGTGTGCAGCTTGATAATGCATGTCGCTCCTCTTGGGAAGTTTTAACCATTGGTGTTCCTCAAGGCTCCATATTGGGTCCTCTTTTATTCTCGATTTTAGTTAATGACCTTGGATCCAACATTTGCGGTGACTTGTCTGCGAGAAGTGTAATTCAATACGCAGACGACTCCAGCGCCACTGTCTCTGCTAAATCTGATCCCGAACTTGAGAGAGAGATGACAGCGACCTTGGACAGCTTTCAAGCCTGGTTCATTCCAAACAAGCTACAGCTCAACATTAATAAGACTGAGCTCATAACATTTGCTTCTCAGGGTAAGCTGACACCGCTCTTATCCAACCTGAAAACAACTGAGAATGCATTGTTCCTTGGGCTGACAATTGATCAACATTTGTCCTGGATCCCCCAAGTTAACAAAGTTGTAAAGAACTTAGCTAAGGCTCGCTTTGCTCTGTGGACCCTTAGTAGAAATTGTGATTTGACAACTCTCCGCATTGCCTACTTTGCCCTGGCCCAGTCAGTCCTACAATATGGAGTTGTGTTCTGGGGAGCAACCTCTGATAGTAATAGAGCATTCAGAGCTCAGAAGGCAGTTGTGCGCTCCATGCTGTCATTAGGCTATAGAGACTCCTGTAGGGATACATTTAAAAGCTTGCAGTTTCTGCCACTACCGTGTCTCTACATCCAGGCGATCTGTCTGTTTGTCAGAGACAATATCAACCTCTTCGAAGACGGCACTTTCCACGCGCATAATACAAGAGGTGCCACGGACCTGCGCGTCGAGTACTGCCGTCTCAAGTCAACTTCGCGGGGAGTTATGCAAGCTGGCCGCCGACTTTTCAATAGGCTGCCACTTGACATTAAGAACATTTCCTCCTCGAGGACTCATTTTAAACTTGCTCTTAAGAAATTCCTTATGGAGAAGTGTTTTTATTCTGTTGATGAATACATATTACATGTTTAAGACATTAGTTACCATTGTTTATTATATTTGTATGTGTTTTTAATGGTTTTAATAATCTATAATAGGGAAGTCTCGTGAAGATTTGAATTCAGAATAATATTTATTTTATGAAAGTTGAGATGTTGCTGAACACAGATGTGGTATTATTTTTGTTGTTGGACAAATAGTTCTCATGTAATTAATTTACAAAGTTTGATAGATCTCCTCTCATTTAAAAACAGGAAAATTGGCAATGACATCACAGTTTGCTATATTGCCATGGCAACAAGGGAATCCCCATGTCAACACAATGTTCAAGACTTGGAAATGACATCACAGTTCTGATTCTTGTTACAGGCCGTTTTTCCCGCCAAAAATCCTATGATATTTGAACTCGATTTTTATGAATGAAAATTCAAGATTTCACAGGTAATAAAATATTTGTCATTATTATTTGTGTTTATTTATGGAAATTTACTAGAATAAAATTTCATGAGACTTCCCTATTGATGACAATATCTATGATAATGATGATGTTTTTATATGTATATTTATTTTTCTCTTGACAATGCCCATGTGTGTCTGTACATTTTATGGCTGCAAATAAAACAAAACAAAACAAATTATTAATAAAACTCGCTCAAACTTTTTTTTTTTTTTTTTTTTATTGATACACAATATAATACATTTAAATTATAACAAAAACATAGAGAACACCACAAAGCCACGAGGGCTCATCTGTGGAACGCTAGATACCAAAACAAAATATAGTCACATCGTCAATGGTCTTGTGCACATAGCAATAACATAATATGAAAAACAATCAAGAAAATAGTACAATTAAACTTAATAAAATTAAAGTAAGAAAAATCCAACCGCGTGATTAACAGCGCAAGAAATCACCAATTAACACATTTACAGAAATAAGTTTGATACAAAATAACACAAAAAAATACATAAAAAACTGCGTGAAAGGAGAACCTTTCCAATTTATTCACCTAAAGCAATTTTACAATACATATATGAAACACGATTCCCTACATCAAGTTAAGTCTGCAAGATTTTCTAGAAGCCATTTTTTAACACATAATTTGACTGATCTGTACTTATCAAGTGATGCAAGCTCACTCCAACAGCTCACTCCAACACACAATAATATAAATATAAAATATTGGTCTGTATTCAACAATTGAGTAGTTGATCTTCCAATTCCATACATCCATCTCTTCACTGCTTCCGTTTTACCTACTTCTTCTTAAGTTTATCGTAAATAGTCATTAAGTTGTGCTTCAATATCATTGGTAGTATTCTCTCCTCTAAAAATAAAGTTCTAAATTTGGCCCTGATTTTCTCATAAAATAACTTGACAGTGTTCCTACAAATCAAAATCTAATCCTGACCCTCATTCTGTAGATCCATATCATATGAGACTGAAATTGTTTTGCACATGGTGCATGGTTGCCCAGGTGTCGATGAACCCTGCCGGTGTGATCCGATGCTTGGCCGTGGGTGCGTCTGGAAACTGGGTGGCGGTGGGCCAAGCGTACGGGTTCCTCACCATCCTCGACATCCGCACGGGCATGATCGTCCACGCTTGGAAGGGCCACGAGGGAGAGGTGCTGCAGCTGGTGGCCACGGGCGACCAATCCGTGGTCAGCTCATCCGTCGATCAAGCCGTCTCCGTGTGGGGAGCCAGCGACGGCAAACTCAACTTTCACATGAAGTGAGGCTTTTATTAGTCACTATTTTCTCAGAGCAAAGTGGTATATTATTATGTTTTCTCTTATTCTGATTTTTCTTATTGTAAATTATTGTACCTACTAGTTATCCCATTTTCAGCTCTCAAGAACAAAGTGAAACTTAAAATACTCACACTTGACAAGAGACTAAAAAGAAGTGTATGGTGAAATAGTGGTTCTTCTGACAATGGTCAAGAACAATTGAGTTATACTGAAACATTGGCTCCACTCACAGAGCAAGCTGGCTCAGTCACAAGTACTCCGGAGGTTCCAGGCTTGATTCCCGTGCCCTTTCTGACGTATTTCATAGGTTTTCTCAGTCAAGAGACAAATTCTTGTAATCATTCATCTTTGATAAGCCGAGCAGAACATTTCGAAATAAAAAAATATCTATTGGCAAGAATGTGTGATCTTTGCTATTTTTCTAAGCTTGTTTTTCATCGCATGTTCAGGGGACCAACGGAGCCTGTGCACTGCCTCTGCGCTTACGGCAGCGAGCTCATCTCCGGCACGACGGCCAACCGCATCGGCGTTCACACTGCGATCAGCTCTCAAGCATCGTTCTCGTCCACTCGCCTTCGTTCCGACACGTTCCGCGGCAACCTCACAGCCATGGCGGTGCTGCCGCTGAACCGACTCATGCTGCTCGGTGCAGACACCGGCAATATAAGCCTTCTATGTTGATATAAATCTATGTCATGGTTCCAAGATCGAAGTATTAGTTAGCTCTCTAATCATTTAAAATCAGCGTTTAAACACATACCCCTTACTGTACGGTCATGTCCAAGATGTATTCTACCTCTTTTATGAGTGTACTACGAACACTTGAAGGTGGGGTGACTTTACAGTTTACACCAATGGAATACTAAGTCACTATAACTGGGCCATATGCTAAAGCAATGTTTTTGCAATGTACACAAGCATTATGGTTATCCAAAGAACATTATTCATAATTTTGCCCTCAGATTTCTATACAGTTTTTGTTTGTAATATTTTTATACCTCCTTTTGTTAGATAATTGCAACTATTGTTTACTTGTTATTTTGTATTGTTATTTAATTATATTTACTGCACTTCCTATTTTAATGTCTGGGCCCGTATTCCATAACTAATTTTCATCATTGTGTGTACAGTGTGCATAATATTGGTAATGGAACACTTCAGTGTGATAGTAAAGTTACAGAATACGGGTTCAGGAGATAATGCTAAAAGTAGAATTATAGGCATCTCGGTGATTTAGCTTAAAGCTGGATATTTCTGGTCAGTATTTTATACCCATCATGTACTTAGCTATAATATTGTGCAATACCAAACTCAAAACATATTTAAATAAATAAATGTATGGAAATATATTTTATTGAGTTTTCAGTATCCTCATCTCCATTACTCGTATATCTCTCTAGAATTATAGTCCTCTTTGTGACGGGATTATAAAATGTACAATATGTAGGGTACCTATGCATCGACAGTGAAACTACAAAACCTCGTAAGTGACATTTTCAGAATTGTTCAGGAGAGACATAAAACTGAAGCCGGCTTATAGGGCTTTACGTGTTATGAGCTTTTGTAATTTATTTTTATAAAATAAAGTTGACATCAGATATTTACAAGGTTAGGTACCTACTCATCATAGATATGACTGAATTATTTAAAAAAGTTTTAATGATATGTTGTAGGTATAATTAATTTTGTTAAATTACAAAAATATAAAACTGTACCTAAATCTAATTACCTACAGCTGGCTCTCAATATATTCTCTTGTTATTGTCACCATATGAGTATAGTATCGTACCTACGCATTTTTAGGTATGCTGGCAGCCCGTTGAATTCCTGCAAAAGGAGATAACGTTTAAATTTGTACAATGAGGAATATGGAGTTGAAAATGTAACCATCTCTCAGAATCACTTGCATTGTCCATGTTCATTGAGGCGAGCATGTGTTCTTTGCCATGGAATCTTCCCCTCGTTCATGAAGTAATCGGCAAGTTTCATCCGAGTTTCACCCACACTTTTTGGATAATTATTACACGGTCCGAAGTCAATAAGGTTCTGCATCGCTCCATTCTTCGTGACATGCGTCCTCCACTCCCCTGGAGTGAACGATGCATCCACATATCGATCAACAAAGTTCGCCGGACAGTACTGCCGATTTTCCTGGTTGCGTTCTCCTTTCTGTAAGAAGTTGTGAATACTTGCTATCGCCAGTATCATAGCCTCATTATTCTCCAGTTTTCCAGTCATCGGCTTGTTTAGAATTCCCCAACGGGTGGCTATGATTCCAAATATATTTTCTATAATCAGCCCAGCTCTATTTAGGCGATGATTAAATATTCGCTTTTCGTCCGAGGCCTTTCGCAGGGGAAATTTTCTGATTAAAGTGTTGCTCATCGGGAAGGCAGCTTCTGCCGCGAGGACATGCGGAGAGATTCTTCCGTTGGAGCCGGGAATGAGTTTAGGAGCTGGTATGTTCATCTCGTTTCGCTTAACTGCACTGCCAAATGTGGAATATTCCAAAACAGATCCAGCGCTCATCAAACCAGACGCTCCGATGTCCACGAGTGACAAACAATAATCGGCATCACCGACTCCCATGAAGATGATATTATTAGATTCTGACGAGTTCGGTTCCTGATGGAAATAAGAACAAGTTAGATAGGTAATATAACTTATACTAGATGCAAATATTTATTCCCAGTGGAGAAATACATACATGCATAACTATTCGTTTTACACCGATTGCTCCGATGCAATTTGGAAATTGCGTATTTGCTGCGAATCCCTCCGCTGTTTTGAGCCAAAACTCCTCGGTAAAGTTTTCAAATACTTTGGATTGTAAGGCAGTCCAGAGCGCACGACACGTCTCACTGATGATGTTGGAGAGACTACTCTTCGATACGCGAAATGCATTTGATAGAGATTCATAACTGTCTCCAGAAGCCAGATATCTAGAACAAAAAACATAAAAATGGTTTTGATGCTAGGTACCTATCTAATACTTAGGTAGGTTCTAAATTTATGACAAGTGACCAAAGACCTTGGGGGGGGGGGGGGTGATTCCTGTACGCATTTTCACTCTCTTATCTTAAAATTTAAGACAGTAGCAACCGGTTGTTATGGACGTTAACATTAGGGTAAACAAATTTTAAGATAAGATAGCTAACTTAAGAGACTAAAAACGTACAGGAATGACACCCCTGACCGCCAGTTGAGGTGTTAGATTTGTAACGATCGGTTGAATTAACGGCCCCTTTTAGCATTAAGTCGCTCAAGAGAACTCTGGTATTCTTTGACGAAGTTGGAGCTCCTATTGCAATTGAGGGTACATTTGATCAAGTAGGACAACTAGTCTTAAATGTGTTTAGAATCATTTGAAGAATAACACAGGCTCCATCTGTCAGGAGTTGAAGTGGGTTGCTATGCGCTCATAAACCCCCAACTGTCATTAGTAGGTACATAACCAGAACTGTCATTAGCTGGTTTATGGCCCCTCAATAAGCGTATCCTCTAGAGAGCCTATATACCTATTCACTACGTTCATATTAAGGCTCTCTAGTATCCTCCAGCATCCATAGCTACCTACCTACTAGCAGCCTCATGCTCAAAAGAATTTTTAGATTTATCGACGCAAGTGGCCAGAGTCTACTGGATTCCGTCCATAAGATTACTAGCACACGGTCTTGTGGTGTTGAGGACTGACACCCGCAAATTTCAACTTGCAGACGCAACTTCTTTTCAGCATGAGGCTGTAGGTAGGTAGGTACCTACCACTCAGTAGGCTAGGTAGGTAAGGTAGGATAAGACAGTGAATTCATACCTCAAAGTAATTGAGAGGCGCTCTGAGGGTCTTATGACGTCCCTCCTCAACAGTGTGGATTTTTTAAGCAACGACCCGACACGAGAAAGAAGTTCGTCGAATTTGTCTGGAGACATTCTATGGAAATTTATGAATTGTTCCTTGTCCGATAACCTCATTTCTTGGATGAGCGTGTTGTGAATTCCTAACTCTCGCCTTTTCAAAAACTTCTTACGAATATAACATCTTTTCTGTGATCTTCGCTTCCATAATTCCCTCAATAGAAGAATAGCAGCGGCAATTTTTCTTTTCCGCACGGTCAAATTATAATTATACAAACGACATTGGTAATCATAATCTGCCAATGCCATTTTTGTCAACTCGAATGAAACCGCGCTAGATTCGAACTCGGGTCACCGGGGACGATTTGCCAGCTTCACCAATATTCCAATGCAGAATTTACCTAGGTTTGTTCAATTCTGGAATCTGGTTTCACAATAATTCTCAGAAACTTGAGGAAAACCGTAATATGAAATGTATATATTTATATTTATCTATTGCTTATACTTAAATTAATTTCGTATATTGATCAAATGCCTGAGTATAATATTTGGTAATAAATCAGTAGCATTGGCAGCACTGGGTCTGTGTCTGCTCTTGTTGCTATGGCAACCCAATTTCATGTTCGTAAACAATTAAATTACAACACAGCTGGATTTGCGTGAATAGATAGCCAGCCACCGGTTGCAACAATCGCATTGTGTCCAAACAGAAACACTTGTTCATCGTGGTTTCATCATGCATCAAGTTGTCTATTGAGTTCAATTTGAGAAAATGAGTAGTAACTCTCCTGCTACAGCTGACAATGGAGTAAACTCACCAACTCATGGCACTGTACCAAAATGGCTCGAAGACATGTCTGAGTAAGTTTCATTGCAACTGCCTACCTACCGATCTATTATTATGGAAAATATTATGTAGGTATGTAACATGTCTTGTACTTTGATTTCAGTAATGTACAGAAAAATCGTCCTGGGTCGTGGAAGCTTAACCTCTCCCACGCCTCGACTCCAAACATCGAGCATCAACTTCAAATAGATCAGTCCTCTCCACACAGATCGAAGATTGATCTTGATTGCACCTCTGTAGATGGCTCAGTACTGGATCTTAGAAGAGTGTCTTGGTATGCAAATCTGTCTTCTCTTCAATTTGGTTAAACAACATCTACCTATCATCTTGCTTTGGAAGCTAGTTACTATGCCTTTTATCTTTAATTATTGCAATGCATGATGAGAAGATGAATTCTAGAATGTTTCTTCCTGTTCAGTGGCACAGACGACATGTTCCGCCTCCGCGAAGGATCGGCAACTCACGGCAGACGTGCGGTATCGGAAAACGACACGCGCTCCATCGGCAGCAGCCCTCGCAAGACGCTGCTCTCGGACGACGACTTGAATGTGTCGAATCCGTTGCTCTTGTCTCCGCTGCGAGAACGACTGCGAGCGAGTCAAGAAGTCAACGACCCGGAGAAGGGAAGAGCGATATCGGGCAGATCGAGGAGGAGAAGAGAAGCTGCGGAGAATGATCTGTCCTTGGAGGAGTCGTGGAGCTCGCTGAATTTCTTCAATAAGAAACAGAAAGGAAGAATTACAACGGATGTGGAAGGTGATTATTAAAATACATATCAAATTTATTAATAATCAATTAAGGGTCGTTTACATCAAAGCTGGTTTACTTTGCGTTATTGAGTGTTTCTCTAAACCAATCTCAATTCCAGAAACCACTATAGCAACAGACTTGTGATTGGTTAATAGAAAAAACGCAAAAACTGTTCCACTTTACGTGCAAATGTGAACGTGGCTTTAGGGTTCTCAAACATACATGATGATGAGAGAGAGATCATGATGAAGGGTGCGCAGTGGGAAGGAGTACCTTAGTCATGGCCTATTAGAGGGGAACCTTCCCAACATTTGCCACAACTTAGTGTAACCACGAAAACATTGAGAACAGTAGGAACCTCCGCAGTGCACGTCCGGAGCGAGCCTTACCGCTTGCGCTGTGAACTTGACCGAACGATTCCCCCACAGCTACGCCTGACAAAGTTGCCACATCTCCGTCTCCCGACGTCCCTCCCAACAGCGAGGTGTCTGGTCTCGGGGACTTCATAATCCCGGAGCTGCCGGCCGGGATGGACATGGTGATCAACATCCGCAGCACGTGGGGGGATCGACACTACCTGGGACTCAACGGCATCGAGCTGTACAGCAGCACAGGCGAGCCGGTCGCAGTGCAGCAGGTGAACACAATGTAGTGCCGAGTTGACAGATTCATTGACAGCTTTATTAGCTGTCATGGAGTAAAAATGTAGATTCATTGTCAACTTATTTTCTTTCATGTATAACGAATCTAGAAGTACATTTATTAATTATTATCTTTGTAATTTAGTAATGTATGTCATATTTTATCATCATTATGATATGCACACTCAAACAAATTAATAAAATGGTACCTCGAAAGAAATGGATTGTCTGGCATTGTTTGATGGCATCATCCCATGTAGTCTGTGTAATGCATTATTAACTCTAGTAGGTGAGCTCTGATTTCATTGATAACAACAACTAACAAAACAAGGAATAAGGATTGATTGTCAAGGAACCTGACCAGCAGCCAATGTGCAAAGTATGTTTTGTGCAAAGTACCGTTTTTAATTGGTTTGAGTGTAGTACATACTACAGGTTATGATAATATGTACGTTTTATCATGTTAAATTTGTAATATGAACCTAAAGCTTTCAAAATTATTATATGTAGTGCTCAATATTCGTAAATATTTGTAAATATTGTTTTTCAAGGACTGACACTGTCAGTTCTCCACATCTTAAATCTGTATAGGTTCCTACTAACATTTAAAGCCAAGTAAATGAATTGAAATGATTATATATGTTGTTGTAATCAGATCAGTGCCAAGCCGTCCGACATCAACGAGCTCCCCGAGTACGGCAAGGACCCGCGCGTGGTGAGCAACCTGCTGGACGGAGTGAATCGGACCCACGACGACATGCACCTGTGGCTGGCACCGTTCACGGAGAACGCGGACCATCTCGTCAGCATCACGTTCACGGAGACGTGCAGGATAGCTATGATCAGGATATGGGTGAGGATATGGAGTCAGTCTTACGAGTCATTGGTTTTACTGAACAATCTAACTCAGAATATATTCTGCCATTTTTCATCGTTTCTTCAATTTATAAACATGTCATACTATTTTCACGTTCAGTTACTTCTTATCTTATTTTATGATAGTTACTTATTATTTTAACATAGGATTTAAATTATTAAAAGGCAGGGTTCCCAGGCGGCCCATAAAACCCCTAAAACCAATTTTTTCAGCATTTCAATTTATAGGCACTATAATTCCCACTTTTCTAGGTCTGACCCATAAAATGAAGAGGAATCTATTACACTTTTCAATTAATTACAGTGTATCAACTATCAAATCACCAAAAACTGTCCAAAACGCATAGAAATGGTCCAAAAATACGTTTAAATATCCAAATTTTTCCAGCAGAGCTTCTTTTATTTCTATCTGTTTTGGTTCTCCTATGTTCCCAATAGACATTTTGTGTCCAGCTTATTCCTTATGGGACTAAAATTCTTTGCATACTTTTGATTAAAATCACGTTTTTCGATTTGCTGCTCTCACTATCACAACCGGATTGGTACCTTCTCATATGTCTTACAGATATTAATAGTTTGATGTGTAATTATGGTAAAATTTTAATTTCTGACCGTTGCCCCCCCTTTAATAGGTGATACTCTCTAGGTACTCTCTTCTATTATTGATGTACTAGAGATTTTACAACTGGCAGAAAATATATTTATTTGAAATAATTAAATGTTGGTATTTCTACTGAGACAAACATTAAGTTAAAGTTTTCTGCATTGTAGTCATTTATTATTAATTTAATACGTATTTATTATAAAATACCTATGCAATAAAAGGAAACATTTTGACACCCATCTGTTGAAATTATTACATTGTTAATGTAGTATTCTAACCTTGTACTCATCTGTTGTCATTTCCCCTGATTGGTCAGAACTACAACAAGTCTCGGATCCACTCATACCGCGGCGTGCGCGAAATCGACATCTCGCTGGACGGGGTTTTGATATTCCGCGGAGAGATTGCTCGCGCTTGCGGCGGCATCCAGGGAGGCACCGAGGCGTTCGGAGACGTAAGCAATGTTACACCTCTAATTCAACTCAAATGGGTGAGAGCTGGATCTTTAAAGGTGCGGATGTTTACGGAACCTTGTGTATGAGGAACAAACTATGTTGCTGCCTTCTCCGTGCAACTTCGGTTTACTCTTTGTTGATGTAGATTGATCGAATTCAAATAGTAAGTAATTTCATACTTGCTATCATTTGGTATGTTTGAGTAACTTCATGATCTTGTGATATTTCTTAGATATGAATCTCTATGGTTTGACGGTAAACCTTGAAAGTTCCCAGTAATGGCACATCATCTATTTTTTATTTAAAACCCTTTATCATCATCATTTTATCAAAATCAAATGTTAACATTCAAAACCAATGAATGAATATGTTGATGAATGAACACTTGCTTGCACAAAACGTTTGGGTACTTGCTAATCTTCTAGCTCCTCCCCGAAATATCAATATTTGAATCTTGCTAAGTTATGTGTGAATGTGGCAATGAGTGGAATGTTCCAGACCATCTTGTTCACGACCGACGACGCCATCTTGGAGCTGATATCGCAGCACGACGAGAGTTTCAACAGCTCGCTGAGTATACCCAAAGACGAGAGGGAGGTGGAGAGGCCCGCTACGGGAGACAGATGCGTACGTAACACTGCAAGAAATGTCATGAATTATTATTAATAACTAGAGGTCAGTTAGGGTACCCGGGTACAAACCGGGTACCCGGGTACGCCATTACCCGGGTACAATGGCAGGTACTCGAGTATCAATTTTTTTTTTATATTTTTTTAATTTTGTTAGTTATTAGGTTTGTTTGCATTATTTGCGACAGCTGCCACTTAATCACCAGCTGCATTGTTTATAGCTATTCGCGTTTTCGAGCAAAGGGGGCACACTCTAGTGTGAGAAAATATAAGTGCTGTAGACTCAATCGTTTTCGTTTCGGCCACGGCCGCCATTTTCATTGATGTTATCAATGTAATTTTAATCAGAAAGGCCGTACCTACTTATTATCTTCGGAAATGAACCACAATTATGGTGAGGAATCTGGTGGAAATGATAAAATGAAGTAATAACAAAGTAATAACGAAAACAACACAACTCACAAGTTATTCCACCTTCACTGACACTTCATTCCGCCATGACACCAAACCAACGTAAACAAACCAATCCGCGTCACGGCGCATGACATTTTAGTGTCATGGTGGTTATAACAGCCTGGAAAGTGCTGCCATCTGGTCAGCCCGAAAACGCGAATATAAACTGAATTTAATATTTATTCATATTTCCCAAATATCAACAATCCCAACCAATAATTGGTTTGTAAATTTATTGTTACTTAGTAATTTCATGAGAATGCTGGTGAGTTGAGGATGGATTATTGATGGAGGGGATGCAGGCAAGATATACATTGTGTTCAACCTTCCATTGTATGGACGTTGTGTATCTCTCCCCAAGGACACGGATAGGGCGGCAGGCTCAATGCAACAAATTTCAAGACATTTAAAAAAAAAAAAAAAAAATTGTTTGTTATTTATTACCCGGGTAATTACCCGGGTAATTAAATCGAGTACCCGGGTACAAAACATTACCCGAATCTGACCTCTATTAATAACTGATACATTTTATTTTGTTCATATCTTGCTTTTGCATTTCATACTTCTGTATTTTATTTTGAAATAGTTTGCAAGTGCAATTGTTTCTGGTGATCTGTGTAGGACACCAGACCCTTCACCGGTGTCATGACGAACTCAATCAGCCGGAGGTCGTCCGATGACATGACTCTGGACTTGCTGCTGAGCGGACAGAAGCTGGAGATATGTCTGACGGCCAACTGGGGACATCCGTTCTGCATCGGTGAGTCCGTTCTGCATCGGTCATTGGAACTAACATAGCAGTCATTATCCGTACACTACCAAGAAGAAAACATCGAGGCAAAGGACGTGGTACGTTGTTCCAGAACACTGAAAATCCGATTCCTTCCACAAGTAAGGACGAGAGGATCCCCTCAAGCCAGGACGATGGCTTCACAACAGTCCAAGGTAGGAGACGTAAGGGAACTAGCAGGACTTATATTGTTGGAACTGGCAAGAGTAGTGAAGAAGATGTTCTCAGACCTGTTCATCGTAATGTGTACTTCCACATTAGCCGCATAGCAAAGAACATCACGCAAGCCGATGTGAAGGAGTACTTAGTGAAGAAGTTCAAAAGTAACGAGTTTGAGTGTGAGCAGCTGCAAAACAGAAGTGAATCATTCAATTCCTTCAAAGTCACGGCAAACCACATACTCCTAGCCAGCATGAATGATCCAGCCTCATGGCCAGCAGGTGTAATGGTCCGGCGGTTTTTTCGCGAGAGGACGAGGGAGACTCCACCATCATGAGAAGCAAAGAACATGGAACGACCAGACGCTTCAAAGTACTGCTGGTTAATTGTAGAAGTTTGAATAATAAACAACTTCTGTTTCAAGATCTTATAGAACTTCATATGCCTGATATTGTCATAGCTACAGAAACCTGGCTAACGCCAGATCATCATGACAACGAAATATTTCCTGTATCAGAGTATCAAGTATTCAGACGGGATAGAGGGAGCCGGGGTGGTGGAATAGCCATATGTGTGAAAAAGGAACTCTCAGCCCACATTAATTCATCAAGTGCTACAGCTGAACTACTCTGTGTGACAGTTATTCTACAGGACAATATAAAAGTTCAGGTGATTGGTGCTTATAATCCCAACAGGAATGACTATACCTTGATGGAGGAACTTCATACAACTCTATTAGACTTAAAGTGCAACACTGACTCGACGGCTCACACAGTCATAGGAGGAGATCTAAACCTCCCTGATGTTGAGTGGGACAGTGATAACCCAAGTGGGCAAAATCATGCGCAGTTACTTGTAAATTCATTGCAAAGTAATTTTAATATTATACAAACTGTTAAGGAGGGCACGAGGACCAAAACAGATGGAAGTTCTAATATTCTGGATGTTATCCTTGTTCAACCACCTGAAATATGGTGGGACACAGAAGTTGTCCCAGGTATTAGTGACCACGACGCAGTCATCCTTGAACTCACCCCATTGCACACGATTCCCAAGATGGAGCCCTTAACATCATGGCAGTACAAGAAAGCTGACCGACGTGGCCTTGGAGAGTTCCTGAGATGCAATTTTCTTGCTTGGAAATCAGATAATATTACGATAAATGAAAAATGGGAGTCGTTTAAGAAAATCATCATGCAAGCAAGAGACAAGTTCATTCCGCACAGAGTAATTAAGAAGAACAGTGATCCCATCTACTATAATGATAAAGTGAAACATCTGAAGAAAGAAGTTCAGAGAGCCTACTCACATCGCAAGCGGTCCCATGCTGACAAGGCACGTTTCAAGACCCTTTCAAACAAGTTGATTGAAGCCAAGAGATTCTGCTATGACAAATATATGGCTAACTTATTGATGGAAGATGGAGCCCCAAGAACGAATTGGAAGAGGTTTTACAGCTACATCAATAGCAAAAAATGCAGCTCAAGATCGATACCAGCAATAAAACTGAACAATAAGATACTAACAACAAATCTAGACAAAGCCAACGCTCTCAACGACTTTTATGGAAATGTTTTCTCAACGAAGAACCATAGAGCTCCTTCCATTGTTGGAGATAATTCGAATCCCCTGGTGATTAGTACTCATGGAATATGGGATGTTATTAAAAATCTAAAACCTGGAACTACTGCTGGTCCAGACGGTATCACAGGAGATCTACTAAAAACTGCAGGATCGGCAGGACTAGACTATCTACATATAATTTTTTCACAATCGATAGAAGAAAGCACCCTACCCACCGATTGGACAATGGCAATTGTCTCGCCAATACACAAGGGTGGTAGTAAGAGCTCCGTTTCCAACTATAGGCCTATAAGTCTAACTTGTATTCCATGTAAAATACTTGAGAAGATAATTGAAAAACAAATCAGGCAAATCCTAGACGAAACTCAATTCTTCACAAGAAGTCAATTTGGCTTCCGACCTCACTACTCTTGTGAGGCTAGTCTCGTGGGTCTTACACAAGACCTAGTTCAAGAAGTGGACTTCAGAGCAAAGCAAGTTGATGCCATCCTAATAGATTTTGCCAAAGCATTTGATTTAGTGCCACATGACCTCCTTATGGAAAAGATATCCCAACTAAATCTTAACAAGGAGGTCATTAAGTGGATATGGAGCTTTCTAAATAACAGAAAGCAAGTAGTAAGGATTGAAGGAGAAATCTCCCTGCCAATTACAGTGACATCAGGAGTACCCCAGGGAAGTGTTCTCGGTCCACTCCTCTTCTTGATCTTTATGAACGATCTTCCACAGTGTATCTTGCACTCCAAATTGCGGCTGTTCGCAGACGACTGTATAATCTACAGGACTGTCAACAACACCAATGACTGCGGGCAGCTCCAGGAAGACCTCGAAGAACTAGCCAAGTGGGTGGACCTGAATCAGATGCGAATCAACATCGATAAGACCATCAAGATGTCATTCAGCACTAGGAAAACACGGATACAGTACCAGTACCAGCTTGGGAACCTACCAATTGATCCCACAAAGGATGCTAAGTACCTTGGAGTGTGGCTGTCTGATGACCTGAAGTGGAATAACCACATTGATGTAACTTCAAAGAAGGCATCCAAATCACTGCAGTTCGTCATGAGGAACCTCAAAGGTGCAGCAAAGAAGGCAAAGGAACTGGCATATCTCACCCTTGTTCGTCCACAGATGGAATATTGTGCCAGTGTGTGGAGTCCATATACCATGGTGAATAAACACCAGCTGGATATGGTACAGAGGAGGGCTGCACGGTATGTTGAGAGTTCATTTGGAAACTCTCCTGGCCCCACTGAACTCATAAAATCACTGAAGTGGGAGTCTCTGGAAGACCGGCGAGACGCATCCAGAGCTATCGCTATTTACAGGGCTTACTGCCATGAAGAGGCTTGGGAGGAGCTAGGTGAGCTACTGCAGAGACCGAATTACACCGCGAGAGGAGACCACACCGAGAAAATTCGTCTGTTGCAGCCGCGAACAGACACTGGCAAGTTCTCTCTCGCAGCGCATGGGATCAGATTGTGGAACAACCTGCCTGCCAGCGTCGTGGAGCCACTTCCCCAGAACAATAAAGAATTGAGGAAGAGGATGAAGTCCATTATTCCGACATGAACTTATAAAACTACAACAACCGACGAATAAGTGCACTTAAGAACATTGACTATTATTAATAATTGAAACATGTATAGTAGCATTAGTCAAAGTTGTATCAATCAATAAATAATAAAACACAACGACAAACCAGCCCGAAGTCTCGTGTGGAGATGAATCCATACACTCCAGTATTTTAAAAAATTATTAATGTGTTCTGAATTTTTTATATTTTATAATAGTTTTAGAAGCTTGACACATTTTTATAAAGAGAAAACAGACTGCTTTTATGGTAGGTACATAAAACTGGTTGTAATTATTTTCCCATTATTTTTTCAGTTATTTTAACTGAAAATTCTGCATGGGTACACTTGGCAACAAAAATTGATTGGTGAACAAATTTGAATGACTGCTGGTCATGTTCCATAACAATCAATGAATTATTATTGAAATAAGAGGTCACATACTAGAGTGAGACAAGGAGATCGCTTAGACTGACTTCTGATGGTGCGATCTAACATTTTTCAGTCAATCAGATTTATTGAACAATCAATTATTTTAGTTGCCCAAGTGTACCTACTTACGTTAAAAGTCACTGACTTTTACGTTTTATAAATAGTATCTTCCGAGGTCCGATTCATCCTTAGTTAATATACAATTATTATTGTCCATATCCTCAACAAAACCGAGACCATTGTAATAATCATATTTAACGCATACACATGTTCTAATGTCCTCCATCATGCCATCAGGTCTGACCGGCTTGGAGGTGTTTGGCTCGTCGGGCACCGCACTGCCGATCAAGCCCTGCTACTTGAGCTGCAGCTCGCCGGGAGCACCACTGTCCCCCCTCGTGGACGGTGTCAACTTGACCACCGACGAGCGACACATGTGGCAGACGAACTACACCGCCGGCCAGCAGCTGCTCATCGCGGTGGAGTTTCCAGAGCCGGTGCTGGTCGCCGGTGTCAGGATGTGGAACTACAACAGCTCGCAGGACATGGCCTACAGCGGGGTAAAACACAACAACGCTTTGTATTGCATGAGTACATCGACATTACAAGAATAGTATTGTTTGAACCAAGTGAACGAACTTAAAACTATAAAAGTCAAAACTATACTAAACTAGTCAAAGTAATTTGGCAAGGTTTCATATATTCTTGTAGCTATGTATTGTGATGTGATGATTTTTACAGATTTAGATAGCGTTACATGTGTAAAACGAGTGAAAGGTAAAAGAATATACATAAAAAGGCTCGACTGTGCATTTGACATAATTTGCAGCGCAGGAGGGCAGATTCCACAACAAAACAACAAAATGCCAACGAAATGGCTGTATATTCCTCGGAAATAGGGGGTTGACTTTGCTCCTCTATTGTTATGGGGGGAGAAGTGTGCAAAATTGGATTTTAAAATGAAATAATTTTTTGTTGATGCATATTGATGTGCGTGAGTGTGAGAATTTACTAATTTATACTCTTAAAGGCAAACAAATTTAAAGAGGACTTTTGATAATTTGAAAATGTTAAAACTTAAAATAAATTCCTACAAAATGCAGAATTTATTTGTAGATTCTTTTCTCTTTTTCTCGCTGTCACTTATCTTGTCCAAATGCATACAAAATCATGACACTGCTCAAAAAAAGAGTATCCATTTAAAACCTTGGTACAATGTATCAATAATTTTCACCATGTAACCGGGTTGGTTCATGTGTAGGTGCGCCTGGCCACCCTGTGCCTGGACGACCGGCCCATCTCGCCGGGTGCCGTGACCTTGCGGCGCGCCCCCGGCAACTGCCACTTCAACTACGCGCAGGACCTGCACCTCTCCTCTCCCCCGCCCGCCGCCCCCCAGCCCCCCAGCTGCCCCGGGCGCGACGACGACGCCCCCATGCCGCACGGCTTCGTGTTTCAACTCATGATCCTCTCCACGTGGGGCGATGCGTACTACGTCGGGCTTAACGGGCTGGAGCTCTATGACGGCGACGGGGAGAAGATCGAGCTCACGGAGAATAGTGAGTGTGTCGTCTTGTTACACATTCTCAACAGACATTGGTGTAGAAATAGACATAGTTATTCTGTTTTCTATACCTTATGTGAAGGGGAGCAGAATGTACGTTAATAGACTCGAGAGTGTTTAGCTGTTAACTCGTACATTTAATTCCGTTCCAGAGAATGGGTCTACAATCTAATTAAAGTACCTCGTTCAGTGTGTTGTGTCAGTATGTTGGCCAGATATCTTAAGTTAGTGTAGCTCTCGGCCGGCAAAAGAAAGGTCCCAGTTTTGAACCCCGGTTAAGCTGGACATTTTAAAATAAAAAAGTACCTACCTACCTCAATACCTATTCCTGAATATAACAGTTATATGTTTAATTTTTTTAATGTTTTTAGTGATCTGAATGGTCGAGCTACTTTGCTTCAAAGTTGATTACTGACAACAAAAAAGCTGTTGAAATCCATGAATATCTCAAGAAGAAGTTAACCCCCTTTTTTGTTGATTCTCTCCCCCTTCAACCATGATGTAGACAACAGACCTTCAACAATATCCATACATCTCTCTATATGTGGAAATGATTAACGGAAGTCTTGTCTCAGACATCGGAGCGTTCCCCGACAGCGTGAACGTGTTGGAGGGCGTGAACGACGACGTGCGGACCCCCGACAAGCTAGTGGACGGCGTGAACGAGACCGCCGACGGACGACACATGTGGCTGGCTCCGATCCTGCCCTCGCAGGTGACGCATCTCTTCGACGAGAGCTCGGAAGGTTCTTGACGATATGTCTGACGTGGTGCTTTCGTTGCAGTTGAACCGGATCTACGTGATATTCGACTCTCCCGTCACAGTGTCCATGGTGAAGCTCTGGAACTACAGCAAGACTCCGGCCAGAGGCATCAAGGAGTTCGGAGTGAGTGGGGGTTCTAGTGGCTTGAGGAGTTCTGGGGGATCCATTTAGGTTTAACTAGGGGCATGTGTATTCGAAAATATTTGATTCAAATAGTTGATTCGATATTCAAACTCAAAATGATTTACTAGCTATGTGAAAAAAAAAATTTCACATTATTTATTAATATTTTACTTATTTTTTAAAAATAAGATTTAAAAAAATCTTATTTTCTTTACCTACCTAGGGTTGTTTTGGCCATCTTTCTTTTTAGGGATTTGAAGAGAGTTCGGTGACAATACTTTTTTAAACTTGATATTTGTCCTCTGATTTTAGACTTCAACTAGTATACAATATTCAATTCAATAATCAAATTATTTTGTCAATTATTCGACATTCGTATTCGAAGTCAAAAATCACTATTTGCACGTTTGTCATATAATAATTTAGATGAACAAACAACTTTGTATTTATCCACGGTTGTATAAATGTTGGTGTGTCTCTTGTAGATTCTGGTGGATGACTTGTTAGTGTACAACGGAGTGTTGGATCGGTCCTCCGCCAGCACGCGGGATGTGCCTTACAGGACGGTGCTCTTCACCAACGACGAGAAGCTTCCGACGCGAGAGAGGTCACTCGTTACCAGGTAATATTCATTTCTTCATCGTGAGAGAAAGGGTCACAAGTCTCTTTCAATATTTCAGCATTTATACATATTCTAATTGTCAAAAGTCTACTTAAAGTCAAAAGAGTTGATCCAGTTTGGTTTACCTGACTTTAAAGATGATGTCTCACAATTTAAAAGCTATCCTAAAAGCCAAAGCTTTTTGAATCCTTTTTGGATTCCATTCCCCTTCTCTCGTGGTATGAACTTAATTGGACTTAATCTTATGACTCGGTATGAATTCTGCCTGACAGAGACTCATACAAACTTGGGGGCCCTTCTGTTTTTTGCTTGTAAGAAGGAAAAAATGGTATCCTTTTGAGTTTTGTCACATTAAAACTATGCTAGAACCTATTTATAAATTTTGAGAGTCATCAAAATGGCTGGTCTGTACCACAAACAAGAGAATCAACTTTGAGTTTCTTAAGTGGACTTTTGGCAATTGAATAGCTCTTGAAATTGTGTTTCAATGCTCTACAACATTGACCTTGTTGAAACTGGGATTTTGCAATAAACTTCAACTATGTCTTTCAGAGATGTCAATTACGGCGACAGCGTTGAGCTTCTGAACAATCACCATCGCGTCACCTCCGGCGGTTCTCACCTCTCGGCCGACCAATCGCAACGTCCGCTCACTTCGATACCGTCCGCGCGAGCACGAATCAAAAGCCTTGATGTTTAGCCTCCAAGAATAGTGACCCTTTTGGAGATTGTACTAACATAGAGTTCCTACACATAGTCTTAAAGAGTTTTCTTTGCAAAGTCTCACAAATTCTAGTCAATTGCAATTAATTGTGATTTTTTTTAACAAAGTATAACTATAAACATTACACCAAAAATATTTCATAGTGATTTTCAGCACATGATAATTTTATTTTTTACTACAGTAGATATGAACTGACCATCCACGACAATAATAAAATATTTTCTATAAAAAGTAAATGTGTTCTAATATTTCTTATTTTTATTTCTATTATTTTTAGTGAATGCTTGTGGTCATGATAGAAGACAATTTATAACGACTCCACTTCAATATGGACCAGCATTCTCTTGCAATGCTAGAACAGAGTTAACTAAGCCTTTAGAAAAACCTATTGTTGTTGTTGTTGTTGTTGTTGTTGTTACAAGAAATAATGTTTTTGAGACAATAAATAGAAAAACAGTCGTATTTGGTAGAGGAGCAAATGTATTTTTTGTGCAAATAAATATTACATTGTTTGTATAAAAAAGTCAGTATAAATTAACTGAAACCCTTCCAGTTCCATAAATTCTCCTGTTAAATATAACTCCTATAAATGAAGGCATTATATCATATTCATTGAAGCATGCGATTGATTCTTGAAGTGTGAAACTGGATGAAAGAAATGCAATGTATGTACCTACTAGGTTCTTTTACTTTATCTAAAAAAGAAACATTGCATTTTTTAATTCGGGGCTGTTCATATAAAGTATGACACGCCTTAGGGGGGGAGGGGGAGTCTGTTATACTGTGAAAATATGTGACAGGGGGAGGGCAGACAAGCGTGATGTCACAGTTTTGTTGTATCTATTTTGTGTTTAGTATGTTTCAGCAAAAAGAAATATCACATTTATTATTCTAAATCTAAACTGAGATTTGAAATTTCCCTCTCTTTAGTATACTACAAGTATTATAAGTATAGTAATAAAATTCTACACATCATTTTGATTTCTCATTATTTGAATGTAATATTATTTTGCAATAAATCAATAAAAGAGCTGTGTTTTCAATTTTTTTAGGGGGGGGGGGGGTTAAAAGTGGCCTGCCCCTGCCCTTAAGGTGTTGCAGAAGCTTTTCATCTCCCAATATCCCATCGCATTTTCATTTCAGATTAGGCATGGTTAGCATGTTTTATATGTTTAGATTTTGTTTATTTGTCTCCCCTCCCCCGAATGAAAACGTCAAAAATCAACACTGACCTAAGCGCAACATTGTTTGCTTGTTGTGTGTAGACTACTTTCACTAAAAATTCTCTGTGTTCAAGTATTTAGCAACAAGTACGTAGGTAGTGTTGTTTTGAACAAATCAAGTGAAGTTGTATTTTTTATTCATTTGACAAGATAGCAATTAGTATTTAAATATCTTTCCATACTTCAAATTTGCCGCTCGAAAACTGATGTTTTCTGAAAGAGTAGTATTTCCATATCCAATCGTCAATGATAAATTCTTCATAAGACTCGTCGTACGGGTGTTCCGCGGTATACTGATCGTCTCATCCACTCATTGGCGCTCGGCGTCCCGATTTCACTGCCTCCTACATGACGGTCGCTGATTGAATGATCAGATTGGTTCCGCAGACTGACATTCACCAGGCCGAGTCGAAGATGGCCGATGTAAATAAACGACGAACTGTCAAAATTATGATAATTTCGCGACAATTTGCTCTAAAATATCTATCAAAAAATTTAAATATCTATGTTCTATGAATTAAAAGTTTAAAACCATTACAAAAGTGAAGTTATGGGTTTTGTTTATTAATATAATCATGTTATTATGTAATCAAGTGAGTTTGTGGGGTGAGTGAATCTGTGGCGTATAGCCGGGTCCACAATAAAATACCGTTTTTGCGATTTGCGTTTTCTGTTTTTTTTCTTACCACCAATCACAAGTTAGAAAAAAACGCAAAACGCACAAACTGTCTATGTGGACCCGGCTTTAACTACCAGGTGGCTAGGACGGCAAATGCCAGGGGCCCAGGTCCTGGGGGGGGGGGGGGGGGGGGGGGAGCACCACTCAGATACCCCAATGTGCAATTAATTGTATTATATTATTTTTTAATGTGCTGGTTTTGCTCAACTATGCTACGGCCCCTTTCCTAAAGTATAGTATTAATGTGCATGACAATTTTTAAAAAAAATTGCGTGATCTGGCTAGATATGCAATGTAGAACATGGGTGTAATTCCTGTACGTTTTTAGTCTCTTAAGTTAGCTATCTTATCTTAAAATTTGTTTACTCCAATGTTAACGTCCATAACAACGGTTGCTACTGTCTTAAGTTTTAAGATAAGAGAGTGAAAATGCGTACAGGAATCACCCCCCTTTTTTTTACAAAAATAATACCGTACTGTATTTTGTCCCGAACACATTTATTTAAACTGTCAAGATAATAATAAGTATTCAATTTCCAATTGTCAACATAACAAAATGTGCACCAGTAGAGAAATCATATCACGACCTATGTTACAGTACTCTTATTGAAAAGTTTGTTTTATTGTCGCATCCCCGGCATTAATATTCAACACTTCCGGTCTGTTGTACCGTGTTCTGTTCGGCTCTGTGACGTCACATGCGCGTTAGGGGTTGATTTATAGCCGCCATCCCTCCACGAATACATAAAGATGCTGTATTGTGTCATTTCTACCAGCGGGTTCACTGACAGAACATGCTTTGCAAACACTTAACTCGAGTGTAGGTGTGGCTTACTAAATCATCAACGCTGGAGATTAATCTGGTGGGGCGGTTGCACCGCTCAGACAAGTCGTTATATTTACCGAGATTCAAATTGTTTGATTTTCTAAAATAATCATCATATCGCAAAACAATTGAATATCTACTACCTTTGATAACACAGTTTTACTCGGAAAACGCTCTGTGTAACGCGTTGATAAGCGAGCCTTTGAAATGCATGCGAATTATTCGTGTGCAAGTTGCTGCTATGCAGTCCTTGAATCTGATGCTTATACCTAATGTACTTATTTAATTTGTTATATTTATTTATTCTTGCAAATGGAGTTTAGCTAGTGGGACCTCTTTTACAATTATTATAATGTACTAGAATTCCACTAGCTGCGACTCAATTTGCAAGAATAAATAACATAACATAATTTAATATTATAATAATGTATTGCTATGCAACAACCAATGTAATTCCATGAATCACCAGTTAAACTTAACTACTGTTTCAACAGAGCATTGAAAACCTGCCCTCAAAGTACCTACTTACAAGAGAAATTTACAGTAGCATAACAATGTAACATAATATTAACGGGACATAGAATTAAGTGGAATGTGGGTAGCTCTGGCATGCAAGAATGATGGAAGTAGAATGTGGGTAGCTCTGGCACACTAGATCTTGCATATGGGCATTTCTACTTGTATTCTACCTCAATAGTAAGGACCTAAAGACCGAACATGTGTTTATGTATCAACTACATGCATATGCCAGGGATTATACTGTTGTTACGATGTGCGAAAGAAACGGATTGGCTGATAAAGATTTGATTGAATCATCCGATGAAGTATAGGTATGATAACTCGTCATCTAACTCTAGTAGGTGAGATCTGATTCCATTGATAATAACTAGTACTTATTGATTGTCAAGGAACCTGACCAGCAGTCAATCCGTTTCGCTCAAACCGTTTTATGATTTATTGAGTGTAGGTACATTTAAAACTTAATATTTGAGAGATCACATCAGTTATCTTCTGATGGTCCAGTTAAGGATGTACGCCAGCAGTGTCGTGGTGTGGAACTTGGCCAGAGTGACGCGGTAAACAATGGCTTCTCCTCCAGCTAATATGGCGCTCCACTCTCCATAAGTGTCGTAGTCTATGATAGTATGGTTGCATGCCGACAGTGTTGCCATGTCTTGTGCAGCGGTGCCGTTTAGCAGCACAATGTCGGTTCTGTTGCGGGTCAAGTTCTTCCGACACCTGGAGACAAGCAAGAGATTTAGAAGAGATTTATTTCAATGGCACGGCGAGAACTAGATCATTTCGCGCATAATAGGGCAGTTGCATCACTCGGGTTGCTAGGTAACAGACTTCAATCTTGTTTATTTTGCTGGGAGACAGGCAGTTTCAAATAGTTTAATCGTATTTATACAGCTGTGAAAGAAAGTTAAAATGTATTTATATTTATTTTATTTCATACATCATTTTATTCCTATCACACCACAGTATATATGAAAAACGATCAAAGAACAATTCAATCAATTAAATAATAAATAAATACATGTAGGTGATGTGACGGGAAGCCCACGTAGAGAATCTCTGAGTGTGGGCTGACCCAGTTAAAGATAAATAGGCAAAAAATATGTTTCAAGATGGCTGAATTATTGTAATACTGAAAAGTGAAAAACACATGAAAATTACTTGATACTAAAGTGTTATTATAGAATAGGAATACAAAAAATAATTGTAGACAAACTGATATGAAAGACTAATGTTCTATATTGCGCTAATGTACTATATACTAATGTTCTAAAATGAAAGACAAATGTGGGAAAATACAAAAAAGAAAACGATTACAATTCCTATTTATTTACTGAAGGCATTCCGTTAGATTTTAGTCAGTTTCTCTAAGGATTCTTTAAAAAGATGGAGGAGGAAGGAGGAGGAGGAGAACAGGAAGAAGTCAAAATTGTCAAACATGCACTCATTGGTCAGTAGATTTTGAGGTAGCTCTGATCCTTAAGGAAGCTTTCAGTTTGACCGAAATGTTATCCGAGATTTGCGAGACTGAATCTGATGTTCTCATCTCATCAGAGTAGCATCTCCACCTACCAGTCTATGTCGTCACTTGCTACCATGAACACGGCCCCCTTGTACTTCCTCCTGTACACGTCCATGGCGCGCTCATAGTAGCTTGCTCGGGCTTCAGCAGTGAAGTGGATCAGCAGGTAGAACCAGTAGTGTGTCCTGCGCACGTGGACACCGATATACACAGTGTCTGCACTGCGCCGCGCAGCTAGCAGTACCTGGCGACATAATGGAGGAATCAGCAGTGAAGTGCAGCAGCAGTAGTGTGTCCTGCGCACGTGGACACCGATATACAACGTGTCTGCACTGCGCCGCGCAGCTAGCAGTACCTGGCGACATAATGCAGTACCGAATGGCAGTACCTTATTGGGTAACCAAATGAATGTAAACGAATAGTCGATAGAACCCGATCGGCTGCATATCATCTGACACTGAAGGTGCGAATAGCAATTCTAACATATTCGTGCGAATAGCGTTTTAATCGATGTATGTGCGAATTATGTCGGTGTTCGGTGTTCTTCACTGTTTGGTGTCGGTGCAAATAGCCGAAATGCGGTGTCGCTGCTATTCGCGCCGAATTTCGGTGTTCGGTGACGGTGCGAATAGACACTTCGTAAAAAGTAAGTAACTTTTAATAAAAATGTAGGTATACATATCAAAATAATATAACCGTTTTCGTTTTTATTATAAATCTGGTGCTTTTATAACGAAGTATATCTACACACGTCACAAACAATGACGCAATCAGTACACATTCAATGAATCAAGGTCAACATATACAAACACTTAAAACATTCTGTATACCTCTATCTCTGCTAACTTTTAAACGGTTGATTACGACTGTATTGTCATGGCAACAACCAACAACATTCCTAGAATAACTGTAAACTTAGTATAAACAGAATATTGAATAACTAAATTAAATCTAAAGCATTTTGTTAAGATTTGCCAAAACTAAATACCATATGAATTTCACTCTTACCGACTGTGTATGGTGTATGGTCTTATGAAAGTATGCTATATACATACAGTCAGGTAAGTGTAACCTACCTCCTGTGCGTGCTTCACTAGATGTGGATGAAACTTGAACTCTCGTCTGATGTCTGGTTGATGCTGTGTGATGATCTCAAAGAGTTGTTCTATTCCACGATAATGCGTGAAGAAGTCGACCTGGATGCTCGTTGAGTTGGGAGAGTCGAGCAGATTGCCGTGCAATGAGGTGTTCCACGCTTGAGGGCAGTGTTGCATTTCGCGAGCAGGGACGCTCAAGTTAACAAACACCTGGGGGAGGAAGTGGCAACATGGTGAGGATGAAGCAGAAGATGGCGGAGCTGAAGAAAAGGGAGGAGGAGAAGGAGAAGATGGAGAAAAAAATATTTAAAAAAACACCTATTAAGCGAACGTAGCGAGCGTCACCACGGTACTGTTATGGCACTTTCTCTGTTTTTTTGGTTTTGTTTTTGCCTGCATGCAGTTACCAGGTTTAACAGGTAAACCAATCGATCTGAAATTTTGCATGTACATACAAATATAATATAAGCGGTCTCTGGTATCGTTTTTGAACAGGATCCTGTAATTTTTTAAATTTAAACTTGAACCGTTTGACCGATCAACTTAAAACTTTGCTTGGTCATTGGGACCAACATTTGAGATATTTTTGCCTTTTTTCAGACTAACTTGTCCTTATTTTCAAAATTTATTGTCAGAATTGTAAATTATTTTATCCCTGTTAACGCTTCAGTTCCAAGGCCTGTAGAGCAAAAACTTGCAAACGCCTATCAAATCGCATGCAATACGAATGCTCGCTTATCAACGCGTTACAAGAGCATGTTACTGTGCATTGCATACCTCATCAAGCACCCTCCTAATGTCGGGATGCACGTACGGCTGCATCCCCGTGCGCTGTCCAAGTACGTACGCAGCTGCATACTCCCACATCAGGTGTCCCAGAGGCCCGCTAGCATACGCGTAGACCACCCCATGAGCAGGACAGGCGTCGGTGTCATTCTTCACCCTCATAGCACCGCGTTCTCGTAGTGATGACATACTTTTCATAACGGCGTCCCAGAATGATGCAGGGCTGACACCGTGAGGCGCCGTGGTCGTTGGCGTGGGTGAAGGTGCCAATGTAGCTGGTTCACAGACAGAAAGACAAGCGTTATTTACTTCAGAGGCAGAGGGCCGGGAGTCAGTTTCAATTGTTCTTGAGGTGAGCTCAAAAACGAGTTATTCTGACTTTATCAAAACTAATTGTAATGGTGACAAGGCATTGTCATGGGCGTCCATAGAAGGGAGGGTAATGGGGGTGCGTTTCCCCCCCCCCCCCCCTCTCGATGTCAGGAAACATACAATTTTTGTGGTGATTTACAAATAGTTTCATCTTGTAAACTAAAAAATCTAAATATTAATTTCTAAGTGTCAAATAAAATGCCCTGCGGGGCAAGGTTAGGACGTGCCCTCCACTACCCTAAATTGTCAAATTTTAAAAATATTGAATATTTGAACAAAATACATCTCATAACGTCTCAAAATTAATTTCAAGGTGTCAAAATCCAAAAATGCCCTGCGGGGCAGGGAAGCCCTCCACCCCCTCCACCACCATGCCCTCCACCACCACAAAATGTAAATTTTTTAAGAATATTGAATATTTCAACAAAATACACCTCATTACGTCTCAAAATTGATTTTAAAGTGTCCAAAAACAAAAAACCGCCCTGTGGGGCTTGGTGGGGGTGAGCTCGCCCCCCCCCTTGGACGCCCATGGTCATTGTGTAAGAGAGTACTTCAATATTACTGTATATTTGACATCAGTCAAATGGTAGTTGGACCTTACCATCTGAGATTTGAGGACTTTGTTGTGTGCTCTCACTTGATTCGGACAGTTGGCCACTGCTTTGGACCTCGCTCTTGGGAATGCCGACCAGCAGCAATAGCGTCGTGGACAACACGAAGATCAACAGCGTGAAGTAGAGGAACCGCTTAGGTGTCATCCACATGGTCACGTGATCAGTCGCCAGTCTGATTAACTAGGAAAACGCTCAGAGTAACGCGTTGATGAGCGAGCACGGGGTACGTGCAAATTCTTGAACCGGAAATGCGTACACAACGCACAGATAACATATACATCCATATTGAATTAATTGAAATATGATCACTCAATCTAAAAGGATATGCTTTTCATCGAAACTTGAAAATAGCATATAAGCACCCTGGTAAATATACCAAATCATATTCAATTCAATTGGCACTGGAAATCATTCATTTCGATACTTCATTACTGACAGATATTAAAATGTCAATAAGTTCATACGTTCTTAACTGATTGGGATGGCATTTTGTAAAATAAGAGACAATGTTGGTCTTAATAATCATGCAAAATATGAGTTTGATCAGAATTATCGAAGACCGTTTTCATTTTTCAGCCTATCAGGAGATATTTATTTAAATTTTAACCAATTAATGGATTTCAAAACAATTAGGGTCTGCAAACAGAGAAGGTTGGTTTTACATGTGTGCAAAATTTCAGATCGATCGGTGAAACAGTACGACCTGTGTATCGGCTATTAGCAGCCAAAAAAAAAATAAAAAAACAGAGGTCAGTGCCAAAAGAGCCAAAAGGAGACGCTCGCTTCGCTCGCTCAATCACAAATTCGTTACGGTGTTAATGTGTTAATGCGTGTGTGTTAATGAATATCTTGGTTTCAATTAAATTTATTCTGCAAGCCACAAGTCAAATGAAATTATTTAAAATGATGCTTGAAACATGCCGTTTAAAATTATAAACATATGTATATTATATTTTAATTACCTCGAACTGTTGTTCCAATTGTTTAAACAAGTAATCCTTTTTCTATTTTAGAACTGATTTAAGTTGTTGCAAAAAGAACATCTCCAAAACTGTCCACTTCCTATAGACACACAACATACAACCGACTTATTGAACTAAAACTCTCTCTTCTACAAGTACGACTTGTGACTAGAAATGAAGTAAATTGCATTTCCTTTCCTATAATCTATAACTTTATACCATGAGGTTGAAGGTTCTATTATAAATGCGTTACATAGCCTTTATCTTTGTTTTTATCATACACAATTTAATTGCATATGGCATGTGACGGAATGTAGAACTTGATATCGCAGTGTTTATACGGAAAAGCGAGACGCAACAAGAATGCACTAGAAAACGCTCTGTGTAACGCGTAGATAAGCGAGCATTCGTATTACATGCGAATTGATGCGCGTGTGAAAGTTGCTGCCCTACAGACTTTGGAAACAGATATGAAGATAACCCAGGCAAATGAATTAACGTGTATAAACACAACAAGCTTAAAATTTTAAGAACATGTCAGTAGGTAACCATTTTGACTGATTTGTCTGTAAATTGGCCAAGTCTTGCTTATTGGTCCCTTGACCATCACACAGTTCTGTTTTTACTTTTACACCAAATTGAGGCTTTTGTTTAACTAGGGAAACGCTCAGTGTAACGCGTGCTAAGCGAGCACCGAAACTTCCACCACCTGAATTCCTTTCATATAAAACAAAATATATAACTAATTAAAAGAGTAACGTGAACCAATAAGCGAGCGTCACCACGGTACTCAATTATGTCAATTTCTCTGTTTGTGCGTTTTTGAATTATTTACGGTTATTTCTTGTGTGTTTCTTGTGGTTATTTCCCGCGCCGTGGAGAGACTGATAACTGGTGGAGGAAGGTCGTCACACTGACCCCCAAACACCCCAGTCTCTCTGGCCCAACGGCAGCAACTAGCAGGTCAGAGTTGAATGGTCACCCATCCAACCTCTGACCGCACTAAATGCTGCCATTGGAATTGGCATAAAATTATTTCTTAGCCCAGCTGAAGGCCGGGCTTTCCAAAAATTTATTGCATTCCTAAGAAGCAATACCAAACATATTATTATGGAAAGCAATGAAGAAATTCAACCGCTAAGGCATACTGTTCATATTCACTTCTGCCCTATGATTTAACACGGTGCGTGGGACATCGTCGACTAACTGTACAGAGACTCACCTGAGCAGCGCTATCTGTTACGAGGAGCATGGAACTACACGACACTAGCGCTGAGACATATTGATTTTCATGTGCTCAAAACAAACCTTCGACTCTTTGTGTTTTAAGCGTACACATATTTTTCCTCGAGTTCAGACATGTTTTTAATCATCAATTAATACGTGATTTTGTTTAATAACAAGGAAAACTCTCAGTGTAACGCGTTGATAAGCGAGCACCGACACGTGCAAAACCTCGAGCTGGAATATCGTAACAAAAACTATATAATATATAAGACAGTTAAAAGTGTAACACGAACCACTGATCAACATAACTTTGAGCATTATTCTGCTTTTTTTACTGTACACTTTGTAGGGGTACTAAAAACCTATCATTTGAAGTGATCAAGGAATCAAGGGACACTTGGTCAAACTAAAACGGTATTAGAAAGAATAGGATTATCTGAAGATTTGATGACATCATTATGAAGTCTATACTAACTCGTTATCTAAAATTCTAGTACCTACGTGAACTCTGATTTAATTAATAGTCATTTAAATAACGTGTTTAGTTATACCAAGTACTATACTCTCACTGATTTGAATTTATTTTACAAAATATAATTCAACAGCGCCTACATATTTATTACATTTGTTTGCATTTATTACCTAACTTCAAGCAAGACCTTTTACGTGTGCATACTAATTAATCCCAAATTTTGCAGCAAAAGCGTAATTTTTTTAGCTTCCAGCGTAAAAACTATTCTAATTTGTGTTGTTTATGGTCGTGAAAAGAAAGGACGTCGCCAGCTTTTACTGGCTCTTCTAATATAGCGATCTATTTAATATTCTTGAGCCTTGCTACGTAGGCAGCATGTGTTCCATGCACGCTTGCAGTTTTTACCCCTTGCTTTTAGCTTTTACTACCAGCGCTTGGCAGTGGCAAAACTGGAACAGGTTCCGGATGAAAAAGAAAGAAAATATACAGGAAATTGAAACATTTTGATTAAAATTTAGACGTGATGAGTGTATTAATTTTACGTTCAGAGTTGCATTGCAATTGTAAAATTGCGTTTTTTCCGTAAAAATATATGTTCATCATAACAATTGTCTAAAATAATTGTTAAAAAAAACGAATTTTCATGGGTCCATATGCTGATGTTGCACTTAACCCAGACCTCCATTCCAATTCCTCTTTCAAAATTATGGGCACATAATTCCGAACACTTTAGCTTTATATACATAGATTCATAGATTTTTTTGGAAATCAGGTGTGTTTTTAAGTATTGATATTTATTTTTTTACTGTGTCGTGTGTAGTAAAACAGCAATATAGAGTGTCTTTAAAATTATTAATAAATATAACTTAAAATATTAGCCTTAAATGTGTTTCTTTGTACCACTCTGTAATAATTTTCCTGCATATCAACAATCATAATATTATTGATACGAGTTTGAAATTAAAAGTAGATTCGTTGTAGCTCCTGTTTAAAAGTTTTTTTTTTAAATTACTGATTGAAAACCATTAAAACATACATTAATAAAATAAATCCTATTTCTGACACCAAATGTAAAATTAAATACTTTCATTTCTCTCAACAAAGGTTCTTCGAGCATATTAAAATTAATATTTCAGCAGTCCAAAACTATAAAACAATATTTATAATTAAAAAAATACTTTGAAGTAAGCTAGTTATTATTATAAAATCAACTTTTTATTTGACTAATTAATATAAATTATTAATTTGATAAAAATTGCTTAGATAAACTAAAATTATAGATAAAGATAAAGATAAATAGGATTCCTAGGATAATCCTATAAAGATATTCTATAAAGATATAGATTTAAATTTACCAATAAACCAATTTAAGTATTACCAATACTTAATTTTCTATTGAAAAACTGTCCGTAAGTAATATCATGAAGATAAAATCAGCTCAGTGGGCTTCACACTGAGTTACACACTGAGTTTTGCAACTCAGTTTTGCAAAACTTCCCTTCCGAAATCATTCAACATTCCACATTTCAAAATTGCCGCTCGAAAACTGATGTTTTCCGAAAGAGTAGTATTTCGATATCCGGTCGTCAATGATAAATTCTTCATAAGAATAGTTTTCCGGGTGTCCGCGGGTATTCCGATCGTCTCGCCCACTCATTGACGCTCGGTGTCCGGATTCCACTGCCTCCTACATGACTGGTCGTAGGAGGAATGTTCAGCTGACTGTCATCCAGTAGGCAGATACCAAGATGGCCGATGTAAACAAACGGAGTTCTGTCAAAAGTGTATAGTCCACACTTATTTTCACTAAAAACGAATGTTTTAACGTTGAATTCTGATAAAACAGAGTAGGATAAAGTTCGTTGAAGATGAAATAATGTGTAAACGTGACAGGTTGTGATCTAGTGTTGAATTAATAAGCGTGTCATTTGTTTCTATTATACCTTTGTGTTTGGCTCAAGCGTAATGAGGTTATATTTGATTTGGTTTTGTTGTTCACAAAACTTAATGTTCGTTCAAATTAAGATTCATATTTGTTTGCTGAGAATTATTCTGTTCGGTTAGGGGAGTGTTTTACTCACGTAAGTTTTCAAATAATGTTCTAAAAATGCTGATTAGCAATACGAATGGGCTTCAAAAGTCTGTGAAAGGCTATCAGTCTTGATTTGGGTAAGTGGAATATTGTCATTTCTCGTTATTAAAAATCTGTACATCAGGGTAGTGGTCGGAAGTCAATTTTCTCAATTTAGTTTTTCAAAACGATAATCAAATAAGGTAACAATATTCATGCTCTATCATTTGCTATTCACTGATGTCAACAAACACAATACTCAAGGCCACATCGTTTTCCCAGCATATAAATTCATCTCATATCCAACTCCAGACGACTCTTCAAAATATCCGTCAAAACCTATTCGTCAAACTCTCCTCTCTTCAATATTCCACATGCGCCTCTGAATAGAAATCAATTCTCGACCACCAGCACGCGTCCAGCAAGTGTCAAAGTTCGCTACCTGATGAATGAATGCTCCACTGATATTGTTACACCACGATGAACTTTACTAGACTGTGCGGTAAAAATGTAATATAGAAAAGCCCCCCCCCCCCCCCCCCCCTGGGTCGTCGTCCAGGCGGCTTCCATGATGATTAATTCCTTTGATTTTCTGATACAAAAGTGTTTTGACAGGTCTAAATGAACCAGGATGTGTGGCCATGATGCAGGGATGTCAACGTGCTGTGATATTTACATAGAAGGTAAGTTGACTCGCCTCTTGGAGGAAATGTTTTTTTCAGTTGTTTTAACGTCGCACTGTTTGCCAACTAGGTTAAGGTGATACTAGCGCTCGGCCGTTTTAGAAAATTAAGAGAGAGAAAAATTGTTTCATAAGTGAGTGTAACTTTTACAGGATGTTCACATGGTCAGTCTGAAAGACAAAGATGAAAGACAAACTTAGGGTTATCCCTTGGCACATTTTTGAAATTTAATTTTATACGACGCCCAGGGAGACAAGAAAATAGCTAATTTTTCACCAAAAATCCACTAATTATTACTAATTAACGAAACAAAAAATTAAAAATGTACCAAGGGTTAACCATAAGTTTGCTTTTATCAAATCACGATTAAAATTTCAAATAATTTGGTCTGCCCATTTCGTCTCTAATCGTATCGCAAAAAGTGTCTACAAAAAGCAGCAAAATCGCTCGAGTTCCACAGTGACGATGAAGATTAAGTGTGTTTACTAATTTGGTCACTAATTTGTTGGTGTCCCAAAACACGCTGATTAATAAACTTAAACAATTATAAAATGTCTGAAATAAATTACAATATAAACATAAGTAAATAGTTTTTAACTTCTTCTGAAGAGGCAACTGACAAATTTGGGTTATGAAACATAAAACGGTATTTGAACGAAACGGATTGGCTGCTGGTCAGGTTCCTTGAAAATCAATCCTTATTATTATCATTGAAATCATAGCTCACCTACTAGAGTTAGATGATAAGTTAGTACCTACTGAGCATAGACTCCTTTGGAAGATTCTATCAACTCTTTTTCAGCCAATCCGTTTTTTTTATTGATACATATACACAAGATAAATACACTTTACAAAAATTAAACACTCAGGTCCACAAAGCCATAAAATGGATTGAATGTGGAAGTTAACAAATTAAGTAATAAACATAATAATTAACAGAAAATAACAATTGCATTTCGATTGCAACAAACGAACAGCATTGACGATGACAAGAACAAAAAACAAAAATATGACTGACTCAAAGATGATGAAGTATATATTATATAACCATAATAATTTATTGAAAAACTGCCTAACGTACCAAAATATCATGAACATGTCAATTCAGTGATTTTAAGACAACAACCATTTCTTAATATGTATTTTAATTTCATTATATTTTTCGAATTGTTTTAGATTTAAAGGCATACTATTAAAATTTTTGGGAATTTCATATGAAAGCATCCTCTGTCCATGTTTATTATTAAATAGAGGAACTTCCATAAGATTCTGAATTTCTAACCTAAATCGATTTCTACGCACATAAACTTTATCCTCAAAATAATTTCTTAAAATTAATCTGTATTTATGAAGTGCCTTCAAAGGAATATGAATCTTATGAATTTCTTATGAATACCGTTTTATCTTTTGTTGAGTGTATGTTGTACTTGTAATATTTCTTGAGAAGTGAGTACACTGTATGTTAGTGTGCATGAAGATACGTTGTCCCTGCATCGTGGAGACGACATTTTCAGATTTTGAGAGACGGTTGTTTTGTTACACAGGATATCACGCAAATGGGTTAGAAAAAGTTTGCCACCGGTCGTGATTTTTACTGACTTCTCTGCGAGGAGAATGTGACAGGAGATTGTGACATCACGTCCTGGAGATATGTGACAGGCGACTGTCACATGCTCGTCACAGTCGCGAGGACTGTCACCATAAACAAGGGCAAACTTTTCAATCCATTAACAATATTATTCTGTAGAGATATGAGAACTCCTAATATGTCATGATGGAAATTTTTATGTAAAGCGCTTTTGACTTTCATTCGTTTTTTTAATATATCTTTATTTTCATGTTTTAATGTAACGTTATACTATACTATGCTATACTACAATATACTATACTATACTATACTATACTATACTATACTATACTATACTATACTATACTATACTATACTATACTATACTATACTATACTATACTATACTATACTATACTATACTATACTATACCATACCATACCATACCATACTGTACTATACTATACTATACTATATTATACTATACTATACTATACTATACTCTGTGTACTACGAGATAGAGTATTAAAATCCATACCAAAGTAACAA
Source organism: Leuctra nigra (assembly GCA_934045905.1). Taxonomy (NCBI): domain Eukaryota; kingdom Metazoa; phylum Arthropoda; class Insecta; order Plecoptera; family Leuctridae; genus Leuctra; species Leuctra nigra. Next base: position 25,052,788 of record OW203765.1, on the reverse strand, counting down.
TTTCTTTGGTTAAGTATACGATTTTACAACTTGTCAGAGTTAAAAATCATTATAGTTAAATCGACTTTGACATTTTTGCTTTAAAAATACAATGATGGGTCCGCCAGAAGCCGATCAGCTAAAGCAATCAACGTTGTATGTTAAATAACGGGGCCTTAAAATTTAACCTAAATGTCCGATTCTGCTGGTATACTATCCACGGTTATATGGATACACCACAGAATGGGGAATTTTAAAGTTATAGAATATGGCCCTAGGGGTTTTATTTATAGGGTTTATGCCGTTGACATTATTTTGCTTTTTGACTACATGAAAGTTATCTCTATAGGCAGCCTACGGCTCTAGCTCTTGACTACAGTTTTAATATGTCTAAATAGTTCAAAGGGCAACTGTCAGTAAATTATAAGTGAAAGTTTGTCTTCAGTTTTGTCTGACGTACATTTAGGCAATTATTTAATTATAATCCGACCACTTTCTTGATCTCCCCCCCCCCCCCCCTTCTTCCGGTGAATAATCCACTTTAAATAGACTTAGGATTTTCTCATCCAAATCTAACCACTAGATTACGTCATCCGTTTGCATCAGATAAACCAAGAAAATTAAGCTTGTGGGTGGATTCCATCAATCTGTTATCAGACTCCACATGCGGACCTTCAATGCGCAAACGATTGTGTTTGTGATTGTGATTGAAAGGAAAGATGAATCAGGTAGTGATTCTATATTTGCGTGTGAAAGAATGGAAATTAATAATCATGAATCACACACACCACACTACACACTCACACTGTAATTCTTACTTTTCTTATTATGTTCTTATGCAATATGTTTATGATATGTTTTTATGCAATTAAGCTCTATTCCAACTGACCCATATGTAAAAACCCGACTTGAACTATTGTGACAAATTATTTTGTATTTTTTTGTAATCTATTATGTGTGTTTTTGTGCTGTTTTTTTCTGTATGCAACTGACATCAATTGTCTTCTTTACTGTCATTCTCCTGCATAACCAGTGATGATTTCAGACATTTTATTCGGGGGGGGGGGGGGGGGATTGCGACACCCAGAAGGGGGGTCTGGGGGGCAAAGCCCCCCAGTCTTAGCCCCGCAGGGCGTTATTTAGAATTTAAACCAGTTAAAAGGGATTCTGGGGCTTTAAAATGCACAAACCAAAGCAAAAAAGCTCCAACTGTTGCCCCGCAGGGCATTTTTTGGAATATAAACATTTTAAAATCGATTCTGGGATGCTAAACTTCTCATATTACAGCAAATAGATCCCTATTTTTCGTTTTAATGAAAACATAATTTAAGCTCGGTTGGGGGGGGGGGGGGGGGGGGGCTAAGCTCTCCCCCCCCCCCCGGGACTTGCCTGAAATTATCACTGTGCTAACTACACTAGCCCCTTCACTGTTAGCGAATATAGGAAGGGGTGGTACCCCAGGTGTTAGCCAATAATGGACACTTTTATAAAAATTTATAACAAGGTGTTGTTACTTTCATTATGGTGAAGTAAATATATATTTGTAAAAGTAAATATTGGAATGTTTGAAAATTTAAAAAAAGTGAAAATTTTCTTTGTATTTTGTCGGCTATTTTGGAAAAGTCCCGGAAAATCTGCATACATTTCCAGCATTGCAACTGACAAAAAAACATCCAAATAACTTTTTGTTCATTAGGTTATTCCATTCAAATTATTATTATACTTTTTTCTTCTAAAATATGTATTTTTTATTTTATAAAGCATAAACGGAAGCTTGTTTGAACATTTGACAAAGAAAAGTTTTGTAAATACCTTCATTTGACAGGACATCAGTTCCCCCTGGTGACTCAGATTCTTCCAAAATCACTACCAAATGAATCACAAACCTTCTTCACATATTTGTTATTTATATAATACTCAAAATAACTTGTATTTAGACTTCTATTTAGCTTTTCCCACTATGCAGTCACTTGCACCACTCTAGGCGCCATTTTGTATGTTATATTCCACAAGAAAAATACTATTTTTTGACATCAGTTTACAACCTAATAAAACAGAAAACCTGACATTCAAACTGACAGTTGGTACACCTTACAGTATCACTAACACCATCTAGGGGTTGCATTAACAACTTTTACCATATGAAGCTTATGAAAAAATCCAATAGAGTGCAGTATTTTGAAACGTAGCTATTACGTCCATAACAGTTTAGGTACCAAATTCTACAGACGTAACTACTACGTCCATAACAGTGAAGGGGCTAGTATATAGGCTCAAAAGGGCACCTATGTAGCCCACCACCAGCCATCCTGCCTCCGACAGGTAAATGCACAACAGATAATAATGCGCAACCAGGAATGTCATGTAGACACTTGTAGCGCATTCCACTGTAGCACTGCACTCTCATCAGCCGACGAGAACACGCTTCAACGTCACACGGCATCAGATGCATTCCCGTTAGAGATTACCAGGAGGCTGTGTGGGGTGTAACGACGTGCTTGCGGCGAGATCGGAATGCATGTTATCAAATACCTGTGAAACCACCGGTGTTAAGTTACATGGTGATTCATGCTAGAGCGTGTTCCGAACAACAGACTGAATTAGTATCGATGTACATTTCAATGATTCTTGAGGCGAGCTCAACAGCCAGTAGTTCTGCGATCATCGAATCATATTTGTATTGGTGACAGGAGTCATTGTTTCGAACAAATAAGCGATACGTGATGGAGCCACTTCTGGCAGGAAAATTTTTATATGCACTTTTTTGTTTTGATGTTCGTGTTTCCACAAGGCAGTGAAAAAGGAGAAACAAATTAAATGTAGATTTAGTTACAAGTTTACTTTTTCAGCCATAACAAACAACTAAAGCAAATTTTATATCATTTATTTACATAAATAAACCCTTTACAACCGCCATTATCATAGTACCAAAGAATCCACCAGAGGTCAGTCGTGTTCCTTATTTTCTCGAGTTGATAAGCGAGCCTTCGTACTGAATGCGAATTAGTATGAAATTTGTTCCTCTACAGTCCTTGATCTAATGTAATCGTCTAAGATGTCGTGAAAAAAGAAATCTTTGATATGGTTCATTTTGACATTGACATTTTACTGATTATGATTATTTTGAAATATATCAGGGTCATTCTCGAAAGGTTTTAACTTAATTTTTCGGATTAAATAGTTATGACCGGTCGCAAACCAATTCTGGAAGCACTTGCGACCAAACAAGATGGCCGATTTTTGGATTAACTTTATTACCATTTCCGGGTGGTCATATCTAAGATAAGACCGAAAAAAATGGCGTCATTTTGAAGTGAAGCGAAACACGGACAGTCATTTTACCTCTTTTATCAACTTGTGTGGCGAGAAAGTGTTTTTAACTCAACGAAATAAGAATAATATTGTTCCCCGCGAATGTTTAAATATACCGCGCAAACTTGGGTCGAACTAGAAAATCGATAGCTACGACCTAACCTAACCTTCCGTCCGTCTGTGTTGTTTTCGTGTTGTTATTGTTTCGTTTTAACCTAATAGATTACTGAATACCAATGCCTCCTTTCCAGAACATTGCCTTCTGTGTTGTGTGTGACCCAGACGATGAAGAGATTAAAGGACTTCCGCGTATGACAGCTAGTAGGTACCTACCTACATAGGTATTTGAGTGAACAAAGTTTCGCCGGTGCACAGTACTGGCCAAGCCGGGCCAAGACTTGTACATTTTAACCTCCAAACTCGCAAGTTTTAATGCACTAGCACAAGAAATCAGCTCTTATTGGCATGTATTTCGCGACTGGTGGTTTTCAGTGGCTAGTGAGTGACGATTGAAATGTTATCGTAGCCTGCAATGTGTCGAATCATCACCGTCATACATTAGCCGTAGGCTACCTTCATCACCGTGACATGAACCGAAAGTTCAAAAACACCATCAATGTGAAGTTAACTTGCAACTCGACGTTGAAAGTCATCGATGTACCTAGCAGCAAACTATCCCGGATGTAATCAAGATTTACTGAAAGCAGCCTGCGGAAGTTTTCAGCATCGGTCTTCGTTCGAATCTTCGTTCGGTCTTTGACGAATGGCTCATCGGTGGCGGTAAGTAACATATGTTTCACATGGGTTGTTTGTACTTAGACCCGGCTGTACATTGACTTTCAGCTATTGTGACCAAACTGTGCTAACTACCTACCTAGCTAATTTACAAGATGCAAAGTTCATGAAACTGACTTCTAAAATATCTAGTCCTCTTAGATCTAGGCTTTGTTAAGTAGGTATTTAAAAACTCTTATTGAAAGAAACTGTTTTAATCTAATGCAATAATTTTGTTGAACTGTACATTTTACACATACTTTCATACAAACACATTGGTCCTATTGGTCTAGTTTTGCATCACTAATCATGTGATATGTATCTGTCAATACAGCTGACAGCGGCTTTGAAATCGTGGCTGATGACACCATTCGAGCATCTCCACAGCGAGGCAGAAGACCGCTTCAACAAGTCCTTCCGCAACAATGTCGCGCGCTGCATCTAGTCGAGGTTCAGATCTGTGGACCACACCGGGGCTGCTGGTCATCTTCTCTCCTAATGGCTGGTCTTTACGGCTGTGTGCATCCTTCACAGCATGTGCCTCGACTTCAACACAGTCTGGGCCAATCATCGCAAGGACCAAGACAGTGTTTCAAGAGATCCTGTTAGTAGGGGTGTTGCTCTGGTAGCCGAACAAACTGTTTCTCATAGTCAACTCATTTGTGAATGAAACAAGACTCTGAGCAAATATTTTTTTAAATTTACCTAGCTGTTAAAGTACCTACCTACCTAATAAAAAAAAAACTCAGGTAGTATACATTTCAAAAATTCTTATAGGTAGGTAGGTACCTACCAATACCTACCTACCTATACAAATTCAATTTAATTTCAACAATAAATTAATATTAGTTCTTTCTAGATTAACACTGTTGGTTGGAACCCACATCCCACTCTTCTTTTGGACCATTCATGATTATTGATTACCTACGTAAACTATGATTTCTTATGTGTCATATAACATATTATGTTCCTTCTTACTCTCGGTTTTTCTCTTGTGAAAGAGATGTGATTTCTGTCCTCGCACACCAAGATAGGTACCTAGCTTTTTGACTGGATAGAAACCTTGTTTGTTTGCATTGAGTCTCTCTTCTCTTAAAAGTGTAAACTATGATGACTTTTAAATCCATGTAAATGTTAGTGTCCAGCATGAGTTCTCTATTTCGGTTAGTGTTCATGGAGAGTTGGAGTTAATGTGTCAAGAAAATGATTCTACAACATCGTGTAAAAGCGATGTTGTGTGCACCAATGTCAACTTTGGTCTCTCAAATCTGAATGCAATATTCAGCAGTGTTTCACTATCTTCATTGTCTGAGTTGCTCAAAACACTATCAAATACCTTGGAAAATTGCCATGTAACCTAGGAACTTATTATTTATATTAAGTGTCTCAATGAAGTACATACCTAACAAATAAAACATTTTATTTCTTTGCTTGACGTGTATTATTTGCCTACTGCTTAGGATTATTTTCAATGCTATGCTTTTGGTTTAACAGAAGGCAGGATTGGTTCTAGGATTGTCATTGTGCTGGTGTCATGCTAATCAAGTCTTAAACAACTGTTAAAATGTAACCAAGCATTTGAAACTAGATACCTATTAAAGTTTCTCTTTTTATGTTAGCTATCACCATTTTGTTGTTCTGTCAATTGTATTCTAATGTACTCTTGCAAAATCACTTTTATTAAAGAACAAATAACATTCTTTACAGTAATTTCGAATTTTACCGCCAATTTTCGAATAAATCCAAAGAATTCGTGAAGAAAAATTCATACTTTTTGAAGTTCATTGGAATATTTCACGGCTTACTACTGTCAAAGTTTCGAAAACATCAATTGTTTCATTCTGTGTTACAATATTAGACCTTGAAGATAATCCCGAGATATTACCTTGTTGAAGAATGAGGATACGACCGTTTTATTTTCGGTCGCAAGTTGTGATTAAAGTTGCGACCAGGATCAAAGTTACGACCAAAAGATAAAACTTGTACCAGAATGACCCTGTATAACTCTTGAAGCTCATTACAGGTTTGTCTGAGAGTGTCAAAAATACTTACATTGCTGGTGCAAAATTTGGTGATGATCGGTCAAATGATTCCAGTTTTATTGGCACACAGAGTTTCTTTTATCCCCATTGCCAAGCTAAGTACAAACTACAAATCAAATTTCTAATGAAACCATAATGGGCCGAACTTGCTGAAAATCATTTTGACCACAACCAGGATAGTAATTAAAGTTTTGTGAAAATATTGCCCTGATTTGTTACTTCGTTTGGCAGGAGACGCCAGATGCACATACAGACAATAAACACAAAGATTTGAGCCATAAGTTTCAAGTGGAGACGCTTACTCTGCTCGCTTGAAAATACTTCAGTCAAACTGAAGTTGGTATAGCTTGATTATATGATTCCAAGAGTGTGCACCACAAAATTGATTGAATTAGCTTCGGGATTTCTAACCGATACATACCTGTTAACGTTTTTCGCCCATAATGACTGTGATAAGGCAAATTTTGATGCTATTGGACTCATGCCTGAAAATCAGAAGCCTTACAGAAGAATTCACTCTCCACCACTCTATGGAGCACGAAACTCCCCTTCTCTATGGCTATTAGTTTGATCTCTATCATTCCACTCGTTTATCGTCTCATTTCTGGTTATTCGTGTGCAATGGTTTGTCGATCAGGGCTCCATTCAGCCGCACAATGGCTGTTGATCGCTTCTGACGATTGACCATCAACGTTCCGACGAGTCCACCGGGCAGTGGAAATGTCCTTGCCATCACAAGGGCGGTGGAAACGAGACCAACTCCTTCCCATCACACGGGCGGTGTGTATTGTTAGAGCTAACAATGTACGACAAATACTGGGACTATATTTCAACATGAATGAAGGTGGTCGCGGGATATATAACTTGAAACCTGGTAGAAAGAGTAAAAGTTCGTGAACTGATCATTTTCTCCAGAAAATCAACAACCTTTGGACAATTTCTAGTTTGTTTATAACTCTCTTATTTAAATTTATTTTGAAATGTTCAGTTTTCTGTGAGTACGAAAACTTAAGCGGGGAAGGGATTAATTTGTGTTATTTGGGATTATTGCTGGACGACAATTTACCGGCCAAAAACTTTTTTTAGAGTAAAATGTTTTGGAAGAAAAGGTTAAGTTCAATAGCACATACGTACAATTCAAGCGTTTTGATTGAAACTCTATAAAATCCGATTGGCTTATGATTGAAATTGTCAAATTTGAATTGTATAGGGTGATTTGATTTGAGCTTTATACAAGGTGTATCTAAGGTCAAAATAATGTACGCATTTCACCATTCTTTAACATGGAAAAATGCGTAATTATATTTTCTATGGGTATACATAAAAAAAGTTCGTAACCTAACAAAAAATTAATTTTCTGAAAACAATCTCAGAGAACAGTCCTCCTACTTCAACCATGGAATAAGCTAATTAAAATTTGCTATTTGGCCTGTTATTAGTCTGTAACACGTTTGGTCAATTGACCGTGGAACATCCCTATAAGTTTAGAAATATTGTTGCGCAATACAAAGAACATAAGTCTGATTGTGAACACACGAGACTGTCGAATGAATGTCAAGTTGAGAGCGTCTGCACCATATCCACGGCAACGATATGGGTTCATCACATGAGGGTAGATAAAATGAATCGCAACAGGGGCGGATATCACAAAGAAACGACTCAACAAGTAAACTCGAGGCTAGATTGAGTGATGCATTACTACCCCCCATGTGTGGGGATACATACCTCCACCCCCACCCACCCTCCTGCCACCTGCAGGCAGGATGAGATGACCCACACTTGGGGTGTACTTACGTTGAGGCACGGACACTTTACGTAGTGAGAGGGTTTCTATAATATAAACGATGTTTCTCAAATGCTACAAATAGAATGATTTACTGAATTATTTTATTTTATGTCATGTTAATGTAGCTATGGATTATTTATAACTGTAGTTATAATGTCACTATTTGGATTTAGCATTATTGGCAATATCGAGAGTAATAAAAGAAATAATTTTCGAATGAAGCTCATATTTTCAAAATCAGCCAGCCAATCATAGAAGAAATAAAAATTTCTAAATGTCCAATTCAGATAGACAACGCGATTGGCTTGGTAATAACAGTATTTTAACACACTCACACACACAATATTTACAGCAATTAATATTGCAACTCTTTCAATGCATATTTGTTAAAACTTTCAGTATAATTAAAATATGCATAAGTTTTGATTGCATGGGATGTTGCATGATGTTTATTTTTAAAATTCTAATTGGAAACAGTTTCGGTTCATTATTGGAATATTCATCAGATTTGATACCTAGAGAATTACTAATAAAACCTGGCATCACAATTAAAAAAAAATAATAAAAAAACGATTTTATCAAAAGTAGGAAAAATATTGAATTACTTATTCTTAGTACAATGAAGAGACATTTTATATCTCTCCGAAAACATCTAAATTGTTTGTCTATCAAGTCCTGGATTCTCGAGGGTTGTTTTCATATCTCCAATTATTATTTCACCCCCCCCCCCCCCCCCCCCCAAGTACTCCAACATCCAACATCCCTCCCCCACTAGATAGCTTTACAAACTCTTCAAGTATTCCTGGAGAAGTCAATTCATTAATTAAATAAGACTTAGTCAACCGTCTATCATTACAACAGTCATGATACTCGACTCCTTAAAATTGGATATTATCTCGTATTACATCAAGAACAATGTTTTTATAACGAGGTACTTATCACGGCCTCGTTGGTTACGTCTTCAGTTCCAAGAGGGCTCTGGAAAATATTCAAACTGAGATAGATTCGAATGTTTTATATCTCAGTCTGTAATGTTGGTATTACGTTTCTTTTGAAATTGAAAATAATGATTCCAGTCGCTAGCCCTTGAGTGAAGTTTTACTAATTAGTCTGGATTCGGATTCAAATTGACTCGATTCACCATGTTTAAAATGGTAATCAAATGAATTGCGCTGACAGATTATAATTTTCAATGGACGGACGTGAATTGAATGAAACCAATTAGAGAACACTTCACAGAAAATATAAAGTATAAATATTATGTAATAACCTTTTCATGTGGTACAGATTTCGGTTAAATACTTGATTATACAAACATAATATTTATATTTCAACGCGCATAGTATTAATGAAAATAAATTTGATAAAGCCCCAAATTAATCTGATAATTAGTTGGAGGTAAAGTAATACAAGGGTTTTATCAAAACATAAATTCCATTTTAATTGAATGGCCGTATATTAAAATATTCACTTCTCATGTCAAAATTGAAAGGCGATTATTTTAATGAATATTAAATAACAATTGTTTGAACATTTTTGTTAGATTTAACAATTTTCACTTGCAAATTTATATGCTTGAATCCTAATTCAAGTATTTGTTAGTCAAATGTATAAACAAAGATCATATTATCTTCGATACGGAAGTGAGACATAAATTTTAATTAATCCAGTTCTATTTACAACAACGCCCACTCCGAAATCACAAAAAAGTAATGAGACACACTTGTATTGATATAAATATATAAAACAGATGAACGAATAGAATATTTGAAATACCACTCATAAATTTATATTTTGTACGTAAATAAAATCATTAAAATAGTTCAAGTATTTTCCCCCATTAACATAACTCAAGTTCGAAATTGCAGAAAAGGAAAACCAAGTGATATTTTCAACAGTTTTAATTAAATTTCTAACAAACCACCAAAGACTATTTTTTCGTCTTCAACTTTTTAACGTGTCAAGAAAAGTATATTCCTCCACCGTGCTCACTTCCTGTGAATTTGCAGACATTTTCATCCTTTGTCAAACTAAACTTGAGTGGGACATTGACTTGAGCGAAGAGTTTCTTTTCTTCGTGATAATAAACTGAAAGGGGTAATACTTTTTTAATTAAAAAATTCTCAGCTGCCAGCTCGGGTGCCGAGTCGATTTTTTTTTTACTTGTTCATCGTTCGCGAAACTTCTATTCTGTACCAAAGAGTTCCTCGTTTGGAAAGTTTCTCCGAAGAACCGTCGATTACATGAGATGGTTTTAATTGAAGGCAATCGAAGCCAAACGAAGTTATATTAATATTAAACTCTCGACTGAATTCGAGAACCGAGTCAAAAGAAAATGAATCCAAGAAGGCTGCAATTTGTATAATTAACACTTGGGAATCGTTTATTACGTTTGGCCGACGCGACAATTGTATTATTCCAAAGGATAATTTACATCTGAGACTTGAATATTCATGTTTCTTAGACGATGTCTATTCGTTTTGTTTCACTGTTAGTTTAAATTAGAGTGAATTCAGACAATTTATTCAGTTCAAGGTTTTATAATGTAAAGGATGTTTTCGTGTCCTGACGACAGGCACCTTCCCATCATTTGTCCCTAGACTGAGGGAAACCTTTAAAAAATACAGTCAGAAAAGCACGACTGGACGAATAAAACCCATCTTTATCATAAAAATGTCGGTTCGTTAAATTCGTTATTGATCTTTAAAACGTTACCAAAATATTATCTAGTAAATGTTTTGACCTCGCAATAAGACCAGTCTCTATGAATTTCGTTAAGTAAACTGTCATTCTTGTTAAATAAAACCAATTTCCTTTGGACTAAACACAAACTATTTTTATTGAATCATTTTATAATAAATCTCAATATTTCAGTCACTTTCTGCGACTTTCATCAGGAGAAATTAATTAATTAATTAATACCTTCTAACGATCCCAGTGTCTTCCAAGCCAATCTTGAACGCGAGCTTCCTAACAGTGAATTAATTTCATCACACTTTCTATCCCAGAAAGTGTTCTTAGCTTTCTTAATCTCTTTCTTCACCATATAATTATAGCGCATGTACAACCGTCTATCTTCACCATCTTTGGTTGACAGCCACCTTTGGTAAAGTCTTCTCTTTTCTTCTGTTAGGTGTTCCAAGCTATCATTCCACCAATGTGGGTTTTGGAGATTCTTCTTCTTTCTTCCATAATCTACTGTGCCTAATGCCTCTGAAGCAGCTTGATGTACATAGTTCTTCAGCAATAGATATCTTTGTTCTGGAGTCCCTTCTAATATGGCGTTCATTTTCCCAGCTAATCTAAGCTTATAAAAGAATACAATCGAGTCATTTTCAAAACCCCGTAGGTCATACTTCGGTTCCTGAAGTTTTGAAGATCCTTGGTCTATATTTGGTTCAATTGATTTACTCCTATAATTTCTGTAATTTATATGAACCTTTGCTTTTACTAAAAAATGATCTGAACCGCACTGTGCGCCTCTCTGGACTTTTACATCAATAATGGTCAATAATGAACTTGTAGCCTCTGGTGGGCTGGAACCAGGTGAACTTATGGATATCTTTATGACGGAAAAATCCATTCATAATTCTGAAAGAGAATTGAGAACAAATCTCAATCAATCTGGTTCCGTTATCATTTACCAAATCCTCTCCATATTGCCCTACGATCTCGTCGTTTCTCCTTTTTCCCACTCTACCATTAAAGTCGCCCATCACAACAATTTCTTTTCGATCCCCAATATTTCCTAACACTTCCGTCAACTTATCCATAAAATCGTCTTTGACCTGCCGGCGTCATCATTTGGCGAATAAACGCCTACTATTACTAACCTATGCTGCTGAAGTGCAAGTTCTAGGGTGATCAAACGTTCGTCAATTGCTGTCCAGTTTACAATTTTATTTTTCAGCTTTTTATGTACTGCAATCGATACTCCGGCCTTTGCCCTTCTATCCTTGTCTACTCCGCTGTAGAAATGGACGTAATCTTGCAATATTTCATTTCCATTACCCTTCTTTTTAGTTTCCGATAGGACAGCAATATCGATTTGGAGATTTGCAAGCTCCTTGAAAACCTCTGGGTACTTATTGCTAATCCCTTGGACATTCCAACATCCGATACTCATATTCCGTTTAACTCGCCGAGGTCGATTACCATTTGATCCGTCCGGGTTCCGAGGCAATTTAGGATTGTTGTTTGCAATGTTGTTATTTTCCGAGTGATGAGGAGCAGGCCCATCGCCTCAACCCCCAGACTTGGAGGACCAGGATTTTCTGTCGGGGTTGTCTCCCTTAGCCAAGAGTTTCCGGTTTTAAGGCGCCGAAGGATCGCCTGTCACCCTCTTCCGTTAGCTACGTGACGACCATCCATTGGCCGCCACGCATTGCCCGGGAGTCACGCCGTGGACGTGGAAGTAGGATTTGCTAGCCATTGCTGACTCGAGACCTCGAGCTTGCCTCATGGCAAAACCAGCGGGCATTAACTAGGTTTTAATGAGATACACCCACTTGGCATAGGTATACCTCCCTAGTACCCATAGCTAGCCTTTGACCTCCCTGACAGCAACAGTTATGGATAGACCCAATTGGACATCAGAAATGGCAAAAGCATTATCAAGAACTGCTGACCGAGAACAGACCGCTATACAGCAACATACAATACACATCAGTGCCAATAGCTCTTGGAGAAGTATGTGAGGAGGTGACATGTGCAGAGATCATGATGGCTCTAAAATCCACGAAGAATAATAGATCAGCTGGTCCTGGAAGTATACCTATCGAACTTATAAAAAATGCTCCGTTAGTAACTATTGAATCCCTGGCCGGTATATTCACTGAATGCTTGCGTGGAGGTGAAGTACCGGGAGAATGGAAATTGAGCTACATCAGCTCCATCTATAAAAAAGGAGACAGGAAGAACTGTGGAAACTACAGAGGGATCAGCGTTTTGTCGTCGATAGGTAGGCTGTATGGACGAATTCTGACTAAGCGGTTAGAACAGCAAGCTAGAGTCACAGAAGAACAAAGTGGTTTCAGGAGCGGGAGATCATGTGTAGACAACCTTTTCTGTATAAAACAACTTATGGACAAGAGTATTGCACATGGAAGTGAATTACACCTGATTTTCGTAGATCTTAAAAAGGCATTTGACAGCGTTCCTTTAAATAAATTATGGGAGGCTCTGGAAGATCAAGGGATCGAAACAGTTTATGTGAATGCTATTAAAAAGCTCTATGAAAATGCTGTAAGTTGCGTAAAAAGTGGACAATCATATTCAGAAGAATTTAAAATCAACAAAGGTGTTAGGCAGGGGTGTCCTTTGTCACCAACCCTGTTCAAAATATACGTGAACAGGGTTTTAGAGAATTGGTCTAGGAAATGTAGTTCGATGGGTGTTAAAATTGGGAAAGAATATATACACTCTTTACTATTCGCAGACGATCAGGTGGTTCTTGCTGAAGATGAACACGACGCAGAATACATGATGAGAAAGCTTATAGAAGAATACGATTCCTGGGGCTTAGAAGTGAATATGGATAAGACTCAATGTATGGTCATTGGAAGAGAGGGTCAAGACATGGTAACCGATAAAGGTATTATAAGATTAACAACAGAGTACAAATATCTAGGTGTGACATTGACGGCTGACGGAACGGATGAGAGGGATGTGCTGAACAAGCTGGGCAGAGGAAGAGCGATCACCAGACAATTACACCCAGTGCTTTGGAACGATGTCATCTCAACCAAGACAAAAACACGTATTTACAACTCATTCGTTGAAAGCTGCGCTTCCTATGGATCAGAAATCTGGACCTTATCTTCCCGAATGGCACAAAGAGTCCGAGCAATGGAGATGGGGTACTGGAGAAGATGCTGCAAGGTTACGATACTCGACCATGTGAGGAACGACCGTATACGGGAAATGATGGGAGTGGAGACATCACTGACGGATTACATAGAGATGAAGCAACTCTTATGGTATGGCCATCTGAGAAGGATGCCAGATGAAAGATTGCCAATGAGAGCCTGGTCATGGGTACCGTCAAGAAGAAGAAAGAGAGGAAGACCAAGGAGGAGGTGGGCAGAAGGAGTTGACACTGCCATGAGAAGAAGAGGTCTTCGCGATGGAGACTTCTTAAATAAAGATAAATGGCATTTAGGATGCAGAATACGGCCTGAAGTGCTGTAAACAATCTGCTTTAATAATAATAATACCTTCTAATACTTTCACGAGGAGAAATTAATTAATTATTTTTAATTATTAATTACCTTCATATCCTGATGAAGGTCGCAGAAAGTGACTGAAATATTGAGATTTATTCTAAAATGATTCAATAAAAATAGTTTGTGTTTAGTCCAAAGGAAATTGGTTTTATTTAACAGAAAAAATATCCAAACTAAAGAAGGAAAACGTAAGTTATTAATAAACTGTCATTATAGTGTAATCAGCTCAGGTTCCTTCAAGCAAATAATAAGTGGACCTCGAAAGAAATTTTAATTTAAACTACTTTCAAAGACAACATGAAACTTTAGAGCGTGCTTCTATATTACCACTTTGTACAAAGAAGCACACTGTAAACTGATTTATTTGAAGGTTTCATTAGTAAATCATTATTCTCTCTCCCTTCAATTTTAATTAATTCAGTTCACTTCTTCAACTAATAATTACCTCCCCAATCACTCTACAATTAGCTCTCTCACTTAAAAGACATTCCCCAAAATACATTCCCATTTCCCCCAATCACCAGTTATAATTAATAATTATCATATAATGGACGCATTCTACCTTGAACAGCTTCTTAATTAACCTGGCTAATTAAGATTCTACCGCACTCTTGGTAATAATTGAAATGACGTTTTACTTGTTTCTCGGCACAAAGGCTCCGTGATGACTTCTTATCTTTCAATTAAACAATAAACGAAAAACAGGAGAAGGAACTATATTAAAACGTGCTCGCGGATGAACACGAGGTTGGGAAATTAGTTCTGTGTTGACGACTCGATGCTTGGGATTGTTCATGCAGATATTGCATCGCTTCTAGTTTAGCGGCTGAGGTACTGGAGATAGCTTTATTTCACTCGACAATTACCAACTTCAAGCAACTCTCTTGAAATATTCGAACTTTTAAATTGAAGAGTAGATAGAACATGATTGATATCAACACTTGTAGACAGTATATTTCAATCACCAGGAGGCCAATTCTTGAGTTTTCATGTTTTGAAACCATGTGTGGTTTCATTGTTTAAAACGTAAAAAAGTTGACAACTATTGCTTAGCCTTCAACTTTTTTAAGTTTTAAACAATGAAACCACACATGGTTTCAAAACATGAAAACTCAAGAATTGGCCCCCTGGGACATCGATTAATAACGGCTATGATTTATCAGTTCCAGTATTCTTTAGTAATTAGTAAGACCTTTACTTCGTAAAAAGAGTCATTTTAACGATGTATTTTTGACCTTATTACTTGGCTGGCGTCAGGTGACCGACCGACAAGAACTATTTTCAGATGAGGAAAATTTAGATGAATCATAATAAAGCGAGCGGAAAGAGTGTCTTCCACTTGAAACTTAAGGTAGTGAGTTTTTTAATCCGATTGTTCTCGATATATTATGTTACAAAATTACAATATAATTGTTCAAGAAATGAGGGTATTTACGCACTTTAAGTACTGTTAAATCTAAACTAGGAAAACGCTCAGTGGAGCGCGTTGATGAGCGAGCACGGGTACGTGCAAATTCTCGAACCGGAAATGCGTACACAACGCACAGAAAACATACATCTATATTGAACTGAAATATTGAACACTCAATCAACATAAAGCCTGAATTACACGGTTCAAGTTTCCTTGAATGGGTTGAATTCAACCCTTGATTTCAAGGAAACTTGAAAGAGTATTTAGACGATTTAATGTTTATTGTTGATTGAAGTTGCGGTGAAATAAACAATTGGTTGAAGTATTTTAAGACTTGAATGAAAATAGGACATGTTCTAAGTAAAAAGGCTGAAGAGTTCAAGACTTGGACACTTGTTAAATGCTTCAATGTTTTCATTTAGACGATCCAAGTCTTGAATTCAACCATCTTGAAAGGGTTGAATTCAAGGAAACTTGAATCGTGTAATTCAGCCTTAAGTATGCTTTTCATCGAAACTTGAAAATAACATCTAAGCACCCTGGTACATATTGCAAATCAAATTCAATTCAAGTGGCACTGGAAAACAATCATTTCGATACTTCATATCTGACAGTTATTAAAACTGTCAATAAGTGCATATGTTCTTGACTGATTGGGCTGAAAATGTGTAAAATAAGAGACTGTGTTGGTCTTAACGATCATGCAAAATATGAGTTTGATCAGATTTATCGAAGACCATATTTGGATAGGTCAAACGGTGGTGTGGCTATAGGCCGTTTTAAATTAAGTATACAAATGTCAGTAAAATGTCTATTACTCTTAAAGCTCATTACAGATTTGTAAAAAATCACTTATAATGCTGGTACACATGACCTTGCAAAATTTGGTGATGATCGGTCAAACTATTGCAGTTATATACATTGCCAAGCTATTGCCCATTGCCAAGCTAACTATAACTATTAACTACACATCAAGTTTCCGATGCAGCCAATGGAGCGAACTTGCTGAAAATCATTTTGACCATAACCAGAATAGTTGTTTAAGTTGTGTGAAAAAATTGGCCTGATCCGTTACTTCGTTTGGCAGGAGACGCCAAATGCACAAATACACACAAAAACAAAAAAAAATCAGAGATTCGAGCCATAAGTTTCAAGTGGAGACACTCGCTACGCTCGCTTGATAAAACCACAATTTGGAACAGTTGACCATTCATTCGTAGTACAGATGTTCAGCGCCTGAAAATTGGTAAAAATATGGCACTAAATATAACTAACTAGGAAAACGCTCTGAGTAAGGCGTTGATGAGCGAGCACGGATACGCGCAACACCTCGAACCGAAATTATGTTTATCGAAAATGTCCTTAAAAGCCAATAATTCTAGAATTTCGTCACAGACTTGTATGAAAATCTCCAACGATTCCTAAAATATTGGTCCCAATAACCACGCAAAGTTTTAAGTTGATCGATTGAACCTTTACGATTGAACGATTCCTTGTTAATTTCCAAAAATCACAGGATATCTTTCAAAAAAATGTTAAACGGTCATATCAGTTTCATAATACGTTTGAAAGTTTCTGCTCTCTTGAAGTGAAGATTCGAAGATTCCGTGAAATATGAAATTCGAGAAATATGATAGCCAACACGCAAAATATCCGTAAACTGTCGATAACTTTTGAATGTAAACACAGTTTAGTCTGAAAATTGTCAAAAATACAGATAATGTTGGACCCGATGACCATACAAAATTTTAAGTTGATCGGTCAAACGGTTCTGGATTAAATTTTAAAAAGCACATGAAATATTTTTTTAAATTTTAACCAATGGGAGGATTTGGCTGAAAATTTGTAAAATAAGAGACAATGTTGGTCCTAATGACCATGCAAAATATAAGGTCGATCACATTTGTCGAAGTCCATTTTCATTTTTCAGCCTATCAGGAGATGTTTATTTAAATTTCAACCAATGAATGGATTTCAAAAAAATTAGGGTCTGCAAACAGAGAAGGTTGGTTTTACATGTGTGCAAAATTTCAGATCGATCGGTGAAACGGTGCGACCTGTGTATCGGCTATTAGCAGCCAAAAACAAAAAAAAAAAAAAAAAAAAAAAAACAGAGGTCCGTGCCAAAAGAGCCAAAAGGAGACGCTCGCTTCGCTCGCTCAATAAATCTGAAACTGGTTTTCATTAAAACACAATTATATTTTGTATACTTGTATTTATGAAGTGTCAACAATCAATAGCAACTCCGTGTGGCTGACTGTATGTGCTCATGTACAACTTGGTATGAGACTACAAACAGTGATGCTTACACGTCGGAGGCAAAAGGACAACTGAGGAGAATGCATGCACGCTCCAGTATCTTTCCTATCATTGCGTCATCGTGCACGCGCCCCAAATATTACATCGCATCACACGCGCTATTAAAACACAAGATCCACTGTTCTTGGATGCACGTGCTACATTACACACTCAGCAATCTTAAAACATAACGTGCATTATGCGTCATCAAACTAGCACACATGTGGACCCATCGGCACGTGTCCGATACCGCACGCAATAAACTGTGATCAATCAATTCCGTTACAATTACCTCCCCTGTACAATTGAAATATTGATATTGAAATTGAACATAATAAAAACATAATGCAAGACATAGAAATGAACGCTACTTTGTACACCCCTGTTTCAATGAACATTAACATTCCAAAATCAGGTCGTAAATCTGAAGTGATAACAAGTGGGGTCTCTCGCTTTATCTCATACACTTGAGACACACAACCAGACACTGTCATTCATAAACAAGTTCGTCAATCACAAGGTATGCAAAGATAATTTCAAAATACAACACATCATCAATGGAATACAGGATAGTTCCAATAAATGAAATAATACAATATAGGGATATATTAAGTAATCCAACAATATATCATCGGCAACTCAAATGTTCAACCATTATTTAACGTAATATCTTTGTATCGTTTCAACAATATAGTGTTATACACTCCCTTCACTGTACCGTCCACTGAGCACAAACTATAGGCATTGTTGCCGACCATAGCATCAATAATATACGGACCAGAATACAGGTGGAAAAACTTGGCCGTTTCTTTAGTGAGATGCTTAGACAAATGTAGTGCCCGTAACAACACTTTATCACCCACACGAAACACGACCACTTTCCCGGTCACAAACACGTTCCTCTTGTCCGGCATAGTTGTCTCCGTCCGGCAAATATTTTTCTCGTCGACCCCTGTCGAACACCGTCCTTGGCCACCCCTGGTTGACGTCGGTCGGCTGAGCGAGCAAATCCTCAATCCAGGCCGCGCTCCAGTCTTCGTTATCGGCACTCGAAGGCAACACAACGTTCTTCCACT
Organism: Leuctra nigra; assembly: GCA_934045905.1. Taxonomy (NCBI): domain Eukaryota; kingdom Metazoa; phylum Arthropoda; class Insecta; order Plecoptera; family Leuctridae; genus Leuctra; species Leuctra nigra. The sequence goes on along the minus strand of OW203765.1, from coordinate 25,033,886 downwards.
TGACATCATCCCTGGCTGTTGACACTTGACCATACGTGTGCAACAAATCTCGTAACTCGTATTTCTGTTCCGCCGCTAAGATAACATTGTTGTTCACACCCGGTTCAACTATGTCTACGTACTCCTGACGATGTTCAGGTACAGTAGCTCTTATCGCGTCACATTCAAAAGTCGCAAGTTCATCGCCATCCCCGTCACGAATGTCAATATCTAGCTCTTCTGATTTTCCGCATGGCAATATTTTAACCACTTCACAAGTTAGTTCTTGTTCCGGCACTTGAACGACGTCCTTCTCAACATGTCCACTGCAAATGGTCAAAAACACTTGTTTGGATACTCTCTTTCCTCTCTTACTCGTCGCACCTACAACTTTCACACCTGTCACCGGTAACACTAAAGTCTTGGGGAACTTTGCGACAATCTTATTATACATACTGTCTGAAATACACGTGACTGTACTTCCCGTGTCCAATAGAGCAGGAAATATAATATCATTAATTCGAATGATCACCTCTGGACACTGAATGTCATCATAATTCACCAATTCGTGAGTGTTTTCATCTTCGGTTAATAAGAAGTCCTCATTTTCAATTTCATTATCCTTTTCGATGCGCACATTGTTCACTTGTGCCGTCACTCCCCGTGCGCTTGATTGTGACGTCACTATTTTCCCTCCCTGTCTTCATTGTCCAGGCTCGGTTCCCGTTCTTCTCTGTCCCCGTCACTGCTACTTGGAGCACCACGTCCCGGACCAGATCCTCGTCCGCCACCTCCCCGTCCACGGCTATTTTCCACGTGTAATGCGTTTTGTTGGACATTTCGATCTTGACCTCCGCCTCTTCGATTAGCTGCACCTTGGAACTGAGAGCACTGCAGCCCCTCTGCTTCGCATTCCTTTAGCACCTCGAGAATATTTGCCGTGCTTCTGTTATGTTGAATTAGCATTTCTTTCATGCGCCACGGGAAATGTCTTATCAGTTGCTGAGCGATGTACTCGTCCGTCATTGGCATGTCCAGGTACTTGGCCAGCCTCACATATTTTTTAAAGTATGTGCTCATGGACACACCGCCTTCATACCGACCCCGAGCAATGTTGTCCGTCAGTTTCCACTGCTCTCTCCGTCCCCAGAAAGTTTCACAAATTTTCTTCTTGAACTCTTCATATTGCTCAAACTCTTGCTCTCGGAACCACACCAACGCTTCTTTTCGTAGACCTGCAGCAGCAACCGCGAGTTTTTGATAGCTTTCAATCTTCACGTGCTTGAACTTGATCTCTAGCAGTCTGAAGTACTCGAGAACATGTGTTTCGTCGTTTACCCCATTGAACGTAATCTCTTCTCTCTTGACAGCATCAATGAGACTGCCGATGACGTCGCCGTACACACCTGTCTTGGTTCCGTGCGAGTTCAGCAAGTCTTCCACCTCCTCCATTCTCTTCAATGTCTCATCCACACTTGCTTCAACCTTTTCAATTTTTACTCGAATTCCCGCACTATGGGTCTCCACTGCACTTTTACAACGATCCCTTTGAGTATCCATGTTCTTTTTAAGTTCAATAAACTCACTGCAGGGTTTCTTCTCCAGTCCCTCCATTCTCTCCTCCAGTCCCTCCATCTTCTTCTCCAGGCTGTCGAACCTCTGGTCGAACACCTCGAACCTCTTCTCCATCCAGGAAAACATTTCTTCCATCCGTGTCATCATCGCGTGTACTTCCATGATAACACGTGCAAAATTTTATAATCGCGGGATTTTTAATTCGCAAAACGTTGGGCGCCAATGAAACTGGTTTTCATTAAAACACAATTATATTTTGTATACTTGTATTTATTGAGTGTCAACAATCAATAGCAACTCCGTGTGGCTGACTGTATGTGCTCATGTACAACTTGGTATGAGACTACAAACAGTGATGCTTACACGTCGGAGGCAAAAGGACAACTGAGGAGAATGCATGCACGCTCCAGTATCTTTCCTATCATTGCGTCATCGTGCACGCGCCCCAAATATTACATCGCATCACACGCGCTATTAAAACACAAGATCCACTGTTCTTGGATGCACGTGCTACATTACACACTCAGCAATCTTAAAACATAACGTGCATTATGCGTCATCAAACTAGCACACATGTGGACCCATCGGCACGTGTCCGATACCGCACGCAATAAACTGTGATCAATCAATTCCGTTACAATTCAATCCAATCAATGAAATGACTTGGAGTTTACAGTCTTGAATATGTGTGTACAGCCTTATTTCAAAAACAATTGCATTTGAAAAAGATATTGAAATAAATCGATCAAAAACCTGTTCAAGGTCATTGTTTTTTTTCTGTCTGTTTATTTGTATACTTCTCGCATTACATGCCAAATGAAGTAATGTGTTAGGCTTATTTATCACGTGATCGAATAGAGAGGTAGCTCCACTCAGCCAAGTCCTACGTACATTCACACTCACTCAACATACCGTTAATGCCTAATAAACTGAGGAGCAGACCAACCACTTTTACTGTAAGCAACAACTTGGCATTTTCGGCCTACTGGATCTTAAAATTGGGAAATCTCACATTGTTGCGAAATATCTTAATTTCCACTACATGCCCCCCCCCCCCCCCACCAAACCGAAAATGACCACATAAAATGCAAAATCTGACTAAAATAGCTTCATATTACAATAACTACATAATATTCAGAAGTCTAATTATCATAAACACTGACGATGTAAATTCTAGGTTGAATTCTCCGGTTGAAAACAGGAGGTGTTGCGCATCTCGAATAAAATCATATTTAGCAACAAACGCAACTTTGATATGAAGGGATGTGTGTTGTGAAACACAAAACGTGTGTTCCTGACTCCATGGAAGTTTTCCAAAGAAACCTACATTCTCAAACGCAACTTTTATTAGCTACCAAATCCGACATAGCGTATTTTTTAAGGAAATTATCGTTGTTTCACCGATATGTGTTTCAAGTCGTATTAATAATCTAAAAAAATAAGTAAATCCCCCAAAAAACAATCCGTGAAAGAAAGCAACCAAGTCTGTTCAACTAAGAAAAAAATCTATAAATTCAGCACTGAAAAAAAGTGATATCAAAAATTGGGCCAAGTGAAAACTAGTTAAAAAATCTAAAAAAATACTTAGCACATCGTTTTTTGTGCATTACATTTGATACATTTGGTGCATTTGATTTCAGGCCTACACGTCTATAGCATTTTTATACTACACGATGAGTAAATAATTTTTTAGATTTTGTAAAATAGTTTTTATTTTAATATTATTTTATAATAATTTTAATATTTTATTATTTTATTTAATATTAATATACCCATATTTTAATATCACTACTTTGTAGTGCTGAAATTTTTATTTTTTTCTTAGTTGAACATACTTGGCTGCCTTTTTTACACGTATTGTTTTTTTGTTTTTTTTCTTTATCCAGCTTAGACGGCATCTTATAAGCAGTAAAAAAAAATAGGTTTATTTAAAAATAAATCTATGTGGGCTATGCATTAATGTGAAAGAGGATATATTTTAACTACACAAAAATACTTGGAACTTTATTCCTAACATAAAACTTTTCAATTGGTAATACCTAATGTTGGCTGTGAGGTCATGAAGGACAAAGAGTATCTAGTCCGGAATTCTTTATCTAAATCAGTCGTCGACAGAAGATAATATTTTTTTATTCTACCAAATAACAAACAACAACTTAAAACACTGTAAATTATATTACGCACCTTATATTTTCCGAAGCAGAGTCTGATAACAAAACCACATTATCTTGATAATTATTTTATCACTGGCTTGCACGGTGGCAAAAGGTTTTCGTGGTTTTCGAATCGTTTCTCTAGTCAGCAGACATGGAGCTACTGGCTTTAACCATTCTAGGTAAGTGTTTCTCGAACCGGAATTTTGTTACACCCACCTCCCCTTCCTACGCGCCTGCCGACATGTGTTTCAAGTTGTATGAAAAAGCTAAACTAAAAAGGGAAGTGATATCCCAGGAAAACACTCCGTGTAAAATAGGCAACCAAATCTCTTCAAATAATAAAAATAATAAAAAATCTAAAACTCAGCACTGAAAAGTAGTGATATCAAAAATGGGCCAAGTCAAAACTATTTAAAAAATTAAAAAATACTTGGCGCATCGTTTTTTGTGCCTTATAGAAGATAGGTATATTATAGATATAGGTACATTGATTTCTGACCTACATCTTTATTATTTATACAGGATCGCAAAGTATTCTTTTGATCTTTTAAATAGTTTTGACTTAGCCCATTTTTTGATATCACTAATTTCAGTGCTGAATTTTAGATTTCTTGAATTTTTTAATAGTTGAAGACACAGTCTTTTGGTTGCCCTTTTTTAGACGGAGTGCATTTTCTGGATTTTATATTACGGTCGAAGTTTAAAATTAGGATGTTTATTATAATATGATATAATTCAGGCACGAAGTTAAGAGCAGTGCTTGGAGGTAGTATTTGGGCGTAACAATTTCACTATCTCTAAGTGCGAACATGTTCTAACAAAATTTTGCTTCGACCTCTATTTAGATCTCAAACCTTTTAGGTGCTTGGCAGTCTTATTACAAGCATTTGTTTTCATGCAGTATGGTGATCTGTAACTTCTGTTGCAGCGAGCCTGTTCTTGCAGTGTGCGCTTGAATACAGCTTCTCTCGCCTGATCTTCATCCTGGACACTCTTCCTAGCGACTACACAGCTCCACCGTCCAACTGCATCTCCGGAGATTGCTGCTACTACACCATGGACATGTGGCAATGGGACAACTTAACCAAGTTGAATTATGGCATTAACGACGCCTTGGTCATCAAGCCGACGCCAACGAGCAACTACTTCAACACGTCAGGAAACTTGGCGGACACTGACTATCTCAATAACTTGTGTGTCTACACTAATCTCTATTTCTTAACTTCTCCGGTTCCAAATCCTGATACAAACGACGTGGCACACAGCAACGATCAATTGTCCTTATTGAGTGCCCGGTTTTTCAATATACATATTCTAGATTACGCGTCATATTTAGTAACAAATCCAAATGGAAATCCTTGTAAATTCATGTTATCTTCTCCAGAGGATAAGACTGTCTTTGGAAACTTTAAAGGACGCATGATCCTCTTACTGGACACTCTTCCCCCGGACTATACGCCTCCAGAAAGTCACTGTAGTCTAGGAGGTTGCTGTTACTACGACCTGGCAACGTGGCAGAGGCTCACAATGAACGAGATGAATCCTGGCAAGGACGACGTCTTGGTTCTGAAGCCGACGTCAAACAGCAAGTTCTTCACCACATCTGACATCTTATCAGACATGAGCTACCTCGACACTCTGGCTGGGAACACAAACCTGTACTTCTTGACATCACCGGTTCCAAAGCCGGATACAAACAACGTGTCTCAAAGCAACCAGCAGTTATCCGTGTTGGGCGCCCAGTTGTTGAATGTACATATCCTTGATTACGCATCATATTTAATAACAAATCCAAGTGGGAATCCTTGCTCCTTCATGGCTTCTTCTCCTCAAGACATGGGGGTCCAAGAAGCTAAGAAGATAGGAAACTACAGCGGACGAATGCTCCTTCTCATGGACACTCTGCCACCCGACTATACGCCTCCAGCACGGTACTGCAGTCTAGGAGGTTGCTGTTATTACAATCTAGCAGAGTGGCAGTGGTACATTGTGCACGAGATGAAACCTGGGAAAGACGACATCTTGGTGATAAAGCCGACACCAAGCAGCATTTTGTACACTACATCTGAGATCGTGTCGGATGCGAGTTACCTCACAACCGTGGCTATCAACACAAATCTCTACATCTTAACGTCCCCAGTTCCAAATCAAGATACAAACAACATCGCTCAGAGCAATAAGCAGTTGGCATTTCTTGGTACTCAGGTACCTTATTTACATATCCTGGATTATCCGGGATTATTTAGAGTCAAATCCAAGTGGGAATCCTTGCACCTTCATGGCTTCTCCTCCTCTTGATTTAATCTGCGAATGTGGTGACACGGAAGCGAAACAGGTCACCCAGAAGTTCTCCCGGATTATCTTCATCCTCGACACCCTTCCCGGGAACGTGACCTCGTCTGAGTGTCATAACACCTGTTGCTACTACGACACCTCCTTCTACCGCTACGTCAGCACTCTGACAATCAGCATGGAAGACGCCGTTGTCATGCAGCCGACTCCAACCAGCAGTTCTCCGAACACGGAAGCCATCTTTAAAGACTCGCAATACATTCAGGACCTGGCCGGACAAACTAACCTGTACGTCTTGACTTCTCCAATACCAACTCCAGATACCGATGACGTGGCCCGTAGCAATGCGATGCTTATATCATTAGGCACGGGCGGTTCCGGTGTACAGACCCTTGACTACCTTGCATATCTTGCAACACATGCCACTGGGAATCCCTGCGACTTCATGACTTCTTCTCCTCGATGTGGGTCCTGTCCTTGCCCCGACCCCTCGACCAGTCATGTGACCAGTCATGTGACCAGTGACGGCAGTCAGCTGTCTCCAACAGTTTCCTTCCTCTTCATCAACTTCGTAGTGATGTTTTATTTCATATAACAAATGAAACTTCACAAAGATATTGAGAGAAGGCACGGGTTCATAGTTTTAAGATTTCACTCACGTAATTTTGCTCATTCAAATTGCCAGTTACATTCATTATTGATAAATATGCATTTTTCATAACACTTAGGACGGCTAGGACCACTGTGGAATTTTTTAAAATCAAAGTTCTGCCTTACCTAGTGAAAATTAATTTTCTTGTTTACGTGACTGACTGATTGTTAATTTTGTTTGTTTCTTTGTTTTTCCACAGAGTCGATGCGTCCTCTGTTGGATTTGTTAGCTTTGCACATGTCCAATTATTTGATATCACTACTTCTCAGTGCCAAATTTTAAGATGGCTTCTGTTTTTTTTAGTAGAAGAGTCTTGGTGATATTTTTTCACGGAGTGTTTTTTTATGGGTATTCATTTTTTAAGCGTTTTTCTATTTTTTTCTTTAAATTTTGCACTTTTTAGACTCAAATAATTTATGTATATTTCAAATACAAAGAATCTATCATGCTAATTAATAACCACATATATGTTTCTATTTAATGATCAATGTATCAATATCATAGAATTTTTTTTAAACGGTTGATTAGGACTGTATTCTTATGGCAACAACCAATGATATTCCTAAAATGACTGTTAACTTAATTACTGGTTTTAGCAGAGTATTGAAAAACTGGCCCTAAATATAAGTTATTTACACAAACAGCAAGCTTCCTCTAAAAACCTCTTATTTTACAAATTTTTCATTAAAATTAATAACCAATAAACAAATTATGAAGCTAAATCAATTTTTCAATCAATATCAATAATCAATATTTCATTTCATTGAAAGAAAATAAAAATACACTTATAAATAAACGATTATCAATAAAATATAGCCTTTAATTATCATTTTCAAAAAGTTTGCATGTACCACCCGCTCCTCATTCGTATCACAAAACACCACATGTCTATTTGCATTCACCGACCCGATACTCCGTCAATACCACAAGCTAATGAATGAATAGGCATTAACATGCTACAAACAGTGTAAGTCCCTCACGGTTATGATGCGCCGTTCAACACGACAAGCCCATTAACGCGAGATTTGCGTTGCACGCAATAAATCCCTCCCCCACCCCCCCGTGCGAATAGCCAGGGTCAAGAGGGCAGTGGGATGGGCACATTCATTAGTTAGTATCGGTCCTGTATTTAATATGGATGAGTGATGACAATGACGGGATTAACGGGGGGGTTGGGGGGTGTTTCAGGGGGGGATCAACACAAATGCGAATGCGTGGTGGAGTCGTTTAAAGTGACGTTGTTTTGTGGTTGGAATGGTGTAGGGAATGGACGGCAATGGATTTAAATCTAGTATGTGTGATGTCGGAAATGTGGCATTGTTTTGGTCATTGTTGATAGAAGTAAAAACACCTGCTGTATAGATGAATATTTTAGGGAGTTAAAGTAGCTGGGGTTTTAGAGTGAGCGACACCATAGTTTTGACTTTTTCCACACGGACCTCTGTTTTTTTAAAGCAACTTGATTTAATAACAAGAATTGATTGTGACAATTTTTCAGCATCACCCCATGCAAAGCATTGACGAGCGAGTCTGTACTTGGTAGCTATAAATGGCATGAGCTCTTATAAATTCCTTAGAGCTATCATTTCTAAAATGAAATCGACTCAAATTATGCATCATGTAAAATTTTACGAACCTTTCAAACAGTCTTTAAGAAGAGAAAAGACAAAATATCTGTAATTAATATCAAAGAATACATTTGAAAATAGGAAAAAGTGATTAACTATTATATTTCGTGTTTAATTGTTTAAGATGTCAATATGAAATCAAGATGATAGTGTTCAACAAATTGTTCACATTACGTCCGATGTCAGATGTGAACAGTCGACTCTCCTCCGAGCCTCGCGAGCTGGGTTCGATCCCCGTCGGGTCCCCGGCATAAAATCAATCCACGACAAGCACGAGGACGAGAAGGTGTGTGTGTTGAACACTTTCTCGACGACGATGGTGATGAATACTTAAGAGTGCAGTGACGACCGATTGCTCGAGGAGGTCGTGAGACGTGGTCGGAATGGCGCGGGTTTATCAGACACTTCGTCTCCAGCCGCAGTCGCGAGGGTTCATGGGGGGGGGGGTCATTTTGACATGGCGGCGTCACAGGAGATGTGTTTCAACGCGTGGGGGTAGTTTTGTCACACCTGTTTGCGTCAGAGTGTTGGAGGCTGCGGACTATAGGCTCATATTTCTGTTACTTTCGTTGTTAAGGTGAAGCGCTCGGCCGTTTTAGAAACATAAGAGAGAATAATTGTTTCATAAGGGAGTGTAACTTTTACAGGATGTTCACATGATCAGTCTGATTGTATATAAGTAGCACTTTTTCATTTTTGCTGATTGCATCGTTAATTTGGCGCCGGTTATTCAACAAAACCGCGCAACACTATGAAATTTGCGATACGATTGGAGACCAAACCCGTAAACCAATTGATCTCAAATTTTAATCATGATTAGATGAAAGACAAACTTAGGGTTAACCCTTGGCACATTTTTGAAATTTAATTTTATACGGCGCCCAGGGAGACAAGAAAATAGCTAATTTTTCACCAAATATCCACTAATTATTACTAATTAACGAAACAAAAATATTAAAAATGTATCAAGAAATAACCCTAAGTTTGTCTTTTATCAAATCACGATTAAAATTTCAAATAATTTGGTCTACCATTTCGTCTCCAATCGTATCGCAAAAAGTGTCTACAAAAAGCAGCAAAATCGCTCGCGCTTGCAGCACCTTAATCATAGAAGAGGCACGAATTTACAGGCCGATTATTATCTGCAGGATAAATGGTAGACAATTGATCTCTCAAAATATTTTAATAGACATATTATCATGTTCGAGATACGAAACGATGGTCGATGTATACACGATGGCTCGGCTCGTGATATTAACGAAGTGCCAAGGTCAAATTCCTAGCGCATCAGTGAAGACGTCTAACGTTTTACTAGATTGTGCGGGGCAACCTGAAAACAATACAACAATATGCTTTTATGTTGTCGTATTTTAAATATATAGAAATGACCTGATCGTAAACGGATCGATTAATATCTTTATTTAATAATATTTAAATAATACTCAAATGATCAAAATATTGATTTCATGAAACAGATTTAAACAGCGTTTCATCTTGTTTCATATCTTGTTTCAAAGCATCATGTGAGACATTGTTGGATCATATGAAACACATGTCAGCCAAAAAAATAAAAGTTAACTCATAATCCTACATCTGACACCATTTGTAGTTTTAAACAAGTATTGTTTAAAATGATTGAGAATTGAAAGTCAATAAATGTTATGGTATTAACATTATATATTTTAATAATCTAAAATATTTATATTATTAGTAGAAATGTGTAATATAAATTATCCCATATCTGCCACCAATTGTATTTTTGTTTTATTGTTCCTGTCATTCTAAAGCAAAAACAACGAGTTACAATCTGCATACCAACATAATATAAGATTATAAAATTAAACAACACTACTGGATTCTTAGAGTATACAAAGTTTAATTACATTATAACTCACAGTTGCTTAGAATTAGCTACACTTATATTTCTGACAGTATAGCTTACGAGTTTCATACGGTGTATAGCGTATTAATAGTCATTATAATCATCCTTTAATTGTTCAAGTAAATAGTAATATTACACCTTTCTATAATGTACTGAAGTAGAATTTGAATATTTTCAATCCAATGCTCAAAACTGTAGGACCAAATAAAAATTTGCTGAAGTACAAAACGCAACTATTGGAAAAAATTCGAAATTGTAATATAGATGCAGATAGAGATATAGATGTAGACATTTTGTGCATCAAATCACGCTCTTTCGTTCAAAAATGTGTCATTTGAACAAAAAGTAATCGGTATAATAATCTTATGTGAAATTGATCACTTCCAAGGACTGATAATAAACAGTCGCAGGTTGTCGCTTTATCTCGGAAAATAGAGTAATGAAATAGTTGAATTTTCTTCTCAAACACTCTAAATCACTCACACATCAAGTTCGAATGCAACTCTCACTCACCATCTAATAACACACAATCCCACTGTTATTCAACAACCAGGCAAGTGTTTACAAAACACATGCCATTGTGTCCAGTACTGTACATGTCCCGCCCGGGCCCTGCCCAGGTCCGGCCCAGGGCATCGCGACGCCCGGTGCGGATGACAGATGACGCCTGGCGTCGGTAAATCACGGCGTCGCCGGCACACAACACGTACTTATCATTAATACTCGAGAGCCATGTGACCACACCAGGGGGGGGGGATCTTTAGGTGGGGGGTTTCAATTTCTTTTGTGGTTTGACCGATATTTCAACGTGATGGACTGTTTTTATCGGAAATCTAAGCTTTGAGCCATATCGATGCTGAGGGTTGTAATAATTTTGGGATTGTGTCAGTTTTTGTCGCCTTTTGACATTTTTTGTAATAAGAGATTGAAGTGAACTCGAATTCTGTGTTACGGAACCGTTCGATTATCTTTAGTAGACCCCTTTTTCTGACATATGTAAGAAAAGTTAGAAAATTCAACATGCTGATTTTATTCGGATTGAAATCATAATAAAAAAATACCTCTTAGTAAGGCTACTTTCGCTGCCTGAACAGGATACATTTTAAGAAAAGAGTATTTTATAGCGTCATCTGCACGATATGTTCGACAGTTTTTGCAAGGAAAATATTGTTAAAAAATTAATACGTTTTGTTTCAGGTTGTGTCAAATTGAAGGAACAAGTCAATTTTTTTTTTTTTGTCTGGGGCTTAACGTCGCACTGTTCTGCAGCGAGGCTAATGGCGACGGATGAATGATTATGAGGATGATTGGGAGATGATGGTGAAGAGTAGGTGAGGATGGAAGGTGGGAAGGAGGCGGTCGTGGCCTATAAGTAGGGTACCTTCCCAGCATTTGCCTGTCGACTGAGGGAAAACCACGAAAAAACCCCAGTCAGGAAGGACGGCCGCGGGAATCGAACCCGGGCCTCCGGAATACAAGTTCAGAGCGGTAACCACTCACCCAACCTGTTCCGTCAAGTCAAGTTATTTAGGCTACTTTTTATAGGCTTGAGACTGTTGCATAGCAACCCATAGAAATGTATAGGGGATAAACAAATCTGACAGTGGCCATCCAACGACCATCCATTGTCATAGAGTGATTACATATAAAAGAAAGATAGTATGTTAAATACAAGATAATAGTAATACGCATTATATATCCATAAACTTTGACCAGTTAAATATTCATGAAAAAAGTGATTTACCTATTATTTTACCCATAACACATCCAGCCTTTTGGGACGTCATATACAAGAATCCTTTAAATACATCTTCTCACCAAATTACCATTAATGCCGATGCACAATTGACGCAGACGGACGACGCGGACGGACGACGGAGACGGATACAATGTTAAAGTCGTCGTCCGTCCGCGTCCGATTGTGAACAGCCAGAGTGAATATGTCATACTTAAACATCGTATCCGTCTCCGTCGTTCGTCCGCGTCGTCCGTCTGCGTCAATTGTGCATCGGCCTTTAGTCTTGTCTCCGAATAATTCAAATAACACACAATCGAAACATAATAATCTAGTGGAGCGGTCGCTCCTTCCAGCCAAGTCGTACTATACACTCACAGTCACTCAACATACCGTAAATGCCTAATAAACTGAGGAGCAGACCAAACACTTTTACTGTAAGCAACAACATGGCATTTTCGGCCTACTGGATCTCAAAATTGGTAAATCTCACATTGTTGCGAAATATCTTAATTTCGAGCTATGGCCCACCCCACTACATATACCAAATTTGGGAACAATAGGTTATGCCATTTGCGCGCTAGAGGACCGAGAAAACAGTGAAATTACACCACTTTCTGATTCTGAAGATGATGATGATTCTGATGATATCACGAAACGTCGCTATCACCGCCACAGCCTAAACGGCTGAACCGATCGACCTGAAATTTTTACCACATGTGCACTTTTGGCGTCTGAGGTGCCTTTTTATAAAACCAACCGGAAGCCGCCATTTTGAAACCGGAAGTGACGTCATAACTCAAAAACGTCTGGACCGATTAGAACGAAATTAGCGCCATTCGATTTAGATGGTCATCTTTATGAAGTATCAATAAAAAAAATATTATTTTCTTATTTTCTAAACCGGAAGTGACGTCATAAATACGCAATATTTAACTTATTTCAACAAATTATACTTAAAATACGTACATAATTAACTTACATTGTAACATAGACAATACAATTTATATATTCAAGGTAGCAGTGTTCTCGGCCGCCATTCCTGAAACCGGAAGTGACGTCATATATCAAAAACGCCTGTACCGATTGCAACTGAACTAGCTCCTGCGTATTCATTCTGCTATTTATTTGAAAAATCAATTGTGAAAAATGAATAAATAAATTAATGGTACCGGAAATGGCGGCAGGAACCACTAAATGAAACCGGAAGTGACGTCATATATTACAAACGGCATGACCGATTTTACGGAAATATAGGGATTAGGAATTCAGATGGTCGTTCATGAAGGTATCAACTAGATAAAACTAGATTGTTTTCTTATTACCTATACCGGAATTCGGCCGCTATTTCAAAACCGGAAGTGACGTCATGTATCGAAAACGGCTGGATCGATTATAACGAAACTTAAGCTATTCTTCTTGGATAATCATTTTCATCTTATACCAAACGCAACTTTTCATAGTAACCAAATCGGTTGAGGCGTATTTTTTTAAAGAAATTAGTCCCTGCTCGGACATGTGCTACAAGCTGTATGAATAAACTAACAAAAGAAGTGATATCCCAGAAAAAACACTCCGTGTAAAAATACCAGCCAAGTCTCTTTAACTATAAAAAAAAATAGAAGAAATCTAAAAATTCAGCACTGAAAAGGAGTGATATCAAAAAAGGAGCCAAGTCAACGAATTTTCCAAATTTTAATCGTACCATTGAAATAAAAATATCAACCCCCGAGAAATACTTAAAAAAAGGACTTGGCGCATCGTTTTTTTAAAGACATTTTTCTATTCTTAAGCTTATGCCACTCACATACTACGTAGTTCAGAAATGCCTAGAAAAATTGGGACAAAACTTTCAAATTAAATATTGAACATTCTGTAAAATATTTTAAATTTAAATATAAGTACGCAAAGAAACATAGCATTGTCTTACAAGCAATAAATACAGAACAGTTGTGTTTGTGTTTGGTAGGTACCTATAGTTTTGTGGGTACATCAACATACCTACTACAGCATTATACTTTGAACCTTCTCGCCGTGTAATTAATTGCTATTAATTAACATTTTATACCAAAAAAATTCATAAATTACATAACGTATTACTTTAGATAAAAATCTAGTCAGTAATTATTTGAGCAGCATGGCTCAGTGCACTAGTCACTTATACAAATCTCATTGACGGCCTTCTTGTAATGAGCGCTTTCGCTATTTCCCTCAGTCACGATATTGAGAAGTATGATTGATTAATATGACCCTAGAAATAGTGGCAATAACGAATAGACTAGGCCGCTTCCGTTTATTCGTTATTCGTTTATCCGTTTATTTCCTCTGAATATTGACAAAATACCAAAACTGCCAGTAGGTAAGAGTACTAGTTATATTAAAACGTAGTATGATTCGTCGATAATGAATGTGATATACTCAGGAAAATATACTTGTAGAGTTCTTCCTATACTTTTAGGATAGAAAAGTGTCTTTAAAAAAACGATGCGCCAAGTCCTTTTTTTAAGTATTTCTCGGGGGTTGATATTTTTATTTCAATGGTACGATTAAAATTTGGAAAATTCGTTGACTTGGCTCCTTTTTTGATATCACTCCTTTTCAGTGCTGAATTTTTAGATTTCTTCTATTTTTTTTTATAGTTAAGAGACTTGGCTGGTATTTTTACACGGAGTGTTTTTTCTGGGATAACATATTACTCGACACTCAATAGAGACCGTGGATTTCCAAGAGACTCTCACCTCACGTTCCGCTGTACTCCACCGTCGTCAAGCTCGTCACCGTCCCGACGTCTCTGTCGGCACCGCGACGCCTGGCTGAGGCGTCGAACGTGACGTCTTCCAAATTGAGCTAATTCCCACCGTCGCGACGCCTACGACAAAGCGTCGCTGCGAGGTGAGAAAAGACCTTTCTTCGGCTCAAGTTGAGTCGGGAATTCGATTTTGATGAGCAGAAACAATATTTTCTGGAGAAGATTTCACGCGTGACGTTTCTTATGTATTTAGATGGTAAATTCGCAAAAGTCGTCTGACAAGAACTTGGGAAATCGTTCAAATCACGGATCTGTCACATTTCAAAGAGGTGTGTAATAAAAAGTCAAACAATGGTTGTGAATGCAACTACTTGGTTTTGTATTCGAAACTAAAAGTGCATTCACATGAGTATGCACCCAGTGCGCGTGCGGGCAAGTCACTTACATGTCAATCGTAACGAGTTCAGTAAAAGTTATAATTACATTGCGAAATAAAATAAATTGATGCTTACCTAGTGTCAACAATCGAATATAATCGGCTTATTTCATTACAGCACACATTCATTCAAACTCTTGTAAAAACGAGTTGTCTATTCACCAAAAGCAGCATTTCTGATGGTCTTCTGAAATCTGTCAAGTGGTGCTTTTGGTGAATAGACATCTGGTTCTTTTCTTGCAAGAATGTGAATGAATGTGTGCTGTAATGAAATATGCCGATTGTATTTGATTGTTGACACTAAGGTATTCATCAATTTCTGTTATTTCGCGATGTAGTTATAACTTTTACTGAACTCGTTATACGATTGACATGAAAGTGACTTGCCCGCATGCGTACTGAAGCCACTTACTGGGATGATGTTAATTATTTACGCTAGGTGGCGTATTGCAACTTTTAGTGTCGAATATTTAATTGAATTCTTGTCCCTTGGGCCCTATTTTATAACAAAAATTTCCAATTCTGGAATCTGATTCACGGCCATTTAGATTAGCTAGGAAAACGGTCAGTGTAACGCGTTGATGAGCGAGCCCTCGTTTTGCAACTATGCACTAGTCTATTACTAGTATTGTAGAACATGCTTGAGACACTATTTCAACGCAAAATTAGAAGTGATTTACTACAGAGCAGATTTTAATCACAGAAATGTATGTTTTCAATTGATCAATGTACTAAACGATTAATGTCTGTACGGATGGAAACTGCAAATGTGTAAACTTGGCCGGGCAATATGTAAATGTCTGCACATGGTTTGTGGTCATTACCTCTGGGAAATGTTGAGAACAAATCAAAATGCACCGCAATAAGTTGCTTTCTGACGGCTGACATATTACTTGGAGTATTTACCTCGTTCCTTCGTTCAGGGGTTCATATGGACGGGGAGATATTCACATAAATTTACATGAAAAACACATTTTTCTTCGGAGAAAAGTGGCAATTTCAATACGTCTTATATTATGTTTGTGGCGTGTTTTCTGAGTTTTTTTTGCGAGTTCTGAAATTATTCAGAAAATAATGTAAGTTGATGTTAGATGTAAGGTTGTATGTGGCAAATATAAAAAACAAAATATATTATAATAATAAGAATAAAAAGGAGACTAATTTACTGAACTTAACGTTAAGTGTCAAGAAATGTAATAACTTAAGTATTTAGGACAAAGCTCAAATAAGTTGAAATAGGCCATTTAAGAAAGTAAAGATACATCTGTTGGTGAGGTGTGGTACTAATGTTGTCAGGCTTAAACGCATGCGCAGTGCGTACTTCAAAGGACTCGGCGTGACGTCACCCCACCCACAGCCTTCTCGAAAATAACATGTAAATATATGACAGACACTAAACAGACACTAGTCACTACACACTAGGCGGCTGTGGACCTGCCAGGCTTTATCGCATGCGCACTGACTTTCTTAAATGGCCTATTGAAAAATAAAAATTTGATGGTCATGAAAACTATAATACATTGCGTGAATACATGACAACTGAAATGCCCACTTTCTCTGTTGGTATGATTAGCTTGAAGTTATAAGTATTCGAAGAAGATCAACTAAAAGCAAATTATTCCAATCAAATTTAAGACGGCTGGGTAGTGAGTTTGACCTTAAAGAGTTTTTTAATCGATTTTTATTAATATCTTTTTCCAGTGTAATTGTTAACAAAATAGGGCTATGGACGTGAATTCAGAACAGTTCAATGAAAATAATTTCATAGTTTGGAATAAGTTATAAGTTTTATTTGTCCAACAGGTGTTTATAACCCAAAAATTTAGTAATTTTGGGGTAATTTTTGGGTAATTTTGGGGTTCTAAACACCTGTTGGACACAATAAAACTAATAGCTTATTCCAAACTATGAAATTATTTTCATTGAACTGTTGTGAATTCACGTCCATAGCCCTATTTTGTTAACAATTACACTGGAAAAAGATATTGATAAAAATCGATTAAAAAACTCGTCAACGCCACGCTGCACATTTGTAATGATTTGAAAATTCACATTGGAAATTACTTTTGACATTTTCATAAAAATTATAGTGTAAGACTATTACTATTATTTCTGAACAGGTTCTTTCCAACTAAAAATAGGGTATCTTATTTTGAGCAGGCACTAACAGTAATGTTTCAATGAACTGCCAGATATTAACAGCTTATAAATATTACATATGAAAACTACCATCCAAAAATCGCTCTCAACAAACATCTATCTCTAGTCGTTGAACTTATGTCCCAGGAGCACCAACATTTCAGCTCGAAACTTTTTTTCACCAGCTCGATAACAAAACTAAGTTGGAATGAAAATGTTTTCACCGCCCTCTATTGTTGCTACCCTGAGACACGTACAGCACACAGCCTTCTTGATGAACATGCTTTGTTCGCTTTGTGTTCACCTCATCCTGCGTAGTACGTAATCTGTGAGGAGTTGATAGATTCACAGCCAGTACCACGAACATGTTACACGTAGCCTGACAGCAACAGGACAACCAGGCGCGTAGGAAGGGGGGATTATCCCCCCTTCCTACGCCATTCACCATTCACCATACAAAATTAAGTTTAGTGTCCAAAAATCACTAAAAGATTGTTTAAATTCTAAAAAAAATGCCTTGCGGGGCAAAAATAGGAAGTTATTTGTTGTAATTTGAGCTGGCCCAGAATCCCAGAATCGATTTTAAAATGTTTAGGTATATTCGAAAAAATACCTTGCGGGCAACAATTGGAGGGATTTTTACTTCAGTGTGCGCATTGTAAAGCCCCAAAATCACTTTTAAGTGGTTTAAAGTCCAAAAAATGCCCTGCGGGGCATGTGTCGCAGCCCCCTCCCCATGATGAAAGTAGTTTCTTCAGAAGCTGAGCTAATAATAATGGTTAGTAGCATGGTATACTGCAATGTATATAGTGACCTGCATTTTGGTGCTAAAATGTGCTAAAGAAGGTCCCTAAAATGATCTGAAGATAACGTTTTCAAGATCGTAATACATGTTTAGTCATTCAAATTTCTTAACCCCACGTAAAAAAATAACTCGTGATATATATTTTAAAATCATACTAACTTAACTAAAAAAATTGAGCAAGCAAATATTTTTGCGTTGACTGAGGGTCTGAGAGCTATCGCAATTTTCAACTGGTGGCTTTACGGTTCACGCTCTTGATGGTTTTTGTGATGGTGGCCCTGAAAAAGTCCGATTGTCTTCAATCTTCATCTGAAGATGGCAGCGCTACGACTGCAAAACGTAGTAACAAACGGCCCGTTTCAGGGTCATCATAACAAAAACCGTGAAGGGCGTTTACCGTAAAGCCACAAGTTCATTTTTTTTTGCAATCAAAATATTAAAATACTTGTATATTTAACAAAATTTTATTAACTGCCCATAACACCACAAAGAGTAAGAGAAGCATTTAAACCCTAATTGTATCTAACGGCCGTCTCTCTACAGACTCAACTGTTATCGCTCACCGCCCTCTCCGCGGTTGCGTCGCTTCGTTCTCAATGTCAGCTCGTCTATAGGGCTGTGTGTGTGGTAATCCCGCACAGATTAAGATCCTCCTTGCCGTGTAGCTGAGGTATTAATTAGATTTGGTGAACAATTATTGCGTCATCTAAGAAGGTACTTGCTTCATCAATTTTAAATGACTTCCTCGTGCTTCGAGAAATATTTGGTTTTGGTTTGGAGCTTCTACGTTTCTCAAAATGTCACAGTGTATGGTAAATACATTACTTTGTAAATTTAACATTATAATATTCTTTATTCCACGTCATAAATACATTGAGTTAGGAGGTAGGTTCCCTTGCAGTCCTAGACTAAAGATAACCTTTTGGCGAGACCTGACGAGACCTAACCTTTTCTTCATCTTACTATTTTTGTAATAGTAAAAAATGGAGTTGGTTTGTATTTGAGACGATACGCCCACAACATACATCGAAATAAACACCGAAAATATATCGAATATATCGAAATACATCGAAGAATTACAAATGAGGGATATAATTCGTCGTATAAAATCTGTTAAAATTATATTCTGGTCCAGCCCTGAGGGCCATTTAGGGTCAGTTGTTGTTCACCTTTAGTTAAATTCTAGTTAAAATTATCCTTCCGTTAGCTGGACTAAAATAATTCTAACCGGAGATTACTTACTTTACCAGAGATGAAAATATTGGTCATACTATACGTATTATCCAAAGAAAACATTGATAACGTCTAATCCAGATGACAGTTCTTGCTGACATTGCATTAAACATTATAAATAATGTTAAAATCAAGTGCAAGTATAGATTCATTTAAATCTGTTTAGGTGGAGTTGCAGTGAAATATTTTCCATACATAAAACTTTCGCAATACTTTTTACATTCATTTCGTCATAAAAACATCATCTGCTTTGTAGCCTCGAAATTCTACCAGAAGTTTAAAATCATCGTCCAACAGAATATTAAAACACCTGACACAGAAATTATCATAAAATTCAACGAATCACCATCATCCTCAAAACCCACATCGAAATCTCCGACAAATGAAACATTTCTCTTCAAGCACAAGCTCGTAATCTTCATTAATTCACAAAATGAAAATAATTTCACGTCTGAATTTAATAATTTCCCTCGCATGAAAACGCTATTTCACATCGACGCTGCGTCGTGTAGGCGTCTTATATCTCACAGCTGTCATGGCCGCCGGCGTCGGTGGGGGAGGAGGGGGTAATAAGAGCAGTGTATCATGGGTTTTATTACCGTTCAACTTTATAGAATGTGCGAGTGTGTTAGGAATAAGCCAGGGTGTATATATGTGTTTGTGTAGTTTATGACTGTGGTGCGCGGCAGTATGCGAGGTGGAGAGAAAAGGAGAATTCGAAAATACGCGTATTTGATGGTGGACTCTTGTTTTAGAGAACAATTGCTGAACATATAAAATAAATACATAATTGTGATTGAATTAGCTGATGGGTTTTCTGGAAATCCTCAGGTGGAGACAGAATGGAATGAAAGGATTTAATGCATGAAACGTGATTTTAATGTACTAAAATGAATGTGTTCGTAGTGAAAACTGATGTTGTATAATCTCTCATGAAGTTTCAAGTCTTACTTCATGATTATGATTTTAAGTTGTTATTCTTGTTTTGTATACATGTTTAATAATGAGAGTGTTTTAGTATTATTTAAATGTTTTTGCTCTATTTAAAAACATACATTCGTAGGATGCCTTGAGTATTAGAAGTTTTTAAAATGAATTATTATAACCATTTTTTTAAAAATTTTTGTTAATGAATCTGTTATTTACTCATTTCTGAAGATGTCAATACTCTTTCTTGGAATCCTATTTTAATTCCCGATCACTTTGTCGTCTTTCAGTCTGTCTCATTGAATGCTTTACCATTTGTTTTCGTACAACTCAGACGAACAATGAACTTAATACCTCTTACGTTTTCCACGTGTTTCCTCTTCAAAGTTAATTTCATATTGAACAATAGAGATGGCGAAGGAACGTGTAGACTACTTTATATAAATAAGAAAATAACATGAAATATATTGCCAATTTTTTCGATAACATAATGCATTCCTTATTCGATACATGTGGCAAATCTTTATAAGAAATATGATATTATATTAAACATGTTTCTAAAGATTCATAACACTTATTATTATTAAAACAATTCAAAGTTGTGGGATATTTCTTCATGTTTTATAAAAAATAATTTAATTCTGTCAGAAATAACTAACCGAAGAAAATTATTTTATATAATTAATGACGCAATATCCCAAAACGATGTTTCACTTTGACGATTATTACACATTTATTTCCTTTCTACACATTAATATTATAAAGGAAATAGAATCCGCACATAAAAGGTTCAATTTCTTATTATGATTTCATAAGTGCACTTCGTAGTCCGGTAACTTGAATGGTAGAGATTTTTTTGCTTCCATACATACTTCTCTGACACCTTTAAAGCTTTTAAAACGTATTAACCACCAGAAATAGAGCATGACGTATGTAAATTATTTTCTTTCTCTCTTCACAAAATGAACTTAACAAGATTCTCGTAGTCATATTTCGCTCTCTCACTCATCAAAGATTACGCCACACTTCCCCTAGTTACTCAAAGTTACCCACTTTGAAAACTCCCCCCTCCCCACTCCCCCACACTAGTTTCATATAACGCAACAGCTGGGTGGCTAGTTGCTGTGTCTTTTGATTTACTGCCGGCGGTGTGGTACAAGTGGCGAGGTAGGTGGAAGAGGGTGTTTCACTTGGCAATAATAAATGATGAAGGTGCGTTGGGAATCCTCGTGGGGGTCGTAGAGAGCCGTGTGCAGTGGTGCCAACCTCGGACGCCTCTCATACTAGAACGTGGAATATGTTTTTATTGTGTTGTGCAGTGGTACCAATCGCTAGACTTATGGCGCTTAAGACACGATCGAATAGAATGTTGCAAACCTTGAACGTTTTAATTTGGTTGGTACGTAATTAAAATTAAAAATACACATTATTGTTATATTTTATCATTATAAGAGTAGGAATATATTATGTACCTAAGAGGTAGAAGGCCGTAAGTCCATTTCAATTAGTAATTTTACCTTCATCCAATCTTATTTGTAACATGTGACACCAGCTATGAGTTTGACCTTGAAGAGTTTTTTAATCGATTTTATTCAATATCTTTTACCATTGCCATTGTTAACAAAATAAGCCTTTGTACGAGTATTCAGAACAGTTCAATGAAATTAATTCTATAGCTTGTAATGGTGTATTACATTTACTTTGTTCTACAGACGTTTAGTGCCCGAAAATTAGTAAAATTATGGCACTAAACATCTGTTGGACAAAATAAAACTAATAACTTATTCCAAACTATGAAATTATTTTCATTGAACTATTCTGAAAACTCGTACAAAGCCCTATTTTGCTAACAATTACATTGGTAAAAGATATTGATAAAAATCGATTAAAAACTCTTCAAGGCCACGCTCACTACTCAGCCATCTTAATTTCTTAATCATCATTCATACGTCATCATCTAAACACAGCAGAACAATACAACTAAAATACAATACAAAATAACCCACCAATGCCACCAAATGTTATGCGATATACTTTGTTACCTGAGCTGTCTTTAGAGTTGAATAAACATTGTTGTACATGGAATTTAATATGTGCAAAATCGTATCAGTATCGTGTTTCTTTTCATAAATAACACAATGAAAAGAGATGCGATAAACAGGATTATTAGAAATATCTTCACATGACATACAATATTTACCTATGGGTAGATATTACTTGACAAGATATATGACAACAGGAAATTACGTCACTCCATTACAATAGTTAAATAAAATAGCAACATCACAATAGGAATTGTGTGTGCATTTTATCATTATGTGTTCATTTCAAGTCTAAACATTTGGACCGATGGTGATGGGAGGAGTCAATGTAGCATAATAGTTCTCTTTACTTACACTAGAGCAGCACTGTCCATAGTGGGAGAGAGAGCCAATCAAACGTGTGGGGGAAAGACAGTTGAATTTCAAAATGGATCCATTTGCTATTTGATTACTATTAATTACTGTGCTGTCACAGCTTTCTTGACGGTCACGGCCCACATCCTTCTGTCATCTGTTTTATTCGTGACGTCACATAGCAAGATAATGACGCGTGGTCCATTCGTTTTTGCTTAGACGCCATTTTAAATTAATCTCAAAAAGCAGACACTAGTTTTTCTTTTATCAAAATGAAGAAACACCAAGCTACTAACACTGGCAAAGAATGTCCGAAAAGATTAAACACTCTGTTCACTGAATGTTGAGGTTGCCTACGAAGCAGTTACACTTTAAAACTGTTTTGTATCGTGTTCACAAATGACTTGGGACCTCTCCAGATGGCGCTCCTGTTGTTTAAAAGCAATTAAATGCTGTTATTATTGTTCTACATTTATACGAGCCATATGGAGATAATGAGTTTGTCTTCAGATAAAATTCAGACGCAAAGAATTTATCTTCGAGTGCATATTAGGTATTTTTTGTTCCTTTTCAAATAGATCCTTGGTACTATTTGGATTATTGTAAATGCAGTTGCGGGTTGTGGATTTTTGTAGTTAGGTGATAACAGTAAAGAGTTCAAACAGTTCTTGTAAACAGTTCTAACCTCAGATCCGATTTGGTTTTGGTCGGGGAGGGCCTCATAACAATACGCGGCTCCTGTCCCGGGAAAAATGTTAAATGTATAATAGAATTTTTAGTATATTTTAACGCGATCAAACACAAATTTTGGCCGATTTGATAATCTAATTACTGCAATTTTCATTAGTATGGATTATCAATATTTTTTTATTTTTATGGTATTCATTCTAACCAAATTTCCGGGCCCCCTTAGACCTGGCCCCCCACGACTGCAGGGGCTGCAATATCAAAGTTACGCCAGTGCCTAAGGAGTGAAGTACAGTTACAAGAAGATTTGGAAAGCAAATTGAAATGGTATTCCATGAGAGCGAAACGTTTCCGTGTTCAATGCACTGTACAAGATACGCTCATCGAAGTGTCAGGAGGTAAAATTGAATCATCCTCTTTCCCTCTTGATGCACTAAAGGATGAAATCCGAGATGTCAATTAGCATCAATCACATCTCTGCAAACGAATCATTGCTGGACCCTTGGCTAATTCTACCCTGCTCAGCTGCCGGCGCTGTCAGCTGTCAGCGGGGCCCTTGTCAGCGGTCAGCTGATACTGCTGACACGACACTGATATTGATGACTCGGGGATATTATCACCATGATCGGGGTATAGTCTGTCGGTAGGCAAGAGTACACTAACAGTTTTCAGTGGTTTGGTAGACTTGTACATTTACTTACATTACATTACATTACATTGTTAAAATGTTTAGGTAATATAATGAATATTAGCGATTTTTTACCAGTTATTATTTTATATTATTGTAAAATGGGGTATATTATTCTAAGTTTTATTTCTTCAAAACACAAGTTACAAGTTACAAGCAAAAATGCATAATAAGTATATGAATACATTTTTTCTGCTGTTTTCTTGAAAAAAAAATATGGTGTGCTGTATACAAGTACTACATTTTTTTGTCTGGGGCTTAACGTCGCACTGTTCTGCAGCGAGGCTAATGGCGACGGATGAATGATTATGATGATGATTGGGAGATGATGGTGAAGAGTAGGTAAGGATGGAAGGTGGGAAGGAGGCGGTCGTGGCCTATTAGTAGGGTACCATCCCAGCATTTGCCTGTCGACTGAGGAAAAACCACGAAAAAACCCCAGTCAGGAAGGACGGCCGCGGGAATCGAACCCGGGCCTCCGGAATACAAGTTCAGAGCGTTAACCGCTCACCCAACCTGTTCCGTACAAGTACTACATATTTCCTGTATCTGTATTTTATATATGAAATAATAAGTAATTCATGTTATAATTAAAAATTACTTCTCTAAGGGCCAGTTTTTCAGTCCTCTGCTAAATTTTTAAAGTTGATCCTTAACTATAGTATTTCCATGGCAGCAACCAATGACAATCCTTAAAGCACCACTTAAACTTAATTACTAGTTTAACAGAAGATTGAAAAACCGACCCTATGTTATATAACAAGTCAATAATCAACAAGCCTATGAGCTTCAACCGCCAGTGTACTGCTATCTACGAAGCGACTATGCATCACGAACGTGACGTAGATGGAGGAATCAGTTGTCTCGAGCGGTAATGGCCAAGGTAATGGAGGGCGGAGAATATCACTTCCTTCCGTTGTTTCAGAGTAAACTAAACAAGCTGGAAGCTGCGTCTCATGTTTCATCATCTCGTTTAGATTATAGTTCACTTACAACGCGCTTGTAGCGAATACATAGCACGTATCTATGAAGCTATCATCATCAAGATGTGCATGGATCGATTAGTAGACAATTAGATGTCCTGTTAGTACACAATTGCATCAGGATTAGATCTTGAAATATGAAATTTATGGAATCTTGAAGTTGAGCTTGAAAACAGAATAGTGAGAAAAATGCACTTTTTTAAATAACGTGTGTAATAAAAGTTTAGAAATAATCTACATTTCTGATTTTACGCTTAACTTCAAGAATCAATACATTTCGTTCCATTCATTCAAATTGATTGACATTTTTACACAATCGATCTTAATCTATTTTCAATATAATTTGAAATTTTCAGCTTGATATCGTGCGTAGTTTTGAAGAAACAGCGTCCCGGCCATCGGAAGTTTTCTGGACGCGCGCTATTTGAGCTCCGTATAATCAATTTTTTGACAACCAAATTTGAACAGCTGTAACTTTTTTTCTACAATAGTAATGTTCTGAAACTTGCACATATTAAATTATGGTATGTTTTCTAGTATGTGTACAAATTATCGACCTCTCAATCATGGTAATTTTTTTTGCGCCCCCCGTATAAACATATAATTTACAAAACTATACCTACTGGTAATGTATAAGCAAAAAGACAGTAGAACCAGTATACTTGCACCAAGTAAAAACGGTATTTGAACAAAACGGACTGGCAACTGGTCAGGTTTCTTGACAATAAATCCTTATTATTATCAATGAAATCAGAGCTCACCTACTACTATTAGATGACGCGTTAGCACAGACTTCATAGGAAGATGCCATCAAACCTTTCCCAACCAATCCATTTCTTCCATATACTTTTTACTTTGGCCAAGGTTACTTCTCGATGACCATGCATACGGCGGGTAAATTATTGTCCCTTTTTTGAAATATGTTCTATTTTCACAAACAAAAATGAAGAAAACTTAGCCAACCTCTTACAAAATCTTCGAAATACGATACATTTTCTCCATATGAGCAAGTTGTGATTGTAAATCCATCATATAAAAAGTATATAAAAATCGCTGCTTTATAGACTGACATTGTATCATAGAAAGCTCTACATTTTATAGCTAGCCTACATTTTTACACAGCTGAGGATTTTCCCCCCACTGAAATTGATCGGCATTTGAGCAGATTGGCTTATAGCATCAAACCAATAAGAATGAGCTATTTGGGGAGTTGATCTCCCATGCAAAGTCGGTTGTTTGCTTGAGAGGGTTCGAGACTTGATGCTACATCCACTCTCTGATACTAGCAATAAACTCAATCAATAAGATGAATTTCTACAAAGAGATTGCTCGGAAAAGCGCTCATTTCATTGGTCGAATCCGGGGAAATTAGACTAGAGAGTTTTCTTTTGTGGAGAGCGAAGGAGTTTTGAAGAGTTGCTTTTCCGAGCGAAATCTGCAATAGGTAAATTTTTTGTTATTCACTTATATTCTCAACGTGAAGCTGAAATTGCACTGTGTACAGAAAGTACGGAATAAAATAATTCAAAAATTAAAGTCGGACTATTTATTTATTTGTATTGTTTATTTCTAGACAACTATTTAGTACGTTATTTGGATATAAAATAATAAAATAAAAGAAGAGTCGAAAGACCCAGTAGAGGTGGAATGATCAAATCAAAAGGAATATAAAAGAGAGGGGAGTATTTTGGGAAGTAGGGGGGAAAGTTAAGTGGTGGGAAGATGAAGAGAAGTGAAGAGAGTTGATTGGAAGATAATAGAAAGCTAAGGAAGAATACAAAGACAAGTATGGCACCGGTATGACCTTGAAATTGTTTTCAAATTGCAATATACAAATTGATTTATAATATCTTGCAATTTAACCCTTACCCGAAGTAATTTTGGAAAAGAAGGAATTAAATAAATTTGGTAAATAAGATACTTACCTTTGACTGATAGCGAAATTCGTATTTGATTGTGCACTACACCCAAATTATCCTGAACATGCCTAAACCTTATCACTGGTGGGCTTACACACAACGACGCATTTAAACTTCAAGGAACAATATGTCAAATTACTACGTTTGATGAGTGAAGTAGGCTGAGATTTTTAGCTTTGAAGTGGGCATTTTAAAAAAAAATCAGTAATATAGCATTAAATTCCAAAATAATTTTAAGGAAGTTATTCCCCTTATTTCGTGCTTCAAATAGTAAGCAGTATAATTTCAATATTGATGAAACATTGATCTACAGTGACCAAGTTCCAACCCATACATCGAAACGCATCACACGGAAGATAATTCCCACATGCCACCCCCTTGCAAATCACAACCCCCCATCCCGCCCATCACTGGCCGGGTAGCTAATATATTTATTCGACGCCGTTTTTCACCGACGTCTACCACCCTCAGCGGCGTACTTCCTATACCCAGTATACGTTATTCACTCGCCCAGCGACGCTGCTATAGAGGATGGGAGTTTTTATGGCCGACGTCCAACAATTCACTGGTTTTGCATTTTAAAATCTAGGAAACATCTACCGGCGTCCGTTGCTAGCTGCGATCCAGTGACAGATGAGTTGGATGCTGTTTATTTATGATTATTTTTGTCTCGGTCGTGGATTTTGGCGTTGGTGAGAATTAGTAATTAGAGAGAGCTTTGTGAGTGAATCATCGCAATTACTTTATAATTGTTTGATATTATATCAGATCAAAGATAATTAATACAAGAAAATGTTTCATTAAAATCTGTTTGTGAGAAATTGCGAGGATAATTCAAGTCCCATATTAATAAAACCTCACCGCTAGATGTCGCTGATACATGTCTGTCTCTCTCCCACTCATACCCAAACACTGAGAAAGAGTGTTAGCACCAGAGACATCTAGCGGCGAGGTTTATTATTAGACATTCTTACATATAGATTTTGGATTCAATAAATAATCTTTTTGGTTTAATTATCTTTGTCAAGATATTGGCATGAATGAACTTGTTACAATTTATCTACAAGCACCATGAGCAAACGTATTGTGATTTAAAGTCATTGTTGATTACAATTTGTACTTTGTGGATCCTATAAATGATGAAAAGTTATACTTCTTGTGATTCTATGACTTCACAGCTGTCTTTCAAAATTGCAATAGAAATACTAAATTGAAATATGAATCCTGTTTTACATTTCCTTTATTTAATTTGTCACTTTGAGTCTAGGACTGGATGTGTAAAGTGCAAGAGAGTTCATGTATCACTTTGAACATCATTTTTATCACTCCTTTATTCTCAAAATACAATACAAACATCTGGTAGGTACGTTAGATGTTATCCACGAAGCTACTTAGCAGCTCACCTGTGGTTTAATACGCAAAATAATTCAGTGAAAGAAAATAGTTCATGGAGTTCCAAAACTAATAAAAAAAAAATCATGAAGAAAATATAAAAACAAGCTGTCAAAATGATAATAACAATGGTTTTCAAAGAGAGTGTTATAGGATTCAAGAAAATGGAGTGATTGCTGCAATATATGCCCGTGTTGAAGTGTTCACACCATGAACATTATTTTGTTTAGTACTTTTTTCATTCAATTAACCCAATTAATCATGGATAATATTTTAAATTTCGAGCCCCGATGATCAAATGACATCTGATCCATTATTTTAATGAGAGTGGAAAAGCGGATTTGATTAAATAATGAAAACGCAAAAAGACATAATAATCAGCTTTCGAATTCCTGGTATTTTCACAGAGTCAATTCTAGTTTTCCGGAAATGTAATTGAACGGCAAAATATTCCATTCCCGTCTCGTTTGAAATATAATTGTATTAATGATGAACGTTATTATTTTGAAATTAGATGCATCAATATATTGTTGTATGACTGGGCTAAAAATAATGTATGATTTTGATGATCAAATGCAGAACGGCAAGATGGATTATTTATTTATATTATCTTATAGTATCTCATTACAACTATGTAATAAGATTCCTCTATATTTTCCCATTAAAGGCCAGTATGTTCCTCTGTGCGCAGCCCAGTTAGAACCGTTTGTTTTGTACACTTAGTTCATAATAGAGAAGACAGTCCTATCATATTAAAAATTTTCGTCCAAATTAATTATAAAAATACATTTTCTAAAAGTGATTACTGTAACGGTTTGCGGAAACTTATCAAATAAATGTCAAAAACGATTGCATAATTATTTATTACGGAAGCACAAGTTTATGTTACTTTTTTTATATCTTGCTAGAATACGTTTCAAGTGTAAATAGCATAATGCACAAGGTTCCGATTTTGTTTTTGATATTGTCGAAATTGTCGATACGAACGAGCCACAGAACCTATTTTCCGAAATACCTCTCCATTTCTTCCTGTCGTGATCCCTACTCCACCCTATTACCAGAAGCCAGTCCACCGAGCCACATGCACCGACACTGGATGCGATAAGGGCGACTTTCCTTTCCACTGAACCTGCTCGGCCGGAACTAAACCGCCTAATGCCATCCGATCTTTACACGCGAAAATATAACTTATAGTTGGGGAGATATATGGTATCACGCCTCTACAGGATATTTTGAAAGTGGGAGAGAAAGTTCTAGTTGGGAGGTATAGTTTGTCCTATTTCATGACGACTATTAGTTTTTCGGAAAAAATTATGACACTGCATATTTATTTTATGTGAAAATTAATTTTTGTATATTGTGTTCTTTATTCCAATGAAAATAAATAAATACTAGGAAATTGCTCAGTTTTATTTCTTTGTTTGATTTTTGACAATCCAGAAGATACTTTTTAACGTTAACCAATGGAGGATTTGTCTGAAAATTATACCTAACCCTAAAACTATACGACAGCCTAAAAAAACTGTAAAAAAAATAATTCTATAGGTTAAACAGTGTGAGCTACATGCTATTATTGTTCAACTGATCAGAGGGCAGCGCCCAAACACTATACTATTAGCTAGAATGATAATAGTATGTGTTTAAATTTTCAGCTTGAACTTAGAAATAATGAGAACTGCAGCGTCTATACAAACAAAGAACAACCAAAAAATATATCGAAAATGTCAAATGGTGACGATCACTAAATTCGTTCAACAAGACAATAAACAAACTTATCCTCTATTCATAAATGAATGACTAAAGAATCACATGCTGCAGATTTCATTTACAGTTTGCCGCCCTTTTCACAAGTTCATTCAAGGGCAATTATTTACAAAATGTCGTCTAGTTTGAATCTATTGCAAAACATAGTGTCTGTCGAATCAAAGAATACGGATGTCAACAACATTCCGTAGCAGAAAACAGAATTCAAATATTTTCATCCCGATTGATATATTTTATGATTTCTTAGAGTACAAAATGACGTAAAAATCTTTATTACACAGTAAAATAACTCACTAATCAAATTAAATCTATCTTTGCAACGGTTTTGGTTTCCTTACTCAGTCATCGATGATATTTCTGCTTATAGTTTTTACCTACTATATGAATAAAAATACAAAACACTATACTGTGGTGCACCCAAGTAATAAAAACTTGTCTAGCTTCCTATATATCGAACTCGCACGGGTTTCGGCCTTCTCCTGACCACTATAGCTCATTCACCTGGCATGAGGGGTGCCCTAAGCCTCTAGGGGCGTTAAGGGATGAAGTATATATCTTAAGGGTGTTAAGGTGTCACTGGAAGCGATCTTATACGGCTGGGGGGTTGACTTTTACTCGTGACGTCTCCATTTCGACCCAGTGAGATACGGGCCTATAAGGGTGTGTGTATGTGGGAGGTTGAGGGGGTGAGGGGGTTGATTTCTGGGATATAGGACGCGAGGGAATTGTGCGTGCAAATTCACTGTGAAGAGTTCTTGCGTTTTTCTTTCGATATATTTTTTTAAAAGAGTTTGTAGCTTGTAGAGAGAGTAAATAGTACAAAAATCATAGGGTTTGTAAGCGCGATTTTTATTACAATCAGTGAATTTTTTTTGAAGGAAGTTCATCATCTCTTTTATAATAATTTTTCCTACAATAAAATCAGCAAAAATTCATTTTATGTTGAAGCATTTTTATGTAAACTACATATAATTACAGATCTGCTATCTTACATAAGAAACAAAGATCTAACTGTAAGACACTGATAAGCGATCACGGACGATATACAATGTGATATAAGAGTGTATAGTCGACACTAACTTTTGCACACGCAATAAGAAATTTTGAATTTTGGATTTGAATTATTACATATTGAATTTGGCTTCAAAAGATAGTTATTTAAACATTTTCGACTCAACCATATCAATAATATTAATGCTATTTTATGATATCACTTTTATGGGTCTACAACTTGGTTGAATGAATTATTGCATCTATTATTGAATTAGTGTTGGGGTCAAATGATCAATCCTGATTGGACGCTTCACTATCCACATATTTCTCTCCCATGCGACACAGGGAACACATCACACGACTTGTGCGTGGTCTCGCACTTGAGAAGGGTTGAGGGGCTCTAAGGTCCTCTCAGAAATCAATACATTGGCAGTTTTCAAGAGAGCCAAGTCGAAGAAACGATCATCGGAAAAATTCCATGTCGACGGAAAATTGATTTAGAATATAAATTGAAAATATTCTCGAAAGATATCTCGTTTTTTGTTTTGTTTTTATTCATTTTTATCTGAATATATATGTACTTCGGGACTACTTGCCATGTCATTCTCGAACTCATTGCGGACTTTGTTTACGTGGGGAAGTCTTATGGATGGTAAAATATTCATAACTTGGTGGTTTCTTGTTGTGAAAAAAGATTGAAGTCTTTGAATTTTATTTGTTTATACTCTTTTCCGGTCTCTGAGGATTTCTATAGCTAGATATTTGACTGAAGGAGATATCCTGTACTCTGTAATATTACAATATTCATGGATTAATGGATGCTGTTATATAATTTAGATGTACGATGAGAACGTAATAAAAACTAATACTTTTACTGATTAATTTTTTGTAACTTTTTGGCTTAGGTAATGAGTCAAAGGTTTAAAAGTGAAATAGAGAAATTTTATAATAAGTAATTATTTATTAATATTCCTTAAATTAATTTATTAAAATTTGATTAAACTCAATGGGTCTTTATACCAAACAAATCATCATTGAGAAAGAGGAAGGAATACTTTTTGTTCTTGTGAATATCTGTTTCGTTCGTTGCACCTCTGACCAATTATAAATGTCTCCTATATATTGTTATGAGCATGTTACAAATGTGAAAATTCACTGAATATGTATTACTTTTATAACTTTCAATTTGCTCCTATTTGTCTAAGACAATGTCATATTGTCTATCATCGACAGACGGACACAATCACAAAATTGTTGCAAATCCTCTCAATAAACAAGTGTGCAATATTGTGAAAATTGTGCGTTATTTTAGAAAATTTAAAAGAATAATAACATAAAAAGGCAATGATTTTCAGCGTTTATTCCCTACTGGGGCTATGTAATTGCGAATGTTATATTCCTCCATGCATACATTTTGTGCAAATAAAAAAATACATGCATTTTTATACATTTGTCTCATGTGTTCCTTACCCTAATCCTGAACCTGGATGAAATTGTCTTAAAATGTCAACCCTAATTATAACAAATGCCATCTTCTTAATGAAATGAAACTATCCTTAGTCATCACAGAGACAAGTTTTCATGCGACGTTGCAAGTGACCTAGTCAGTGCAAGGCTGCATCATGGATAAAATGCACTCAGCTCGATGCATCTTTCATTACTCCCAGATGCATTATGTTGATGAAAACGACGCCTGCGACGCCATCAGCTTTTAGTCAAATAAGAAATGAGTTTTGCGACGTCATCTTGGCAGGGGGCGGGGGGGGGGGGTATTCCCCGACGCAAGATTATTCAAGTGCTGTAACATGAGGGAGCGCTCTGAAGTGGTAAATAATTTTATAAAATCTATGACAAAACTTTTAGTTTAAAAAATTGTAATTTATTTAAAGGCAATACTTAACTACCACGAGAGCTGATAGTAAATATAATATACGTTAAAGGATCCATTTCTTGTGCCATATACATGTTTTTACAGCTATTATTTTGTCAATTTGGCAGATTAAAAGCCTTAAAAATCGCGCCAATGCTCCCCAAAATTGGAGCCCATTTACGTAGATTCTATTTGAGTATGTTATCTCTATAATGCTGAACTGTTTCTTAACGGATTAGGTATAATATGTGCAGAATTTGAGTCACAACAACGATTTTGCTCAATTGAATTAAAAAAATCCTACATCTGCCACCATTTGTAGATTTTGAATTTAATTTAAAAAAATCTTAAATCTTCACTTTTTATCAAAATAATCATATAATCGTGTACAAAACCCTACCATTTTAAATAATCCGTCATTCATTACCTCATTGTATAATAAAAATTATTTACTCTTTGCTTGAAGTATTTGCTGACAAAATTACACAAAATGTTGAATTAATAATCTTGTACTTTCATTTTCAATACATCTCGTTTAGAAATGCATCCATCACTTCAGTATTTATATAGTTAGAATCACTGGTGTTGTTAATTTCATCTTAGTATCATTCCACACTGTTGTCAAGTCGATCATTAATTACACAGCGGCGAAGTTAAAACGCCAAGAGTACTCGGAGATATGTCAACAGTGTATCACATCGAGATTCCTTTAGTCTGAGCGGGAAAATGAGAAGAAGACGACGAAGAAGAAAATGTGTCACAGAAAACATAAACTTGACTACGCGACGAGGAGTTATCTTTCGCCTTTGTCACATTCAAGAAACCATCTTTCTCGTTTCATCCAATGAAAAATGTCACATTTATTCTTGGGAAAACTTTTTTTTTAAAAGAAGTCTATACGTTTGGATACTTGAATGTAGATTCAGCTTTGATGAATTAAAGTCTCGAATGTGACGTGTACAAGTTTTGTCGGGCATTCATGCAGCTCTTCACAGGGGGGGAGGGGGGGGGGGTTCTATGAGATGTTTTAGTTCAATTGAAAACTATTCTGTTCAACGCTTCAAACGTCCTGAAAGACCGCTACCAGTGGCGTGTGGTGTATACAGTCTTATGAAGAGGCGTGTCACTTGATTCGAATTCGAACTTGGTCAGAAGTAAGGTAGGTACGAAAAAATAGGAAAATGGGTAAAATAAAGGGGTATATAATCCCTCTTTTTTAATTTTTAACTGGTCAATGGTTCCAATATTTTGGGTCAAGGACATGATAATTCAGTATAATTGTCTATCCTTGTCATAATACTAAAGCAAAAACTAAAATCTTACACATTTTGTACTATGAACAATAAGAGTATCAAAAATACCGTACAATGTGTGCAGTATAGCCGTAAACAAATGACACATCGGTTAAAATTTGAAATGTAACATAAATGAGAAAATAGTAGCTCAGTTGGAAGAGCTCAAGCCCGGCAAGTGAGAGATTTCGAGTTCGAGCTCCTATCTTCCTTCATATAATCCTGACTCCCTCTTAAAGTTTTCCATAAAACCCAGTATCTCAAATAATTAATACCATTTTCAGTGCGATCAAAATGCGATTGGCTATGAAAATAGAGTTGATGTTAGGTAATAATATTGAAAACCTAATGGGTATCCTTGAAGGCTGTGTCGAGTCACGAATAAAGTTTCCTGGAGATGACCAGTCCGCCACTGGTTCAAGTTCTGCGAGTAAGTTTGGTGGAGCTTGAGATTGAAATTGAATGGCCGGTCTTCGCGTATTGATTGTGATACATTCACAAGTTGACAGTCACGTGACATGTTTCAATGGGACGGTGGTTTGTTCCAAGAAGCCGTGTTTAATTACCTCTGAGTGATCATCCATCTGGACCGGGAAGCTGGGGAGCGATGTCTGCTCAAGGACATCTTGAATCTTGATGATAGCGTAAACGTATTTGAGATAGCCCGAGACGTTGTATATTACAGTGGCGTGAGCAATTGCTCCAATGCTCATGTTTGTTAATCTGATCAGATCTTTCAAAATTCGGTGAGCTGATTCACATAAGTTGAACGTCATTTATATTAAAATATTTTATGCACGTGTGAAATAATGGAAATCCTGAATCAGTTAGTATTCCACTCACACTAGTGTCTAAGCTCACACTCACACTACAGTACACACTCACACTGTATCAGTATTATGTTCGTATGAAAGGTTTATGATATGTTTGATACGTAATTATGCTCTATTCCAACTGACCAATATGAAATAAAAAAGAATCGGGCTATTAACAAATTATTCAGTAATTATGTGTTTTTTGTGCTGTTTTTCTGTATAATTAATGTCAATTGTATTCTGTATTGTCATTTTCACTGCATAACTTCACTTGTAAATAGGATAAAGACATTCTGCCTCAGGCAGGTAATTGTATTATAAATAATATTAAAATATTTGTTCTTATTGAAAACTGTTATATGAGATAGGTTCACAATGTCTAAAATTATACCATCTGAGCAATAAAAGTATTTTAATTAAAGCTATAGAAAATAAATCATTTGATTAAATGAGACATTTCAATTACTCGCCAGAGATCGGTTGACATCTCTGTACCACCTCTTTCACAGCATCCCTGCAACCACACGTCATCACCTACGTTCTCTTACTCTGCACTTTCATTCATCCGAACCAAACTCAAGTCGAGTTGAAATCAACTAACTTCATCAATATAACGATGTCAGCATGCGATGGTGGCACAAAGAGCTTCACAGTAAATATTCGCTTAATTAGAACAAGTATTTCCTAATACCAATTAGGTTCATACAAAGGCATTCATATTACATTGGTTTCTTGGAATAAATTCCACCTTAGCTGCGTCAAGTCTACACATGCCGTAGGTTCGAATGGTTCTTTGATGTGGAATGCAATAATGATACAGAATTGAAGGAAATGGAAATTGTCTTGGGTTATTACAGTTGGATCACTGACATTCAAAGTGTGGTAAAGACATTCCACTGTTCTCGAAATTCATGTGAAATACAACTCTTTCATATTATATACATGTTTTGGGGTGAATAGCACATTGGTTGTATTCAGATTTTAGTTCTATTTCTCTGGCTATATTTTAGAGTGATTTATGTTCTTGCTTTTTTCATTTCATTTTCATATCAGTTTTTGTTTTTCCAGTTGATTTACTTCATATCTGAATAATTAATCTAAATTTGTTCGTGAAAACGATTAGTTTTATGGAATGCGAGAAAAGTTAAAGGGTATCGTTATTGAAAATAAAACGTACCTTTACATCGTTGCTGTTGAAGAGAAAGAGAAGCTCTAAAGAAACATATTTGATTTTACATCCTTAATGACACATTTTATTTTCTTCTACCGAATTGAACATTGAATCCAATGTGAAGTGAAAAGGAAAAGGTACAAGTTTGTGATTTTACATACATAATGACATATTTTATTTTCTTCTACCGAATTGAACTTTGTGCAGATAAAATAAATAGGTAAGTATTTATCTTAACTGCAAACTAATGTCTTCAACCATAAGCAATAATGTTCGAAATCATATCTCTGAACTGAATAAGAAGAACTGCAACATTTCTACGCGAATTTCCCATTTCCACAATACCGTGGCAAAACATAAAAAACAAACGAAGAAAAGATAACAACCTTTCCTGAGTCTTTGGTTCGCATCCAAGAGAGTACGGAGGCGTAAAATTGCAACACCTCCACATATCTCGGGAACATGAATGAAAGAATTCCCAGTTAGTTCGCGGCGCTACGTTGAGAGAGAGAGGGGGGGGGGGGGAGGGAGAGAGAGAGAGAGAGGTGGCGGAACCGGAAACCGGAACAAGCCTTGTTTCCCGCCACGCCGCACCGGAAGTGACGTTGTTCTCGGGACTGCTGTCTAGAGCAGACGAAATGATCGAATCCAAGACGAGAAGGGTGAGAAAATGTATAAAGCTGATTACGAAAACAATCTATGGAACATTAATGGGTTTTCTTTTGCTCTCATTTCCACCTCGAACGATAAAGTTCTTTGTTCCATTTCCTCGGATTTTCCGAACATTTTTCTCTCGTTTTCTACATAGTCTTTACTGTTGTTTTGAAGGTAAAAATCTTGTTTTTTTTCCTCTACATCTTCTCAAAATCATAAATTAGAAATTGAATTATTTTTTCAAGAAGCTTTCAGAATGTTTCAACACAGTATTTTTCTACCAACATCTGCATCTGAATTAAAAAACACGTAAATTTTGCAAGGAGCCAATTAAACTCAGTAAAACCAAGTATCCATATTTACAATTTTTCAGAGCATATCTTCATTGCATAACTTTGTAACTTAAATCTTTGTTAAAATCTAGAATGAAAACAAAAAATCGTTGCAGGATATCAGTTGGTACCCATTACAACAAATCGAATTGCCACTAAGAAAAGAAAAACTATAAATGTTTTGCTAATATGTACCAAAACCACAATAAATACGCAATGTCCGAAAATAATGTCGTTAAGATTTCTATCATCGCTTCTATTTTGACGTCATAAAGTTGAAGTTATGATTATTCTAAAGCTTGCATAAATGATTTATATACTCCCAAAACATGATCGAAAATTAAAATAATAACGAAGAAATGTTTCTATTCAATCTTTGCAGTTTAGTTATTCATTGAAACATTGGAGCTTTTATCACAAATTTACTTCCAAACTCCGAGACAGTAAACGTATTGTTACCTCAACAACTTTTTCTCACGATCCATCAATAAATAAAGCTCGAAAAGCTTCAAGCTCTACTTTAAGATTAAGTTCACCATCTTATTTTCACCTCCGTGGTTTTACAGATTGGCGTTGTTTGTATTCTCTATCTGTCTTCTTTTTGTAAACCCAAGAGAAACATAGTTGTATTGAAACTAGTCACCTGACCATAAAATCCCCTACTTGGTTGGGGTTGTTAGATGGATCGACTGGGGGTTGCATCCCCTCCCGTAGGCGTCCTGTGGGAGAGGGTAATGTGACACCGGGCTTTCATTTGGCGTCCTTGTCCTGGAGA
The DNA here is from genome assembly GCA_934045905.1 of Leuctra nigra. Classification (NCBI taxonomy): domain Eukaryota; kingdom Metazoa; phylum Arthropoda; class Insecta; order Plecoptera; family Leuctridae; genus Leuctra; species Leuctra nigra. The sequence continues at coordinate 24,995,967 of OW203765.1, read as the reverse complement.
AAAAGAACAACAATCTTACTCCTGGATTATTCATGTGATGTGGGCGCGCCCAACGCGAATTCGAAGAGTGAAAATGTCAAAATGGTTTGCTTTTAGAGAAATGGAAAGCGAGGTTCCTAATGTATCTAGTTACCTAAATGTGGGGTAGTTTTGTCATCTTGGTACTCTAGATAATCAAAATTAATAATTTTAAATTTGCGTTCATGTATACATTTCTAGTTCAAGTGGGCTTCAATTATTGTAGTGTACATGATTTGTAACAGACTATATTTAATCTATTTTGTCTTTTGCAGCAAAAAGCTGCCAAAATGTTAAGTACCCCCACGGAATGGAACCTTTTTATGTTTATTATATTTCGCATTCTCACGGGTTAAAGGCAGAACGTAATCTTCAACTACATTTTTGATATTGCGAGTTGTACAAAATTAATTTACAAAATTCATAATAATTTCACATTAAAAGTTGATAAATTTGCATTCTCTTGTGCATGCTAAAGTTATTCACGTACTTTCCTTTACTGTAGATCATGTAGAGTGACACAATTTAAATTTGAAATGTGAAGTTCTTCTCAAATGAAGGAATTGCCAATATTATTTAAATTTAAATCAGATTTAGATCTTAGAAACATTAATTTCATTTCCTGAAGAAGTTTTTGAACGATAGACGAAATGTATAAAAATGGCCTTAGGTAAATGATTCCTCAATGTTCGTATTTCAAAAGTTTATCTAATTGGAACAAAATAAATCTTATTTTTATGCTAGTTGGTGGCTGAAAATAGACTTTAGGTTCTAGTTATTATAAAATTAACATGAAAACACGTCAAACAGTTCCTTTTGTGAAGTTTTGTTCAAATATATATCACTTCGTTCTCGGAGTAAGAGATTGGGTTGACATGGAAGTGCGTATTGTTGCAGACATTTCTTTGCCTTCTGTCACGGATTGAAAATGACTCGGGAATTGAAGCTGGCCTTGCTGCCAAGTTGCAGCCGATCCCAGGAGAATGAAGAAACAAGAAACTCATATCTGGCAACACTGTAGGCTTTACTTGAGGTTATATTACAACATAGGACGCCACTTCATATCACGCCGACATTTTGTTTAAGGGAAAATCATTGCTCCTCTCGGAGAAGAAAGAAAGTTCTATTTCATTGTATTAATCATTTCGACTATAGATATTCTTATTTCACGAAATCACATCTCAGATTATATTAAATACTCAAATAAGAATAATTCGATGTGAGTAATAGTCGCAGATATATGATTTGCATATACGCAGATATACAGTTCTTTGCATTTTAGCACATTTTTAATTACATTACCCATCAAATTTTAGAAGAACATTGACACACAAACAAAAGCTTTTTTAATATATAAAAGTGACGTGGGAAGTTGTGATAAAACCTTCCTCCGCATAGGTTGCACAGTTTGAAGTCCCTTTTGATGTCGTCGATTTGCTAGACGTCACAGCGAAGTAGCCTTGAGGGGGGGATGAGGGCTGAATTTTCCGATGGGTTGAGTTAGAATGTGGGATGTTTTCGTACCCGGGTGTTTTTTTTCAATCAAGATAATTTTCCATTCGAACGAGTGGTCGAGATTACGCCGAACAAACTAAAAGTCAACCCATAAAACAATCTCTATGGAGTTTCATCTCGAGTTTTCTCTTTCGTCAAACCGTTTGGCTTCTTGTCGCCCATTGTCTTGCTTATTATCGCAAGTTTCAGTTCACATTCTGTCTCCAGGGATTAACAGAAAGAAGAAACTCGAATTTAAGAAAGAAAACTTTTGCGCGGGGAGGTATATAAAGTGCGAGAGGGATGGGATATGCACTCCATTTACTTCTAGTGTCGTTATACGTTAGTCAGCTGAAAACTTCTCACTCAATTCCGGGATTAATCCTCTGCTAATACTTGTAAGCTGCTACATTATATTAAATTGCACTGCAGAAGTGGTAGAGTAACTAACTTTCAAGTACTTTCAGATATATTGAAAATCGTGAATTGAATTTTTATGGAGTTTGAAAGGGGATTTAGGGAGGATTATATTCTTTGTAGTTCTCGATTAACATTAATCTAACTTTATCCTTTCTTAATAGCCAAATTTAGTCATTAAAAGTGTTTTAAACTAAATTGTAAAATACCTGCCTATTCATTAATTAAAAGCTGTTCCTATATAGAAAGTTATAAACATTTAACTTCAATAAATTTAGTCTATAAAACTGACTTTTCATTAAATGATTTAATGATCTTCTGTTATTTATTATATTTGTAGTAGTCCACTAATTAGAACTAATTAAAAATTAATCGATCAAAAATATATGTTTTCTTCTAAGTGAGGACAATATTTCATTTATTGTTCGGGCCACCTCTAAAATAATAAACATTACTAACATAGTCGATTCTGCGAGTTATATAACTAATATAGTTTCTGTTATTTTAGAATTACAAAAATGTTTGACAATTGTTGACGAAATATTTGTGCATTTCCGAAATTTCTCAGTAAGAGGATGTATAAAACTTGTAAGCTTTCGGGAGCCGAGAAACGCTGGGGAAAACTTAAAAGAGAAGATTGCCACATAAATTTCCGATTCACTTGGAATCCTGTATTAGAATTTACTAAACTTCTACACAAACTCGCCCAGCCGTTTCTGAAAATCTCATTTCTTCGCTTCCCACTCACTCCATATGAAACTTTCGAACGGGATCAACTCAATAGACCGGGCTTCGACGATTGGTCCCTTTTTCTTTTCCATTTCATTGATTAGGTAGCTCTTTTAAAACGTCTTCCAATATTTGACATTATAATATGGAAAGTTTCTCTTTTAGATTAAAAGTTGTATAAAATGTACAAGGAGATTCAAAATAGCTATCGATTCCCTATATTGCAGGCTATGTTGGTTTTTAACATTTTGATAAAAATATTGTATCAATGAAACATGACTCAATGAAAAGTTATTTTTTGAACTATAGTAGTCCACTGTTATAGTAACATTTGACATATTTTCTACTCTATATGACATGTTTTAATAATTTTATGACAATAAAATATTCAATGAATTTCAATTAGTAAAAACATAATTGTATATCTCAATTTCTTTCCGCATCAGTGTTGGCAATTTACAAATTAATTGGCTAGATTCTACCGACCCACCTATAACTTTATCGTGGTATTATGAACCTGAACCTAAATTAAATTAATTAAACTCACTTCAACAATATCTGACAACGATTCAATTGTCAGTAAGAAAGTGCATATGACTTAAATCTACCTTTAACGACATTTTACTCCTTCCCCACGTAGCATTGCCTTAACCCAGTTACAGACGGTATAAAAAGTCCAAGCAGTAAGCACTTTGTAACAGAAGCAACTATTTCCTGTAAGCTAGTTTCTAAACCCTCGCAAGTTGTGAAATCGCTGAGCGTACTTCGCATGACAATAATGACGGCGTTGAATGTAATTCCATCGTACAACCCCCCGAGGCGTGATTCAGTCGGCAACTTCTGATGAATATACATACCTTGAGTAAGACGTCTTTTTCATATATTATTATAATAGCTAGACGTCGCTTTAGACTTACTTGGTGGTTAGTTTCAGCTACTTGGCGAGGGTTTGGGGATGAAGATATCTGCTTTGTCGAGGCTCTCGCAGGTGATATTAGTTATAAACGGTCTCCGTGGTTTAATCAAAATTATTGCAAAGTTTTGGGTAATGTAAAGCGGAGATGATGTGAAAATCGATGCATGAATATTAATACAATAATAGTTAAAACTTTCGCAAGTTTTGATGAAAATTTAAATTTTTGCTAAAAGTAGTATACCTAGTTTTATAAATCAAATTATCAAATTATTTATTGGTTTTCCGATTTCAGTAATTAGTGTATTTCGATAACTTTCAAGGAACTTACATGGAAACACCTACACCAAAGCATTCCAAGAAGTTAAAATATCACTCGTATACAGTTTTTCGCGGAAGCGGGGAATGTAAATTATTTTCGCGGAATAACAAGAGTAGGTAATTATATTTTGATAAATATTCTACAGTCTCTGATGAAAAACGATCTGTCAGTGCCATTTACCATAGTTAACCATAGGTCCCATATCCTATGGAACTTTTCAGTAAAATACTTCAATGCACTGCCGTTATAAAATGGACGCCTCAAACACTGTATAGCATTTTAAAAAATTGTAAATAAAATTTTGATTTGCTAGAATTATTAGAAATTATAGGAAATGCATTAAATTAAAAATAAAGGCTGTGCAAGTATGAATAATGAGCTGAAGTTGATTATGTTTATGCTGAAAATATTCTGTAATAATTTTCTATTAATATGAATTATAAAGGTGATTGCTCAAGATTGCAATAGTGCCCTCATTTGTTTGGATCCTAAAAATGGTTAATAATGTCCTTAATATTAAATATAGTACACAATTATTTAGTGAATATTATTGTGAATTGCCCTGCCACGAGAGCAAACTCGTTGATTTTCTGGTGGAGGTGCCAGTCCTTTAAGGGTTGCATTTTATCCATCAGAAGAACGAGACTTTTATGATTAATTTTTTTATGAAGAACTAAAAAGCTATATATTTGTGTTCTTTAACTTTCAAAACAGTATTCGTAAAGTTTTATCTTTCAGAACTATCCTCTAATGTAATATTATTGAACTTTGATTTTGTGTAACAATTTCTTACTTTAACTTTGTACATAATGTTATTCAAGAATAACTACCTAGACACTTGTTTTAGACTATTTTGAAGAAAAAGAAGCAGGATGTCATACTCCAGACATGTTCTAGTTAAAAGCTCTTTTCTGCTTGAAAGAGACAAAGGAAACTAGCTCCAATCATAACTCCAAGAGGGTTTCATTTTCACCAGCTTATGTGTGATAAAAGCAACTAAGAACTATAACAGACATATTTATGGCTGCGTATAAACTTCTTATAGGAGGAGTTTTCTTTCATTCTGTGCACTCAGTCGGGAAACTCATTCCCTGCAAATTGAATAATCTTTCGAGACTTTTCATTTGTTTGAGGAGCCAAAAAAGTGGCCAAAGACAAATATTTTCAAGAGATTCCGGCTGGATTAGGCGACATTCATTTTTTATTTAATTACAGTTCTACGTCATTTCCTCCCACCCCATTTTCCACCCAAGAGTAGATATTAATTTTCTTTCTCGTTTATTCTTCGTTCTATCTTATCTTTTGTCCCCTGGTTCACCCCACTGCATCGCATTTTAACGTTAACTGACTTCTTCCCATTTCTCTTTAGATTTCTTTTATTACCTCTTTTAAATTATGTCTTCTCATTTCTTAAACATTTATTTCGTCATCTTCTCTTCCCTTTCTCTGTGTGGAACCTCCCCCGTTCTTTATGTCCTGGAAAAGAGTTTCCATTTTCCCTGCCTCCAACCTTTTCCTTGTCTCTAGGCTTCCTGTTTTTTAATTCACGCTCCGCTATTCTTTACTCTGTTTCTGTTAGCAACCCAACTCTACTTTCAAGTTCATTGTTTTGAGACCAAAAACCGCCCCTCAGATTGCCAATGTGAATGCATATTGCAGTAACGTCAACGACGAAAATAATTTTAAGACATACCAATTCTTTTATCCCGGATGGTTTGAGTTCTAGCCCAAGTCTACACTGCTCAATAAGAATAGTTGCATAACATAAGACACCAATATTTTCTAGACACGTTTAATATCATACCCAATAACGAAGGAAATGCTTTTATTACTTCTGAAATGTAGTCAGTATAATATTTTAATCTGGTACAGGAGCGAGTTCATTTTGTTTGTTTCACTACAAATATTCGTACAAACTAGATTCCTAATCTATAGTCAAGACAAACGTGTCGCAAATCTTTTCAACTCCACACAAAACATGTTAGCTTATTTATTTACGGAAAGAAATCTCATTATTGCACCAGCTTTAGTTCGTATCTTAAACACATAACAAATATGGCGTAGTTAATAAAAGTGTAAGACCAACATTAACCTAACTTTATGACACTTAAAATGGCGGACAGTCTCTAAACCACTCCGCTCTGCCCGACATTAATGCCATCAAATATTAACTTGAACACGTATCTTAGAGCCATTTACAACCCTTATTTCACAACGTTCTAACATTTCAAAGATCCAATTTTGCACCCTCATTGAATCACCATCAAACTCAGTCTCATTCCAATCTTCCATGTTCCCACCGCAATCTCTCTCCAAACACATATGTACACATTTAATTACCCTCCCATCCCCACATAAAGACCCCCGCCCCCTGTCCCACCCCAACCCCCTCGCATTATTCGAGCTATAAAGCCTCAACACCAAGCAAGGGATTTAATTTCACCCTTAGCATCTCTGTAGAGATTAGGACCCCCCCCCCCCTCTCACCCCCTCCCCCAATAATTATATCCGAGATGTAACACGTGGTCTGCCTGCTAGTAACGAGTCTTTAACTCCGTTTTATGTTTTTTCGGAGCTGCGTTGGAAAGGCTATCTACATTATTTTATTTTTGAAGCAGTTAAAGTTTAGATAACGGTTGAAATTGTGTAGGAGTTATTTGGACCTTATCAGGGCTCAACGATTTGGTTTAGGGTATCTTTTCTAAGATCGTGGTTTTGGTGTTTAAAGGAGATGTGAGATAACAAATTGTTTTATGGCGTAACCACCGTTTTAACTGCGGTTTGTCAACTTCTTGAGTATAATTTTCGGTAAAGTCCACGTTTTCAACGGCCTCTGCTAACACAACGACACGTTAATACCCACCGTTTAAACATTATTTCAAGTTTACATTGTAGACACTAATCATTGGCAGTCTTGAAGGATATGGTACCTACATTTAATTATCTCAAACATAAAAGCTCAAACATTAAAGCTCAAACATAAAAGCTATTTGATGAAAAGATATATTCCTATTTGCACTTTGAAGTCAGTTTGCATTAAGTTTTTTAATCTTTTCTCTTATATTCATTGTGATCAAATATCTCAACCAAGATTGAAGGAAATATATTTTCAATGTATTTTGCACAATTTGAAAATATAGGTGTAAGCTTGTAAGCACAATTTAGGTAAAAAAAATAATAAATAATTAATTCAATAAATCTTAATATATGACAATACTATCTGAGCCAGAAAAAAAGGATCAATATCGGATATTAAATGAAAATTTTCTTTGCATACTCTGCAACAGTTTTAAACAAACAGAGTCTACTTGGAAAATGAAAAGCTCTGCAATTCAAAATAATTTAAAAGAAGTTGGTCGCACTATAAAAAGCAAAATGCGCATCTACATAAAATGAGTCCCATTGTTGAATATAGATTCTACTCTCCTTATCTCTTGATATAAAATATTAAAAATAAAAAAGTGATCAGTCCTCCAAGGCTTTCAATTTTCTATTCACTCACACATTATTATCTCAACTCAGAATTGTCACCTTGAAACATCTCAGGTTTCCAAACACAACACGTGATGTTGTTTCATTATTCTCCTTTCCATTCTCCAATTCTCTCTCGTAATTCTATTCTCAATTGAATTCTCTCAATGAATACACACCCACGACCATCAATTCTCCTTTATCACATTCAACTTTTATGACATTTCAATTTCCCCCGACGCCTCCGTCGGTCGACGCTTTAAGCTGACGTCGCGACGTCTTTTCATTCTCTGTTCATTCGTTAGTCGATAATGATGCGATGTGACATTATTATTCTTGCTCGATGAATCAAGTTGAAATCATTGTACTCTGGAATACCTTCAAGTCGCATCAAGACTGTGAAATATGACGTTTCAGAACATTCTGTCATAGCAGTCGTGATTTTGATGAGTCAAAATCTAGCTGCTTGTTCTGCAAAATTGCAAGGAAAATTCCAGCAACAGAGCAGTTTAAAGATAGGACGATAATTCTTCTGCCGTAAGCGAGTGTTCGTTAAAATGTAAGAAACATATTATCTCTGTTTTGATCGAAAATCAAAATGTTTTAATTCAGTTCATGCATTCACATTAAGACTGACATTATCTCTTTAGACTGAGCATTCTCTAGTGGGAATGCCACTGCCATAATTTAGGTACAAACATTTTCTTTTTGCCCAGAGTATATAGATGGCTATTTTCTGTTTCAATTAACGTTGATTGAGTGGATCGTATTTCAATACAATATGGTAGTACATCATGGTGCGTAACGCAATTCCGGTTGGAATCCGGTTTCCGGTTCCGGTTTATGCTATCATTGATATTCGCTTATGTTGGGATTCGATTCAGCTATAACGGCAGCTCTGAATGTGTTCGTCCATGTTGAGGGCCTCACTTTATACCATATTCTGGCATTCTAAAGTCATCCTCCATTCTGTTTACAGACAGATCGTGTCTACATTTTTAAACTACGACCATATAAGGAACATATTGTTGTACTGTGTCAGGCTTCCCTGCAATATGGTAAAATGTAGGACAATCTCAGCCGTAGCAGCGAAAAATGTGACCTTGATGCATTACGTTAACACGAGACGGCGCGCTTTGCCATTATAAAGCGACGACAGAGTTTCATATCCCGAACAAAGTATTGTCAATTATAGGTACTTAAAGGTAGCCCAACTGTTAAGTCACATCTTCCAAATAAGCCTATTTTTGGCAGACATATCAATAATCACTGTTTACACGATACAGTGAAATATGAACAACTTCTCGTGTCTAGATTTTGAGATATTGTAGTTTTAAATTCCTATTTTTAACATGTTGTCTTATCTAGGCCATTAAAATAATGACGATTTCCATGCTGTTTTTGAGTTTTTAATCTAACTGAGGTTTACGTTTAAAAAAAATATGATTTCTAGATAGATAGACATTATTTTAGGAAAAAATTTAAAACAATACCAATGTGTGCTATTTTAAAAGTTATACATAAAAAACTAAGTGATTTCCCTATATCTCATGTGTTAAAGTTTTGTTCATTCTCGGAAGGCAATAAATTGAAACCTCGCTATAAGACAGGAGTTGCAGGTTAAATTACATTTTATGATTCTTTTATACTTAAATATAGTTGAAATGTTGGAAAAAGTAATTTATGATGGTAATTTCAAAAAATACATATTTTGGAATGTTCGATCAAGGTGGGCCCCCTTAAATACGCATTTTTTTCCCTAATAGGCACTGATTAAAATTGATATATTTGACTGAAATTGAGCAATTTTTTAAATATCAAAACCATCTTGTGTACAGACGTTGCATCTAAATATGATACTAACCAATTGTGCATTCTGGTGCGTTGAAAAGCGATATAATAATATGCTTCCTATAAAATCGCTGATCGAGTATTGCAGTAGAGAAGCCCGACCCTTTTCCATCAGTGTTCCAAGTTCCACCGACTTCCCCTATACGAACGGATGATTTAAGCGAGCCATCAATTGCAATGTCACCCCATACGATTCATTGCTCCTCCAGATGCCATCTTCTTAGATTATCTCTCCATCTGAATCCCAGAAGCTCACTTGTCAACTCGAACTGTCGTGTCACTCGATGTTCATATTCCAATAAAATAGCATAGATTTTCTACATTTACAGAAATAATTGACTTTTCATGTAACTGAAAATCATTTTGTGATTAAATTAAATTATACACTGTATCACAATGGTATGATGACAATATGACATTTTACATTTCAGCACTATATTTTATCATGGATGTTTGACCAAGTTAATAATATTTCACATATTTTAGTTGAGAAATCCGATATTCAAATACAGAATGGATAGCCATCGAACTAGTAAAAATATCGTACAAATGGAAAGTCATAAAGTGAGGCAATATGGAAAATGATACGGGGAATTCAATTTTCGAATGTGAAAAGTCACCTAACACCCTCTTGCGATGGAGAGGGGGGGGGGGGAAGAGAGTGGGGTTATTTTTCACACTTTCCATAATATGGAAAATCGATAGTTTTCTCATTTTCCGGTGACCGAAACGGGGCTGGGTTTTACATATAGGTTGTCTCCGAATGAATGAAATAGAGTTGTGAACATTGAAATGTGAGATCTCTCAATTGAAACACCGGCATTGTGTATTCGAAGAGGAATATTTTCAAACATTACTTTATGTGAACCGTTGTAGATGATTTCGTAAGTTTTTTTCTATTTATATTAAATAGCATTGGATCAGATTGGTACAATTCAAACATCTTTTATATTTTAACCAATGACTTGGCAAAATTTCGAATTGATCGGACCAACGAATATTTTTATTTTACATTTGAACTAATCTACGGATTTAAAAACAAATGAATCTGCAACCCCAGAAATACATGACTACATGAAATACATTGAAACCTGCGGGATTTGGCTCAGAGGGTAGAACACAAAGAATCAGCAATATTATAATTTGTTTATTATAGAGAAAATAAATGTTCATTGATGTGAAAAGAGCAATCAAAAATTATGAAACAATATTACGTTCGATACGTCGGCAGTAGTGATGATGTCGTCTGGTTTGTTTACTTCCGCGTAAACAAGTGGATGGCGTTGACTCTTGCGTAGTGTGTCCCGTGAACTCCAGTCCACCAGCAGAATGAAATGACTGGATATGTCACCTCCTTCAGCTGCGATGCGATGATGTTGTCTAATAACCCCTTGGTTACCAGGACGTCCAGCAGTCCGTGCACAAGGAGTGACCTCCTCGAGCAGTTGGATCAAGTTGGCTCAGGCTGATGACGTTCGTGGCTGCAGACTCGTCGGTTTCTCCCGGAGTTGCAATTCACTAACTTTTATACTTTAACATTTACTGACTTTAATGTTGAAACTGTTCAGTTGATCACTTGTAAGTTGAAATTGTCTTAATGCGATATTATTTGCCTCAGCATTAGGCTTGAAGTTTTGAATTTACTGGGTTGACGTTTATACAAAAATGTTATTTAAATGTTTACCTTCGATCACATCGGCACTGTCTCGCTGAAATTATACTATGTTGCGTGCACAAGGCTTCACGGTTTGCGAGGCAGGTCTCACTGCTCTGAGAAAACTCCGACTGATGATGTTTGGCTGGTAGCTTGACGTTTTATACCCTCTGACATCGTTTTCCCTCCAAAGAATCTGATTGGTTGGTTTCGTACACGTGATAGCTAATTTTAGACATTCTGTCATTTCTAAAGCCCGCGAAACGACTTTCTTTCTGCGCGTAGGCCCATGCTTTTCTTGGAATCACTGAAAACTAGTCTGGCTGACTGGTTTTGTAGCGTTATCACAATGACTGGTTCACTTGTTATTACGTGGTGACATCACAATTTAGGTAAGGTCACATACTTTTTATATGGATTCACTCACTTTCTTGATATAATTGCACATTGTTAAACTTGTTTGATTGCTCGTTATATTTTTGTCTATATTTTGATTGCTGTTGAATTTTAAAGATTGTAAGTTTACATAATGATTCTAATTAATTACTTTGTGTTCAGTTAACCTTGACTCTAAGAATGCCATGCTACAAGCTTGTTCATTCTTTAAACCTATTTCAAGCAAACATTATTATTTTTTAAAGTTAATTTTCTAACCTAGATAGGCCAACTTGTTACAGAGCCCCCTGAATTCTTGTTGTTCACCTTTTGAATGAAGTCAAATTTGAAATACATTGAATTTTTGAATGAGAAAATGGTGATAAAACAAGGATTCACATAGAGACTGGACTATCTAGCAGGAATAATCTCTTCCTTTTGACAAACAAAAAGTTTCCTTCAACAGATGCAAGTTTATTTCCCCTTACAGCTGTCTAATCTAAACCTGAATGAATGAACTCACCCCTCCATCTACCAAAACAAAAACAAACCTCATCCTACCTCCCGGAAACGATGCTCAACTCAACCCTCTCTCACGATCCCGTTATTGGCCTAGTGACCTACTTTTGCTGGGTCATCATACTTCGACCATAACAATCAACATAACATTGCTGTTGTCATCAGTAGGAATCATTTGTTCGACGTATTGATTTCTTTCTTCCGTCCACGATCGAATGGAAATGAAATCGTTCCTTCTTCTGTTTCGTCTTGAGTTTTCACCCTTGAAATATCTTCAAGTAGCTGTTTCCAAGTAGAATCTTCCCTGTTTTCTTGAGCAGTGGTCGATGTGTAGTTTTCATTTTCGTCAGCTTTCTTCTTCAGTTCTCGTACGTTCATTTGCAGTCCATCTTGCAAGCAAACATTTTCGTCTTCTTCTCTCAAATCATTATTCAACCCTTTCTTCAAAACATCATCGTTTTCATTCATAATCACCTTGTCATTTTTCTCGTCGTGAAACTTTTCACCATTACTTTTAAAGTCGCCTATAGACTTCAAAACATCGCCAATTTCTTCAACTGTTCGAACTCTGTCGAAATCATCTTGATTCGCAATCGGAATCTGTAATACTTCCTTCTCGCTCACTTGTGGCAATACTACCTCGTAATTGTCTTCAAAATTCTTCCTTCGAAATACATTTTCATCTTTCTTCATCTCAGTAAATTCACGCCTACTTTCATCAACTTCTTCTTTGTCTGGTCCATCCAAACTTTCAATTTTATTCTGGACAATTTCTTCTGGCACACAGCCCCCCTCTGTACTCTCTTGTAATTGCAACGTCTTGCAAGCAGCAGCGTCTTCAATCCCTTTCTTGAAAATCAAAAAATCTATTTGAAGTTGCTTTTCTATTGCAGAAACCTCTGCTTCTCTGGCAGCTTCTCGCTCATCCATCTCTTTCTTCCACCGTCTTGAAGATCTGCGTATATACTCTTTAAGATCCTCACGCTCTTTCTTCTGCATTCTCCTAATTTCTTCTTTTCTCTCTTTGAAACGTGTTTTCTCGGTCGACGCAAAATCGTGTCCCATCTCTACTTTCCATTCTGTGTCGACCTCTGTTCGTTTCCCGAATTTTCATTTTTCGTTTCCTTCGTACCGGACTCTGGTGGACGATTATTATTATTCCCGTTACCATTCCCGTTACCATTCCCATTTCTGTTATGACTGTTTCTCCCGTTGTTATTGTTATTGCAATTCCTGTCATAACTATTCCTGTTATTGTAGCCGTTCCTATTGTCATTGTAACCGTTCCCGTTACGAATTGGCTCATATTGCTTGGGATCTCTGATTAGTTTTTCAGTGAATTCATCATGCTCTAAGTCAGTCAGCTCTTTTATCAACTCATCTTTAGTTTTGACTTTGCCACGTACTATCACCCTGATGTTTGGTGGTAAGTGATTAATCAATATTCCAACCAAAACTTGTTCCGTCATATTGACCAATTCTGTCACATATTTTGCCTTGTTGATAATCCGATTGACATAGGTCACCATGTTTAGGTTCGAACTAATTTTGTATTCTCCAGCATAGATTGATCTGATTAGCTGATGCTGTACAGTTTGCGACCAATATTTATCTTTAAAAGCCTCTTCAAATTTATCAATATTCTCAACGGGATTATTTACATACCAGTCTGCTGCTTTTCCATGTAAACACTTGACAATGATTCCCAGCTTCTGATTGTTATTCACATTGAATGTTGAAAAACGCTCTTTGATTAGCTTCAAAAATTGCATTGCGTTTATTGGGCAACTCTCTTCCCCATTAAATCTTATTGCCTCTTGTATCAGCGACTCAGTACAATGTTTTGCAAATTGCAACTCGTTATTTGCATGACACATGATATTCGATGTCGTTCCAGTCTTCTTTGCATTTTCATCTACTTTCTTACTTACGTCCTCTATTTTCTCCTTCATAGCTGAAATGCTTTCATTCTTCTCTTTATCCTTTCTTTCAAATCGCGAGCTTAATGAAAATATCTCCAGGCTGAGTTTCTTGTCACGCTCATCGATCTCAGTGTTGATCTTTACTAATTCGGATTTTACTTTTTCCTCTACACTGCTCGTTTGTTCTCCAATTGATTCTATGTAAGACTTAATAACCTCCAACTCTGTGTCGACTTTATCATTTATTCTCTGTACGCTCTCCTCTACATTTGAGACTCTAGTTTCGACCTTTTTCAATCCAGCTTGAATTTCACTGACGATCTCCCTGACGTTTTCAGTTTTTAACAACAACTTTTCCATCTCCTTTCCTCTTTCTTCCTTTTCCTTAATTTTCTCTAGTTTCCTATTCATTTCCTTGATAGCTTCTTTTTCCTGTTGTTCTTGCTGCATTTTCATTAAGAATTCCATAACTGGATTAGAGGATTCTTTCTCACCGAATTGTGAATATATACTGTCAGCCCTGGCTTCTTTTTGTCTCTCTTCAAAGATTGGCATTTCAACATGAGGTAGCGAGTCATCGTGTTCGTCCTCCCCTATCACCTGGCTCCTAGTTACCTCGAGTTCACTAACCACTGACTGGTCCCCCGCCCCCTCTACAGTCTCATCTAAATCTACAGTTGACGCTAAACTTGCATCTCGATCTGCCATCGTAACAGATGTAATGAACTAACATGCACAAATCTACAGTTGGCTTTATCTTTACGTTAACGGGTTGATTCTATGTAAAATTTCCAAATACATGAAAATTTTACGCAATGCCTGTGTCCACAAGTTTCAGAACAACTGAGTAACTCTTTCACAATCAAGAAAACAATTATTTCTTTCAAAACAATTGCTCCCAGGAATGTTATTCGAGCCCCACACGTTGAGCGCCACTGAAACCTGTGGGATTTGGCTCAGAGGGTAGAACACAAAGAATCAGCAATATTATAATTTGTTTATTATAGAGAAAATAAATGTTCATTGATGTGAAAAGAGCAATCAAAAATTATGAAACAATATTACGTTCGATACGTCGGCAGTAGTGATGATGTCGTCTGGTTTGTTTACTTCCGCGTAAACAAGTGGATGGCGTTGACTCTTGCGTAGTGTGTCCCGTGAACTCCAGTCCACCAGCAGAATGAAATGACTGGATATGTCACCTCCTTCAGCTGCGATGCGATGATGTTGTCTAATAACCCCTTGGTTACCAGGACGTCCAGCAGTCCGTGCACAAGGAGTGACCTCCTCGAGCAGTTGGATCAAGTTGGCTCAGGCTGATGACGTTCGTGGCTGCAGACTCGTCGGTTTCTCCCGGAGTTGCAATTCACTAACTTTTATACTTTAACATTTACTGACTTTAATGTTGAAACTGTTCAGTTGATCACTTGTAAGTTGAAATTGTCTTAATGCGATATTATTTGCCTCAGCATTAGGCTTGAAGTTTTGAATTTACTGGGTTGACGTTTATACAAAAATGTTATTTAAATGTTTACCTTCGATCACATCGGCACTGTCTCGCTGAAATTATACTATGTTGCGTGCACAAGGCTTCACGGTTTGCGAGGCAGGTCTCACTGCTCTGAGAAAACTCCGACTGATGATGTTTGGCTGGTAGCTTGACGTTTTATACCCTCTGACATCGTTTTCCCTCCAAAGAATCTGATTGGTTGGTTTCGTACACGTGATAGCTAATTTTAGACATTCTGTCATTTCTAAAGCCCGCGAAACGACTTTCTTTCTGCGCGTAGGCCCATGCTTTTCTTGGAATCACTGAAAACTAGTCTGGCTGACTGGTTTTGTAGCGTTATCACAATGACTGGTTCACTTGTTATTACGTGGTGACATCACAATTTAGGTAAGGTCACATACTTTTTATATGGATTCACTCACTTTCTTGATATAATTGCACATTGTTAAACTTGTTTGATTGCTCGTTATATTTTTGTCTATATTTTGATTGCTGTTGAATTTTAAAGATTGTAAGTTTACATAATGATTCTAATTAATTACTTTGTGTTCAGTTAACCTTGACTCTAAGAATGCCATGCTACAAGCTTGTTCATTCTTTAAACCTATTTCAAGCAAACATTATTATTTTTTAAAGTTAATTTTCTAACCTAGATAGGCCAACTTGTTACAACATGTAGCCATACATGTTTAGTGTATGAAATTCATGATTTACATGACTGCAAAATTTCAGAGTAATCGGAGAAACGATGCGACCTGTATACCGGTATAAGGACAGAAAAAAAAGAAACCGAAAATCACCTAGGTCCGGGCCAAAAGAGCGAAAAGGAGACGCTCGCTTCTCTCTCTCTAATTAAAATCTTTACGTTTATTTCTGAAAGCGGAAATCTTTTCGTTTCGCGATGTCAAATCGCTTGTAAACAAGTACCAACTAATTAATCTGTAAAGAAGTGGCATGATGAAAGATAAGTATTTACACTCCAATCACAAATGATATCAGAGCTAGTTCAGAGTCTAGCTGCATCGGTGCATGACAATGAGCTCAACAGGGACAAAGATATTCCATCTGTGCTTAGTTATTTATAATACGTGGTTGCTTGGACATTTCTTACTTCATGTGGTTCCAGAATTCAAAAAGATTTCGCCTGACGCTTGCGCAGATAACTTCTCCTTGATATTACAATATTCTTCAATCTGGGCTTTGGTAAGAACATACAATTTTGTTCCAGTTTCTTCGATAACTTACATTACATTCACATTTACATTATACCACAAAAATTTTTTCTTACCTGGAAACTATATTTTTTGTCAAAAATATACAAGGGCAGTGGTAATTTTTGCTGGTACTGTGATTTTTTTTGACATTATACCACAAAAATAATTTCTTACTTGGGAACAACCTATATTTTTTTTCAAAAAATATACGAGGGCAGTGGTAATTATTGCTTGTTCTATGATTTTTTTAATATTTTTCATAATATTTTTGAAATGTGATCAACGCAAAATGACATCTAAATGTTCTTCCAGTTCGCGCACGGAATCTACTTCCACGTGGCATTCCTGGAGGATATCCTGGAGCTGTCACCGATACAGATCCCAGCATCGTATCTGAACACTCTGCATTCTTTCAATGACAAGCTATTCACGTGCTACGCTGTGCCGTCAATATTTGTACGTTATCTGCAATAATAACATAATTAAGTAATGAGAAAACAATTGTAGATTTTTTGTTAAGTTAAGTTTAAGAGTTGATTGTTGTGTTATTAAGTCATTCCTCAATAGAAAAGCATCGAACATGTAATCGAGTGGTGTGGATGTACCAATCAGCCTACGTTGGACTATGATCAAGAAATAAGAAACATATCTATACATTTAGCACTGAAAAGTAGTTATATCAAAAAGAGGTTAGGTCAATCGTAATTAAAAATATTTTTTTAAAATCAGCAAGCTTCTGCCAAGTCGTATTTTATTGCATTTTTTAAGCATTTTGATTTTCGACCAATCGAAAGATTTTTTACATTTTAACTAGGTAATTGGAGGATTTGGATAAAACTTTGTAAAATTTCATTACTGACCTGAAAAAATTTCAAATTGATTGAACCAACTAATTGCAAGATTTTTTTTAAATGTCAACCAACCAACGGATTTCAAAAATGGTCTGCAAACCCCAGAGACGTACCTACATTTTACAATATTTCAAATCGATCGAAGAAAAAAATGTGACCTGTATATCGTCAGTAACAAAAAAACAAACAATCGAGCAAAATGTCCGTGCTAAAAGAGCCAAAAGCAGTCGCTCCCTTCTTCGCTCAAAAATCACTTTCTTTATGTCAAATTTGCTTTCAGACTATGCACTTGAACTTCTGGCTGCTGTATTGGCACGATCCCGGCAATATCGATGGCTTCAACGTGCTCGGCAACATCTTCAGTTACTCTTTCAACCACATGTCCCACACTTTCCCTGCTGTGATCAACTTGATCGAACTCTGTACGCATCACCGGCAGCATCCTAGACCGATAAATACTGGCTACAAACATGCTACTGGCTTTCTAGCAGTTCATTTCATTCTGTAAGTTCAGTTACTCTTTCAACCACATGTCCCACACTTTCCCTGCTGTGATCAACTTGATCGAACTCTGTACGCATCATCGTCATCATCCTAGACCGATGAAGACTGGCTACAAACATGCTACTGGCTTTCTAGCAGTTCATTTCATTCTGTAAGTTCAGTTACTCTTTCAACCACATGTCGCACACTTTCCCTGCTGTGATCAACTTGATCGAACTCTGTACGCATCACCGGCAGCATCCTAGACCGATGAAGACTGGCTACAAACATGCTACTGGCTTTCTAGCAGTTCATTTCATTCTGTAAGTTCAGTTACTCTTTCAACTACATGTCGCACACTTTCCCTGCTGTGATCAACTTGATCGAACTCTGTACGCATCACCGGCAGCATCCTCGGCAGATGAAGACCGGCTACAAACATGCTACTGGCTTTCTAGCAGTTCATTTCATTCTGTAAGTTCAGTTACTCTTTCAACCACATGTCGCACACTTTCCCTGCTGTGATCAACTTGATCGAACTCTGTACGCATCACCGGCAGCATCCTAGACCGATGAAGACTGGCTACAAACATGCTACTGGCTTTCTAGCAGTTCATTTCATTCTGTAAGTTCAGTTACTCTTTCAACTACATGTCGCACACTTTCCCTGCTGTGATCAACTTGATCGAACTCTGTACGCATCACCGGCAGCATCCTCGGCAGATGAAGACCGGCTACAAACATGCTACTGGCTTTCTAGCAGTTCATTTCATTCTGTAAGTTCAGTTACTCTTTCAACCACATGTCGCACACTTTCCCTGCTGTGATCAACTTGATCGAACTCTGTACGCATCACCGGCATCATCCACGACCGATGAAGACTGGCTACAAACATGCTACTGGCTTTCTAGCAGTTCATTTCATTCTGTAAGTTCAGTTACTCTTTCAACCACTGGTCGCACACTTTCCCTGCTGTGATCAACTTGATCGAACTCTGTACGCAACATCGTCATCATCCACGACCGATGAAGACTGGATACAAACATGCTACTGGCTTTCTAGCAGTTCATTTCATTCTGTAAGTTCAGTTACTCTTTCAACCACATGTCGCACACTTTCCCTGCTGTGATCAACTTGATCGAACTCTGAACGCATCATCGTCATCATCCTCGGCCGATGAAGACTGGCTACAAACATGCTACTGGCTTTCTAGCAGTTCATTTCATTCTGTAAGTTCAGTTACTCTTTCAACCACATGTCGCACACTTTCCCTGCTGTGATCAACTTGATCGAACTCTGTACGCATCACCGGCAGCATCCTCGGTTGATGAAGACTGGATACAAACATGCTACTGGCTTTCTAGCAGTTCATTTCATTCTGTAAGTTCAGTTACTCTTTCAACCACTGGTCGCACACTTTCCCTGCTGTGATCAACTTGATCGAACTCTGTACGCATCATCGTCATCATCCACGACCGATGAAGACTGGATACAAACATGCTACTGGCTTTCTAGCAGTTCATTTTATTCTGTAAGTTCAGTTACTCTTTCAACCACATGTCGCACACATTCCCTGCTGTGATCAACTTGATCGAACTCTGTACGCAACACCGGCAGCATCCTAGACCGATGAAGACCGGCTACACACATGCTACTGGCTTTCTAGCAGTTCATTTCATTCTGTAAGTTCAGTGACTCTTTCAACCACATGTCCCACACTTTCCCTGCTGTGATCAACTTGATCGAACTCTGTACGCATCACCGTCAGTATCCTAGACCGATGAAGACTGGCTACAAACATGCTACTGGCTTTCTAGCAGTTCATTTCATTCTGTATGTTCAGGGTTGGGATCATATTAAATGATAACTTAGTTTTTACGTGACAATTTTCTGGTCTCAGTGACCACAGGACAGGATCCTCTGATTTTATGAAAATAAAACTGGAACCGTAAACCGATCAACTTCAAATTTAGCATGGTCATCGGGACGAAAATTTTATGTGTGTTTGGCAATTTTCAGGTTTATTGACATTTTAAAAAGCATTTTATGCATGCTTGAAAAAAAAATTGTAACATTTCTTGAAGGAATGTCAGATATTTTATCCTACTTCTTTGACGCATTTCGTTTCGGCTCTTCTAAGGTCTGTAGAGCCGAAACTTGCAAATGCATATCAATGTATGCAATCGATTCGGTTATCAAGGCGTTACACAGAGCGTTTTTCTAGTATTATTCACCGGAAATAAAATTGTATTTAAATGTTACCTAAATTATTATATTTGTCTTTACTGTAAAGTTTTTTTTATTTCTCTTCTATAGAATGGGTGCGACGTTGCCGTTTAGCGTTCGTTGGACATATCCGTTCTACGCATACCTGACTCCTGCAATGTGGACCTGTTTAATACTTGGCAACATCGTTCTCAACAACTTCATGTATTACGCTGGATATATCATGAGTAAAGCGGTCTGGGAGAAAACTAAGCAATTTTGAAGGTGATGTTTTGGTTATAATGATGTCATAATTTATTACAACTGTTAACATTATAATTAATTAGTTTTTTAAAGTGAATTGTAAAAAAATAGCATATGTTAGCATATAAAAAAATTACAATATTGGTCAAAACACATTATCTCCCTATTTTCTCACTATGATTTTGGTACCATAATATAGTAAAATGGTTATTTAAAAGTAGGTATGTAACTAGAATAGTGACTAATCTAATCTAATCTAGAATTGTGACTGCTTGCAAATAAATTATATAATAATTGCGATGGTTTTTCTTGATGTTTATCTTTTTATGCAAAAGATTAGAAAATTATAGGTCAGGTCTGCATTGGTTAAAAATAAAAATTAAATTGTTTAACCGATTAACTTCAAATTGTGCATGGCCATAGGGACCAATATTGTAGGAGTTTTTGACAATTTCTGATTTAAGAACTTTGGGTGTTTTTGACATTTATATTTCGTTTTAGGTAAGTAATTTTTTTTTAATATCTGTCAAATTGAAAGAAATTTCGAAGATATTATCACTTTTCTTTTGACGCAGTTGTCTTCTATCGTCTTCCACGCTTTTCAAAGGTTGTATAAAGCAGCCACTTTTCGCAAGCAAACTCATGCTCTCTTATCAGCGCATTCACAGAGCGTTTCCTACAACATAAGAACCAAATATTAAAATCCAACGTCAGCCTGTAAAACTCTGCGTCATCTTCTTCTATCACCCGGTCTGATCTCTGGTCCAGGGATGCTGTTTGCTCTCAACGATACGAGATGATTTCTTGTGTTGGTTGAGGTGTGAGCGACTTGGATGTGATAAGAGACCCGCGCAGGCGCAAATCTGTGGACATTTGACACACACGTCGATGTGCTGACGAGAATAAATATTTACTTTTATCAAAAAGGAGGAAATGCGTGTTTCTTTTTTTATCGAACATTCATGAGCAAGCATTCAGTTTGAATTATATTGATATAGCGAAGAGAACGCAGGAATTCGACTCTTTTGGAACTACACAGAAATGTAATTATGAATAAGTACATGACATGAAACGGACAAAAAATAACAGTTGTTATGTTACCTTAATTTCATGAATTTTTACTTTCTGTGTGCTGATAAGAATATTTAACAAACGAATCAATGGAAAAGTGTTGTTTTGGTCAAAGTTTATAAGCTTTTTCAGTCAAAGTGTGAGCCAAACAACATTTTTTCTACTGAACAGTTTCCTGCGTCTTCGTGGTTGTAAGTTTTTCATTTGATGAAAGACTTTCCTGGATAAATTGGAAATGACCTGATATTATTTTTATTTTAGTGGTTTTAACGTCGCGCTGTTCTACAACTAGGATAATGACGCCGATTAATGATCATGGTGATAATGAGAAAATGAAGAATATAGGTAATGATGGATATTGGGAAGAAGTTAGTTGTGGTCTATTTTTAGGGAACCTTCCCATCATTTACCTCTAGTGAAGGAAACCACGAAAAAGCAAGTAATAAAAACCTGAATTACAATGTACGACCGTCATTGGTACGACCAACACTTCCCCTTTGACTTTTCAATCTTAAAAAAATAATTGTTTTTAATTCGAGAAAATAAGGAACACGACTGACTTCTGGTGGATTTTTTGGTACTATCCATAATGGAGGATATAAAGGGTTTATTTATGTAAATAAATGATATAAAATTTGCTTTAGTTGTTTGTTAAGGCTGAAAAAGTAAACTTGTAACTATACATCTTAATTTCATTTGTTTCTCCTTTTTCACTGCCCTATAGAAACACGAACATCAAAATTAAAAAGTGCATCTAAAAAGTGTCCTGCCAGAAGTGGCTCCATCACGTATCGCTTATTTGTTCGAATTGATAATTTTTAAATATTTACTCCGTGGTTTTTCTTCCGAAACACTATATTAATTTTCTCGCTATCAGTTAAGTAACTTGTTAAACCGAGTGTAAGTAAATATTTACAAATCAACCTGACTTTGATTCCCGCAAATATAAAAATAGTACCACAACTCGAGATAAGAGGTCATTTCCTTGGAAGTTTTTGAAAATGTTATCAGTTCAGTTTCATCAATGCCGTAATTCGTTCTACTATCGCAGCTTTATAGTAAAGTGAAAGTGCAATGAGCTCAACAGGGACGAAGATATTCCATCTATGTATAGTTATATATAATTTGTGTTTGCTAGGATATTTCTATCTAATTGTGTTACCAGAATTAGAAGTTATTGCGCCTGAAGCGTGTGCAGATGCTGTATATCTGGTGTTACAATATGCGTCTTTATGGGCATTGGTAAGTTCCTTCATTTATTTAACTTGCTGTTGGAGAAATATATTTAGATCAGGATGCATTGCACAAACACAGAATTTTATTTATAGTGCAATATGAATGATGAAAATAGCTTAATGCCACTAATTGCTATAGAATATGATATGATATGATTAGAAAAAAAACAGAGAGGGAACTTTATTGAAAACACTGCCCTTATCAAATGGATGCATAAAGGACACAGTATAACATTTTTAGAAATTGTAAATATAGGAAATGTGATTAATATGCTAGAATTATTATAAATTATAGGAAAAGCATTGTATTAGAAATGAAAGCAGTAAAAGTACAAATGATGATGATAATGATGATGAAGATGATGATTATGATTATGTTTAATAGGAATTATAAAACAGATTATTATGTGAAATTACAATACTTTGAATATCACCGATTTCAATAAAATTTGGAATACATTTAGAATTCATAAATTAATTGGTCATTTTTTTATACTTTATTTTAGTCAGAGGGTTTAGGTGACAATGTGCTGACTGGGATTTTGTTTGAATTTGCTAATTTTGATCCCCTTCCGCCAAGTGGATTTTGCTGGATGTTGAATAATTATGTTGTAGAGGAAATTTTTCTGTATGGATAGATTTTTAAAACTTTCATGGGAGGTATAGGAAAATAATTTCGAATTTGGTTTCTAACTTTTAAAATAGAACACGTTGGTATTGTTTTCAATTTTTTCCTGATAGTATGTTCATATGTCAAGTCAACCATAAAAAATATGTTTGTGCAAATCTATCGACAAATAGATCTCCATTAGAACCTAAAAAGACACAAAGACACGATTTTCTTTTTCTGCCATAAGATAACATGGTGGAGACAAATCAATTTATCTCAGAAACTGGACACGAGAAGTGTTTAATTTTTTCAGGGATTGTGTTTTGCATGGAATATCAAAAAGTCGCCAAAATGTCAAGTAAATCGGAACCATTGATGTTATTTTGGCTCTACCTTAAATGTCGGTCTGACCTTGAAATGCGCAATGAATGTTACAATGGTCTGTTGCAGCTCTGCCACGGCGTTTACTTCCACTTGGCCCTGCTGGAAGATCTGCTGGAACTCTCGCCGATGGAGATTCCAGCATCTTTCCTGAACACTCTGCACAAGTACACTGACTTGTTGTTTACATGCTACACGGTGCCGTCGATGCTTGTAAGTATTCTACAGCAACATTGTACTTGGGTCATCGAGAATATTTATACATCAATACACTCGTAGTGATTCATTATTGTGTACACTTATAAATTTATTGATATTGAAAGATCGAACACAAAACTCTTCATTAACACAATTTTGAGATATAAATGAAAGGATAGATTTATACTAATTCATTGAGTCCGACTCAGAATAAATGTTAAGATTTTGTGAGTTTTCCTGAGTTTTCCCATGACGTGTCTTAAATATTGCAAAAGAGTCATAACCCATTTGTAAAGCTTGTCACTATGTTTATTTGTCTGTGGTGTAAAATGTTAAAGGGGAACCAAATTTTTTATTTTAAATATGTTTTTAGAATCAATAACAATTCGTACAATTAAAGCATTGCAAATCATATCATTCTTATTATTCATAGGAAAGAATATGCGAATGACAACCAAACTGGGGCTCGAACCTGGGACCTCTTACTCCGGAGGCCCACAAAACTCTCGCCAGGCAAGAGAGAGGCTTAGGGTTCGAGCCCCGATCAGGTCACTAGTTTGTAAATACCTTGCTTACAGCCTAACTGCACTGCAAGTTGACATAAAACCCATATAACGTTTGCCCCTTCTTAACGGTGGAATGGGGTGGGTGGGGGAACGCTGGCGGACGGGGATGGGCGCCACGTGCTTCTGGGGTACGAGGAAGCACGAAGCTCGTAAAACAAACACCTTGAACACAATCACACTTGAACAACACTTTTAATAACTCTTAATCCCACAGCACAAGTCGTCGTAAGACAGTCCGACAAATAATAATCATCAACACTCTTTCTCTGTACAAAAATCAGTTGCCTGCGTCGGCTTCTAGAAACGTCTCTCTCTCTGACAACACACAACACAACCAGTTCCGTCGCTCGCCGGTCAACCACTCCCGAGCCCCTGCTCGAGCGCGTGAGGGGTTGTATGACCGGTTGACCTCGGGCGGCCGCCCTCCCTCAGTTTACATGTTACAAACTCCACCTTTTCCTCTTTTAAGAATTTATTTTATAAATTATCTTCTGCTTCGGGCGTCGCATCCGGCTTGAGATCTTGTACGTGCCACCTGGTTGGAAGTACTCGCCCATCTTCCTCCCGCAGCTCGTAGACTAGGTTGGACACCCGCTTGTGGATGAAGCACCGCGTATACTTCGGTGCTAACTTCGCCGTGAAGTAGCGCGCGGCATCTGATTGGGGAAAAGTCTTTCTCCAAACAACATCTCCTGGTTGAAATTGCAGTGGACGGCGACGGAGGTTGTAGATCCGGCTGTTCTTCTCGTGGGCTCTTTGGAGTCTATCAGTAACCTCGGCGTAGAGTGCGGGAAGTTCCTTTAATAGCTTGGCCCGAGGTTCACGTGGACCCATCCTCGGAGCGTAACCATCTTCTTCCAACTTGCGGTACGACGTCCCGGACAAGAAGAGTTCTCGGCCAAAGTTGAGAAAAGCGGGTGTGAAACCCGTCGCTTCGTGTGTCGCCGTACAGATGGCGTGCCTCAACTGTGGTAAATTCTTGTCCCAACTCCGATGGTTATCCTTCACGTACGACGCTATCATCGTCTTCAGGACGCGATTGATTCTCTCTGTCGGGTTCGCTTGCGGGTGGTAATTTGGGTTGTCAAGGATTTTCTTCCCATAGCCGGTAACTTTATCCACAAACTGTTGACTGGTGTACTGAGTTCCGTTGTCGCAGATCACATATTGGGGAGCTCCATACACGAGAAACACTTCATGCTCCATGATTTGGGCTATCTTCTCTGCAGTTGCAGTTCGTAACGGGAAGAGTAAGGTATATTTGGTGAAACAGTCGGCAATCACTAACAGGAACCGGTTTTGTTTAGAGGAAACCGGGAAAGGGCCCATCAAATCTGTGGAGATCATTTGCCAAGGATTGGTGACTTCCCGTTGGCTTCCCATCAACCCCGCTGGTAGTTGTTGCACAGGCTTGAGGGATTGGCAGACCTTGCACTTCTGGACATAACGACTGATGTCGGCGGCCATGCCTGGCCAGTAGTACGTTTCGGATATCCTCTTGATAGTCTTAAAGGTTCCCAGATGCCCGGCTGTCGGCTGATCATGGTATTCTACTAGAAGACTTTTCCGCAGTGATCTCGGAACTACCATCCTCCAGCCTTCGTCTTCTGGAGTTAGTAGGAACTGTTTTTTTCTTCGTAGTAAACGCTTCCACAACTTATCATCTTCAGCCTTCCAGTTCGGATAATTTTGAGGATAATCCATTACTTTCTTGAGTTGGGCCGTATACCAGTCATCATGGTCGTCCTTGGTGATTTCAATAGACTCCAGAAGTCCCACGGATCTCGACAAGGCATCCGGTACAGCATGGTTCCTCCCGGGTCTATGCAGAATTTCGAACGAGTACTGTTGCAGCCTTATCGCCCAACGAGCGAGCCGTCCTCTCGGGTCTTTGAGGTTATGTAGCCAGATTAAGGAATGATGGTCCGTGATGACTGTGAATGGAGAGCCTTCCACATACGGTCTAAATTTCTCCACTGCCCAGACCACCGCTAAGCACTCCAATTCCGTGGTGGTGTAGACCCGTTCACTCTTTGTCAATGACCGGCTGGCATACGCAATGACCTTTTCTCCATCTTCAAACTCTTGTGAGATAACTGCTCCCAGACCCACTTCTGAAGCGTCAGTTTGTATCAGAAATGGCCGGTTGAAGTCGGGACAGGTGAGGAGGGGAGCTTCTACTAAATGGCTCTTGATTTGTCGAAAAGCCAGATCATGCTTTTCCTCCCACTTCCAGGGCGGATTTCTTTGGCCCTTTCGCACCCCTTTAGTCAACTCATTCAGTGGTACCATTTTCGTGGCGAAATCTGGTACGAAACGTCGGTACCAACTTGCCAGTCCAATGAAACGTCTAACTTCAGTAACATTCTTGGGCGTCGGGTAGTTAATCATCGCCGTAACCTTTTCAGTGTTCACGCGTAAACCCCCCTCATCAACCATGTACCCAAGGTACTTCAACTCTGAACGGCCAAATTGACATTTGTCCTTATTTAATGTCAGGCCCGCCGCCTTCAACTTCTGCAACACCTTCTGTAGAACCTCGAAGTGTGCTTCAAAAGTAGGAGTAACAATTATCACGTCATCTAGATACACAAATACGTGGGGATCTAGTTCTGGGCCTAATACTCGGTCTATTAAACGTTGCCACGTTGCTGGAGAATTATGCAACCCGAAGGGCATCCGCCGGAATTGGAAAAGACCCCGGCCCGCCACTGCAAATGCCGTCTTTTCCTTGCTCTCTTCTTCCAGGGGCACTTGCCAATACGCCGTTTTCAGGTCTAGGGAGGACATGTACGTTGCATTCCTTAACCGGTCCAAGATAGCTGACACGTACGGCAAAGGATATGCGTCACGTTTGGTCACTGCATTCACTCTTCTGAAGTCTATGCATACCCTAAAGGCCTTGGAATCTGGTTTCTCTACTAGCATAATAGGTGAACTCCATGCACTGGTTGAAGGTTCGACTACTCCGTCCCTTAACATTTCGTCGAGTTCCTTATTAATCTGCTTCTGTATGACCGGTGAATAAGGGTAGTACCGTTGTTTGATGGGAGCCGCATCTCCTGTATCGATCTTATGATGCACTAAACCTGTTACCCCTAGCTTATCCTGTGGGAGAGCCATCAAATCTGTCACCATCTTCTCCAACTGAATTCTTTCCTTGGGTGAGAGTCTGTCCTTGATTTGAGTACACTCGGCTACCCGGGGTATTTCTCCACTATCACTAAAGGTCCAGGTACCCTGCGCTACATCGGGGACAAACCTCATTGTCTTCCAAAAGTCGATCCCTAAGTATAAGGCACGCTCCAGTAATGGGACTACCAAAATTGGTAAAACTTTTACTCTCCCATCTAATTCAATCGGCAGATCAGCCTCTCCTAACACTTGACAAGAACGTCCATCAGCAACGCGCACCATACCTGCTTCCATTTTCCGAAGAGGAGGATGAAGTGCTTTGATCTTCTCCCAGCCGCCCCGACCAAGAATCGTTCTTGATGCTCTGGAATCCAGAAGACCCTGCATTGCTATCCCCAACACGTGTACCTTCAGGCTAGGCCGACTATCATTCCCTGCCGATGCCAGGATATGGTCCAGCTTGGCTCGAAGACTATGATTGGCTACCACGTCTAACCAGTCACACCACTCTTCGTTAGGAGGCGAACATATCAGCTTTGCAGGAGGAGTCCGCCCTACACTCGACCCGCTGCTGCTTTTCCCGCACGTTCACGGCAAGGGATACAATTTGGCTTCAAAACGTTTGCTGCACCACAACCATAACAGAACACTGACCTTTTTGCCAAACAATCGCGATAGGTGTGGTCGGTACCTTGACAGTTCCAACATGGCCCTCTGCTGCCTCTCGAGGTCGCTGTGGAGACGTCCGCTAGATTCTCTTCCTGTACCGCACCGACGTTCGGGCCTGGACGATCTGGCAGTCTTCGGCGTCCATGGTAGGCCAGGTCAGGTTCGATAGAATCCTTCTGCTGCACGGGATGCTGAAATTTGCGTACCCGTTGCCGGCTGTACTCCAGCTTCCGTCCCAGGCTAAGAAGGTCGGCCACGGACTCGATCTGCTGCAAACTTAACCTGTCCACATAAAACGGGTCTAAGTTTTTCCGAATTATACTTAGCTGGACGGATTCGGCCAAAGGTGTCTGCAGCCGCGCCATGTAGTTCCTCATGAAGGCGACGTAGATTCCAATGGTTTCCTCCGGTCCTTGAGTTCGCTTCTTAATTTCGTCGAGTAACTCCTCGTCATAGTCGGGTGATAGGAACTCTTCTCGTAGTTTTTGCGTGAGGTCTTCCCAGGAGCCGAGCTGCCGCCTAATGGATCGGTACCATACTAATGCTGAGCCGTCGAATAAATCCATTGCTTCCACTAGTAAGTCTTCCTTCGATCGTAGTCTGGACTCACATAATTCTTCTATGCGTTCCAGGAAGGCGCTTACACTCAACCCACGGCCGTCCCCCGTAAAGGTAACTCCCCAGTCTCTGGCTGGAACATACTTTTTCCTGGCACTGGTCTCGCCGGTTGCTAACTTAGCCAAGGCATCTGACAAAGTTTTATTGGCCGCCAATATAGCTAACGGGTCTGAAAGCAGTTTTTCCTTAAGCTTGTCCCCGCACTTGGCTGCTTCCTGTATCAGCTCCGTTCGTCTTGTACACACGTCCGCGATGAGTGCACTCACCCTTCCGAGCCGGCGCAAGATGTGTCCCAAACGTGTTTCTATTCGTTTGTACTCCGAATCCGCCTTGGACGAACCACTGTAGTTGGTAATCGCTGTATTCAGGTCCGCTATTTTCATCTTGCACGTTTCAAGCTCCTCTTCCGGATCCAGAGTGGTTTCTTGCGGGCAGGTGCTCTTCCCCTCCTTCTCGGTCTTGAGGGCCTGGGCGAGGACGGTTTTCATTTCGGCAACGGTGGTCAGTCCCTCGCCTAGTCCGCGTATCTTCAACTCATACTCGATCTCGTCACGCGTCAGTTGTGTGTAATCCATTTTCAAAATTTCGGCCCCACGTCGGGCGCCAGTTATAACGTTTGCCCCTTCTTAACGGTGGAATGGGGTGGGTGGGGGAACGCTGGCGGACGGGGATGGGCGCCACGTGCTTCTGGGGTACGAGGAAGCACGAAGCTCGTAAAACAAACACCTTGAACACAATCACACTTGAACAACACTTTTAATAACTCTTAATCCCACAGCACAAGTCGTCGTAAGACAGTCCGACAAATAATAATCATCAACACTCTTTCTCTGTACAAAAATCAGTTGCCTGCGTCGGCTTCTAGAAACGTCTCTCTCTCTGACAACACACAACACAACCAGTTCCGTCGCTCGCCGGTCAACCACTCCCGAGCCCCTGCTCGAGCGCGTGAGGGGTTGTATGACCGGTTGACCTCGGGCGGCCGCCCTCCCTCAGTTTACATGTTACACCCAGTTCCTCATCAATGTTCAATTTTCTCTCTGATTTTCTTCCAGACTATACAGTTAAACTTCTGGCTGCTCATTTGGCAAGATCCTGGAAACATTGACCCCTTCAACGTCCTCGGCAACGTATTCAGTTACAACTTGAACCACATGACCCACACTTATCCCGGAGTGATCAACTTGATCGAACTCTGTACGCATCATCGTCAGTATCCTAAACCGATGAAGACGGGCTTCAAACATCCCACGGGCTTTCTAGTACTGCATTACATTATGTAAGTTCTGCGTTGAGTTGCTTAGCTGGCCAATCAGGAGATATCGTTGAAAATCAGATAATAATTGGCCAATGTGGATGGCGTTGAAATGTTGGCCAATTAAGAGCCGATTTTAAATCCATGGGAGAGGGATAAGCGAAGGACAATAGGCTCATGGCATTGGCTTAACATTCAAGATGATATCAGATAATAACCAACAATTTTAATTAATGCTGTTTCAAAATAAAAATAATAATTTGAACCAGGCCCTATGATTATGAGTGTGTCGAAGCATATTCGCGCATTGAAATCACCTAATCTGCTTACGCGAATATTAACGTCATCTAAATACTTTCATCTATCGATTAACCGGAAAATTAGTTTATGATCAGTAGACTAAGTAAAAAGAAAATTTAAATTTTTGCACTTGTAATAACAACGTTTGGATTCAAGTCAATTTTAAAATATTACGACAAAAAATACACAAACTCATCTTCAGTGATATTTGAATAATAAACAAATATTCTTTTTCGCCTAGATTGGGTGCGACGTTGCCGTTCAGCGTTCGTTGGACATATCCGTTCTACGCATACCTGACTCCCGCACTGTGGATCTGTTTTATACTTGGCAACGTTGTGGTCAACAACTTCATGTATTACGCTGGAAGCTTCATCAGTCAAGCGGTCTGGGAGAAAACTAAACAAGCTTGATGTCCGTATTAATTAAATTATCAATTGAATGTACAGATTCAATGTACATAATGTACAGATTGAATGTACAGAATGTACTGATGATAAAGATGAAATCGTAGTCTCTCTTTCTATTGGTTACAAAATGTTGTGTTTTTTATACAAGATATTTTAATTTCAAGAGAAAACTTAACAAAATAATACCTATTAAAATACCTATTTTAGAATAGGTAAGGTGCCTGATTTCAATAAATAACAATTAAGTATCTATAATATGGCGGTTATTTGCGTATTGTTAAAATTAAAATTATTTTCAGTTGTTTTCCCATCTCATATGATGCGTTCAGAACGAAATATTTCATTTTACTGCATAAACGACTATACCTAATTCATATTGTTAATAATTATTTGTGTAACGAAAAATACACGTTAATGAAGAAAATAAAGTATTCAAGGAGATTTATTTGATTTTATTTATAAACGAGCTCTTCGTTTAACTTTTTCGACAATTAACCTCAAATCATTACAATATAAACTGGTTAAATGTCACTCACGATAAAGGAGCCGAATAATTAACTAATTATTATTGTTATAATTTGTTGTTTTATTTAAAATACACTGTTCATACATACATTGGATTGCCTTTGTCAAAGGAATTAAGGTAAACCCTATAGCACTGGTGACCCACTGCCAGCTTCAAACACTCTTTAGGTACAACAAACAATGTATTTAATTATAATTAATACACGTTACAGTTATGTACAATTTAATTTAGAATAACGAAACAATAGTAAGCCGGAGGTGAACACCAGTTGGTATAGTTGAAGTGTCAAAAGAATCAATCATTCTAAAATGATGCTAATAATTCTTTCAACAATCCATTACTTTGTGCACAGCAGACACGTGAGTAATAAATCCGCATAAAATACACTCCGTTTAAAAATGCAGACAGGTTCTTTCTGGCTCTTCCAGGTTCAGCCAGGTTCTTCTATAAACATTCAGCACTAAAAAGAAGTAATATTACTAGCTTGTGATGGTTCATGACGATGTTTAAAGATCAAACACTTGGGGCATCGTATGTGAAGTAATAGTACCAATACAGACGTTTATTGGCAATCAAGAAAAAGGGGTTTTTGATGTTTTAATTTGATATGTCTTCCATTTATCTTTAGGGTTTATTTTCTTGTTGTATTTTTGTTGTAAATTTTAAAGAAGATCCAGAATTTTACAATTCAAAATCTAAAATCCCCATGATTAATCAATTGCTAACTCTGCAGTTATTGTCCAGACAAACCTGTTATTTGGCTTCTGAGAGTCATAATAATTTTAAACTTTGTATGATGTGTGATGAATGTGTCATAGCAGGTCACATTACACTTGTTGCTTGCCAATAATCTTGACACCAAAGTAAAAGTTCTGTAGAATCGTATACAAGTAGTAACCAGCGCGACAAACCTGCAATAAAAGTCCTGACGTCAATGAAATATAGATCACAAGAAGTATCCAAGATGACAATAGAATTAAACTTTGAAACAAGATTCAACGTCGGCGTCAGACTGAAGTATTCGGTACTATTTTAAATCAGAACAAATTTAAGTGTGATTATTCGGGAAAGCTCTCCAAAAAGCTTTCCTTTCACAAGCTTAACTGCGGATAAAAATCTAAGACTAAAACGTTTAGATTCTAAAAAATAATTTTATATTCTATTGGATTAAAACTAGTTTCTGGAGAACATCTTCCATTCTATCTAATAACTTCATGATGTCTCAATGGATGCTGCGGCTTTTCCTTGAAAGTTTATGGTGGTTGGAGGATAGAAGACCTATAGCCTGTCATTTATCGATATTACAACTAATTATGCTTTATTTCATCACTTTGAATCTTCCTACAGGAAAAATCTACAAACTGAAACCTTCCTTTCTTCCCTTTTCAACTTCCAACCCCATTATGGACTCTGAATCTGTGTCTTCATTCTTATAGTTTCTTATAAACAGCGAACCTACCGTCCTGAATGTCCTCCTGGAGATATGAATCCCTGCAGCATGAATGTACAACGCTCTCTGTGACCTTGACATGATGATTCGTAGCGCATGTTTAAACCGTGCAGATGCTTCCAACCAATCACAACTGTAGGCTGCTTGACCAATCTGCAGGCTCTAGCATATTACAACAGTGTAAATAAAACAAATAATT
Source organism: Leuctra nigra (assembly GCA_934045905.1). Taxonomy (NCBI): domain Eukaryota; kingdom Metazoa; phylum Arthropoda; class Insecta; order Plecoptera; family Leuctridae; genus Leuctra; species Leuctra nigra. Next base: position 24,963,132 of record OW203765.1, on the reverse strand, counting down.
ACGTCGTCTAGATGCTAATGAATTACACTTTTCTTTCTTATCGAGGGCCACGTGCAAGAACCAGGTAAAATGAGTTAACTGGTTACTGCCCACACTTCATCCGCCGCTGTTAATATCTAAATTCTAATATTTTATGGTTTGAAAAAACAGTTCAGTCATTAGTAGGATAACAAATTATAAACTTTATTCAAAAGAACACTCATTCACATGTTTTCTTTGATATTAAAAAGTGATTTAAATAGCAGACAAACTTTAACCTTGAATATATCTCACAACTAGTTTCTTGTTATTTTAGAATGCGATTTATTGAGCCCAACATGCACCTACAAGCAACTTCTGCGAAGAATACGTGTTACATCAAAGATAGATTACATTAGAAGATATCTTATCATTCTGTAAGGTAAAATCTTACTTACAGACTCTGTGAGGTAATCGGCCAGCCAGCAGCAGAACAGAAGCTCCAGGTACAAGGCAATCACAATGCACACAATTATAAGTTCACGCACATGGAACTTCGGAGCCTGGAAATTGCAATATTTTCAAATAAAGAACTTTGCGTTGTCTCAAGTGAAAATAGAGGTTATCTGTTATGATCTGAAGTGTTTAGAACGTACCAAGTTGGTGACGAATAACAGGAAAAGTCCAGCAAGCAAACTGCTGATTAGTTGAACAATTAATGCGGGCTCGACAGAAGCCACGAATATCTCAGTCATCCTGAAATACATTTTCAATAAAACATACTCATTGTGTATTTGCGAATAATATGTGCTACTTGTATAATACAGTGTAATCGACAGTTTGTAAACCCTGGCAATAAAGAGAACTATTTTATTTCAAACTATGCAGTCCCACCTGATAATTTTCTGATGATGCTGAACAAATTTAGCCAGGCGAAGTTGTAACGCCGCCCCATTGATGTGACCTTGTGGTTGATCCGTTCCGACACTTGGCTTGGCCTTGAACTTGACATCTGTTGCTTGCTTCACCTGCCGTACAACTACTTGTCGGGATTGTTTCTCAGCCACCCGATGCTGTGCCTGTTGCACATTGAGATCCTCTTCGGGCCCAACGACAGGATCGTTGATGTCCACATTCACGACAGAGGCATGAGTTAAAGGACCAATTCTATGTAACTTCATATTCTTGATGGTTGCAATGAGAGACTTGTTACTCCTTACGGCGTCATTTTTCTGTGCCGCATTATTCATATTCTCCAAATAGTACCTGTTGAAAAGAATCAAATAAGTGCCAAGAATCTATCTCTCAATCGAATGATGTGCCGATTTGAAGACCAGGGTTACCAAGAACGATCCGGATGATCGAGTCAGAGTTATCAAGAGCGTTCGAGATGCCAACAGCGTAATCGAGTGACAGAATCCACATACCGCAATGCTCTGAAGATCGCGATTAGATGGACAATAATGGCCACGTAGGTGAAATCAGCTACGACGATGTAAGCAAAGCCAAGCGACGAAAACAAGTATTCTGTTATCACTGTGACTTCAAAGTAGGGAGATCGAGTTGCGTCGTATGGAAAGTAGAAACTGAAACAAAGAATCTAAACAATTATATTGTCACATATTTTGAACGTCGTGACTCCGTTAACTTACGAAAAAGCGAACGTTTGCGAAATAAATGTATTCACGAGAAGAACGAACAAGAGCAGATGAAACACATTCCAAACTACAAATACTAAGATCGAAGTAAACTTATTAAACAAAATGCCCCTTGGAATCATGACGTCATCTTCAACAACTTCCTCAATCACAAGTTCTTCGTAGAGCTTTTCAATGTCCAGGATCAAGTCTTTAATCAATTCTCGATTCAAATATATTGTGCCGAGCTTGATAATAAGCACGACTCTAAAACTGATGTTCAGGAGGTAAATGCTGGACTTTTCCGCGTTATGACGCTGCTGGTAGGCGCTGATGAAGAGCATCACGACAGTGTAGATGTAGTAGAGAGCTGAGACGACAGGAATACTTCGCCGGAAGCGAGAAGCAAGAGATGTTTCGCTGCTCGCATCTTTAGGAGACAAACCTGAAAGATATGATTTATTCGAGTGTTAATGCAACGTTGGACAATATATCTAGGTCTGAGTTGCACCGCAAGAGAAAACTATATTTTCTTTTAGATACTAGATGCTCAGAAACGTGTGCCAACTTTGACTACGTCCAAAAACAAGGCTGTCTTTAAGTAAGATTCCCTTTAACGAAAATGATTCGTACGTCAATGTAACTGCAGATGGCAGTAAATCAGTTTTGTAGTTTACGGTTTTATCTATCTGGCACTTGGCTCGAGCGGTTTACAGTATGAAGGCCGATGCACAATTGACGCAGACGGACGACGCGGACGGATGACGGAGACGGATACGATGTTTAGATATGACATTATTCACTCTGGCTGTTCACAATCGGACGCGGTGGGACGACGACTTCAACATTGTATCCGTCTCCGTCGTCCGTCCGCGTCAATTGGGAAGTCTCATGAAATTTTATTCTAGTAAATTTCTATAAATAAACACAAATAATAATGACAAATACACTTATTACCTGTGAAATCTTAAATTTTCATTCATAAAAATCGAGTTCAAATATCATATGATTTTTGGCGGGAAAACGGTCTTTAACAAGAATTAGAACTGTGATGTCATTTCCAAGTCTTGAACATTGTGTTGACATGGGGATTCCCTTGTTGCCATGGCAATAGCAAACTGTGATGTCATTGCCAATTTTCTTGTTTTTAAATGAGAGGAGATCCTATCAAACTTTGTAAATTAATTACATGAGAACTATTCGTTCAACAACAAAAATAATACCACATCTGTGTTCAGCAACATCTCAACTTTCATAAAATAAATATTATTCTGAATTCTAATCTTCACGAGACTTCCCTTTTGTGCATCGGCCTTTAGTCACGATGGTGTAGCGCGGTGCTTGGCAGCGTAGCGCTAACTCAAGACTAGGTGGAAACAAGCTACTTATTTACGTACACTCAACAAAACATAAAACGGTATTTTGAACTATACGGATTGGCTGCTTGTCAGGTTTCATGAAATCAATCCTATGTTATTATCAATGAAATCAGAGCTCACCTACAAGAGTTAGATGAGGAGTTACACAGATTTCATAGGATGATGCCATCAATTTGTTTTCAGTCAATCAATTTGTTCAATTACCGTTTTATCATTTGTTGAGTGTACGTAAATGCTTCGGACAAACCTTAACTATATCAAAAAATAAAATCGAGATAGATGGCATTTTTATGCATACAATCATGAAAGCATATACATTGTTTACCAAAAATTTGTCATTGTAAGAAAAAGAAATAATAGGCTTATTTTGTGAATTTTGACACATTAAGAAACTGCTAATAAAAATAATCGTTTTCTCACTATTATTTCGCAACAAAGGGCAATTACGTTTTGTTCCTATAAGCTCCTCATACATTTGGAAATAAAATGTATAAGTATACATTAGTTCGATATTAGTAACACGAATACATACCTGTGTAGAATAGAATTCGTTTGAGAAGATGCAGATCAGCTTTCTGTCCCGTCTGCATTTTGGTCTCCTGATCGTCCTAGCTCTACTATATGACACACAATGGTATTGCAACACTCTAACGATACAACGGTCTCATCAACTATGCAAAGCTGTCAATTTTATGGATGTTTTGTAACAAATTTTAACACGATGAAAAAATTACTATAAATGAAAGTTTCGTAAAATAACCCTCACGTTTTTTTTCAATCCATCCATTGTATGTAAAGCGTTGCGTGATATCGAATATTTAAATAATTCATATTATTGAGTAAAGTGTTTGAAACTATAAAAACAACATCAGATTACAGTTTTATGTTGTAAGGTCAAACATTGCTTTTTCGGTGTTTCAACTATATATAACTACTATTGAGAACTTAGCTCAGTTCTCAATTTTTTTCGGTTACCCAAAAACCAATAAATGACACATTGTAATCATATGTTTTTCATTGATGTCCCGATGAATTGTTACTTGCCACATTTTTTTTAAATAATTTTTTACAAGGCTCCCAACGACAAAACAAAATAGTAAATTTTGACCAAAAGTCAACCATTATGAATATGGTTTTGTTTTGTAGCTAACCCCCTTTTTCCTAATAAACTAGACTCGCTTAAATCTTTAAAAATCACTGCCAGAACCAAACATTCTAAACGAAACTTTTGCTTATCCTTAAGTCGAGTCTGATTTGAGGTTTCTTTGTCCCCTTTGATAGTTGATCATTAGGACGCCCCCCCATCCCCCCTGCTGATTCTCCGTTTTACTTCGTCACAATAATGAGTAACAAGGCGCTCGAGGCGGCGTCTAGTGGGAGAAACAGCAGTCTGTCTTTTAGAAAACCAAGTCGTTATCTCACTCTTCAGATCAGCAAGAAACCTTGTCATGCACAATGTTTTCTATTGATATTCAAGCGTTAACAGTTGACATTTCTTTGTGTTCTTACTTTCAAGTATTGACATGTACCAGCTTGCGCCATGTTATGTTAATCACCGTGAAATGACTCTCTGCAAGAACAGCAGCCATCTTAGGTAAGGTGATACAAGCGCTCGGCCGTTTTAGAAAATTGAGAGAGAAAAATTGTTTCATTACTTTGACAGGATGTTCACATGATCAGTCTGATTGTATATTAGTAGTACTTTTTCATTTTTACTTGGTGCATTGCTAATTTGGCGCCGGTTTTTCAACAAAACCGCGCAAAACGATGAAATCTCAGATACGATTGGAGACCATACCCGTTAACCAATTGATCTCAAATTTTAAAAATGATTAGATCAAAGACAAACTTACGGTTATCACTTGTTACATTTTTAAAATTTAATTTTATACGGCATCCAGCGAGACAAGAAAATAGAATATTTTTCATCAAAAATCTACTAATTATTACTAATTAACGAAGCAAAAAATTAAAATGTACCGAGGGATAACCCTAAGTTTGTCTTTTATCTAATTACGATTAAAATTTCAAATCATTTCGTCAACACATTTTATCTCCAATCGAATCCTAAAAAGTGTACAAACAGCAGCAAAATCGCTCGTCTGTGTAACGCGTTGATGAGCGAGCCTTCGTATTGCATGCGAATTGATATGCGTATGCAAGTTGCTGCTCTACAGACCTTGAAACTGAAGCGTCAAATGAGCAGTGATAAAATATCTGAAAATTCCTGTCATACATTTTGCAAATATTTCAAGATTAGCATAACATTTTCGTAATATGTCAAGAACTTTTAAGGATAACTAGTCTGCAAATTGTCAAAAATACCAAAAATGTTGATCACATGCAAAGTTTTAAGTTGATCGGTCAAAGGGTTACATTTTTATTTTCAAAAAATCACAGGATCTCGTTCAAATACTCTACACGAGACCGCTCATATGACATTAGTGTGTGTACAAAATTTAAGATCGATCGGTTGATTGGTTTGGACAGGGTGTTGCCTATACAAAAATAGGAGTTCTATAAGTTCCATAATTTAACAGTAAAATAATACAAAAATTAGGCCATGAAACGGAATGATATCATAAAAGGGGTAGAGTTCAAGTCAACAAGTTCATTAAAAATGTATTTGTTACTTCCTTATTCCACTGAAACAACCCTCATGTTTGTAAATCAATAACAAGTCATGGCTATCAGACGTTCTCAAAATATTTAGATATCTAAGAAAACTGTTTAAGGCGATCGATATAGTTCCTTTAGCTATCAATTTTATACCAAGTTCGTTGTTAGAAGGGTTGTGTTTGTCGCAACAACAGGGTTGAAAACGTTCCTCAATAAAACAGTATGTTGGGAAAGGAAAATAATTCGAAAGTGGAGTTAAAAATACTGAAACCCGCCATGAGGCTAATGAATTTCACAGGTAAGCAAATCAAAACAATGTTGAATTATCTTGCGAAAGTTAAGTTGCAATTATCATTTGAAAATTTCATGTACTTTATTATTCCCTAGTTGAGAGGTAGCCTAGTATAAACAGATGTGATAATCGTAAATGCATTAAAAGCTATTTTAATATTAAAAAATCTGAATAGAATTAAACAAATTTGGTCAGGTATTTTACACAATATTCTAATACCGCTTATTTAATTATAAGTAATCCCCATTAATATACTCCGTGTAAATCTAAAATTCTGTACCTAAAATTAGTACAATTAATTATTTAAAAAATTGGCAAGCATAATGCATACACTCAATTTTGAAATATTAAATTCCATGGAGGGACAAGTGACTGCTCATACCTCCCATGTGGAAATCCATGTATTTTTTTTTGGATGGGGCTTAACGTCGCACTGTTCTGCAGCGAGGCTAATGGCGACGGATGAATGATTATGATGATGATTGGGAGATGATGGTGAAGAGTAGGTAAGGATGGAAGGTGGGAAGGAGGCGGTCGTGGCCTATTAGTAGGGTACCTTCCCAGCATTTGCCTGTCGACTGAGGGAAAACCACGAAAAAACCCCAGTCAGGAAGGACGGCCGCGGGAATCGAACCCGGGCGCGACTTTACAATCCTAAGTTTGCTCCAACGCTGGTACTGTATACCAGCGTTTACGCTGGATGCGCATACGTTTTACTGGGCAGCCTAAGGAATAAAACTCTCTATGGGTAGACAAATTCGAACTTGCGAGAATTAAAGCTGGGCAACTTAAAAAAAATAACTCTTGGTTAGGCAAAATTAAAACTTGTGAAAATTTCAAAATAAAGAAGTGAGACCTCTGCCGGAATCGAACCGTCGACCCCTAGCACCGCAAGCCAATGCGCTGACCACACGACCACGGAGGTGGTGATGCCAGCATGCATTTATAACAGCGTATTGAAGATATATACGCGCGCGTTTAATATTTCGACCAATCACGGCGCGATATCGAGTGCAAGCGTTGGAGCCGACTTAGGTTTGTAAACACGCAACCCGCGCCTCCGGAATACAAGTTCAGAGCGGTAACCACTCACCCAACCTGTTCCGTGAAATCCATGTATGTTTATCATGTCTGTAGGAATGCGCTCCTACTCGCCAGCCGTCAAGAAGAGCATCACAAGTCGCCTCCTGTAATTCTTTCCCCGCTTGGTCATCGCCGTACGCATCATCGAGGTCACCTTCTACCGCTACCTCCACTTCTACATCAACAGAAACCTCCTAACAATCCAACACCTGCCCAGGATCGTGTTCACCACCAATCTCATCTTCGTGTTGTCGATCAACAACTTCTTCTTCTACTTGAGAGCCGGAGAGTTACGGAAGATGATAAGGAAAGTTGAAATACTCAACAAGAAGTTTGCTACGGGAAAGAGAAGACATCGAGTCACAGTGAAAGGAATGACCAGAATTACTGATTTACTGACGATTTATTTTGCTCCGGCTTTTCTGATGATGATTTATCTTATTTGTCCATTAGTAACTTATATTTTCATTGTCATGAAGGAGATGTCATCAGTATATCTCGGGTAAGTCCAAAGAGTAATTATTCTGTTTCTTAGAAGAAAGTCCATTTAAATTATTCGTGTGTTGAGCTCAAAATTAGCCTGACGTACCCTTTGGGAAAGTGCTTTTTAAAGAACTTTCTATTGGTCCTCACTTGCAGTTAATAAATTACTGCACTGAGGGTACCTCAGACACCAAAAGTGCACACGTGGTGAAAATTTCAACTGAATTTGTTTCACCGCTTAGGTCATGGCGCTGATACCAGATTATTTGGACAGTTGTAGAATCAGAAAGGGGTGAAGTATTTTCAAACAAACACAAATAACATCTAATATAACCCTCTTTGTACCAGAATAGAAAGTAAATGCACATCATTTGACCAAATAGCTCGAGTTAAAATAAACAAAATATTATTGTTGTATCTCGTATTTTTGTTGTATTGCAGGTTTTACTTGCCTTATGATGTAACTAAGTCTCCAGCCCATGAAATAACTGCAGCTGTTTTCGTGTTGGTCTGGGCGACAACACTAGCGATGTTTTGTGTTGGAAACTTTGTCTACACCTCGCTAATCTTGCATTTCATCTGGCAACTCAAAGTTCTTCGTGACAAGTTGTTGAATATCCGAGCTGACAGTCTCGAGCACATCATGGCCAAGCGTGGCCAGAAGACCGAGAACAGTCGAACACCAGCTGAGCGAGGTGTGATGGAGTTCAGTCAAGGAGGAACACATCTTGTCCCAACAGTCTCGTATGAGAGACCAAGGGCATGGAAGGTGATAGGAGCGAATCGGTATCCAATCAGATACAAAGCTGATGAAGAGAAGCGTGAGCTTGACTTGGAGATGGGGAGACGTCTAAAGGAATGCATCCAGTACCATCAGGAGCTCATTAGGTGAAGATGATGTATTGTCTACGAGCATTGTTGTCTATTATATTTGCAGTTGCAGAACCATTTCAATCTATTTCAACCTGTGAATTTATTTCTGCTGTTGTGGCATTTTGCTGGTAGTTTTTTCAAAATTGGTTTGTCCACTTCTACTGGGGCCCTTATTCTATAACAACAACGAAATCATTTCGTTCTGAAATCATTTCACGGCCATCAGAATAACATTAAATGATTTCAGACCGGAATGATTTCGAATAAGGCCCCCGAGGTCTAAAACTGACCCTTGTTTCAGAGCTTTTCACTACACTGTCGCCTTATTGCAACCCAATCTGATGAGTGCAATGATATTCTTCCTAGTAATGGCTGCAATAGTTGTCGTCTACATAGCACTGGTAATCAACCCAATGAATCATCAAAGACGATTCTTATTGTCATATTGACGGCTCATATTGTTCTTTTGCTCCAGGTGGAGGCATTTGATGTGATGACTTGGTTGTTGATTGTGTTCATGGGGGTCGGTTCGGTCTTCTACGCAATGTACTGCTGGTTGGGCGACGTAATAGCAGAACAGGCAAGAATTACTCTGTAACTTAGAGGTAGAAGGCCCGATGTCCATTCTCTCGATGTTGCGTTGCACATTTTTGGAATTATATAATCAAGCTCTATCGATTGCAATTTTACTGAAATATGCAATGACTCATGTCACCATTGCAAATAAGATTGGATGATCGCAGAATAACTGGTTTTGAGCTCTTTCAAGAATCATTGCAATGGGCATCAGGCCTTCTGCCTGTGAGGTACAGAACTTTAATCTCTTCTCGATCTTCTACACGAGTGTTGTTTTACAGATATTAGTAATTAGTTCTTCTTTCACGAGGAATATAAATGTAAAAAAATTGAAAATTAAAAAATTAAAAATTGAATCTTGAGTGTCGAGTATTTAAATTGTATTATTTATATTGTTTTACAGAGCTCGCTAGTGAGGGATGCTGCTTATGGTTGTGATTGGTTCGAAGCATCGGAAAGCTTCAAGCGATCAATGCGGATCATAATGTCTAGAGCTAATCAACCTCTTATAATTGTAGTTGGTTTTGTACCACTATCTCTGAGGACATTTATAAATGTAAGTTATGACAGAAATGAATATGAGTATGAAAACATACGATGTTACTGAACAATCAGTAACATTGCACAGTGTTCTTTGACCACTAATCTGCCCTCTGAAGAATTATTTTCCTTGTTGCAAATTGTGTTTAATCAGTACTTTGTTCTTTGAAGGAATTGTCTATTGCAAGAGACTACTACGCGGTTATTTCGAAAATGTTGCAAAAATCTAAAGCATCTTTCCAATAAGTCTACAAGTGATATACTTCATCCTAACCAATGCAAAGTATAACCCCAACAATTGTGATCATACCTATAAAACTAGTCTTTTTTAACACTAGCTTCAATAAATATGTTTTAAAAATAAAAATACACTTCCTGAATCAATTTAAAACAACTTTTTTAAAGGGAAAGGCTGTACATCAAAATTGGCTCTAAAATGTGACTTTTTAAAGACTTTTTTAAATTTTCAAAAATAATTTTTATATTTACGGGTTGACATGGCCACGTAATTTTACAACCTTGATCAAACCTTACGATGCACCATAGCCATGTATACTATGGTTTCACGAATCAAGTAATAGAAGAGCATGAAATTTAGTGTCGCTTTTCCTGTTTTCATCTTCATTGTTATGCAACAGTGTGAAGTTCTTTAAGTTTTGCACACGCTCCACATTGAACGTATCTTGTAAAATGTAACTTCCAAGATGCATCAATCTCAATTTTCAAGTAATGTAGTACTTGCTATAGACAAACTATTGGGTCAGTTTATTAAACGTGAACTAGAAGAACAAGTTTAGTGATAAATTTCATTGCTTTGCACTGCATCCTGCCATGTTTTACTCTTTTAAGTTATCGGTTTTAAGAACCTGCAGTAGTTTAAAAAGTTATTTGCTAACTTTCATCCTTTTACAAACTACTGTATTGAATTACATGCGATATAATAATATACTACACCCAATATAATATACTACATATTAGGTGTCATAGCAAATGGCGCAAGTCTTTCTTTTCTGGATATTTACTAGGTAATTACCTAGTTCTTCAAAACTAATAATTAAAATTAAATTGTATTTAATTTCACGCAAACAGCAACATCTTAATTTAGAGCATGTGATTAGCTGATGATGATTGTTGGGTGATGATAAAAGAACGGAAGATGGAAGTAAGGGAAAATGACCGTGGCCGTATAAAAAAACCTTCAAATAACAGAACCAACGCGAAAGTTGAGAGCGAAAATAAAACCCGCGCCACCCGATTAAGAAAATTATATTTTAATATATTTATCTAATTAACCCTCCATTCTATATACATTTGATTTGCATTGTCCTCAAGCAACCCCATGTTAAAATCCATGTCCATGTTCAGCTTCATCCACTATTTAACCGCGCTGTGACTAGATTTACGACTCGACATTATTAGGACTGTGTTTTGCCCTCTCCGCCTTATTTGCCACTTGCTGCTGTCCCCCCCCCCCCCCACGCAACACTCGTGGTCACGTGACCGGCGCCCAGCGCTCGGAACTTCTCGCGAGTAACGAGAGGCACGTATTGAGCGAGATTTATTTCCGAGAGAGAATTGAGAGATCTTATCTGGGGGTATTTTTTTCGGGAAGTAAATTATGCTTTTGTTTGTTTCTGTAAACGTTTTGCTGATAATGCACTGTGCTTAATCAAGCTCAGAGTTTGATAATGATGGAAAATTTAGTGAATCTCTCACTTAGGGATGGTGTTTTGGAGGTAACCTGCGATAGGTCAGATACTCGGACTCGCAAGAGTTGTATGGCAACCCAACCTGCTGATTAAGAATGCGTCCCGATAGCTTAATGGTTAAAGCATAGGGCCGGAAACCCGAAGGATCTGGGTTCGATTCCCAGTCGGGGTGCGCGTTTTTATTTCGCAGGTTACCTCCAAAAGCTCAGAGTTTATCTCGTTGTAACGGATTTCAGTACAATTGGTTGACTTAGGATAGAGTCGAGCTTTTTGCAAGTGAGTGAAGTGTTTCAATATGAAGTATATTATGAATTGAAATCAAATAATGTAATAATGAAAATTAATTAAATCCACATTTAAGAAATACTCTTAAAAATATACATATTTTTCAAAACTCAGGCACAATCGAGAATTAAATAATAAACTCTATAGACTAGCAAATAATCTGTCTTTTATTGGGTCCTCTGCTCAGTAACTTTTTCTTTTTTGCCATGAGAATTGGTGTGTATCCATCTTTTGGTTTTCTCTAAAACCTCAAGTAAATGTATTTTCTTGATGTTACTACACAGTTATAGGACTTAATATGTCGTTTTTTCTATTTGTTTGTAATTCTTGTATCAATAAGAAGAAGAAAGATGTATTTAAGTTCTATTTGCAGACTTCTTTCCAAATATGCGGAGATTCATTTCCGTTAATAAAACGTCGAAAAATACATAACAGTTTCAATAACTTAAACATACAAACCAAATAAAAGAATCCACAAAACGAGAAACACCATCTCACGACTTCGGATCACATTTCGCAAGCTCTCAATTCACTTTCAGCTTATTTTTTATTACAAAACGCCATAACTTGTCTGCCATTAAAAGCATGACGAGAAAAAGCTCTGTTGATTCCGTGCGCATGCGCGACTCCATTGCGGTGTTGCCACATCACTTCGCAACTGACGTTGGAGTATCGTTGGATCCGCTCCAAGCCACACGCTGCGGATATGATTGAGCTCAATGGCAACACCGCACGAAACTGCAGCGGCTACACACGGCCATGTGGATTCAGAAGTTTGTTGCTAGTTTTATTCCAACTGAAGAAATGAAATTGTATCATTTAGAACGTTTTGTTAGAAGAATGAGAGGTCCAAGGAGGAAATATCAAACGTATCAAAACGTTGTTAATTGTGGCGCTGACTTTTGAGCTATAACTAGCAACTAAGTACTATGTTTAGATAAACATTTGCATCTAAATATGAGAAAAATATCAAAAGTATTTTTCTTTTGTCCTTCTGGAGGAAGATTGGAAATGGAGGGGTATTCAACTATAAAATGAAAATAAAAGTTGACAACCAGAAAGTAGAACTTAAGCTATTTAATGAGAAGAAAATAATAAAATTATCCTTAAATTGACATCTAATTTAGTTACAATTTTAATTCAAACATGAAAAATAGCTATGTCAATTCACATTCAAAGTATAGGTATTGTGGGTTCAAATCTTGTGATAATTTGAACCCACAGTCCAGTCCGATTTTTAAAACCGAACTACAAGTGTAATCATGCAGACAGATAAAAAATCCGAACATCCACGAACATCCACGAAGACGCTCGTGAATTTCACTCCTCGTTTTACTAAATTTCCAGCGTCATTAAAGATTATTATAGTCTAGAGAAATGTTAAAAGCACTGCGCAATTTCGTAATTAGAAAACTGTGATTATCTCGGCGGTTCTTAATGAACGTAAAGATGCATATGCATGCAGGCAACATGCAGTCCGCACCCGGCTTTAACGTGCTCAGTGCAATATTCTCAGCTGTTGAGATAATTGTAGCAGGAAGGATGTGCAGTTTTCCGCATTGTCTCATGTCATCAAGTAAAACTGTACTAGATTTATTTTCTCTTTGTAAAGTTGTTAACCTTTATTATTAAGAGAGTGTAGCGAGCGTCTCCACTTGAAACTTTTTCTGTAGATATGTTTGTCTGTTCTTTTCTCTGTAAAGGTCGAACGAAGTATAGTATCATAAATTTTTTTTTACAATAGATTAATTACTATTGATTTCTAGAAAGATCAGTTTGTTGGTTTTAACTGGTAAATAGATGTATGGTTCGCTTTACTGATGGATATTCAGAAATAAAAACCGTGGTCAACGTATTTCATGCATTTTGCAGGCTTGCTTATCAACGCGTTCTTTGAGCGTTTCCTATAGTGTTTATAATTAATTAAAAGAGTAACCTCTAAAGAGTTTAACTCACGTTATCTTTTATGAGGTGCTGGTTTATGGAAAACTTCCAGTTAAACCGGGATCAAAAACCCACTCGAAATATCACTCTGTGGTTTTAATTGTTTCAATAATTGCTTCAATAATGAGAATGACAATGTTCAAATTATTCGGTAATGTGAGGTTGTTTTAGTGAATTTTATATGAATCTTTATAAATGGCTCAACTTTCATGATAAAGATTCCAGGCTAGTATCATTAGACGCGTCTGAGTCCAAAAGTGATCGCAATTGTGGGTCGAGTTATTTGAGGGTAACTATTGTTTTGCATTTTATACCTTCAAAACAAAGAACTATAAATGTTGGTACTTCTGTACATTCTTACGCAACCAAACACATTAGGCCACTTCTCAATTATCACGATTACTCTGGATGAATTATCATCTCATTTCTGAAAAACCCATAACATCATCCGCGCTGTAAAATGTGAACAACGAACCCTCGCTAAATTAGTCCGTGCACAATTCATAAAATATGTTTGCTTTTTATACATTTTATGGTGCAGTAAAATGCATTATTCCAGTAAACGAGTTAGAAAATTGAATTCATTATCGTAGTTGATGACGTAGTTGATGACGCAATCACGAGTAAAATAAATCTAGACAGACGTTCTAGTTCAGAAAACCGTTTTCAATTTGTAATAGTAAAACGGATTTTACAGTCAATTATAATATTTATGTTCTAGACTATGAATACTTCGTGCTTTAATGTCATGTATTAAATGAGAATATTTAAAAGTTCAATCGTCTACATATTATAGTTTTGGCAATGATCCCTGAAAAAGTCTTTCGAAACCAAGTTTTTTTAAAGTTTTTTTGCCTTAGTTGGTAGATGGATAGATCGTAGATCCAACAAATGAAGGTATTTTACAACTGGGAAAACGCTCTGTGTGACGCGTTGATAAGCGAGCCTTCGTATTGCATGCGAATTAATATGCGTGTGAAACTTGTATTCTATATAGAACTTAGAAGTAGAGGAAGAAAATCTGATAGGAGCAGTGATACATAAATTTAACAAATATTTCAAAACAAGCATAAAATGCATTTACGTAATGTCAATAAATCTTGAAGTCCTAGACAGAATTGTCTGACAATATTCTAAAACACCTCAATTATTGGGCCCAATGACCATGCTAAGATTTAAGTTGATCGGTCAAACAGTTCCATTTTTAATTTTCAACCAATCACATGATCTCGTTTAAAAACTAGCTACGAGGCACACAAATGCCATCCTCAAATATTATTTATACAAACGCACTTTTCTGTACAAGTACTTCGAAATATGTTGGAAGAATGTCTACAAATTTGAAAATATTCGGATCTTAGTTCACGATATATTATTAAAATAAGACAATTCATTTGAACTTTCTACGTAAACTTTATTTATTATATTATATAGTACAATATTTCGTTCTGTTTCACAGAACTTCTTCAGGTTACTTTTTTCTGTCACCTGAAGAACCTGAAGAACCTGAAGAACCTGAAGAAGTCTGAAGAACTTTCTCAAACAGAACAAAATATTGTACTCTCTAATAATAAACTAGGAAAACGCTCAGTGTAACGCGTTGATGAGCGAGCACGGGTACGTGCAAATTCTCGAACCGGAAATGCGTACACAACGCACAGAAAACATATACATCCATATGGAATTGATTATGATATCAACTTAAAAGTGTATGCTTTTCATCGAAACTTTAAAATAGCATCTAAGCACCTGGTTCATAAAGCAAATCAGAATCAATTTTCAATTGGCACTGGAAAACATTCATTTCGATACTTCATTACTGACAGATATTAAAAATGTAAATAACTTCATACGTTCTTAACTGATTGGGATGAAATTTTGTAAAATAAGAGACAATATTGGTCTTAATGATCATGCAAAATATGAGTTTGATCAGAATTATCGAAGACCGTTTTCATTTTTCAGCCTATCAGGAGATATTTATTTAAATTTTAACCAATGAATCTGAGTAACGCGTCGATGAGCGAGCACGGATACGCGCAACACCTCGAACCGAAATTCTGTCTATCGAAAATGTCATTAAAAGCCAATAATTCTAAAATTTCGCCACAGATTTGTATAGAAATCTCAAAACATTCCTAAAATATTGGTCCAAATAACCATGCAAAGCTTTAAGTTGATCAATTGAACCTTTATGATTGAACTGTTCCGTGTTAATTTTCAAAAATCACAGGATCTCCTTCAAAAAATATACCTGAGACCACTCATATGATATAAGTGTGTCTACACAATATCAGATCGACTGTTGAACGGTCATTATCAGTTTCATTTGCGTTTGAAAGTTTCTGCTCTAACTACCTTGCCTTGAACTGAAGAGTCGAAGTCGCCGTGAATTTGACAGCCAACACGCTAATAGTCCGTAAAATGTCAATAACGTTTGGATTTAAACACAGATTAGTATGAAAATTGTCAAAAATGCAGATAATGTTGGACCCAACCATCATGCGAAGTTATAAGTTGATCGTTCAATCGGTTATAGTTTAAATTTCTAAAAACACAGGAAAGATGGTTTTAAATTTTAACCAATGGGAGGATTTGGCTGAAACTTTGTTTGATTGGGTACAATGTTGGGGGTAATGACTTGTCAAAATTTCAATTTGATCAAAACAACCAATCGAAAGTTAATTTTTTTTAAATTTGAACCAATCAATGGATTTCAAAAAAATTAGGGTCTGCAACAATCAGAAATGTTACGTACATGTGTGCAAAATTTCAGCTCGATCGAAGAAAAACTCTGACCTGTATATCGTCAGTAACAGAAAAAAAAAAAAAAAAAAAAAAAAAAAAAAACAGAGGTCCGTGCCAAAAGAGCCAAATGGAGACGCTCGCTTCGCTCGCTCAATAAAGTTTACGAAGAAAGTTCAAACGGATGGTCTTATTTTAATTCTAAATTTTTTATAGACCGAATCTACTGACGACTTCTAGTTATAAATCATGTTTACTGAATATCTTTTGTTGATGGATGATCTTCGTAGATGCCAGGTTCTTGCATTACATCATGAATTGCATCCAGTGAATCGCAACTGGCAATGGAACTAAACTTATAGTCGGTCAGTACGTGTCGCTAGGAATATTAATGCATGTTCCACAGTAATAATAAGTCATGGACGGAAGGGTAAAAAGTGCCCTAGTTTTCAACTATTGGCGCGACAGGCGGACTTGTCAGGAACTAATAGATGTAGGATGTAACAGTTGAATTACTGATCGAGTTGTATAAATCAAATTAGAGGTCATTTGGGGTGATTTTAGACACAAATGGCACAAATTGACTTCTTGTATTAACTACTTTTGACTTCCAAGTCAAGAAAGAGTTTTTTTAATCGGTTTTATCAATATCTTTTACCAATGTAATTGGTAATAAAATAAAGCAACGTACGAGTATTCAGAACTGTAAAAGAAAAATAATTTCATAGTTTGGAATGGTGTATTAGTTTTATTTTGTCCTACATATGTTAAGGCCAATCCATATCACGTGACTTTATTTCTCTACATCCGATCAAAAGAAATAGTTACCTATGAGTACATACCTTACATCGTTCATGCTGAGTAATCCAAGGTGATTTATGAAGTAAATTCACTGCATACTGGAGCTTATCAATATTTTCAGTCAATAATATTTATTTTTGTAGGGGTTTTAGAATAAAATAAATGAAAATCGTGTGTATCCGTACGCGTTTGAAAGCTGTCAAAACCCAGTGCTGTTATTTTAAATATTACATTCATAATAGTGGATATAATTAATATCTCAACATTTCGTTGGAAAGATGAAGAAAGAGCGCATGTTTTGTTGGCAAAATTGTGTCAGGTTTGTGATGCATATATGCCTTTTTATTAGAGTAATGTTTGCTGTTCTTGGCAACTCGTAGGATTTCCTTAAACTTCAGGTCTTGATTTGAGAATATTTAGGTGCAAGGAAGTAAAATCATCTAATAAGTTATTTTCGCAGTTCTTTTCTGCTTAGATAAGTTCCAACAGATGTGTCCTAACTTATCTGATGAGTGAGAAGTATTTGCTAAACTGAACCGTTCCAAATGAAAATGTGTAGCTTTTTGGTTGAAAAGTCACGTGATATGCAGCCACCTTAAGTGCCACATTTTTACTAATTTTTAGGCTCTAAACGTCTGTAGGAAAAAATAAAACTAATACGTATTTCAAAAAAAATAAATCATTGAACAGTTATGAAGACGCGTACGGTGCCTTATTTTATTACCAATTCCATTGGGAAAAGATATTGATAAAACTCGATTAAAAATACATTTTTTAAATGTGTTTCAAATTTGCAAAATATCACACAAATCATTGTGAGGGTGGTATAAAAGTAATATTTTTTATTCTTTGACCACCCAGTCCCAAAATATTTTAACGCTTAGTACATTGTATTTTTGTTTATAGTTTAAAATATAACATAATATATTTACAATATATTTTGTTTTTGTTCAAATGTTGATACCTAGATCATGGTTTCTGTTTCATATCGAAATACAATTTTCAGTAAAATATTATTAAAAAATCTTTTCCACATGACCTGCCAAATAAAGCCATGTGACTGCTTGTAACTAAACTCATTTCGTCATGACACCTTCTAAATGTCTCAGCGTAAATCTGCTTTCATGCCCACACACCATGTACTGCATGATATTAACTTTTTCTTAAGTTATACTGCAACATTATTACATTTTCAAGTGTCACCAGGAAGAATATTACACAGTATTTATCTTTCACAAAGCTTTTCAAGATATTAAAATCTGAAATGCATTTCATTTCAGAAGTCATATTTAATAGATGATACACTTCCTACTCTTCCATATTGTCTACAATCTTCATTTGTGAAGGTTTTGCACATGTGAAATACATTTCGTCAAGGAAAACAGTTTACACATTTTTGGCTCAGATTTAAATCACATTCCGATATTGGCCGACATAGGTATCATTAATTTATAAATATTTTTTATAAATAAAAATTATTAAGCGAGCGGAGCGAGCGTCTCCACTTGACTCTTGCGGCACTTTCTCTGTGTGTGTGTTTGTTTGTTTTTTGTTTTTTTGCTGGTTCAACCCAGGCCGCACCGGTCAACGTATCGATCTGAAATTTTGCACACACCTTCATCTCATACTAACTTAGACCTGTATAGTTTTTGAGAAAGATCCGTTCACAAATAAAAAAAAATCGCGTTTTCCCATATAAATAGCATTGTAGGTTCGAGGAGTCCGTTGCGGCCGCCCGATGCGCTCCATTCAAAACAACTCGGAAGCAAGCAGCTGTCGTGTGTTCATTATTGTTTGAATACGTAACAATTATTTCTTTGCGGTTAGATAATAGTTAAAGCAATACATGCGAGGTTATACTTAGGGTTTATTTTATTATTTTTGAAGATGTAGTTAATAGGTATAGGTATTTATTGTTTATGAGAGTTTTAACATGCAGTCTTACTTCCAATCTTTTCAAAGGCTGAGCAAATTATTTGTAGACCGATGAAATGTCTGCTTGATTGTAGAAATAGATTAGTTGGTTGATAATTGAAATTATGTTTATGAAATATTTATTTCATTTGTATCAGATACAATGTGTTAGGTTTGTGTTAGGTATAAGCAATATGCTAGAAGAAATAAGCTCTTTTATACGGAACGGCAAGTAACTGTTTGGATAATGTTTCTTAAATTATGTTTGCTCATTATTAGCACTTAGATAATGGCCTATTTTGTGGTTCGAATCTCTGTATTTTTTATTTATAATAATTCCATAATACCTACGTACCTAAATACTGAATTAAATACACATGAGTGTGTATCATGTTGCAATGACTTGCAATAACTGTTGCAATAACTTGCAATGAGAAGCAAATGCAGCTATTTTTTATATAATTTAGTGGATCGTGCTTCTAGATTTCAGTTGTTTTAGGTATATTATTGCTGGCTTTTAAGGAATTATGGTTCGAGGTTTTGCACGTATCCGTGCTCGCTTATCAACGCGTTACACAGAGCGTTTTCCTAGTAAAATAAATCATTAATAAAGGGTTCGATTTTAATCATATAAACACATTGAGGAACCGCGCGCGTCCTTTCACCTTATCGAAACCACTTATCTAATTTGTTAACATTGGTTAACTTAGTTCTTAACCTTAATTAATTTAATTATAATTTCAAGAGAATGAATTTAATGAATCCAAGTAAACACTTATATTAGCCCATTTATCTGTTTTATAACCCAAAGTAATCTCATCTGAAGAAAAGACCCATTAAATATCAACATGCATCTAGAGAGTTAGGGGGGGGGGGGGGTGTTTACACGAGAAGTTGCAGTGCTTAAAGATAGCGAGCCTATCAAGCGGCAAGCGCCAGCCTAATGTATTCCTGAATTTCCTGTAAATATGTTAAAACGAGGTAATATACCATGTTATCGCGCTCCCGAGGAGAAAAATAACCCACAACATCCTCTGCGAGAGCGGAGGTGAGAGATATGATGGAAGCATATTCTATGCTAAATACTTGCAATAACAGTTGGGGAGCACTCCAGATATATTACTTTCTTTCAGGCTAAAATATTCTTGATATATCATATTGTTGATTCGAATTCTTAATGGATTTTTGCTGATATTTAGTAAATAGACTTTCTAAAAGCATTACTTCTTTTAAATTACTATTTAATGTGTTTTTGAGGTGCAGTGAAAAGCAGAAGGATTGATTGATTGGGCTTTCCTATCAGCTGCAATATGTTTTCTGTATGATAAGGAATTCGGCTGGAGGATTTCATTGATCGATTTCCGAGTAAACACATTCCACCGTTGAAATAAATTACGACATTTGTTAACGACCTCAAAGTGCGAATTACTATTTCTAATTGCATCTAACTGTAACTGTGATTAATTCACTTCAGTAATTGCAATTAATAGAGCTATATGATCTAAAAGTGTGCAACACAGGAGCGTAGGAAGGGGAGGGGATTATCCCCCCCCCCCCTCGAGCAGGCTGACCCCCCATTCACCATACTAAATTTTAGCGTAGTGTCCAAAAATCACTTCAAAATTATTTAAATTCTAAAAATAAACGCCCAGCGGGGAAAAAATAGGGTATTATTTGTTGTAATTTGAGCAGTGCAACTCAAAATAGATCAAAATTCTAAATTCTTTGGTATCAAATTTGATCCCAGAATCAATTTAAAATGTTTATATTCGAAAAAATGCATTTTAAAGCCCCATAATCACTTTTAACCGGTTACAATTACTAAAAAACGCCCTGCGGGGCTAAAACAGGGGGCGGTGTCGCAATCCCCTCCCCCCTCATGATGAAAGTAGTTCCTGCGCGCCTGGTGCAACACCAAACAAACAGAATTCTTCCGCTCTACAGGTATGAATGATGGATAACTGGGCTAATCCAATCCAATATATATCTTTAAAATAGTGTTGAAATCCCCTTATCTCGTGATAAATTGAACTGCGGTTCTATTTTGTAATAACACGTAAGCATAACCGTAGTCGTAGTCGTAGTTATAGTCGTACGTCGTAGTCAAAACGCCACTACGAATACGACTACGTTCTCTCGCAGTCCAATTTACTGAAACACAAGAACGACTTTCTCATGTCCACGCTTTCTCAAGTGTCTTTGGATATCTTCCAATTGTTACATTGTGGCAATCTTGTAACCCGAGCCCGACATTATTGATTATCCACGTGATTGTTGCCCGTGTCATTGAGGTCGACGTTTAGGAGGCCGTGGTTGGTTGACTCCAGGACGCCGTGACATGCTCAGTCGTTTGTCATCTAATTTTCTTCTCCATTGATATAGAAAACTAGTCCATGTCTATCCCAATGCCGGAGTTTTCTCATGGGGAAACGAAGGAAAGTTGAGTTTCTTATAAAAAAAAAACTGTTTAAAAACTTGAAAGCTTGTTTTTTGAAAGACTTTCGATAGACGAAAACTCGATTCTACGTCTGAATATTATTCTTCGTATGAGTCTCCGATAAAATACATCGATTATCCATACTTAAACAAATTCAAGGATTTATTTTTTTGAATAAAAACTCTCGTGTAAAGTTCCGCTGGAAGAATGTATTGGATATTGTGCGATGAAAGATTGGTTTTATTACGGGGGAGTTTTAACGGATCAGTTAGGGACGTGTTGTGACTACTCCGCTTGAAAACACGGGGAGAAGTTCGAATCTCGCCAGTGGCGTGCCGTCAAACTGTATAGTGCAGAGGTCGGCAACCTTTTTTGGTGAAGGAGCAAATTTCCCAAAAATTAATAAATTAGATTATAATGGGAGCAGCAGTAGAGGCAATCAAATATAGGACACCGAAAATAATAAATTGAATTACTAGTTTATTTTGATATTTTGACGAAGCCCCCCAGTTGATGCCCCGCGGGCGTGTTTTTAGAATTTAAACAATTTTAAAGTGATTCTTGAACTCTTAAATGAACAAATTGAACCAAATAACATTCCAATTGTTGCCCCGCAGGGCGCGGGTAACACATTGTTGTGTACTTAGAAATGACATCACCGGGCTCACATACATCACACATAGATTTTCCCACCAAAATGTCTCATGCAGTTTTAATTTGATATTATGAATAAAAATGTTCATAGTTTCGTGTTCATCATTGTTTTTAGTGTTGATATTTACTAATTTACAATACAATTTTTTTAAGAAGATTTCCCTAATTGCATGGACCTTAGGTCCTGTTTTTCAATATTCTGTTTATTTTTAACAGTTGGATAGGACTATATTGCCATGGCAACAACCAATGGCAATACTTGAACTGCAACTTATGGCCTAAATGTTTAACAGTTTCTTAGTGGTCATTCTAGAAATGCCATTGGTTGCTGACATGTCAAATAGTCCTAATCAACTGTTATAAATTTAGCAGAGTATTGAAAACCGACCTAAATTGATAAGTGATCCTTTTAGTGTGCTGCCTCTTGACAAGATTTTGTACCACTCATTACTGCGCTCATTATTTTATACATTGTTTTAGATTGGTCTACGGATATTATAATTGACGTTGAACGCAATTGAGATAGAATTACAGTTAATATTTGATTTTGTTATGGAGATATGGATATGTATTAGGATTGAGTTGAGGTGATTTGATGATTCTTATACCCAAACCCTCACAAGCTCGCATCAGCTTTAATCTCTAAATTGGCGCCGGAGTGATGTTTAGAATTTGTACGTGTATTTTAAATCAGGTAGGTACTTACTTAAATTAAAATGTTGCATCACACTAAATCTGATAATAGTGGTATTAAAATAAAGTATTATAATTTGCACTCTAATTCACAAACATATTCTGTTAACTCTATTGAAAATTTACACTATGATTTGTACCTATAATATTTTTGTAAAAAGGATTACTCAGCCCAGCGTGAAACCAATCTTTTAATTTAGCAGGGCTACTGTTGTACAATTTAAAAAAGAAGTTATGTTCTAAAAAACCTTCAATATCCTTTTCGGCCCGTAGACATTGGTTAGTGTCTGTGTGTAGGGGGTTGGGGGGGGATAGAAAAGGTTTAAAAGCTATGTAATCTGACACTGGGCCTCTTGGGGCATTCGATCCGCCACTGGTCAAGGTCTCTAGAGAAGAACAGAACAGAAGGAAGGAACGGAACGAAGATTTAAAGAAAGAAAGGGAAAGCGGGGAAAAGAACCAAGCTATTGATTTATAAGGTGTTTGTGGAATACCCAATGAACTTGGGAACAGTGAACAATCTTGCCAGAGGGTAAGGCAAGCTTTATTACAGGGGAATAAAAGAATAGAGAGACAATATTTCATGCTAATCAGATGTAATTCAGAATTATTGAAATGCCGGAGATGAAGCCGTTGTATTCGATGAGCTCGTGCGTGTTGGAATACCAGCCAATCACAGCGCGACGTTGCTACGCTATCTGCATGCAACAGCCAATCAAAGAGAAGCTTGTGACTATGATATTAGGCACAAAGATATTATATTAGGGGTAAAGGCATGTTATACTCCTAAATAATTGTGTTATAAATTGTGAGAGCCAAGTTGGTAACCTAAATTGAAAGAAAACACATTTCCATAAAAATATGTTCCCTACATACGAAAAAACAAGGGTTAAAGTCATTCATAATTACTGTTATTCAACATAATGAAAATTAAGATAGTTCTATTTGGTTGTATTTGGTACATTACTATTTATTATAATACATTATCCCTATTCGAAATAATATTCTTAAACTAAACATAACTCTACATCTACTCTCAAAATTATAAACAATCAGAGAAAGAGTCGTCATCGTTAAGCATTACATATGACCTAATAAGTTTTTATTGTTTAATTATTTATGAATAAGAATCATGCATGATAAAAGTACCTACCAATCTGCAAATGACGTAATGTATGTTCGTCAAAGGTACTATATGAACTTATCATTCAATATTCTTCAGCTTGGAACTGGTGAATTTTCTTGTCTGTTCCATCGATATTGCATTACTTTCCCGTCCTAAAAGAAACGTAACTATCTGAAATAGCGTTCAAAATATTGCCAATAACGTTCCAGCAATTGACCTTTTACTAAAACATTAAAAATGATCGCCATCGAAACAGCCCTGTTGCTCCTTTCAAGAACCCACTACCAACAAGTGGATCGGCAGAGGTATCCATTCCACTCAACTACCCACAAACACTCTTAACTTCTTATCACAACGACAACCCTTAAGCGACAGTAATCCGAAAATCAAGCCCTCTTCTTAACCCTTCCCAAACATCATCCCTAATCCTTATGCCTGTTGGATGGTCGTTTCAAGTAGATTATATGATATCAAAGTTGATCCAATGATTAACTTGTTTAAGCTAGCGCGTCGGTCGAACAGGCGACTGCATTGACACGGTAGGATGCGTAGGATTACGGGGTCAGTGGGGTTAGGCATGCGGGACAGTGATAGGGATGCTGGGAGGCGTCTAGTTGGGGATGATTGATGGGGATGAAAGGGATTTGCGTTGTGATGATGGAATAGTTGCTTGTATGGCAGTGTGCAGTGAACTACCTCGCCAAATATTGAGGAAAAGTTTCAGCTAATATTATGTATAAAATGTTTTTACATATATTCTGGAAGTATAATATAAGTTTCTAATCAAACGAATTGATCCGTTTAATTAAATGATACTACTAGGAAAACGCTTAGTAAACGCGTTGATAAGTGAGCATGCGAATTGCGCGATACTAAGTGACCGATCTTGCTGGAAACCATAAATCTCGTGTGAAAAGTCGACCTGATAATTTACTTTGTTTGTAAGAAGAAAAGAAAATGCAGAAAAAACAGAGCCATACATTTTTGGCTTGAGGCGCTCGTTAAGCATATTATGGTTAAAATTTTCACAACGTGTATTTTTCGTCAAAATTAATTTTTCACTTTTTCTTCTAAATTCGAGCTGCTTGCAAGAAAATACTTTAAATACATATCCACGTATATGCGAAATATTAAACATAACGTAAAATAATTGTTTGATTAATTATCTATTTTACATCAAACGTGTAATGTGTATTGCTAATCAACACTTATCTAGCTACAAATCACCGTGCTAATGAGGGCTACATAGTCTCATCTCAGCAATGTACATAGAGCAAGCGGATGATGTTATTATCTGTGTAGACATAACACAGTTCATTAGAACCTTATTACACGTTTACCCCATATGTATATTTTGTTTGACGTTGCGCCAGTGAGCCATACATTCTACTTCAAGCTTTCACGTTGTGTTAAGTAGAAGGTGGGCCTCGCTGGCACAAATATAAGACTAAATGTTCAACTCTGATCAACGTATCACACCAATGAAGAAGAATATTACACATATCTCCTGTGTATATATTGTATAATTTTGTGCCAGTGAGCCCTACATTCTACTTCAAGCTTTCACATTGTGTTAAGTAGAAGGTGGGCCTCGCGGACACAAATATAAGACTAAATGTTCAACTCCGATCAACGTATCACACCAATGAAGAAGAATATTACACATATCTCCTGTGTATATATTGTATAATTTTGTGCCAGTGAGCCCTACATTCTACTTCAAGCTTTCACATTGTGTTAAGTAGAAGGTGGGCCTCGCGGACACAAATATAAGACAAAATGTTCATCTCTGATCACACCAATGTTGTTACGAGTCGGATCGTTAGTAACACTCTTGGGCGAGATTATGATCACGTTGTCCAGACAGGTTACGTCATCAATCAGCGAGGCTGGAGGCTCTGAGACTGGACATGTGGTTCTGTGACGTCATGTGGTCTGAAGCAATGAATAGAAGTATTCAGAACAATCTTACTGGTGGGACTCACACATTTGCTAGTAAATGATTGAAGATGGACATAATCGGATTACCAAACAAAGTTAAAATATGTACTTATCTTAATTCGCTGAAATATGCATTTAAGTATAATCAAATTTCATGTGAAACCAGAGACTGGTCTTGATAGAAATCAATATGCTGACGAACTGGATGGTATAGCATTTTTTGTAAAATAATTGACCCATGATACGTTACTTTATACGACTTGTTATGCGAAAACAAACAAAAACAGATATTTGAGCATACTATTCTATATTTAATACCCCACTTTTTACACCCAAGCTTATTAATGCACTCATGACGCATTAAATACTGTGTGTGACATATCGCTAACATGAACGTTCTTCTTCCACCACTTGACACAAATGACGTCATCATTACGTCATGGGTCACGTGTTCAATGACGCAATCATGACGTCATGGATCACGTGATCAATGGTTCAGATCATCAACCATCACTTGCAGCGCAGGATGAGTGCAACGAAGCGCTCTGATTGGATGATTGGCGATGATGGGATCAACCAATCGGTGCAGAACTAACTGATTACCAATAATTTCTCGTCGACAGCGAGTAAAAATCGTGGATTGGAAACTGTCATTTCGTTATGACTATCAGAAGAGCTGTCAGTTGTGCAGGAAGTCAAATAATATTGATAAACTAATCACAAACTATCAGCTTGTATTTTTTTTGTTATTTTGTAATCCCATAAAATGGGTGTAAAAAACATAAAACTCCAATTACCTAGCATATGATAAAAATTCGTAGCTCAAAATTCCATACAGCGTGAGATTTTCCGTTTCTAAAATTAGTTGTTTTCTATGTTATGAACTTGACCTTCCTTGGTTATGAACTACTGAACTGTATTCAACATCTGCATTTTGTAAATATTTAGGTGTAGTTTATTACAATATCTGGAGAAATGTTTACATTTTTGGGGGGGGGGGGGGGGGTAGGAGGGCCAAAATTAAATTGAACATCTGATTGATGAAAACTAAGACAATATGTATTGTTACACCCGAAATTTTTACATATTATACTATTACAATTTGTCAACAATGATAATATTCATTTTTGCATTATTGATCAGAATACTTTTTCTGTGAATTTTTGACTTAGTACTACGTCTTTCAGGGGGTATAAATTAGGGGCGGTGGACACACGACACTAAAGGTTTTTGGGAGGAGTGAGCGGCAGGGGGGGGACTTCTTGTCTGTCCCTGACAAGCTAGGCCTTACTTCTACGTATAGGTAAACACAACAAGCAAATCCGACAATTATAATATTTTTCAACAATGTAACAAAACAAACGTATTTAACATTGAGTTACTGTTAATTTTCGTCGTTACCATAGTTTTCTTATTCATGATTTATTCTCGGTGAAGTCATTTTCATTCACGATGATTTCGCCCATTTTGGCCTTTCTATATTTTTGTTTCATGAGATTGCCCATCTTTTTCAATCATCCAAATTACGGTGATGGACCGTTCGGCGATGGATATCAAGGATGGACGGTGTTTCCATTGGCCGCTAGCATCGCAGTTATCATGGCTTACGGAAAGTTCTTCACCCGATGTCTGCCAAGGGAGAACAGAAGGCGATTAGAGTCTCTGCTTGAAGTAAGTTCAAGGTCGTCGGAACATTATTCTTGTTGAGGAGGAGAGAGTAAAGCTCTAAATTCATGGTATAAAGGACTTTTGGTGGATTTTTTGGTGATTCGTATTGTTTCTTGTGAGACGCTTTGTGTTTAAAAGAAATTATGTTACTATCGTTGATAAAAAGTGAAAAAAAGAGTTAGAAGAACACATTTACATTCTGTTATTTATTTCTATTCTAATTTAGACAGCTGTCATCATTGAAAGAGCATTTAGCGCCCATTTTGTTTAAAATATAAACGACATTTTATGAGATCAGATGAAAATATTTGTCTTTAATTTGTCCTATCAAAAACTTGGATGAATGCTACAAATATTATTTTCTCTTTATTTTCCACAATAAAAGGAACTAAATAAAATAATTGGGTAGTGTCGTCTTTTATTTAGATCAAAGAAAAAAGCATATAATTGAACTGGTTTAGTTATCAATTAACTATTGCTTACAATTTAATTTATTGTTACTGCATGTAAAATAAATTCCTTGATTCTCTATTAGTTTCTAGGAACAGTGTTCCTCATGGAATTCAGCCAGGTGTCCTTCTGGTACGGGTTGGAGTTCTCGGTATTCGATCACCTCCCGTCGCTCGCTGTAGAGGTAGGTACAGTCCCCCTCAGACACACTCAGTCCCCCGCAGACCCCTCAGTCACACACAGTCAGACTGAGGCACACTCAGTCACACACTGTCCCCCTCAGTCATACACAGTCACTCACAGCCATAGATACACCACGCTATTTTATCTTCGACCTTTTTGAAAGTATGCACCAGCTTCAAAAACTGATTTGCTCAAGGCCAATAGGTTCACACACACAATGTCAGGCAGTGTTGAATCCAGACATTTTTCTCGGGAGGGGCACTTGAATAGTTGGGGGTGGCATATTTTTTTGGTACTTTTTGGATATTGGTGTTGGGGGGGGGGGGGGGAGAGTTAATTTATGAATATGCTTGTAGTTGTACAAAGTACAAAGCAATTATTATACGTAATATATTTTGATAGGTCACAGTGAAAAACAGGGGGTTCGGGGGCTTAGCCCCCGAGAAAATGTTTGATCAAGGTCATTTGTTTAGGTACAATTTTGAATCACAGTGTATAGCTATTTTGGGGAATTATAAATTGCAAAATATCCAAAAAATGGTCCAAGAGATTTAAGAATAGGTAAATTTATTAAACTTATTAGAATATACATGTCCAGGGCGCACAGCCCCGGAAAATTTTTGGAATTTTAATTCAATTCTAACCGTTTTGGAAGGTTTGAGACATGATCCGTCTATTTTTACGTGTTTTTTTCACATATTTTTTTGAAAGTATTTTGAATAGGTATTTGTGCCGGGGAGGGCACATGCATACCACGGGGGGGGGCAGTGCCCCCCCCCCCCCGAGGTATGCCTGGATTCAACACTGATGTCAGGTCAGAACTAACTAAAAAATTGAGGTTCATCGATGTACCTACAAGAATGATTTCCGTTAATATTAATACTATTTCCTGGAGAGTTGTTCTAAATTTCCTTATCGTCTCGTTTCACGTGATATGGGCTCACTGTTAAATATTTAACATGGTAGAGACGCGTGTATCAATTGATACGAGACGACAAGAATTCAGAATAACCATCCTCGGCACCAAAATAAATAAATAAATTGTGATAAATAATCACCAAAATCACAGAATGACATTTCATCCGAAATATGTCCAAGATGGCCGTCAACAATAAGTGACGTCACTGACAAACAATGAACATCTCAGCCCTGATAGACTTCATCCTTAACGTTACTACACTTAAGGGTGATTTTCTAGTATCAAAGTCACACAACATCGACCTTATAGCGTCTCGGAATAAGGTTCAAGTTCGAATACAACTCTTTCAGATGTCAGACCGCTGCTACGACACGAATGACGTCACGTGGTGCGCCTTGGAAACGATGACGTCACCATTGCGTTACGCCTGCATCCTGGAGACGTTGTTATTGACGTTCGGCTTTGTCCTACTACTCGCGTGTCTGCGATTTACTGGCAGGTAAATGACGTCACATCTGTTGATATTTTAATAAACTAGGAGATGATACACCTTTAAGGTAGTGCAAGCGCTGTTCACATCCATGTGAAAGATGTTCACACGATCAGTCTGATTGTAAAATGCACAATTGACAAATGATGGACGACGCGGACGGACGACGGAGACGGATACAATGTTTAGGTATGACATATTCACTCTGGCGTTCACAATCGGACGCGGACGGACGACGACTTTAACATTGTATCCGTCTCCGTCGTCCGTCCGCGTCAATTGTGCATCGGCCTTAAATTAGTAGTAATTTTTTATTATTTGTTCGTGCCTTGTGAATTAGGCGTCGGTTATTCAACAAAACTATGAAATTTCCGATACGATTGGAGACCAAATCCGTTAACCAATTGATATGAAATTATATTCATAGTTAGATAAAAGACAAACTTAGGGTTATCACTTGGCACATTTTTATATTAAATTTCATACGGCACCCAGCGAGACAAGAAAGTAGACAATTTTTCACCCAACAATCAACTAATTATTACTAATTAACAAAAGCATTAAATTAAAAATGTACCAAGTGATAACCCTAATTTTTGTCTTTTATCTAATCATGATTAAAATTAAATTTCAAATCTTTTCGTCAATACATTTTGTCTACAATCGTATCAAAAAAAGTGTCTGCAACAAGCGGCAAAATCGCTCGCGCTTGCTGCACAGCACCTTAACGTGTTTAGATATTTTATTTGTAACCATTTTATTTCCAGTTATGATCAGTGGGTGTGCTACATAAAAGCGCTTTTCACGCCTCTTCGACGCATCCTCTGCTGGCCGTGTGCTGGTTGCGGTGGGCCCGTCCAAGGTTGCGGTGGGCCCGTCCAAGATGGCGGTGGGCCCGGTGAAGCTGGAGGTGGGCCCGGTCCCCACGACGCTCCTGGCGGTGGGCCTGCTGCGCGCGTCATCAATATTCCATCACTGAACAGTCCACCTTACGTCTTCCGTCATCAACGAGCTTAGAAAACCTTCTCATAGAGACATCTTACCAAAATTCTCATTTATTAAATTATAACGTGAAATTTAAATTATGGACTTCTTTCGTTATTTTTAATTTGAGTAGGTGGGGAGGAAAACATGTAAAGCGCCAATTCTGCGATTCAACCAATAATCCACTCTCCTTGCGATACTTTTGAAGCAATGTTTAATGCATATTTCAATACATTAATGCATATTAATGCATATTAATGTTTCTATTGTCGACAGGTCGGGTCATAATTTAAAATCAGGGGTTCTTAAATTTGGCATTCGCCTTGATTTTTTTCCCACCTCCTCAATTATTATGTACTTAGTTCATTCATAGAATGTCGCACTTTTAAGGATATAAGTCGGAATTTTACTATGAATTAAGTTTATGGGCATGAAAACATTAACTCCGTGTTCAAAGATCTAGTCCACTACACTAGAGCCTGGAGAAATCTCACATCATTCTATGAGTAGTGAAGTGCAGTCATAAAGATGCCTTCCATTTGCAAGCAGGTTGTGTAAACAAACTGAGATGACCAAAGATACAGATGAAATATATTCACTTTTATAAGTATGTATTATTATTTTTTTTCTGGGGCTTAACGTCCACTGTTCTGCAGCGAGGCAAATGACGACGGAAGAATGATTATGATGATGATTGGGAGATGATGGTGAAGAGTAGGTATGGATGGAAGATGGGAAGGAGGCGGTCGTGGCCTATTAGTATGGTACCTTCCCAGCATTTGCCTGTCGACTGAGGGAATACCACGAAAAAACCCCGGTCAGGAAGGACGGCCGCGGGAATCGAACCCGGACCTCCGGAATACAAGTTCAGAGTGTTACCAC
This sequence comes from Leuctra nigra, assembly GCA_934045905.1. NCBI lineage: Eukaryota > Metazoa > Arthropoda > Insecta > Plecoptera > Leuctridae > Leuctra > Leuctra nigra. The sequence goes on along the minus strand of OW203765.1, from coordinate 24,931,867 downwards.
TCAGCCAACCTGTTCCGTTAACTAATAATAATAAATTTTTTGTATTATTTATTACCGTTTGCACTGTGCACTTGTCGTGTGAAAGACACAAATTTATTATCTAAACGAAGCTTGTTTCAAAATATTCATAATTTGCACGAACTCCTCTTTGCATACAATTGAAATTTCTCTTTTGGCATCCATTAGTTTGTCACGTTTGAGGGTCAGATTAAAGATAATGTGGGTTAATCCATGTATTTTTGTAAAAATAGTATTTCCTAGTTTCTTTGTACTCAACAATTAAACTACACCATCAACACATCACCAAAACTACTTATATGAAAAATATTCTGAATCGTGTCAATAAAATTTCTAAACAATGAATGATATCACATGCAAGCTTTATGATTAAGCTTTCTCTTAAATTCTTACAATTATTTAACACTCCTAAAACCATTTAAATGTATTTTCTTTAAAACTTCATCCCAATCATCCTCACACTCATCACAGAAGAAATGATTCTACCTTGGTCATTACACAGAGTGCATTCACCCCATCTTATCAAGGTGTTTATGCAGCCTCGCCATTCTTGTATGCTCAACACGGATAAAGATTAGATTCGCTATAAAACAAACATGCAATTCTCAAATCCACAAGTGTCCTACATCTGTCAATAATGATAAGATCGACCTATCATGTGTTTATTATATTGCATTAGAAGTCCAGAATTATGTTATCTGCGCCCAATGTGGCTTACTGTTTGATAAATTTCGCGAAGGAGAGTCGTGTCAAATATCTGCGAAAGCGAAAGAGCCAGTAAATCTGCCAAAGATGAGAATGGAAGAGGACTTATAAGTTATTAACACAAGACGGTATTAGACCGTCTTTCAAATCAGGTAAGTGTAAAGGGGTTGGCGAGAACCAAATTTCTACAAATATAATATTAGAAATGTAATTTTTTATTTTTCTACGATTTTACACAATTATTTAATTTTAATTTGAAAGACACGTTTGTTTTATTTTCTTCACTAACGTACAATTTTTAATGTCCCCTAAATCCAAAAGTACCTACTCAATATTTAATAAAAGTTTAAGTGGAGTTAATTGATCCAAGTTAAATAAAATCTGAGAGAATCAAGAATAATTTCATATTTATTGTCGTTGATTTCGAAGACATTCATGTCACTCAAGAGATTGTTTGTACTAAACTGTAAAGTAAATAAAGCCCACACTATTTCGAGGTTGAAGCCACTCAGTGTCGCCATCATGGGAGTTAGCGTGGAGCAGTGGCGTGCGGTCATTGGCAGCTGGTGCGGGGCGCGGGGCCCAGTCTCCCGACGGAGCGACGAGACTGGCGCAGAGTGGTTCCAGCCGCCGACGCTGATTCTGTTGGCAGCACTGCTGATGATCGCGGGAGTGGAGTGGAACCCGGGACCTCGAGAGCAGGATGCGGAGTTAAGACAGAAAATAGCGGCTATGGAGAGAAAGTTGGAAGAACAAGAGAATGAGAAGGTCCTCTTTGAAATGCGGTTTGCTGAATCCACTGCCGAAAATATGAAATTGTACGATGCAATAATTAAAAAAGTGAAAGAAATGTCGCAGAAAGAAATGCAAATTGAACAGCAGAGACAGGAAAAGCTCCGATTGGAACACCGTGTAGAAATGCAAGAAAAAGAAACGCTTACAGTAAAAAACCAACTGGAGAAACAACGTCTTGAATTGATAGAGTACGAACAGCGGATTGTGCAGATGAAGGTAATTTAATTGTTTTGTTAATGAATTGTTCTCGTCAGTTGACTGAAGAGTTTGGGAGACATTACTGGACACTAATGGCGGCTCTTCGGCGGTCGCTAGGTGATTGTATTGTGAGGAGAGATAGATTTCCTAAAGAGCTGGCAGCAGAACCTGATTATGTAACCGATTAATGGTTGGTTAGGCTACATCGCCCAAAAGAGTAGTCAATTTATTTGGGCATTCTTATTATCAACTACACAATACAACCACGGAGCGTCCACAGAGGAACAGATGTAATTAATTGCTTTAAACCCAAACATTAAAATGCAAACTACTAATTACATCTTGAATTATTTCAGAGAGGTCATCCAGCAGCGCCAGTCAACGAAAGGTAAGAAGTGATGGCACTTAGTTAATTAGAAGAAAAAGTACCTATATCTGCATATAGTAATGTTATTTCAACTGCTCAAATTGACATTGGAACTTCAAAGTAATAGTCAAAGAAATCCACAACAAGTCACTTACCATGTTTCCTAACCAACCCTCTAAGATATTGTGTTTGCTCATCAATGTAAATGGCAATTCGTTTTCATTCAGCCTCGCCACAACAAGAGACAGCGTTGGCGTCAAAAAGTACAAGAGGACCACTGGACGAGCCACGATGGAAGGCCAAAACTTCGAGATAAACATGATAGCCCTCATCTTCATACGCGCGATTAACAGCGGTCAACCCTTCTACCTCGCGACTAACATGGCTGCCGCCGGATCCTTCGACGACATTGTCATCAGGACCAAGTCACCCGTCACGGCCAAGTGGACGACGACGCTCATCCAGTTGAAACACAAGGACTCCGGGAAAGTGGGGTACGCGCCTCTCCTTAGTCTTAGTGGCAAGAGTGAATTTGGTTTAGTCAAGTACTGTGACGCTTTTACGAAATTGAAAGATGAATATTGTTCACCTGAAAGCGATTGGCCTTGGGAAGGGGAATTTGATGATTTTCAGTTCGTTCTTTACACGAACTCACAATCAGACGGTGAAGTGAGCGAGCATGAGAAAGAGTCAAAGGTTTCTATGAACCAATTATTTACTTCTAACACGAAAGGTTCAGCATTCAAATTCTCAGCAACTTCTCCAATTTTCCATTATTTGAAGGGAATAATCGAATTTAAAAAACACCTCGAAACATTATCAGATCAAATTGTAGTCTCTTCCCCAGATAAATTTGCTGATTCAATGCAGCAATTTATGTCCGCGATTGCAGTAGAGAAAATGAGCAAGGAATTGTCATCAAAGAAACAAACTCTCATAGACAAGCCTACAAAAGAAAATGTGCTTTTAGTAAAAAACAGTTTGTCCTTTATTCGAGAAGAGGTACACTATGAATCGTTTCTTGAAAAGCTGTACCTTTACACTGGTCAATCGAATGTTGCTCAACTTGACGACTTGATTTCAGCAGAAATCCGACAAGCTTGTCACGTGATAGATGATGAGGATGTCTTGTCACTGCGAAAATCCCTGATTGAGTCTGTTAGCAAATGGTGGGGTGAAAAGAAATCTTGCGGATCTTGGCTAACGGAATGTTCTCATGTTTGGAGGTCGATCGTGACTCGCAGAATAGGTCAATTGTCTGCTCCGAAGGTCATAGAACTTAGGAAAGAAGTAGTCAAGTACGGAGATATGTCAAAACAGGAGCTGTATCGTAGAATAGAAAACTTCAGGAAGATTAATATCGTTGCGAGGAAAGGGTCAACGTCGTTGGTAGTTTCCCAGGTGTATCAGACTTTGGCAATGAATAAGGCTGTTAACTTTATCTTCACTGGAACTAAGGAGTTACTGAAAAGAAAGGACGAGATGATTGCCATTTGGCAACACAACTATTGCCAAGGTCTAGTAATTGAGTGTGATTTTCAGTTGTCATACGACGAAACAAATGATCTCACCACACAATTAATGGAAGTTATAATTTCACAAAACCTGAAAGTTGTGGTCATTTCCACTAAGCGCGACAGTTTGGCTCAAGCATTGCAACCAGTTTTGACGACATCACAGGCGTCCTGTCAGTGGAGAGACCTTACTTCGGAATCGCAGATAGAATTGCTGAAACGTCTAATAAACTTTCAGGGCCATAGGTTGCCCTTGAGCTCAGTCATCGGTGATGACGACTCTCATATCAATCAGCAGTTCCAAGGAAGCGGTCTGGAAAAGTTCTTGAATACAGAACTTAAAGTTGGACAGGACTTGGAGTGCTTGATCAAATACTACCTTCCTCGCAAACTGACCTGCGATGGGACAGAAGTCTGCATTTCGTCCCTTGCCGATGTTCCTGATCGAGTAGTGTTGTTGATTGCTGAGCCCGGGATGGGAAAGACGACTCTGGTTTCTTATCTCGCCGAAGTCGCTAAGTATTCTGATCCCGCCACATGGGTCGTGAGGGTGAAGCTGAATGACGCTTCGGACTATCTGGCTAAACTCATTCCTGAACGAATAACCACCGCTACCGCCATTGACTTCCTAACTCAATTTGCTCGAAACACTGATTCTTGTGTTGATACAACGATTTTCAAGAATCGTTTGTTGTTCTCCGGGAAGATAATCGCGTTTGTTGACAGCGTCGACGAGGTGTGTCCTTTCTACGAGAAAACTGTGTGTTCCCTTCTGAAGCTTCTTCTTTGTACCAAGATTGACAAACTGTGGGTAACTTCACGTCACGTTGCGAAAGCTAGTTTGGAGTCAACATTGAATGTACGGTCTTTCTCTTTAGTCGCCTTTTCGACAGAGAATCAAAAACACTTTTTCGAAAAGTTTTGGGAAGAGAAATTTAACAACACTAAAGCGTCTCTGACTTTCTTTGTCAGCAAAGTGCTGGATCTTTCCCGCGAAGGAATTGAATGCGGAAATCTTGCGTCAGCTATTCCGCAACAAACCCGCATGCTTGCGGAATACTTTGACCGACACGTTGACACATATCTTGAAACGGGTCAACTGAAACTTCCCGAGAGAATTAACATACTGAAATTGTTTGAGAGTTTCGTAGACAAAAAGTTAAATGTCTACTTTGAAGAGAAGAGAAAAGACGAGGCAACAAATGCAGCTATAAAAATCGATGAAACGGCACTGAAGCGACTTATTATGAAAAATCATATGCACGCGGGAATGATGGTACTGCTATCTACTGAAGAGTTTTCCGAACTAACTATACATACTGACATACAGATGCAAGAAACTCATAGCCTTGAAAAAACAGGTATAATAGACCGAATAATCGACGGAAAACCTTACTTCTTACACAGAACTTTTGCCGAGTTTTTCACCGCTCTCTGGATTTCCGAACATTTTCGAACAACTCAGCACTTTCTTCGAAATACGCTCCTTGATCCCAGATTCCATATTGTGAGAACATTCCTCGATCTCAAACTCTCCAACGACTGTGCTCTTCATAAAGCTGTGATCAACAGGGATCTGACCTTGGTGAACTCCCTACTGTCGTCGGGTAACCTTGCCAACCAGTTGGATTCAGCCGGTCGGACTTCTTTGCATCTTTCTGCGGCTTACAGTGGTCCTGACAATGACCAGGTGTTTCTTAAGATTACACGCGTTCTCCTGGAGCATAACGCTGACATCGGCATTGAAGACAAACTATTACAATGGCGCCCTCTACGCTACGCTGACCGAGCTGGGTCATGGACATCCGCCAGTTTAATCCTACAGGCTGGAGGTCAACCGAATGACATGCAGGAAGCCAAGCGGAAAGTCAAACCTGACGTCTTCGATGAGTTCATCAACTTCTTGTCCACTCCGAGTCGTTCTCCTGTCGAACTGATGCTTCTGTCCTCGCGCCACGGAGATCTGGCTGTCATCAAGTACTTGGTCGAGGAGCGCGGCGTGGATGTCAGCTGTCGCGGGTTGGCCGGCACGAGTCCGATGCACAAGAGTGCGGAGGGCGGCCATGTTGAAGTGATGCGTTTCTTGCGGAAGAAAGGTGCGTCGTGTGACGTGCGCGATGACAACGACTCCCGACCCTTGCATTACGCCGCTTCCGTCCAGGCTGCGGAGTTCCTCCTGGTGAACGGGTCCATGTTGGATGAGAGCAACAAGGACGGAGAACAACCACTCGCTTGGGCGCTTCGATCAGAGAATGTAGATGTTGCAAAGTTTCTCATCGGTCGTGGGGCTGATATCGACAAGGTCAATTTGCAAGAAGGCACTCCATATTGGTCAGATTTCAAAAGCGGAAATTTGCACTTGGAAGATTTCTTTGTTCGTCTTGAAGAAGTCAGAATTGCACGTGATAATCTTGAGGAAAGTCGAAGAAGGGAAAAGGCTAATTTAGACAGGGGTTTTGAGAAAGAGGAACCATGTCCCGAGGAACCTCAGATAAATACCTACCGTCTCTTCAAGGCCACCAAAGAAGGTTGTCTAAAGGACTTGAAAGTCCTCGTTGAACGCGGTCTTCCCTTAGCAGCGAGGACAAAAGAAGGAGATTCTCTACTGCATTTGGCAACTCGCAATGGGACGAGAGACGTTATCCAATACCTCATCGACTTCGCACCGAATCTGATACTCACCGAGTCCGACCGGAAGTCGGTGCTCGTCGACGCTAGTCAACACGGCAGCGTCGACGTCGTCATGTACTTGCACAACCTCGGCGACGATCTCACCGCCAAGGACGCTCGAGGGTGGACGCCGTTGCACATCGCGGCCCGCCACGGGAGGCTGGACGTGATCAGGTACTTGGTCCTGAACAGAGTCGATGTGGGCACGAAGGACAACGACGGGTGGAGTCCGCTGCATTTCGCCTCGGCCTTCTCGACGCTGGAGACGGTGAAGTTGTTGCACGAGCTCGGCGCTGATCCCAAGGTCATCAACAAGGCGGGGAGGAAGCCGGTGCATGTGGCTTGTAAGTGGGGAGGAAATGCAGACCTCATACCGGCGTTCAGGGATTACTTGACTCCGTTTTCATAGTCTGTTAGTATGCTGGTATCCGCACCTACATTAAATAATTAAGAAAGTCTGCCCTACAGCGTTACCCATTGACCAATGATAAATATCAGCAAGATAATATCATCAAAATTCCTTGTCTTCCTTGCGGAAGTGGTTGGAACTCTCAAAGAAATGACAACTATAGAACGTTAAAATGATAACAACATTTAATACTCGTTTGATTATTCTCAGTTTAGAAACAAAAGACATTTATGTCAAAGTAAACCAAGCTCAGATCTCCAAACTTGATCATGCTCGGAAAAATACTGGCTAATTCTATTTAGAAAAGACAATTAAAGGAATTACTGATTAGGCATTAATTTTATTCTAGCATGAACCGTGATAAATATTGCTTTGGGTTGTTGACGAATGGGAACTACGTTATTGTGATGTTATACAGTACTTATTATTATAATGATTAATTCCTAATATATTTGATATACTTAGTTAGTTATGCATTGCAAAATATTTTGCATTTTATGACAGCGACATTTATTAATGACTTAAAATAATAATTAGATAAATAAACAAGTATGTACAAATTAAAACAAAATTTATTTTTATTTCTACTCTCTGTAAATAAAATATATTAAATAAACAAATGTTAGAACATTGATATTGAAGAATATAATTTGGGGACCAATAATGAGCAAACGATTCGATGAATACACGATATTTTAACATACGATAGTGTTACTTTGAAATGTAGATCCCACTTACAGCCTACCAATAAACTGCATTATGTAGATTCAGAGAAACAAGAACATACCAACACAACGCGGCTAATAATGCTTGTGAACATTATTTCTGTGCAACTTGTGTGCCAGCGTGGCTTACATTCTACTTCGAGGCGCATTTCGTTCCAAGTAGTATGTGAGGCGCGCTGGCATCAGTTGATATCTGAAAGAGGCGGAAATCATAAATCTCAACCCCCTCATTCCCATTAGACTTCATGAGCTTGACAATGATTTTTGTCTGAAATCAGGAAACCATTGTTAGCCGATAAGGAACCTTCCTAATGCTATTAATACGTACGTGACTTGATAAAACTCTTTAAACTTTTTTCGGTTGGATTTACACGCATTGCTCACCACTCCCTCCCCCCTCCTCCCTCCCCCCACCATCACATCTACTCCCCTACCAACCACAGCATCACGTACAGGCAAGATCAAATACTCTATTGATATGATATTTTACTTATCTGAAGACAGGGATTTGCAAAGCTGATAATTTGAAAAGAAACACACACGTTACACCGAGCGTTTTCCTAGTAATATTATTTGTAAAAGTGCGACACCCCTAATACGATTTCAGTACATTTTGAAGAGAATAAAAGTGGCTGACGAGCCAAAATGCATCTTAGCGGATTTCATGAAATTATCTCCATCAATCGGAGTTTATAAAAGTAAGTATCACCTCATACAATTCCTCTAGTAACAAGAAATCTCAATAACTCGCCAACAGCACTGTAGTCGCCATAATAAGGCTCAATTTCTTAGAAAATGTGTAAGTTATGTCCGCCTATAAGTTGCAAAAGTCTCCTGAACTTCTAAATTCAGTCGATGAAAACAAAAATGGCATTTAAGTCTTCTTTACTTCGGTCGAAGCTCCATGGTTTGTTCACGACGTTTCGGCATAGCTGGTCCTGCTATTCTTCAGATGTCGGATGTCGAATGATGGCGTATTAATAGGAAACAGCTCCCAGACTCTAAGCATACTGAACAATTGCATTTTATCGAATATTTTCACATGTGTGCATAATTTATTCGTAATAATATATTCAATAGTCATAGCTTGCACGAACTTCATACTGTAAAATATTAACGTTTCCCCTGAAGAATTTATTTTAAGTGATTTCCTTCAAATTGAAGATTTCTCCGGAGCCTACAATTGACAAATATCGCCAAAAAGCAGAATCACAGCTATTCTGAATGATGTCATCAATATGGTAGCAACAGTGAGATAATAGACGATGCATTTTTGTGTTCATAAATCCATGTTGGTATCTTATACCGTGGCCAGAGTGAATCCACCTCACATATCCAAGTCACCTCTACTTCCCTACACCGTGGCCAGAGTGAATCCACCTCACATATCCGAGTCACACTCTACTTCCTACACCGTGGCCAGAGTGAATCCACCTCACATATCCAAGTCACCTACTTCCCTACACCGTGGCCAGAGTGAATCTACCTCACATATCCAAGTCACCTACTTCCCTACACCGTGGCCAGAGTGAATCTACCTCACATATCCAAGTCACCTCTACTTCCCTACACCGTGGCCAGAGTGAATCCACCTCACATATCCAAGTCACCTCTACTTCCCTACACCGTGGCCAGAGTGAATCCACCTTACATATCCGATTCACACTCCACTTCCCTGCACCGTGGCCAGAGTGAATCCACCTCACACATCCAAGTCACACTCTACTTCCTACACCGTGGCAAGCTTCTTTACAACCGACGAGTGTTTTCCCATGTCCTGGTCCAGATTTCCCGCGCGTTCCAGAGGATTAAGACGAATGATGGCCAGTTAGTGCTAGATTAGTGGCGCGTTAGTGCTGCCACTGATTTACACGGGCGGAGGTTTTACACACGTATTTATTGCGCGCCGAGAATGTGAGCTGAGGTGGTTGTTTTGCTGGAAGCGGTGATTTACATGGAGCGTTGTTATGTAATGCAGGAGCTAGGTCACGTGATAACTGTGCAATGTTTTTTAGTTGGTATTAATGACGCACGGTTTTGCAACGAGTTGAATTTCTTTTCGATCTTTTTCTCTACCCGAGAGCTGAGAAAACGAAATATTATCTGTAGCATTTGTATCACTGGAGAATAGGAATAGAATCTACATAAATGGGTTCCATTTCTTGAGAACAGCTTTAAATCGTCAAAAGACTAATATCATACTGGTGCACTATACCAGGGAAATTTTAATTACAATTTTGAAGCTGTTAAAACGTATCAAACTACTAAGATATTTTTTTTTTAATTAAAACTTATTTCTCTCGATAGAAAGGAACCAAAACAAAATTAATGTAATATTTGATTTTGTGCAATATGTTTACTCTTAAAATGAGTTACCTTAGTTAGTACAGTTAACAGTAACTTTTGCAAAAAAAAAATGTAAATAAGTGTTTCCACTAAGGATTTAGAAGAGGTAAATTTCAAGCACAATGAACTAACTTATGACCTAACTAATAAGATCTAGTTGAAATATAGTTAATTTCATTGTACGCATCACAGAATGTACACTCGGCCAAACAAAAATTGAACGTTGACCAAATTTGAATGACTGCTGGTCATTTTCTATAACCAATCAAAGCTTGTTATTATCATTGAAATGTGATGTCACCTACTAGAGTGAGACAATGAGATCGCTTAGACTGACTTCTGATAGTGCGATCTTACATTTATCAGCCTATCAGATTTATTGAACGTTCAATATTTGTTGTGCCAAGTGTACAGTTACTTCCTCCCTGTTGCGAAGGTGCACGATGGTTTGAGAGCAATGTCCTGGTGGTTTAAAAGGACGCAGGTGACTATTAGCTGCGAAGTTGAATTTACATCGAATAGGCGACGTACAGAGTGGGCTGTGCAGAAACTCTGTGCCACATGCGATGCACTTTATTAGGACAGATTTCATAGAGGCATTATTGTAATGGAATAACTTTCAGAGGCTGAAGCTGGATGTGTGAATGTGACATGTTTAATATGGAATTAATATTGCGGAGAGATCGAAATAATGTAATAGAATAGTGACAAGTTTTCGATAATAAAGTTAAGAGAATTTAAATAAAATCTGAAAAGCGCTTATTCAGTACAGGAGGTATATTCTACAAGAACGTTTTCCCAATTCCATTCTGATGGAATCCGCTCAAAGCTATAAAGATTAACATTGAATGCAATCGAATTCCATCAGAATTGGAATATAAAAGTTCTAGAATAGGGCCCCAGTACACAAACAAAATGCTTACAAAAAAAACTCTATCTTTGTTGGTTTTCACATTTTATAAACTGTTTTTTTCCCAAAACACTACCAAAATTAAACTGTTTTCAAATTTAGTTTTGTCTAGATATTTGTCATTACTTACAAATAATTGATGTGTTATAATTTTACTCTTCAGAATCTTTTTATGAAATTATTAAATTGAACACCATAATTTGACCCATTTACTTAGTTTTTTCATAAATATACAAAATACACAAAGCCATAATATTCTATTCTTCTACAAAATAAGTAATTTCAACAACAAATATCTCCAAACAAATTGCTTCCGAAACTCAAAACTAACCGATTCATATACAACGCGGATACTAACTTCAAAATTACAAAACAAATTGACGTTTAAACTCTACAAAATGAAAAGCATAACCGTCTCTCTCATCCCATTCCCTACTTAATTAGTATTTACAACATGCAAAGATCCACGCTATGCAGATGAAACGTATAACAATATAAAACACTACACACATTAACCACCGTATAATATCACACTAGTAAGCCGATGGTAAATAAACAACGCTAATGGTTGACACACTTTATTAGCCAACACCTATCCATACACAGAACTGGAATAATGAAATGCATGTTGTGTATAATGCATGGTAATTGCTCCCTCTGGGATCGAACTCGGTACAAAACAACGCGATACCAACTGGCCGTGGTAACATAAACCAAGAGAGCGTCGTGTTTTTCATGTGGTGGGGGGTGAAAAAGAGTTTTTCTTCACATAGTTTGATACCGTCTGTAATTAGGAAGGCGCTGTTGCCAGCTAATTGCATGCATGTATGCATACTGCAACTTGCATCGTGTATAACCATAAAGTACATGGAGAGTAACGGGTTTGGCGTGATGTGGCAATGCAGCAGTAATGGAAGACTTCTAATTCGTGGAGCAAGTTGCTTCAGGCAGGTTATTCTCTTCTTTTGTAAAATTAAGTTTTCTCTCGAGAACGCACAATATGATGGCACGTGGACGGGTCAGATTTAACTTATAAATGGAGATACTAAAGATTTTTCGGAGATAGCAATTTCCCAGGAAACACTTAAAATTATCAAAAATCTCAACAACAAAAATGCTCCGAATCACAACTATTCGGAATGGTGCCATCAAGATGGTGGCAACAATGAAATGACGTCACGTACAAACTATGATTTCTCGCGTGTCCGTCCTTCTGACTCATTTTTTTTTAGTTTTAAGTGTTTTTTTCAGTTACGAGTCAAATGCTGGGAGGGTTCCCTACTAATAAGCAACGATCGCCTCCTTCAAGCCGTTAATCCTACATATTCTAAGTCATTAGACTAATTGCAGTACAGTGACAAGATGTTTTCATGAAATTACATACCTATGTATTGAAAATGCGTTTTTTCTCATTTTTAGCTGTCTAAAAGCAGATGTAGTACAAGATTGATGGAGCATTTTCACCAATAAGTAGACTTTAACAAGGTACCTATATAAATAATACTACCTTAAAAACTTCATAATTTATGTGCGACCGTCACTTAGAGTCATACACATACAGAGTTGCGGATACATAAAATAAAAGTAAAAAACAGTGACATCCAAACCAGCGCGTTTTTGTTCCTACAATATCAAAATAAAATGTTAAAATGTAATATGTACTTCATAAGCTAGCTATAGCCACGGACGTTGTTATTTGAATTATTACATTTTCCCCCCACGAAATTGGCACTACATACTCATAAAATTAGCTTAACTTATCCAAATCACAACATAAAAAACATTTCTTGCCAACTCTATTCAATTTCAGTGTTTTTGGAATTAATTTTCACATAGCCACTGCACCCCTCTTGCCTTCTCTAACCCATGATTTAAGACAGTCATAAACTTGGCTCAACCACCAATAGTGTGTCCGCTGGTAATAATGCCTACATTGTTATTAATTCAAACTAATGGTCATGGTTTTGGAGAGGGTCACATGGGTTAATGCAATAGGTATTAGCCTAGATTGTGGATGATCTAGTGTGTGGGCTAGAGTAGTGGTTGTCGAGGTATGCGATGAGAAGGGGGATGCTGGAGCTGTCCGATGCAGGGCATATCTTAGACAACGTGGAACAACTTAGCGTTTGCGGATGACTGCATGGGGAATTATGTTTAACATCAGGAACAGATGGTTTTAAGGAGAACTTGGCTAGGATATAAAGGTTTTTTGTTGTTTAAATGTTTCAGAGAATATTTTTCGGTCAGGGAGAAAATGTTTAATTATAATTTATTTCGTGTTCAGAGGATTAGACATTATCTGGGTTTCTGTAGTTTTGTGCTCAGTTTTGTTTTCCTGAGCTTATGCCATCTGTACCATGAGAGAAAGATAAAATAATATTATACACTTCGAAATCGCAACGTTCGAAACCTTGTAAAGGGATTCTTCTATGAAGAGATCATCAATTTTCAAAAAACAAAAACGATTTTTCGATGAAACCAAGAAAAAAGATGAACCAACTGGAGAAAAATTAAAATTAATTGAAAACATTATCCAAACCCGTTACCTCGTTTCACATATAATGCGAAAAAAGAGATTTGTGCTAAAAGTTTTGAATGAAGGCGCTGCACTACACTCGCCCTTGCTCTTATCAACATAACAACCTTAATATGGATAACTTAAAACAATCAAAACGCATTAATTCCTCACGGAATGGATCCCATTTATGTGGACTCCACAGTTCGTTTTTCCTATGTTTGAACTCTCACCAGATGGAGCCACCGTCACATACTCTGTTAGGCCGAGAAAGACGTCATTGAAAGTTGAGCGCGCAATGAAGTCTTTCTCGGCCTAGCATAAAAACTGTACATCAGCGCATTCTGGTGAGAGTTCATACTCTCGCTGTCCAGAGTGTATTTCCATTCTCCGCTGTATACAGATAGCAGTTACAATAGCGGTTTTCCAGGACTTCACTGTGACTTAACGCTCCACTAGATCGTGAACATCCGTTCGTCCTACACGTCCGCGAGTTCCACAGAACACACAGTTCAGTTCAGAGACACCACCGCAGTGTCATAACTGAAACTTCCGGTGATTTCTCATCTCTCAAATGACAAGCGCTCGCTCTCGCGTCAAAACCGCCAAGTTTCGCGACGCTGGATACAAATAGTGGGTGTTAGCAAGTTGCTCGGTGTATTATTACCTCGTTTGTTATCATATCAGGCTGACTTCCTGTTAACAGCGTAGCGTGTAGAGAACCAGCCGATCTCATTTAATGCTGTGTCTCAGAGGTAGAAAGCCGGTGGGCTGTGCATAAAGGACGTCACGCTAAAATTGGGATATTTTGACCCCCCCCCTCCCCCTGACACGCTGTGTCACACTTTTCGGGACCCCCCCCCCCCCCCTAAATAGACGTCACAAATCCATCTCTACCCCCCCTTAAATAGAGTATTTTTGACTGAAAATGTATCAGAATTTATCGTTTTTAGCAAAATTTCCGGTCCCGACATATCAACTGAAATTTTAAATGCTTGAAAATATCTATATCAAAACGTGACGTCCTACTGCCTCCAGACCCCCCTCTCCCCCTGTCACACTGTGTCCCAAACAGGTGCGTGCACCCCCTCCCCCCTAAAGCGCGACGTCCTTTATGCACAGCGCCTAGTCCGTTTTCTCGATTTTGAGTTGCACACTTTTGGAATGATGTAAGCAAGCTCTATCAAACCATTTGACTGATAACGACAAATACAGTTATATTGAAGTATTATCTTACACAATCTCATGTCACCATTACAAATATGATTGGATGAAGGAAGAATGACTATTTTAGGAACTTACCTCAAGAATAATTGAAATTCTTTTCCGATCTTCTACATCTAAGGTACAGAATGGTATACAATTCATGTAACAATTCATGTTACATCATGCATGTGTGATTGTGTTTGGGTAGAAACAGGGCTACAATAAATCGAGCTTCTGATAAATGGACATTAAACATTTTATAGGGCGTACAATTTTCCCAATATATGGAGCCTTTATGTGTATAATATTCCCCTTCTTTTGTGGTACAGATATCGAGATAATATAAATACAAGTCCTAAGTAGTATGACAAAATTAATTAAATTGTCTATCAACATTATGTCACTTGGAACTTGATAATCAACTTATTTTATTTCAATACTTCACTCTAAAATTTGAAAATAAATGGGACAATTAGAACCTTGTACAAATATTTTGTATTTAAATTAAACTTTGAAGAACTTTTGGTTCTATATTTTTATTTCAATACTAGATTAATCACTCTAAAATTGAAAAAAAAAGAACCTGACGCAATATTTTGTATCAAAGAATCATTGAAGATCTTTTGGGTTTTCATTTTCTCCACTCAGAACTCAAGGATTTTAACTTGATCCTGGAGTAAAGAGTGCATGAATGATAGTGGCTGATTGTCTACTGACTCCGGAGAGACCGGCAGAGTATCGTGTTCTGGCGGTGAATGTTGGAAACTCTACAGAACATAGTTGTGTAGAGAAGGCTGTGAACTCGGAGAGTTGTGTAGAGAAGGCTGTGAACTCGGGTCAACTATTTCACTTCAGCCATGCACAAGAGGATCATTTGTTAGACGTTATCGGAACTGAGAAGTAGAGAGTGTTTCATAGAGGTGACGGATTGACAAGACTTGTCGATAGTTTCGTTCCATACTCGTGGCGTTATTTTTAATAGATTTATAACAGATTTATTATAATAGATTTTTGACAAATATACTTGAAGTTTATTTCGCATTATTCAGATTTGAAGAATTACTAAGCTCCTTGCAAATTTTTTGAGTTATGTATAATAATTCAACAGCATACAAAGAAAAGCATATTTTATGTATTTTATTGAACAGTCGATATATTACTAGGAAAACGCTCTGTGTAACGCGTTGATGAGCGAGCACGGATACACGCAACACCTCGAACCGAAATTATGTCTATCGAATGTCATTAAAAGCCAATAATTCTTTAGTTTCGTCACATACTTGTATAAAAATCTCCAAAATCTCCAAAAATATTGGTGCCAATCCTTGCTTAGTTTTAAGTTGATCGATTAAACCTTTATGATTGAACGGTTCCTTGTTAATTTTCAAAAATCACAGGATCTCGTTCAAAAAATATACCTGGGACCACCCATATGATATGATATGTAGTGTGTGTACACAATATCAGATCAATCTGTTGAACGGTCATTATTAGTTTCATATCGTTTAAAACTTTCTGCTCTAACTACCTTGCCTTGAACTGTAGATTCGAAGTCGCCGTGAATTTGACAGCCAACACGCAAAATGTCCCTAAAATGACAAAAACTTTTGAAAATAACGACAGATTAGAGTGAAAATTGGCAAAAATACCTTAAATGTTGGTACCAATGACCATGCGAAGTTTTTAGTTGGTCGGTCAATCGGTTCCAGTTTAAATTTCAAAAATCACAGGAAAAATGGTTTCAAATTTGAACCAATTGGAGGATTTGGCTGAAATTTTTTTTGATTGGGTACAATGTTGGTTGCAATGACTTTGCTAAATTTCAAATTGATCGAACCAACCAATCGAAAGATAATTTTTATAAAATTTGAACCAATCACAGGATCTCGTTCAGAAAAGATCCCAGGGATCGCATAGATTACGTTAGTATGTGTACAAAATTTCAGATCGATTGGTTGTGCGGTTTGACCTGGGCAGTGCAGGCAAAAAAAACAACAAACAAACAAAAAAACAACACACAGAGAAAGTGCCATAAGAGTACCGTGGTGACGCTCGCTACGCTCGCTCAATAATGTAATTTGGTGAAAGTATAACGTCACACTTCAATTTTAATATGGTGCAAGCGCGAGCGATTTTACCGCTTGTTGCATGCACGTTTTTGGATACGAAATAATTAGTTGATTGTTGGTTAAAATTTTACATTTACTTGTATCGCTGGGTGCCGTATGAAATTTAATTTTAAAAATGTGCCAAGTGATAACCCTAAGTTCGTCTTTTATCTAATCACGATTAAAATTTGAGATAAATTGGTTCACGAGTGTTGCCTCCAATCGTATCGTAAATTTCATAGTTTTGCGCGGTTTTGTTGAAGAGGCGTCAATAATCAAGGCACGAAGCAAAAATGAAAAAAGTACTACTAATATACAATCAGACTTATCATGTGAATATCCTATCAAAGTTACACCCACTTATAAAACAATATATATCTCTCAATTTTCTAAAACGGCCGAGCGCTTGTATCACTTCAACAAAACAACTCCCTTCAACAATAGAAGAAAACCCTCATCCCACATCACCTTCATTATACCAAGATGATGTAACTCTGAGACACCGAGACGGCTGTCACGTGTCCTGTAGCCTAGCAACGCGAATATCACTGACTTGGGACATAAATTTCCACGGCTCATTCCATCTTCCATCCCAAGATGCTTCTTGAAAGAGTTTTCCTCGACTAAGTCGGTAACACAGGAGACTTCTTTATGGGCGGAACCTGTCTCATAGCGGAATGTCATGCAGAATAGAGACCATTGCTGAAAGAGGCCAATCGAGAATTTAGAAATGCCAAGAGGGTTTCCTTTTTAAAACAAATTTAGGGAAGTGTATTTTGGCATGAAGTTTGACTTAAAAATTGAAGATTCCGAGGAAAAGAAACAGAAATGTTCAAGCATTGACATTTTTTAATGTTGGGATTGGTTACTGCTATAACGGCAGCGCTGAACGCTTTCGTCAATGTTGAAGGCCGCACTTTTACCATATTATGACAATCGGTCTGTTTACAATAAGATCATTTAAAATACAACCACAAGAAGCATATTTTGTACTGTTTTTTAAATTGGGGTTTAACGTCGCACTGTTCTGCAGCGAGGCTAATGGCGACGGATGAATGATTATGATGATGATTGGGAGATGATGGTGAAGAGTAGGTAAGGATGGTTTGCTGGATGGAGGCGGTCGTGGCTTATTAGTAGGGTACCTTCCCAGCATGTGCCTCTCGACTGAGGGAATACCACGAAAAAACCTCAGTCAGGAACGACGACCGCGGAAATCGACCCCGGGCCTCCGGAATACAAGTTCAGGGCGTTACCACTCAGCCATACCTGTGCCGTTTTTGAACTGTCTCAGGTTTCCTTGCAATATGTTAAAATGTTGGACGGTCTCAGTCGGCGCAACGAACAATTTGACCTTAATGCATTTCGTTTTCACGAGATGGCGCGCTTTGCCATTATACAGCTAAGACAGAGTTTCAAATCCCAACCAAAGAAGTGTCTGTCAATGGTTTTCGTTTAAGTTTTCTCAATTACGTTTATTGTTTTGTAGCTGTGGCGTATTCTGGGTAGATGGGGGGGGGGGGGGGAGATGAGGGGGACAAAATCATAATGTAGTCTACAAAATAATGAAAGTAGAAGTTATTGGGAAACACTTATTTCTGGGAAAAGTTGTAGAAACGTAATGGCATTAAAGTGTTTAAATGATACAGATTAGAGAAAACAATTAGATAAGTGTTCAATTATCGTTGGAATTCCTAAATGCGATTACAAATTGCATGAATATGAATCACTAATGAATCAAACTCATTAGCACAAAATCCTTATTCAACAGTTGACGATAAGAATATCATTGGACCATGATTCAACACAACGTTTAAAAATTCGTATGCATTTATTATCAGACTTCTATGCTCAAAATAAAACAGTGGATCAGAAAATGAACAAGACATTTACAGTTGTCAAATCTTTTTACCTTAGTTGATGTTCGAAAGTGAACGACTACTGTGTAACATCCGGACGTAATTCAACATTTAGTACTCAGTGCCGTTTGGAGTATGCTTCAAAATCCAACCGTGAATAGAACAAAAAGTAGTATTTAAGGATGAACCATCACCAGGTCATCTACCGACAATTTTTTTCAACCCATTTTATTTTGTTCCCAATAGTAATATCTACAATATAAGATCAAAAAATATATACCTTACCGACCTAACTATTATGTAAAACGTTTTCACAGTTTGAGATTTTTACATTGCTCTTATGGGGGAACGAATTAATTTCCTACATTATTCTAATTTATTTTTTATCCTCACCAACAATTTCAACAGAAAACTGTTGATATATTCTTCAACTAATATTGAATGCATTGAAAACTTTAAATACTCTTGTCACCGACCTTATTTCTGAGATAATGGCATTTAAATGTTTGAAAATCTTTACATAATGGCCATTTAACATGGGACAACTGCCGTAGTCAAAACCACTGCTGTATTCTTAACAAAAATATTTAACGAACACTTTGTTATAAAATTCTTCATTATCTCATATCGTATTATTATCCACATAATACATTATAAAACTATGATTTAAAGAATAAACATGCGTTTTCTGAATTAATTTATCTCGTGTAATGAATATAGTCATTCAAAACGATGGTTTAGCCTAAAGACTGCAATATTCTGAAAAGTATGATGTAATTTTCAAAGACCACGTTCGAAATTGCATTCACTCTGAAAACAAGTAATGTGCATGAAGTAAATTTGATTCTCCGTTTCATTTCGTTTTATTGGCAGTATAAATACAATTATTTCGGTTGGTTGGGCAAACTATGTCAGTGCTCTAGCGTCTAACATCGTATTAATGTCTCGGGGTGGCTCCAGGATAAATCAACAGAACTTAGATGTTGCGGCGAGGGGTGGCAAAATTACCAACTCATTTTCATACAGAAATACACATATTGTATTGCCAACAACACATGTTGTTTGCCAACAATAATGCAGAAATATAAAATCAAAATTGCATTTTTAACGTCGAAAGATCCTACAGCGGAGCTAATTTTATTTCATTTTGTTTTTATTTACATCATCAAAATGGTAATGGAATTACAATGCAATGGATGAATGATAATTAAGATTAAGTAAGAATGGAAGCGTGGAAGCTGTTTTGAACATGGTCCATGGTATCTGGTCTGGTAGCTTTAAATTGGGTATATGTTACTGATCTTGGTCATAAGGAATTGGCTAATCATTTGTATTCGGCTGATAATATAGAAGATAACGAATCTAAGTACTCATGAATGTGACTAAATCTTTAAAATAGAACTAGAACATGTGGAAACGAACGATAAAAGTGGGTTTAAAAATAGTAACAGGTCTTTTAATTTCATCCACAACACTAGACTAGTTCATAGGGACTTACTTTTTTATTCATCGATAAATTATTTAAACAGTGGAATTGTCATTATTGTCATTGTCATTTTAATATTAGTTTTATTCTATGGTTTCACCTAACTTTAATAGATTCAACAATATAATACTATTATCGGAATGAATGCAAAATTACTGTAGTAATTACTGTGTAATGTATTTATTTGAATATAAACTTATATGAATATGGTAATAAAAATATACATTATGTGCAATCCCTCCCCATAAACGTGCAGACGTCCTGTATTTAATTCAAACTCTTCGCGGCATTATGCTTTTGAAAATAATCACTGTATGAGTGAAATTGTTGGAATATACCTAATCTACATAAATGTGGTTCATTTCTTGATATTTAAATACGTTTTTACTGATCAAATGTTCACTTTAAAGTCATAACAATCTAGTTGTAGAGTTTTTTGCTTTTAAACTGGACTTTCGAGAATTAAAAATACACAGTCCAATGGCGCCTTTTCATGTAGATGACTTCCCTCTTTTTCAAATAGTACAAATTAGCGTGTGATTCCTGTACTAATTTTCAATCCCATCTCAAATTTCAATCAGTTTCCCTGAATCTTATGATCATGAATATGACTGTGGTGTTCGCTTTTAGGTGAAGGTGAAGGTGAAGGTGAAGGTGAAGAGAAGGTGAAGATAATAGAATCAAGAACTAACATAGGAAAGTATTCATTTGTGAGGAGAACAGTAGAAGAATGGAATAAACTTAAGGAAGGTGTAATAAAACCAATGCCAGGGAGTGTAGGGGAGTTTAAAGAGAGATTGATAAACCAACTGAGGCCAGAATGATAGATTATAGAAGAGGCATGGATGAATTTTCCTGAAATACGTTAGTCATAGTAAGAAGATTTTTAGTTTGTATTAATGACCTACTAGTTACAAATATATTTTAGGTACATAAATTATTAATTATGACCATATCATAATTACTATTAGATTAATTACATTATCAAGATATTTTTTGGTTAATAATAGCAACACTATTATTATAATAATTATTATAGGTATTATTATTATTATTAAATTAAAATTAAGTGTTACCACCTGTATTAATACAATTTGTAACTTAATAAATCAATCAATCAATCAATCAGACTTAATATCGAATATTATTAATTTTAATTTTCGTATGTAAATATAGTTTTCTAGCAACCAATTGTCTCCTCAAGTCTGTAAAGCGGGTATTACCAAAGGTATTACACTATACAATACAAATTTAATTTCAATCATATTTATATTGGGTATACATTGAAATTGCCTAATTTGAATTGAAGCTGTGATATCTTTACCAACCCCTGGTCGGACAGTACAATCTCATCCTCTCACATGTAGCAAATAGTCGACTAAACTCCCGTCCTCTACTTCTGAGACTGAGACTAAATAGACTACAGTCAGAGATTGTAGAACACAGAGTGTCTCCTCCATACATAAATCAATCTCCTACTTGGAAGTCCTCGGTTCGCATCCCGTGCAGATCTCAAACATGATAAGACCGAGATAGCATGTGAAGAGCAGTTATCAATACGAGCTGCGAGTCTGTTAAGGTAGGACGCACAAGGTCCTTCAAAGTGTTTTTTAAGAATTTTATTCACACTATCAGAATTTTCAAAAAAATCAGAGAGGAGTGCACATTCAAAATCATGGTTCAAAATAATGCTACATACTGGAATACATTCCGACCTTATTTATCGTAAAATAATTGTATTTATATGCGGTCATAAGGCACTTCAGTTTGTATTTAAATGCGCACTTTCATTTTCGACAATTCTGTTCGTGAGAAAAAAATAACGGGAAAAATACATTGGAGAACCGAGCGCGTCCCTTTCCTTACCTTGCGCTCTTTAGTTTGACTAGTTTAAGCTCAGTTTAGCTTGTAGCTGGACTTTTATGCAATTTATTTTAAACAATAAAGTCGGTAACACAATACTGGATCCCTAGTTCGAAAAAAATAATTTCATGGAATCAGGGAATCGGCCAGCTACCTGGTAAAGTATGCAATATTACGTCTTTGTACGGCGAGAAACATGCTGGTAAAAAGGGACGTCGACGGGTCAAATTCAAAACACAATTACTAAACTTAAAAAATTCGGAATCGTTTTAATTAAATATTCTTATAATTTCACATATTAACAAACACGTAATTGATTCAGAATTGGCGACAGAAGAGGGCTGTTTTAGAAACTCTCTTCCTCTGATCATTGAAAATTAGAAACGTAATTTGGTGATCATTTCACATTCTATGATAATATTTAATAACAATTGTGAGCTACTTAAAGGGGCAATCAGGAAACCATTTTTATAAATACGTAACATTCTACTGGTTCCCATAGTTGTAAGTTGTTTTTCGAAATTTAAATAAAAAAAAATTCTTCTGCCTCCTAATTTAGCTTCATATAATTCTTTTCAATTTTTAGGAAATAAAAATTCTAAAGAATGTGGTCAAAGTATTTTGAAAATCAATTTAAAAAAAGCAATGACACTCTGGTGGGTGAAGTTGATGAGATGATCTTCTGAGGCACAAATTTCATAATTGTCTAAAATTGCTTTAATTATAGACAATCTCTAGATCAGTCAATGAGCAAATATAATATTTTTAAACTTTGGTTATCATCCAATCTCAGATTACTGCCAACTTAATCCAAAACGAACATTAAAAACTTCCATTTTAAGCTACCAACGAAAATGAAAATCTCTAATTTTCCTACCCAGTGCTCATAGAGTCACCGGCTCCATTCTTTTTTTTCCACGAGAGATCAGTATAACCAACTTGAAAACAAAACCCATTTCCCTCATACCTGCATGATTTATGACCCCCTTGTGTGAGAACGAGTGTGCTATGTTGGCAGCCCTGGGTCCAGCCCATGTGACATCCTGACGAACTAATCTACAAGCGCCGTCTCAAATAGGACACATGAATATTAGAGAAACCTTCCTACGCATATTGAGGGGGATGAGAAACATTAATAATTTCACTGCATTGCGCTCAGCCTACTTCCTGTGCAGTGGCGTGCAGAGTTGCACGTTGTGTGGGGTCTCAGCCCTGACAGCTTCCTGTGCAGTGGCGTGCAGAGTTGCACGTTGTGTGGGGTCTCAGCCCTGACAGCTTCCTGTGCAGTGGCGTGCAGAGTTGCAGGTTGTGTGGGGTCTCAGCCCTGACAGCTTCCTGTGCAGTGGCGTGCAGAGTTGCAGGTTGTGTGGGGTCTCAGCCCTGACAGCTTCCTGTGCAGTGGCGTGCAGAGTTGCAGGTTGTGTGGGGTCTCAGCCCTGACAGCTTCCTGTGCAGTGGCGTGCAGAGTGGCAGGTTGTGTGGGATCTCAGCCCTGACAGCTTCCTGTACAGTGGCGTGCAGAGTTGCACGTTGTGTGGGGTCTCAGCCCTGACAGCTTCCTGTGCAGTGGCGTGCAGAGTTGCAGGTTGTGTGGGGTCTCAGCCCTGACAGCTTCCTGTGCAGTGGCGTGCAGAGTTGCAGGTTATGTGGTGTATCATCGCTGACAGTTTGTCTGTGACAAAAGATCGGCATGAGTGATGAATAGGGCTAGGATGTTTAGGACCTTTAAAACGTCCAAAAGGCAGGTCTATTAACAAAGGACCATAAAATCCCCAAAAAGGAGCAATGTAATGTTATGTTACTAATATTCGTTAACATATTATTCGATTTATTGGTTTAGGAGTTAAATTTGGAGTAAGATATTAAAATTAACTTAAATATATTATATGAATGTGTCAATGTGTCAAGTATCGTTGTTGGTCATCCAAGTGGAGGATGGAAATTTTGTGAAGGCATCAATTTCATTTGTAACTTGAAAGCAATAATTGATATTGTTTCCCCAATAATTGAAAAAATTGTCAAAAAACTTAAAATTGCAAGAAAAGGACTGAATTCATAAAAAATAAGATAAATGCATTTTCAGGAAAAAAAAATTATTTTGAAAATAGGAACACATGAAACATATTTATGTATCATTTTTAGACGTGTCTGAACAAAAAATTAAAAAGGGATCTGTCCTAAACATCCTAGCCCTAGTGTTGATCTAAATGTTCCGACCTTGATCATGTGTGACGGGCTGGATCTTTGAACAGTGCGTCATCTTCTTTTACTTAATGTTACTGAAACAGCTTTTGATGTTTGTGGCAACATGCAACTATACAACTGCAGTGGTTGTACTGCAAGTTATATTGGTAACAGCGTCACAAAAAAACAAAATGTCATAGCCTCACTCTTTCAGAACACTGTACTTCAAAGATAATATTAGATTTAATAAAATTAAAGTTTACCATGACAACTCTTTGCGAAGGCAAGATTAATTGTTTGGCCACAAGTGCAATCACCCTCATCCGTACAAAAAGCTCTTTACAGCCAAGTGCTTTTCCTGAAAGTTCGTTATTTTGTTAATATTTTAGGATTTATATAGTTAACAAAGAGTCGATTTAATATCTTCATTCCAGCAAGAATTTAGGATTTTCACGGTTTTTAATGGCACTGTTTATTAAAATATTAATTCAAGGATATCATATTTTTAGATTTTTATCTTAGTTTTACTCCAACAAAATGATAAAGGAAGGATCATATAATGTACTTTTTAGCTCTAGAACCTTAGTTTCAGTTTCTTTCAACTGATCTTAAAATGTAATGAGATATTTTTTTAAACATTGTATGAAACTTTCCCAACACTGAATACAAAGGATTCTCCACAGGCGAGAAAAGCTTCGCCCGCCACTGATTCCGCATGATGGAAGGGGTTAGAAGAGTTGACAGGGTTTTAGTTGGGGTAGGAAGTGAATAGCGACACCAAACTACATAGACGTGAAGACATGGGGGAGGGCGTCTTAAAATGAGCCCGGAATTAAATTTGAGGTTTAATAAACGAGGAATAATGCTGCCATTTCGTTCATAAACTGCAGAGTTTAGGGTATATTATTGCCTCGGTTTTCAGGGGTTTGCAGACGTTATGGGGTAGTTGAGTTTCATTAACTGCCTTCCTAAAGTCTTGGGTTCAAGCCTTCGTAATGGCGATTAAGTGACATGATTATAATATTTATGTTAAACTCATAAATATGTATTATTCAAAAGGACTTTATCTTTGGGAATTAATTAAAAACAGAATATTGAAAGCACTACGTTTTTAAGGATCTCAATACCTAAACGTACCTATTTATTTTTGAGTGTATATGCGTCAAATATGTGTTCCAAATTTGAATGCAAAAAGGAAATTAAAGCAACGATCCAAGAGAGATGACGTAAAAACCCAGCAAATAAAACATAAAAACAATGTATGATCGTAACATTGGAGTCTGATACATATTCTAGGATTTCTGACCGCTGGTAGTCGTATTTAAATCTATTGTATTGAAAATTTAGAATTTTGTGAACAAGGCCAGTATTTTTTTATTAATATTTTCTCTGGTTTTAACTCAAACGAAAGAAATTTGTAATAAATTCCCTAAAAGAAAACACATCTTGTTTGGCCGTTTTGATAAGATAAAAAAAAAGTTTTTTTGCCACACAGAGACATTGATTTACGTCGAATACTGTTTTATATTTTGAATAAAATAATAATTCAATTTATTAGAAATCTTGGCTACAGGTAAGTGTTGTAACTAGCTCATTATTGTTTGAAATGGATTCAGGTATTGAATTGATCAAGTACTTTTTGACATAGCTACTTATACAAGGAAACTTTTAATTAAGAATCTGATTAATTAGAGCAATAAATCTAATTAGAACACTCTTTTGATCAGTTAACTGTAAAGTAAATTATTCCACGTGCGAAGCCACAATTAAATCATTATTTCAATACAGTTCTTTGACTTCAAAACTTCCAATGAATCAAGTCGTTTTCTAGAAATAAACCCTTCATTACTCTCTCGTCTTTAAATTATTTTTCTCTCATTTCTCATTTAAATAATTAGTAGGTCATACAACATTTTAATCTCGACTGCCTTTGAAAATTCCTTTGAGACGGTTTTTCCCCATGGTATTAACTTTGGCAGAGTGAATTGTAATGTCAGTTTCTGATTGTACAAAGGAGTCAAGATGGAGAAATTACAATGGTGGGGGCAAGGAGAAGGGGAATTGAAGAAACAAAAATAAACTTAAATGGATTGTGTTAACAAGGAGGAAAAAAAGAGATGTTGAGATAATTCGAAATCTTCTTTTCATACATTTCAAGTATTACTGAAAAAGTTGTAATCTAATTTTACCGATTGGCAACGAGCAAAGAACCCCTGCGAGTAATTTTCCGACGATATAATCTTGGAGAAGAGAATTGAGAGTAGCAAACCGAATCTGTGTTTGCATCCCCTAAAGTCGTCGAATTGCGAAGCAACCCCATCGTCTTCATATAATAATATGATACCACATTATACGAAACTTTCGTCTCTCGGGAGCGTGGAGAAAATGCGAGATCTACTCTCTCTTTTGTCTCTTTATTCTGCTCTGGAAGTTAGCAACTAAAAATCCTGGCTGCTCGGCTGACTGATTGAAAATTGAATATGAACACAGTTTTTATCTAGTTCTTGTTCTTTCGATTCAATACAAACCGAGATCCACAGTACTATTTTCATTTGAAGAAAAATAGAAATGATTGACAAAAGAACTTCACGAGGCAGAATCTTACTGTAAGTCGCAACATTTTGCGATGTTGGCTTTTGTGTTGGAGTTGTTGAAATTACTAAGGTGCAGTAAACGAATTGTAATTTGTGCCTGATTTGAGATATTTGATATTGGAAATTTTTTTGAGCTATTTTCAGACCTGGACATTCTACACATTCCAAAAAAAAAATCGTCGATATTTTTTGTAAAATGTAACGACTCGTAACTTTAAGGGCCGGTCTTTCAATACTCTGCAAATGTCTCAATTAGCTCTTAACAGTTAGTTAGTGGTCATTCTAGGAATGTCATTGGTTGTTGCCATGGCAATATAGTCCTAATTGACTGTTTAAAAGTTAGCAAGGCATTGAAAGATCGGCCCTAACGAGATCAATTGTCAAATCAGGTTGTTAACGGAGTTCGGCCAGCAACTTATTTACTAAAAATGTGTCAATTTAACGAATGTCTTCATTGGGGAACCTTCCCTATAATTTATTTTCACACATTTTACATTGCCATCATATCAGAGTACGTCCAATGCATATTTTTGCTATTTGATACTTTTTTAATACTTTATTTTAAGATTGATGATGTCGAATGGATATTAATGTATACAATTATGTTCTCAAAAGAACTTAAATGTAATAATAAAAATATCCTCGACATAATTATGTCTATACACATGCCTCACGAGCAGTGAACTCCATCGTTCAATCTCCATTTTCAACTAATCAGACGGATTTTCAAAATACCAATCTTCATATTGTTCAAGAATTCAATCTTGATCAAAGAACCTATTTCTACAGGCACAACAAATAAAAAATTGAGATGAAAGCCAAATTAGGATCTCGTTATCAACGTAATCCTGGAAATACTCTGCTCCGGACTCTTGAAAGTGCAACTCCACCGCGTCTTCCTAACAACCCTCTCCTTGACGTCTCACGACGCCAAGCGCCGCGACGGCTGTGGCGACGTCACAATCCCAGGGGACGCCGTGTATCAAGTTGATTGGCCCAACCCCTTGACGCTTGAATGCATCAACTAAATCAAATATTATTTATCTTTCGAACCTCGCTGAAACCTCGGCGAGAGGCTTTTGCCAATTTGTAGGATCGAAATGGAGCTCTGTTTGTTGGTAAACAGAAATATTCTGCTTTGTTGGAAATTGATATGACTGGGAATTTTAAAAGTAAACAAACAGCAAATCTTATTAAAGTTCATTTGACAGTTCGAAGGACAACGCTTTGTGTAACGCGTTGACAAGCGAGCCTTGGTATTGCATGAGAATTAATATTCGTGTCAAAGTTGCTGCTCGACAGACCTTGGAACCCCATTTGAAGATAATCTAATAGACAACATCATAAATTATCTAGTTAGCTCTGCTTTTCAAAAAATTTCATATGCAGTACCGTGATCCAAGTATCTATTATGGTTATGATCCATTGTTGAAAAACCATAATAGATACTTGGATCACGGTACTGCATATGAAATTTTTTGAAAAGCAGAGCTAACTAGATAATTTATGATGTTGTCTATTTAACGAGTCAAAGAAACAGAGATAATTTCTTCGAAATATTTTTAATAAATTTGACAAATATTTCAAAACAAACACAAATATCTGTCAAGTCAATAACTCTAGAAGTTCACGATCGATATTTGTCTGAAAATTTTCAAAAACTCTTGAGTTACATAACTGCGAACATAAGGTAGGAGTTGACGTAAGTTCGAAAATAGCTAAGTATAATTACATCTACATGCGTATTTATCATTTATTGTTCTTCATTTAGTTTAAAACCTATTTTTCAATATATTTTTTCTATTCAATTTTTATTTAGTTTGCAAACTTACATACCTACCCATAAGTTACTTTACTTGAAAATGAGACAAATTTAAACATTTTAGTTTTTGCTTCCACAAATGACACGTTACATTTCACATTGCCATGTTGCCACATTGTCCATGGAAACTCTCCAAGTTATTTGTCGCCGTTTCTGTGAAATAACGAACCCTACTATAATAATCTTCTCCGTCTTCAATGATATCCTGTTCTGCAAATGGCGTCGACGTGTTTGGTAACCGGATTGAATGACAGGAGTTGACGTAAATTGCGTGCGTGGGAGTCGAACTCTCGTCTCTATGGTTACATCTACGTGGAGCAACTAAATCCAATCTCAATCATCAATGACGAAGCATCTCGAGTACAAAATCATTTCCCGCCAACGACTTTGGTTTGATTCCCGCGACCTGCCTTTTGTCTTAGGTTTATTCATGAATAAAATGTTTCGAGACATTAATATTACTTACGATGACGACCGCCAGTGGTGTAGTCGAGGGTATACGCGGGTATACGCCGTATACCTAAAAAAAATAGTTTTGCTGAAGAGTGAAGAATGAAGATGTCAGGAATACTTAAAATTTTTGTGGTGTTTTATGTCTAATTTCGTAAGCAAAAAACTCAAAAAATGTATTTCAAATTGTCAAAAAAACTAAAAAGAATCCCTGCGTTGTAAGATGGTGTCATGCCCTCCACCACCCCAAGATGTCAAGTTATAATATATTGTATATTTTAACAAAATATGCCTCATAACGGTTACAATAGATTTCACAGTGTCCAAAAACCAAAAAACGCCCTGCGGGGCTGGTTGCCCCCCCACCCCCCACACCAGCAGAAATCCTGCGGATGCCCATGGTAGCTTATACCCAAAAACAATATTAGGACTACACCACTGACGACCGCCTCCTTCCCACTGACATTCTAATCTTTCTTCATCATCTCCCAATCATCGTCAAAATCATCCGTCACCATTACATTTGTTGTAGAACAGTACAATGTCAATAATTGTTATTTAAATGAAGGGTAGTACATAGGAAGAACGCTTTAAGTCAATTGTTTCAACAAATGAGGTTAAGGTGACATCTTGCAGTGATTTTTATGAGCTTTCAGAATATTCCCTCGGTTTTTAGAAAATATTGTTACAAAATCTTGGAAAAAGCAATGAAATATCGATCTGTATGGAATATCGATATAAGTTTCAACATAAAACTTCGTTTAACTCAGTTTTATCCGAATGTGTCTTAAAGTATTAAAATCAAACTCTTCCTCCGAATACCATATTATCACGCTTTTTTCTAACATTTCAATTAGTTTTCGATGATCCACATTCGAACGTGAGATGGACGTTTTATATTCTGTAAATAAACCTCTCAATCATTACCACGGTCACTGAAATGTTCAATAATTCATAGACTTCGACCAATTTATCAATTTGCACTAAGTCCCATTGTATCGTCTTCTCAACCTTTACAATTACACTCAAAATCACTCTCTAAATAATTCATTCCGTAACCAAGAACTCTCATTCTCTTCTATTCAACTGAACAATCCATCAAAAACTCCTCCGTTCACTCACTCAAACGTGTCAAAGGACTACAAGAGATTTGATAATCGAACTGTCAGCCAGGATTCTACTTATTCAAACCAACTCATAAGTGCCTATTGTAAAACTGTTTTGAATCTGGTTTTGTTCTTTTGACACAGAGCTTTCTAAAGTTCACTTCATCGTTGGGCGCCATCTTTTTTCAATGTTAATGACATGACAAAAAAGGAAACAAAGATATATACTACTATTCTTGGTATACGTGTGTTTTGTTTGATTAGAAGATGGAATCGATGGAGATTCTTCCCTGTCATTAGCATTATGTAAAAGCTCCAGCTACTTAGAAGCAAGGAAAATAAGGTGATGATCATATTCTACCTACATAATTTTGTCTTTATAGAAATATCAGTGAGGATACAAAGCCTTTCATCATTGTCTCTCATCATATTGTATTACAAATAAGACGCAATTTTTCTTTGATGAAACATCTGCTATGTATTTCGTATATTTTCTCTATAGTGGCTCTTTGCTACTTTGCCTGTATTCACATCGAAACCAGTCAAGGTCTGTATAATACACACAGTATTGTATGGACCTTGGAAATCTAAGTTGCAGATGACAGAACGAAGTCAACCGAGATAATGGAGCATCAAGCGAAGAAAACTATTCATCAGACCCAGGCTCACGGACGGTTAACTCAAAAGAACGTTACAGCTAATTTTTTTCACATTTTACTTTAAGAACTATATCTCGTTTCAAAGCCTGATAAAATTTCGAATCAAGGGTCAAGGCCCAAGATCAAATTTAACAAATTAAAACACACCAAAATGAATTACCAATAAGTGAAAACAATAATAATTGCGAATATTGTGAATTGATAAATCATAATCGAAAATCTAGTGGAGCGGTCGCTCCACCCAGCCAAGTCGTACTGTACACTCACAGTCACTCAACATACCGTAAATGCCTAATAAACCGAGGAGCAGACCAAACACTTTTACTGTAAGCAACAACATGGCATTTTCGGTCTACTGGATCATAAAATTGGAAAATCTCACATTGTTGTGAAATATCTTAATTTCGAGCTATGGCCCACCCCACCACATATACCAAATTTGGGAACAATAGGTTATGCCATTTGCGAGCTAGAGGGCCGTGAAAACAGTGAAATTACATCACTTTCATCTTCTTCTTCTTCTTCTTCTTCTTCTTCTTCTTCTTCTTTGGATGATGATGATTCAGATATCAGGAAACACCGCTATCACCGCCACAGCCTAAACGGCTGAACCGATCGATCTTAAATTTTTACCACATGTGCACTTTTGGCGTCTGAGGTGCCTTTTTATAAAACCAACCGGAAGTCGCCATTTTGAAACCGGAAATGACGTCATATCTCGAAACCGGCTGAACCGATCGGAACGAAACTAGCGTCAAACTATTCGGACGGTCATATATATGAAAATACAATAGTCTAAACAGAAATGTACTATTACTGAAACCGGAAATGACGTCATAAAAATGAAAAATCAGACTTTAATCACCTCTTACTACAATAACTACTTATTCACAAGGTTTATAATGATACAAAACATTTATATAAACAAATTCTATGTGGAGTGTTTTCAGCCGCCATTTTGATAACCGGAAGTGATGCCATATCTCGAAAACGGCTGGACCGATTGGAACAAATCTTTCGCTTTTCTTCATGGAATATCACTTTAAGCATATTTTGGTACCAAACGCAACTTTTCTTAGTAACCAAATTGGAACTGGCTTATTTTTTTAAAGGAATTAGTCATTGTTGTTTCGATATGTGTTACAAATTGTTTAAATAAACTAAAAAAAATTGTGATATCCCCATAAAAAACACTCCGTGTAAAAATACCAGCCAAGTCTCTTTAACTATAAAAAAATAGAAGAAATCTAAAAATTCAGCACTGAAAAGTAGTGATATCAAAAAATTGGCCAAGTCAAACTTAATTTGAAAAACCAAAATATACTTGGCGCATCGTTTTTAAGGGCATTATAGGTATATTTCATATATTAAGGTACATATGATTTTTGGCATATACTTCTATACTAGATTAATACCCGATGCGCCAAGTATATTTTGGTTTTTCAAATTAAGTTTGACTTGGCCAATTTTTTGATATCACTACTTTTCAGTGCTGAATTTTTAGATTTCTTCTATTTTTTTTTATAGTTAAAGAGACTTGGCTGGTATTTTTACACGGAGTGTTTTTTATGGGGATAACATTTTACTTGAAGAATTCGGCTAAAACATGTTTCATTATTAGTTAAAAGTATGACTTAAGTTGATATTGAATATTGATTATACCGTTTACTCTGGATTCAACGCAACCCAATTGTGAGCGTGCTTCATACTTTCATGCATCTATTTGTTTTATTTACGGTAATTTCAGCACATCACATTTACATTATTTACATATTTTAAAATATGCACACCAAATCTGACTAAATACCCACTAATTATTACAATTTTCTGTAAATTTAAACATTTTTATATGCACAACATCAACATATATTTAAATATATCAAAACCTCTCAGTATCTCTAAAAAAAATAACAGTAACACAATATAGATATTTTACAATTTCCCCTGCAATCCGTTCCGAAATAGAGCCAGATATTTAAACAGTCTCGCAGCTCTTTAATTACATTGCCACGCTTCGTTCCATAAGCTTTCAAAGTGCATTTTCCACAATTCAAACGTGAAACGAGTGGAAAACGCATGAAATGGTTCGCGACCGCATGCTAAACCCCAACAAGCTGTGGTATGTTGGTATTATTGGTGTTTTAAATAGCGGTGAATCCGATGTAGCGATGAACAATGCCGATATTATGTTCTGAATCCGGCTATTAATGCAGCTCGATGTTCAATACGCGGAGAATGTGCAGATGTCGACAGAGTATTGTCAATTTTCAGCTATTAATTATCGAACAATTGGATGATGAATTGCAAAATGTTTAGTTTTTGAAGCAATGTGTGATTGTGAATATTAATTAGGGGCGTCCATTAATATTGTTAGATATTCAGTTAGAAAAAGCAGTTTATACCTAACATGATACCCAGCAAGCACGATAACTATAGAAGAATATTAGGAATAATGTATGTTTTTTTTATTTAATATATGGTCAAGATTTTTTTTGTCTGGGGCTTAACGTCGCACTGTTCTGCAGCGAGGCTAATGGCGACGGATGAATGATTATGATGATGATTGGGAGATGATGGTGAAGAGTAGGTAAGGATGGAAGCTGGGAAGGAGCCGGTCGTGGCCTATTAGTAGGGTACCTTCCCAGCATTTGCCTGTCGACTGAGGGAATACCACGAAAAAACCCAGAAGGACGGCCGCGGGAATCGAACCCGGGCCTCTGGAATACAAGTTCATAGCGTTAACCACTCACCCAACCTGTTCCGTCCTATCAAGATTTGATCTTTATGTAGTCGAAGTCACACATAAAGCATAGACATTTATACTCACTGCGTTCCATAAAGTAATTTTGACTTCATGAATTGTGTTATATATAATAACTATGCCAAAGTAAAAAAAAAAGTTCAATTTAATGTGTAGTAGACATAATTTCAAGTATACATTGTAAAAATGAACGATACGTCAATATAAAGTTAATTTGCATTTACTTCAAAGTTAGTCTAGAAACACTTTGGTAAATGAGCAATACGTTTAATAGAAAAGCTGTCTTTTGAACAAAATACAAAAAAACTATAATTTAATTACACATTGCATAATACTTTAATTAATTCAAAACCCGTATCATAATCGTCAGCATTCACAAAACCAAACTATTAATTCTTGCCACCTTGTCTTTGGGACAGATCTCACAAAATCACTGAAATCAATTAACAAAGTTTTAATAGTTCCATAATTTATCTTCATGGCGTCCTGTTTCATGGTTCAAAGCACATTACAATGTTTGACTAATTGAATGTTGAATTCAGATCAATGAGATTGAGAATTAATTGCTTTTGCTCACGTCATTTTGTTGTTCCTATTGTTGGACTCTGTGACGTTATTGTTCAGTGGCAGTGTTGGCGTGGGGGGGGGGGGGGGGGGGGTTTAAATGTACTTTGTGTTTTGTAAACTATGGGTTATTATAGCAAGATGGAATGAAGTGATTAAAAGATGTGAGGATAAAAGGAAATATTCATTCAGGAGGTTTCATTTAGAATCGGAATGTATATTATGTATTGATGATAAATATAATTTTGAATGTGTTTGATTATTTTCATTTCTTTATAAATTTTGAATTAACAAATCATTTTCTATGCTATTTACAAATTATCAATTAAAGACGTCAAAAATCGAGATATTAATAAAATAATTAGTGCTGTAAAAATCATTAAATATTTTAATAAATATTTATTAATATTAATAAATATTTCAGATCAATGAGATTGAGAATTAATTGCTTTTGCTCACGTCATTTTGTTGTTCCTATTGTTGGACTCTGTGACGTTATTGTTCAGTGGCAGTGTTGGCGTGGGGGGGGGGGGTTTAAATGTACTTTGTGTTTTGTAAACTATGGGTTATTATAGCAAGATGGAATGAAGTGATTAAAAGATGTGAGGATAAAAGGAAATATTCATTCAGGAGGTTTCATTTAGAATCGGAATGTATATTGATACATTTTTTATTGATGATAAATATAATTTTGAATGTGTTTGATTATTTTCAATTCTTTATAAATTTTGAATTAACAAATCATTTTCTATGCTATTTACAAATTATCAATTAAAGACGTCAAAAATCGAGATATTAATAAAATAATTAGTGCTGTAAAAATCATTAAATATTTTAACAAGGTGTTCTGTTTCTAAAAAGCGTCGTTTGACAATAAATAGAAAATGTACAGATGTTTAGATGCATTCTTTTTATCTTTATTGTCTGTCTTGACGTTTTGCGAAAAGCAACATTTTAAAATGTATCAATTTTCAATATTTTATAAACAAAAGACCTAATGATGTAATACAATATTATTTTAGATATTACGGAAAAACATCCCTTATTTCTTCCCTGTATTTATAGAAAATCTTGTACCTTCGTTGGAGCTCAGCTTGGATATTCAAATAATTCTTTACATTTGTATGCAACACGAATATTTCCTGAGACGTCGGACAGAACAGAAAA
The DNA here is from genome assembly GCA_934045905.1 of Leuctra nigra. Classification (NCBI taxonomy): domain Eukaryota; kingdom Metazoa; phylum Arthropoda; class Insecta; order Plecoptera; family Leuctridae; genus Leuctra; species Leuctra nigra. Next base: position 24,896,866 of record OW203765.1, on the reverse strand, counting down.
TACCTACGTAAGAAAATGTATTTATCTTATTTTCTCATTTTCTTCGAAACTAGTGTAAAAAGTCGTCGAAGACGTCATCAATCTTCCGGTGTCAGCCAATCATATTCGTCCATCTCTCCTGCGCCTTCTAAATAGGAACTGTCACCCGAGACGACATGCGAATGTTAGATCCATAAGGCGGTGGAGACGATTGCGTGCACAGCCATCTAGATGTCGAGATGCAATGCAGAGAGAAAAAATGTAGAGCCTGTTTAAATGTAGATACGTGCCTATTACAACAATATGAAAGTTAAGGGGGTTCGACCGTCCCAAATCATAAAATATGAAATAAACATATCATATTTCTTATTCTATGAAATAATCATAAAGTTTTGTCTACTTATAATTATAGATAATCATGCCATACACAATCCCTACAAAGGTTACTACGATTTGAGCTAAAAATCAGGCTGCCTCCCCATGTTATCTTATGGAAATCAAGTAAAATCGTGTCCGTTTTAGGCTCATTCAAGATGTAATTTTATTTATTTCATTGTCAGTCACAATTTACATTGTTTTAACAATATAGTTTTTGAATTCCTAGAATATTGTTTTGTTTGTAAAACTGCATCATTTGGTCAAGTCCTAACTTTGGGAGTATCTTACTTTGAACTTACTTTATTTTTGTGAAATAAGCTAACTATAAATAACTCCGGCAAAGGAGCTTGGAGCTGCGTGCTGTCAAAGAGGGCGACATGTTGATTGGATCACCACGAAGTATTTTGTAGGGGTGGGGGGGGGGGGTCGAATTCCGATAAACCAGACATTAATATACACGTGTGTCCGGTTACGTTTCCTTTTCAAAACTGAAAGCACTGACTTCCATTTGCAAATATTATTGGTTGGTTCAGAAACATATATTGAATTTTATCAAAATCTTTAATGATCATGATATTGTCATGTGACATGATAAATAATGCCTCCTCAATGCTTACTTCACGTTAGTAGCCTCGGACTCACTATACAAAGCAATACACCTTAATTAATTATTTGTTATCTATGAACTTGCAACAAATATATTAGGCCGCTAACCCCAGATTAAGACAATCCAGGTGTAATCCGTTGTTATTCAACTACCAAAAATATTACTTATTTCGAAATACTTAGGAACCATAAATTTAACATGACAGATTTAAAATAACATATATATTAAGATTGTCATTAATGAACACTAAAAACAGGACTTATAATAGTTTTTTCTTGGAATATCACTCACTCTAGGGGTTATCCCGCGTGGGTCCAGCATCTTGAATGACAGATCCATCATTGTCAACGGATGTTGCCAACAAGGCCTTGACACTCGATCTTGGATTGTGACATTGGCAATGAATCGATCACCAAATCAAATGCCTCATGTTATTATCGCTCATTGACGCAATTCACTATTAAATAAACCATTAGACTAGATTAGTCTTGTGATAATTACTGGCTTAGAACGGATACCTAAGTGTCAAGAGAAAAGAGAGATAAAATATATTTACATAAAATTAAGTAAATATTAGAAGTACGTTTCCGCTGACGTCACAGATGGAATGGAATCTGTGTAACCCGCTGACACGTGGGGGTCGAGAAAGGGGTGGCAAATTTAATTTTGTTTTACTCGGAAATTTTTAGGTACACTCAAATCGTAAACTCAACAGTGAACAAACGTAGTAAGATAAAATTGGGCTAAAGAGACTGCTTCTTTTTTGCAATCAGTGCGGGAGGGAAGTTTATGTTTTGAAACAATAAAAAAAAACTGCGCTGTACCAGATAGTCAAGTGTTCTCTCAAAAAAAAAATGCGTCATGCATACAAACTCATTATAATTTAAAAATTATTGTTAAAAATCAAAAAATTACTTTCAATCTATACGCCATTTTAGAATAATTTTTAGGCGAATAACAAGAAACGCGGAATTGTCCCTGATAGTATAGTGCTAGTTTCGTTCCAGTCGGTCAGCCGATTGTTTTTAATATTCTTTTACTTCCGGGAGGAACCAAAAATAATAATTTATTCACCAAAAGTGCATACTACGTATAGTAAATATTTCGTGAAAATCGGGTAAGCCGTTTGGGCTGTGGCTTGTCTACCTTTATTACTATTATTAAAAGAGATCAAAGAAGTAATAAATACAATTTCAGAAAACTTGGCTGTATCAAGTGGAGGGACATGATGGGTTCCTTTTGCGACAAAAGGATGCATTGAAGTTGAAGTCAAGGATATAATCAGGTTGTGAGCTTCTGCATGATGTATGGTTCGGAGTAGAAGGAAGATACCTTGTAACATGTGACTGGGATAAGGAAGCTTGGTGGTCCCTTGGAGTTACCCAGAACAAGGGAAGGATCGTGCCGTTGAATATTGAGACAAGAGGTGCAAGGCAAGAGAAGAAGAGGAATACCATCGAAGAGTTGTAGAGGAAGACCTGACCGATGGAAGAGACTGTGCCATGTCACCCATTCCACAGTGACAACAGGCTGAGAAACTGAAAAAGAATCTTGCACGATTCACGATATTCAATGGCCTTCTTTAAAGGCATAATCCTGGATTGGCAAGTTTGCCACGAGTTTTCCTTCTGGTGCAATACCTGTTGTTTTGACAATATTACGTGTACTGCCATCATCCAGGAATCCATCCTGCGGAAATATGCTCTTCAACATTGCAGATGATATCAGGCGGTTCTCACAGAAACCACTCAGATCAAGTGATAGGAGCTGATAACAGCTGCTCAAGTATTTGTGATCTTATCTTACACTTACACCACCTAGTGGTTTTTGTACCGAAGATTCGGTATAAAAGATAGCTGGATTCGAAGATTGCATGGAGACAGAGCCCAGCTTCCGAGCAATCAATTTGTATTTGTGCTAACTATCAAGAACCTATCATGAAAGGTAAGTTTTTTATAGATCATATTTATACAAATATAATTTCTGATTGACAAGAGAAATTATTTTCTTTTCAATCTGTACTAAAGAGTTTCGTTGACCCTTCTTTCAATTTGCCAAAATATCGAGAAAACAAATATGTACAGAGATTTTTTTTCATAAAATAAAATAAGTTTTATTTCTTTAAAAACTATAATTCTATTTAAAATTCTATTTAAAAAGTTATTAAGTTATTTATCTGTAAATGATGATAATTGAGCGAGCGTAGCGAGCGTCACCACGGTACTCTTATGGCACTTTCTCTGTGTGTCCTTTTTTTTTTTTTTTTTGTGGTCACACCCGAGGCCCTCGTTATACTCACTTCGTTCTCGTCACACCCCAGGTCAAACCGCTCAAGCAATCAAATTGAAATTTTGTACACATACTAACGTACTCTATGCGGTCCCTGGGATCGTTTTTGAACGGGATCCCGTGATTGGTTCAAATTTAAAAAAAATTATCTTTCGATTGGTTTGTTTTATCAATTTGAAATTTTGACAAGTCATTACCACTAACATTTTACCCAATCATACAAAGTTTCAGCCAAATCCTCCCATTGGTTAAAAATTTTAAAATATCTTTCATATGATTTTTGAAATTTAAACTAGAACCGTATGACCGATCAACTTAAAACTTTGCATGGTCATTGGGACCAACATTATCTGTATTTTTGACAATTTTCAGACTTATCTGTGTTTAAATCCAAAAGTTATTGACATTTTACGGACATTTTGCGTGTTGGCTGTCAAATTTCTCGAAAATGTTGATCACGGCTACTTCGACTCTTTATAGTTCCAAGGTAGTTAGAGCAGAAACTTTCAAACGTATGAAACTGATATGAACGTTCAATAGATCGTCTAATATTGTGTAAGTACACACACTTTTATCATATGAGTGGTCCCAGGTATATTTTTTTAAATATATCCTATTTTTGAATTTTAACAAGAAACATTTTTATCATAAAGGTTCAATCGATCAACTTAAAATTTTGCATGGCTATTGGGACTAATACTTTAGGAATATTTTGAGATTTTTATACCTACAAGTTTGACGAATTTCAAAAATTATTATCTTTTAATGATATTTTCGATAGACATATTTTCGGTTCGAGGTGTTGCGCGTGTCCGTACTCGCTCATAAACGCGTTATACAGAGCGTTTTCCTAGTATGCAATATATCGTACCTTTATGTGCTTATTTTTTATGTGGGAAAAAACATTTTTTTTAAAGACGGACCTTTCTTTAAAATAAATCAAAATGGGAATGAAATGAATGTGTCTGCAAAATTTCGGATCGATTCTACAATCGGATCGATAGTACAAAAAAAACACTATAAAAGAGAAAATGCCAACAATTGAGTCAAGTGGAGACGCTCGCTTCATGACATTCAATATAACCATTATCTTATGAAGTGGTAACAATTTCAAGAGTCAAGAGCACAAAAACTTTGTGATAAAATAAGTACGCGTTTTAAGTACAATACATAAAGTCAATCAAAGCAATCAATTATTTCAATCATATCAAAGATAAATAACTATCATGTGATGAGAATCGCTTGAACAACATTCTATCTCGATCACGAGGCAATTGGAATAGACACAGGAGTTCAATTGATTGGGAATTGATGCGTTTTTACATGATTATGAGCTGTTAAAAACTCATTCAATCTAGTATTCTTGACATAAGAGTGATTTTTTCATAAATTCAAAGATTATAAATTCGTACCTATAACATATAGTTTTCCCTGAAAAGAAGCATTTTGCACGTATTCTATTCTTCATCACTATTGGAACTTAAAGTTATCGCTTCTGCCTATGACAGAAATCTCTGTATTTTATTTGTTTGTATTATGACACAATCATATTAAGTCACATACCTAAAGTAAGGAATGGCAACCATTTTTACTCAAAAACTGATTAATAATTTAAAATCTGAAGTATATCTCATGAGTTGCACGTTTGATTGCTATTACTGATGACATGTTATCAACTTCTGCTTATTCGATCATGACCGAATAGAAGAGAGGCAAGTTAGATCACGTGACAGCTGCTAGCCAATGAGAGTATTCTTAACTCTGCTTTTATTTAATCATGTCTCATGTTTATTCTGAATTACATACCTATCATAGCAACCAAGATGAAGTATTCAAGTAATTTTAGATTGAAACCTTTCGCATGCTCGCTTATGAACACGTGTTCCTAACATCCCCGTCTCTCTGTCAACAGTCGCCGTCATGCTCATCGCGAGCATCCTCGCTTGGGCCGACGCCCTGCCCTGGCACCGCGACAACGGCTGTCCCTTCCCGGACCCAATGGACCACACCGTGCACCTCCCGCATCCCACCGACTGCACCATGTTCCTGCGCTGCGACCACGGCGTCCCCAAGCCGGAGAGCTGTCCCGACGGTCTGCACTTCAACCCCACGCTCCAGGTCTGTGACTGGCCGGCCGACGCGGGGTGCACCGCGGGGATACCGACAGAGGGGCCCGTTGACCCCCCGACAGATGCCCCCGTTGACCCCCCGACAGAGGCCCCTGTAGATCCCCCGACAGAGGCCCCAGTAGACCCCCCGACAGAGGCCCCTGTAGATCCGCCAACAGAGGCCCCTGTAGACCCCCCGACCGACGCCCCTGTAGATCCGCCAACAGAGGCCCCTGTAGATCCGCCAACAGAGGCCCCTGTAGATCCCCCTACTGACGCCCCAGTCGACCCTCCTACTGACGCCCCTGTCGACCCTCCAACTGACGCTCCGGTCACTACAACCAAGAAGCCTGCAGTCACGACCACGAAGAGACCAACGACGACGAAGAGACCAACGACGACGAAGAAACCAACGACGACAAAGAAACCGACCACGACGAAGAAACCAACGACGACCAAGAAACCACATTGCGACAGATCAGACGATTGCAGCGATGAAAATAGTAATAGTAATAGTAATAGTAGTCCAGAGAATGATTAATTTGTCCCAAAACAAATTGCAATACAAGCGTTTTTGATATCGTTGGATTCCAAAAAAAAACTACATAACATAGTAAAAACATTAAAGATTGTGAAAGTTCAATGACTTGTTTTATTTGTAATAGTAAAAGTCGTGGGTAAAAGTCATGTCGATTAATGAAAAAGCATACAATCTAATTATCGGTAAACTATAATAGTAAAGCACGTTGAGTTTGGTATCAAGCAAAAGATTGATACTATTTATTAAAAATTATTTAAAACATATAAAAAAAACGCTTCTGATTATGACCATTAATGAGCTGAAACAACCAAAAATATGGATGAAATTTAAAATTGGGGCTGTAGCCACCCCTTATGAGCTAGAAAACCGCGGTTGACGGAAAATCATTCTTATAACATATCAAAAGTCCTCCGAAATTATCCAACCGCAAGTGGCTTTAAATGACTATCAATTTTAAAAAACGGCGTGATTCTTTTTCTTGACAAAGGTGACTTAATGGGTTTCAATCAAAATGATTTTTCAATTACTTTGTAAATACATTACTACAAATGTAACTCAGGTTAATAAAATTCACTGATCATTGAAATCTGACGCTTGATTGCATGGAACATGACTTTATTAACTGATCTAACTAACCACTAACCAGTATTACCTTTTATAAGTAATATAATTATTATTAATTATATTTAATAGTGAATGATAAGTAGTGTTACAAAGGGTATTTTATAGACCTTTTTAGTTTAATTAATAAATTGCTTTAATAAAATGTAAAAATGTTTAAAATCTTCAATCCAAAATGTATCCAAATTGCTATCACATCAAATTTCCCTTACCATCTCTTGAACCAAAGTATAGACATCTAAAAGGGAATGACCAACATTATTCTATCTATCTTGGTTTTACTCAGTCGACGACGACAAACACTTACACACCTACACATTCCCAGTTCCATCTTTACATTTTCTTCGTCGTCATTCCACAATCAACGTCAAAATCATACATCCGGCGCCGTATGTCTGGTTGAGAACCGTGCGGCGTTAATCAGCATTATATATTGTAATGGTGTGTTGAACTGACGTGGCGCCTCCACTAGGGAGAGATCAGAACTGCAACGAAGCCTAATTGTTTCCGTTCATCTGAGATTGAATTCAATAATCTCGTATTTAATGAGAAACCGCGAGATCTAACGGATATCATTATTCTGTTACGAAGTGTATCTACGCCGTCATTTGCGCTGGGGGCAGTTGAAGTCAATGTGAATCTTCTAAACTGTCTACCTTGAACTATTGGTGAACTCCATTGCTAAATTTTGTTATCGTTCTTCGAATTGTATTGTGAAAAGTATGTATTTTGTCTTTTCAAAATGGATATGAGTTTTTTTTGCATCATTCTCATCATTGCAAAATATATTTTCCGTTTCGTTCATCACCCATAACGAGCATCAAAAAGGAATAATAAAAGATATCTAAAATATTTTCTATCTACTCTTAGATTTTTTCAATTCCATAGATACGGTGGAATACGAATATATTTATGTTCTCCAATATTTAAAATTATATCACACTTTTTTGTTTACTAAAAGCCTGAATTACGCTCATCAGAATTTAGATCAAGATTCAAACTAAATACCATTCTAAAACTTTGTCTTCAGAGACTATACCTAACTAGTCAAAATATTCGTTTCTACAGTACGTAGAACGTGGAGCACGTATTGGGCTGCCCATACTTTAAAAAAAATAGCTTGTCCGATTGCCTTCAACACTATTAAATCATAAATGTCATACATTTTACGTACATTCGAACAAATAATAAACGGTACCTCGAAAGCAATGTTTGTCTGATATAGGTTTGATGGCATCATCCCATGAAGTCTGTGCTAATGCAGTATCTTACTCTAGTAGGTGAGCTCTGATTTCATTGATAATAACAAGGATTGATGGTCAAGGAACCTGACCAGCAGCCAATCCGTTTTGTTCAATGTACCGTTTTTAATTGGTTTGAGTGTACAACCATGGATGAATACTACAACCCATGCACATGGGCATTAGAATGCATTTTTAGGAAATTTTGGACATCAGAATCTAATATTGACTCTTTCAGACTAACTTTTCGCTAAGAAATATATAACTACTTATAATTTATGTTGTTAGTCTGTTGTGTTTTTATGTTTTTTGACCTGTCTTATATCATATTGATGTATACAAAGATGCAAATAAACTAAACTAACCTAAAATGTAAAAAAACTTACATGCCAATTGGTACGTAATTGCTCTCAAATATCTCAAATACCGTTTGCAGAAACCGCAGCCCCATTATATCACAGTATAGCTTCATATAGGCTATCTCCTCCTATTATGTACTACATGATGCATGCGTTGTTTTGCTAGAGATAGTCGAGCACGAACCTGAGACGTCTGTACGCAAATCCCTCGAGATTTCACAACCTCTGTTTTGCCTAATTACACAAAACTTCGGTTCACGTTATTACTCGTGTATATAGACATATATATCTAAACCATTGTATTCGTTAAACAAGCAAAAACATTTGTAGGAAACTTTTGAGATATTGAAGTGAAATTGCTTGAAACTTTGAAATAGAGAGATCTTTGGAGAGAGTGGAATGGTATGGCATATCATGTCTCATGTAATCTGGACTTATGAAAAACTATTTTATTTCAAGAGTAGCAGTCTCAAATTACGTTGCAATCGAAGTTGATAGATGATTTTGATTAGAATCATATTACGAACTTCCCAGTTTTCATGAACGATGTTCACATAATTATCTTTCAAAATCAACAATCATTTTCTTTTTCAAATAACTAGTTTACCAAACGGGTGAATAACTAAAATGTCGCTGTTGTTCACTTTGCTAAAAACTAGAAAATATACGAAATATATGAAAAATTTAAATACATAAGAAATTACATAAAATCAAACCATCCTATCAGTATGCAATCCCTCTCCTAAAGTTGTTAGTTAACTTTTTAATTGTAACCCTGCAGAAAAAGACACTTTTTGACAATATCCTTCTATTTGCAACAACACACAAAATGTACACAACTTGTATATTTAACTAATGCGATTGTCATACTTCTATAATTAAAGCTAAACATTCTGTTTATTTTATTCTGACAGGAATAACAAAATATAAAAACATATTACTGAAGAAGAGCAAAGTACTACTTGTACCAAAAGAGAGGAGAAATAAAGTCTACTACATAAAATAAATAAATTTCTTTAGTTTACATTCAACAGCTTTTAACGAAAGTTCACTTGGAAGCTAAAGCTCGAACTCTCAGGATAGTGGACTGTAGAGTGAACTTCTGTTAAAACTTCCCCAAAGAAATGCAGCATTTTTATGTAGATTGATTCCCTTCCAATCGCGTACAGATTATAAACTTTTGTGAAAATCGAAAAAATAAACCTTTCCGACATTTATTTCAAAAAATTGCACAATTCATAAAATCATATTTCAATAAATAGAGTCTACATCATCCAAACTTAGTTTATATTCCAATATTTTATCACTAGTTTAATTTAAATAGTTAACTTAACTTAACATCGTATATCCATTCACAGAAGTTTGATCTGGAATTGGCAATTCTCTCTTCTATAACTCCGAGCAATAGTTCAACAAAGTTTAAACTCTAATTTACGACCTGACCCATTCTCTCCATCCGAAGATTCATATTCCTCATGCATTAACCTTCCGCACATGCGCATTGCATGGCCACGTAATCCCAGGGGCGATCCTAAAACATATACACGTTTCATGCTCCATAAATTACAAGTCTTTGTTGTATTTTTTTAAAAATTTTAACTCATTATTTTTGAATGCGAGTTGAAATCTAAATCGGTGTTGGGTGTTGAATGCTAATTCCTTATCGCAGTAAGTGACTTTAAAATCGTATGCTATTTCATTTGAAAGCTATTCCTGTCGCTTTAAGTTTGCAGTTGTGTTGTAATTTAATGGGGTATAGTAGACTGTTACTTTGTAGCGTTTCAGCTACGTGGATGTGTTGTAAAAGCTGATGGTAAATTGTGTTTTAGAGGAATGGAAAACTATCTGAAACTCATGTAATGTATGTTGGGAATATTGTAGTGAGAATTTATTATGAAGCGTCCCAATGGCATTTTTAAATGGTTGCTGATTTTAGTTTTTTTTCCGCTGGGTTGATTAGAAATAAAGTATGAGCTGATGTTTTAATTTAGGGATGTTGGTTTTTAGCTGCTTTTTTCTACAGAATACAGATATCGTTTATCTTTTCTCAAGGGATGGGATATTGTCTTCAATATTACCAGATATTCCGTTTTAGTATTTTATATAATAACAAAACTCAGAGTAAAAGTAAGAAATGATCTTGAATTTGCCTGCGAATAAAAATAATATAAGGAATGCAGACTTTTTGGCTGTCATTCCGGTTTTTTGTTTGATGTGTTTTCCTGGTCATAACGTTGCTCTGATCAGGCTGAAATTTGGCAACAGTATAGACGACAATTCCATAATTCACAGTGCGAATATTTAAATTATCTTCATACGACTCTGATATAAACATTAAAATTGAACAGAAAGCTACAAAAAGAAACGAAATAAATTTCTCGATTCCATTTAATACTCCCATGTTTCACAACCAAAACACATAATACTTTTTATAAATAACGTTTATTAATAAATCATTCTCTACTTCATATCACCACTTGCAGTTATTATCTTCAACCACAGCCAAAAAAGAAAGAATCAACGTACAATTTGTTCGAAGTTTTCAAGTTCATCGACGCGGGAATGATTTAGGTTGATGCAATGATCTAGGTGGCTACTGCGCACATTGTGAGCGCATGAAATATGGCATCGCTGTGTAATGGCTTCTCGGCAGTAACGGCGGCAAGAATGGCCAACACTGTCGACAGTTAAAATATGGCCACAACTTACGACGACCAACGGTCACTTTTCAACAAGAACAAAACTCACTTCGTCGGTGGATAATGGAGGAATTCAAGTGTTCTATCGAAGAAAGACTATTTTTACATTCATCATTTTCTGTTTTACATTACAGACTTTTTCGTTTTATTGCATGGTTTCTGTTTCGTAATATTTTACAAATTCTTACTCCGCTTTTCTTTAACAAAATGAATGCCGTCAAAGACGCCACTATTGAGTTTTGTTTTTGTTTTAACATTTTATTTATTATAAACAGGTTAATACATATAGTCAGACTAGGCCACATAGCCATGACTGGCTAGCCTGTGGCAATACATAATTCAATAAACCATAATAAATCATAAAGAAATACAATATCAATATTGCAGACATAATTAATTAATTCAATAAACAATACAAATTCATAAGAAATACAGGATTATATTACAAAGTATTTACCAAACGTAATTGAGTTGTATAGGAAAAATAACATTAATAATAATACTCATCTGAATCATAATAATAATAATAATAATAATAATAATAATAATAACATATTTAATTAATGATCTCTATTTATCAACCAATCTTTGATTTCCTTTTTAATAATAACATATTTATCTAACTGTTTCAAAACAGGGGGAATGATATTAAAAATAGTAGGGATTGTATATTGAAGCCGCCTTTTGCCATGTTTATTTGTGTAACCTGGCACCTTCAGTGTTCCCTTTTCCTTTGCTCTCGTATTTACTTCATGATCGTATAATATTTTATATTCATCGTCAAAGTAATACCGTATAATTAATTTATACAAGAAAATATCAAAAATGTTAAGGAAATTCAAATATGCAAAAAAACTATCATTTTTATAATTAAATTTAATCTTCACATAATTTGGCGTTATAATATTAATAATTCTTTTCTGAACCATAAAAATCCTCTGTAAATGCACATCAGAAGCATTACCCCATGCCAATACCCCATACGTCATAATTGACTCAACCAGCGCATAATACACTATTTTTATTAATCGCAATGACAAAATATCGTTTAAATTATATAATCTATATGCACATATACGCAATTTATTACAAAGAACATTAATATGAGGGCGCCAAGTAAAATGTCTATCAATAGTCAAACCCAAATAAACATGAGTTTCAGCGGTCTCAATTTTAGTCACACAAAGACAACTACCTTCCAACGTATTATTATGTATACAACTATTGGAATGAAAAGTAATGTCAATCATAGAATTCTTTTCTGTATTAAAAGGAGAACATATATGTAATATTTTTGTTTTGCTAGAATTAATCACCAGACCACTATCATGAGTCCAACAAATTAATTTATTGAAGTTGATCTGAAGTTCCATTTCTGCAATTTCTAAACTTTTATTAGCTACTAAAAGAACGGTATCATCTGCAAACATAAATATCTTTGTGTCATGTAGTAATTTAAATACATAATTTACATAGATTATATACAAAATAGGGCCAAGATTAGACCCTTGAGGGACTCCCAGTAACACGTCTTTATAATAACTAAAAGAATTTGACACCTTGACTACAATCTTTCGATTATTTAAATAATTCTTAAACCAATTCAATAATGGTCCCCTTATCCCAATATTCTCCAAAATTTGTATTAACTTTTTGTGATTAATGGTATCAAATGCCTTCGAAAAATCAATGAACAACGCAATTATATTGAAATTTTTGTCAAGATTCAAATTAATATATTCGGAAAATAATATCAATAGGTCAGTTGTACTTTTTCCTTTTTGAAAACCAAATTGCATATTATCAATTATATCAAACTTTTTAAGGTAATCCGTTAGCTTTTGGACTAAAATTTTCTCCATTATTTTCTCAACTGTTGGCAACAATGATATTGGCCTGTAATTTGTTAACAATAAATGATCTCCTTTCTTAAATATTGGTCTAACTACTGACAATTTCATTGCATCAGGCACTACACCGGTCTTTAATGATAAGTTTATGAGATGAGTTAACACAGGACTAATTTCAGTACACAAATATTTAATATCGATTGCTCGAATACTATGAATCCCAGGTTGCTTATTTACATTCATTTCTCTTATTATCTTTTCAATTTCAAATCTGTGAATTGCTGGAATATACAATGACTGTGTTGCCTCATCACAATATACACTTTTACTAGAGACAATATTACACTTGTGGCTTATATTCTCAATATCACTTATAAATGAATCAACAAATAAATTGGCAATTTTATCAACTGTATGTCCCTTACCTAAATATCTAGTGATAACATCATCCACAGAACTCTTCTTACTTTTCCCAGAAATAATATTAATTGTTTTCCACATATCTCTCATATTCATTTTTGCACCCTCTATCTCTTTCTTATAATAAGCAATCTTTGCAGACTTTATTTTCTTTGTAACTTCATTTCTAAATTTTTTGTACTCATTCATGTTTATGCATCTCATAGAATTCTCACAATTTTTCCATTTTTTGAATAATTTATCCCTTTTGTTTACATCCATCAACAAATCTTTAGTCATCCAATTTTTACGCAACATATTTTTACAATTCAATTTTTTTGTGTAAGTAGCCTTATCATAACAGTGCTTAAAAGTGTCTACTATTTTAGCATAGAGTTCAACACAATCATTACTCTCCAACAATGTTGACCAATTTACTTCCTTAAACAATTGTTTCAATTTATCTTCGCAAATGAATTCTCTGATTGCATCTTGATTTTTGTCTACATTAACAATTACTTCCATATAAATATCAACCAACACCATGTAATGATCAGTAATTTTTGTAGTAAAAATAGCTGACTTTACTTGTTGATTCTTTATCCTAGCATACACATGATCAATACAACTAACACACAGTTTATCCAAAACAAATTCTTCCCTTGTAACCCCAATGATGCATTTACGCAATCCCCTTGTTGACATAACATTTTTATATGATTGAATACTACCATCATCCTCATTTAGTATATTCATATTTACATCTCCAACATACAAGATATCATTGCCCTCATTTTCCTGGAAATAATCATCCAACTCAACGACATAACTAGTTCTACTTTTATCTGGTGGCCTATAAACCGCTAATAACGTAATTTTCCGGTTATTAGAAAAAGTCAATGTCCCTCCAATACCTTCGAAATTCACAAAATTTATTTTAGTTAACTTAAAATTAATTTCATTCTTTACATATAAGAAAATACCCCCACCTCTTCTATTTCTTCTTACATTTTCATATAAAGTATATCCATTTATGACATATTCAATACTAATGTCAGGCAATGACACCTCCGACAAGACAAGTACATCAAATTTTCCTATATATTCATTCAAAATTAGTAATAGTTCATCCCAGTGCTTCCTAATTGACCTTATATTTATGTGCAGAACAACAAACCCCTTTATAACTGTAAACCATTCATCAATGTTACTCAATACTTGCGATTTTTCCTTTGATTCAAATTCATCTAGCCACTGTTGCATCCGACTACAAATGCTTGAAGATCCCTAATAGAAGTTATTTTATGCACTTTTCTTGAATCTGCGTCTTTTCTCACCAGTATGATACCGTTCCTAAACCAAACAAACTTATGTCTAAGGTCCTTAGCTTCTTGTTTAGTTCTCCAAAACAGTTCTCTATAATATGGGGAAAGATTTTCATTCACGTACACGCGAACCTGACTTGTTCCAGCTGTGACGTCACAACTTCTCAGTAGCTCCTTCCTCTTAGCCACGAATTGGTCCCTCTTCTTTCGTGTAGTAAATTGCACTATTATTTTGGAAACTTTTCTGTTCTCATTCCTTGAAGGTAGACGATGTGCAGCATCAATATCAGCTGGCAAGATTTCAATATCTAATTTCTTTGCAACATTTATCACTATTCCCTCAACATTCTCGTCATCAAGTTGCTCTACGTTTTCAATCTCAATATTGCGATTCCTGTGATACTGATCATTTACATTGACTTGTTGCATCAGATTATAAATCACAACATCCTTCTCCTCAGCTTGCTTTTTCAAAACATCAACAGTGCTCTTCAATTCCTTAAGCTCTCCTGCAAAATCTTGTCTTAATTTCATAACCTCATCCGTTAATGTTTTGAAATTTTCTCTCATTTCATTCTTGAACTCATTTAACGCCTCTCCAAATGATAAAAAAGGATTGTCACCTGTTGGTGTTGCAGCTTTTTTTTCTTTACACTGCCCACACCTCCAGGCAGACTTCTTTTCCTGAGACTTACTTGAGTATGAAGCTTTAAGTAATCCCGCACAGTCTTTTGTAAGATGAAAATGCTTTTCACACACTTGGCATGCGCATGAGTCAGCCTCGTGACTCACTTCCAACCCGCAACTGCCGCACAACATTGATACAACTGTACTCCTCGACGTTCAGTCGACGACGTTCAGTAGAAGTGGAACTAAACATAATCTAACAAAAAATGCTTCAATGTTATTTATACGTAAAATATTGTTGTTTAATACTACTAAAATAATGATATAAATGATATCTTACGCCATTACAATATTATAGAAAAATATTAATTAAAGGTAAAAGAATCAAGCTAACAAAACTCTCTACCCCTAACCTTTCCAATTCCACTGCTGTATAAGTTGCCACTTTCATTGCTTTGTGCTCATGGCTGAATAATTACTTCCACAAACAATGTAAAGTGTTTTATTGGTAAAGATATCTCATTTCAGTATAAAACAAATTAGTGAATATGGTTCCAAAATGGCTGACAAAACGATACTGTGTAACCTCCAAGAGATGTCTCCTCCCTCACATGGCCAAATACTTCATGGTTTTTTTATTCTTATCTTAACACTGTGAAATACGTATCATGAAATACGTATCCGAATCTAATTTCGACACATTTATCAAACACCACCTAGAAAACAGTTAACAAATCATCCGCATATAAAATCCAGACAATAAGAGAGCAGCAAAAGTCGGGTTATTCGATATATATAATAATATTAGGAGTTTGTAATAACGTAAGAAAAACAATTTTGAAGAGTAGTGATTACTTTCAGTGAAAAGTTGTTTTGTGCAACTGCAGTTAAATTACTATGGGTACAACTTTTTTTTATCAAATCATTCAAAAATGACCACAACTTCACTCCATATGATCTCCTTTCGAAATGTCATTCAACATTTCACAACAACATACCAACTAATTCTGATTAATCAAAACTTTTCTAATTAACATATCTGGTCATTCATTACATCCTACATTGTTCATCAAACCGACTGCGAGTTGGCAACCCTGTACCAACCAGAGACACCAAACGAGCTTCGTGAATAGATAATAAGGCTACAGCAAGAGACAGTGGTGTTAAAGTTCACCACACGCCCCCACCCTTTAGTTTCACCCCCCTTAAACTCTCCGTATAGCCACTCTATCAAATCAATAGGCCACCGAAGTTTGTCCACCTTACACATTAATTAAACCTAATTTGAATTCATACGTGAGTAAATTGCTACTTCAAACGTACAACCAAGATTGGTTTGCCTTTGGGGCAGGTTGACCCTTTTCGTCGCAACCCCTCCCCCCTCCCACATCCTCTCTTACGTCTAAGCGTCTTTGTAGTTGATTACTGAATATTGAACGACGCGCAATTCGAGTCAGATTGAATGGATTCGATGTTTGTAATAGAATTAGTGACTGAGTAGAGTATTGATAAGGAAGGTTTATACCTGGAGATTTAGATGTGATGCGTCTTGGAGATGTGGTACAGATGGAATTAGTGGTAAGGGTTTGGAGAGAAGGTCTTTGAAGAGATGATCATTGACGAATAAGTATTTAATTTTTTTTAAATGTGTAATTTCGTTATCCAATTATACTCTATATAAGTGACGGTTTTATTAAGATGTTTATGAAGGTCGGCAAAATGTTTTATTATAATTTATTCAATTAGGATTGGTATTGCCAACTCTTGAATATTATAGTTTGACACGTAACAATAGAACTCTCAAATTGGTAGCGAAATAGTTCATATTTTTGCCAACTGTACGAGATGTTTTTTGGGTTAGAATATGCCAAGATTCATGAATATTAATAAACGACAAAGAGTTTGTGTGGGAGAAAGACAAATAATTCAAATCACCAAAATTAACATAAGTACCTATCTACAGATAATTTTCTCACAGTGAAATTTACGGGTTGGATGAAAAGTGCATAAAATCTCTTGTTTACAATCCTCATACATGACTACTTTCAGCAATCAGCAATGGCTATTTACATATGTCCAATTATTCTTTCAAACCGATCAGATTTATACTAAAATAACATTCTAAATTTCTCGTAATTTTCAAAGATCCGGTTCTAAAAAAACAATTCTAAAAAAAGGTATACCAAATTACCGTCCGAGGACGTAAATTCCGTCGAGAAGATTAGCTTCATTTCCTCCAACACTTCTTCACGGGGAGTGAAAATGTTCTTACGTCTGTCAGTGTAAATCGAGGGAATGTTTCCATGTTGGTTATTAGCGTCGTTGGCAGGAAGCACAGACGTCGATGGCGTCGATAGGATCCAAGCACGAACACAAATACCTCAACAACAATCACGCGAGACCAACACATCCAGAAGAATAACACGAGTAATTAGAATCAGCACAGCGGAGGATGGGAAAAGAGCCTCCGTGAACTATATTTATCAACAGCTTTTCAGATAATATTCCTCTCTTAATTCGAATCTATAACTTGTGCAAGGGCGAATTTAGGGGCGGGCCGAGAGGGCCATGCCCCCCCCCCCCCCCCCCCCCGATATGAGGATTTAAGCACAAGAAAATAAGCACATTTAAAATAATATGTGAAAAAAAACTTAAAAATAGACATATCATGTCAGAAACGTCCAAAATTTTTAGAATTGAGTTAAAATTCCAAAAAATGTCTGCATATCTAGTGGAGCGGTCGCTCCACCAAGCCAAGTCGTACTGTACACTCACACTCACTCAACATACCGTAAATGCCTAATAAACTGAGGAGCAGACCAACTACTTTTACTGTAAGCAACAACATGGCATTTTCGGCCTACTGGATCTTAAAATTGGAAAATATCACATTGTTGCGAAATATCTAAATTTCGAGCTTGGCCCACCCCACCCCATATACCTAATTTGGGAACTACAGATTATGCTATTTGCGAGCAAGAGGGCCGTGAAAACACTGAAATTACACCGCTTTTTCTTCTTCTTCTTCAGATGATATCAGGAAACCCTATTGACAGGGCCACAGCCTAAGCGGCTGAATTGATCGATCTGAAATTTTTACCACATGTGCACTTTTTGCGTCTGAGGTGCCTTTTTATAAAACCAACCTAAAGCCGCCATTTTGAAACCGGAAGTGACGTCATATCTCAAAAACGGATGGACCGATCGGGACGAAACAAGCGCCAAACGATTCGGACGGCCATCTATATAAAATATCAATAGTCGAAATAGAAATATATTATTACCGAAACCGGAAATGACGTCATAAAAATGCCAAATCTGACTAAAATCATGTCTTATAACAATTACTACATATTCAGAGGGCTTAAATGTTACATAACATGTATTAGATACAAAGTTTAGGTGGCAGTGATTTCAGTCGCCATTTTGAAAACCGGAAGAGATGCCATAACTCGAGAACGACTGGACCGATTGGAACGAAACTTTCGCTATACTTCATAGCATATTATTTATAGCATACATAGTAACAAGCACATCCGTTCAATTAGCAACCAAATCAAAATGGCATATTTTTTAAAGGAATTATAGTCTTTGTTGCCACAATACATGTTACAAGTTGTAAGAATAAACTGAAAAAAGGAGTGATATCCCCATAAAAAAACACTCCGTGTAAAAATACCAGCCAAGTCTCTTCAACTAAAAAAAAATAAGAAATCTAAAAATTCAGCACTGAAAAGTAGTGATATCAAAAATCTGGCCAAGTCAAAACTTTTCAAAAAATACTTGGCGCATCGCTTTTTTAGGGCATTAGAGATATATTATATGTATAGATGAGTATATTTGATTTCCGGCCAACTTCTATACTATTCATCATATGCACGATGCGCCAAGTATTTTTTGAAAAGTTTTGACTTGGCCAGTTTTTTGATATCACTACTTTGCAGTGCTGAATTTTTAGATTTCTTATTTTTTTTAGTTGAAGAGACTTGGCTGGTATTTTTACACGGAGTGTTTTTTTATAGGGATCCTAATGAGTTTAATAAATTTACCTATTCTTAAACCCTTTAGATTAATTTTAGGATATTTTGTAATTTATAATTTCCCAAAATAGCTTCTACACTGCGATTCAAAATTGCACCTAAATGAATGCCCCTGATCCAACATTTTCTCGGGGCTGCGCCCCTGAACCCTCCGTTTTACACTGTGATTTTATTTGTCAAAATATTAGTAATGTCCGGCACCTCCCGAAACTTCATCCTGGATACGCCCTTGAACCTGTGATTCTAATTTAATTGAATTTGGGTTGTCAAAAGTTACACTGAGGCAAACAGAGCTCAAGATCTACAAAGCTGACATTTGTATTACAATCAAAAGTATCAATCAACGACTATAAAACGGATATTCGTTAAAAGATGCCCTATGTTTAATGTGTAACGTCGCACTGTTCAGCAGCTAGGCTAATGGTGACGGATGGATGAGTGGGAAATGATGGTGAAGAGTATAGGTAAATTAAGAAAAAGTTGGGAAAAGTTGGGAACGTTTGCCTGCGACTGAGGGAAAACCACGAAAAAAAACCCAGTCAGGAAAGATAGCCCCGGGAATCGAACCCCGAACTTTCGGTATACAAGTTCAGAGCTTTACTTCTGAGCCAAACTTATGTTCTGTGCTTGTACACTTGGCACAACAAAAAATGATCGTTCAATAAATCTGATTGACTGATAAATGTTTGATCGCACCATCAGAAGTCAGTCCAAGCGATCTCCTCGTCTCACTAATAGGTGACCTCACATTTCAATGATAATAACAAGCTTTGATTGGTATGGGACATGACCAGCAGTCATTCAAATTTGTTCACCGATCAATTTTTGTTGTGCCGAGTGTACATAGCTACAATGAATTTTTTTATGATTTTACGTATTCCTGATTTGTTTATTAGTTGTATTTCTTGTAAACTAAAAAGCAGCATTTCTAGGAAATGTCAATTCTTTTTAAATACATTTTTTTCTCTTGAATTGTAAATATCTTCGTGGCAGTCACACACAATTGCCTACCAATTAGCACACGAGAACGAATACAAATCGCTAAAACAACTGCTGACGCTTCCAGATTCATTCTTCTCCATGCTTCTATTTAAGTTCACTCGGCTGTGGGGAGGGGAAAAGAGGGGAGAAATAGGGGTAAATAAGGGTGTTATTCTTGTTCCCTGGGAGAGGACTAACAAGCAATTACCGGGGAAATTTTGCACTCGGTTAGAACTCAGTTATTGCGTACAAGAGCGTAACAGATTAATTGCAAGATATGCCATTATCATTGAGGGGTGGGGGTTAACTAAACCAAGAGAGAACGAGTTACACTTGGCAAAGTTGATCGAGTTGAATTATTATATTCAGATCAGTTTTCATGAAACTGTTACAAGGTATTGGAGGGCGTTTGTTATATTTTTCTTGGTATTTACGGATATTTGTGTGAAATTGTATTCTTCATATGGAGATTTTTTTTTTTTATTATAGTGCGTCATTGAACTTGTTTATTATTCATACGAAAAAAGAAAGTTATTGCATTTGGTTAATAAACTTAATGTACAATTGTGTATTTATATGTGAAGTATTGCCGGAAAAATTCGCTTGTATAAACAAATTCGCTTGTAATTCGCTTGTGTAAACAGATACCATTTTGAAATAGTACAATATTTTTTAGTTGTTTGTAGTTTGTTGTTTGAAATAATAAGAAATTTAAGCAACATAATATAGTTTTTGGTATTGTTTAAACACAAATTTTATAATAATGTCAGTCACTCGATAAAACAAGTATTGATTTAAAAACTTCAAATCATAATCATAAATCATCGAATAATGACATGTTCATCTGACTAAATTGCCAAAGTTCCAGTGCTGGTGTAATACAGTCTTGTTATAAGAGAACTAAAATGGCGGACGGATTAATGGCACGTGGAATACAACCGCAACCGTTCCAAGAAACTTTTCACCTCCCTCTCTGTGATAAGCTCTTATTGAACACGGGAATTACCGAGCACACGGGATGATAGCAACACTCTGATCACTGCCACAAGATGAGATTCACAGCATCTCTGTCGAAATCTGACGCATGAGATGAAGTGTTTCATATGAACACGTTATGGAACAAAACACAGAGGGAATTAAGACGGCTGAGTTGTGAGTTTGACCTTGAAGAGGTTTTTAATTATTTTTTATCAACATTTTTTACCAATGTAATTGTTAATTAAATAAAGCTTTGTAAGAGTCCTCAGAACAGTTCAATGAAAATAATTTCTTAGCTTGAAATGTTCTATTAGTTTTAATTTGTCCGACAGACGTTTATTGCATGAAAATTAGTAAAAATATGCACTAAACGTCTGTAGGACAAAATAAAACTAATAACTTATTCCAAACTATGGAATTATTTTCATTGAACAGTTCTGAAGACGCGTACAAAGCCTTATTTTATTAACAATTACATTTGTAAAAGATATTGATAAAATCGAATAAGAAACTCTTCACTACCCAGCCGTCTTAAAGTAAATTCCAAATGTTCGCATGACCAATCTTCTATACCTCAGAATGTTTTAAAGCCATTTCAATATTTCTTGAGGTGGACCCAGTAATTTCTGGTTACATCAAATCTTATTTGTAATTGGGACACGATTTATATGGAAAGAGAATACTTTAATATGGCCATATTTGTCTATACTTCACTCAAATGACAATTGATAGAACTTGATTAAATGATGCAAAAGTGTGAAATGCATAGACTTGGCTGTGTGGAGCGACCGCTCCTCTAGATCTAACTTGTAGATCATGTAACATTGTCATATTACATTATTTTTATTTTATGTGTAGAAAATATTGTTGAAGTTTTCTTGAAAGTATTCAAATATTAATAAAGCAATGCTCTCAATGGAATGATCTAAATATGTAGATTATTAAGATGACGAAACCTAAACATAACAGAGACATAACGATCGTATGCACAACGCCATAACGGAAACTCTAAGTCTACAAGTTTGCAAACACATATCATATAATTCAAACCCCCTTAATAATCTCTGCAAATGTGCACTCTATATAGTTCCACGCCTTCTTGCTCGAGTTCTACTTACGGCATAAGTAGACAAGACATTAATGTCTACACCCTCAACAACTAGCAAGGTATTCATCCAACTATAATTTAAACTTTCCATATAACGTAGTCCATTTATTTACGTTAAATCAGAGTATAATAATTATAACATGTGAGGAGAGTGTTAAATAGAAGACGGATTTAACACTAAGAACTTAAACTTAACACATATCTACTCGGCTGCAAGAGTTAATGTTATATGAAAGTTCATAGAAAATCAAACTTTGGTGTAGTTAAGTTGAATTTCGAACATGAATTTCCATTAGCTAAAACTTAGGTATGATAAAACAAGCTCAGATAGTTAGTGTACAGTTTCCGTAGTAGTTCTACTGAATCGTGTACTGGTTGATATATAGAGGTCATAACGGAACGGCCAATAACTTGAAGTTTATGTTAATTTACTCTTTTTTATAATTGAGTTTAATATCGTACTGTTCTACTACTAGGTTAATGGCGAGCGATGAATGAATATGACTATGATGGGAGATATAAGGATGGACTATAGGTATGACGCGTTAGATAAATTCCTCAGTCTCTCTTGACTGAGGGAAACCATCCTCAGTCAGAAATTCCAACAGTGGGAATAAACCCCGGGCATGCGGAATTCAGTAAATTTCCTTATTAAAGACACAATATTTCAAGTTTTTGAAACTTTTAAAACACATTTGTATTCTTCCCGCATTCACGACTTTTGAACGATTGGGAAGGACAGAAAGTAGCACAAAAAATTAGTATATTTCAATAACGCGTCTCATCTCGAAATGTTTACCACTCAACAATATGTTGTTTTGTGTTGTTTGCTAATTTTTCCTTACAGTTGGCGCTATGCAGGTCATGACCATTCCTTTAACCTTACAGTAATTTAGGAAATGTTTTAACTTCAATTCAGAATATCACCAACTAGGGTTTTAAATCCTAATTTTCGGTTCAATGTATCATTCAATTCATTGAGTTCAAACTTTTGGACCGTGTAGATGCATAGTTGATGCAACATAACTAATGAGTTTTGATTTCAATATAATCTATGTAGAATCGGTTCCAACTCAATGAATTGAATAACACATTGAATCGAGTAAGTCGGATTTACAAATTAATACGATTGGTTGAAAAATGAAGATTATGACTATAATTTCCAGCGTCCGATTAAAAATTTAAATTTTAAGAACACATAGATAGGTAGGTTTTCGTATTAAAAACATTGACCGCGAATCTGAAAAGTTATTGACGACGAATCAAATTTTGACAGATTTTTATACAATTGATTACCAGACTGCTTTTATCCAAGGTTTACAGATCATACTCAAAATCATAATTATATTACGTCACAAAAACATCAACTTCTCGCAGAGTTATTCCATGAGTCGCAGTAATATAATAGCTGTCCTTCTATAACCTTCATGATCTCTTGGCTTTAGGGAACGGAATGGGAAAGGGCGGACTAGGTCTTATATTTTGCAATACAAGATGTCAGATGGCAAGGGATTGATGTTACAGACTATGTTTCTTGCGGGTTGAGGAGGTTCTAGATATACCGAGATTAAATTAACAAATTGGAACTTCTGAGGAGGAAGGAATCCTGGATGATTATTAATTCCGAATAACAGCTCGTTATGGAATTTAGAAATTAGATTAGAGGATAAGTTTGGGAAGTTGGATGTAGGATTAGACGGTGGGTTTCATGAGTAGCAATACTACTCACGCTAGTGACTAAATTCAGTTGATTTGGCAGTTATTTCTCAATATAAAATGTATTCAAGGTAGAGTTAACTTTTATGGTACAAATAATTATTGATATCGGTGGAAATAAATACATTGTTTAATCTAAGTACCCAAGTTATATCAAAAGTTTTAAGTCATGTATACGGTTAATTTTTTAATGAAAATTTAAGACGATTTACTTTTGACACACATATTCTGCAATAATTCTAGAATAATATCTTTTACGTGTATAATCTCGTCAAAAATATATTTTTTATGCGAACGCTTCTTTATCAAGATGTTTTGGTCGTTTTTATTTCATCGAGTACAAAACATTTTCGATCTGAGATTCTACAATATATTTCGTTGATCTAACATGCTACAAATATTGAACTTTAATCGATCTATGTAATATGACTTTGCTCATTATAATTATGGATATTTCATCGTCATCTTTAGTTGATTGTTACACAACTTCAATATTAATTAGTTCTCCACAAATGTTAATTTGAAATAAACCACTTGCATTATCCAAACAAGTAGGTATACATGGAAAGGAATCATTGATGCGCGCTTACCTTCAAGTACCCGCATTCTCTCAAACATATTGGCATAGATCTCAGTGCTCTCGTAGTTCGCATTTGAGTAAAAAGTGAACATCTTTGATCCAGAAGATTCCAGTCAAACTAACAAAAGAACGAACAAAACTATGACGACTCTTGCAAGATCGTATTACACTGTAATGAAAATTGAAAATATTGTCTGGGGTATTTCTGTGAGAAACCTAATACAATATTCAAGACGTTTAGTAGCATGCATTTTGGTTTTAACTTATCTTACGAGGGGTTATGTTATGCGGGGTTGTAAATTAATATTTAGTAAATAAGACAATGTATCGCAATTGTGTAAAGCCTGATTTACACGGTACAATTTCTTAAACAACTTCTGTGTCACATTCCCATTTTTCATACAATTTTGCATTTACACGAAGCCACTTTCTGTCACCGAACTTAAAACATGTTCTAATTTCCTTCAAGAAATGTGACAAAGACTGTGCCAAAGACTGTGACAAAGAAGTTGTTCAATAAATGTGACCGTGTAAATCGGGCTTTAGAACATGTTCTAATTTCTATTAAGAAATGTGACAAAGAAATGTGACACAGAAGTTAAACAAGAAGTTACACGGAAAGAAAACACACAGTTACACAGAAAACTACACGGAGCAACTTCTTGCACAACTTCTGTACCACACTTCTATGTCACACTTCTTGAATGGAAATTAGAATATGTTTTAAGTTCTGTGACAGAAAGTTGCGTCGTGTGAATACAAAATTGTTTGAAAAATGGGAATGTGACACAGAAGCTGTTCAAGAAATTGCACCGTGTAAAAGGGGCTTAACAGACAGACAGCTTCTGTACAGCTTCTTGTCAATTGCGGATAATGTCAAAATACACTCCACTATTTAATGGAAGGAACGATCCGACTCCACATAAAAATAAAGATAATGATTTTTTTTCATAAAAAATAAAGTGGCATAACTACTCTGTAGTTTAATTAAAACTTATTTCTGCACCCTCCTTGAATAACTCTTTTTGAACTTCTTCACGCATAAATAAAATATTTGTATGATTCAAACAATGCAATTGATTTTACCTTGTTACGACTGGAATTCCAACTAGCGTAATACTTCCTATACTTACGAGCATCACAATATCTTTGAAAGCCAACTTATAAAAGAATACCTACAAATGTTTGTACCAAAGAGAAAACTGAGAATCAAGAAACATTTCCATACTTCCTACAACGAGATATTTTTTGATGATAAATCTACTCCATGAATATTTATCAGTTCATTACCAAGAGCCAATCCCATTCACAGCTGACTTTCAAACATTTGTTGACAGAGAATTTTCATTCGACTTCTTTCTTGTTTTATAAGATCGCCTCAAGCAACTTGAACTCATTTCTACCTTCATTTTCACTACCAGTGAGTACTGGGATAAGTTACACATTATTAATAGGTGCTGTTTTAGATGTCAGATCAATTTTCATGGTTGACAAAATATCAAATGAAATTTTTTTCGAAGGGGCATTACAATGCTGTGCGTTTATATTCAATACAGTTTCAAATTTGTACATTATTACAAATGGTGACATTTGGCAGGATAAAACTTCTCTGTAAGAACTGAAATTTTAAATGCACTATCTGACTTAGGGACATTTTTCAATACTCTGCTAAATCAATAGTTAAAGGGTCATTTTAGTATTGTGATTGGTTGTTGCCATGCCAATCGAGTCCTAATCAACTGTTTAAATTTAGCAGAGCATTAAAAAATCGACCCATTGAAAGTCAAATAAGTGATCGTTTAAAATAATATAAATGTATTTTCTGTTAATTAAACATTTTTTTTCAAATAAATTGATCAATTACATTTTAATACAGCTAACAAAATACTCTCACCTACGCAATTGAGTTTTATTCTGTATTATCAGTACCATAGATTCAAAAAAGAGAACAAAGCTTAATGGTAAATATTATTGAAATAAATGCCTGAGTAATATGCGCGTGGCCTTTGTTTATCTTCCGTCAAAATATTAAATCTTGATCAACTCTAGCCGCCATTACGTCGCCGTTTACGTTCGGTTGTGGACGGTTGTTTTTGACACAATACTGTCAACATACGTCATAACGTTACGTACTCACGTCGCCGTTACGTCAATTGTAACTGACCCTTAAGTAACATAACATTGAACAACGCTACGTTCACGAGACACCACGACGCTCCTACGTAACAAACGACGCCGCCATCGGGCGCGTTACAAATGGCCGTCGCAATGGCGGTGAGCAACCGAGGCCGGTTGTGTCTGGAAGTCGAATCAATCTCGCGGATCGAGCAATCGCTCCGCGTCACAGACATGGTTGTGTTGGTACCACTGGGTCGTGGAGCAATGGAGCGAATATATCGGGTAATTATATCAAGTGTTTTGCTGCCTGACGAACGGGACGAATGTGGGTTTGATGGGCATTTGTTTTCGGAGGTTGTTTGTTTATGTTTTAAACAAACGTGAATATAAATCTATTTGACCAGCGTAATCATTGGATGTAGCTATTAGGTCAAAATGACAGATTATGAGATTACTTTTCTCTAGATGAACTCCGAGTATATTTCTACTTCTGAGGTAGAAGGCCCTGCACTTCAATGATTCTTGAGGTGCTAAACCAGTAATTTCTAATGGTAATCGAGTAAAATTTTAAGAGAATAATATTTAATAAATACCAACTGCAATGTGAAAAGATTTTCCTCGAGTCTCGACCAACTGCTCACATTGCAGTTGGTATTTATTAAGTATTATTCTCTTAAAATTTTACTCGATTACCATTGGAAATTACTGGTTTAGCACCTCAAGAATCATTGAAGTGCACATAGGGCCTTCTACCCTACTTCTATCACATTGCAGTTGGTATTAACATTCACCTAACTGAGTGAATCAGTAAAAACCACATTTCAGAATAATACAACTTTATTTCTTAATTCCAGTCAAATTTCAATTGATTGCTAAATCGTTACCTTTGATGTACACATTTTTAAGCACGATAATTTCTGATTTGGCGCTCATTTTCTGAAAGTTTAATTTTTAAGTAAATATTTTTTTTGGCACGAAATCGCAATTTATGCGAGAACGTAAGAAATATTTAAGATAATTCTAATTTATCAAAACTCAGTTCGTAAGTTTGGATTAATGTTAAAAATCAATTATTTTAACTTATCAACACACTTCAATGGTTTTTAATTAAGCAAATACAATATTTCCTTTAGTTTCTATAACTTCTTCAGGTAATGACATTTCTTATACTAGGAAAACGCTCGGTGTAACGCGTTGATGAGCGAGCACCGACACGCACGACATCGCCAATCATAGCACGATCCATTCAATCAATGATAACTAACTATACATTATTTATTACCAATTTTCCCTGCAACTTTTCATAAACACTCTGGATCAATTAAATAACATATTATTGTACTGATATTTTTCCATCAATCTCTTTGGACAGATATTCAAACACTTAAAACAGCAATAAGTCTGTAAATTCTTGACCGATTGGGCTGGAAATGTGTAAAATATGATGTTATCTAGTCAAAACGTCGTTTTCATAACTGTGAAACACAATCCATATCGTAAAATAAATTATTTTAGATAAGGTATACCTATACCTATGTATATGAAATACCTACATTACATTTTGACTACATTATGTATTGCAATATGATCCACTAAGAAAAGAATCTGTCTTACTTGATATTGAGAATAGCCATCTATAAACTTTGCTTTGCTACATAGAGCAACCCAGAATGCAGTGGAATTTCTGTTTTGAAATGTCATTTCTGACAGTTATTACAACTGTCAATAAGTGCATCTATGTTCTTGACTGGTAGGGCTGAAAATTTGTAAAATAAGAGACAATGTTGGTCTGAACGACCATGCAAAATATGAGTTTGATTGATCAGATTAATCGAAGACCATTTGATAGGTCAAATGGTGGTGTGGCTATAGGCCGTTTTAAATTAAGTATACAAATGAAAAATATTGGTGCCAATCCTTGCTAAGTTTTAAGTTGCCAATCCTTGCTAAGTTTTAAGTTGATCGATTAAACCTTTATGATTGAACGGTTCCTTGTTAATTTTCAAAAATCACAGGATCTCGTTCAAAAAATATACCTGGGACCACTCAATTGATATGATATTAGTGTGTACACAATATCAGATCAATCTGTTGAACGGTCAATATTAGTTTCATATCGTTTTAAACTTTCTGCTCTAACAACCTTGCCTTGTAGATTCGAAGTCGCCGTGAATTTGACAGCCAACACGCAAAAAGTCCCTAAAATGACAAAAACTTTTGAAAATAACGACATATTAGAGTGAAAATTGGCAAAAATACCTTAAATGTTGGTACCAATGACCATGCGAAATTTTTAGTTGGTCGGTCAATCGGTTCCAGTTTAAATTTCAAAAATCACAGGAAAAATGGTTTCAAATTTGAACCAATTGGAGGATTTGGCTGAATTTTTTTTTGATTGGGTACAATGTTGGTTGCAATGACTTTGCTAAATTTCAAATTGATCGAACCAACCAATCGAAAGATAATTTTTATAAAATTTGAACCAATCACAGGATATTGTTCAGAAAAAATCCCAGGGATCGCATAGAATACGTTAGTATGTGTACAAAATTTCAGATCGATTGGTTGTGCGGTTTGACCTGGGCAGTGCAGGCAAAAAAAAAATAAAAAACAAACAAACAAACAAACAAAAAAAAAAAAAAATACACACAGAGAAAGTGCCATAAGAGTACCGTGGTGACGCTCGCTACGCTCGCTCAAAAAGAAGAAAACAAAAGCTTAAAAGTTGACTACTCTCATGACTACTCTCATGTTTGACTAACCATTAAAGTTTGTTGATAAGTGCAAATAATTGATTCTTAAAAATTCTAGTAATGACACTATTAATTTGATGCGACTTTGTCAAACGACAAAAAATGACCGACTGATTACTGTTGATCAATCAAACTTCAAATTACTTCATTTCTGTATCTGTCCTTTCATTCATCTTGCCATATCATATGCAAATGGAAATAGATGTTACAAATATCAATTGGGCTCGCACTCTACAAGTGAAATATGAATTAAGAGCCATTCACAATTGTGTTGGTGATGCTATGTTTGAAGTATTGGTTAATTATTACAAGTGCAACTTTGTTTTGGTATTTTATTTCCAGAGTGTGTTCGATTTTGTTTTTGTTGTTAAATCAACATGTTGTATGGAACACAACAACGTTCTTCGTAGAGACTGTTAAATCCCCATAAAAAAACACTCCGTGTAAAAATACCAGCCAAGTCTCTTCAACTATAAAAAAAAATAGAATAAATCTAAAAATTCAGCACTGAAAAGTAGTGATATCAAAAAATGAGCCAAGTCAAAACTTAATTTTAAAAACCAAAATATACTTGGCGCATCGTGTATATAAATAGTATAGAAGCATATGCCAAAAATCAAATGTACCTACCTAATTATATATAATATACCTATAATGCCCTTAAAAACGATGCGCCAAGTATATTTTGGTTTTTAAAATTAAGTTTTGACTTGGCTCATTTTTTGATATCACTACTTTTCAGTGCTGAATTTTTAGATTTATTCTATTTTTTTATAGTTGAAGAGACTTGGCTGGTATTTTTACACGGAGTGTTTTTTTATGGGGATATCACTTATTTTTTTAGTTTATTTACACAACTTGTAACACACATCGGAGCAACAATGACTAAATACTTTTAAAAAGTACGCCATTTCCGAATTGGTTAATACGAAAAATTGTGTTTGGTGCTCAATATACCTAAGCTTAAAGTGATATTCCATGAAGAATTGCGAAAGCTTCGTTCCAATCAGTCCAGCCGTTTTCGAGATATGGTATCACTTCCGGTTTTCAAAATGGCGACTGAAATAACTGCCACCTATAATTTATTTCTATAAATGTTATGTATCATTATAAGCCTTCTGAATATGTGGTTATTGTAGTAAGAGGTCATTAAAATCTAGTTCTTCATTTTCATGACGTCATTTCCGGTTTTGGTAATAGTACATCTCTACTTTAACTATTGATATTCCATATAGACGACCGTCTGAATCATTTGGCGCTAGTTTCATTCCGATCGGTTGAGCCGTTTTCGAGATATGACGTCACTTCCGGTTTCAAAATGGCGACTACCGGATGGTTTTATAAAAAGGCACCTCAGACGCCAAAAGTGCACATGTGGTAAAAATTTCAGATCGATCGGCTAAGCCGTTTAGGCTGTGGCGGTGATAGCGGTGTTTCCTGATATCATCATCAGATAGGTTTTAAAAGGGGTGTAATTTCACTGTTTTCACGGCCCTCTAGCACGCAAATGGCATAACCTATTGTTCCCAAATTTAGTATATGGAGTGGGGTGGGCCATAGCTCGAAATTAAGATATTTAACAACAATGTGAGATTTTCCAATTTTATGATCCAGTAGGCCGAAAATGCCATGTTGTTGCTTACAGTAAAAGTGGTTGGTCTGCTCCTCAGTTTATTAGGCATGTGTACGGTACGGTAGGCATGTGTGTACGGTAGGCATGTGAGTGTACGGTACGGTGAGTGTACGGTACGACTTGGCTGGGTGGAGCTACCGCTCCACTAGATTTACACAACGAGAATTATATATAGATTGATGATGCTTTGCATTGTAATGAAAATAGGATTTTCAGTTTGTGATGAATGAGTCTAGTAATTATGAAAATTGTTCTAAAAGCCACTCAACGAAATTAAAAGTCATGAAATGTTTGATTGGCAAAAGGAAAAACAAATAAACACTTGACTTCAAACGTTTTAGCCTCGATAGACAGAGAGTAATGTGAAATTTTGTAATTGAATTGGAGGTTTAGAAATTATGAGAATGACCATCTACACTATTCTGCCATCATAGAATTAATGGAAATAATATCTATTCATTCCTAATTAGTAATGGAATCTAATGAAGAAATTCCATCTTTAATATCATAACCTATCACAGTAGTATTATCTTACTGCAAAGCTTTAAAACTGGGCATATATGTGTAAATATTTTTCTGCAGTGGCCAAATGATTTTTAAATATTTTGATTTGTTCTATTTTTGGAATATCTAAACCACAACTTATCATTTATATAATGTGCATAATTCGTATCAATTCGTACAAATATATATTTTTTACTTATATGTTATACTTATATTTTTATCAGACAATTAAATAATGTGGATTATAAAGGTACACACGTCTCTTAATATAAATGGAAATGTTTGGGCAGAAAATTCGTAATGTTATTAAGAACTCATCCATACCTTTCTTTCTGTAACAGAAAATTGTGTGCTGACAGTTAATCTAATTTAGAGACTCTTTGATTTATTATCTTTGATAACCACGGACAATTGATAAAAAAAAAGAAAATAAATGTAATGAAATTATCTTCGTTTGAAATATTTTATTATCTCATAAGATCATTTTAATTAAATTATCCAACGAGTGCAGTTATAAAAAAACTTAATCAGAATAATAAAGTAACAGTTATGACGGCAATTTCACCAAACCCGATGAAAATGGAGATGAAAATGTTTTATTTATAATAATAACTTTCCTTGAAAAGAAAATATTATATGTTTTTATCTGAATTTCTTTCTGTGGTGAGAAGACTTTTTTACGACTGGGCGTCGTAAAAACGGCTGTAATTTCCAGCCAACAATGGAGGTGATAAAATAAGCCACAAACAGAAGCGTTTACTGGCTTCCTGTGGCCGGACTTGGCGGCTGAATCAAGTCCAAGTCTTCCTGATGGGAACAAACACAAGTCGAGGAGCTTTACTCGTGATCAATGTATTCAATCATCGCTCCAGAACGAGAATATTAATTAAACCCCAGCAAAAGGAGAAATTAGTGATGGCAATAATTGCATAACTTGAGTCGATAAAATAAAAAAAGTAATCGTAGAATTTCAATTAATACAAGATATAGATCATTATTTTTGTGGAAGCTTTCAGAAGCTTACTTGTAGAATCTTGTTTGTTACTGGATTTTCACAAGAGCCGATTGAGTAGTGATGAAAAAATGATCCAGAAGCGTCTTTGAGAATATCAAAAAAAGAAGTTATCAATTTCATTTAGACAATTAGGCCTTTTATAAAACATTGATTTATTATTATTAATTTTGATACTTTTACCTGAATTTTGAACCTTTCACACAGATTTGTTAAAATATTTTAAGGTGATCACAGATTGGATCACAGTGAAGAATTGGGTAGGGCGTATGAAAAACAAAACAATAACATAACAAAATGTGCAATAAAATTTAAATGGCAGCTCTCGCTCAACAGTCGTTCAGATATAAATAATGCATCCTGAAGCTGATTTTATCATTTATGGCGGAAGTACACATTTTTAAATATATAACTCTCGAAAGAAACACAACTATGTA
Organism: Leuctra nigra; assembly: GCA_934045905.1. Lineage (NCBI taxonomy): Eukaryota > Metazoa > Arthropoda > Insecta > Plecoptera > Leuctridae > Leuctra > Leuctra nigra. The sequence goes on along the minus strand of OW203765.1, from coordinate 24,863,983 downwards.
CATTATTCTGTTCTCGAGAATTTTTTGATTTCCCAAGTTGAAGAGAAAAATTGAAATGTACATTTTCAAAGCTAAACTCTATTGATCATTGCATGAAATACGGTGCATTTGGAGAGTAAAGTTTCTTCAACTGTCTTTAAAACCGTGTACTATCAGGCTATTAGATTTCTCAAGTCAATCTCCTGACTTGTAGAAAAATATCAACTACAATCTCATATTTTACATAAATTGTGGATGATATTAATGTGCATGCTCTATTTTCAACCGTGAATTTATCTTCCATCTCAATCATAAGAACTCCTCATTTTCACTACTAACTGAACAGTTTTCAGCATCTTCATATTCTTAATTACAATCACCTGATAAATGTTCAAAATTGCTTACCACATATTAGCAATAAATTCACTGAAAGAAGCACTTAAAACGAAAACTATCCCCTTAGTACTGACAGAAAGAAAAAGAACAAGTTCTCACTCAATTCAAGCAAAACTTGTTCAATAAGTTAACTCAAAAGTTTCTAATTGATGATTGCTAATCACCAAAAGTGGGTGTTAATGGCTCTTTTATTAGCTATTTTCACATTCATCCAACTTATGTTAGGAAACTTTCGACAAGAAATGAATGGACGCTGATTTTATAAGTCTTAAAGAAAAGAGTAACAAGTTTCGGTGGAGGAAGAAAAGTTTGCAAGATGTAACACCTCGCAAGAGATAATCTGTCTTCCAAACCACAACTCTGACATCAGGGCGGGAATAACTTGCAACTTTGCAAGAAGAGTATTCAACTGATGTAGTCTGTCGTTTTGTGGGAAAGTCAACTAAAGTGTTAAGCGAAATAGCAACAGAATACTAACTTTCTTCCAAAGCTTTGGCAGATTGCCAAAGGGTTATTGAACTATCGATTTGGTAAGTGATTGTATAATGGAGTAACAAACTTGTTCAACTATTTTTTTTAATACCGTTCACATTTTTCTTGGAAATCACTTCATTTCCGTCTATACTAAGATTTTTGTAAAACTTTTGTGTTTGGAAATCTTTGGCTTAACCGATTTTTAGTTAGTACAATTTGTTGTGTTCTCACTGATAAATACAATAATATGTCACTGATCGTTTCACTTAGTTCCCGTTGGTTACATTTACTTAACGCTATTCCATTTTTATTTAAAAAAAATACATTTTCTTTTCTTTTTTTTTAATTTTTATTTAACATCTCACCGTGGTAATTAGAAGAAAAAAATATTCAGCTGTTTTCGAACTTTAGCTGTGAATATGTCTCAGAGTTTAGTTCACAATTATTTCACTCAATTTGTACACATTATTTAAATTATGAATTTAATTCAAAAGCTATATAATCTGGCACATATTAACTTTAGTAATACCGGGCCTAACAAGAACTAAAAATTTAATTTAACTCTGCTAATCATAATCAGTGTCATAATATATATTACCCATTATAACATTACTTTAGTGAATCAACTCGTATTTAGTAATTAGCATGTTTATTTCTCCGAAACACATGATTGTCATCCCCAAAGCTTTGTATACAAAGTTATCTCCCGCAGAGAATGTTACGTTTTAGACAACTGCACGTAGAATGTGTTCTGCCCTTTGATTCGAATGCCCTTTGGTTGGCATTTTAATTGAGTGTGTATGTATTTCGTTAGATCAACTTCATATATGTACCTTCGCTCGCTCTTTTCCTACGGGACCTTTGACAAATATGCACACTCAGCTGGAAACTCGAATCCCCCTGTGGATTCAGCAGAAATCCCACATCCTGGATCAGGGATTAATACACGAAGGTGCTGGAACTTCAATTATTATTTTTATAATCCGTTGGCTGCCTTAGGGAAAGCCTGATAATCTCTCTATATATATAGATATGAGTTTTAGGTTTGAATTTAATCGAATTTAAATCGAAACTGACGGAATTGCCTAGAGGGTAATCTACTCTACATTGTTTTAAAGCCTTCGATTGGATCCTCTTAGTTTTGGGGTGCGGATTGGGCTTGATTCTATTTATATTCATTTTTGCATGAATTTAATTAATTTCTCTGATAACAAGTTTTCTATTTAAAAAAAAATAATCCCTCTAAAAACTGGCAAAAGTATTAAAGACTCAGATCACACAAATACTCCAGAATTATCGAATTTGACAATTTGATTTGACAAATTACTAAATTGAATTTAGTCTCCACCCTAACGGATAAAAATCAAATGAATTTTTACCCCAACAACAACTTAAGTATTATCAACTCTAAACTTCGTTTCCTTATATATAAAAGCCGCTTAAACTAATTTTGTAAGCCCTAGTACTACGTCTTTAACACCCTCCTGTAAGCACAGCCACCCCCGGTCCCATATGCTCAGAAAACTTGAGTAGAGTGCCTCAGACATAGGCGGGTTGGATGCAGGAATTTAAGTAACCAGGAGTTTACCTCCGTGGGGTTGGTGGAGAGTATAGAAAGACAGCTAATACATTAGAATGAAGAGAGTCTTCACTCATGGGGGACACAAGGGGGTGGGGAAGAGGGGGCAAATTGTCCTCCTTCATGACCTATTATTACACGAATCACGTGGCAAAATAATAAAACAGTAAAACGAAACATACACTAAATTCTATTTTTTTGCAAAGTTCAACTCTGAATTAAAAAGTGAAAAATGAGAACGTATTTATAAGAAGAAAATCAGGAGTTTCTTTATCCCAATCACGTGACAAAACTTGATTATCCAGACTAAACCACAGAATCCCCCCCCCCCCCCCCCCCAAATCAGGGTTTCATCTAAGTAAATAAAGCCCATTAAAAATAATATGTGAAAAAAAACGGATTTTAGATAGGGCTTCCAACTGGATTCCAAATTAGGTTTTCCAAAATTGGATTTTGGTGTTGAGGGTATATTATGTAAACGTAGATTTCGAGCATGTGGGGTTGGAGCGTTTGATTATAAGAACCAACCCCGCACCTCATTCCTAATAATTATTTCTCCATTAACAAAATATATTGACGGTAATTCAAGTTCCAACTTAGCAGTTTTCCGTCAATAATTCTGACCGTGGGAGAACCTTGTCAGGAAAATGGACCTTGGTGCATAAAGTTTAAAGTTTGCCTTCATGGGAAAATTCAACAGGATACAACTCCCAGGACATGAGGAAATATAATAACATGTCGATAATTCAACGTCCTTACAGACATCTGTCAGTTACATAGAAATCTTCTCTAGGTTGAATATAAAATAACTTTATTTAGATATTGATTGAAATGAAATCGCACTGCAGCATAAGCAACAGAAGTAAAGAAGAAAAAAATAATTTGAAATTCATCGTTCGACACCAACAATCTGTGCTACAATACATATGCTGGTGCTGCCATCTTGACTAAGTTAATTAATTCCGCACAGTAGCGCATTGCAGAAGGGCAGGATATTTCGAAGTCAGCTGACAATATGGCCGACAAAACAGCTGAGTTTGACAGACACTGCTGTTGCTATCTATTTCTAAAGGTTAATTAATCAGACAACGCAGCAACTGCAAAAGCAAAAGAAACTTTCGAACCCATCTGAGAACATGGTTCAGAATACAGCTGGATTTGACAGATCCAGTGCTGCCAACGTTATATGTATGCCAATATTATTACTAACTGATAAAGAGAGCAGGGAATAGAATCTACATATACATATAAAAATATGTTTTTCTAGCAAAAAAGCTCAATCGCCTAGATTTTACTGAATCACAGGAGAGAAAAGATTTATATATCTCATATTAATGAAGCTTTTAAAAAAAATATTATAATAAAAAAGCTCAGCAAATAGGCTTATCTGAATTATAGTGGACTTTTGATATTTAAAAAGGCTGTAAAAATTATATTTCCCCCAATTTAGCGGGCGTTACTACGCTTCTCCTTTGACACATTTGATTCCAGGTTTTTTCTAATGTAGGTATAGCCAGCAACTTTCGCACGAATATTAATTCGAATGTAATACGAAGGCTCGCTTATCAACGCGTTACACAAGCGTTTTCCTAGTTGAGCGAGCGACTCCTTTTGGCTCTTTTGGCACGGACCTCTGTTTGTTTCTGTTACTGCCGGCATACAGGCAACTAAGGTTTTTCTTCGATCGAGCTGAAATTTTTCACAGATGTTCAGACCTTCTCTGGGCGTTGCAGATCCAAATTTTTTGAAATCCGTTCATTGGTTAAAATTTAAATAAATATCTCCCGATAGGTTGAAAAATTTAAATGGTCTTCGATATATCTGATCAAACTCATATTTTGCATGGTCATTAAGACCTACATTGTCTCTTATTTTACAAAGTTTCAGCCCAATCAGTCAAGAAAGTATGCACTTATTGATATTTTTAATATCTGTCAGTAATGAAGTATCGAAATGAATGTTTTCCACTGCAACTGTATCGTATTTACTTTAGGTACCATGAGTGCTTAGATGCTATTTTTAAGTTTCAATGAGAAGCAGTTACTTTTATGTTGATTGAGTGGATCATATTTCAATTCAATATGGATGTATAAGATTTCTGTGCGTTTGGTACGGAATTCCGGTACCGGTTCGGTGCTCGCTCATCAACGCGTTACACAAACATGTTCCGAGTATAGTTAATTACGTATATCCTTCTCCAATACTGGCTGATTTTCTACATATTCTGAGGTTGGTATGACGTACTTATTACGCGGCACGGCTTAATGGATTGCGGCTCAGCAATTGAAGTGCTCCGAACAGCTTAAAAAGGGCCGACTTGGCTGATGAATTATTCATGCGGTCTCGGACTGGGCGAAGGAGGTTTTTACTGCGGTCGACTCGCTAATCCGGTCAACACCTCTAACGCGCCGCCCCGAACGTGGACGTTCGATTTGCACACGCTGATAAGTGATAACTTGAAGTGGGGTTGTTGGGGGATTGAATTGTTGTATTGTGGACTGTGGGGGTAGTTTTAAGAATACAATTTTGATAAGATTCTTGTTAATAAAATTGAAGGAATAAACTGCAGGGTGCAATGGGAGCTTTAATTTGGGAGATATTTTTATTTTGATCTGGCGACTACGCACTCGATTCAAATGTCGCGTCATTTTCTCAGTATTATTGTTAAACTCGTACAGATCTTCCGATATTTTTTTAAACAATAGATTTAAATTAGACTAAGGGCCGGTCTTTCAATGCTTTGCTAACTTTTAAACAGTCAATTAGGACTATATTGCCATGTCAACAACCAATGACATTTCTTGAATACTGTTGTTAGCTGATAATTGAAAAACTGGTCCTTAATCGGTTTTGGAAAATATAAGAAATATATATATTGTCTTCTCAATTGTTTATTAAGTAGTATTAAAAAATATTATAATTTGTTTAACTATAATGGGAAAGCCGCTGCTGTAAATAAATAACTTATTTTTACATTTTATGATACCGATAATACATTTACCGGAAACCCAAATCATGTAAACCTCTCTTAAGTCAACTCACATCAAAAGCTCTCTTCCCCCACGCGCTCTAAAATATCCTTGCTCTAAAAGCTCTGCGTTTTAAAAATACTCTCTATGTATATAAAAATCCTTTACCTCCTTCTGCAGCCATATATTATTTTGCCCTTTGTCCAGTGGCTCTTTTGCTACGACCCTTTAGCGTTGGCGTCTTTTGTCCCTTTCTTTTCCATCCAATTCCCTAGGGTTTCTCATTAAGTCCGTTCCTATTCCTTTGAGGTCTAAGTAAGTTCGTTTGAAGTATTTTTATCGATAGAGTGACATTCATGTTTTGACCTGTGGAACCAACAAACCACCGACTTGACTTCACTTTGCTATGCGTCGTGTTTTTCGCCGCAGAATTCAAATCAAGCATTGTGGTATGACAAATCAGGTGACACCGAAAGGTTATGTAATTAGGCGAGCGTAGCGAGCGTTACAACGAGATTCTTATATTACTTTTCTGTTGGCTTTTTTGTGTGTTTTTGCAGAAAATGTCCAGTTCAACAACCGAACTGAAATTTTGAGTATACACTAATGTTATAAGAGCGGCCACAGGTATAGTTTTTGAACGAGATTCTGTGATTTGTTGAAAATTAAAAATTGAACCGTTGTTAGACCGTTAACTTTAAATTTTGCATGGTCATTGGATTTTTATTTTGTCTGGGGCTTAACGTCGCACTGTTCTGCAGCGAGGCTAATGGCGACGGATGAAGGTGGGAAGGAGGCGGCCGTGGCCTGATAGTAGGGTACCTTCCCAACATTTGTCTGTCGACTGAGGGAATACCACGAAAAAACCCCAGTCAGGAAGGACGGCCGCGGGAATCGAACCCGGTCCTCCGGAATACAAGTTCAGAGCGTTACCACTCAGCCAACCTGTTCCGTATGGTCATTGGGACCAATATTTCACGAGTTCTTGACATTTTACTGACATTTGATTGTTTTGAATATTGGTCAAACGTATTCAAAGAAATTTCAAAAACTTATTACTGCTCCTTTGATTCAACTTATTATTAAGAAAACTTAAGAAAACTTATTATTCTTTGTTCTGAGCGATTTTCAAGATCTATTGTTGAGCATCAACTTTCATACACATATTATTTTGCATACAACACAAAGGCTCGCTTATCAACGCGTTAAACTGAATGTTTTCCTAGTTTTGTGTCAAACGTGGTTAGAGCATAGAGATTCATATACTTACAGAGAGGGGCAAGTAGGTAGCCAGCCTTGGTATGATGCGTTGTACATTGGCAGGGTGGATCTGAGCATGCTCAGCCACCATCTTGGAGACTATTTCAAGCAATTACTTTCAATATGGCACCCCCCTCGATTGTAATGTTGTTGGCAAGAGACTTGAATGTTACTTTGTACTAACCTTCAGTGCATACTTCACAGTAACAAACAACACAGAACAAATAAATGTACAGTAATAACAAGATATAATATTGTAAAAGTCTTCTTATGCAAGCTAAAAACGTGTTTCTAGTATATTTAAAATTTGACAGCTCAAAATAATTTTTTCACTGCCTTCCGAAATAATTTTCCATTTCTGTGGCAGTGAATTATTAAATATCTCCAATATGGAGGAAAAGGATATTTCAAAATTAGTCAAGCATTAACCAGTAGTTGCCCCTCTCTGTAATATATCTCTATGGTTAGAGCCATTTAATTTCCCAAAAATACAAGAAATGCGATCAATTTAATTGCATTCAATTTGACACAACCGTGTAATACTAGTAGGTTAGTATCTTAGATTAAAAGAAGGGATATGAGTTTATAAAAAATAAGCATTTTGTTATGTAGGTGGTTTTTTATATTAAAATGTAAAAATAGTAAGCTTAACAGATTCTACAATTGTTGACACTGCACATGCTTCTTCTCTCATAGGGGCTGTCACAAAACATAGCATGATTAACAATAGGATTGTGTATGTTAGAATGTAATTATGAAGATAAATGCGATATCACTGATAAAGTTCTGCATGTCTAATAATAGATTTTTCTACTGGAAATTGTTTAAAGTGGAGTAAGAATGTTAATTTAAAAATCTAGGACGAATGCTTCATTCAGTATGATTCAAAACTATTTATTTATAAAATAAATTAGTGGTATGCTTTTTACTGGCAATATACAAATAATCTTTGATAATTTTAAAACAAAACGTGCTGTCTCATTTTCAGCTTTAAGTGCTTATAAAGTAGAGTCTGTTTAGGGGAATGCACAAAATTAACTAAATGTACATTATTTAAGTCCGTCATCTAACTCTATAAAAATACATCGTCTCCTTTGCCGGACCAGTCCTGCTCTACTTGCCGCCGTTTCATGAACCATACATAATAAAAGACGAGAGGAGACGGCAACCCCCTCCCCTCCATGTCCCCACAGCCCCCGGCCCACCCCAATTTATTTGATCCAAATTGCGGGTAGATTTCCCTACGAGGCTGACCACATCAAACGATTCCTTTCTGTCAAAAAGAGTTTGATAAAAACCGTATCGTCTCTATTTTATGTTCCCAGTTTGAGGACTCACAAGAGGGTTGGGGGGGGGGGAAGGGTAAAAAGCGGGAGCAATCAAACTCTCTATACGTAGGGATATATTTTTAACAAAGCGAAAAAATGAAACTCTAAATTAGTCTTTTGCCAAGTCCATTTATAGGGTTGAAGTTGGCACGTTTACTAGACGAGCACGTAGGCGCGGCTTTTTTCAGTCAATGAAAGAGTGGACATTTCTTTGATGATTACGCTTTCATATCGCTGAACCGGGGCTGATTAGTTAGGAAACTATATTGGTGGAAATATTGGATATTAGAAAACTAAAATACGAGAAAATAAAGCGGAGCTTCGAAAAGAGCTCTTCAACATATTTCCCTCCAACTGCCAGATTTGTTGATATTCAAATCATTGATATAGTGATTTACATTTAAATAGCTTATAAATATTTGGTTTAAAATGTGTACTTCTTTTTATTTTATTTCCACGAGCAATGTATTCCGAGTACGGAGAACATTTCAAGCAATAAGGGATGTGCCATGTATTGGAAATTTAGGAAGACTGAGTACAGAAGGATATTTTCTTATATCTTCCGATATTAGTTCCTTATTTTGGCTTCATGTACCTATTAGAGGTTATGAAGGTATTGTTGCCTACTGCTTCATCAACCCAGATTTGACACAAGATTGAAGATTCAGAATCTTAACTATGGCAGGTATATTGAGCGACATAGTCCGTGTAATGTTTTAACGTACAGCCTCATACTAACCATATTGTTGTGTTCATAAATATGAATTACCTAGCCAAATAACAAATCAATATGGAAACAATACCGTGTTTAATATTTTACGAATGATCTATTGGACGTTATGTTTCGTTACAGTGTTTTAAATTTACCTTCAATACCTATAATAGTAATGAAAATCATGATAAAATGAGGTAATGAAATTTAACAGCTATAAATTCGATGAAACTAAAAGCAAATATATTTCTTTATATAGCAACTGGATAGAAAGTTACTGATTTCCCATTAGGTAGCCTCAAGCATTAACTATTGTTTGTATGTTAAATGCTGATATTATTCAATCAAAATATATAAACAACATAACTGCATGTAAACATTGTATTGATATTAATATATATTGTCAAATGGTGTATATTAACATTTAACCTTTTACCTTACTTTAAATAAATATACAATGACATTTATTTACAAACAATCTACCAACTATTCCACATAGACTGTGGGGAAATCAACATATTAATAAATTTAATGCAGCATTGTTATGCATTATTTTAGCATATTTTATTTTAGAATTGTTAATTTATTCGGAGTGATCCATCAAATGCGTTTTCGTTTACTCCACTCGTGCAATTATGCACCAAGTTTGTATCAAATCAAAATTAACAATTTAATTTTGTCATTGGGCTATAAAATAATATTGTTTTCAAATTAAATTTAGAATAACAATTCATATCATTGAATTAACTATACGATGTATTTCTGTAGTATATGATACATCAAGCATGTATGCAAGTTTTTTTTCAAAATATCATTATACTTACGACTACATTTAAAAAGTGATTAGCCCATATCCATGATCAATACACGTAACACCATGTTTGTATTCTTCTCTTGGCATCTGTTTGCCTTGTAATTACCAGCAGCATAATGCAGTCGGCCATTAGACGTGAATTATTCATAACTCGCTGGCTGCTGGAGGACATTAGAGCTGGCACTTAGCTCTTGGGTGACAAAAAACTGCGCTATCAGACAATTTATATGGTGATGTATTGATTTGGTATCAGATGGCTGCTCAAATCGGTTCTAGTTTTCATAGATGAACAGTTTTTGGAAAATTAATTTTATGGGATTTTGTTATTGTGAAATAAAATCAATAGAAATTTAATGGAGCAAATGTGACTGTAACAGTATTTAACACTTATACATAAGTGGATTTTATATTGGTATTGCAATGATCATGAAAATAATCATTTTACAAATGTTGGCAGAAGTTGAAATACCGTGTGACGCAAAAGAATCCCCCTGTTTGAGATGTTTCTCCGACAGAACTATAACTGATAAGGAGCTGAAACTTTTCCACATTATAGAAAACATATGAGCATTGTATGTGTGTATTTTCAGATACTTTTGATTCATCAGAAAAAAGTTACGGAAATTTGAATTAAGTCGTTAAAAACTGTTTATAACAGCGTTATAAAACTTTAAAAAAATTAACAGCATTGCAAACATAAATAAAAGATTCGTGGCTACTAATTTCATTGACACAGATTCAGAAATCTTTATTACAATGGAAAAATAGTTTGCGCATAGCCCACAAGGAAAATGGTGGACCAAACAACATCAATTTACCTAATGCCCACAAAATAACTCCAAATCAATTCATCAAACAAGTCAATTTATCTGGTTTATTCTGTTTTTTCAACCGCAAATTCAATAATTTAAAAATTTTTCTTATTAAAAAATTTGTTTGAAACATGCCCTTATTACATTTTGGTATGTTGCTACATTGGATAGAAATGTCAGAACCCGACCTTTAAGAGTTTCGATAAAGTGATTTCGCAAACAGGGGATTTTTTGCGCCACCGAGTACAATTGATTTCAGTTGTAACACGACTCGATTTAGATTATTTCGCGTATGACCTTGAGTATAATCGGAGATGCAAACAAGAATGATACAAATGTAACGTGGGAAGGAGGTGGTCGTGGCAGCTTCCCCAGTATTTGCCTCTCGACCAAGCAAGTTCACAAAAAGAACTCGGTGAGGAAGGTCCGGCGAGAGAATCGAACCAGGTGCTCCGGATTATTGCCCCATCTTTCTCTTCAACATCTCCGACCATCAGTCATCCACAGACGTGAAAACTCCTAGCAGCCGAGTCGTCTACAAACATTCAAATATTGAATACCTACTTCTGACACCATTTGTAAAATTTTGATTAATTATATGATTTGTTTGAATTGTGATAACAGAAGTCGAGTCATGAACTAGCTTCTTCGGAAAATATTCAATTGATCCATCTTCGTCAATTTCAATCTCCTGATAGTGACGTTATCGTATTCAAATACAACTATTTAGTTTTAAAACCTAACATAAAATAGAAGTTTTATGTTAGAATTTAAACTACTAGAGCTCCAGGACTGGTTCAAACTCGTTTAAGCGCACTACTTGAGAACCGAACATATGCATTTTTATAATTGGAACTAAATTCAAATGTTTTACTTATTCACAGTGGTATAAAATGTTTCAGAATAAAGTAGGTTCCGTTTACCTCCATATCAACTTCCGTCCAAAACTACATTAAACAGATAGGAAATAATATTAAAACCCTGTTAACATACATATTTATAGCATTATTTCTTTATTTGAATGTTTGATAGAGAGGTACACGAGTATTAAGGGCTTTGTATGAGCCGTTTTTCAAGTTTCCAGCGATTTTCGTAACAAACAGATATTTGGTTCACAAAATTAACTAATTCTACGTGTTAAGGTGCTGCAAGCGCGAGCGATTTTGCCGCTTGTTGCGGGCACTTTTTTGGATACGATTGGAGACAAAATGGGCTGACTAAATGATATGAAATTTTAATCATGGTTATATAAAAGACTAACTTAGGGTTATCAATCACTTGGTACATTTTTTTGAACTTCGTTAATTAGTAATAATTGGTTGATTTTTTGTGAAAATTTGTATATTTTCTTGTTTCAATGGGTGCCGTATGAAAATTAATTTTAATTTTAAAAATGTGCCAAGTGATAACCCTAAGTTTGTCTTTTATCTAATCGTGATTAAAATTTGAGATCAACTGGTTCACGGGTTTGGTCTCCAATCGTATCGAAAATTTCATAGTTTTGAGCGGTTTTGTTGAATAACAGGTGCCTAATTAACAACGCAAGAAACATAAATTAAAAAGTGCTACTAATATACAATCAGACTCATCATGTGAGCGTCCTATCAAAGTTACACCCACTTATGAAACAATTATTCTCTCTCAATTTTCTAAAACGGCTGAGCGCTTGTAGCACCATCAAATAGCCATTTCCTTATCGATTTAACGCCCATAAATTCGCCTAAAGTCGTGTGAATCTTGCTGAATACACCTCTAGTTCTGTCACTAGACATGTAATCCAGGCCGCCATTATACCTCGGATAACCTGCCTTGTTCTCCCAGCCCAAGCCTAAGTCGTCATTGAGTTATAGGGCAATTAACCAGAGCCGAACAACGCTAAATTAAACCCAGCCCTGGATCGAGAAATGCACACCTTTAGACTAATAAACAGTGGTGGAGGTCCTACTGTGAGATTATTCGGCAATTTGTTGCGAGGTAACTGCTTTTCTTGAGTCTATAATCACTTCAATAGGGTGACGTTTAATTAGAGCTAAGGAATGTGTATAATATCTATGTTAGGTTAATGTTCAACTTCGTCTAGGTGGTATTTGAATTCGAATAATGGAACTTATTCACACCACGAAATGGATTGGAACTCACGAGCCGTTTTCAATTACTACACGGATCAATTTGTCAAGCAAACTGAAGATAAAGTCCGAAAAAGGGACACACTATCAACGAATCAACGAATAGCAGAGAGGCAAGTCCGGTCACTTGAAAGCTGCAGCCAATGAGAGCGCTTCTCTTCACTCTGCTTTCATTGAAACTTGATAGTGAGTTCCCAAGTGGTGTGCGTATGATGATAACTGATAAGTGATGATCGGTTAAAAAAACGAGAAGATCTATACCAGGGATATGTTAAAACATATACTTATCTAGGAGTACACAAGACAATATCAAAACAAAACGAACTATTTGCTTAACATGAACCCTACTGAGCAACCGGTGAACTTTGTCACACCTACCCTCTTTCATCCCGTGTATAACATTACCAGAAAAAAAACACTCAGAGCAAAAAGGGCAGCCAAGTCTCTTTACTTTTAAAATATCAACACTGAAAAGAAGTAATTAATCGTATCGTATCGTTAATCGTATCTTTGAAATTAACGTATAAACACAGAGAAGGAGTTGGTGCATCGTTTTTTTGTGTTTTTAGTTGAGTGAGTGATGAGTGTACTTTACTGAGTGGAGCGACCGCTCCACTAGATCAGCCAACCGAACTATTTCTTCGATGACTCATGGCGCAGTATTGTGCGGCCGGTTGTGCGAGATATGCTAACACGCGGGATGAAAGGTTGTATGAAAAGTTTACCGTCTGCTCTGTTGGGGTCATTTTAAGCTAGTGGTTAGGTTTGTTTTGTTTTGGTGTTGTCTTGTCCAGAAGCCGACCGAACGAGTCGGCGAAACATCGCATACCATTTTATATGGTTTTTAATTAATACCAGTGTTTTATCCTAGTAAGTGTGTCTCTGTTATCAATTTTGTGGAAGATTACACAAATAACTTGTCATTTTTACACCCAGTCGACATACAACACAAAACTCTCAGAGATAGAATGTAAATGAGCCACTAAGTGAGAACAAAATCCAATGTCTGGCTATTTGTCAACTTATGAAAAAATAAGGTTTGAAAAATGCCTATTTTGACTCATCATAGAAATCAAATGCCTCACTCAAATGCCTCATTAGAGCTAAGTATTTAGGGTTCATTACTTGGCTGGTCTTTTTACACGGAGAGGGAAATAATACTTGCCAACTTTAGACTCTGCCAAATATTATGTCATATTATCGTCATACCAGAAACATTACCATACTAAGTTCTTAGGTTTACAAGCCTTCAAGTCATTATAAATAATTAAGTTGTACTTACGCAGGCAAAATAAACCCCACAACTACAAACGCTTATATCTCAACATAACTACTATTCCCATCGAATCAATTGTCCCCTACTCGACGCACTTTCGTTCGAAATTTTCTCAGTACGGTTTTCCTCGTTTTCTCTGGTTATTTATTCAGGTTCTGTGCTAACCAGAAGGCGTTTTCTGCACGGCATTAGCTTGGGATGACATTAGTTGAAGAGTTACATGCAGGCGGAGAGCAGAGCTATCAAATATGTAGGAGACTATCTACATACATGGAAACACTTGTGGGGGTTGTGACTTGCTTTTTCAGCGTGATGGCAAGATGGTTCTGCCTTTAGATAAGTGGCTTTGATTATTTATATAATTGTGCTGTAGTAATTTGAAGAATATGGGTAGTGGTCTTGGTAGACGTTACAGTATTATTAACAACGAAGTGTATTTAAATTGGACTGTTTTCAAATGTTAGGAATGGGAGACGATTTAAAGTCTTTGGAGAGAAGTATGAAGTAAATTGCAATGTTCGTATTCACACAAAACTCTCTTAAAAACAAGCTAAAATATAAAAGATGCGGGAAGAGGTATCTTTAAAAATGTGAGATCTACCAAGATAATATCGTGAGTCTATAAAACGCATACAAGTACTTTTTAGGCCTCCTCAATTTTTAATATTGGGACCTTCTGGTTGTTGAACCGACAACATTCTAGAGAAATAATATTCTTTTCCATCATTGACAACATTTTTGAAATTGTCTTCTGTAAAAAGGGAAAATTTACAACAAGACTTTCACTATAAAATATTTATTTACCAGAATCTATTTGTCAGTAATTTCAAAACAACCCTTGCGATCTTCGGTGTGATTACTAAGCATTTTCGTGCACAGTGAAAAATATTCTCAGCATTTTTAGCACTGACAAATCATGGAAATTACATCATAACATTTCCGAGAAATTGAGTCAGCTGTTTGTTTGGCTAAATCAGCAGAACAGAGTAAAATGCCAGATTCTAATAATAACAATATGTTATTGAAAATATGATTTTCAGAGTAAAGCTTTCAAGTTACGTATACAGTAGATTTCACGTGTTATGCTGCAGTAGAGAAATGCAACATTTAAAGTTGGAACAAAACTTTTGAGAAAATCGAATCATATTTGACACAAATGTCTTTATAAAATGTATAATCTTCCACATTTCATAATTGTAAGTCATCATATTTCTTTTCAACATCGTATAAGAATGTATACATCAACTTCGAATCAGGGTTGAAATATTTTTAGTTCAATGACATTAGTGTAGCTCTTCAAAGTTTCGAAAAGCTTTCCTTCGACAAAATTAGTGACAATTTCATAATGCCAGTAAAAAAAACTTATGACAAAGTAGAACTTTCGTGACCTCTTTATGAACTTTCTTGCATGCTTTCATTGATCTGCGTTTTTTTCTTCTTTTAACAATGTAAACAATCTTGTTGAGTGATGAAAGGATAATGGCGCGAGAAAAGAAAGCATTATGTAACTTTTCTATGCCTTTAAAGCAACCTACATAAGAAGTAAATATAGAACACAATTGATCGAGAAATAAATGACAATATTGTCTAATGTAGCGGGCAAGGAATAAGTGGTAGCTGGACTTCCACTATCTTTTGGAGGTTACAAAGTAGAATTTTTTCTCCATGTTGGAAGCTAACTCGCAAATTCAATACCTCAAAATGCGTATTTTAATTTCGTCTTCGCTTGAACAGAATTCCTACAAATTTCAAGAAATAACGCAACAATTCAAGTTGACTGAACTAAAAGTAAATACCGACTTCTGGTAAGACCTCAAAGTGTACAAAATGATTATTTAACTAAACCTTGGAGGTTCTGCCAGATGTCGTAGGTATACCTACAGTCGGTGACAGGCAAAGATGAACCCGCTCTAGCATAGAACGACCTACCTTTGCCTGTCCCTGACCATACTCCAGTTTATGGCATTATTTCGTTCCGCAGTGAGTTGATTTGTGCGCGAATTGTCTTTAAAATCTGTTAAAATCTCTAAGTACTTAAAACTGTCGGAATTCATTTCAATTGTAAATAAAGTCTTAATAGGTTGACTTGGTATAAAAAAGTTCAGCCATTCAAGTACATCGAACTTCAAACTTATGCAAATGTAAAAGAGCTTTAAAGTTGTAAATGCGTTACAGCAACTCTTCTGTAAAGTGGGCATTCCACAACACAATTCAGTTGGGCAATTCAAATCTGCCGATTAGAATTGGGCCAATTTGGCTAGTGTGATTGACAAGAAAAATCCAAATCTTAGCAATTCTTGATTTAGAACCAGTTCTATTTTCCCAATTGCAATTGGACAATTTGAGATGAATAGACACTAGTATTGAAACAAATATCGAAACAGAGAACACAACTTCGTAATATTTAATCATTATTATGTATAAATATCACATATTAACAGAACAATTGAATGCTAATTGCTGTTTAGGTCGATTGTTATGAAAAACATAAAACAAACCTAACCTCAAACCATGGAATTGAGAAACAAAAGCAAGATTTTAATTGGTACAATTCTAATCGGCAGATTTGAGTTGCCCAACTTGAATTGCGTAGTGTAATACCCACTTAACGAATTCACAACTATTGGATCATTTTATATTCGATTATATTCCCGTTCTCTTGTAGTGGATAAAAATGATAATTTATTTGGACCTTTTAATTATTGTCACCAATTTTCTTCAACACAAAAATCCGTCTCGCTGATTGTTCACAAACCCCAGCTTCCACAATGTCGTATAATCGCATTCATATCAATTTATCGTTTTCCAGTCGCTACTTATCGCATCACGTGTGTGGCGGTGTATTTTTCACCATCGATCCGCCCCCCTCCCACCCCCCCCCCTCATCGCACCCCACGTGGAGGTTTGTTACCCACAGTTAAAGTACCGTTGAATAATTTATCCGCCAACTGACTCGTTATTAAT
The DNA here is from genome assembly GCA_934045905.1 of Leuctra nigra. Taxonomy (NCBI): domain Eukaryota; kingdom Metazoa; phylum Arthropoda; class Insecta; order Plecoptera; family Leuctridae; genus Leuctra; species Leuctra nigra. The sequence continues at coordinate 24,847,294 of OW203765.1, read as the reverse complement.
GACTTGCCCGTCGACATTTGACAAACTCCGCACACACACTATGATTGAGCAGGTAGGCAATAAAAACACATTCCAAAATGAATATACATCTATGTATTATTTCTATACATATCATCATAAATCTAGATGCCCTAGTTTTGCGTGTCGTTTCTTTTTTTTACAAACTAAAATTACTAATCTCATTCATTTTGATTGACATATAAAATTTCGTATTCGTATAGTCTCTATTTTTGGATCCACCCACCCCCTGGTTTTTCGACAGTCCCTGGGGGGCTATTCGCAGGCGAGCGATTCGGGTTTATGGCACAGGTAAGACTTGGGGGGGGGGGGGGGGGGGCTGATAAGTGATTGCAATTTCACACGCCAGGCTGCGTGCTGAGCTACATTTTACAAAACAAAATTTCTGTGTATAAGATTTCGCTTTAAGATTTTGTAATGTGGCTACTGTTGTTTTCAAGCGAACTTTTAAGTACGGTTGACAATTTTGTAAAAATATCTGTAACTCATAGATAGAAGGCCGGAAGTCCATTTCTATGATTCTTGAGGCGAGTTAAAAAACCAGTAATTCTGTCTTCATTCAATCATATTTGTAATTGGTGACATGAGTCATTGTGTAAGAGAATTCTTTAATTGTATTTGTTGACAACAGTCAAATGGCAATTGATCGAGCTTGATTACATTATTCTAAAAGTATGCAACGCAACATCGAGAAAATGAACTTCCAGCCTTTTACACACAAATGAATGAAGTATGTGAAATCATATATCGGGCCAACTGGGGATCAAACTTGGTTCCTCAGTATGGAACTCTAGGTATCTGAGCAGTGCTGGATTATCTGACAACGAATAGTGTGTACTTTTAAGTCTACTTTTAAGTCTACTTTTAATAGTAAATTTCACTAATTATTCCCAGACGTTTTATTGAACGTCTCATATATTTGAATATATTATACACTCTTACACTTATCTGTGGATTAATACATAATAATATAAAGTACACAGTTGATATTCACACACAAAATATAATAACAGGACAGCAGGATTATGTATTTGGCGAAATAAATAATCCTGCTTTCCTGTTATTATTTGTGTCTGTTAATAACTCGACAAAATCGAATTATTTAGGTAGTACTCGAAAAATAACAGCTGACTTATTTCATGGCTACGAAATACGAATCTATTCATCAAAACCATATTAGTTTTATATTTCAACCAATAAAATACGTTTTATAATATTTTGCATAAATTTTAGTATTTGCTTTCACATTTATGTAAGTTTAAACTTTTACTTTCAGGATTGAATGTCATGAAAGCACATTTTTAAAATACTAATTTTCTTTTATGACTTAATTTTAGATTTCAATTTCCATTTAAAGCTATTTAAAAGATTCCTATAAACATACTTTCAGGCTACACTATTTTCTAAATGCTGATTCGAAACTGTCGTTCCGCTGCAATCTTTATCCACACTTTAAGATGAAACTGGGTCGAAGTTCTGGAAAGAATGACTCAGGTACTTCAACTTGTTTCCAACACTGGAGAATGTCAGGAATAATATCAACTGATTGACTGCCAGTTCGAACATCTAAACTAGATCACATTATTTTGTTAAAACTTCCTACATACCAAGACACAATGAAGTTGCATGTCATAGAATAGAATATTACAAACCAAATTCAAAAACACTTATTTTGAATGACTGTGCATAGAACAGTCGAGTTTATGTAGTTATAAACTCTGTACGATACCACCTACTAGGAAAACGCTCAGTATAACGAGTTGATAAGCGAGCCTTCGTAGTGAATGCGATTTAATATGTGTGTCAAATATGTTCATCTACAGCCCTTGAGAGCCCTTTTGAAGATAATTTTACTCAAGGTCCACTAAATCTAAACTAAAGGATTACACTAAAAGATTTAGTGGACCTGGATCTTATACTTGCATTCATCAAAGAGGCAGCGATAAAAATTTAATGTTTTGATCCATAAACCCAACAATTGTGCAAATTGTGATAGAAGCTTGAAAATTTGTGTACTTACTAATTTGACCATGAGAAATCCAAAAATGTATGGCCTCAAGCTGAATTCATGCAACTTTCGGAGTTATTAAGTAATTAAATTAAACAACTAAATGTCAAATAACACAAGAAATTGTCGACTTTTTGGAGATTTTAAAATTGAATATTACCTATACAAAATCTATTTTAACTATAAACCCTCAATTATTTTATTACGGTTTGTTTAATTCAGACTTCAATTAAATAATAAAGACATTAAAATCAATCTCCAAATCCTTAATTTGGTTTAAGAATGAAAATCTAGACGTCTCTGATTGAATCAAGGCACTTATATTATGTCTTAATTACTTGATAACAGCGTGTTATTTGAAAATTTTACTAAAAAGTAGTATGACTTAATTTATTAATTACCCCAAAAGTTGCAGGAATTCAGTTTGGGGCCATACATTTTTGGATTTCTCATGGTCGAATTAGTAAGTACACAAATTTCCATGTTTCTATCACTATTTGCACAACTGACCCCTAAATTGGGGTTTATGGATTGTCACTAGTAGGTACCTACACTTTGACATATATTTCAAATAAATCATAAAAATGTCAGCAAATGGCTATTACTCTTGAAGTTCATTACAGATTAGTCAAACACACTTATAATGCTGGTACCAATGACCATGCAAAATATGGTGGTGATCGTCAAACGATTCCAGTTTTATATGCACACAGAGTTGAGTTCTTTTATATAGCGAAGCTAAGTACAAACAACAAATCAAGTTTCCGATGAAACATATAGACCGATTTTGCTGGGAATCATTATAGCACACTGCATTGGATAGTAATGAATATTTTGTGAAAAAATTGGCCAGATCCATTACTTCGTTTAAAATGTAACACTAACGTGAAATGCACAAATAAACAAAAAAAATTATAGATTTTAGCCATAAGTTTCAAGTGGAGACGCTTCGCTCCGCTCGCTTTATAAGAATCAATACAAGAAATGGAAGGTGTTGAAATTCTACAATACGCGCTCGTGCCTATTACTGTTTACGGATCAGAAACGTCGAATATTAAAACATGCAAAAGAAAACACATGAACAAAGAATAAACAACATTCACATTTATTGATAAACAAACGTGCTTTTTAAATACGAATCAAATTACTGCATCAACTTTTCAAATCTGTTTAGGTAATATAATTAGTTTGGCAGAGTTTAAAGCTAAACAGATATCAGTGCATGTCAGTCTGATTCTTTCTATATTCCTAGTGAGAACGAAGTTTGCTGCACACCAATCTAACCATGAGGAGCATCCTCGTCTTTCTCGGCGCAATTGTTGCACTGGGAGCAGCACATACGGTGAGTCACAAACCGTTAAAATAAATCTTTATTAACAGACTCTGCCGAAACTTCGGTTGCCAAAAAGACACAGAATAACAATACAATTGAAAATATAAAAGATTAATACGGATAGAGAAAAATATTTACATTTAAGACAAAAACTACTAACTATATAGATGATAGTTGTGTTATTATACAAATAATGAATGCCGCCTATTTTGTATATTTTTTCGCGAAATAAAGATCATTTGAATTTGGATTTGAATTTGTTTTGTGTTCTAATTACTTCTAAAACTATATTACTAATAAAAACTTTAAGCAAAATATGCTTCACAATAAAATCTTTAAAAAACTACTGAGTACGATAAACTACTGAGTAACTACGTTTGAGAAACGATACTGAGTTTAAATCACTTTGTTGGAGAACTTGCATACCTATTATAATATAAAAAGTAATTTTCATAGATTTTTCAATTATTATTACATACAATATTAGAAACAGTGTTGGGACTTATCTAGATAAAATTATCTTGTTATCTAGATAATATTTTTTTATCTATCATCTTATCTAGATAATTACATAATTGGTTATCTTTATCTTTGTCTAGATACTAGGAAAACGCTCTGAGTAACGCGTTGATGAGAGAGCACGGATACGCGCAACACCTCGAACCGAAATTTTGTCTATCGAAAATGTCCTTTAAAAGCCAATAATTCTTGAATTTCGTCACAGACTTGTATGAAAATCTCCAACAATTCCTAAAATATTGGTCCCAATAACCATGCAAAGTTTTAAGTTGATCGATTGAACCTTTATGATTGAACTGTTCCTTGTTAATTTTCAAAAATCACAGGATCTCGTCCAAAAATATACCTGGGATTACTCATTCAGCGAGCGAAGCGAGCGTCTCTTTTTGACTCTTTTGACACGGACCTCTGTTTTTTTTTGTTTTTTTGTATTTTTTTATATTTTTGGCTGCTATTTGGAGCAATGGAAGTCGCACCGTTTCACCGATCGATCTGAAATTTTGTACACATGTAGATACAACCTTTTCTGTTTGCTGACCCTAATTTTTTTGAAATCCATTGATTGGTTAAAATTTAAATAAATATCTCCTGATAGGCTGAAAAATGAAAACGGTCTTCGATAGTTCTGTTTAAACTCATATTTTGCATGATCGTTAAGACCAACAATGTCTCTTATTTTACAAAATTTCATCTCAATCAGTTAAGAACGTATGAACTTATTGAAATTTTTTATATCTGTCAGTAATGAAGTATCGAAATGAATGTTTTCCAGTGCCAATTGAATTGAATCTGATTTGCTATAGTATTTACCAGGGTGCTTAGATGCTATTTTCAAGTTTCGATAAAAAGCATAATTTTATGTTGATTGAGTGATCATATTTCAATTCAATATGGAAGTATGTTTTCTGTGCGTTTTGTACGCATTTCCGGTTCGAGAATTTTGCACGTACCCGTGCTCGCTTATCAACGCGTTACACTGAGCGTTTTCCTAGTTATGATATAAGTGTGTGAACACAATATTAGATCGATCTGTTGAACTATCTCTATGGTTGAAAGGTCTTGTTTCATATGTTTAAAAGTTTCTGCTCTAACTACCTTGGACTAAAGATTCGAAGATGCCGTGAAATATGAAATTCGAGAAATTTGACAGCCAAACGCAAAATGTCCCTAAACTGTCAATAACTTTTGAAATTAAACACAGATTCGTCTGAAAATTGTTAAAAGTACAGATAATGTTGGTCTCAATTACCATGCAAAGTTTTAAGTTGATCGGTCAAACGGTTCTAGTTTAAATTTCAATAATCAAATGAAATATTTTTTTACATTTTAACCAGTTGGAGGATTTGTCTGAAAATTTGCAAAATAAGAGACAATTTTGGTCCTAATGACCATGCAAAATATAAGGTTGGTCACATTTATCGAATACCATTTTCATTTTTCAACCTATCAGGAGATATTTATTTAAATTTTAACCAATAAATGGATTTCAAAAACATTAGGGTCTGCAAACAGAGAAGGTTGTCTCTACATGTGTGCAAAATTTCAGGTCGCTAGGTGAAACGGTGCGACTTATATTGCTCCAGTTAACAGCCAAAAGTAAATAAAAAAAAAAAAAAAACAGAGGTCCGTGTCAAAAGAGTCAAAAGGAGACGCTCGCTTCGCTCGCTCAAAAAAATAACCAATTATCCAATAATCCAGCCAATTATGGCAATTATCCAGATAAAACCCCATCAATGGACTACCACCTTGACGTGGTGGTGGGGCTTAAGGGGCCGGCTCACATACGAGTTGGCCCCAACCAAGTGCAGTCCAGGGTCGACCTAGTCCCATGCCCTCCCCAAATTCGCGGGCCCCTCGGGCCGGCCTTCCCCCACGAATTGGTGATCCCCCTGAAATCGAGTCCCACCGGCCCGAAGCTCTCCACCCCCCGGTCTGTCCCCATTCTGACCTGGCTTTCCCACCAGTTTCAGACTCACCCAGATCGGGCCCGTTAGGTCGACCCCTCCCGATGTCCTCCACTTAGTTCAACAAAGTTAAAAGTTAAAATTAATGTGCGCAATATAACCTCGTCGTTGACGCGCCGTTAAACTCTAATAATCTAATCTAATCTAATCCAGATAAAAAATATATAAAAATGCAAATGTTGTGTGTATGAACATGTACGAACCTCAAATGTCAATGATATGAAAAGAGAAAATCATCTCAGTTTCGTCGCATTAGTTGGCGTGTTTTGACGGCCCCATTTTTTAAAAACTGATTTCCAAATTTAGGATTTGAAAATAATTAGGGAGTAGTCGGTATTTGTTTTAAAAAGTATCAATTATCGATTACAATTATTTTGATAATTATTTTTTATCTTTATCTATTATCTAGATGATTTCTTGGAAATGTATCTATTATCTTATCTAGATAAATTTTTGGCAGGTTATCTTTACCTTTATCTAGAAAAAAATAAAAGTATCAATAGCGAAGAAAGGTGATATATAGGCAGACTATTGCTATTGATTGCTCTTGCTATTACAAGGATCATTTTTGGGTTCAGGAATTGTATCATTGACAAAGCAAACACATGAATGATAAAGACACTACGGCTATTGGGACAATCAAAAGCCTATTTGTTTTGAACTGATTCGTATGAAATAAAGAAAATATTAAAATTTTCCAGAGAAAATTGATCATGTTGTATTAAATTTACATGAATAGGTATATCAAAACATATCATATAAATAACATCAAACCACAATTTCACCACAATTTTAACATTTTCTGAAATTTACATTGTTTCCAGATTGTTGAGCAAGAACCCGAAAACAGTTTTTTTCACTTCGTCGATCCCTTCGGCCAATGTTTCGCATTGGATCCAGTGACTTGCCCAACCAACTCACCACCTGTAACCCAACCAGGAGACAATGTTGGTACCACGGCAGCTCCAGGTGGTGGTAATGGAGGCGGCAACGGTGGATCAGGTACCACGGCAGCTCCAGGTGGTGGTGGAGGAGGCGGCAACGGTGGATCAGGTACCACGGGAGCCCCAGATGGGGGTGGAGGCGGCAATGGATCTGGTGGAAGCGACTTCGACTCTAGGGAAAATGGATCTGGTGGAAACGATTCCGACTCTAGGGAAAATGGATCTGGTGGAAACGACTCCGACTCTAGGGAAAATGGATCTGGTGGAAACGACTCCGACTCTAGGGAAAATGGATCTGGTGGAAAAGACTCAGACTCTAGTAAAAATGGATCTGGTGGAAAAGACTCCGACTCTAGTAAAAAGGGATCTGGTGGAAAAGACTCCGACTCTAGGGAAAATGGATCTGGTGGAAACGACTCCGACTCTAGGGAAAATGGATCTGGTGGAAACGACTCCGACTCTGGGGAAAATGGATCTGGTGGAAAAGACTCAGACTCTAGTAAAAATGGATCTGGTGGAAACGACTCCGACTCTAGAGAAAAGGGATCTGGTGGAAGAGACTCCGACTCTAGGGAAAAGGGATCTGGTGGAAAAGACTCAGACTCTAGTAAAAAGGGATCTGGTGGAAACGACTCCGACTCTAGGGAAAATGGATCTGGTGGAAAAGACTCAGACTCTAGTAAAAATGGATCTGGTGGAAAAGACTCCGACTCTAGGGAAAATGGATCTGGTGGAAACGACTCCGACTCTAGGGAAAATGGACCTGGTAGAAGGGACTCCGACTCTAGGAAAAATGGATCTGGTGGAAACGAGTCCGACTCTAGTAAAAAGGGATCTGGTGGAAAAGACTCCGACTCTAGGGAAAATGGATCTGGTGGAAAAGACTCCGACTCTAGGGAAAAGGGACCTGGTAGAAGGGACTCCGACTCTAGGGAAAATGGATCTGGTGGAAAAGACTCTGACTCTAGGGAAAAGGGACCTGGTAGAAGGGACTCCGACTCTAGGGAAAATGGATCTGGTGGAAAAGACTCAGACTCTAGTAAAAATGGATCTGGTAGAAGGAACTCCCACTCTAGGGAAAATGGATCTGGTGGAAAAGACTCTGACTCTAGGGAAAAGGGACCTGGTAGAAGGGACTCCAACTCTAGAGAAAAGGGACCTGGTAGAAGGGACTCCCACTCTAAGAAAAAGGGATTTGGTGGAAGAGACTCCGACTCTAGTCAAAAGGTGAAATACTACCAAGGTTTTTATGGTATGTTGAGCCATCTTCTAAGTGCTTTGGATTAATATTTTGGCCAACGTTTCGTTAGTGTTAATTAACAGTTATAAGATTATATAAAAATAAAAGAATCTATCAGTAACCAATCAGAACTAGTATAAGACAAAGAATGAAAGGGAGGAATTTGATTTGTTGTTAGGTTATCAGCTAAGATGAATTGACCAATGACAGGAGGTGTTGTAATGTGTATGTGCGTAACGCTGCATCACACTCGCATAAACGCAGAGTGTTGCGCTGATAACAACTTACGCAATTACTAAGTTCCGACGGCCGAAATCAAAAGTATTGGCTGTCGCTGTTCTTTACCAATGCTGGGACTGGCATTTGATAAATTGGTGATGAGCTATGCAATAAGAAGAGGCTCACATAGCTATCGCTGAATGGATGATATTTATGAACTACGCTATCATACAATATACAATATATCATATAGAGGTTCATACAATAATACGACGAGAATACGACGAGCCTTCCAACCCCAAGTGGCAAGCAACGGCGGTTGGCAACTCCAGGGCTGATTGACGGGAACGTGGTCGCCGTCGACATCGCCGTCGACATCGCTGTCGGGGCGTGAACGGGAGAACGAGCACGAGCACAAGCGTGAGCGCTGGCGTCAAGCATTGCGTCAAGCTAGCGTCAAGCACGAGAGACATTACGGGATTGCGCACTTTGGTTGAGTACATATTCTTTTGATTGATTATTATGTTTTGATGATAGAGAATTTGACATGTGGATTTTAGTTAGTATTTTGCTGGCCAGCTACGTAATTATTTTTGTACCGATGCATTGATTGGTTTATTAGATTTTTTTTTATTTATTTATTGTTGCAAATTAATAGTACATAAGAAAATCCTCAGTCCCACAAAACCAAACAGTGGCTTGTCTGCAGGACTGCTATATATAAACAACAACAACAACAACATAAATATACGTCACAATAAAACAACTAATAACTACTTTTAATAATAATAATCATCAAATTCAAATTCAAATTACAAATACAAATTAATATCATAAAACTTGGAACATTATTAAATAGAAGAGACCTTTCACTGAGCTAGATCCTAAACTAAAGCTAGGGTCGTTGAGGACGACGAAGACCGAGTTCCTGCCTATAGGCAGATGCAATTTTATTATACTTGTCGTGCTGGTTACCTGATCTACTGCCGGGAAAAGCGGTATAACGGAGGAGGCGAATCGGACAACACTGTTGCTCCTGTTTGCTCGTAGCCTTCGTACTGCATCCGATTTGATTGAGCGAGCGGAGCGAGCGTCACCACGGTACTCTTATGGCAAAAACGATCCCAGGGACCGCATAGATCACGTTAGTAGGTGTGCACATTTTCAGATCGATTGGTTGTGCGGTTTGACCTGGGCAGTGCAGGCAAAAAAAATACAAACAAACAAAAAAACATACAGAGAAAGTGCCATAAGAGTACCGTGGTGTCGCTCGATACGCTCGCTCAATTAAGTATAGTGTCATACAAGAATGGTTGTTTGAACGTATACATTTTTTTTGTTCGTAAAGTTAGGTTATGTGTTCTAAATGTTTTTGTTACCTATGGCGTGACCATAAACACAATGTGAGAAGTTTCATGAAAAGTTTTAAAATTCTGTATATTATTGTCAAGCAATATAGTTATTACGTTTACGTTATGATAGTAAATTTGATGATAGGATGCATTACAATAAAATGCCAGCAGCCATTATCTTTTCAAAGACTTGGAAATAAATGGCTTCTCTGAGTGACGTAGGAAACTTACCCGAGAACGCTTAGCACAGAGTATTATTTTGTCATAACTTTTAACATAAGAAATAATAGTTTATTTGCACAATACTTGACATACAATCAAGGAGCGGTGCATTTACTTTCAGTAGATCATTGAAAGTAGATTTATTTTGATAAATGTATTGAAATATCAATATCTCATTAAACTATTAGCGACCATACATAATGTCAACAACTTGGGGCTCTATTCCATAACTTTAAAATTACCGATTCTGCTGGTATCCGATTCACGGCCATATGAATTAACATTGAATGTAATCAGATTCCAGCATAATTGTGAATATCAAAGTTAGAGAATATAGGGCGTCGGACAAACGATTATTTTCACTTTTCAATCAGAAAAGTTCAAAAACTTCGAAACAGGAAAAATTGGACTCGATTCTCAAGATCTCAATGTACACTCGACAAAACATAAAACGATATGTGAATAAATTTAAATGACTGGTAGTGACGTTCTTGAAAGAACTAGATAGATGTACTTTTGAAAATGTGATCAAATCATTTTCAAACAATCAGAATACTTCGAATACCATTTTATCTTTTGTTGAGTGTACTTTCATTTAATCACTACTCGTACACTGGCGGCATTATGTTGTTTGTACTCTTATGATATGGGTCAGAGAGAGACAGAATGCAAGGATCATATTGCCGCCACTGTACATCGTACAACGCTCGGCTTTCAAACGTGTTACGACAATAATTTTCCAAAAGTAAGTAGTAGTAGAGGCAAACGGAAGCGAACGAAAATCGCACGTTTTTTTTGTTGAAATTGTGTCTTTCCACTAAATAATTTAAAAAAATCAAAGAGTAACGACCCATAACAGCCTAATAGACTAAATAATGCCGCACACTGGAGCTCATTATCTGGTGCGACCTCAAAGTGTTAAATACGATATTTATAGTAAAATAACCGTATTTAACACTTTGATGTCGCACCAGAGGTCAAAAAGTACTCCAGTGTGTGGCAATATTTAGTCTATTAGGCTGTTATGGGTCGTTACTAACTGATTTTTTAATATTATTTAGTGGGAATACAAAATTTAAGAACATCACTTTGAAGAACAGCGCGTTTCCCGTCTGCTTCCCCATGTGTCGTGTTCTTTACATTCTCTCTAGCACAACAGTTGAACTGAAAACTATCGTAGCCACCGCACAACCCTACTCAGGAAGAAGGTAATTACAATGATTATAATATTCTCCGTCGCCGTTCTGTGTGCACCGCCGTGATTACGAAACATAAAGAACCTTTCAATGACTCAATTAACCACACATAGGGTGAGGTTAATTCGACCACTTACATTTGACATAATACATTTCACACGGAGCGTAGACCTGGGGTTTATATCGGTCGGCCATTTTGTACACCTATTACAGGTATATAAGTGGATAGATTAGGATGTTAGAAGGTTAGAGGTGGATTGTTAAGATGATTGGTGAATTTAAACGACTGTTATGAGTTTAGTTAAGCAGGTTTTATTCCATTTTTGATTGCATGCCTACCTTTAGGTACAGATTATTATGTTATAAAAGTGAGGTTAAATGTGTATACCTACTAGTCCGTGTAGTTGATAAAATTAAGATTTACAATTTAAGGAAATTGCTTTGTAGAAAATAGTTTTAGACCTACATGAAGGCTCAAAAGCTTAATTAAAATAGCAGTAGGTAGTATTAATTTATTGAAATTAATCCCGCAATTAAATTACCCACATACTCTTTTGAAAAGTGTGATAACTAAACATAAAAATATTAAATGAAAATCATATTATCTAAATAAATTTTATTTTATAAAAACTCGGCTTCTGATAAGTCATGAACGCCGCTACGATGCAAACACAACACGATCGTCAACAATTCTGCCACCAAACGTTGACCCTCATCTTAAATAATGCACATAAACTCCAATAATTAGCATTTCAATGAATAACATTGGCTTCGGTACCGAATGTTATATTAGTTTTGATGAATTTCACCCACATAGAAGCAATTTGTTTGTAATCTCTTTGAATCCTGGTTATAGGTTTCGAATTATAGGTCTTGTTTGAATAGATTAATCAGTTTGTGCACAACGAATTCACTGCAGATAAATTATATCAACGCTCCAGTATAAATCCGGGCTTAACCTTTTAGGCTTATTGTTAGCTATGGAAGTGTAATGTTGGATTTAAATAAATAGAATTTGGGTTTTACTAAAACAATGTGAATATTAACAATCGTCGATTTTATTGTTTGGAAAAGTTCTGTTTGTGGCTACTTGTTGTTATTTAGCAAAATATTATTGATCAAATAGCATGTTATTGTTAGCATGTTTGATTGTTAGGTCGGCGAATTGGTAATATTGCTTCACTAATGAGTAGAATGGCTGTTAAAATAGAACTAAGCTATTGGATTGAAATTTGTAAAACACCGTATTGGTATTCTAAATTGACCAATAGTATTTCTCATAAATATTTGTATTAACATTAAACAATCTCTGCACATATTCTGTTCAGAAGGGTTCAATCAATTTCTTTGGTTCGCAGGTCAATGTTGATTTTCTGTATGTAAAAATTACTGATATCTGTTTACTTTTTTTTATTGTGAAAATATAAATTTCTGTTTGTTTTTGTGTGGAATACAGTTTCATTGCACACCATTTATTTTGTATTTTGTTGTTTTTGTAAGCATTGGCTTATTTTTCAATATATTTGGTAGTGTTGAAATGATTTTAAATACATTTTCTCAATTGACATAATAACTTCAATTCTTCTGTATTCCTAAAAAAGTCGTCAATAAAACCCACAAATGTTCAAAAACACAGCGAAAAACGAAAAACGAAATCTATATAAGAAGTCGACGTAATAAATGGCAAGACGTTAAGTGACTTGATTAAAACAATTACCGAGGATCGACGCCGGGCGTCTTGCGCGGCGACGTCGGGACGCCGAGTCGAGCCGTCGCGACGCTGCTGGCAGCCAGTGCGACTGCAGACGTCACACGGTGCGGACGCGTCGATTCGAAAGGCCGTGACGTCACGAGCATTTTCACGATCGTAGAAAATGATTTGCGGGTTTTGAAGAGGATTTAATTTTTTTGGTGAACGATTAAACAAAGTGAGAGTTAAGAATATTTGTAGGTAATCGTTTTTATTATCTTTTATCTCTACTTAAATCTTGCGAACTTTGACGCCCGAAAAATCAACAGTTTAATTAAAATATCTTTAAATAATATATCTTAAATTGTGTAACCAAAAACGATATATATATATATTTAAAGTTTGATCGTAAGAAACATAAACTTCATTCGTGTGTAAATCTAGTGAAAATTGATGTGTAGTGTATGATAAAATGTGTGTTCTATAAAGTGACTTCGTATGTATTTTGACCAATGAACGGGTGAATATTAAACAATCACCATGCGGCTGCTTCTTTGCTTCGTTTGGCTTCTTGGTGTCTATGTGATTCTAATACCAGCTTCTTCTCATAAAGGTAAGTGAAACAAAACAAATTTACATAAGAATGATTCGATTGTGAGGTAATTCTTTTTCGTGCAATATTGTAAGCGTGCAACATAGTCTGTAGTCACGATATGATTAGATTCCGATATTTACAAAAATAATAAATTGTAGATGAATCAATTTACATAATTAATCAATTAATTCTAAATTAATTTAAACTAACTATGCGTTAACTGAATATGTCATAGGTACCTAAAACCAGAGTTCGTAATTAACGAAATTACAGTAGTATTTTTATATACACATAACTCTATCCCTTCAAACACTTCTAGTTGCTAAACGTGTAAAAGTTTGTATGCATCGTTTCAGGATTCTAGCTCGTCATTTTCTGTAGAACGAATATGGAAAATTGTGTTTCAGTTTTCCTTCTGAGGAAGAGTGTGTAGAGTTTCTGCTGGCCTCAAGTGTAACCCAGTTCACAAGTCAATTCACTTTATTGAATTCGATAAAAAAAAAATATATATAATAGAAGACTCCAGTTCGAATTGGAATTTTCCCGTTTTCTTTTCCCGAGTTGCAATTCCATTTCTTTCTAAGAACCGTGTAATTTTTACATTAACGTCATCCCTTGATTAACTACGATTTTTTTCTCGCCGGTTTGAAGGAAAGTTCGCTCCCTGAATATAAAGTTCCATTCAAGTTTCTCAGCCGCCTTCGAACATCGACGAGCATTTGCTCCGGAGATGATTCCGAATCGAATCCAAGCTCCAGACGCAGCGTTATATATCATCTGAGAAAACCAATCTACAACTTACGCGTATAACTTTCAAATTATATTTTTGGGAAATTAATAAAACTCAGATTTTTTTAACAAAAGTTTTTTTTATTACTCAAAGCAAGATTAATTACTTTTCTTTTGATACAAATTATTGTTAATGCCTCTCAGATTTTATACTCCAGACAGTAGTAAATCATTATTGATCCTCGGGCCTGTCTCTCTGCGTAGAAATATGGCTTATAAAGCTTTTGCAGAGTGGCTGGAAGAGGCTCTAACTTAATTACGCGATAAAATAATTAAATTGAACTTTCAACTTAAAACTTTCTTAAGTTTGAAATGATTGGAATTATATTTGACGGCGATCTGATTCGGTGATTAGGACGATCGAGAAACTTTCTCTTCTGATTGATGCAGCTCCAAGGCAGAGAGCGATCTGAAAGGAACTTCTTATTTTTCCAACTCTCAACGAAAAGCTACCGCATGAAAGGTTTTTGAATTACATAAAAGAACGGCTGGCGCGATTTTGCTTGGATTCTTTTAAACATTTGGCGATGATACGCGATGAAAGATCTTGACTATACGATTTCACGTGATTCTAAGAAGAACTCGATCTTTTCAATACAAAAATATCTCGACTCTAAAAGGAAAGAATCTTACATAACATTGGGCTTTCAGAGAAGTATCAATCAAAGTTCAGAAAGTTATTTATACATTTGAAAAATACAGATTCCAAATATCATGCTCTAATAGTTATATTTTAATTTATTTTTAGCATTTCATTAATTTATAACATAGGTAAATAAAATAAGAGAAAATTTATTTAATAAGTTATTTAAAGAAATGTTATTTATAATCGATATCAATACAGGAAATAAATTGCTTTTAAAATGAAAACATGATGCTATTCAGCACATAGTTTTCAAGTTTCAAAGTCATAATTTCTAAACTACTACTTAAACTATCCAGACAGAGCAAGTTGGCTCGGACAATAAATCGCACAACTTGCACTCCTAAGCTCAATTCCAGCTGCTTCGCTTTCCTAGCTTTCCCTCAGTCTAGAGGTAAATTATGGGAAGGTGCCTACTAATAGGCCACGACCGCTTCTATCCCACCATCCATCCTTCACCATTCTTCGTCATCACAATCTTTAAAGCCTACGTAAGCGAACGGAAAAGGCACGGTTCGTCAAAGCGAAATTTTGAAGTTTATTTTCACGCTGACAAATTTTTACAAAATCAAATAGTAGCGACCCATTAAAGCCTAATAAACTAAATAATGCCACATACTGGTACACTATGACTTCTGTTACGACCTCAAAGTGTTAAATACGATATTTTTGGTAAGCCAAATTTTTTTGTATTTTTGGTACGCTGGCCTCTTAAATCACAAGACTGGTTGTAGATCAGTGAAACGTTAAAAACGTTAAATACAATTATTTTAAAATAAAATGTTATCATATTCAGCTGAACCAAGTAAGATAAAAGACAATCTCCACAATATTAACAATTCATACTTGCTTAGTATCAAGTAGCTTTTCAAAAATTATCTCAACGAAACGTATAAAATGAACTCGAAATCGTAATCTTTATGGTAATAACCCAGCCCAGTGGCTTTTGCGTAGCGGAATATAAATTAATTGTGAACTTGCTAAGACTAAGATTATGTGACGGGGAGTAAACGGAGCAGGTAATTTGTAAGATTATAACTATCTCTTAATACGACGCTCTTCAAGTGCAAACAGCGAGCGCAAATACACGCGCGGGCAAGCGGAAATCTTGCCCCGATTCGTAGAGCGAATCCGTGTGCAAATGAAAAACCTGGGGAAAGTTTATGGAACTGGAACTAAAGTTAGGGAGAGTCTTGCTTCGGCTGTGTTCAAATTTTATCCGGTTAAAGGGGAATTAAGAAAATTATTTCCTATCCAATCAGTTCCCTGAACCCAGAGGAAAAGTTTAAAGATTCTACTTTCAAATATTTTGCGAATTAAATCTTGTGAATCGAAATTATAACAACAGTTAAAACAATATAAAATACAGAAAAATATCAAAGAAAAAAAGTTTGTTTGCGGACGTTTGACACATTTTCCAAAATTTTTCTGTTATTCAGAATTTTTTTATGTTTTTCCTTTTCCTGTTTTGCTCTTTTTAAATGCATTATTAACCGAGTATAATTAAATGTATAAAGTCATCTCGTATCACATCCTCACTTAAATAAATATTTTATTATTGCTTTCAAAGAAGTGTGGACATAACATAAAATGAAGAATCCTCAAACAATTACTTCAAAAAATACAAGCTAATAAAAAGCTTGTAAACATCGAATACCGAATTTAAAACTCTATTTACATAAAAATCGAGCAACTAATTTTTAATATCGAAGAAGCTTTTCGGCTTCTGAGCGAGCTAGCAAGTGGGCATCCATCAATCCTGTTCCCATGGGAATACCACGTTCCCTATTCCCATTCCTGATGCAGGTATCAGGCAAACACGTGCCATCAGACAATGTATTTGCTGTGGGAATCAATCCATTACAAATAGCCGGTGGTCTACATTGCCACTGAATATCAATAGCGTGGTATTTACATAATCGTTGACCATATTATTGGCCGTCCGAGAGTCTAGAAATACAGCCAAGATATTATAGTGTCACTCTCTTCATAAAACCAATCATTACATAGTGTAATTTGTCAGCCGTATGGAAGATAAATTAATAAATTAACTTTATACTCTGTTTTTATAAGTAGTTTTCAAGCAAAATATTAAAATAACACACTTTCAGTGGAATGTTATTAGGGTCAGTTTTCAATACTTTACTGTAAAACCAGAGGTTAAGTTTAAACGGTCATTCAAGGATTGGCATTGGTTGTTGTTGGCAATATAGTTGTAGTCATCTGTTTAAAATTAAGCAGCGTATTGAAAAATTTACCCTTTGGCTATTTATGTGATTGTTAAACTTTAACAAATGATTTCCGCAAACATTGCGATATTTATTCGACGTCATTTGTATACGAATTCCCTGATAATTGACTAACTACTAAGTCATGCTACTTCCTCTATTACCATTCTAGCCGCTTGATGGGTACATGAAAATGGTAGACAATTCCTCAATACAAATGTTAGAATCGGCCTTCTTACGAAGTTAGATGACACCAAAATTCCGTATCAAATAATGGTGCACAAATTGGATTGTGTAGTAATATTCTGGGTCTTCATTTTAGACTTAATATATTTCGATCCAGTGGGCTCCCAATAAGTCTGTAGGCTAATGGCCGGTCTCCTACACTCTCTGGCAGTGGCATGACAAGCAATCAGTCTGTAGCTCTTCATAATTTAAATAAAAATCAGGAATCGGAAAATTTGAAAATTAGAAAAAAACGCCCTGCGGGGCAACATTTGGAAGGTTATTTGATTCAGTTTGTTCATTTCAAAATTCCAGAATCACTTTTCAATTGTTGAAATTCTAAAAAAAAGCCCTTCGGGGCAACAATTGGAAGGATATTTGTTTCAATTCAACATTTAAGGGTCCCAGATTCACTTTTTAAATTAGTGAAATTCTAAAAAAATTGCCCTGCGGGGCAATACCTGGGGGGCTTCGTCAAAATATCAAAATAAAATAGTAATTCAACATATTATTTTCGGTGTTTTATTATTTGATTGCCTCTACTGCGGTTCCCGTTATAATCTAATTTATAATTTTTTGGGAAATTGGCTCCTTCGTCAAAAAAGGTTGCCGACCCCTGCTGTAGGCTAATGGCCGGTCTCCTACACTCTCTGGCAGTGGCATGACAAGCTTGGATGCGTTTATTATAACCAACGATACATCGTTCCATGTTGACATGGGAAGACTAATAATTGCACGAGAGAATATATATTATATCTCTGAATGAGGAAAAACACATAGAATGAATATGTATTTTAGAATGTAAATATTTATTTATTAAATTATGAGATGCTCTGTTTTTTTTTTGCCGAGTTATTTTTTATGTAGGCGTTTTATTTGTTTTTTGTATCGTTATTTTATTATCGGGCTGAATATACTCATCTAATAAAGACGGTAATATTTTGTACTGAGTACGGAAATAAAGAAATCGATATAATAAAATAAATGTTTTGATTATTTTATGTCATAATTGACTGACGATTTGGTAATCAACTATAAAATATGTCGAAACGGATGCGAGCCTCTGACCATTTGATTGTATATTCTAACCATTAGTGCTATATTCTAACCACAGTACTGCACCATAATGAACTAATTGCCTTCAAATTTTCAAAGATACTTTAGTCCGCTTAAATAATTAAAATGTGTGAATGAATGGTTTAGTCAACCTATACCTATATTCGTTTCAATTTCTGAACAACAAAGAAAACATGATTTTTAAAAAACGTTCTATTTGAAATGATTGTGTGCGACACGTCATTATTCTATTACCAATTCACTAAAACGAAAATTATTTACCTTGATCCGCTCTCACGCACACTTAGACCACGCATAAAAGTTCGAATCACTGTGGTGGAGGTGCCGTAATCTTATAGAACTCAGGGAACTTCTCTGTTTGTACGCAATGTTCTTTTCGTTGTGTTTCTGCTTGGACTTTCCGGTCATACGCGACGAACCGGTTGATCTCAAATTTTGCACACACACACAAATGCTATACAAGCGATTACGTTACTTTTTTGTTGTAAAATTGAAATGAATAGTTTGCCAGTTTAGTTTCAAATTTTGTGTGGTCATTAGGGCCAATATTGGTATTTGAGCCATGGAGCGGTAATGTTTCACAGAATAATAATTTGCTATTAGTTAATCAGACCCTAAAAATGTATAAACAAATCGGTCTAGAGCATCAAAATTTATTATTGTAAAGAATTCGTTGAACTTTTATCAGCTCTTCAATAAATGGCTACACAAGAACTAAATATAATTTAATCAAACAATTCACACAACATCATGAAACAAATCATTTAGTATGTCTTCACAGCAGTTTTCATGGTCTACAGAGAAGTAATTGTTCACAGAATATTAATTTGCATGCAAAGCTCTTATTCAAGCGTTGCACAGAGCGTTTTCCTAGTTTCTATCAAGATCAGAGTAGGGTGTGATGTGTGATATATCTGTCTCAGATAATCGAATGTTTTACTACTCTGGCCACCTGTAACGTCTGTGCTCAAAGATATGATTGCCATCACCGGTAAACTATAAAGATCCAGAAAACTTTTCTCTGCTCTCGTTCGATTCAACCCCTATTAAAACTTTATTTTCCTCTTCTCTTTTTGTTCTTAAACAAAAGACCAGAGAGGAGAAACTTTCCTATCTTTTTATAGTTGAACATAGGCAACTTTTTTTTTTGTCTTTCCTTTACTTCCGTCGAGCCATTGTCGAGGCGATTCTCTGGACCAATAGTCTTTCATCTTTTGCCTCACGCCAGCCTATCACTGTGATGGATGTGTTAGCGGTCGACAGTAGGGGAGAGGGGACAAACTCGGACACGCCGCTTGATAACATGTAATAGGAAGTAGGGGAAAGTTGGGAAATAAAGCCGTCTGATAACATGATGTAAGATGACATCTCAGTGGAGCTCATAAACAATCCATTAGATCATTTGGGTAATCCATCGAAACAGAATAAATATAGAGCTTTTAGGTTTTATAGGTGAAGGTAATTATTTTTATTAACCATTGTGATAATACGTTTTTGTTTTTTTTGTCTGGGGCTTAACGTCGCACTGTTCTGCAGCGAGGCTAATGGCGACGGATGAATGATTATGATGATGATTGGGAGATGATGATCAAGATTAGGTAAGGATGGAAGGTGGGAAGGAGGCGGTCGTGGCCTATTAGTAGGGTACCTTCCCAGCATTTGCCTGTCGACTGAGGGAAAACCACGAAAAACCCCAGTCAGGAAGGACGGCCGCGGGAATCGAACCCGGGCCTCCGGAATACAAGTTCAGAGCATTTCCACTCAGCCAACCTGTTAATGATGTTCGTTTTTGCATGCATGTGCAGGTAATTTTACACATTATTATTCTCTGCTACTATTCGATTTATTGTCGTGTGTCTTTCCTCATGCAGAATAATGAATTTATCGAAGATAAAAAGTGTTTAAAAACTTATATGCATTTGCATATACTTTTATGTGCATATTTATATTTTTTTACTTCTCACTTCTAATGGATTCTGTGAGCTTCCGTTTATTTTTTTTCCTTGATTTATTTGTACTTATGTTTTGACCGGAGTTTTTGATGTTCTGTACTGAGTATTCAGCAAATTGAGCTGCGAATTAGAGCCATGAGCTAAATAGCTATTTGTGGTTAAATTTATATTGAGAATTGAGTATTGAGAACCATATTGAATCAATCGCTTTCAATGGAAGAAATGAAACGTTGCTATTAGGTAGGAGATTATTAATCAATTGGATCAATTCAATTTGGATCAATTCAATAATATGACGAGCTTATTAAACCATATTGACGAACATTTCGTGAAAAAATGTCAAGTTATTATATTCCGCAATAACAAATTAAATTCAAAAACCTTTGAATCAATAAAATATGCCCTTATTTTCAATGACTTTATCTTTGCAAATATTGTTAAATTTATTCTAAAATTCTGTGGCGTGAAGTGTAATTGCGGTTCTCTTTTATATCGTCAACAAATACGTTATTTTCTTATTTCGGAATTAGCTTGTTTTACTAAGGATCAGTCTTTCAATACTCTGCTTACTTTTAAACTGTCGATTAGGACTGTATTGTCATAGCAACGACCAATGACATTCCTAGAATGACCACTAACTAACTGTTAAGAGCTAATTGAGTCTTTAGCAGAGTATTGTAACACCGGGCCTAAGAGATTCAATCATAAACAGGTGTTTGAACAAAATTACAAACTCTATGCACGATAGAAGCTGATAGAATACACACAAAACTGTCTCAATTTCTTGGGATCTGTTTCAAGAAATGTTGATATTTTGTGTGTATTCTGTTCATTTCTTCCGTGTAGGTCTCCATTAAAACTATCTCCACAAAAATTAACCCATCATATCTCACACTGCTCCCACTCCGCCAATTCGTCAAGAGTAGACACCACTTGAGTGACCTCTCGACCTCTTGACCCACCTTCCACCCCTCCCTCCTCCACTGTTAATACGCCATCAATCTCCCCACACCGGGAGGAAAAAGTAGTTGCTACTCTCCAGCCAACAAGAGATCTTAACTTCTCGAGCAGTCAGTCAAATATCCATTCTGTCCCGGCCAGATCCACCACAAGCAGGGGCTGAGTAACAAATGGCTGTTTCGTGGGAGCAAAGTTTATTAAGATGGAGAGGCTTGGGGATGAAACTGTAACGGGGTATTTGTTTTTCAGAGAGAATGTTGTTGTTTTAACGTTGCTGCCTAAGGTGAATGCAGATAAGAGGATTTTTTGAGCTATCTTTGGAGACTTGTTTATAAAAGAAGTTTCAATATTAAAGTAGCATAACTTGGATGATGCGCACATTCTTTTTAACTGCAAACACATATCTTTATTGATAAAAATAAATTTTTGGCATCCTACAAATTGTGTACAAATTTAGAAATGAGCTTGTTTCAAAACCAGATAATAGTTACAATTTATTTAAGTTTCTGGCCAATTTTGCTGAACATTCGTAAAAAAAAAGGATAAAATTCTAGTCTTGATAAAAAAAATTTAACGGTCATTATCACTTTTCCAGCAATCAAATACTTTGTTCGAAAACAACACATCTAACCAAACAAGTTGTTTTACTCATTTACAAAACTTCAGCGTGATTAAGTTCATATCACATCAAATTCGACAATTTCAATCATAAACCAATCGGATGTTATTATTTCACTTAAAACGCTATTTTATTGTCCATATACTGAAATTGCTCAATTTGAATTGAATAGCATAATGCACATTAGAAAATCGGTCCATCTGTGTCACACTACCAACTGGATAAAACGAACGAACGAACAAACATTTACAAGATGGAAACCGACTCTTGAAGAATCAAAAGAAATGTCGCTTCACTATTTTTTTTGTAATTAAAATAGTATTTTATAAAAGGCAACTCAAACAATTCAAAAAGTGTATTGATAACTTGAAAACCTTTAAGACTTCTCACTGTCTTGCATGGTACAATTCATTTTGCCTCGAAGAGATGCTCAATGCAAAACCACGCTGTAAAACTAGTGTAAAACCAGAACTTAGGGTGACATTTTCTGGCACACAAAGTCGCGCTTATATCGCATATAAAGCAGATGAATGGCGACTATATTTAGCTAACTGACGAGTTGTGGTCTGTCCAAATGTTGGGAGTATGAGTCTACGACATTGGGCGGGAAGGGGGGGGGGGGCTATTTGGCACGGTCCACCGGAGACTCTCTGTCTTCTCTGTCATTTAGATTCGCATCTTTGTCGTACTTATCATATTTCTTCGGCAGGGGAAGATTTTCTTTCACTCATTCGTAGCTTTTTCTTTGTTGATATCGAATCTGATAAAAATCAAATTTAGTATGGAAGACTAGAAAGTCAAATAAAATTTTATTTTTCTTCTTTTATTGAAAGTGAATAAATTGTGCGTCTTAACCGATATAGAAAGAGAAAAGTATTGTGTGTGATATTTTTAGTAGCATTCAGCTCAGAGGAACTAGGATTTGGTTTAAATTTGAGATGTTTGGAGTAGGAAAAAAGAGTCAGCCGTGATTACTTAATTTGTCTCTCATTATTTTACTTGGAAAACGCTCAGTGAACGCGTTGATAAACAAGCAATACCAACAGACATTTATTTCAGATCAATTTCCCCGTGAAACCAAAAAATTGGTCTTGCTAGAATTCAATAGGGAGACGAACTTAAAAGTAGTTCATCTTTCTTCATAAAAATTTAGTTGATCTAGGTTATTTCGTTTGACCTGTAAAATGAAAAACATAACTACACAAAATAAAAGAGATTCAAGCCAAACGTTTTGAATGGGCTGCTAAACTTGAGTTGTAAGAATAAAGACCACATCTTAATCAATGGCAGCCACACTTTCGACAAATCACGAAACAGTCGCACGAATTCTCCAACTCCAACTCCGACATTCGTTCATCTCACTCACACACGACAAGATACGTCGCTCCAGAACCATTAACCGTCACTCAAATGACAATTTGACGGACATTCAATTAAAAATTCCTCCCTAAGGCAACGTTCAAGATTCCCTCTTATATCCCTAATAGAAAATGAAGAAGTAATATTTCAAAAGCTTTCCAGTATCTTCTCTGACAGGCTGTCACGCATTTCTTTAAAATTGCATTTCTCTTCTAAATGTCCCATGGATCTATCTGTATATAAGGTAAAATATATCTCTCCTTTCCATTGTGTCTCGAAGGCTTGAATGTCAACTGCCAACTCTATAGTGAGTTATATTGAATGTTTCCGATAGTCATCCCTCCCCCACCCCCAACCCCTCAACCCCCGTCTGCCAGCACTTCACATTATTAAACTAAATCAAATATAGAACAGTATTGAGCTTCTGACAGGGACTGGAGAGTTACTTCTGTGATATAGATATGGGGGCGGAGGGGGAGGGGGGTTGTGGGGGTGGAGGGAGTGCAAAAGCATGTTCCGCGAAATATCGCCTAGACTCAAGGGAAGGACTTTGAGATTATTTATAAATTATAGAATCTGCTGGAAGAGCCGTGTGGCATTTCGTATCTTGTTGCGTATATTCTCTCTATTTCTGTGACAATGCTGGTGGATGTGTTGAATACTAGAATCGTATGTTACTTTCTCTGTACATCTATTTATTTTGCATGCATTGTAGTACAGGTCAAACAATAAATCTGAAAATGTGTACAAAGAGTACAGCTTTTTAAAGCAAAACTCCTCTGATTGGTTGAAAAGTAAAAGTTAACCGTTTATCCGATCAAGCTAAAAAATTTAATTATCGTTGGGACCAAGACACGTTTAGCCACGGAAAAATATGTTTGTGCCAACCAGAATATTAATTCACAGTATATTTGGCTGTGTTATAAAAATGATTCAACAAATATCAAATGTTCTGCCGAAACTTGACTAATAGGAAAATATTCCTTCAATAATGAACTACATTAGCAACATTTTAATTGCATTTTAATGGCAATGCATAATTTTCAAAATTAATTGTGTCAAAACGAAATATACAAGCACGAATTTGTTAAATAAATGCTCATGTTTATAAATGTTTTTTTTGTAGGCATAACTATATACCAATGTCAGATTGTTGTGTAGGGAAAATACTTATAATTTTCCATGTCATCAAAATGGAAATATTCTGTTCAGAGGCAAAACGATTGCCCCACAATATTCCATCGCCTGTTGCTTTTAAAATCTATCCATTAAAATACCTCCCTGATGTCACCTTTTAGCTGGTGCCAGGAGATCGACGGCGATAATAACGGAATTCTAATTAAACTCGGTGCGGAAATATGAAACCGTGCTCATTGCCAATCCGATTGTCGCAACTCATCGCGAAATTGGTTTCCCACCTCGCTGTTAGCGCCCTCCTGCGGTCGGTCGCTGAACCAGACACTTCGTGTGAGCGCTAGCGCGTCGCGGCCACGTCTAGGCTGTTAGTACCTCGCTGTTAGCGCCCTCCTGCGGTCGGTCGCTGAACCAACGCTTCGTGAGAGCGTTAGCGCGTCTCGGCCACGTCTATGCAGTTAGTACCTCGCTGCTAGCGCCCTCCTGCGGTCGGTCGCTGAACCAGACACTTCGTGTGAGCGTTAGCGAGTCGCGGTCAAGTCTAGGCTGTTAGTACCTCGCTGCTAGCGACCTACAGCGGTCGGTCGCTGAACCAGACGCTTCGTGTGAGCGTTAGCGAGTCGAGGTCACGTCTAGGCTGTTAGTACCTCGCTGCTGGCGCCCTCCTGCGGCCGGTCGCTGAACCAGACACTTCGTGTGAGCGTTAGCGAGTCGCGGTCAAGTCTAGGCTGTTAGTACCTCGCTGCTAGCGACCTACAGCGGTCGGTCGCTGAACCAGACGCTTCGTGTGAGCGTTAGCGAGTCGAGGTCACGTCTAGGCTGTTAGTACCTCGCTGCTGGCGCCCTCCTGCGGCCGGTCGCTGAACCAGACACTTCGTGTGAGCGTTAGCGCGACGCGGCCACGTCTAGGCTGTTAGTACCTCGCTGCTGGCGCCCTCCTGCGGTCGGTCGCTGAACCAGATGCTTCGTGTGAGCGTTAGCGCGTCGCGGTTACGTCCACATGTGATCATAGTTGCTAAAAGAAACATTGAGATATTGGGTTTGATAGAAAACTTCTAGTGGAATCAGGATGATAGGACGTGATGGGTAGCTCAGTTGGTCGAGTTCTTACCGGCATGTGACAGGTCCTGGGTTCGAGTTCCAGTTCGGTCGCATAGTTTCACTTCGCACATACCTCCTAAAAGCAAACATTATTTGTTTCAATAACTCCTAGCAAGAATGAAGCTCAGTTAAGTAGATTTATATCAATGAACGTTTTGGTGAATACAATTTTTGTTGAATTACCCCGTAATCACTATCCGTTCTAGATATGAACAGGAATTATTTCGCATCATTCACTTGTAAATGAAGTGTACATGGAAATAACGCTACAAGTCAATTTTTAGAAAAAATTATTTTAAGGTTAAATCTTGCCTTAATTTTTATGAGCTTTCAGAATATACCCTCGGCTTTTATAAAATGTTGCCCCAAAGTCGTGAAAAACGCAATTTAAATATATAGATATAAGTTTCAACATAAACCTTCGTTTATCTCAGTTTCATCCGAATGTGACTCATAGCATTCTTTCCCTGTACTCTTCATAATGTAATTGTGCAAGATTGTAAAAGACAACGGTGCTTCTTGCCTCTCATTTCATAGCCTATCATTCTAGCCAGAGAGGCTTGGCAGTAATTTTACACGCCTTCATACGTGTGAGTTCTGTAAGCGCTCACCGCAGCTCACTCACAAGCGACAGTGGCGACCTCTGGCGTGCGCTGGGAGTCAACTTGGAAGAGGAACAAGTTACACACCGCTTGACATGTCGAGCTAATTCACTCGCATCTCCAGGTCGGCGGGGAACAATCCGGATTGTGCGGATAACTTGGTGGCTAAATGAAATGGCGTCATATCAGTTGGTATTGATTGTTTTTATAAGAATCTAAACGAGAGAGCAAATACAATCAGTTATTCTAAAGATAATGTCTGCACCTTAGAGATGTAAAGGGTCCGTTTTTTTCTATTGACCAATCACAAGTCTGCCGTGAGCGGATTCTGGACTTGTGATTGGTCGTAAGAAGAAGAAAAAACGGAAACCCAAAACGCAAAAACGTTTTATGTGGACCCTGCTTAAGGGTGGAAGACAATTTCAATGATTCTTGAGGTGAGAAAACCAACATTTCTGGTATTCTGGTATTCTGGTTTTCAGGTTTCTGGTAAATTACTCATGAGTGTTATTTGAGTATTGTAATTTTGTTTCTTGTTTACACCATTTCCAAAAGTATGCAACGGAAAATTGAGAAAATGGATTTCCGCCCCTTTCTCTCGCGGTACAGATAAGTATTTGAACAATGACCAATTATCTTCAAAAAGAAGACTAAATTGTTGAAAGACGTACACACAAGAGGAAGGGAAACGGTAAAATGCCAAGAAGAATGGTTTCAAGTGTTTGTATAGTAGGCCAAGCAACGAAGGCTAAAAACAGGCCGAACCCGGGACAAATTGCAAGATTTGTATTTTTCATCAGACCTTATTCAGAAAAATTCGCTGATTACAACAAAAAAAAGTTTTACGCAGAGATGTGAAGGGAAATTGCCCAAAATTACGTGTAAAGTTCAAACTTTGAGAACATAAAATATTTTTTTTAAGAATCACAGGACACATTTTGATATTTGTTTTCAATAAAAAGTATGTATTATATTAGGATACAATAGTCGAAAAAAAATTGGGTGATAATATTAATTATTTTTGGATTTATTCAATTATTTAATAAAATGACGTCATTTACATAATTAGTCGTAGTGACGTAACTAAAGGAGCTAGAATAAATGTTTTTACAAGAAAATGTTGGTAATAAAGCCTAATATTTTTGGTATGAATATGATCAAAAGTTCACCCCGCATCTACTAATTGTTGTCAAACAATATTTTAATCAAATTATATGAAAAATTAAACATCAATATAACGCAATTATTGGCATAACGGCGGAACTGTTTGGTCAGGAAATGTTGTCCCTTATAGAATTTTGGCGCCTGATAAAACCTAGCCTAAAGAGAGATTTGGGACGCCATTTTGAAACCGGAAGTTGCATCATCTTGAAAACGGCTTAACCAATCATAACGGAACTGGTGGCAATCGACTCCAACGGTCATATGACAGAACAGATCAATAGTAAAACCAGAAATTACCAATAACAAATACCGGAAATGACGTCACAAATATTCAAAATTCTTCTAAACCCCCTGTTCAACAATAAATACATTATTCAGGCTTGTTATATTGTAATATATGAATTTATTTTAAAAAAATCTATGTGGCATTGTTTTCAGTCGCCATTTTGAGAACCGGAAGTGATTCCATAGCTCGGAAACGTTTTTTTTATAAAATCTTTATTCACACATGTACATAGATTTACAATCACTCACAATTGATATACCTACAAACAGAAAAAGTGAATAATAGGAATACTTAGAAACTAATAAAGAAATCAGGGTCTTTAACTTCCAGGCAAAAGGAAACGTATTGGAATGAAATCAAATACCAATTAATTAAGTGGATACCACTATGGGTCTGGAATTAGAAAAGGTTTTAAGCCTTATGCCGGCATAATTTTATGTCGGTACAGCATTATAACTAGGTACCAATATTTTTATTACCATGATATAACCATGTTAAAACTTATTATTTTATCATTATAAATAGCGACTTTTACAATTAAATTCATAAAGATATGCATTTATGTATTTATTTAATGTACTTATTGTTAAATAGGGGGTTTTAGAAGAATTTTGAATATTTGTGACGTCATTTCCGGTATTTGTTATTGGTAATTTCTGGTTTTACTATTGATCTGTTCTGTCATGACCGTTGGAGTCGATTGCCACCAGTTCCGTTATTATCGGTTCAGCCGTTTTCAAGATGATGCAACTTCCGGTTTCAAAATGGCGTCCCAAATCTCTCTCTGGGCTAGGTTTTATCAGGCGCTAAAATTCTATAAGTGACAACATTTTCTGATCAAACAGTTCCGCCGTTATGCCAATAATTGCGTTATATTGATGTTTAATTTTTCATATAATTTGATTAAAATTTTGTTTGACAACAATTAGTAGATGCGTGGTGAACTTTTGATCATATTCATATCAAAAATATAAGGCTTTATTACCAACATTTTCCCGTAAAACATTTATTCTAGCTCCTTTAGTTACGTCACTACGACTAATTATGTAAATGACGTCATTTTATTAAATAATTGAATAAATCCAAAAATAATTAATATTATCACCCAATTTTTTTTCGACTATTGTATCCTAATAAAATACATACTTTTTATTGAAAACAAATATCAAAATGTGTCCTGTGATTCTTAAAAAAAATATTTTATGTTCTCAAAGTTTGAACTTTACACGTAATTTTGGGCAATTTCCCTTCACATCTCTGCGTAAAACTTTTTTTTGTTGTAATCAGCAAATTTTTCTGAATAAGGTCTGATGAAAAAGACAAATCTTGCAATTTGTCCCGGGTTAAATGCTTCGTTGCTTGGCCTATAGGTGGTAGTAGAAGAAGAATGGCATTATTAAATCGAGGGGAATGTTGTAAGAAGGAGAGCAAGTAGGAAGACAAGTGTGGATGATGGTAAGGAAGATTAAGAGAGAAGCGAGCTTATTGCCGAAGAGAAGAGTTATGAGTCTTGTAGGAACCTTCCCATCATTTTCCTCTCGACAAAGAAAACCACGAACAAGGCAGAAGGAACAACAGAGAGTATCGAACCTAAGACCTCAAAGAAGTCTAGAAAGTTGAGTCCGCTTTTCTCCTTTAAACTACAGCATTAATATTGGATTGATAACATAAAAACATGGCCATTCATGCGGATAGGAAATCATATCGATGCAGGAAGTGTAAAATGCAATCCCACTTTACTGCAGATTGAAGTATCAATCGCGGATTTCCCGAAGCTCAACGGAAACTGTCGGAGACATCCGAGATGCACTTCACGACTGTTTCTCAGCAGCGGGGCGCAGAAATTTCATCTCATAAATTATTGCAATTCCTCGGGAAACGTCGATGTATTATTAAACATCCACAACAACCGACATCCATTCCAGTGGCAGCTATTCGCGGAGCACTTAGCCATCGCCGGTGCACAATCACCCCCGTGGAGGCGATCAGCTGGAAGTAGACGCGAGGAGAAAGTAGGGGTAACAGACATTGAAGACGCGATATGAGATAGGTGGAAGAATCAGGCGCGTAGGAAGGGGGGGGGAATACCTGACTCTGATTCAATTACCCTCCCTATGATTTTATATGAGAATATAAATTTGACTAAAAATAATGTTCACATTACGTAGAAACGCACCAATTCCGTCCTTGAAATTCGTAATTTTTAGTGTGCTAAGCGCCTCGGACCCGTATGGTGTTGGAGGGCCCTTTCCAGACCCCCCCCCCCCCCCCCTCTTACAAATTTAGTTTTTACGCGCCTGATAATAATGATGCAATAGATTAAAAATTATTAAAATTCACTTGTGCATGTTTATTTATGTTTTACTAGCTGGTATGTTTTTAAACACACTATGTAATGGGAAATATTAAGTCCACAAATGATTTTATAAATAAAAATAAGCTGGTTTAATTAAATTCCAGGGAATGTACCATGTAGACGCGAAATTAAAGTAAAAGTAAATACCTTTTTTACCTTAAAGGAATTAATTATTGAATGCAATGAATTGATTGAAACATTGAACCGTGTAAACTAGGATTTAGCTTCAAAACTACACGACAGAGCTTGAAATGTAAACAACAACATGCTTTTCGAGATGGAGATTATTTCTTTACGTGAAATTGAGTGGAATTCCTTCTGGCAGCAATGTCATATGGTTAAAAATCTGAATTTTTTCCAAATTGTAACTATATAAGTAGCAACATCGTTTAGTAGTTACTGTTGGAAACTAAA
Source organism: Leuctra nigra (assembly GCA_934045905.1). Classification (NCBI taxonomy): domain Eukaryota; kingdom Metazoa; phylum Arthropoda; class Insecta; order Plecoptera; family Leuctridae; genus Leuctra; species Leuctra nigra. The sequence goes on along the minus strand of OW203765.1, from coordinate 24,817,085 downwards.
GGAGCCAATTTTAAAAACAATATACGTACATCAATTTCTGGACACTTACCAAAAACTGGTACTTTAATATTACTTGTGGACTGGAAGATAACGCCTAACACATACTATTTAGTTTTTACAGTTTGTTTTCCCACAGCTATGAAACGAAGTTATTAATGAAGCTCAATTGTTCTGTGCAGATGAGAGAGCTTTAGAGTTCATAGAGTGATTTTTGTCCGTGAGTGTACAACAACGAGGAAGAAGATTATTCACGTTTTTTACTTGAAGAAAATGGCAGTTGGAAAATGAAAGATGTATTTTTATGCTGCATTGTTACGATCACAATAATACAGAGTCAGAAGTTATTTTCTCGTTTTGCCTTGGTGCAGAATATATATTCGAGATGGCCATAAAAGATGGAATAAAGTATTATATATACAGAGCATCACGTGTATGGATGTTAGAGGATCTCAGTGGAGGGTGACTTTATAATGGAGGAGTTGAGGAAGTATATATCCCTAAGTTTTTACAGGAAGCATAAACACATTCCGTTATATAAAATATTTATGCGAGTGAAGAAATATCGACGGGATTCAATATTAAAAACTTGGCACCGAAACAAAATTGAATTATTAAACTAGATAATAATTAAATTTGGCTCTAAGAAGAAATCATTTTTATAGATTTTTGACTAAACTGAATATTTACCCATAAAATATGGATATTTAAATTTAAAGTTTATAACTTACCCGGAGGCGTATTCTAGAACATTTTTCCAATTCCATTCTGATGGAATCCGGTCAGGGCCATAAGTATTGACACTGCGGGAAAATGAATTCCGGTGGAATTGAGAATCTAAAAGATCTAGAATAAGGCTCCGTACCTCTTCCCGAAATATTAGATATTTTGTTATTGACTATTTTTTTTATCAGTTATTTGCTTATGGCCATAGCCATGTAGTTCTAAACAACTGTTTTACTCAATTTAAATAACCGGCCATGGGTATATAATTATATTTAAAATCATATACAATTTTGTTTACTTATTTAAATCGTGTACCAACTTTTCATAAGCTACACAATAATGTCAGTGTCACATTTGCACATACCCTAAATCTGGAAAATCTTCATGGCTAATTCGCCTACACAGTTATTAATTTCAACACGGAGTGCATAACAATGAGTGCATTATCTAGTACAAGGAGTCTGCTCATGTTAGGAACATCCTAATGGCATGGAGTTATGATATAGAAATGGAGCCCAACAATCTGCAACCATCCGGAATTCCCCTGAGCGAGAATGCAGATGCAATGTTCTTCTTCAGGGCACAGAAATGCATTTTATACTGAATCCTGTTTAAAATACACTTCTAAACTCCATTCCGTGAAAAGCTTTGGTTAGAATGTTCATGCCACAAAAGGAAGAAGATTTTCCATCAGACTTTCATCACATGTCATGGGAATTATTCTCGGCAAACTTTAACAATCTGAAAAGCAGTCCGAAATATTTCTACTCTCTTCGCAACTTACAGGGACAAAACACGACGCCATGTCTTAAGTCACCGGCGTCGGCGTCGCTTGTCGCATTTAATTATCTACGACAAGTTGACGATCTCTCGGTGGACCATCCTTCATCGTCGCGACGCCGGCGTCGGTTTCCCCCGTCCCACTCTCTAGGCGAGAGTTGAATCTCTCTTTTATTCTGTTTTCAACCCCCTTAGTTCTTCCAATTAGAGGGACGGTGTATGAAGTTAGATGACAGTTTGCCGTGTTGGAGGTGTCTCGAAATGACAGGCATACGTCTTCGTTTCCTCTAATGACTTTCATTTAGTCGGCTGGATTATTTCCGTGTTTTTTTTGTACATGTGACAATTTAGAAGCATTCCGTAAACTGTCTACTTTTTTACACGGCATTAGCTGTTATAAGGCACTTCCACCATTTAACAAATTTAATAAAATATGATTCAAAATGATACTGAAACTACTTGTGGTTTGAAATACCTCATGTACAATCATTGAGCATGGGTGAAAATGATTAGAAACAAATTTGTTGCTTCGAATTACTTATTTAAAATCAAGGTTATATATTCGGAAAAATACTATTAAGTGTTGTGATTAACAAAAATTTCGAAGTAAAAAACACATACATTTATGAACACAGTCATTTTTGAAAGTAGTAATACACAACATTCGTAAAAATACGTGAAATAACAAAGACATGAAAGCATTTTTTACCAAAATGAATTGAAATGAATTGATTGATTGGCCAAGTCATATTTTGGTCCACATTTTCACCCAGATGTGATATAATTTCGAAGACATAGAAATAATGTTGTCTTCTTTCTTATTCACTTACCTCTCCTCAGCGGTTAGTTTCAACGTGTTACTAAAATGCTAATCCTGATAGTAAATTCTAATAATTATTAAATTTGTATTATTGACAAACACATCCCACAAGGCATTATTTGCAAACGTTATTCATGGCAATGCTGCACAGATATATGAAACATGTTTACACCTTTTACAAGCACTTTTTGTAGTATCCTGGGGCATTATTTATTTTGAAATTCCTCATAAATATAATAATAAATATGGCTGTGCTGCCCAAGGGAATTGGAGATAGAAAATGTTCACACTTAGCATGACATCCGATGTTGAATTATTTTGTAAATAACACGAAGTTTATTTGAAATTGAAATATTGACAACATGTTAACGCAGTGACAGACATTTCGCTCATTTTTATGCCGCACTCTTTTGTAGTTCAAGACTCTGTTTTATGTGACTTTCGCTAAAAACTCAGTGCATATTAATCCTTCATATTATCTCGTGTTGTTTTAAGTTCCAGGTTAAAAAAACGTGTTGGACTTTAAAAATGAACTTTTCAGCTTCCATAAAAAAATGAGAACTCGCCGTCACATTGTTTATTTTTTAACTCGGTTACGACGGGCAGTTTTTTTTCGAGAGGGAGAAAAAATGTCTATGCGAGTTTATCGCGAATGTAATGTTGCAAGTAAAAACATTCCCCTGTGAAAACCAGGTTAACGAGAGGCCCTGATGTGTTTTGGTTTATTTATTGCGCAAGTCTTTCTCCTTCTTTCTCCTCATTCATCGTCCAATGCAAAACCACTAATTAAAAAATGGCCTCATTTGTATAAGTCATATAATCAACTTAGAAAGCTTGAAAAAAGTTCGATAACTTGATTTACAAAGCTCATATGAAAAGCTCTGTTTTGAAACTGGATTCTAAAAACAATACAAAAGTTTGCTTTCAGAGTTTTTTTGAGCAAAGTCTCAGGAGAAATTTGCCTTTATTCCTCCCGCAGTTAGAAGTAATTTCTGTTTATACAAATTCTTCTCCCAGAAACTCCAAATGTATTTCCATAAATTCAAGCACATCATTCATTATGTAATATCAACTGTAGAGTTGGACAAGGTTAAATTATTTTATAATTTTAATTAAATATAAAACTACATCCAAAAGGAGAATTAAAAACATTTGTGTTATTAAAATCTGTCTCTTCAGTGGCTAATCTCGCATTGCTACATTCAGGCTGCAAAATCTGTGTGTGACGTCATACATATGGAATGACGTAGCCAGCAATGTTTTCATCAGAATTATATTGTATCTATGTGTGTATTTACTTAGTTTTCACGTTCATTGGGACAGTTCTTCTCTTCCAATATAATCTGACTTCTTACATTCAGATTGAATAGTGATTCCTGGATAACTATTCATCACACAAAAATAATAGTTAGTTCAATCATAAAACGCATTCAATATTATTTTAATTCATTCTACATCCTAAGAGTTAATTCAAGGTTTTTATTAGAAACTTTCAATCATTTTAATTACGAAAAATGTTAAAGTGATATAACAAATGAAGTTTGGATATAAATAAATAAATTTAGTGCACATGATAAGGCAAAAAGGACACACTAGTCTTAAAATCAGGACCGTAATAAATCACTTGTATCATATTTCCAGACAATTTTTAATGAGAAATTAAGAAAGAAATTACAGTCAAGTCTCATTCAAGTAAAAGAATGTAGCCATAATTTATACGAACATTTAACTCATCGAAACAGCACCCAAAACGCGTTGACGAGTAATAAAGTCCGTCACTTAAAATTTTAGCTCTGCAAGTGCATTCACAGAATGTCCAAGTAACAAAACAAGTTGCGCAAAGTTCCGGCAGAGCTACACAAGACTTTCATCACTTTTCATTTTTACAACCAACTTGGAAAAGTTATTAACATTTGTTGTGTACTAAACCTAGCAGCCCCACATTATCTTGCTTCAAGTTTGCCGCACTTAAGGGTCGCAATGGTCTCTATAGTGGGGTGAGAAGGGGAGGGGGGATCTGGGGTTAGAGTCGGGGTAATCGTCACATTTGGAGACATTAGTCGGGCAATAGTCTTGGGTGATATCGCTCCTCTCTTCAAGCAATCTCATCCTATCAGACATCGCAGCATCACAGCGGCGTGCGAAAAACAAGCCAAGCGCTCGGCAGTTTTAGAACATTGAGAGAGAGAAATTGTTTCGTAAGTGGGTGTAAATTTGATAGGATGTTCACATAATCAGTCTGATTATATATTAGAAGCACTCTTTCATTATTGTTTCTTGCATTGTTAATTAGGCACAGGTTATTCAACAAAGCCGCGCAAAACTATGAAATATCCGATACGATTGGAGATCAAACCCGTTAAACCAATTTATTGTACTAAAATTTTAATCATGATTAGATAAATACAAACTTAAGGTTATCACTTCGTCCATTTTTTAAATTAAATTTCATAAGGCGCCGAGCGATACAAGAAAATATACAATTTTCACCAAAAATCAACTAATTATTACTAATTAACAAAGTAAAAAATTAAAAATTTACCAAGTGATATCCTCAAGTTTGTCTTTTATCTAATCATGATTAAAATTTAAAATCATTTCGTCAACCCATTTTGTCTCCAATCGTGTCAAAAAACGTGCCTGCAAAAAGCGGAAAAATCGCTCGCGCTTGCAGCACCTTAAGGTCATACTTTACGAAGCCGCATCTTATGATGTTGGTGATTTATGATTTCATAGCACATTAAAAGTAGGTTAGCTCCGTTTATTTAAACTCGATTAAATGTATTATCGAGTAAAGAAGAGTTTGATAATATTTTTAAAAGAAATTGTACCGAACTAACATAACTTTTATGAACGTTTTAAAATGTGAACAATTTATATATATGGCTGGTTTTTCAATGCTCTGTTAAAATTATTGAATAATTAAATTGTTCATATACGGAGCGAAACTTTTATGATAACTTCCATATTGATCTTTTTTTTAATAATAATTCACTCATCAATCTACAATATTAGTTTCCAAGTTTTAAATTTTTTTTAGCATTTTTAACATAAAATAATTAGCATGGCTATTTTGTTGTAGATCTTAGCAATGTACACATCAACTTATAAAGATATTATTTGTGTCCAAACTAGGCACAAAATCTGAAAAAGTAGAGACATTTCAGATTTTGGGCACACAGATTTTAAGGGAGTCTGAACACAAATACTAATTTAAAAATATATTAATTAAGCTAATTATTTTGCAAATTTTTCGTAAATTGAATCAAAGTTATAGCGATCTTGAATGTATACTTCGAGAGCAGCAATCAAATATTAGAGCAAATATACACAAAATATACAAGCAACATATACAAGCTACAAGCAAATATACGAACATTTGACTAACGTCTGCACGCCACTGCCTACATCTTGACAATATGTCGGCCATGTTGGAAGCTGGGAGATAAGGAAGTGTGATGGGTGGAGAGGGAAAGTGCGAAATGAGTGAGTGCTCAAGGGGTTGGAAGGGGCTGGAAGGGGTGGAGAGGTGCGAGGGAAGCATGTGGGTAGAATGACTGATGAGGGTCATATATGAGCAAGGTGTCTAATGGGTCAACTCTAAGGAAGAAGAGGAACTGTGAGAGAGTTTTAAATTGTATTCTACCGACGTGATTTTTGAAGTCACTATGAGAGGTTATGATCAACGGTTTCCTCTTTTATAGTAATCGATAAATAATAATATACTCGAAATGAAAAAAGCTAGAGAGGAAATAGAAAGAGTTACAAGGAAGGCTATGAACAGAAAGAAAAGGTTCTCTGAAAAAGCTTTTCACTCTGGAAAGGCTATGTGGAGCTTTTCACCAAGTATAAGCTCTACTTTCAGGATTAATAACGGATTTTAAGGATTTCATGGAATATTACGGATTACAGATTTGTAGGAATTTTCAATTTAAATTCCTACTACAAGAACACGATATGCGACATTTCGTTGCTAATAAAAAATATCCAATAAACAGGTTGATGAAAAATAGGAAGTTACAAATTACTTTTCATATTATTTTAAACATTTGTGTATGACGTAATATGTATGAGTGAATAATTGTATGCGCAATCGCAATGTACTGTTGTTTGCGCAATCTCAATGTATTGTCAACAAGCAAGTTGTTATAATCTTCTCCAACATTTTACTACCAATCGTTCTTTTCCAGCAAAAATCAGATGGCATTTTGCGAGAAAAAGTCGCCTCTGGATTTCATTATGTGTAGTATAATCTCTGTTGACCAAACTTCTTTACAAAAGCATTTTATATTCACGTCCCTCCCAAAAGTTCCTCAAATATCCATACTCGAAAACCTTGCCTCAACTTTATTATTGCTTTCACTTCTTCATAATATTCACATTTCTCGACTAAAAAACAACCCCATTTGAGACCGCAAAGTAAAGAATGAGTTGGCAAGAATGGCCAAACTATCTCTTGTAAGGAATCAAAAGAGACGTAATGTTACAAATCAGTTGACTTAGTGGATAGCACACGAGACTGTTCAAGGTCTGGATTCGTGACCAAGGCTACAGATAAAATTCAAGTCTCCTAATCAAAATAGTTTCCGTATCCTCTGTTTGCCTAAACTTGCACTTTTGTGTTCTGTAGCACATTCACTTTTGTTTTGAATACTTATTTGCAATATGAAAAAATAAAACTGAATTAACACTTTTCTATGGCGCTTATATTATGCATATATTACGCGCACATATATTACGCATACCTTTTTACCTTTTTACACTCTTTACTAGATAATAGTTTGTTATATTTTGTTGTTGTTATATATTTAATCCATTATTAGTACCTATCAATGTTAGTTTGTAAGGCTCTACCACCTGCCCAATGGTGCAATTTTTTAGAATTAAAACTGAATGAATGAATGAATGGTCATCAATTAGCTATGTTTTATAACCCTAATGAAATGTCCACTACAGAAAATACGGCGTTTAAAAATCTTTAATCATTACATTTCTCTTTATCATTCTTGTTTTGAGTCCCGATTGATGCATCCAGTATTCAATTACATAGAATCCTTAAAACAAATTACGTCAAAACGTAGAGTGAACTCTTTTAAAAGCGATAAAACTTGTTTAAACCTAACCACGGACACAACTTTCAGCTTTTCCTTCGGCAAAACTTAGTATAACCTTCAAAACAATTTCCGGTGAAACTAAGGGACACATCTTGCTATGAAAGCTGACCAACAGGATAGTATTTTTTTTTTATTTTTTTTTTGAAAATTGGCCTGTATTCTTGTAATGCGAAAACACGCACGAAAACAGCGTTTCGAGGTATAAGCCTTGTATAGCGACACCTGATCATCTTATAATCATCTATCGTCACGATTATCCCAACCGTGCGTCGTTAAGCCGCTGTTATGCTCTTGTATTCCGGTCTCATCTCCAGCAATAACTCTTGACTCTGGACCATCGTGCTTGTTTGTTGATTGCCCAGCTTCAATAGATTTGGCGGCCGACGTAATATTTCATTAAGTCTGCTCAACCCCTTGGTCCCCCCCCCCCCCCCATCCCGGGCTGACCGCTACTCGGACAATGTATCTCCCCCTCCCGCTGCGGGAATGACCTCGTATACTCGGGAACCGACAGAGTGAGCATTTCGAGCTTTATGAGTTTTCAATACCACTGGGGATGGGTTTTACATAGGTATGTATTTGCAGAGGAAAAAAATATCGGTGAGGCAAAGAATTTTTTGTGAATAATTTTTTGTATTTGTAAAAATGAAAAATGACGGTTTGAAGCTACGAGTTTGATATTTTTTATATGATACTAAACAATTTTATATTTCATATCTACATTAAAAAGAAGAACTCTTACTCGGTCAATAGGGATTTATGTTGTATTACTAGGAAAACGCTCAGTGTAACGCGTTGATGAGCGAGCACGGGTACGTGCAAATTCTCGAACCGGAAATGCGTACACAACGCACAGAAAACATATACATCCATATGGAATTGATTATGATATCAACTTAAAAGTGTATGCTTTTCATCGAAACTTTAAAATAGCATCTAAGCACCTGGTTCATAAAGCAAATCAGAATCAATTTTCAATTGGCACTGGAAAACATTCATTTCGATACTTCATTACTGACAGATATTAAAAATGTAAATAACTTCATACGTTCTTAACTGATTGGGATGAAATTTTGTAAAATAAGAGACAATATTGGTCTTAATGATCATGCAAAATATGAGTTTGATCAGAATTATCGAAGACCGTTTTCATTTTTCAGCCTATCAGGAGATATTTATTTAAATTTTAACCAATGAATCTGAGTAACGCGTTGATGAGCGAGCACGGATACGCGCAACACCTCGAACCGAAATTCTGTCTATCGAAAATGTCATTAAAAGCCAATAATTCTAAAATTTCGCCACAGATTTGTATAGAAATCTCAAAACATTCCTAAAATATTGGTCCAAATAACCATGCAAAGCTTTAAGTTGATCAATTGAACCTTTATGATTGAACTGTTCCGTGTTAATTTTCAAAAATCACAGGATCTCCTTCAAAAAATATACCTGAGACCACTCATATGATATAAGTGTGTCTACACAATATCAGATCGACTGTTGAACGGTCATTATCAGTTTCATTTGCGTTTGAAAGTTTCTGCTCTAACTACCTTGCCTTGAACTGAAGAGTCGAAGTCGCCGTGAATTTGACAGCCAACACGCTAATAGTCCGTAAAATGTCAATAACGTTTGGATTTAAACACAGATTAGTATGAAAATTGTCAAAAATGCAGATAATGTTGGACCCAACCATCATGCGAAGTTATAAGTTGATCGTTCAATCGGTTATAGTTTAAATTTCTAAAAACACAGGAAAGATGGTTTTAAATTTTAACCAATGGGAGGATTTGGCTGAAACTTTGTTTGATTGGGTACAATGTTGGGGGTAATGACTTGTCAAAATTTCAATTTGATCAAAACAACCAATCGAAAGTTAATTTTTTTTAAATTTGAACCAATCAATGGATTTCAAAAAAATTAGGGTCTGCAACAATCAGAAATGTTACGTACATGTGTGCAAAATTTCAGCTCGATCGAAGAAAAACTCTGACCTGTATATCGTCAGTAACAGAAAAAAAAAAAAACAAACAAAAAAAAAAACAGAGGTCCGTGCCAAAAGAGCCAAATGGAGACGCTCGCTTCGCTCGCTCAATTATTTAAGTACTAAAAGCTTGAACCAGATTTTAACAAGCTCTTAAGCTTCGATTCGCATGTTATTACCATAAATAAGTTTTATTTGTACATTTGGATTTTCGCAGCAACAATCATAATGTTTGTATGAAAAAAAACGAGAGTTATGGTTATGCATTATAGCTTCACCATGTCATTAAGTTATAGTTCTTATGAATCCATCCCCAATAGTGTTGTAGTCATTTATTTCTTTGAGCTTTTCCTGCACGTTGAAATGTAACATGTAATTAAAATTGGCTACGTAATTGAAGTGCAACAGCCATGAATGACAATAGTAATTATGAACATGTTAAAGTAAATTGCCAATTTTGTCGGCTTAGTGTAGTTTACATAATCAAAATCGGCTTTCTAATTAATCCCTTCATGTAATCGAGCGAAGCATGCGTCTCCATTCTACTTTTTATGGCAGCGTTTCGGTTGTTGATGCGATACAGACGCACATTTTCTCCCATCGAGTTACAAATTTGATTAATGTAAAGTTCACTTGTTACGGTTGAAGCAACAAGTAATCCGATCAAGTTGAAATTTATCACGATCATCAAGACACAGTACGTCTCCTATACACATTTTCATCCAAATCGAATCGAATTTAAAGAGTCTACAATACTCGCAAAAAATTTCGATTCGGATGTAAAAAAAAACTAGAAATGCATTGTAATGGGTTGTTCGTGACTTTTGTGACATTTAATTGTGTGTTGCATGTTGCTCATACTGCTGTGAAGTCAGTTATTTTAATTCAACTATTGAAAACCACAAAGAACCATAAAAAGGCGGCCCCTACTTTTTTCTCGGCTTGACCGATTGTCTTCAAAATTAAACAGCAGAGAGATAAAGAGTAAATCTGTGCCTCTAGATATACATTTTTTTCAGTATTTAGGTGGTGCTAGCATGGGCAATATATGTTTTTTGGCACCTCTGCCCTGAATTAACTAAACAAAAAATTTAACTTTTGGGCCACTGGAGACACAGATCTACTCTTTATCTATAATCGGTGAAAATTTTAAAACAATTGGTAAAGCCGCTTAGAAAAAAGTAGGGGTCGCCTTTTTGTTCTTCATAAAACATGGATTTCATCAAGTACCTATTAATCAATCTAAAAATAATGCACAGCATATTCACTTGGTTTTAACCCCCAGTATGTATAGATGAAATTATAATAGTACTCGAGGCGTTGCAAATACCGGTGTTTGCTCATCAACGCGCTACACAAAGCGTTTTCAGAAAGTAATATGCATACAGAAAACGAAACGTTGAAGTCAGCATTTTGTCATATTTTTTGCTCACCGAAAAGTGTTTGTGATGCATTTTACAAATACGACAGTAAACCGGGTTTGACTATTTGAATTGCTCACTTTATTCCCGTCAAAAAGGATCTATTTGTCTGCTTCCGGATATCAGAGCAAAGTTAATTGCACCAATAGACAGACAAAAGGAGACCAAAAACATTTTATATGGAAAACAAGATTTATAATGGCAAAAGTTTTTGACTAGGAATGGTCAAATATTTGAATTGCTTTTCAAGAGTAATTGGTTGTTTGAGTAAAACTTCATTAAAATGATTGAATAGTTTATAAAGTTGGTATGTATGAGTAAATGGGATTGTATTGCATGTTTAAAAGAACAAAGTGTTTCCATATAGCAGCTACAAATAATATTACACATTTTGATATGAATGAAAATTTCTAGCATATACTTTTCATGAAAATTCCTATTTGAAATAATAACTTATTTAAAATTATTTATGCGATTTAGTGACAAAGTGACTATCAATCTAAATCACGATTTTTGCCAAATTGAATATATTTACCTCATTCTATTAGTTCTTCTTCAACTCAATTGACCACCTTACATTCGATTATTTTTTGACTAATTTCCTTTGTTCATTGGTTACCTTGCGTCACTTCACAACATTCGCTCGACAGACTTCCAGGAGAGCTCGTGTTTGTTATAAAGAACTAACAGATGCAATTGTTCACATTTAAATTCCTTTCATTCCTTTGCTGACTTAGTGGTACCTGATTCAGTATTATATTGACGTAGGTTAACCGTTTTATTTTGAAAAATTTTGATATCTATGCAAAACTACACATGTTATGAATATTCACACCAAGGTTCTCTCTCAAAAGAAAAGTTTATTTTGTCCAAAAGATCGACAAACTTGTATAATTGTCACGGATTGATTTTGTTGGGGCTTAAAACAATTGCCAATTTTCCTTGATATAATATGATTACAAATTGTTTAACCAATTATGAAGATTGCATTTATCTGCAAAAATAGAAAGACTGAGGTTGACTTTTATTTACATTTATTTTCAAGCGCACAAGTTTCAGTGAAATGAGATACAAAATGTCGATAAATTACGTTCTTCGACATAAATTAATCTAATTTATCAACTCAGCATATATTTTTGATTGATCATTCAATGATTCTAGAAATGTATCTGTTTCGTTTGATCTTTAGAACGGCATCGTTGTCTCTCGAAATTCATTCCACAACAAGAAAACGGGCGTGAAAAACACTTGCTCTAAATCTCCAGCCATCTGCGAGACTCCATTTTGATTTCGTCTGCCATTTTTAGCTCTTGTCTCGCTTCCGAAGAAAAACTGCACAAGTTGACGATACAATTCCTTGACTAAAAGTTTACTTTAACTGTCGTTCAAGTCAAACGTATTTCACACTCTTGAATGAATCAAATATTTTTCGTTTAATATAGGAACTGATTATAAAATTATGATTCTATTAATACAGACAATTCTGAATCAGTGACACTAAAAGATAGTTGTTGTATTGACACTGTTGGTGTTCATTTGACTACCAACCCCTCCATTCCCTCCATTACAATAAGAGTGTCAATATAACAACTATATTCATATCGTCATGGAACTAATATCATTTGTTTAGGTATATAAATATTATAAAACTATAATCACTTACCAAATTCAGTAACTATCATTTATTTATATTTTAATTAGAGACAATATTTTATTTATAAATTCAAATTCAACAGTGTGCTGAATTATAAGCTTGACTTGGGCACGATGTTGATATTTTTATGATTTTGTAATATATGTTTCTTTAATTTTGTGATTCGTCTCGGTACACATCTCTTCTCATAAGCTCAAAGATCAATATCATTGAGTTAATCATGATTGAGTTAATCCGTAAACCTATCGGAAAAAATATCGTCCAGGATTTGAACAAAAGCTTGAACTATCTCTCTAATATGATCGACGCTTGAGCGATACAAACGCTGTGCAGTTCCGAATTAATCTGAGATGAATGAATTTAGTAAGTCCATACAATGTGATGTTGGTATTAGCTCTCGATGGAATGGAAAACGATGTAATCTCTGACCCATATAAGTTGGGAGTTAGGAATACAATGACTGGACAAACATGTCTTCATAATGTTTGATAACACAGCTGTTCTAGGTACGATGCCATTGTTGATGTAATTCGAACATGATGCCAGTAGGTAAATTGATATTGTTCCCTGATATTATACTGGTTAATTGTAGGATAATACAGGGATATTTGGTTTCAAATAATGCTCTATTAAGCTCTTTTAATACGTTTAATTAATTTTGTATTGAGTAGTTTCAAATTTAGTAACAAATTTGATGAAATGATTACATTATTGTACATTTTTATGGCTTAATTCGAAACTTTACAGAGTTCCAATAAAATAGGTGTACATTTTTTTTTTGTTACCACAAAACAAAATATTCCATCGACACATATTCCATCGTTCCTATATTAATGTTGTTTACCATTATTATTTTATATAGTTTGTAACTCCATTGATAATATAGTCCTGCTCATTTGTTAACATTTTGTGATCTTTGGACAATCTTAAAATCGAACTGTGTATTTATCCGCCTGACAAATTGGCTGTCTTCATTTTCTTCCAACTTTCCTCCGGCAGTTCTTCTTTCGCTCACACGTGCACTTCATATGACTGAGTAGTGCTTTAATTAACCTTAACGCTCGGAAGAATAAAGCAAGTACATTTTCAATTATTATAAGAAAGGAAGAAGAGTGGGAGGGAGGGAGGGTGAAGAGAGAGAGAGAGAGAGAGAGAGAGAGAGAGAGAGAGAGAGAGAGAGAGAGAGAGAGAGAGAGAGAGAGAGAGTCTAAGCTTTCGTTGATTTCGAGTTTTGGTTTTCGTTTCTTCAACTTACGTTTTCTTTCTCTCAAAGCGAGCTAAAGAACATTAAAAGAACGTTGAATACCTTTTTTTCTTTTAGTTTCTAGCTGCAGCTTCTGCAGTAATCGTCGTAATTAAATAACAGATGTGGAGACTTCTTCATCAAATTAATCCTGACCAATAAAGAAGACTTTGAGAAACTACATTAGATTATCTCGGAAAAGAGATTTAAGTAATTATTCGTTTCTCTTTTACCCAACTAAATATATAAAAATATAAATATGTGATCGATAGTTTATAATTCCACTGATATTTATATTGAACAACATTAAAAATATATAATTTAGGTATAAAAATTCGAATAACTTTATTTTGATTCTAATCTTAATTTAGGTAGTGGAAACTGATTCGATTTTGTACTGAAATTGAGAACATTTCCCTAGATAATTTAATACAAATTTATTTCCAATATACTGCATAAATATAGAAAGCTTTGCCCGTCTTCTCCGTTCATTTTCAAGAGCAGCACCATGATCAAGAAAACTACTCAATAACCTCCTACAAGAAAACCCTTCTCACTCTGAATATCAAAGTAGCTACATCACTAAATTTGTTTTCGACATGTCTTCGTTCTCCCTTCCACCTTTATCACTCTCCAGCTAGCTCTATCCACGAGATTTGACTGAATTCCTTCTCATCTAGACCCGAGAGCTTGACATATCAAACGCCGGAACTTTCGATCGTCCTACAAACGATCACACGTCTCGAGTCCCATCTTACATGCTACAGGTTTTATATACTTAACATTCAGTGTATTTTTTTGTTTTCTTCAACGTTTAGCAATTTATGTATTACTCTCACAGCCCTTCTCCATAGAATTCTATGTATTCTGTTCTCATTTTTCCCAAGGTTCATAGCCTATACATCCCCTGTGGACACATAACACAGCAAGGAAGGAAAACTTTAAATAAAAGTCCGTGATCTAGAGAGTGCTGTTCACATAACTATATACGGCATGTAGACATTTTGCTCATGACCTCAATTACGGAGACCAAAGACGACGTGCTATGGCTGTGAACAGTGCTCTAATAACGGTAAATTTACAACGAGGAATTGTTAAGGAGAATATGAATTATTAATGAATGCTTTAATGTGGATTATGCTGCATAATTACTAAAAGGAGCGCTGTAGTTGACTAATTAGCAAAGAGTAATTAATTGTAGAAACTATCTTTGGTTGCAGAGATGATATTAATATATAAAAATTAATGTTAATTCAAACTTAATTGAATAAGAACATTACAGGAATCAAATTAAAATGCAGATTTTCTTGAGAAATAGGTGTTCACAACGAGCTTACGTTATAATAAACTTTATCGTATTTTCCTAGATAAAATTTTGTTTTTAACTTAACTTCCAGTTGCTTCCAGCTAGCAAAAACTTTCAGGCACTATGCATAATGTTTTAAGTATGAAATATGGTTTTTACTGATTCCCTCAGTTAGGTCAATGTTAATTAATACCAACTGCAATGTGAAAATATTTTCCTCGAGTGAGACTCGAACCCACGACCCCGATATCCAGTCAGATGCTCTACCAGCTGAGCTATCGAGGCAGTTCACATTGCAGCGGCTGTGTTCCAATATAAGCTGTGTCTACCCCCTGATTCAAAATGTTTGTAACCTGGGTGTATTTAAGTAAAATAATATACAAGTTTACACAGCTATTAAATCGTTGACTTCACAGATGAATTGTTATGATGATGCTTGGGAATGGAAGAAGCTTATTCGAATAGTAACACACTTTCTCAGCATCTTCATATCTTGACTGAGGAAACAATGATAGAATCTCAGTCAAAAAGGTCGATGTCCGGAAACAAATACGACCAAGAATGCAAGTCCAAAGCATTCGTCTGAACCAAAGAACTCCAATTCCAATTTTGAAAAGAGTTTCAGTAGAAATGCATCAATTCCTTTTTTTAAGGTTGCATCTAAAATCCCTCTTTAGAAATTAGAAAGCTTGTTCCGCTAAACTATTTTCCATGTTTCCGTCCAGTGCTTCTCAACGAGCACTTCAATTCTTTCTTCTCGAGGCTATCAGATGGTACAACTCGTAGACTTTCGGGAACTAAAAGAGGATGATCTATCCTCAATCCATTAAGAATATAAAAGAATCCTTGTAGCTGAATCTTATAGAGTACTTTGGGCAAGTACTCCTCAATCTTTGTTCTTTATGTGCAATGTTCGAAGGTAAAACCTATGATTGAACACGATGCGATTGGACAATTCTAAAAATAATTGCTTTTTATGAAGTCATACACTGTACAGGCACAAACATGTGCTTTTTCCCTAAGCTGTCTTACGAGGGAAATTCATGATTTTATGTTCGTGGGTGTACATTTTCAAACTCATTCAAGTGGTCAAATGAAACAGTGGTATCCAGGAATTATATTTATAAGGGTGCGAACAGCATGTCTTAAATTCGAGTATAACATTAACAAAGTATCATAATTTAATTATGTGTTATGATATCTAATGTTGTGATTTCGAGTAGTTGCTCGTTTTTGAATATCACGAGAACTTCATTTATGTAATTTTTTGAAAAGTAATTCCAGCCCGTAGTCGTAGTTTAATAATTGCATTTATACTGAGCACATTTTGATACGTACGATAATTCGTTATTTAAATACTTCAAAACGTATGTAGTTTCATATCCACAAATAGTTTCCGCTAAACATTTAAGAATAACTTCCAAAAACGTTGTTAAAAGACAGGCAAATGTATGTTGACTTTATTTATCACATGAAACCTCAAGAGAAAAGAAATGTAGTCTACATAATTTGATTCAATTCTTTAAGTATGTTTTTAACAGCTTTAGAGTTTCCAAAAGTCCACTTTTTAAGGCTAGTAAACCTGAATGGTTGAGCTCTTGTCTTCCAAGTGAACTTTTGACAACTAAAAGTTGTTAAAAAGAATACTTTATGAAATTTAACCCTTTCGAGTAGATTATATTGTCCTTCTCTGGAGGGTCATATAAGTATTATGTTTTCTTGTGATAACGTAGATCTATAGCCACATAAGATTTCTTTGGGTCAAGTTTGATTGTCGGTTTGTCGGTGATGATCTGTGTGAATTGTTGGTTATAGATTGAGGTCAGTTCGTTGCATTGAGTAGAAAATCTTTCTCCATCCCTTTTCGATAAAACCCCTTGCCGTCTGCTGACAGGAAAGTACGTTACGTTCAATGAACAGAATCGCAAGCTCGAATAGTTTCGCAATACCGCTGTTCGGGAGCTTTACGAGTTTCACTTGTGAATAATAGCTCATATTTCGTGACCAATTTCGTGTTGCAGTTTCCTCAGAATGAATTGCATACTTCTGAAAATGCATAAAACGTCGAACGAGCGGATTTATAGTGAACCGGGAAATTCCATTTACCTTGGTAGTACCAGTTTCAAAATTGGGGAAATTTATATTTTAAGGTTAGTAAAAATTGATATCTTCTGATTTTTCATATGTAAGTATTATTTTTATCAGTATCATTCGTTCTTCATCTGTACGTGGCTCTATATGAAATTGTGTACTCATAATATACGTCAGGAGCTAGATTCACAAAGAATTTTATCTGTTGATCAGCCCCAGAAGCAAAAGCTCAGAAGCTCATTTTCGATTTGCGTTGCACACATTTACAGCAAATATGCTGAAATCCTCAAATACAGTTTTGTTGAAGTATTCAGGATTGAACGAAGGCAGCGATACTTGCTTTTAGCTTGCCTCAAGAATCATTCAAATGGACTTCGGGCCTTCTGCGTCTAAGTTTCAGAATTATAAATTACACGTTGAAGCTGAAGTAAATTCATTGAAACCAACGTAATATTTCCTTTCATCGGTCAGAAAGTAAAAATGATTGACTTTTAAGAAAATTGGCTTTTTGAGATATATTTCAAAATATTGCACCCTGATTTAAATGACTTCTACTCATGTACAGCGCATTGATGGACTTGCATGGACTTGAATTAACTTCATTATCAGCACGTTACTTCAAGAATTTTCCTGTGCTAGGCTTATACATAATCGCCTGATGGTTGATATGAAAATATATTAAAATTATATTCTGCTGAAGACAGCGGCTTGCTTTAATTTTCCTCTGATTTTTAATGAGAAAACTGGGTTAATTATATAGTATTTTGCATATCACATCTTGTGCTTTGGTTATCTTTTTAAGTATTTTAACATCGGAAGCCAAGCCTAGTAGACGACACAAAAGAAAATGTAAATTTGCACATTTTAAAAATGCAGATTTCAGACGATAAAAGCTAAGAATCTTCAGGTGCCGAGAAGTTTTTAACCCATTTTCAAAAGTTGGTGTTTCTTAAACCTAGTTTTGAAGACAATCTGACTTTTAAATAACTGTCTGCGAATCTTCATCATAAAGCTGTGAAGAATTTCTGTTTTTCATCTGTGTTCTTTTAGCATGTTTTATTCAAATGAAAACTTTACAAGATAACTTTATTCGTAAGCTTTTATGAGATAACAAAATCATAAATGAGCTTGCTTACTTTGTTTTATTTGCACAGGAGAGTGTGAGATTTAATAGTGTTATAAATCCCTTTTTATAATTATAATAATTATAATCTTTACATCTTACGGTAGTTGTGATGTACGTTATGACTTTCACTGAAATAATTTAAATTCGCATATGTTTTCTGGAAGATAGCAGAAAATCATTTACTTTTTTAAAACAATTCCAGCTTATGTATTTTAAAAGTATGAAACTAAACCTTTTGTTTTCCTATTCCATACGGTTGAAGCTATGAAATCGTCCATCTTTTTAAATTCAAATTTATAGAACGAAACAATACAAAAAATTCAGGCATATACAAAACTTCCCATATTTTCTAATTAGTACCTACGTTATACTGTAAAATGCAACACTGTTTCATGTACAAGCTCGGTGACCCAAATCCTCCAAGAAAATGTTATGAATGTCGGTAAATTAAAAGCCCATGGATGGGGGTGGAAACTTCTCTGCCCTCATCAACTCGTCCTATTCAGAGTTTGATTAAACACTCCATTGAGTCTCAACCTCCAGCATCCAACTAATATCCCATTGTTCTTGTAATTAATACCGGGTAGGCGAGGTTGCAACATGGAGCGCTGATGGAATACTAAATACTAAATGCAAATGCTACATGTGGCATCGTGGTGCAACTTTGATGCCAACATTGCAACAACATTTCATGCGATCGAGGAAGATATCGGAGTAGAGGAACTGAATTCGGAAAATGAAAATAGAAAATCTATTTTATACTAATTGGATAAAATATTTTTTTTTCTCTATATATCTAACGTACAAAAGATACCCCAGAATCAAGTAACAAGAGTTTTGGTCATGCTTCATATAAAAAATTGAGACCATATTTATGTAAATTTTGGTCGACTAAAATTAAAATGTGTTATGACGATCGTTATATTGATCTATCTTTTGAGAGTGAATCATTAGTGTTATTCAGTAATAACTTTCTATTTACAGAATATCTATAAAGTCACGCAACTCTATTTATACCGTAAAATGATATTGATAAACTGTAAATGAAGGACTAAAAGGAAATCAATAAATACAAAACTAATGTAAATGACTTTCAATACAGAATGTGTAATATACAACTATAAAATCTCCTTTCTATATCCTCAATTCAAAAGAATAACTGGATCATGGTGGTATATAGGTTAGGTGAGAGAACGCCCTATCTCGTTCCTATTGCCCGCGCGGTCTCAAAAGGCACGCTGTTCACAGTTCCACCGCCAGGCGCGTGAGCGTCACCCGGTCTGATGCACGGCGGGCTGATAGTCGCGGAACAGAAGTAAAACATCACAACTTGGCGGGAAGGTCTGTTAAAAGTTGCCAACGTCGATATTCCTATGTATTTTGACGCGCTGAATCCAAAAAGAACCGTTGGCAAGTTGTGGTTTGACTCCTTCACCCTTAAATTCAACAAAAACGGGGATAACTACCCTTATTCATAAAATCAGCTCTATGTCCAAAACTAGACGAGCTAAAACAAATCTTAAAAAAACATAATATAGCTGGCAATGTCATGAACATATTTGTCGCTGCATGTATGGTCAAAATGTCAACATATAATGGTCAAAATTATTTTTTTATTTCGACTTGATTAAAATTCCGCCAAATTGAAAACATAACACTCAATTCCGGCAAGAATATACAAACCAAGCAGTTGCCATTTTTTCGTAACATTCCTAACTTCTTGACTGCCATAACAAAAGAAACGGCATGCAAAAATATTGAACAGTTTCGTCTACACAAATTTTCAAATACATTTGCCTCATATCGCGGCCGCCTCGGCTCGACTCATGCGGCGTAGACCCCGCCTTCCTTTACAGCCATTCAGCCAATTAGAATAAAGAATGACATCATGTTGATCAGCTGATTCCTAGCTTCTTCAGGGTTTTCTGCATAAAAATGCATTTGTTTTATTATGATAATATGATATAAGTATGATATTATGTACTTACGTATCTCACGCGGCAAAGGTATACATATAGATAAATGATATTTCACAAGATCACAATGAAAGTATAGATAGCAAAGCAACACATGAAAGACTGGACAATATGTCACATAATTAACTGTCTGTGGAAAACATAATTGTAATTAATGATAATATTAATATGATAATAGTAATACGATATCGACTTATGCCAATAAATATGAACGTGACGTGTCTACGCATTGTCCGATATTATTATTAATTAAAATCATACTTTTATGCAAGTGTTGAATGAATTCCAACAATTTAGCCCGAGGGGGAGGGGGGGGGGGGGGCAAACAGATTTTGCAAAAATAAGTGGTCTAGCCGGGCTCAATGGGTTCTTGACACCCAGAAAACTGCCGCGCGGCGAAATTTTTTATAACTGACTATCTTAGATTAGTTTCAAATTAACTTATAGAGCATGTTGGGTCTGTCATATCTGCAATCTAAAGGAGGTCTATAATGACAAGTTTGACAGTGCAAAAGGTGTCATAGTAGGGAAAAAGTAGGGTTTGTAAAATGTTCGGCTCCCCCCCCCCCCTTCAAGGATGCCATGATGCAACCCTGTTTTGTGCATACCAAATGACGAAAAATTATGTTCACCCTGAGATCACAATGATTGTAGATGTCACAAAGTCAAGATTATAGATAATATCTTACAAATTAAAGGTAATGAAAAATATGTATTATCTGTGGACTGATAATAGCCATCTTGCCAGAAGTGCCTCCATCACGGGAACTTAATGAGCCCAGATTGTTATGAAGAATCATTGAACAGTGTATTTGGACAAAGGGCAGTTAATTTTTTCGTATGCTCACAAAGATGATGTTGATTATTCACTAGGAAAACGCTCAGTGTAACGCGTTGATGAGCGAGCACGGGTACGTGCAAATTCTCGAACCGGAAATGCGTACACAACGCACAGAAAACATATACATCCATATTGAATTGATTATGATCTGTGCTCGAAGTAGGAATGAAATAGTGGCGGTATGGTAACATAAGAATACCACGTGAGGGGGGGGGGAGGGGGGGGGGTACGATATTAGATGAGGGTCCAGATTCCAGAATTACACTGACAACCATTGTCATGTCATTAGTTAGATTAGTCTTTTACCTTGATGAAACAACTAAATTAAATAATGAATTTTACTTTATCTTGTAGTGAATGTTCATAGTTCATAGTTATGCTTGAAATATGCAGTCAAAAGATAACCATGAAATACGAGTAAATTAGAATCTAAAATTACGTAAATTTTTTTAAGCATTCCGTTTTTTCTGAAAAGTAACGATATGAAATCAAATGTGTAAAGAAGTACCGGTATACCATACCGTCCCATACCGGCCCACTTCGTGCACTGATTATGATATCAACTTAAAAGTAGGTATATGCTTTTCATCGAAACTTTAAAATAGCATCTAAGCACCTGGTTCATAAAGCAAATCAGAATCAATTCAATAGGCACTGGAAAACATTCATTTCGATACTTCATACTGACAGATATTAAAAATGTCAATAAGTTCATACGTTCTTAACTGATTGGGATGAAATTTTGTAAAATAAGAGACAATATTGGTCTTAATGATCATGCAAAATATGAGTTTGATCAGAATTATCGAAGACCGTTTTCAATTTTCAGCCTATCAGGAGATATTTATTTAAATTATAACCAATGAATGGATTTCAAAAAAAATTATGGTGTGCAAACAGAGAAGGTTGGTTTTACATGTGTGTAAAATTTCAGCTCGATCAAAGAAAAACTCTGACCTGTATAGCCAAAATAGGATTTTGATCAGATTTATCGAAGACCAGTTTCATTTTTCAACCTACCATCAGGAGATATTTATTTAAATTTTAGCCAATTAATAAATTTCCACAAAATTTAAGGTCCGCAAACAGAAAAGTTTGTCTCTACATGTGTGCAAAATTTCAGCTCGATCGAGGAAAAACTCTAGACTTGTATAGCCAAAATATGAGTTTGATCAGATTTGTCGAAGACCATTTTCACTTTTCAACCTATTAGGAGATGTTTATTTAAATTTTAACCAATCAGTAGATTTCAAAAAAATTAGGGTCTGCAACGCCCAGAGAATGTCCAAACACGTGTGCAAAATTTCAGCTCGATCGAAGAAAAACTCTGACCTGTATATCGTCAGTAACAGAAAAAAAACAAAAACAAAAAAAAAACAGAGGTCCGTGCCAAATGAGCCAAAAGGAGACGCTCGCTTCGCTCGCTCAATAACTACATTTAAACTAAAGAATGCGACAACATTGCAAACAAACAACAATGTCTCTGAAGTGAAATCAAACCAAGAAAAAGTTATCAAAATTAACGACATCGTAAAACATAATTTTAATTGCCTATCTATGTGTTAATTACTTAATTAGTAATAGTAACATTTCAGTTTGAAATAGTTTATCGTGTGCAATTTCAAATATCAACCATTCAGTGCACAGTACTAAAAAATCAATGAAAACAGTGATAGAACATTAATTGTATTTTTACATAAGTATAACAAATAGCGTATTGCTTAAACTGATACGTAAACAATTATTATCGTTTGTGAACACACAATATGCGTAAGTGTAGAAATGAACGCGGCGTGAAATAACACTTTGCCGTCAGCGAAATCCTCGTCCTTGCATATGCTTGCATTACAAGCGTCAGACCGGGTGATCACAGCGCGCGCTGCGGCAGCGCGCGGAACCGCGTGCGTTCTTGTACCACTGCCTCAGCTTTGGTTCACTCACCTAACCTATATACCACCATGAACTGGATTAAGCTATTAAGTACATAAAATATGTTAGTAACTTCTTTTCTTTTCACATTGTGCAAAAGAAAATAAGTTACTATAAGGCTGCGTTTCACCAAGATTCTAACCCCGGGTTAGAGACGGTAAACCTGGTTAAGGGGCCTCTAAACCAGGTTCACCACCTCTAACCCGGGTTTAGAATCTTGGTGAAACGCAGCCTAAGAAGTCAACTGTGTCACTAAATTCACAATTTTACTTTATGACTAATGTCATTCCATCATTGCGAATTAATTATTTGTGAAAGTAGTTATTTAGCCACAAGAATCAAATAAATGTCACAAAGGGTTAAGGTTTTTAAAGGGGCAAGATTAGGATAGCTGGGCTGATTTTGTTTAGTTGGAGTCATTGTTTTCTTTTTAATATTTTAAGAATGTTATTATATTAGTGACTTATTGTAGCATTATGCAACATTTTCATAATGAGCTTTTCTTCAGTGGCGTAACTAGGGGACCGCGGGGACCGCGGTCGCGGGGGGGGGGGGGGGGGGGGCCGAGGACCAAGGGGGCCCGAAAATAATTTACCATCAAAGACTATATATAATTGATTTTAACGAAGCTAGAAAATAGATTTTGACTTCTTGAACACGACTTTACAGGTTGTCATTATAGATACCCTGCTGACGATCGGAAGTCAAATATTCAACTTTTGTGGCAGAATGTATACATTGCCAAATCCTTGCCAAGCCCCAAATTGAAATTTGACTATAATGTTTCAGTATTCCCTGTGTCTCTTGTGAGTGTGTATCGCGTTCTACCTGTATAAAGCTGGCTTTCCATGATCCGTCATCTTCCGTCAACGTCCGACACCGTCCGACGAAAACGACCACGTGACCCGTCTCGACCAATCCCTCGCCGTCCGAGATTTTTGGGGATGGCTCTGATTGGTCGAGACGGGTCACGTGGTCGTTTTCGTCGGACGGTGTCGGACGTTGACGGAAGATAACGGAGCATGGAAAGCCAGCATAACTGTGTGACAACATTTGTTCAATTTTCTTAGTGATTCTTATCACTTTGTTTGCTCTTTGCGTTTTCGAGTTACCATGAGTCTAGCAAGCCGATTAGCGACCTAAGTGGTACTAGTGGTTTTCAAAATTAAAGATAATAAAAAACCATGTTCGAAATTCTATGTGACAAGAAAGACTACTAGGATTAGGACTGTTAAGTATAGAAGCTGCAAGAGTAAAGAAGATGAAAGTGGAAACTCTAATCGACAGCTTTGCTGAGATGAAATCCCAAAAAATGGATCTCCATTGACAGCCTATAGTAAGACAAATATCGCATAGAAAAAAAAATTGTAATTGCAGGGGGGGGGGGGGCCTCTTAAGATATCTCGCGGGTGGGGGGGGGCCTAAAATTATAGTTACGCCACTGCTTTTCTTACTATTACTAACTACTTAGTAACCACATAGCGTAGTTCAACTTATTGTTACAAGTTGCGTTTTGAATTAGCATGCTATAAACATTTTGCTAAAGCCCAATTTACACGGAGCAATTTTTTGTTCAACTTCTGTGCCACCCTACATGATAGAAATTATAATAAATTATAAAAGGTATAAAAGCTGAGCTCAAGTTCTGTGACAAGAAGTTGCTTCGAAGGAAATGGTATAAAAAATCAAATGTGACACAGAAGTTGTTCAAGAAATTGCACCGTGTAAATGGGGTTTAAAAAATAAAATGTGAAACAGAAGTTGTGCAAGAAATTGCACCGTGTAAATGGGGCTTAAAAAATAAAATGTGACACAGAAGTTGTTCAAGAACTTGTACCATGTAAATTGGCCTTAAAAATCATTTCTAATCAAGAATGTATACTTCAATATATTAGTCGATGTGCTTTCACAGCCACACAATTGCTTCATATAATCCACTTAGTTTCCATGTTCATGCCGAATCGTTGGCTTTGTTTATCATACACTTCCATTACCAGTAACCTGCTGCCAGATCGTTACCGTTTTTGTCAACCCCTTTCACCCCTCACACCCACACGCCCCCGGCATTCTACCAAACATGTTTCATTTAGCAAAAGTTTCGGGGCGTCATATGATATTATAATACACGTTCCTCAGGGCAATATTTTGACAATAAATTCAAGGAAAGCCAAGTTATTAGATATTCTAGGAACGTAATTCACTGTTGCAAAGTCGAGCATAAGCTACGTACGAATATCCCAAGGAAATTCTTGGATTACCAACGTAAGAACATGTTTCTAAGGAAAACTAACGGGCGTGCCAACCTTACGCAGAGTTCAAAATATAGAATGCGCCACGGTTGAACATTTCCAATATAAATCGTTGAAATTGGTGTGAGTATAAACATTTTTCAAAGCATTTCTTCTCATTTTATATCTCCATTTCCTCGAATCTAGAGTTATAAGTTGAAAATGTGCTGCCCCTTTATTTTACTAGTGGACGTGCCTTGTTGTACCTAAACGCAGCCCGCAATACACTAATGTAATGCGGGTAGCATTGAGGGGTAAAACTGGCTCTCCGATCGAAAATCATCTTAATGATATTTACTGTCAAACAACCTATTATATCTCTTAAAAAATGGTAGTTATACGGTTTGGAACCCAGCGACAGATGATCCTGATTATAGTTTAAGCGCCACTACGGTTCTCTTATGACTTTCTCCATATTTTTTATTTCATTGTTTTGTACGCAAATCCAACGGCTCCAATCAACCAATATATATATATGAACTCTTGCACACACACTAACACCACAAGAGCGGCCACGGGTAAAGTTTTCGAACGAGATCATAATGATTGGTTAAAAATGAAAAAATTGAGCGGTTCGACCGATCAACATAAATTTTGTATGGCCATTGGGACCCACATTTAGTTGATTTTGACAATTTTCCGACCACTCAGAAAAGGTATTAACATTTTACGCTGAGTTTATGCCTGTTTTTAAATATAAGTAAATTTTATTCTTTCTATTTTCAAGGTCTAAGAGCAGCAACTATCACACGAATATTAATTACATGCAAAACGATGGCTAGCTTATCAACGCGTTACACAAAACGTTTCCCTAATTTTTAAGTATGCAACCTAGACTTTCAGTTATCGTTCAACCCACCATCAATAATTACCTAGCATCAATCCACAAAATCAATACGAAACAGGCTGACATGTTCCGGAATACATTTACATTATCCTCATGTTGCAAACATCTGTTTTGCCCCTGGCAGTGCTGCAACCAACACCCCGTCTACTCACCGCCTTCTGGAATACCGCACGCTTGACCTGGCTAATGTAGTAGAGTCGAGTGGTTTTGCAGATGGCCGAGTGTGTCTAAAGGATGCTGACCATTACTTCCAGCCTCGTTGGCTCACTCATGATACGTTAGATAACGTGGGAAGGAAATGACATCGATGTGCATGTGTTTTTGTTTTTGTCTGGATGGTGGTTTACTTTTGAGATAACTAGTTTCTATATAATTAATTGTGAAAGATGGTAGTAGTGTCAGAGCTAGGGAAGTGGTGCTGAAAACTAGTGTTTACGACTGAAGTAAAACATATAAAATAAACATAACTTGTATTCAAACTGGAACAAGAACATAAAAATGCAAATTTGTCTATCTACAGAAATGATATTATCTGCTCTCTATACTGAGGAAACAAGAATCAGCCCTGAAGTTAAAAAATATGTTGATTTCAGGGGGTGAAAAAACGTAGGCTGTATTTTTCTGTCATTATATATATTTTTTTAAAGAAACTATTGAAATGTATTTTTTGGGAAAATTGGATGCATGTTTTTAGAACAATTTAGTTGAAAAATTACCACTTTGGTTGAACTTTTGCGTTTCTGAAATGTAAAAACATGCTTTCAAAGGGACCTTTATGTGTGGTTTCCATTCTCTTTTCATTAGAAAATAATATTTTCTGTTTTAACTTGTGCTACTTTTAACTTTTTAACTAATATTCATACCATATAACTAGCTTCCAGTCTTGCAATTCAACCGAAGTAGAGTTTAGATTAAAAATATTGACGACTTGTTTGTATATTTCGTCAATTTTCTACAGATCATTCCAATTCCACTAAATTGAAGAACATAAAAAAATTATATAATTATTTATATAAATAAATCGGAAGAGTTACGTAAGTGTAAAATAAAATTTTAATGAGTATTTTAACAGCTGAACTCATTAGGGACTAAATGTAACATTCCAGCAACGCATGAAAAAGCGAGTGATAGAATAAATACCTCTACTGATTATTTCAATGGACTTAATCAACTGATTGATTGGGTACAATTGACTTTTAAATAAACAACTAAACTAAACAAGTTGATGGAATTAAATTGAACAAATACAATACGATCAATGCCTGAAGCTTCTGACAAACAATTCGATTGACCTACATTTTGTTAGCCCCATTGTTGATTAGCATGTATCGTTTACATAATATTTTCAATTATTTTAAATCAACAAAAAGCAAGAGTCCTTAACAATACAGTAAATGCTAAAAATAAACGTGATATCTGAGTATTAAAATACTATTATGTCCTCTTAAAATGGAATACTAAAAAAACATTACGAATTATTTTAAATTTTTTGTCATTAAATGTCCCGCTGAACCTCTATTTTCCGCTAGCCACACTAATGTTAATTTTCTTTAAACGTTGTTTTTCTTGTCGCCGGCTTTTCCGAAGAGCTTAATATGCATTAAACGCCTCTCTTGGGAGAGACAAGAACGACTTGATCCAAGCAGCTTAATGGCGAACGGCACAGTTTTACTCGGGTCACCTTTGACCCAGATGCATTATCGCAGGAGTATATGGCACATTACTGATAACGACTCCCCGGCTAGGATAGGGTAGTTTCATCCCTTGCAAATGCTGGCTTAAACGAAGCAGTAAACTCCGTCAACCAATTGGATTTGTTTCGTTATAAAGTAGGATTTTCTCATTAATTCAATGCAATTTTGGAAAAGTAATTACCTTCAAAATAGGTGATAAACATTATTTGATAATAAAACTGTAATTGCTCGGCAGAAAATGAGTGTAGAAAAACACAAGTAAAGCCGGATTTAAATAATCTGTGCAAAATGCTATTTATCAAAGAAAAATCCTATTTGTTTGATAAATAGAGGTTTTAAATAATTTAAAAGCAATTTAGAAATGGACATGCTAACAGATATAAGCGATAAAATCTTCGCAAGTCTGTGATGGAAAATTTTCTATACAAGTGCTTGCATTAAAATTCAATATATAAACATTCACAAATAGTATAAATAAAATAAGAAAAGTTATCAAGTAACTTGACCGAATTCATTTCACCTGTAAACCCGTAAATAAATAGAAACACCAACTCAGCGCAATGGCGACCAAAGAGAATGTATTTCAAAGCTGTACGATGAGGGTTAGGTATTTGCGGAGCAAGAGAGAGAGGAGGAACTTTGGGCGAAAGCTGTTTCGAATTGACGTGTCTACTGCTGCTGAAATTAGCAAGCTTTAAGCCTTGCCATGTCTTCCTAAGCGTGTTTTATGCTTCGTGAATTTAATGAAATACACCACTACCTAGAGCTTATGTAGTACATACAACACTCTCTTACGTTGAGAATACGCTCGTCTAATACGCATTTGAGGTTAGCTTTCCGTCTACGTTTGACGAGTCACTGAAGAGGATTTCGTACAAAGTCTTATTTATATTCTAAGTAGCTACTTACAGTAATACTATTGTGAATTTCTGTTTGGGAGTATTTTCTTTGAGAAAGCTGACGGGAGCTTTTAGATTCAATATTTCATTTACCGTACTGCTGCTTAGTTTTTAAACACTTTCTGAGATGACTGTGTGACGTGTTTGAAATTGAATTATGAATTTATAACAATTTTGAGAGTGGTGATGGGAAAATATATTTTATATAATATACCTACATTCAATGTTTTTTTTACCACATTAACGAAAACCACAACTCACAACTTCGTTTCTTTAATTTTTTTATAATAATAAAATGTCTTAAAAAAGTATTTGTATCACGTCTTGGTGCTTATGAAGGTGTAACATCATGTGATGTTTTACCAAAGAAACAAATAAATAAATAAAATAAATCTACGTTTGATCATTCTAACGTGTTTATTGCCAGTTCTGTCAATGACTGGCATAATTAATTGCAGGGGCTCTGTTCTATAACTTATATTTTCTTGATTTTCTTGATTTATTTTCTTGATATTCCTGACCAGTAAATATTTCCTGTAATATTTTCAATATATTCAATAAATACGTCTAGAAAATAGATTTCGACTGTCCAGGAAAATGTCAGAATGATTGAACTTCATTTGACAAAGATTTCGAGTGATTTGTATCAGCTTCCTTGTTCTCTGTAAAAGCTGTAATTGGGTATTTTAGTAACCGTGATTAATTCTTCATCTGCTTGAATTTGTTCTAAGCTATTAGGTAATTAAAGATGAATAGGTCATATTAAGGCTTGAAGCATTTCAAGTCTGTTGTAGAAGTAATACTAATTAAATGGACTAATTAAAATGTTCTTTCATGTGGCTTGTATTAACCGTATGATAGCTGTGCAAATGTAATGGCTTCGGAATTGCGTATGACAGACAAAAGAATAACTCATTTTACATAAATCATTGTTTAACTGCCACTGATATGTTATATCTGACCTGACATCAGTGTCATACCAACATGGTACCAACACGCAAATAAATATAAAGAAAGCACAATATTATTGTTTTGTGGAAACTGGTCACGCTATGATATTCATTACGTTTATGTTCTATAAATTGATACCAATCTGCAAGATGCAGTTGATAGTGATAATGGTACCTTTGTTGATTGGTTCATTTTTTAATTTTGTATCATAATTGAGCGAGCGTAGCGAGCGTCACTACGGTACTCTTATGGCTCTTTCTCTGTGTGTGTTTTTTTGTATGTATGTATGTATGTATGTATGTATGTATGTATGTATGTATGTATGTATGTATGTATGTATGTATGTATGTATGTATGTATGTATGTATGTATGTATTTTTTTTGCCTGCACTGCCCAGGTCAAACCGCTCAACCAATCGATCTGAAATTTTGCACACATACTAACGTAATCTATGCGGTCCCTGGGATCGTTTTTGAACGGGATCCTGTGATTGGTTCAAATTTTAAAAAAATATCTTTTGATTGGTTGTTCCGATCATTTTGAAATTTTGACAAGTCATTACGATCAACATTGTACCCAATCAAAAAAAGTTTCAGCCAAATCCTCCGATTGGTTCAAATTTGAAACCATTTTTCCTGTGATTTTTGAAATTTAAACTAGAACCGATTGACCGATTAACTTAAAACTTCGCATGGTGATTGGTACCAACATTTAAGGTATTTTTGGCAATTTTCAGTCTAATCTGTAGTTATTTTCAAAAGTGTGTGTCATTTTAGGGACATTTTATTCCCTAATCTTGAAATATTTACTACATTTTCATCCCTGCATTCTTTAAGCTTCTGCTCCAAGGCATGTAGAGCAGCCAAGCAGTCCACAATTTACAATAATAAAACTAGCGCATATCAAATCGGATGCAGTACGAAGGCCAAATCCTCCAATTGGTAGTTTAAATAATATCTTCTGATTGGTCGACAATCAAAATATTCCGATTAAGCTCAAATTTTCATGGTGATCAAGAACAACATAATCTAAAATTTTACACATTGGAAGCCCAATCAGTCAAGTATTAATTGTCATTTTACGAGTTTAGTATGGGTTGTCAAAAGATGGAAAAAGTATGTAGAAAAGTCACGACACAATGGATCTGATATTCATCCAGAGTATTTAGTCTTGTGACGTGTCGTGTATCGTGACTGGGGATATTGCATGTTCTGTGCTCGCTCATCAACGCGTTACACTGAGCGTTTTCCTTGTTTTATTTACTTTGGGTATTTATTGCGTCACTGAGTAACGTTAATCTTGTACACGATTTCAAATAAATTTATCCTGAAATTAAAATATACCGATTGAATATATTTTTATAATTATTTTATTTTTTTACATTTCACCATTAATATGTACTACCTATGTGAAAGAAAATTGTGAAAATCAATTGTGTTTTCAGAATTTGATACTGATTATTGAGCCTAAAAACAGGCTTCCTGATATTCAAGGGGGGGGGGTCCCATTATCTTAGTTTTGACGTAACTATGTAAAGTATAAAATATATCAAAGATGAAATCACATATCTCGTTCAACTTTCATACAAGTTTCATGTTCAATTCACTCCGAAGGAGGTATCCCAATAAAACAAAAATATAACGTAGGTACTATTGATTTATCGTTACCTCTTTCATACTTCAAATAGCTCACTGGTCAGTCTGCAGTGAAGCTCGTCTCCCAATATAACAAAAAAAACTGTTATCCCAAAGAATAAGACACTCAATTGAACCGAACTATCGTCCCTTTATAGCTGCTACTATTCAGTATAGAGAGATCTATATAGAAAACCTCCATTCTGCAACGTTCCATTTCACGGCTGGTTTGATTTTCATACAAGGCAAGAAGGAAATAGTCCATTCATGGATATGGCATGGATCTCTTTCTTAAGACCCACACGGTGGAAATCACACAGAGTAAATCTTGAGTAGATTCTCTTTCATAGTCTTCAGAAAGACCCTGTTACGTAGCCCTCGAATCTGATCTGTCCACCATTGGTTCAACCCGCTTCATTAGATACGATTTTCTTTTCGGTCTTTTTGTTCGTTCGTCGACGGGATCTAAGAATATCAAAGGAATTAAATGTAGTTTCTCTTTGAATGTCTGGAAAAGAAAATCACTTTCTCTTTGTCAACCAATTCCTTTTTATTTCTGGGAAAGTAATCCATTATTAAGATTGTGTTTTGTTCCTAAAAAAAAGGGAAATCATTAGTGGGGAATTGAAATGTTGAGATTTTTACTTCAAGATTTTGTGTGTTCTCGTGAAATAATTGTGCACCTTTAGCAATGACACTTAAGGAGGTACATGGGCATTCGTGTCTCGAAGAAAATGAATAGCGGATTTCCTCGGGCTATTAAATGTAAACTCTTTTTACTCGATTCTATTCAATCAGTTTCCAATTATACTCCGTATTTTGAGTGGGCCATCGAAGAGAGAACTTTCCCCTCTTCTCCAGCCGAAAACCTCCAGTCGAAAGTTAATGCAAAGCTCCTGACTCGAATAATCTGAGAGAAGTGTGAAGCGCAAAAGTCTGAAATCGATGCTTTCGATGTGGACTTCGACTTTCCACTGATGGGAAAATAGGTGCAGAGGTTGGAACCTCGAAGCGTTTCGGAAAATTGAATACAGGAAAATTGCATTTCCCTTCAAGCGAAGGAGAAGAGTGGAGGGGAAAAAAACTCGACGTATTTCTAATTTCACAGTTGGCCAACAGTGAATTCCAGCACTCCGGGGTGGACTAAATTGTTCGTTATCTTGGGGTTAGGACAGCGTAAAGAATGATAACGAAGAAAATTAGTTTAAAAGTATCACAAAATATTAATATAAGATTATTTTGTTCTCACATTTTCTTTAGATTTCAAGGACGAGGTATGGTATGAGTGTCAAGAATGCTACGATTTGAATCACAATCTCATAATCATAAAAATATATACCTATAACAATAATTGTCTAACATATAAATTATATCTTAATTATGATAATTAATTGCAGTAACATTTAAACGTTCCATTTGTAACACTTAACTTTTTGTTTAACAGCATTACTATGACTTTAAACTGTATTATCGAATACACGTAACAACTTGCAACTATTTAGCCAACACTTCACAAATTATCATTAACTTCTGCATTCCAAGACAGTTTGACAACCTAGTGAATACTTTCAACAGTTGGTAATGTTGAGAGTTTGTTGAAATACCATAACTTTACTGAGCCAAGAAACAAAACAACAAACTTGCGAGAAGAAAAAGAAACTTGCGAGAATGCATGGCATACTTCAAAACAAATAACTGTTAATGAACAGTGACGTTGTTGTTCATTCTTAAAGACAAAAAACAAAGATGGCGACCGACAAGGAAGAAGACATTTAGCAGCAAAACGAAATCTAAAATCTATTTTAAGGGAAGAAATGTTTTGAATACGTCAGTACAAATCTTTGCTGCTGGCAAAATTACAGCTTCAGAATTTCGAGTGGAATCGGGTTTACTGTTTCATAAATAGAAAATACTTGGACGTTAGTATCTAAAATCTAGTTTCTGTTGATGTAAGTGAATATGATTTTACTTTTGAAGTTAATGATAGTCATTTAAATGTTTTAAACTTAAGGTCACTAATGAATCAAAATATTATAGTTATAACGATTGGTTATTGGCTTAAAAATGATATTACCTATTTTAATTTAATTTTATATTTGGGAAACCAAAAGACAGGAACACAAAATAAAACTCTTCGGGCCGGTTTTTCAATGTTCTGTTAAAATTAAACAATCGATGAACTCAATTGTCATAGCTGCAACCAATGAAATTCCTATAATAACATTTAAGATACTTTTAAAACTAACTACTGATTTACCAGAGCATTGAAAATCATGCCTTAATATTTTCAATTAAAAAATTATCCAAAGTGATTAAGGTCCAGTTTTTCTATAATCTGCAAACGTTAAAACAATTAATTAGGACTAGATTGTCATGCCAACAACCAATAACATTCCTTGAATTAGCGTTTAAACTTAACTACTGGTTTTAGCAGAGCATTGATTTCCTCCATCTACAACACTAAAACTCCTTACTTTTCCCCCATGTTAGTTTATACCCATCGATTGAAATTCCCTTCTAACTGCATGGTTAGCTAACCGAGCGATTTAACTACGTGTTAGCCGAGTGTGGCCAGCCATGGTCCGTCTCGTTACTTGTAATGAATGAGGGGTTGTGGGCGCGGGGGTGGGGGTGGATGAGGGGGAGGGGTGGTAATTGGACTAAGCTGCTGACAAAACCTGCCCCTATGTAACAAGACAATGATTGATTATAGAGCCGGCAGAGCGCGCCAGTGCTAAAGATTGTTTCCTGGCTACATATTGAATACAGAATACATGCATCGGTCTTGTTTGGTTATTGATTCCGATGCTCTGAAACAGACGTTGGCGTTTTTACTACATGCTTTTGTTGGACGTTTTTTAAAACCTGTACTGCAAGTGACTATTTAGAAAACAAAATAGGAACAGAACAACTGAAGATGTGACATAAATAAATACAATCAATAAAAGTTGAAGTGAAAACAATGTCTGTAGGTACCTTCTATTTACTTCATCAAGTCCGAAGCCCATTTGAATGATGCTTGAAGTAACCAGTCATTCGACCATCATACAAATATGTTTGTAATAATGACAACTGTAGTTTATATTTAAATAGAATGCAATAAAACAAATTTGTTGATTTCAGTCAAATTGAAATTGGAAGCATAATCACATATGCATCCAAAAGTTTGCAACGCAAAATCAAGAAAATGGACATCGGGCTTTTTACTTCTGAAGTATAGATTATACTTAAAGACTTTCGGATAATTGTTAAAACCTGTATTTTAAACATATTTAAAAAGCACGAGTAACATAAATTTATGAACCTTTTTCGTAGTTTTTATGACAAATTATTCATAATAATTCACTTTTTTCTGTGACAAAAGTGTACATGGTATGTAGGTAATGTAATGAAGCCGAACGCACTATTTTAGCTCAAAAGACATTCTCCTTTCAGGAAAATCAAACCAATCTCAGATCATTTACACTGCTACAGACCAGTGGAGAGTGGTTAGCGTAGACTTGACTCAGGCACGGATGATCACATCCCATTCTATATTATTACAAGATCAAGTTACCAGCCAAAATCAACGATAGATTCTATTACCGAACCTCACAGATGCGATATCATGTTGCCAAATGTACGCCTTGGTTATTGGCGGTGGTGGCAACCCTGTGAAAATATCAGCTTATGAAAGCACTGCTCTACTATAGCAGGATGTTACTTATTGTCCATAGCTAATGAAGCACTAATAAGCTAATTAGCTTGATCGAAAGGATTCTTTTCGTAGAATATACAAAATATAAATTAGAGCTAAAGCAGCTAAAGCAACAGGAGTAAAATAGCTATTAAGGCTTGAAAGCCAATATATAACACCATGCTTGAAAGAAATGAAAAAGTAATCTGTTTTCATGAAAATTGTACTGGCAGTGAGATAAAAATTTTCCTCCAGAAGAACAGATGCCCATTTTCTTGAGTTTGCGTTGAACAATTTTGGAATCATGTAATAAAACTCCATCAATTAAAATTTGACTATTATCTTACAAAATGACTGGAGTCCTTATTACATTGGGGAAGGTAGAATCACTGGTTTATGAAGTCAACTAAAGAATCATTGAAAAGATATAGGACCTTCTACCTCTGTCGTTTTGATTTGTTTTCTCGATGTCCATGAATATGATGCTTGTTTAGATTTTGTTCTGACAGCCTCGATGAGTGACAAAAACATAATTATATCAAATAATACACAATAAACAGAATGGAGAGTTTTGAAAATATGGACATTTGTAAATATAAACATATATAAATTTTATCGAATTCTCACAAACTGTGTTTCTTTATTTCAGGTGAGTGCCGAACTGGAAAAATACCGATTAATATTGGAATGAAACGCTTAGAGACACAGGAATAAAGGTAAGTATGCGATCTTGACCACAAGTTGACGTCGATCGATTGTTGGTATATTAAACTCAGTGAAGGCAAAGAGAACTTATAAATGCCTGACCATCATTAAGTTGCATTAAGCTGCGGGATTTTAATTGCTCGTTGAAATCAGATGCTAATTTCAACATTAATCTATGCATTTTATTAGTTGTTGCCATGACTTTATAGTCCTAATCATCAGTTTTATTTAAACAGCACTGAAAACGAAGCCCTAAGGGACACAAAAAACAGAGAGCAGAAATCGCCAAGCGTAGAAAAACAAATTGTTTGCGTGAATTCACAAATCTGTTACAATACCCTTTTTCACAAACAGTAGGTTGTGTAGAATATTCGTCGTTCTCTTTTTCCTCTCAAATTATCTTAAACAACGCTTTTTGTTGTGAGACAAACTTATAATTACACCGCACTAAACAGCGGTTAAATTCCATCAAAAACTCAAAAACACACACCCTTTTTTACAAAATAATGAAATGGGCGAGAGACGAGAGAATTCGTGTGAATGAAAACTGCAAGAGTAAAGAGCGAGAGAAACAGAACAAGATACAGAGAGAGTGAGAGAAAGAGAGCAAGATAAAAAGTAATTACATTGCCGGAACTTGGCTTCTGTACGTATGCATGGAGGTGGAAGTGGAAGTGCAAGAGTTAACCGACAAACCCACACCGGATTCATAACGGTTCCCTTCACCCCTGTGTAACGCGGGCAGCCTGGCCAGTCAGGGGTTAGGAAGGACACAACAGCGCTGGTTCGAATCCCGTGTCCATTTTTGTGACACATGGTTTTCGTGGTTTCCTCGCAGTCGGGTTTCCGCCATATATGATCAACGAGAAGTGGGCAAAGGTTTTGATTTTGAATTTTGCGCCAAAAAAATCAATTATAATCAGTAAATAATATTCGTAGCATTGAGTAAAGGTTAAACTTTACTTTGTCAATTATTGTTCAAACGCACTTTTTAAATACGAATATTGACATGTTTGGGCAGAGTGTTTTTTTTTAATTTGTACATCTAAATTTTTAATTAAGATTCAGACCTTCTGGTGATAGATGTTATAGAAAGCCCTGTAAAGTAATTGGTAATTTAGTTATTTCATCCGCATTTGTTCTGTTCTGAACCAATTCTCTCGTTCCCTGAAACCCTTCATGAAGACGTTATTTGTTCAACGAATTCATTCACCAATATCATGTGACAGCAAACATTAGCGTTGCTAAAGTTCACGGAGCAAAGAGCGCCTCTAGACTCATGCAAATATACGAGTACACACGTACATTACACGTTGAACCTTGATCTTTTTAGATATTCAGCGTCGCATCCTTCTCATTATGTACTACATACATCTCCAGTTTGAAATTGTGATAAGAAATCAATAAAATCAATGTTAAATTTGTAATAAAACTTATTTTAAGCAGTATTTTATTCGCTGTAATTATACTTATCCTACAATCATAGTTTATTTCTTCTTTAGTTCTAAAATTTTTCGTATTCCATAAGGTAATAGTT
Organism: Leuctra nigra; assembly: GCA_934045905.1. Lineage (NCBI taxonomy): Eukaryota > Metazoa > Arthropoda > Insecta > Plecoptera > Leuctridae > Leuctra > Leuctra nigra. The sequence continues at coordinate 24,779,845 of OW203765.1, read as the reverse complement.
GACGAATTACGTTTATAGTTGAATAAAATAGTTAACCTCCTAGAAATAGTTTAAATTTAAACTAATATTAGTGTCTAAATGGAACCTCCCCATTATGTTAAGCACTTTCATTTCATTTATCATGTATTCCTCTGAGGCCCTATTCTGTAAATTAAAATTCCCGATTCGGCAATATCATTTTCCGGCCATGGATTAACATTGCACCGAATCAGATTCTGGTCCAATCGGAAATTTTAAATGTACAGAATACGGATTTCTTCAGTCTTCTTTATACATGCATAATTTTGTTAAAAATGAGATGCAAATACCTGTTAAAGTGTTCCAATATACAAACGAAGAGAGCATTATTTTTATGACCGTGTATGTACAGCATTACAACTTAATTCGAACAGCCTGTACACTCAACCGCGCTTGAAGCCTTCACGCATGTTTCTCATTTGTATATTGTGCTTCACCGAGGTATGAACTCACGGCCCGTTGCCCCACACTCTCCACAGGGGGGGGGGGGGGGGGCGGGGGCGGGGGGCTGACCTCTCCTTTCCGCCTAACAAAACTCATAACAAATGCGCATAATTGGATGACAAACGACCCTCACTCCCTGAATTGTGTTTCGCTACACTCGCCGAGAAGTGGAAAGACAACTGAGAGGTGGAATTATTACTTTCAGTGTAAATAAACGTAATTTGATGAAGTAATTTAGTTGGTTGAAATAACAAACTTGAAGGTAATTTTGTGGTGAATTTGTGGGCTTGGGTTTTGGACATGGGACGCGCTTTTACGTACTTTGGGGATTGGATCTAATTTATGAAGAAGCAATGTGGGTTTATTGTGTTAATGTTTATGTAAAGTAGTGTATCGTAATATTCTGACATATTTCTCAAAGACCAAGATCGGTCAGGATTGTTTAATAACATTAATTTTAAAATACATTTTATATGCAAACGTATGTGTCAGACTAGGAATATATGAAATAGAACTGAGAAATGTAGAATAAAACTTCTGCTTGGGGAGAAAACCGTGAATGATGTGGATGTTATCTTTACTGGAATATATTTACCAATTAATTTTCGAGACAGCATGATGTTTGTAAAGACATTAAAATACACACATTTGTTTTAATTTTTATGAAATACCACGAATTTATTTTTATTTTTATGCGTTCGAAGACAAAATATCTATTTTATACTTACTTATTTTGACTTCATTTTTTTACATTAAATCAATCACTCTATCTACGACAATTTTGTAAACTTACCAAAATATTATAAAAGTCAGACGTAGCAAATTAAGCCATTTTAGAACCCCTTAAACTTATCAAACGTAAAATTTCCAGTACGACGATAAACTTTTCAAGACTAACTCCCAACAATTCTCAAATCAGCAGAGAAAAACGCTCCCAATTTCGTTATCGATTTATTAAAACTTGGTCAGCGAGTTTGGCGTTCACATATCGAAAAGGAATCAATTTGTCGATATATTTTTCACCCCCCTTCCTCCTCGTGAAAACTTGGCTCTCGCTTGAATGTCACTTCACACCAGCGAGCAGGATATCGGCTTTAGTTTCATCTCCACAGCAGCCCGAGATCGCTGGACCGGTCACGACAACCCGCCTCCAAAACACCCAGCAAAAACCTTCCGACCAGCAGAAATATCATCTCCAGGACGATTTGTCGAGCCAACGTGGGGGTTACTTATTGCGCTGGCGTCGAGGACAAAATGAAGTTTAGGAAAACTTTTTTGACCACGTTGTTGAGAAGTTTTTAGCGCAAGTCACTGCTCAAGAGTGTTGACTTTTTTAATGTTTTCAAATGAAAACAGTTTTATTTGAATCCATATCAAAATATTGCATTTAGATCATATTGTTGAAAGATAATTTTAAGAATGTAATTTAAAGAACATGTTTATATTGAAAAGGATTTATGAATATACAGTCTTGAAAGCTTAAGAGGGCTTGGTAGTGAGCGTGGCCTTGACGAGTTTTTTAATCGATTTTTATCAATATCTTTTTCCAGTGTAATTGTTAACAAAATAGGGCTATGGACGTGAATTCAGAACAATTCACTGAAAATTATTTCATGGTTTGGAATAAGCTATTAGTTTTATTGTGTCCAACAGGTGTTAAGAACCCGAAAATTACTAAATTTTCGGGTTCTAAACACCTGTCAGACAAAATAAAACTTATAACTTATTCCAAACTATGCAATTATTTTCAGTGAATTGTTCTGAATTCACGTCCATAGCCCTATTTTGTTAACAATTACACTGGAAAAAGATATTGATAAAAATCGATTAAAAAACTCTTCAAGGTCAAACTCACTACTCAGCCGTCTTAAAAGCTCATACTCAATACTCTTAACATATAAATAATTGAGGGTCGAGCTGCAAAAACCTGCCAACTGATGAATAGTGTGTCGAAGATATTATCGACGGTTTAAGTTTCGCCTGCCTTTTAAATTGGCTAATTTAACCCTGAACGCTTCCAACAAATAACTGCAGAACTGCTCTGATATGTAATACCCTGATATTATAAACAAAGTAAACTATAGCAATAAGCGTATACACTGAAAAAATGGGCTAACAAAAACAGCTAATTGCCATAAGCCGTTTTTTGCAAGTCACCAACATTTTCTAATTATAATTATAATTCGTATTAAAATATTGTTTTCTTTAATAATTAATGTCGTTTTCGTTAGTGTCAGATTTCAGAATGTACAATTATAACAGATCTACAAAGGATGTATTCGTTAATTATTTAACGCATGCATAAATAAACTCCTGAAGCAACAGCTTGCTAAGAAATGTCAAGTCTTGCAGCAGCTCTTTAGCACCAACTGACGTCACCATTTTCCATCCCAGAAGACGCAGAAAACATGAACTACGTTTGCATCTTCGCTTTCGTGTCGCCTGACAGGACAATAAGCTCGAAAGAAAATCAGGCAAGTCCACTTCCGTTCGGAGGCAAAGTTTCTCCGAGAAACTCAACTCAGTCACCAGCCGCCATCTTGCTAATAATTATATATTTTGGACGCCTGTTTTAAGTAAAGTGTCGACGAAATGACGACGGGGGCGGAGGAGGAAGAGAAAGGAGAAAGGGGGATTCAGCGAACTTTCTTATCTCTGAGGCAAAGTGAATGAAGTTGATGGTAATTAAGAAGTTTCTTATACGAAAATTTTGACGTGAAGATTTCGAGCAGAGTGTGATCCTTGTAAAAATCATGGCGTGTCACTTTGTGCTTGTAATTATTTTGACACCAGGTGGCGCCGTGTTTAAAAGACAAGCGAAATTAAACGAAAATGAGCAAAGAGAGGGAGATATGACGTATAGGTGAGTGTATACTTGGTGCTGCTGGGATGTGCCGCAGGGGACAATGAATTTCATTAGAATTGATTTACTGCCGAGGGGTTGGGGGGGGGAGGGGGAGTCAAGTAACACGTCGAGTCTAGAAATCGAAACTAATTACATTCCGAGAATTAATTATCTCACTTAAGGCTCGTGATTATACGATCTCAAGGTTAAGGAAGTTGGCCTCTTAATACGGAAATCTGTTACATCTCTTGTTGATGAGGGATGAAAAGACTTTCTAAAACAAATTACTTCGCGTGATTTAGAGTATTAAATTCCAATAATAATCCTTTGCAATTTAGAAAATAATTTAAATGTCTTTGCTTCTCTTCTAATTTAATGAAATTCTTTCACTGAAAGCGTTGTAAATATTTTTTTTCTTACATCAAATATTTATAAAATTGTGTCACTATACCACACATACTTAAGAAATATAAAATACTGTGTCACGATGCCCCACATACTACTCAAAGTTGAAATACTGTGTCACGATGCCCCACATACTACTCAAAGTTGAAATATTGTGTCACGATGCCCCACATACTACTGAATGTTGAGATATAGTGTCACGATGCCACACATACTACTGAAAGTTTAAATATTATGTCATTATGCCCCACACACTACTGAAAGTTGAAATATTGTGTCATGATGCCCCACAAACTACTTCAAGTTGAAATATTGTGTCACGATGCCACACATACTACTGAAAGTTAAAATATTGTGCCATGATGCCCCACATACTACTTAAAGTTAAAATATTGTGTCACGATGCCCCACATACTACTTAAAGTTGAAATTTTGTGTCACGATGCCCCACATACTACATAAAGTTGAAATATTGTGTCACGATGCCCCACATACTACTTTAAGTTGAAATATTGTGTCACGATGCCCCACATACTACTGAAAGTTGAAATATTGTGTCACGATGCCGCACATACTACTGAAAGTCGAAATATTGTGTCACGATGCCACACATACAACTGAAAGTTGAAATATTGTGTCACGATGCCCCCCATACTACTGAAAGTTGAAATATTGTGCCACGATGCCGCACATACTACTTTAAGTTGAAATATTGTGTCACGATGCCCCACATACTACTTAAAGTTGAAATTTTGTGTCACGATGCCCCACATACTACATAAAGTTGAAATATTGTGTCACGATGCCCCACATACTACTTTAAGTTGAAATATTGTGTCACGATGCCCCACATACTACTGAAAGTTGAAATATTGTGTCACGATGCCGCACATACTACTGAAAGTCGAAATATTGTGTCACGATGCCACACATACTACTGAAAGTTGAAATATTGTGTCACGATGCCCCCCATACTACTGAAAGTTGAAATATTGTGCCACGATGCCGCACATACTACTTTAAGTTGAAATATTGTGTCACGATGCCCCACATACTACTGAAAGTTAAAATATTGTTCCATGATGCTCCATTCTATACTTTAGTCCCCTCCGCTTCGGAATCTCGTTAAATATTTGATTTATACAATTGCGCTCGTGCCAACCCTCCATGAACAACAATGAATTAATTTCCTTGTAGGTAGAACACACCTCCACATTTAGAAATTATATCTCTGGGACGTGGTAACAACCTCCGCACTTAGGTTACTCCGTATCATGTTCCCTACAGTTAAAGTGCACAATACCGGAATCGCGGAAGAAACCCGAGAAGGTTTTCGCACTTTCCTTTTAACCCGGAGGAATAAAATAATTATCATGAAGGCGTTGAGAGTGGGGTGGGTGGGTGGGTGGGTGGGTGTTGAAAGTTTGTGTGAAGTTAAGTGAACCCCCTGGAGGCGCGTCTCGGAACCAGGATCAGCTGTCCATCTCCTGAGAGTTCCACCCGCTGTTCCCGAACTAATTGTCTGGAGACGGAGGGGGTGGGAAGAGGGGGGAAGCTAACAGGGATCACGTATTATATGTTCAACCTTGTTTTAGATGTATTCATTCGGCGTCGACTGCCGATGGTGACTCAAGTTTATGATTAGTTGGGAAGACAAATCGTGAAGATAAAAGAGCTTTTGTGCTTCTTTTGGTTGAGTTAGTTTGGAAGAGTCTATCACTTCATACAGTCAACATATGATACCCCTTATTTCATGGGATTCAGAGACGTTTTGTCAAATTAAAAACACATGCGCTGGTTTGAAAATACTGTTTTTGCTCACAACAGATCTAAGTTTTATTATATTAAAATCTCATTAAGAATTTTGGTGACGGGATACCTGGCCTAATTTTTTTATCAGCACAACAATAATGTTGCCATGGTACTAAATCTTATTTGCTAAGGCAATAATAGAAATACAAAACATACCAGTGAAACCGTTTTCTGCTAAAATATCATCGAAATTCAAATTGGATTTTATGAATGAAAATTATAATTTTGGGGGTGAAATCAGCGTCTTATGTTATGATGAAAGAAAAGCATGCATCTTACGTATTGGTGTAGCAATACATAAGATATCATAATAGGGTTGGGATTCGATTTGATTTGCTAAATCGATGTCAAACTGAAGATTTCGACATCAAATCGAAATAATTTCGACATCGAAATAATTTTGACATCGTAATAATGGGCCACATCAAAATAATTACGGCGAAATGTGGCAACACTGCAATTGCGTCTGCCCAAGGCCATGTTCCAGCGCTAGAGATGTCCCTCTCACACCCCCCTCGCGGCAACAAATGACGAGGAAATGATTGAAATAAATAACTTTTTCATTTCAAATAACGTACAAGCATTTATTTATGTAAAAGGGAACAATTAATGAAAAAATTTCGTTGCAAATCCAGTTGCAAATTCATGGTTTTATTAGACTTGTTGCCGGAATATATCCCGTGAATCATAGGTAACATTGTCTGCATTCAACATCCTTTAGCAATGTTGCCCGTAATGTTCACTTCAAACTCGAAAACTTTCCACAATTCACTTCGTCTCCACGGCGGGATTATTATTTTTTTTGCGTGGAAACATTCTTTCACGAGAGAATAAAAACAACACGCGCTGAATGGCAAGAGACAACTGACCAACCCACCCTCAACTGCACACGCGCCACGCGGTATGCAGGAAGGGCGGAAGCAGGCCACTCAGCTGATCTTGAGAGGCGTGTTGCACTGTTGCCAGCTATACAATACTGCGCGCTGATTCTCGGAATTTTTTAAACGATGTCAAACGATTATTTGATTAAACAATTCAAATCGATGTCGAATCGAAACTCAAAATATCATTCGACATCGATGTCAAATCGAAAAATCGATGTCAAGTCCCAACCCTATATCATAATAATAACTAATTTTGAAATTTCAACTATCTCGTTAATTTCTGTTTTATATCTGCAGTAATAGGTTGGATTTAGAAAATGTCAAAGAATATGGTGAAGATAATGGGGCATCTTTGACAATGACGTCTATTGAGCTATTTAAATACAATTTCATTCACTATTACCTTACGTCTTTCAATAGACATTCATTTCATTTGACTCAATTCCAAATGAGCATTTAAACTTTAAGATTTCATATATGAAAACGTCTTCAAATTGCCTGCTTTTCAACATAGAAAAAAATATGACTTCGACTCCATTATAAATGTAAGCACTTAGCAGTGAAATTGCTCTTTAGAAGTGATCATGAAGTCTATAGAAACTTTCTCTCTTCACGGCCTTCTGCAATTTCCCATCGCAACTGCGAACTGATCTCGACATAGAAGGCTGTGTGTGCAATTTCCTTCGCTCATCTCAGCTGGCGACGTTTCCTTGGTACGTGAATGTGGGCGGCTGTGGATACAGAGAGTGTAGAAGCGCAGCTGTTAGAGGAGGATTGATCCACATCAAACATCTTGACCTAACCTAACTTAACATTTTGTAGGCAACGTTTATGATTCTCAGAAGTCTTCGAAGATCCTGACATTTGTCAAATAACATACATAATTTTTAATGCTCTTGATAAAGTAATTTAACTTCCGTGAAATAAGTTTACTGTAATTTAAGTATTAATTATTTCGATATATTATTTTTGGAATGTTTGAGTACAATTCTAATGACATTTAATTTCAATACTAAATTCAATTCATTTTGAATTGAAGTAAATATTTGTAGTACAGTTGGTAAATTCAGGGAAATGTTTTAGACAATTATAGCTGATATATCCACTGAATAGTTATTATGTTCAATATAGATGTATACTTTTTTAATATTTTTGAACAATTACATGTTTTGTTTTGAAGGATTTTTACAAAAACTCTCAAGCTCAAAAAGTCCTCGTATATTTCTGAACGGATATTTCTGAAGTCAACCTAAAATACACATATTTATAAAAGGCTCGGATTATTTTGCTAATTTATACGTATTAAATAATTTTTATTTGTCAGAAATCCAAAAAATAAAAATAAAATATTGTTTTAAGAGCAGACTTTTTCGAGCTAAAATCTGTATCGTATATATCCCGTATATTCTTATAAACACGCAACATTCTATTGGCTGTCTCACTACACACTCTCGGATGTCGTCGAACCAGTCTGCGCGATGTTCGTTTACGATTATTCGCCGTGGAACAATGTGAGATTACAGTGTTCGCTTATACACCCGATGTGAACACGTATCTTTAACACCGATATTTGAATGCCACGTCGAACACAGAGTCGAACCGGGGCTCTTTCATGTGTGGAGACGCGTTTTCAAGAGTGAGAGGATGAAGATGAAGTGAAGAGAAAAGAAGATTCGTCTTTATTCTGCAGGATGAATGTTATGGAGATTTCATGGGCATGTTTTTGGAGTGTAAACTCTAGATAAAATATAATTCAGCTGACACAATGAATATATTTTTCAATAAAATTTCTTAGCTCAAGAATTCTTGAGAATTGATAATCAATTCAAATCAATGTAATTCTTTAATATGTACAAAAGTTAGGTAATAATGTTGATAGGAAATGCATAACAAATCAAATAAGTCGATTTTAACAAGATATTATACTTTTCAATTCATAGTGAAACAACAATTAACAATTTCACCATCCATAAAAATTAACGTAACTTTGTAGTTGTTGCAATATTACTAGAACACAGCACTCGCAACAAGTAATAAGTTTTCTTATTACATTCAATATCAACTAGAGACAAACTCAGAAAATACAGACGACACATTCTACCTTACAAACTCTTCAAAACTTAAATCTCTCGTAGTATCTCCGAGGAAAATCTTCATTTAAATTACTCATTCCTTGTATCTCTTCCAGAAGCTTTCGTCCAATTCCGTAACAACTTTCACTTGTCATTTCACGTGATATCTCTTCACCGTCATAAGGATAACATTGCAGAGAATCGACAACCCGGAGAGAATATTTACAGAATCAGCCTCGCGTAAGTGCACGTTTTATTCAGATGTTGTTTGCGTTAAATGGTCTAGAGCGTCGTGGATAAAAACTTTCTCTTTAGTTTCAAGAAAACGAATACTCTTATTTCGTGGCGCGCTCTCTTGGCAAATGGGGCGAACTATTTCCTGTACTGCTAAGAAGTATCGTGCAGGAAACTGAAATAACTGCTTAGTTGGATTGAATTGGTTTTTAAGAACTAATGTTAGTTGCAATTATAGAAAGAGTTTATAGTCTATTTCCCTGGAACAAGGAAATCGCTCAGTGTAACGCGTTGATTAGCGATACTATAACTAAACTATTTAAATCAATTTCACGGTGAAACCAGTGGACCAATCTTGCTAAAAATCATTAGGAAACATAATATGATAGTAATGAATCTTTTGTGACAAAATTGGTAAGTTTCGTTTTTTTCGTTTGACATAATGCAAAAGAACACAAAGACAAGAAAACAGAGCGTCGGGCCATAAGTTTCAAGTCGCTTTATGAGGGGAATGAATGAAAAAATATGCTCCATATTTTGAGAAATATATTACTTTAAGCTCTCACGTTAGAGGACTTTTGACAGCTCGTGAGCTTTTAAAATATCATAAACGGATATATTTTAAGTAGATTACAAGCACAATGATTTTCCAAAATAGTTTTAACTTTCACCTGGAGTCTCGGATAAATGGAATTGATCTAATTGTTCTCACATATTTTTAATGTCGGGTAATTCACATCGTGTACATCTTCTCGTTATCAGTGTTAATCTCATAAATAACCTTAACCAAGGTGGAAAATCGCCCCTAAGTGGTTTATTAAGCTCAGTGGGAAGATGAAAAAGATGAAAAATAAGATGAAAAAAATTCTATATAGAATTTCTTCTTAGTTTGTATTAACTTGGAAAAGTTCTGAACGGATTCCAAGGTTCCAGAGTTATCTTCGCTCGAAATGTGTCCACGCGGGAAACCAATTCACGGCGCGCTAAATTCCCTACCTCATTTTATTAGTATTCCTACACATTGAATAGCTTTTCCCATCCTACCAACTTTCCGAGACCAACTTTCCCCAGGATAAAAAAAAACTTACTAAGTCCCACATTCACACTCGACTGGTCTCTTCTCTCTATTCAGTTGGCATGCCTGCACGGTGACTGTAGCGTTCTTTTGTTTCTTTTTCTTTGATAGCACACGGTCTTTTTAGTGACTTTCTTTCATCCCCCTCTCTCTCTCTAACTCGGGTGTATTTTCTATTGCGTTGTTTTGTTTGTATATTCTTCTATATCCTCTAAGTTAGATTACGGAAGACTTGTCACTGATTCGTATAACTATTTATTGAGTTTCGGTAACAGCTATTGGGAGTGTATTCTGTTTTTCCTTCTTTTCTCAATGTTAGATCAGACAAAGAGGAAGGTCTTGAAGTTAAGTAGACACAGAAAAACTTTTATAGATATCGGATGTTTTACCGCGGATCTGACAAATCTACTTATCTGACAAAATAAGATAGTTGTTATTTTAAAGTTCAGGTTTTTCCGACATGAATTATTCATAATAATTATTTTCGTCGAAACTTGGTCTGATTAAAATCTTTTTTACCACGATTACTTATTCCGAAAGTATTGATTATAAATAAGATACGATAGTTTTATTCTGGAGCAAACGAAAGAAGATGATTAGTTCAATTTAAATCTAATGCCATTTGCATTTAAATACAAATTTACTACCGCGACTGCTCCATATCGATACAATTAGTAACATGAGCAGTCTAAGTTGCGTATGATGGTGCATTCTTGAAGGAAGTGGGTCAAATTTCCAATTGGAAGAACTGGACGAAATTGCATCTAATCTGAATCTACGGTCTTCAAACCCAATCCTAGAACATAATATAGAAGAGAACACAAATACCAAAAAGTATATTGGAAAAGTTTTTCATCAATGGAATGAGGGTTCAAATATTACAGCTTGTTTAGTAAACATGATTTTGAGAACAAAAAGGATCCAACTGGATAACATAGATTCAAATTTAAGTCGGTTCACAATAAAGTAAGGTTTTCCATTTTTGAGATTGAGCATGTCGAAATTCCCATATTGATGCATAAAGTAAAAGGAGTTCACAAGATCTTGTCCAAAAGCTATTGGTTGGAAGGTTTGACCTGGGCAGTGCAGGTACAAAACACCAGTGTTGTGATTAGATAATTTTATTTTTATCTAGATAAAGATAAAGATAACCTGCTAAAAATGTATCTAGATAAGATAATCGATATATTTCCAAGAAATCATCTAGATAATAGAAAAAGATACAAAATTATTATCTAGATAATTGTAATAGATAATAGATAATTTTGTTACAAAATATTGCTGTTCCCCCATTTTTTTCGAATCCTACATTGAAAACTCAAGTATTTTAAAAATGGGGCCGCCAAAACAAGCCAACTAATGTGACTAAATGAAGATGATTTTCCTATTTCATATCATCTGACAATTTAGGGTTCGTGCATGTTCATACACACAAATACATTTTGAATTTTATATTTTTTATCTAGATAATTGCCAATAGATAAAAATATTTTTATCTAGATAAAGATAAAGATAACCAATTATTTAATTATCTAGATAAGATAGTAGATAAAAAATAATTATCTAGATAATTGTATAGATAATTGTATCTAGATAAGTCACAACACTGCAAAACACACACAGAGAATGTGTCATAAGAGTCCTGCTGTAACGCTCGCTACGCTTGCTTAAAAATCGGGAAATTCGAATTTATCTTGAAAATAACTTTAATTTCCCACACTTCCCTTATTTAAAATTCAGCTTTCCGTGAACTCTTCCATTTTATAGAAATCACACATCTTAAATTACATTTTCATCAATAATATTGATTCAAATTTCCGTTGACTTCAAAACTCATAGAAACCCTACACCTCGTTAAAATCCCCGAATAATAAAATTCAAACGCTTTTCCTTCTTCGAAAAAAAAGTATATCTCCGAATTATTTCATCCTCGGGATTGAAACGTCGAGGAATATAATAATAAAGCTTTCGTTTTTGACGTCGGAAGCATTCTCGACATAAATCATCTCGCAGTCGGCGAGAGCGTAGTTCCCATTGTCGCCGCCCTTCTCGCCGTTCGCGATACAGAACAGAACAAAACCGACGGGCGAATAAATCGCAGACATGTTTGTGCGTCTGCGAGCCGTGTGGTTTTTCACGCACGTAGTGGCCAAGGGGTGGAGGGGGGTGTTTTAATAATGCCCGGCATCTTTTCCACTGGTGTTCATTTCGAAAAGCGTTGGAAAACGCTCTGGTAAACGTGTTGATGGAACGTGGAGAATTCTTGACCTGAGGTCGATTGGTTTTAGGAAGATTTTATTTGAGCAAGACCGAGGGGGGGAGGGGTGTTTTAATAATGCCCGGCATCTTTTCCACTGGTGTTCATTTCGAAAAGCGTTGGAAAACGCTCTGATAAACGTGTTGATGGGACGGGGAGAATTCTTGACCTGAGTTCGATTTGTTTTAGGAAGATTTGTTGTAGCAAGATGTTATGAAAATAACTTCTAACGTTCGGGGTCTTATATCATTTCAAAATGTGGGTCAATTATTACAATTTTTAACATCTCTATTTGACTTACAAGGGGTTTAAGCATTTCTAACCTTTAACAGAAATTAAATTATTTCAGCAGAACTCAACATGAACAGAGCACAATGCCGATTATTCAATAATTTCCCTAAAATTTCGAGAGAAGGGACAACAAAGTCTGCATCAAGAAACTTTTTTCCCTTAATATTTACACAATTTGCTCAGATTTTTTAATTTAACTTCATTTTAAAAACTGTCTAGGTATGTCCGTAATTCCGTGGAGAAGACGCAATAAGCTTCTTTGATAAGTGACAGTCAATAGATGAGGAGGTGAGAAGAGCTCTGATTCCTCAATAAACAAGACATTAATCAAAAGCAGTTTAGTTCAATTTACGATCAATTTGGAGTAACTGATATTTCCTTTACGAAGAGATAAGTTTGTTGCCTCTTATTAAGATTATAAAGGTCATTTTACGATCAATTTTCATTTTACGACCTGTATGAGTAACATTTAACCAAGATGTGATAAGAAGAACCATTAATGTCTTGAGAAGAAAATTGTTCTTACGATGAAACATTGTGAAATATCACTTATCTTTAGACCAGTGGTACTTGAAGTATTAGATTGTTATTAAATCATCTTTGTTATGTTTGAAGCTTTTAATTATTATTATTAAAGCAGATTGTTTACAGCACTTCAGGCCGTATTCTGCATCCTAAATGCCATTTATCTTTATTTAAGAAGTCTCCATCGCGAAGACCTCTTCTTCTCATGGCAGTGTCAACTCCTTCTGCCCACCTCCTCCTTGGTCTTCCTCTCTTTCTTCTTCTTGACGGTACCCATGACCAGGCTCTCATTGGCAATCTTTCATCTGGCATCCTTCTCAGATGGCCATACCATAAGAGTTGCTTCATCTCTATGTAATCCGTCAGTGATGTCTCCACTCCCATCATTTCCCGTATACGGTCGTTCCTCACATGGTCGAGTATCGTAACCTTGCAGCATCTTCTCCAGTACCCCATCTCCATTGCTCGGACTCTTTGTGCCATTCGGGAAGATAAGGTCCAGATTTCTGATCCATAGGAAGCGCAGCTTTCAACGAATGAGTTGTAAATACGTGTTTTTGTCTTGGTTGAGATGACATCGTTCCAAAGCACTGGGTGTAATTGTCTGGTGATCGCTCTTCCTCTGCCCAGCTTGTTCAGCACATCCCTCTCATCCGTTCCGTCAGCCGTCAATGTCACACCTAGATATTTGTACTCTGTTGTTAATCTTATAATACCTTTATTGGTTACCATGTCTTGACCCTCTCTTCCAATGACCATACATTGAGTCTTATCCATATTCACTTCTAAGCCCCAGGAATCGTATTCTTCTATAAGCTTTCTCATCATGTATTCTGCGTCGTGTTCATCTTCAGCAAGAACCACCTGATCGTCTGCGAATAGTAAAGAGTGTATATATTCTTTCCCAATTTTAACACCCATCGAACTACATTTCCGAGACCAATTCTCTAAAACTCTGTTCACGTATATTTTGAACAGGGTTGGTGACAAAGGACACCTCTGCCTTACACCTTTGTTGATTTTAAATTCTTCTGAATATGATTGTCCACTTTTTACGCAACTTACAGCATTTTCATAGAGCTTTTTAATAGCATTCACATAAACTGTTTCGATCCCTTGATCTTCCAGAGTGAAGCTTTTAATGATACGTTAAACTTATTCCGTAGATTTAATTAATTTTTTTGACGAAGTGTTTTTATTTATATATAATAAATAATCTCTTTATTTATACTCTTTAATATACTCGGAACTTTGGGTCCTGATATCACATTTTTCATGTTCAATACATAATACAATGTACGAAATAAAAAACATATTTTCTGCAGATATTTTATCTTGTAGCCGATATGGCTGTCTAATATGATTCCATGTAAGGATCTAAAACTTAATCTCAATTCCCTTGTAAAATAAAATCATAAACACACTATTTTACACCACATCTTCATTTAGTTCCTCAATACTCCATCCTAGCACTCGAGCAGAAGAGCAACCACTTGTCTTTCATAGCTTCAAAATTAACATTTATCTACACCTTAAAAAACATAGATTCACATTAAACCAATGAGAAAAAACTCTACACTCTCTACCATAAATCAATCTTACTCAGGTTAAAAGAATTGAAATTTATGGCCGTGTCTGTTTTCAATTTGTTACGGCATTCGAAAAGCACACGCCACCCCGATGGATCCAGAATCCAAGATCAATTATTTAATCTCACTTTGCGGCTATGAAAAAGTCCCTAGGACTCGAAACTGGGACGTCAGACACGCATACAAGGTGGATTTAAACGCTCCGCCAAGCATTTGTTTATTATTTATGTACTTATTCCGAAAAGTACACTTTCCGTTCGACTCCGTTGGGAATTATATGCTCTGGAGCCCGTTTTCCTTCTCGCTACGTCACCGACGAATTTACAAAACTCCTTTTGCGGAGTCGGTTTAAAAGTCCCTCAGGTATTTGCCGACATGTCATGTATAACATGTATATAATTTCTCCTTGGGATATAGTCTCTTGGAAAAGTACTATCACAGCAATAAGTCGTTGATTTGTTTTATACTTAAGGTTGAACTTATCGTGTTCAGACAATTAAAAACCACCCTTAGCGAGTAATAATCATAAGGGTTAAGAATATATCAGAACATATTCCGGTGACTGTACATTTTGGGAGTTTCAATTTAAAACTTATGGCTCGAATATCTGAGTTTTGTTTGTTCCTCTACAATTCAAACGAAGTTACTGATCAGGCAATCTTTTTTTCCCAAAAGATTAATTCCAATCCTTCCGTTTATATGTTGATTTGTAGCAAGATCGATATCTTGGTTTCACCGAAATTTTATTTGTAGTTTATATTCCGCTTCAATTATGGGCAAATCGAAAGAAAAGCTTTTTCTACAGTTCTGTCATGCATTTCGAAGGATTGCTTATCAACCCGTGCACTGAAATGGAGAATAAACACAACCTACCTCAAAGGTAGAATGGCGGAAGTCCATTTTGTTCTTGAAGTGAGGTCCTAAACCAATATTTTTGAGTTCGTCCAATCATATTTGTAATGGTGACATGAATCACTGTGTAATTGAGCGAGCGTAGCGAGCGTCACCACGGTACTCTTACGGCACTTTCTCTGTGTGTGTTTTTTTTTTTTTTCTTTTTTTTTTTTTTTTTGTGTTCACTGCCCAGGTCAAACCGCACAACCAATCGATCTGAAATTTTGCACACGTACTAACGTAATCTATGCGGTCTCTGGGATCGTTTTTGAAAGGGATCCTGTGATTGGTTCAAATTTAAAAAAAATTATCTTTCGATTGGTTGGCACGTTCAATTTTAAATTTTGATAAGTCATTACGACCAACATTTTGCCCAATCAAACAAAATTTCATCCAAATCCTCCCATTGGTTAAAATTTTAAAAAATATTTCATGTGTTTTTTGAAATTTAAACTAGAACCGTATGACCGATCAACTTAAAACTTTGCATGGTCATTGGGACCAACATAATCTGTATTTTTGACTACTTTCAGACCATTATGTGTTTAAATCCAAAAATAATTGAAATTTTACGGACATTTTGCGTGTTGGCTGTCAAATTTCTCGAAAATGTTGATCACGGCTACTTCGACTCTTCAGTTCTAATCCAAGGTAGTTGAGCAAAAACTTTTAAACGCATATGAAACTAATAATTACCGTTCAACAGATCGATCTGATATTGTGTACACACACTAATATCGTATAAGTGGTCCCAGGTATATTTTGTGAAAGAGATTCTGTGATTTTTGAATATTTACTGGGAACGTAGTTCAATTATAAAGGTTCAATCGATCAACTTAAAACTTTACATGGTTATTGGGACCAATATTTGAGTGATATTTGGAGATTTTTAAACAAGTATGTGAAAAATTCAAGAATTATTGGCTTTTAATGATATTTTTGATAGACGCAGAATTTCGGTTCGAGGTGTTGCGCGTATCCGTGCTCGCTCATCAACGCGTTTCACAGAGCGTTTTCCTAGTAGAATTCAATATAGGTTCAAAAGTGTGAAAAGAAAATAGACTTCCGTCCTTCTACCTCCGAGGTTTACATATATTATTGAGCGAGCGTAGCGAGCGTCACCACGGTTCTCTTATGGCACTTTCTCTGTGTTTTTTTTTTTTTTTTTTGTGTTTACAGCCCAGGTCAAACGGCACAACCAATCGATCTGAAATTTTGCACATATACTAACATAATCTATGCGGTCCCTGGGATCGTTTTTGAACGGGCTCATGTGATTGGTTCAAATTTAAAAAAAAATATCTTTTGATTGGTTGTTCCGAGCAATTTGAAATTTTGACATGTCATTACGACCAACATTGTACCCAATCATACAAAGTTTCAGCCAAATCCTCCCATTGGTTAAAATTTAAAAAAATCTTTCATATGATTTTTGAAATTTAAACTAGAACCGTATGACCGATAACTTAAAACTTTGCATGGTCATTAACACCAACATTATCTGTATTTTTTGACAATTTTCCGACTTATCTGTGTTTAAATCCAAAAGTTATTGACATTTTACGGACATTTTGCGTGTTGGCTGTCAAATTACTCAAAAATGTTGATCACGGCTACTTCGACTCTTTATAGTTCCAAGGTAGTTAGAGCAACTTTCAAACGTATGAAACTGATATGACCGTTCAAAAGATCGTCTAATACTGTGTAAGTACACACACTTTTATCACATGAGTGGTCCCAGGTATATTTTTTAAATAGATCCTATGATTTTTGAATATTAACAAGGAACATTCTAATCATAAAGGTTCAATCAATCAACCTAAAACTTTGCATGGTTATTGGGACTAATACTTTAGGAATAATTGGAGATTTTTATACCTACAAGTCTGACGAATTTCAAGAATTATTGGCTTTTAATGATATTTTCGATATACATAATTTCGGTGCGAAGTGTTGCGCGTGTCCGTGCTCGCTCATCAACGCGTTAAACTGAGCGTTTTCCTAGTAATGAGTATTTAGGATGTAATATATCAATAAATAAACTAATGTTAAAATAATCTACTTAACACCACTTCATTACGTAGTTTATTTAAAAACTAAATTATTTAATATCATTTTTGAAACTTGACGCTGCTTCAAATGACGTTTATATATACCTTGAGTCGAACATTGTTGTTTTGTCGCATTTTCTAAAATATCTACAACTATGGGTTCTGAAAGCTTTCATAAAAATATCAATAAATGTATTTGCCACGGAGGTCCCGCGGCGGCGATGTGGGTTCAAGTTGGCGCCGCGGTAAAGTTGCGCCCCCCGCGGGGGATGGGCAACCCGGGGGCGCGCGATTATCGAGGTAAAGGTGAGGGTAAAACGTGAATATTTTATCGCTACACTTAAAAACGACGTCGAGCGTCTCGCGGACACACCTGGCGTCGCGCCAAAGTGCTTTCAAATCCATGGGCAAGATTATCAGGCGTCGGGGCGGTGGGAAGAGGCTACGAGGGCTCCTCGGGGGACGTCGACGACTTTAAACCGACGCCAAGGGGGGAGGCGACGTTTTGCCGCGCGGCGAAGAAAAACTATAAAAATGGAATGCCGAATACTCATTGCTTATGGATCGCCAAGTTTTCATGTGGGTTTTTTTGTTTTCTAAGCGGATCATCAAAAAGTAATTTGAATTTTAACCGACTGATTTACGGTAAACAAAAAACATTTTTTTATGAAGTGACGCAAATCCTGAAAAATAAATATGAACTTTGACGCGTTTTTCGTCCCCTGTCATATGGAAAGAATTTTTTTCTTATCTTTTATTATCACCGTAAAATAGGTCTGCACTGCGGGGCTCTGTCACTTTTTGTCTTGCCAATTTACCGTGATATTCAACAGCACAAAAGAAAAAAAACTTAAGATAAATTTCGGCAGGATTGGCACATTCCCCAAATTTACAGCATCATTTTTTTAAAAGAACGTAGTAATTTTCACAACCTCTTCATTAGCACACGCTATTATCCTAAATATCTTCTTAGGGGGAAAAAGCTTTCATCATCCATTATTACCTTGATAATAAAAAATTATCGTCGTTCTTTCATAATGACTTCATTTGTAAAACACGTCAAAAATTTCTCCCCGTTTTTCCCAACCGACGCACTAATATCCCCATAAATAGCCTCCCCATTTTGGGGAGGCTATCGTTATGTAGCACGCACATCCCTCCGATAATACGCTAATCCCTTTATCCCAGTGGGTTAAGATTAAGGGGGGGGTGGGTCATGCCCCGAACATTGGGTCCCAGCGGCTTCGGGGATATTGATCTCCGGCCCACTGCGCCACGGGGCACCCCCTCTCCCCTACAACCACCCACACATTCGCCGGGTGAAAATGTGTAAGGTACACCACACGCACGCAATGACAACGAGGATTCGCAAGCTTTGTTTATTGTCGGTCTTCGTGTGACCTGGGCTGTATACCTCTACTCATGCACCGAACCAAGATGAGGCAACATTCTAGCTTTTAAAATTGAATATTATTTTTATTATTAACTTCAATGAGTAATATTACATAATGAAGTAAAATTTTTAGCTGCAGTGTCATTTCTGAACCATTATCGGTTTTGTTTTGCACACTTTTGGAATTATGTAATCAAGCTCTATTAATTTGTCAATAAATATATACAAGTATTCTCATGCACAATGACTCATTGTATGATAAGTTCACCGATTGCTCAGAAGGGGTAATTTTAATCTTGTAGTTGTGTTTGTTTTGTTTTGGTGTTGTCTCGTTAGTCTCGCTTGAGGAAGCCGACCGAACGCGTTGGCGGAATACCGTGGTCCATTTTATATGGCTTTTATTTATAATACCGGCGTTTCATCCTAGATTAGTCTGCCTCAATGATTCATGTCATTTAAATATATTTGATGACAGAAGAATTGTTGCTTTTTGAGTTCACCTCAAGAATCATTCAAATGGACGTCTCAACTTTTACCTCTGAGGTACGGACTTTATATAAGTATTTACATTTTAATAACTAGTAGGTACGTTAAAACTATTTTTTTAACATATAGTTCCGAAATCAGAGAAAATATGACGACCCCGATTTGTCAAAATGCGCCAAAAAATAAATGAATCTCTCTGGGCTTTATTTTATGCCGTACATAGAAGCAAAGGTAGGCGACCGGCATCGAGCTTGCGCCTCCGGAGTGCAAGTTCAGATCTTTACCACTGAGCCAAGCTCCATTATTACTAAGTAATTTCAAGCTTTTCATAAATAC
This sequence comes from Leuctra nigra, assembly GCA_934045905.1. Classification (NCBI taxonomy): domain Eukaryota; kingdom Metazoa; phylum Arthropoda; class Insecta; order Plecoptera; family Leuctridae; genus Leuctra; species Leuctra nigra. The sequence continues at coordinate 24,760,234 of OW203765.1, read as the reverse complement.
CGCCAAAGCCAAGAGCATTAATTATTCATCCCCGAGGTATGCACTGAAATTAATATACGTGAATAAGTGCAGTAATATCGTTCAAAACGAGTCAACATTTCTGACACGTTTACACACCGTATTTTATTAAGACGAGCGTTCATATTTGAAACTTATGTCTCGAATGTAGTTACATGTTTGTTTCTTCTTAGTATTATAGTAGATCAGCTATATTTAATCCTAGTTAATTGGTTTTCCACGATGATTGTATAATACTTAACTACCATCCGCCATTTTGCGGGAAGCACTGCCTACTTTAATATGTAAACAAACAGCTCTCTAGGTTATATGTTTTAGTCATGTTTAGAATTATGTTTATAAGTGTTAAAATATCATATTTCACCATCATGACAAAGAATAATCATAGACATCTTATTTCGGAACATTGTTACTACTTACGATGTTAGAACATTCTTTCTCACTCTTGCCAGTAACAACTGCTCACAAGGTCTCGTACAGTGACACTGACGATTGACGCGTTTTGGAACAGAACAGGCAAAACCAAACAACTCAAAAGGAAAGGCGCGCACAACTGTTCGCCATATTTGTAAATAATTGCTGATTTGTTAAATTGTGACGTGGCGCAAATTCTTCTCCGTAGTTTGATCTCCATGTGTAGGTATATAACTCCATGACTCATTAGTAAGTATAACTGATCAGTGATCATACCAATTTTATTCACAAAGGAAATTTACCCTAAAAAAGTAAAAGTGAAAAAAAATCTAGCAAAATTGGTATCTTTATTTCACCGGTAACTTGATTATAATTTCTGTACCTCAAAGGTAGAAGACCTAGGTAATTTAAGTCCAGTACAATGTGAGCTCAAAAATCATTCATTCTGTCTTCGTTCATTCTTGTAATGGTGACATGAGTCATTGCGTAACAGAATACTCCAATATAGCAGTATTTGCTGACACCAGTCAAATTGCAACTGATTTAGCTTGATTACATCAATCCAAAAGTATACAACGCAAAATAAAAAATAAGAACAGGTTGGGTGAGTGGTTAACGCTCTGAACTTTTATTCCGGAGGCCCGGGTTCGATTCCCGCAGCCGTCCTTCCTGACTGGGGTTTTTTCGTGGTTTTCCCTCAGTCGACAGGCAAATGCTGGGAAAGTACCCTACTAATAGGCCACGACCGCCTCCTTCCCACCTTCCATCCTTACCTACTCTTCACCATCATCTCCCAATCATCATCATAGTCATTCATCCGTCGCCATTAGCCTCGCTGCAGAACAGTGCGACGTTAAGCCTCAGACAAAAAAATCATCTTCCGTCTTTCTACCTCTGAGATACAGATATAAACCCTGCATTCTGATCTGTGGTCAAGGTCGCTAATCCCGTTCTCCTTTATGTCCTGATCCCTGGTCCATGGGATTGGGATGCTGCTAGAATGTCACATTGCTCCCCGCAACCCGCGTGTATTTGCCCGTGTTTGCCGGGAGAGGGATCTGTATGATTGATATGGATGCAGTGTGATGGATTGAGATTAATGCACGCAGTACTACATAGGGTTCATTAAAACTGTTCAATGTGGAGGGGGGGATGAGTCCGAATTTTAGTGAGATTGATTGTGTTTCCATATATTCTTGGAAATACGTAATATAAATTTGTGGCGTATTTCGTAATATTTTTGCCCTCGAAAAAAGTAATTTGATTACCTATGTATACTTTTTTAAATTCGTTTATAAACAATCAGAAATGCAATTTAAACATTTTTAATATCAGCTTTTTATTATTGGCCAAATCAGTCAATGGGTTTTTCTTGGTGTCAGCATAAATTATTTGTATAGCTACACGATTATTCATTTTGCTTTTATATTGTTTAAAGTCTATTATTTTGTAATAAATCATCGGCATATATTTGACATCCCAATGCCCAGAAAATTGATTATAGAAATATATTGCTAATTTCCAACATTCTATGAAGTTTTTATACAACAGAGATTTTCTACTTAAACTTTTTATAACCTGCCAATAACCTGGAAAATTAACTTTTCTTAACGGTTTTACAGCAATAATTGTTCTCTCTAACAGTTACTTACAAGTATCTCTCAGTATTATCTTGATACAGTTTCATCTGTTTTCCTGCTTTAGTTAAGTGCAAGATTAATACGATAAGTTTTTCCGATCGGACTTCAGGAAATAATTTTATTTCTCATGTTGTTTAACTTTCAATTACCTGTAAGCTGTATGCCGTTAGTTCTATCATGTTGCAGTTGCCTTTGTTTACCTGATCTAGGAAAGTGCAACATTAATTTGATGTGTAAACTTCTTGTTCAACTGTGTTTGCTTTGTTTCTGTATTTATTATTCCACTCTGTTTGCTCGAACTAACAATATTGTTGTACTGATAGAGACGTATCGTGAACAAATAGTATAGGGAAGTATTTTTTAGCTGACAAATTGAAAACAGGAAAGGAATTTTCAGTATAAGAATTTGTTTCCGGGTCAACATTCTCAAAACATATAATGAAATTTCGTATTTTCAGAAAAGTTGTGGAGTCTAGGGAGGTAAAAATGATACACCTAATAAATTCACTACCCAAAAATAAAATAAAAGCAGAAATAAAAATCAAAAGCTCGTCATTGGTTAAAAACTCATAAGTTAATGTCTACTATTTATCTCGAGCAGACTCTAGAATAATAAATTATTCCATACATTGAGATTAGTTCTTAATCCAATGCATTTTAACAAAGATAATTCCTTTTCATTGATGCAATTTACATGAAACTGCAAGACAACGTAAAACCTCTCCGCTTAATTATCCAACAAGCTTCCAAAGATGAAAATTAAAACCTCGCAACTAAAACCTCCGAAAGTCGGACACACAACAAACTGTCATACATTTTCTATTCTACTTCACCAACTGGGGGAGATAAAAAGATAGCAAATTAAATTTGATCACCGGAGTGTACCTCTCTAATAACATTAAACGCTCTACAAAACGAGATTTATTCCTGTCAAACGACGAATTTGCAAGGGTAAAAAAGCTCTGCAGCTCCGCATTGATGCTTCGTTAGGACGGACATGGTTTCATTGTTCGTTAGCTACTTTGTTCTACGCTGGCAGCTCTATTCGACCGTGACTAACGGGCCCGTCTTCTCACCGGGCGCTAAACAATCCACTTGTTCTGTTTTCTTTGAGAATTGCAACAGCGACGAGTTTGCTCTCGAAGTTATGTTCACATGAACTACTCACTCTCGTAGAAAATAAGATTAAAACGTCATCGTTCCTTCCTCTGATCTCTTCGTGTGTTCAAGCTTAAACAAGGTTGATGTTCTTTAGTTGTGCTACTTTGTCTATTTGGAGATCGTGACAAATTTGAATTAGCTACACTGCAAACAGTTTGTAACCCATGGATACGAGAGCTGGGCACACATTGCACTAATTTACTTGTCTAGCTACCTGAATTGGCTCTTTGGAGGATAAGGACGTTGTATGTTGTTCTTTGAAGCTCCGGAGAGAATAAGATAAAGTTAGCTCATGTATTTTTACAGTGAATACAACTTGATAATAATGAATTGAATTTATAGATAGACTCAAAAAATAACTATATGTTTTACTTTCTTCGTATTATTAAACATAACAACACCATGTCGTTGCCAAAGAAGATTTTAAAGGCTACAGCTTCACTGATACGTAATGAAAATAGAATAATTAAGTGTAGTTACAATGAAATAAGATACATATATTAATCCCAAGTTTTGAAATCGACTAGAAACCTGGGCAACGATGATACATTTTATAAGTATCAACAACTTGATTTTTTTTCTCTACTTATAAAATACGTATGCAGAAAAAATTAAGATATCCTTAAAATAATTCGTGTATCTAACCCAAATCAATTCTTGAAACCGTGAGTTAAAAATACAAATACCAATTCTATTTTGATGAAACTTTTGAAAATAAAGTCTTCTCAGAAATACAGGAATCCGTGGCCTGTCAAAGGATAATAAAATACAGATTATGAGAATGACAGTCACGTTCGTTGATACATAATTTGGTGGAGAAATTGCGGGAAATCAGCCCTCAGCGTAGGCTTCTTATCGGAATCGAATCCAAGTCGGCGGAATGAAGCACAAATTGCATTTCAAATGAAATTGGCTTTTTTACCGCAGAAGACATTGGAGAAGAGTTAACTTTAGGAGTGAAATATAGTTGGAATTCTTTACTGTATCTTAGAGCTCTTTTAACGCGTTTTCCAATGAAGATACAGTGTCTGACCTACAAGCTCTGTACACAGAAGTACCTAGAAATTATCACAATTTGCTTATAATTAGTCTCTATTTTCTTTTATTATGTAAAAGTTGGACTGTATTGATGTTCACCTATGTATCAATTTTTTCAACTCATTTTGAAATAGGGGTTTGTGGAGGTACAGCAGAAACTGAGTGATATGAACTTTAAACGAAATGTAGATGAAATATATTAGAATAGGGGTTAATATAAGTAAAATGTGTGTCCAATACTATATTTCATAAGTTGCATCCTTCTTATGCCACCACTTGTAGTATTCAAAACGCATCTAAGTAGAATGTGATTTAATGATGGTACAATAAGTTGAATGTGGGTAAGCGATGTATGAAAATGCAGATGCATTTAACAATAATGCGGTACCAATTAGAACAGTGGGGTGGGGGGGGGGGATTCACACGCATTATTTAATTGTAGAGCAATTAGGCATTGTTGTCCGAATTACTGCACGCATAAGCGCTTAACTTCCCTAACTCCTCCCCAGGGTAAGCGCAATTGTTTATTGCTCTGTACATCTGGGAGGTTGCAGTCGGCCAGATGTAGAAACCATATGTTGACGTCACAACGTAGCGTAAGTTTTACGTCAAACAGAGAATCTGTTATCTCTAAAATGTTCATTCATAAATATAAAGATCAAATACCATCGGACATTTTGATCAGAACAGTTCAATGAAAATAATTCCATAGCTTGGAATGGTGTACTATTTTATTTTGTCCTACAGACGTTTAGTGCCTGAAAATTAGTAAAAATATGGCACTAAACGTCTGTAGGACGAAATATAACTTATAACCCATTCCAAACTATGAAATTATTTTCATTGAACTGTTCTGAAGACTCGTACAAAACCTTATTTATTTAACAATTACATTGTTAAAAGATATTGACATAAATCGATTAAAAAGCTCTTCAAGGCCACGCTCACTATATTATCCCTAGTGCTGACGTCACAACATTCCCTCCTTGTCTTCCAGCCGAGATGAAGCGAGACCACTGAACAAGACAGTCGACATCTACGAGGACGTGTCCAGTCCGGAAGTGAGCGCCGAGAACATCGGACGACCGATGACGTGTTGACTGTTATCCCTAGTGCTGACGTCACAACATTCCCTCCTTGTCTTGCAGCCGAGGTGAAGCGAGACCACTGCAACAAGACAGTCGACATCTACGAGGACGTGTCCAGTCCGGAAGTGAGCGCCGAGAACATCGGACGACCGATGACGTGTTGGTACCGCTTCCGGTCGTTCCGGGGCACGCCACGTGACTGGATCCTGCGCATCCGGTTCAAGAAGTTCAAGGTCGGCACGCTGCTCAACTCGACCACGTGTCACATGGGCTACATGCAGGTGAGTGCATAAGGGTTAGTTTCGTATTCGATAACACGGGGTTGTCACCCGTAACGGTCTTGACGCTTGCGTCCGTTTAATATTGCGCGTTCGAAGTGTGGAGTTGATTTTTTTAAATTATTTTCTCCGCCTGTGAATGTAATGAAATTCCACAAAATTATCGGAATAGCAGATATTTACATAATTGTTTCCCTTGTTATTATTGTATTGTTTTAAAATAATAGTTTCTTCATTTTTAGTTAATTGACACATTATCCAAAATGGATAATACTATCCAATGGGTATACTTATCCAATTGTCGGTACAAATAAAAGAATCAAGTTACTTTTCACAGTTTGTTTTTTTATGTATCAAAACTGGCTTCAAACAGTTTATATGAATACAAAAAGCTCGTAGTTGGCCAGGTTTGTAATAATTTTAATAAATTAAATTAATTGGAGCATAAATTACACTCTATACTAAATGATATGTACAGAATATCACAATTATCAATATGTACCGTGCGTAGGTTCTTGAATTGAGGTAATATTAAATTTGAGTCGTCAAGTTATATATACTGCTTTGTAGAGCTTTTTCATATATTTTGAGATGAAGGCTCGCGGGAAAAAAAGGCAGCGAGGTTCTTCATAAAATCTCCAAATTTAGTTTCGTTTAAATCCGGGTTCAAAGTTCTACTCGGAAAACTCGGCTTCTAGAATCTTCTTTCACCGAAAATATTCTCGCATTTCCCAGCAATTTTCCAGCAGTAGCATCAACATCTGGAGAAAGATTTTCTCGAGACATTATTTTTTAATTCCTTCTCCATATTTCCCGGCTTTTCCATCCCTGAGCCACTCGGATTGCAAGGAGAGTTCATGGAGTCAGGAGCTGGGTATAATCGGATGAAGTATAAAATAACAGAGCAACCTGCACGTTGGGCTAATCCCTGCGCCGTATGATTCGATCACGCCGAATTCATAGGCCATGTTTTCCTAACCGAACCCTTCAGATTTCCCGATGTGCTAGAGGTGGCTGTGGCGAGGGTGCAACTCGGGACAACAAATCGTCTTCGTCAAAGTAATGTAAACCCATAAAAAACACTTCGTGTAAAAATACCAGCCAAGTCTCTTCAACTAAAAAAAAATATGAAATCTAAAAATTCTGCACTGAAAAGTAGTGATATCAAAAAATTAGCCAAGTCAAAACTTTATTTGAAAATCAAAAAATACTTGGCGCATCGTGTACTTAAATAGCTTGGAAGTATAAGCCAATTATAAATTATACATGAAATATACATATACATAGTATACCTATAATGCCCTAAAAAAACGATGCGCCAAGTATTTTTTGATTTTCAAATAAAGTTTTGACTTGGCTAATTTTTTGATATCACTACTTTTCAGTGCAGAATTTTTAGATTTCATATTTTTTTTTAGTTGAAGAGACTTGGCTGGTATTTTTACACGAAGTGTTTTTTATGGGGATATCACTCCTTTTTTTAGTTTATTCTAACAACTTGTGACACATATGAAATGAACAATTACTAAATTCTTTTAAAAAATCATCACCCTTTACAATTTCGTTACCACTAAAGAATAGCAGCGTATGGTCCTAAATAATTGCTTTAAATGATCTTTCACGAAGAATAGCAAAGGTTTCATTCCAATCAGTCAACCCAGTTCCGAGATATGGAAACACTTCGGTTTTCAAAATGGCTGCTGAACTTTCTGCAATGCCACATAGAATTTATTTCTATAAATGATGTGTATCATTTTAAGCTTTCTGAATATGTATTTATTGTATAGGAGGGAATTATAATAATTTATACATTTGAATGACGTCATTTCCGGTCTCATAAATAGGAAAATTCTATTTGTACTGTTCATATTCCATAGAGATGGCCATCCGAATCGTTTGGCGCTAGTTTCATACCGATTTGTCTACCAGTTTTTGAGATATGACGTTACTTCCGGTTTAAAAATGGCGGCTGAAATCTCTGACCCCTTGAAGTATATTTGAAACATGATTATAATTTTATAAGCTGTCTCAAATAGTTTATTTATTGCATCAAAATAAAAATTTGTGAGATTATTAAAATGTGTGACGTCATTTCCGGTTTAGGTATGAGAAACTGCAAATATTATTGATGATAATACATAAAGTTGACCGTCTAAATTGTTTTGCGCTGGTTGTGTTGAAATCTATTTAGCCGTTATTGAGATATGATGTCACTTCCGGTTTCAAAATGGCGGCTTCCAGTTGGTTTTATAACAAGTTACATGAAACGTCAAAAGTACATACGTTACATAAATATCAAAATAATCGGATCAACCTTAGTCGCCGAAATGCCAATCGATGTATTTCAAATTTCATTACGTCATTTCCGGTTTCTTTAACATAATGTTTAGTCTTTTGCTACTTATCATGCATATAGATGACCGTCTGGATCGTTTGGCGCAATTTTCGTTCCAATCGGTCCAGCCGTTGACGAGATATGACGTCACTTCCGGTTTCAAAATGGCGGCATAAAACCAGTTATAGCAAAAGGCACCTCAGACGCCAAAAGTGCATATGTGGTAAAAATTTTAAATCAATCGGTTCAGCCGTTTATGCTGTGGCCTGTTTACCATATTTTAGCTCCACCCTACTACTACTACTGAGATTATTATGAAAACCGCCCTAAAACACTGTTTTCACGGCCCTCTAGCGCGCAAAGGGCGTAACCTATTGTTCCCAAATTTGGTATATGTTGTAGGGTGGGACATAGCTCGAAATTAAGATATATCGTAACAATGTGAGATTTTCCAATTTTAAGATCCAGTAGGCCGAAAATGCCACTTTGATGCTTACAGTAAAAGTGGGTTTGCTCCAGCCTTTTTAAATGAGTGTGTGCGCGCGCCGTACGACTTGGCTGGCGTGGAGCGACCGCTCCACTAGATATTGGGATTTTTGCATTTATCGTTTTTTTTTTAAAGTCCATATGAAATATTCCCGTTACACTGTGAGCTTCTTAAAGTTTGGAGAGAAAATATATCACGAGCCCATCCTGCTTCAAAATAACATTATTTTCAAACAGCTACATTTTACAAAATCATTTAGTAAGTTTTTGTTTTGGACCTGTAATAGTCATCATAGTTACACATTTATGATCATTGTGTATGTTAAAACAATGAAACTACCTCGTAAACACTCCGAAATTTTATTTGTAAGCACTTAGCGGAAACAAATTTTGAAAGGAATGATTACAATAAAATAATTTGAGTGCCAAATAAAAATCAAATATGAATACAGAACCGGTACAGAAAAATACATGCGAAGTTTATTACACGGATATTTGTAAAATTACTGTATTTACCTACAACTCAAAATAATAATCAAACCGTTAAACTGAGAAATTTAATCTTAGAACCCGAAATATTTTGAAAAATAATTATAATCTATTTTTAAAATATTTTGTCAATTGATTTATTTAACGAACAGTGCACATGCCACAGTTCAAACAATTTCACTAAGCAATCCATAACTACGTTGTATTGTAGAAACATATTTGTTGTCGGCAGAAAATGCCCGCCATACGCGAACCTCCACGAAATCTCGGTTTCCTACTGAATTTCAATAAAGAGCACAGCCTCTCTGATCTCATCACCCCGTATGTCAACAAGTGTATCCTCGGGAGACGCCGCCTCGGGCGAGACAGATTGCAAACCGATTGGGGATTACGTTCCAGAGGTTGCCAAGAGTAATGAAAATATAAAATATTATTTCTACAGATTTGATAGATTGAATTCTGATCCGGGTTCAGCCTGGATTCTTGTTTCGTTATTGCAGATTGTAAGTCTGTCATGATTGAAGTTGTGAGGGAAGTGAAATAAGCTTGTGTTATATATCAGATGTGTGATTTTGTGAATGTCATATGGAGGTTGGCATTTGAATAATGTAGGTATGAAAAAAGTAGGGAAAATGAGGCAATATGTCAAATACAGAGCTCCGAGAAATGTTTCTTGAAGAAAGTTACAATTGAAATGAAAATAGGAAATTGTTTTGTAGGCGGCTATGTATGAGGATGTGAGTGGAATAAAAATGTGTATATGAACGTTGTAGGTTCAGTTTGTGACCTTGCTTCTCTGCAGGTCGTGGGTTCGAATCAACTCAACTGCTTCTTCCAAAATAAATCGGAATGTAAAAAATATCAAACAATAACAATAATAAAATTATACTAAATGGCATAATAGAATCAATAATATTTTCATTAAGCAAACTATTGATATAATATAATACTCCTGATGTTTTTTGGCACGTGCTGTCGTACACTTAACATTTGTTGCTATGCAGTAATTAACAATGAACTATGTGTAACGCGTTGATGAGCGAGCCTTCGTATTGCATTCATATGCGAATTGATCTGCGTATGTATACGCTGTTGCTCTACAGACCTTGGGAAAATGTCAACCACTCTTGAATTTCTTCACCAAACTGTCTGAAAATTTACAAAAACTCCTCCCAATGGCAACGCAAAATTTGAAGTGGGTTCCATTATTAATTTTCAAAATATTACTGGATCCTGTTCAAAAACTATATACAAGACCGCTCTTATGATATTGTGCAAAATTGCAGATCGATCGGTTGAACAGTTGACCTGGACAGTGCAGGAAAAACACAAACAAACAAACAACCAAACACACACACAGGCGTACAGAAAAGACTCACAGAGAAATATCCATAAGATTACCGTGATGATCGCAAACTCTTACTCTTGGATAAACCATAGGCTGTCTATCTTCTTTCTCTCTCGCCGTTGGTTTCCGGTTGACTCTTACTCTCGGACAGACTCTAGGCCGCTGTTGTTTTGTTTTTCCTCTCTCTCGACGTTGTTTTCCTGTTGACTCTTACTCTCGGACAGACTCTATAATTTTCCTCTCTCTCGCCGTTGGTTTTCGGTTGACTCTTACTCTCGGACAGACTCTAGGCCGCTGTTGATTTGTTTTTCCTCTCTCTCGCCGTTGGTTTCCGGTTGACTCTTACTCTCGGACAGACTCTAGGCCGCTGTTGATTTGTTTTTCCTCTCTCTCGCCGTTGGTTTCCGGTTGACTCTTACTCTCGGACAGACTCTAGGCCGCTGTTGTTTTGTTTTTCCCTCACGAACACGCGGCGGAATTTCTGTCGGAGTGATTCGGTATTTCCCTCGGACGCGTTTGTTCGGCCCGCGCTTCGGCTCTGCTAACAGAAAAGATTTCCACTCTTTCAGCAGAGATTTTCCACCCGCGTCCTGCGTTCTGTTTGTTTTTGTCGCGTTTCCCTGAGTGTCTCAATCCCTTTGTCTTTCACACTTCTCCCTCTCCCCCCCTTCCTTTTGAAACACTCCAGTATATCTGCAACCTCAACGATTGATCATAAACAAAAACTGAACCAATTGTTTTTTCCCCCCGGTAAAAAAGTAGAACAGAAGTGTCGGTCCGAAGAGAAATGTACGAGTCAATATTACTCATTATGGTGTCGAAAACAAACATGGTAAATTAGTAACATATATTTTATTTTTAGAGGTGTTTCTAGAGCTATTCCGCAACGAGGCTAATGGCGACGGATGAATGATTATGATGAACATGAACATTATGATGAATACAGTCGATTGCGGCCTATGAGGAGATAAATTGTCTCGACATTTGGATCTTGAGGGAAACGTTAAAATCTGTATAAAAAAGGACGGCCGTGGGAATCGAACTAGGATCTTCCGGAGTGCAAGTCCAGAGAATTACTGTGCGGGCTAACATGCCAAGTAAAATAAGTACTTTATGATATTGTAATTCATAAAATGTCATTCATGTTGCTCCATGTTTTTATCGGGTTCGAATACTAGGATATCGTTTTGCTTCTTATTTCCATGGAAATATGGTTTTTGTTAGTTTTTTTTGCTAGTTTTGCTAGTTTTTTCTTGTTTTTGCTCAAATTGTTTTGGTTTTTTTCTGTATTTTGATTCGTTACTCGTATTAAGTTCTCGAGGAAAAATCTAAATCAGTACATAAATAATCAAATTGCCTGTTTTCCGCTTCAAGCAAAATACAAATTGTAAATCTTACCTGGAGCCAGTGAAGAAAGAGTTCAGCGTCGAAATTGAAAAGAAAATGTACATGTAGAAGGCGACCTAATATTGCTTTCATAAAAGAGACATCACAGCTAATTCCTCAAGAGGTTTTTCTTTGTAAACTCTCTTGTCATTATTCCTACGTATTTCGTTGAATTTTCCTTTATTCCCGGAAAAAAGCCTGTCCCTCTTGGACATACCTCAGCAGCCCCCCACTCCCTCCCCCACCCCCACACGTACCAAAATGAAATCACGAAAAAGAGAATTCAATAAGAGAGAAAAAAAACGCAATTACTAATAGGAAAACCGAGGTTCTCTAACTCCCTCCCTTAAACCCCACCCCCCTTAACCAACCCAGAGAAAATCTTTAACAACCCTTCACCTTTCCTCTCGTCTCTTTTTTCTTCTCTTCTATTTTCCTCTGCCGTTTTGGTGCTGACAAAAGTTGTAGGCTAAAGGCTTAGCCTCTGAGATCCACCGGGCTCTGGACAAGATATAGACTCTGCCAGAGATAACTCACTCTGGAACCGAGATACTGGCGAGGCGATGACACTGGGCTCTGGAATTGATAACGGCCTGCCGTGATAACTCTTTTATAATAACGGTGAAAGATTGTCTGGTCGTGAATTCTTCTCTTCGTCGCAATAGCTGGTGTCCATCAATCATTATAACTTATAGGTATACTCCAGGACATAAAAATTAAACTTTGCGATTTAATGTTTTTTGATTTACATTTATTTCGAGCGATAAGGAACTGTCCTAGCGGCAGCAACCAATCAGAGATCGTTAAGTTGTGTGACCTTGGAAACTGAAAGCAAATCGGAAAACATCAGTTCAAGTTTCAATCTGTTGCTGCTACTTTTAAGCCAAAGCTTAAAATATTTCCATATACGTCAGTTTTCAATTTTTGTCATAATCTTCCCCAGTACAAAGCTAGCACGATTTAATTACGCGATTGGAACATTTCGAGCTTATGTTTAGTTTTTTTAGTCTCTTTTGTTTTTTACATATTTTAAGCTTATCTTTAGTATGAAACATGCAAAACCAACTGGAGGTTAAAATAAAATCATTGATAAATAGTGGTTTAAACCACTGAATACTGAACCAATTTGGAGCTAGTAGCTATGGTATGCTAGTGAGGAGGCACCACTATTTTATTTCACCAGACTTTCACCCTAAAAGCTTTTCTAGGATAACGCTCTGTGTAACGCGTTGATAAGCGAGAGTTCGTATTGCGTGCGAATTAATATTCAAGTCAATTCTCTTTGATTATGTTTTATAAATATTTCAAAAACATAAGAATAATACCTGGGAATATCAGTAAAATATCAATTAGTCTTGAAGATCTTCACCAATTTGTCTAAAAATTGTCAAAAACAACTAAAACATTGGTCCCAATGAACGGATAAAATTTGAAGTTGATCGGTCAAACGGTTCCACTTTCAATTTGCCCCCAACACATGATAATGTCCAAAAACTACATAACCGCTCGTATGACTTTAGTGTGTGTGCAAAATTTCAGATCGATTGGTAGTTCGGTGTAACCTATAGGCACCCTGCGTGAGAAAAGGTTGCCATAGTAACCTACATAAAAGTATAGGGAACAAACAAATCGGACAGCGGCAATCCAAATCTCATATTTAGAGTGATTACTTGTGAAAGAAAGATATTTAAGTAAGTACAAGTTAATAATAATACGCAATATTTATCCATACACATGTTCAAGTTAAATATTCATCTGATAAATATGATTTATAGCTATTATTTATAGCTTTGACACATTTCCCCTATACCCTCTCAACCTCCATTTTCTACCACTGTGACGTCACGAGCAGGATTCCTTTTGTATTTAAAGAAATTATCACTGTTTGATTCCTGATTTTTTATTCTTGATTTAAGCAGCAGCTTAGCACTCAACTGAATTAGCATGCAATGCCAGTGCTCGCTTATCAACGCGTTACACAGAGCTTTTTCCTATTTTAGATACCATTCCCTTTCTCCTTGCAACCATTTGACACTCTTCCCCAGGTTGTGACACAATTGCCTGTCTATCAATCATCCACACCAAAAAGATTCCATTGTTCTCCTAGTTTTTAGTCCAAAACATAATACATTATTCGTCGCATCGAACGCGATGGAAAGCCGCTATGATGAATGCCTGTGAGTCGGAGATAAAGGAGTTGTTTGAACGCTGCGAGTCAACAAAGAAGTGATCTCGGTGACAACAGCGCCAGAAGACAGTGGAATAAATCACGGCCCACTTGATGTGTCCAGTCACTGAGCGCGCGAACGTGACTGCGATTCCGATGAGTTGATCGCACACGGGGCGAATTATTCATCAAATGTGTTCACAACTTTACGACTAGAACAACGTTAAGCGTGTCGTCGAAATGACTTTCAGATTGTCCATCAGTAAAGCAGAGTAAACTTTAAATAATTTTTTTGGTGAAACCAAGAAACCGATCTTTCTAAAAATCGATAAGTTAACACACCTGTTAGGAATAATTTTTTTGGCAAAGAATTGACTTTAGTCGTTACTGTGTTTGACCAAGAACCAAGAACCAACCAAGAGACCGATCTTGCTAAAAATTCATTAAGTTAACACACTGATAGGAATTATTTTTTGGCAAAGAATTTATTTAAGCCGTTACTGTGTTTGACCAAGAACCAAGAACCAACCAAGAGACCGATCTTGCTAAAAAAAAATCATTAAGTTATCACTCTGAGGAATTATTTTTTTTGCGAAGAATTGGCTTTAGCTGTTACTGCAGCGTTCGACCTGAAATGCGAAATACGCATACTTAAAACAAAGATTCGAGCCATAGTTTCAAATCGAGACCAGCTCACTTAGTAATTTTAAACTTATAGTATTGTTGCACTGTACTGCAACTTGGCTAATGGCGACTAATTAAATTTGTTGATGATGATGATGATGATGATAGGCAGATAAAGCAGGAGAATAGTAAAGGATGACCGTTGGAAGAAGACGGTCAAGACCTACTTGTTAAGAACCTTCCCAGCATTTGTATCTTGACTGAGGAAACTTGAAATAAAAACTCGGTCGGAAAAGACGACTGCGGAAATTTAACGAGAGTAAGAGAAAAAAATATTACATTTAGATGAGAGCTAAAGCATCCGTTGATTTTGTTAAAAAATACCATATGGTCGAAACACATGTCACCCTTTGTAGCACATTAAAACACAATTCCAGTCCAATTCTAAACGGTCGGACATGTACCGTTTGTAAACGCGCACACAAAAGCGGAGATATGTGTCATAAAAGTCGAATAAAATCTCGTTGCTCCGACTCAATTACGACGGCGGGCGTCGAGATGTGGCGTCGGTCGACGCCAGCGCCGCGGCGCCGTGTCCGGGCGTCGCTTGTGATATTTCTGCGTGAAATCCGAGGGCCACGATAATATGTGTTTATGTGAGGCTGTGGAATTGTGTAGGTTTCGTTAGGACGTGCGAAGAACGCGGCGTTTCTTTATTAGGTTTTCGTGATTCGAGGGAGGAAAAATACGAAATTTTGATTCAGAAATGCCCGCGTGAAGAAATGTGTTGGATGAAAATGAAATTGGTGTGACGTTCAACTTCTTGGAATTATTTTGGAATGGACCTACAAGAGTAAAAGGCTGTTTACGTAGAGCAGTTTTGAGATTCGTGCGTTGCATTTTCTTTATCTTCTGATAACTATAGAAACCGCTAACGGCAGACTTGTGAATAAAAGAAAATAAGACCCAGTTGTACCAAGTCCCGATAAAGTTATCGGTAGGATTTATCGCCTGAGAAAATCATTGGCTGTGCCATAGACATTGTATAGCCTTTGAAACACAGCCATATACACAGCTAAAGTCCACTTTAGGCTAAAGTAAACTTTATCTTACTTATCGGGACACCGTACAACCGGGACTAAAACGCATAACGCGTAAACGGTCTAGGTGTAAAAAACTCTAAGTATTTTTCTTTTAATGTAGTTAAGATTTTGTTAAGTATAAATTGTAAATTTTACATTCTGAAATTAAATCGACACATTTCATTTCAGGTTAGGCAAGAGTCCAAATGCTGTTATTCGGGGAAAAATTGGAATTTTAATTCCAATTGAGGCTTTAGGCAAATAAACATTCAGCTAAAAAAAGGAATACCTACTTATAAATAATGTTGCCTTTAAAAATGAAACAAATATAAGAGCTAATCATACTATAAATACAGTACTTTACAAAGAACGGGGCTGATATTAAAAAAGGGTTAGATCATTATAATTGCCATGATATGACCATCATAGCTTGCCGATCTTCATTTATAATTTAGTATTTGTGCAATTAAAATCATATATTATACAGCGGAATAGCATTATAATTTATATTGCATCATTGCTTTATCGGTCATCAAATTATACCCTTCACCAATAATCCCTACCCCAGGGGAACAGCAACGTCAGTTCTTGCGTAGAAGTGTAATACGAAACATATTACATGATTTCACCTCTATACTTGCATTAAACTTCACCAACAGACACCCTGCTTAGAGCTCGCATCTCGGAAAATGGAATAAATTCAATTTTCCTTCAACACCGGTGGAGGTGCCGGGTTGGCGTCGCATAAAACAAGAAAAACAGCTTTTATAGATTTCGCAGATGTCTGTCGTAAAACAAACCCACAGAGTTTCATTTTAAAATATCACATTTCACGCTTTTATCTCCTCTATGCTTAACATATTTCGCGTGCCGACGTTCCTTTTCCCCTCAACACTCAAAAACCACGATACAAAAATAAAATGCCGCTTTGCATCCGAAAAGAATCAAATTAAAATGTAGAAGCTTGAAGAAAGTGCGTAGGTGTTTGAGAGCTAGTATAGATAACATGGTACATTGCTAAAAGCTATATCGTAGATACCAAATTGCCGCTTGGCTTTAAACGAAAACATGTTCCGAAAGATATTGAAGCTTCCCTATCTAGAACAAAACTACCACCCATTCCCCTATAGAACATTTCGAAAACTGCTTACGCATCCATTTCCTTCCTATCCACACCCTTTCTCCTATATATAGGCGCAGAGCTACAATCTTACTCTAGCTACCGCAATTCAATTTGCAATGCGAAGCAGGCGCTGGAGAGGGTGGGTCCTCTCTAGTAGGAGCAAGAGAGAGGAACAGATGCCGTTCTGACGTATCTGTCCAAGACAGAGACTGACAGACAGACCAATTATCAATTAGGGCATGCCAACTTTGCGGTATGATTTAATTGAGGCTGTGATTGGATGGTAATCCTGGTTGCTGGGTGCCAACGAGTGAGGGTGATTTCCTTCCCTCCCCCCCGCCCCTTGGCGTCGAAGTTGTGGCTTTCGGGTGCGCGGTTAAAGGCGTTTAGGCATTCATGGACGTCGATTTGTACGAAGGACGTGCTTTGGTCGTGGAATGGAATAGAATAAGAGATTTTTACTTGACTGGCAAACTGTAGTCAGGAAATGACCAGTAGTTTATGAAAGTTTATGCGATTAGTTTAAAACTTTAGTAATGTCTTTGAACGGTAAAAACGTTCAGAGAAGATGGACTCGCTGTTTTATTTGAGCGAAGTTCTGTAATTGTTTTGAAGAAATGACAAGAGTTAAAACTTGAGGAAAATTGTAATGCTTTTGTGCTCTAAACTAATTTTCATATCAGTTTTGTAACTTTGTTAAAATTCAACTCAAATAAAACTGAAGGACACCCAGCCACAAATATATTTTCCACTGAGACACTTTTGCTAAACTATCTTGATATATTCTGTGAAATGGAGCACAACGCCATCTTACTTGGTAGTGTTAACGTCGCACTGTTTTGCAACTAAGCTAATGGCGCTGTACGATTGATTGCGATGATGATAACTTTTGAACATGATAGATAAGGACGTCGGTGGAAAGGAGACGGTCGTGGCCTATTCTGTGATACCAACGATAAATTATCTAACCCACATTATTAAAATTATTAAATTTATTTGTATAAAATCAACATATTCTATGGAGACCCATTTAGTAAGTTAAAACAAGTGTTATAGCCGATTTACCTATTAACAAAGCAAAGGTTCAAACCAGTTTATACGTTTTAATGTCAACTCGTTTCATGTGGGACCTTCCCAACATTTGTCTGATTTGTCAAGACTGAGGAAAACCGTTAAAAACCTCAGTCAGAAAGGAGGGTCGCGGGGAATCTATCTCCATTTCCGGAGTACAATTCCAGAGAGTAGCTTACTGAACCAACTTGCTACGTACTGATATCTTCAACAAATAATATGAGACAAAATATATCAACATAATTTTGTTCATTGTCCTCATAGAGTGACGTCATATCTGATCGCAAGAGAAATTAATGTATTGGAAAGCATCTGATTATTCCACCGACGCACAAGTGACAGAAAATGTAACTTCTTGAACTCGGGAAGGGTCCTGCAAGTCCGCTTAGTATCACCCACCACGTCATTGCTTATCACACAAAAACTGTCAAATATACAAACATTAAAACACAGTTTTATTAATACAATCACAATTACTTGTTATTTGAATTTAATTGTACATTTAATTCATTTTAAATTAAATGTGACGGAGTTTCTTGATGTTTTCCGAATGTGAAACTTTTAGCAATTAACAATTTAGACTTAATTTCTATTTTACTATTGATTTTTGTGCAGTTGGGAAAAGTGTAATTCTATTAGTAATTTTATAATTTGAATCTCAGCTTGGCTTGAAGCGATGCAATAAGAACAGTGCTGCAAGAGGAACGCTAAGTAAAAAAGTGTGTGAAATGAACCTTGTTCGGTGATCACTGATTTACCCTGGAAACTCATTACGTGGTAATCTAATAGAACCGTTTCTCTTCAGTCTTACAAAACGCTTTGCGGAGAATCCGATAATGTAATAAAACATTTCCACCGCTCGCCAACGGTTTACCCATCGAACAAACTGGGAGAATAGTGCAGGAAAATCATTCGGAGAGGACATAGAGATGTGGAAATATCATTTTCCTTGGATTCATGTCCCGTTGTGATTGAAGAACGGAACAAAGACAGAAACTGGTTGAATTTTATGGGGATGCTCAGAAGACGAATCCAGAGATAGCGTAATTTTTGTTGATGTTATGCCATTGACCAACGTTTTTTTTTTGGGGGGGGGGGGGAGGGGATTTTTGAAAGACTGTTGACGGCATGTAATGGCAAAGCGCCGTCTCGTGGGAACGTAAAGCATCAAGGTCACATTTTTAGCTACAACGACTGAGATCGTCTAACATCTAACAAATTTCAGGTAAACCTGACGCAGAACAATATGCTATGGTGGTGCAAGCGAGAGCGATTTTGCCACTTTTTGCAGGCACTTTTTTTGGACACGATTGGAGATAAAATGGGTTGACGAAATGATTTGAAATTTTAATTATGATTAGATAAAAGACAAACTTAGGGTTATCAATCGCTTAGTACATTTTATTTTTTTTTCTTTATTAATCAATTGATTTTTAATTGATCAATATCAATATCAATATCAATTGATATTGATATCAATATCAATATCAATTGATCAATAGTTGATTTTTGGTGAAATTTTTTATATTTTCATGTTTCGCTGGGTGCCGTATGAAACTTAATTTTAAACATGTGCCAAGTGATAACCCTAAGTTTGTCTTTTATCTAATCATGATTAGAATTTGAGATTAATTGGTCAACGGATTTGATCTCCAATCGTATCGGAAATTTTATAGTTTTGCGTGGTTTTATTAAATAACCGGCGTCTAATTAACAATGAATCAAGCAAAAATGAAAAAGTGCTGCTAATACCTACAATCAGACTGCTCATGTGAACATCCTATAAACGTTACACCCACTTATGAAACACATTTTCTCTTTCAATTTTCTAAAACGGCCTAGCGCTTGCATCTTTTTATTTAAAATGTAGACGTGACCTAATCGTAAACAGAATAATACTGTCTTTATAAAGCCACGAGTCTAGTAAAGAAGAGGATCCTTCACCATTGACGAATACATTCAGCGGTTCTATAGCAGTAGTAGCCAATCCCAACATAGGGCAAATGTCAATACACAGTGTCATTTTGTAAACAATGTTGGAAACTAAATTCGCAAATTCGCGTTATTCTGATGTTTGTACACAATGGTATACACAAAAGCAATATTATAGCAGTGATAATCATAATGTTAAATGTTATGACCTAACGTGACAATAGAACTGGAAGAGTTCCCAAAAACAACAACAAAATGTTTTCGCAAGTTTGTGAAGGTAAAAAGTTGGATTGATATACACAAAATTCAGACGACCTTAAAAAATCTTTTTTTTGACTTTATATGCGTTGAAAAAAATTTGTTAAAACTCTCAAACAACTGAATATTTACAATAAAATGAATCAAAATAATAACAACAAAACAGTTATTAAACAAACTGTATTTGCTGAAAAGAAACACCAGCTGCTGCAGTTAGATAATAATTGTTCATCACAATCAGAATTCAAAATCAAACATTTCTCTACTAGTTTATGAACTGACGTGGAAAAATAAAATACCGCTACTGCATTTTGTTGTCCAGAGTCCATTTGATATAATATTATCGTGGAGTGTATTTTGTTAAATATGATGAGCAGCTGAAAAAACAATGCAATGCTCGATGTTAACAATGCAATCAATCAATATATGCCCGGAAGCTTGCTCATTTTCATCTATCATGGTATTTACCAGAGTGGAGAGGGACTTGACAGCTGTCAACCAGTATTATCGGCAGACTCGAATGACACAACCCGATACTTGGAATATTATGCAGTAGTCGAGAGATTGTGGCTGGATTTTATACAATGGTTCGGTTGATAATTGATGAAAATGTTGATAACTCTGTTGCTTTTAATCAGGAAATGAACAGGTTTTAAGCCAGATTATTGTGATTGTTTTTAAGACTTAGATTATGTTTTCATTTCGGGGAAATTTAAAATTGAGTATTATTGGGAGAATTTAATTTTATCCGGGGTAATTTTATCCGATTTTACAGCTTGTAATTTTGGAGTACGTACCTACACATTTATTTCTACCTGATTTGATTTTTTTAAATTTTAGCTGATTTTTGTTTCTATAAATTTTTTGGAGCTGTGATTTTCATGTGATTTATTTTTTATTTTTTTATGTGATCTTTTTTATTTTTTATTACAGCGTACACAAATTTTCTTTAGTTTTCAAATGTCAAATTCAAAGGTCCATTCAAACCTTTGAATGGATTCAAAGATCACGTAAGTTGTGCTTCACTTCTTGAAAGCAAATCCCTCTTTCTCTTTTGAGTCCAGCAGTTAATTAATCGTGTTTTAACCTGTAGTCACGTGGTAACACTTGAACAGCCTTAAATTCTGTTACATGTTATTATGTTAAAAGACTCAAGGATGTATGTTATCAACTCTTCATTTCCTATCCTTAGTTATCAACATTATTTCATTTCCTCGTACTCTTTTAACCTAAGAAGTTAGTTCTTCCTACCTTTCATTTCCTTCCTCACATGAAATCCACACAGCCCACCAGCTTATCTATAGGTAAATAACATTCATTTCCTAAACTTCAATAACATTGTCCAGCTTATCCATCCAAACAGCTTACACCGTTGACTTTCATCACGTTTAATAACAAAACGACGTGGGATTTCTGACTGAGCTTTGCTTGAAATTGAAACGTCGCTGGCAATACGTGGCAACGTTGCCTTTGTCACATGATGGTGGGGGGGTGGAGGGGGAGGGGGAGCTTTGACCGGTTGGGTAAATAAGCCAGAAGCAATACGCCAGTGTTGTCAGCTTTGACGTGTGTTACATGCATGAATGAGTAATTTGTAGTTGATACTTTTGAGTATATTCTTTGACGTGTTTTTACCTTAAAATTGTGTTTATTTAGAGATTCCAATTTGTTGTATTAATTTAAAAAATCTTTATTAAGTCTGCACTCGAAGGTTAACATTGGAGATAATATTCCCTAAATATCGCAAGGAACTTTTGAATAATTAAAATTATGAAAAATGGGAAAACTAATTTGCATAACCCATTTTTTTGTCGAATATAAACACCAACGTATAAATACAATATATTTGTGTCCAAAATCGTGGAAAATCTGAAAAATAGATGAATTTCAGATTTTACATGAGTTTGGGCACAAATATTGGCGTTAAAAGTAAATATGTTTTCATATGTAGATTATTATTGCTTTGCTATATATTATAGAAATATTTCCACATTTTACAAGAAAAAGAAGAACTGAGAAGACAAACGAATAAAATGATGATAGTCAATAGAAACGTCAATTGAAGTTTAATTTACGTTTCAAGATAGTTATATTTAATAATATGTCTAATCATCAACTTCTTCAAAATGTTTGCTTGTGCTTTTTGACTGCAATATACGGATTAATGTTTAGAATTGGCCCATAACCACAACCTTATTTACAAATTAACACAAATCAAAACATTTGATATTATATTGGACAATATATAATCTTTTATATGACATTTTATATTTGACAATAATTAAAATTAAATAGGTACTAAACTGAATATATTCATGATAAAAACAACATTCTGGTTGAATAATTTGGTATAAACTGTAGGTATAACATTGACTACCAAATACTGTTTTTGGTAGTCAATGAGGTTCAATTTAATATTTAGTTTTTATTATCGTACATATCAGACTTTAACGATAGACGGTAACTGTAAAGTGTAACTTACTTGATGGTGTATGATGAGAGGTGATTGACCGTGAAAAGTTGAAAACACTTAGCTCATGAAACCCCTGTTTATTATTGTACGGAACTTGGAATGAATACGAAATAACTCGACTCTTTAGCTTGCTCGACTTTACTAATTTGCGATTCATGGTAACCTTAAATCGGGTCCAAATAGACCGTTTTTTTGTTTTGCGTTTTTTTATAACCAATCACAAGTCTCCCTTGAGTGGTTTCTGGACTTGTGATTGGTCGGTAAGAAAAAACGGAAACGGAAAACGTAAAAACAGTCTATGTGGACCCGGCTTTAGGGTGATTTTCTAGTATCTTAGTATTATAACATCGCCCTTATGGCAAATCACAACAATGCTTATCCATCCTCGTGATTGTATACCTACATAAACAATGCTCTCTGAATCTGTAATAGACTGGACACGAGTTCTGCAACAAACATCACGTGACAAATCACTGGTCACGTGACATCTGGTTCCGACGGCCATTGGCTATTGATCTGATGCATATTGCCAACATAAACAGTGTAACATTATGGAGCTGAATGAGGGGGTTCGATAAGTAATCAATAGCATTGTGTTTGAGTGATTCGTATTGGATTTCAATTGAAAACGGAAATCGGACGACTGTGGATGCAATCAGAATTGTTGGATTCAAATCGGAAATGGGATATGTTAGGCCTGGCTTGTCGGTCATGCCCGTAGGACTTGGAAATTCACAAATTAGATCCAATGGATTTAGGAAGTCACAATTATATAAAATGGAACAATTCATATTTCAAAATATTAAAATAGCTGGGCAGTATTTATCTGTAACATACCGGTGGAGAAAATAAAATATCTACATAAATGGGCTTCATACCTATTTGGATTATTTATGAGGTCTTACAAGATTCAAATTCATGAAAGTCCACTATGAAATTTTGTAAACATTGTGGGTGCATGAGTAATTTACGTCAAGTCGAATTTTGACAACATTAAAATAATTGTAAAAACCCCGTACTTTTTCCAAGATTGAGCCTTTTGTGTCTCTCTCTCTTGGCAACGATATTCATTTATTCTGATTTTTTTTCTAAATTGTAAACCCAAAATGTTCGAAAACTACGTTCATGTCCAAACATCAGAAAACTATTTTTTTTTTATGTATAGTTAAGCTCAAGTAGTGTCCATACGGATATTCACATTTGAAGTGGCAATAAATAAAAAATATGCGTCATCGCCTGCCTCTCAGCACGGTATCAGCCTTGAGTATGGGTATCAGCGTTATTCGCATAGCTCAGCCGAGAGTGTTAAACATTTTAAAATAATTTTAGACAATTTCCTAACAATAATCTGGAACATACTCGAGTCTTTATTTGAAGAAAAATATAGTATCTCTCTTATGAAACAAAGATTTTGAAAATCATGCCAACGGTTGTTGAGATATGAAACGTAAGACATGGCCTAGAACGCAACCTTGTTTTGCACAGTGTGTCTGTATATATACAATCTCGTTCATCCCTATCTTCGTACTCGCTTCGGCGGTACATATACTAAAATTGGAACGATACAGAGAAGATTAGCATGGCCCCTGCGCAAGGATGACACGCAAAATCGTGAAGCGTTCCACATTTTTTGGAAACTTTTTACCCACACAATGGTTACTAGTTGCTGTAAGTATCCGGTAAATACTAAGGGAAAGTTTATAATACTATGGGACAGTACCAACAAGGATTTTAATCTTTCAAATATTCCCATTTTACTTTGATGCAAATGGAATTTGACGTTCGTGTCAGCATAAAAACAGAAACTTTACTATAAATAAAACGCATAGTTTTTCAATTACGTGATATTGTAATAATTCCTCTGTTTGCGTGATGATAAAAACATGCAATATGTTCCATTACTAATATTAGAAAAATATCACAAATACGTTGGGTGGATTTACTCAATAAACCGAGTTCTGGAATCCATGTCCTAGAGAATAGTTCTAGTTCAGGTAATTGCATTTTGTATGTGTACTTTAGTAACATAATATCACGTTATTAAATACTCAAGTATTATACTGGAAGGAAGAACGTAACAAATCCAATACAAAATAATATGTTCTAGAATTTAATAAAATCATATTAAAATGGCTTGTATATGATACCAAATAATTCGTGGAAGCGGTAGGTAATTGGTTTTTGTTTATACATTCCATTCATAACGTAGGTAGTATCTTTTCTAAATGTCGGTAGCGTTTCACTGTTTTGCTAGTAGCTAATGGCGGCAGATGGAGGGAGATGATAGGGAGAAGATGACGAAGATGGCACAGGATAAACGGTGGGAAGGAGGCGGTCGTGGCATGTTAGTAGGAACCTTCCCGGCATTTGCCACTCGACTATAAGAAACCACGAAATATCTCAGGAATGGTTCAGAGCATTACTTCCTGAGCCAACTTGCCCCGTTTTAAAAAAATATTTTAATCTAACAATAAATTAATTTAACTATTAACTGTAGTTTGAGGATACCTCTAACCATGCACAGTTCTATTATTAATTTGAACTTTATTGCTATATTTTAACAATATTCTAATTTTTGCAACGATTTCTTTTTAAAGAAAATATCACGTAAATAATTTTTAATATGTTCTATGAAAACAATTACTCGAGCCTTAATTCGTTCCTCATCGCCCCTTCACTCGAGTCAATATTAGCCCCCCCTCCCCCCACTGTGCGGGGGTAGAATCGTCTTCTTCAAACATTTGCCGGCGCTTGACACGGCGCCGCTCTCGACGCCAGATGGCTCTGATGAGGATATGATGAACTCTGAGGATCAGTGATGCTGGGCTCCAGACCGTCTCCGGCACACAGGCTCAACTAGTGATCACGTAATCCAGACACACATTTGCTGGAGCAGTTTCATAGCCAAGGAGATGGGTCCAGTTTAGAATTGACGGAATGAAAAGTAGTTTAGAATTGTGTAGATTAATTCTATTTTTTTAAGGATAAATCCCAAGTAACATCACCAAATCTAAAATCAGTAACATTAAATGCAGAAATAAATTCTTTCAAGATCGATAAGTATCTTCTTATTCCTGTAAAAATCAAAACCACCTTTAAATTAAACATAAATATTATAATGTTTGAGGACTCTCAAAATAAAGCTGGTCAGTAATCGATTCCGTATTGACAAGTGCTACAATAACTACCATGCCTATTATTATTAATAATATTTTGCTGGTCACTCTTTTTATTTGTTACATTAAAATTAAAACCTTTTAGAGCTGAAGACAACCCGCTATTATATTATTATATTATTAAAATTAAACCTAATGATTTGTTCAAATACGTTTACTTTTCAAATGCTTCAAAAAGCAACTATATCAATGTTTTATAATAAACCAAATAAAATCGCCCGCACGTAAGTCAAAAAGCTTGACACATTCGTATTTTTAAAATAATATTATATTTTGTACCATTTAAACCAGTAGTGTTGGTATTGTTGAAGTTTGGAAGCGAACAAATTGATCGTTGTGTATCTTATCAAAACTAATAGCGTTTGTAAATTTTTTGATAAATTGAATGTAACCCGGCTATAACATAAAAAATCCCACTCTGTACCCCTCTACAACTTATTACATTTTGTCTCCAATCAATTGATCGCATTCCAGAAAATAGACAATCCTTTATTGAAACGATGTGCAATGTTGAAAACCTAGAAGTCAATTAAATACCAATTCACTTATCCATTCCAATCCCACTGATGCATCCGAGCTTCATTATTCGAAATAGATCTAGGTAATCCATTAGACCATTGCAAGGTGTTAAAAAGCTCCCCGGATTAATCGTTACCCTCATTGCTTCGGAGCTTCGTCTAACAGACGGGCGTAAATAAGTGAACTACTAATAGGTTTTTAATTGAATTAAAGTTCCAGTAGTCGCCAATAGAGCGCGTTTCTTCCCCAGTTCATGTGTCAACTTGAGGCGGCTGTGAAATCTGACCTTTGTTTAACTCCTTCGTTAAACTTTTAACAGGCGTTAAGAGACTTAAAGCTAAGACGTATTTTGTTGGCTCAAGCACGATAGCTAAAGTTGACGGGCTGGGGGTATCTTCAAGGTTTAGTATAATTCTTACTTTTGAGAGAAATGTGAGAGAAATTGCATTAAACGTTCTATTTAAAGAGTTTATCTTTAAGCGTCTTTATAAAACTCCGGATTTTGTTCTTGGCGAAATTTCTGGAGTAAAATAATGTAATTATAATACTGGAATTTCCAGCATTCAAATTGACTCCCTGTTCTTATTTTGAAGTAAGTCATAAAATACTCTTTTTATTATATTCGCCAACCATGGTTAAGAATAATTAAATACAACTAAGACATTCTATTAGATATGATCATATATTTATCTTTGAACATTATAAACAGCATCCTCTTCTTTTTCTCTCATTATTTAAAAAGTTGAGTAGTGCGTTTAGAATTAAAATAATCCGTGTTAAAAGTTAGTTTGACACAATTTTTATTTAATAATTCTGTTTCACGAAGATTCAATTCCATTCATGTTTACATTTACCGTTGTATAAATCTTATACCTATTATAAAATAAAATCCTCATTTGCAAAAGAGTTTTACTCCTCTTCCATTCTTCATGTATAATTTCAAAAGAACTTTTCTCATCATAACAAGCAGACGACTTGAATTTCCTTACAAATTACTTTGACGTCTTAAATTAGAAACTTGTTGATTGTTGACAAAAGCATCGTTAAGTTTCCACCGAACTTGATTCGTCAATGAAAATCCTTGACAAGTTCTCGAGCTTTTCAATCGAACCATTTCCTCTCTCTACTTGCTTCTAAAGCCACGTTGATAATGATTTTCTTCAGCTTTCGAACAATTCTCCGACTCCACTTCCCACCTCGTTTCCACCTCACTGACATTTTCAACATACAGATTAAATTATTTAATCCTTGAATAGGTTAAGCACGAATTCTACTCTTTTGATTATTCAGATGTTTGAAAACTAGCGGGAGAATTCAGTTCATTTGGAAGATCTTCAGGGAATGTTGAGTAAGCGATTTGAGAGTGTCACTGAAAATGCGAGATGTTTAGAACTGCTAAAGAAGACTAATTGGTTCTAAATCAGAGCTTGAAAATGTAGTCATTTTGAACTATTTTATATGCATTGTGAATTCTGTTGTCAAAAAATATTTCACTTATTTTCACAATCTAATCCAAAGTATATAAACAGGGGCCTGACAAAAAAGTTGACTCTTCAAACTAAGTGTATCTAATCTTTTAAGATTATTTAAATTTTATAAAATTGTGATGTAAACTTACATTTTTCTGAGCTTATTGGACCAGCAATTACACTATTTTAGTGTTTACGAAAACGTCATTCATAAAAAAATGATTTTTATCTAGAAATCATGATACAAAAGTTTCCCACACATAATACACAGTTAACATAATTCCACACAAAAATCACGATTGTCATTGTAGAGAACTGTATCAAAATCCTCCCTCCCCTATCAGCCCCTTAATAATGTAATTATAGCAGAAGTAACCATAAGTTCAACTCTTTTCAATTATCCAACGGGTTTTCCAAGCTACCTGACATTGCCAACTCAACTTGATAAATAATTTCCTCCCTTCACTTCTCTAACTGTAGGTTGAAATCACGCGGTAGCTCGGCTCATTTTCACCACTACTCACAGCACAGCTAATTAATTTAAACTTCGTCTGGAGTCGAACTCGGATGCTGGAGATCCCCTGGGAAGAGCTATCTATTGACGACATTCCGAACTGTGCTTGTCAAGAGGAGACACCGAGTTCACCGAGAGGATTCTACGTCATTGCATCGCAAATAGTTGTGAATATTGTATTCATCTACTCTTGATCACAAGAGAAGAAATATACAGTTTTTTGAGGATCTCCTATCGTGCGAGTTTAGCCCTAAGTCTTTGTTTTAATATAGCGATAGTCTTTAATCAATACTTCCGTTTTTTTGTTTTTTAGAAGCTACGAAGCAGATCAATTTTTTACAAAAATAATTATATTCTTCATAATAATGATATTGTGATCATATCATAGTTGGGAATCATATTCCACTTCTTGTGTTGATTGTGAAATTGTTTCATATTTTTATTTAATGTCTGTTCAGCATACTCTAGGGTTTCTAGTTGATTAAAATGGATGCAATTATCTCTGGGAGTTTTTAATAGTGGCTTCGAACAGAATGTGATGCACCTACCACCTGAGAATTTCACTCAAGTTTAGTGAAAAAACATTGTTTTTCTCTTAATAACTTTACATAATGCTGCATTTGATTTTAAACCCTCTACAGACTAGAAATATCAGCAGAGTGCAAAACTACTGCCAAGAGTAGAGTATAAAAAGAAGTATGTATACACTATTCCCAACACAATTTGAACAATAAACTCTCGAATCATTTCTTTAAAATCTTCATTCTTCGTATACAGGTTGTATAATAATATAATTTATTTCTATTTATTAGCCATCTTTCAATAACTTTGAAAAGTTTTAAATTAGAAACTCAAAAACCTCTACACTTACTAAATTACACCTACACATACTCTACTTCATACAACCCCAACATTTAATCAAAATTTATTCCAAAATCCAACTAACTGGCAAAATCGAACTTGTTTGTGACAAAATGATAATTAAAACGTCATCAATAAATGACAGGTTCTCCGTTTGTTCTTTGCTAATGAATGCCTTTTGTTTTAAGTTCAAATGTTGCCCCGAACTGTTCGAATTTCCTTAATTACAATGTCAGGCAGTACTCTGAAAAGCAGGAACACCTCCTCACCCCCCGGCTTTGTACCAAAAACCCCCATTCCTTCTAGTTGATTAAAATCGTTGACACTGAAAGCTAAAACTGAACTTTGGTGCTCGAAGTGAATGCCATTCAGTTGCGAAATAGTACATATATATATATATATGGTTTAAGCACTCGCATTCGTTTGTAACTCGTAAACTGTTTTCATTGAAAGGCGTGCATGGGAATCGCGAAGTCATGTTGGAACTTGTTTAGAGAGTTGTTCAAAGAGAGACGGATTTAGACGGCAAGACGTGTGTTCGTGCTCGTGTTGATATGACGGCACCACAATATGACGTCAACAACAGTCATGTTGTTGTAATTGAGAGAACATTTTTCGACTATTGTGGCGTCCTTGTTTTTAATATGGGTTGAAATTTAATTATGTAATATTTTGAGAATAGCCATTAGGGTTTTGCTTATGTGCCGTAATATTTGTAAGAGCTTTGTGATGGGAATGTCAGACATGTTGTTGTAATTGAGAGAACATTTTTCGACTATTGTGGCGTCCTTGTTTTTAATATGGGTTGAAATTTAATTATATAATATTTTGGGGATAGCCATTGGGGTTTTGCTTATGTGATGTAATAGTTTAAGAGCTTTGTGATAAGAATGTCAGACATGTTGTTGTAATTGGGAGAACATTTTTCGACTATTGTGGCGTCCTTGTTTTTAATATGGGTTGAAATTTAATTATGTAATATTTTGGGATAGCCCTTGGGGTTTTGCTTATGTGATGTAATAGTTTAAGAGCTTTGTGATAAGAATGTCAGACATGTTGTTGTAATTGGGAGAACATTTTTCGACTATTATGGCGTCCTTGTTTTTAATATGGGTTGAAATTTAATCATGTAATATTTTGGGAATAGCCATTGGGGTTGTGCTTATGTGATGTAATAGTTGTAAGAGCTTTGAGATTGAGAATGTCAGACAAGTTGTTGTAATTGAGGGAAAAGTTTTCGTCTATTAAGGCGTCCTTGTTTTTAATATGGGTTGAAATTTAATAATGTAATATTTTGGGAATAGCCATTGGGGTTTTGCTTATGTGATGTAATAGTTGTAAGGGCTTTGAGATTGAGAATGTCAGACATGTTGTTGTAATTGAGGGAAAAGTTTTCGTCTATTGTGGCGTCCTTGTTTTTAATATGGGTTGAAATTTAATCATGTAATATTTTGGGAATAGCCATTGGGGTTGTGCTTATGTGATGTAATAGTTGTAAGAGCTTTGAGATTGAGAATGTCAGACATGTTGTTGTAATTGAGGGAAAAGTTTTCGTCTATTGTGGCGTCCTTGTTTTTAATATGGGTTGAAATTTAATCATGTAATATTTTGGGAATAGCCATTGGGGTTTTGCTTATGTGATGTAATAGTTGTTAGAGCTTTGAGATTGAGAATGTCAGACATGTTGTTGTAATTGAGGGAAAAGTTTTCGTCTATTAAGGCGTCCATATTGTTTTCAAAATGGATTGAAATTAATTGTGTCATATTTTGGGAACAGCTGTGGGTTAGAATGACAGACAAGCAGATTTACTTTACACCAAGATTCTAAATTCCCCAAATAATCAAGACGATCTGAAATACTCAGTAATTCTTCAGTAACAACCAAGATTTTCTTCTATTGAATGCTTTCCCTTTCTTTCCAGGGAAAGTGTTGTTCCAACTTTTCTCAATAAAAAGCTCTCAATAACATGCCAATTCCCAAAGAATACCAACAATGAAGACAAAATCAAATTGCTTTACCGATCATTTCACTTCTTTGCTTCATTTGTTAACCAACTTTGTACATTTTTTCGGCTCTCTCAGCAGTAACCTGTCAATTACCAACTATTCTTCGTAGAAGATCTCGACTCGTTTTATAACAAGAAATCTCTTGTCAAAAGGCAGGAGAAGGTAATGAAGAATGTCCTTGAATAAGGTTGTGATTATAACTTCCCAATTATTTGCGACATGCACTACTGATATTCGTTCTATTATTGTGTTCTTTAACGTCACAATCACGCTGCGATCTGCAAGTGAAGTTGGCTCTAATCGCCAGTCACTGCAACTCGACCGCCATCCATCTCGCCTAATCGCTGCAGTGAAAGAAAGCTGTCGAGTCCTGTGCAGCACGCAAGAGCCGACTTCGTATCCCGCCTGGCACGGGCGCCATGACATTAGAACACGCTAGTGTGTAGAGAGCTTTGGAGACAGCCGTTACACTAGTCCTGTGCAGCACGCAAGAGCCGACTTCGTATCCCGCCTGGCACGGGCGCCATGACATTAGAACACGCTAGTGTGTAGAGAGCTTTGGAGACAGCCGTTACACTAGTCCTGTGCAGCACGCAAGAGCCGACTTCGTATCCCGCCTGGCACGGGCGCCATGACATTAGAACACGCTAGTGTGTAGAGAGCTTTGGAGACAGCCGTTACACTAGTCCTGTGCAGCACGCAAGTCCCGACTTCGTATCCCGCCTGGCACGGGCGCCATGACATTAGAACACGCTAGTGTGTAGAGAGCTTTGGAGACAGCCGTTACACTAGTCCTGTGCAGCACGCAAGAGCCGACTTCGTATCCCGCCTGGCACGGGCGCCATGACATTAGAACACGCTAGTGTGTAGAGAGCTTTGGAGACAGCCGTTACACTAGTCCTGTGCAGCACGCAAGTCCCGACTTCGTATCCCGCCTGGCACGGGCGCCATGACATTAGAACACGCTAGTGTGTAGAGAGCTTTGGAGACAGCCGTTACACTAGTCCTGTGCAGCACGCAAGAGCCGACTTCGTATCCCGCCTGGCACGGGCGCCATGACATTAGAACACGCTAGTGTGTAGAGAGCTTTGGAGACAGCCGTTACACTAGTCCTGTGCAGCACGCAAGAGCCGACTTCGTATCCCGCCTGGCACGGGCGCCATGACATTAGAACACGCTAGTGTGTAGAGAGCTTTGGAGACAGCCGTTACACTAGTCCTGTGCAGCACGCAAGAGCCGACTTCGTATCCCGCCTGGCACGGGCGCCATGACATTAGAACACGCTAGTGTGTAGAGAGCTTTGGAGACAGCCGTTACACTAGTCCTGTGCAGCACGCAAGAGCCGACTTCGTATCCCGCCTGGCACGGGCGCCATGACATTAGAACACGCTACTGTGTAGAGAGCTTTGGAGACAGCCGTTACACTAGTCCTGTGCAGCACGCAAGAGCCGACTTCGTATCCCGCCTGGCACGGGCGCCATGACATTAGAACACGCTACTGTGTAGAGAGCTTTGGAGACAGCCGTTACACTAGTCCTGTGCAGCACGCAAGAGCCGACTTCGTATCCCGCCTGGCACGGGCGCCATGACATTAGAACACGCTACTGTGTAGAGAGCTTTGGAGACAGCCGTTACACTAGTCCTGTGCAGCACGCAAGAGCCGACTTCGTATCCCGCCTGGCACGGGCGCCATGACATTAGAACACGCTAGTGTGTAGAGAGCTTTGAAGACAGCCGTTACACTAGTCCTGTGCAGCACGCAAGAGCCGACTTCGTATCCCGCCTGGCACGGGCGCCATGACATTAGAACACGCTACTGTGTAGAGAGCTTTGGAGACAGCCGTTACACTAGTCCTGTGCAGCACGCAAGAGCCGACTTCGTATCCCGCCTGGCACGGGCGCCATGACATTAGAACACGCTAGTGTGTAGAGAGCTTTGGAGACAGCCGTTACACTAGTCCTGTGCAGCACGCAAGAGCCGACTTCGTATCCCGCCTGGCACGGGCGCCATGACATTAGAACACGCTAGTGTGTAGAGAGCTTTGGAGACAGCCGTTACACTAGTCCTGTGCAGCACGCAAGAGCCGACTTCGTATCCCGCCTGGCACGGGCGCCATGACATTAGAACACGCTACTGTGTAGAGAGCTTTGGAGACAGCCGTAACACTTTAGTTATACGCTGTAGAAACTGACGGCTTCGCCGAACTTTCCCAAAATACGGACATGTCCAAGGCTCAATATTTACTCCTCTGTTATGCAACTTGGGAGGTAGTTCTGATACCCATTTTCTGGGAAAACCATTGATAAATATTAAGAAATATTTAAGGAAACTAAAGTTATAATTTTCATATTTGTCATAATATATGTCACAAAATATCTCAAAATGTATGGGTTCAAACAAGATACTGATTGCCCAAAACATAACCAAAATACACGAAAAAAATTGTGATCTTCTCTCGATCATCACTGTGGAAGAATAATCGTTACAATTCAATTGGGTCATAAATAACTTCTAATACATTTTTGAACATTATAATTTTTTTGTATTATAATTCTGTGTTTAATGAATCGCACCCACCGCCATAGCACACTCATCGTTCAACTTACACTATCTAATTTCAGTATGATGGAGTCATAATTAAGTCCATAAGTATTGGCTGTCTTTCTATACACTCAGCTACAAAATAATGAAGAAGCATGTTTTCTATTGCAAGTGTACTTTTTTTAGATCAAGAAAAAGTTAATTTTCGCACGAGCTTATTATGAGAAATTACTTGTTGTTGGCTGATTTAGGTGCGAATTAGCGAGTTGTTCAGTCATGTAAATATACGGTTTGATTTATATAAGAGCGAGTACATTGATGACTAAAGGCGTAGACTGTAACTTGTGTGTCAAGGTCGCAATTAAAGGTCAAATTAAAACTTTTCAAAACTGTTTACAGGCCGAAAATGTTGTTTGAAACGTTTGAATATATTTGTTTTCGAAGTTCAGTAATTCAACAATATTTTAATAATGCTGTTCCATATCTGAATTCAATATTGTTGTTAACATTACAATTATTTTTGAAGGGTCTGGTCAGTTTATATACAAGGAAAACATAATTTACGACGAGAGGGGGAAAATTATCTACATAAATTGGCTTCGTTTATGGAGGTGTTTTTACATTAGAGCTTTCAAGTTGTAAAAAGTCCACTTTATAATCAAAAGAGCACAACCGTTTAGTTTTAATTAAGGAGTGTTTTAATCTATTGCAAAGTGGTAGATTACATGACTCCAGCACAATTATATCATATACCTGTTTTTAAACTCTCGTGACTATTAACCTTTTTACAAGTAATATAATTGTGATATTTCGTAATATTTTATCTTAATTAAAATTATTTTGTCTTCAGTCTGGATTAATTCTATTGGAATATTTTCAGGACAATATAACAAAGAAACTTGTGTAATTATAAAAAAAAATGGAGTTTGTAAGTTTTTATCCTGAAGAATATGATCGAAACTGTTGATAAACTAATTTCAAAGATATTACTTTAAAAAAGTATTATGTTTTATAACTTCACATGCAAAAAAATATAATAATGAGCACCGTCATGGTTTTGATTACAGTTATCGATTTCCGATTTGCTGGTTTTGAATCACAATTAAAAAACATAATATGTTGAAATATTTTTGCGCCCTCATCTTTTTGCTCCAGATATTACAAGTCCTCAATATCTGAGAGCCCTTTGTTGCTCGAATGATTTTTCAAAATCAAACTTCACAGCGATTGATTTCCTCGACGAACACGTAAAACCAAGATTAAAATATCTGTAAAAACTAAAAAAAAAACATACTCGCCTTCAATCCACTTCATTTTATCACGTGCCAACTGCACTCAAATGCACGATCCTGAATTAATTCTTTGCAGTACGACGGAACTGAGGAAAATGTACGCTCGAACGGTATTCGTCGTGGAACGAACGCGTTCCAAACATATTTTTCTTAGGAGAAGTCGCTTTTCGCTTCTCTCAACCCTTTCCATGTCATTAGGTTCAGGACTTGACTTCCATTCTTTACTCCCCGACGATATAGAATAATATATAAATCATGAACGGCCTAATGCAATGTGAGCTGCGTCATAGAGCGCTTCTAGAAATACGTTAAAAGGTTTTTCTTTTTAAGACATATTACTGACATGACTAAGAAGAATGATTACGTCGTCTTCATCATGGGACTTTAAATGTAAGTTAAATCCATTAGTTTACGAAAGGTGTTTTGAAAATAGTGCAAGTTTAAAATCAATACGACTTTTCACTTTATTTTAAAAAAATGTAATAACAGCTATTTAAACCTTTTAAACCTAAAAAATCCAAACAGGGGGATATTTTTTGTATAGATAGTGTTCTCCTTCCCTACTGGTACAGTTATTATGGAATTATGATTTATTACAATAGATGCGAGAAATCTAAATCAATATTTCCCACCAAAGATAACCGACCCAACTTCATTTAAACAGTAAATTATAAATTATTACACATTCAAAACTATACCAGCATATTATCTTAAAAAATCAAAATTATTATAATATTAAATAAACCGTTTAGTACATCATATTTCCAGATTAATCATTTGCTACAAATAGTGACAATACCTATTCAGTAGATTTGACGATATTTCTGGTAAATATTTGAAATTTGAACATGCAGAGTACAAAATATAGAGAAATGTACTATTTAGGGGCACCTTTTCAATACTCTGCTAAATTTTTACCAGTTGATTAGGACTGTATTGTCATGGCAACAACTAATGACATTCCTTGATTGATCAGTAAGCAAGTGTTAACTTATTTAACAGAGTATTGAAAGACCGGCCCTTAATGTTATATTTTGGTTTATTTATAAAATTGTCAATAATAAGTTTATAAGATTTTCTTTTTTACATATTCTGTAATTAATTTAGATCCCCTCAAAACCGTTGACCAAATAACACACTATGATACACCAAAAAGCTCTTCTTGAGCTCCGTATCACCTTAATTAGTTGATTAATTCATCCTACAAACGTTGTAATTACTTAGTAAGTTTAATTAAGCACTTCACATTGATTGGATGCTGGAAACCCAAACTACAACGCAAGTCAAAGCAAAGGTAACCACCTCACATGAAAGTTCCGTACAAGTTATCTTATAAACGCTAAGGGACTTTGAAATCAGTCGAAGATTCCTCTCAGGAAGATATATAAATAGGATGTTACAATCCTTTAGCAATAAACCTTTAGCTTGTTTAACAAGTAATTAAAGTATATGTTAATTGAGTAGTGTTGTTAAGGTTGATTTTGTATTTGAGTAGAGTGAAACAAATTGAAAGGGATGAAGTGGAGGAAAAAGGGGGATGCGTATAGCAAGCAATTTGAACTTTAATTGGAATTGGGAAGTTATGATATTTGAGTTTGAATCCCCTAGCATTATGGTTATGGCATAAAAGCAATTTTCGCATCGTACGTGCATACAAAAATGTAAACGATTTTAGAATATCACTTGCTGTGCACTTTTAGATATCAAAATATTAGGAATGTTCTGAATTAGGATAAATATGTATTTGAAAATTTCATCCAAAACCATTATTTTATTTATTACATTGTCAAAATAAAAACTTGATAATAGACAATATTATAAAAAACGGGAGATTAACTTTAACCATGAATGTTAATTTGTTAATAATTAATTTGAACCGAAATTCTTGAAGTTTTCAGTTATTATGATTCTGTAATCTACTTTTTCACCGAATTGAACTGCTTTTTTATATCAACGTTTCGATATTCCGACTAGAACGAAGTGTTGATCAGTGACCCGTTGGAATCAAACTTTAAGGATAGATATATTTCTAAGAATGAACAAAATTCTCACAACTAACTTCAACTTTCGCAAATAATTCTCTTGAATCCTTCACATCGTCTTCTCTCGTCGCTTCTCTTCAATAGGCAATCTATAATCTTCTTCTATGCCTTTCTACACATTCCAACATCACTTTATGTAAGACCGGGTTACCCTAGACCGATATGACTACATTGAACAAAGTTATCAATTCATTGATTTTTGAAACATAACAATATATTAGTACTCTTGCAAGTATCAGATTGTGTACGAGGCCATTTATATTTAGAGGAAAACAATAGTACCTTGTAGATTGAAAAAATTCGTGAACAAAATATTTTGTAGGGAAACAACAAAATTTAAGGGGATCTAATTATTTGAACTAAATTTAAGCTGAGGTATTGATTTTAATAGCTATTTATTACAAATAGGTATAATTATTGTTTCTAGACTTATTTATCAATAGTAATATAAGAATATTAAATTTCTTTGATTATCAGTGTTGGATGAATAGAATTAATGTATTCAATATTTGAGGTCAAACCAATAACCTAATATACATTTAAATTTTCTATTTTCATTCCCCTATTGTAATATTATTGATTTATTAAACATAGCGTAAAACGTTCTCAACTCTAACAACATGCTTGAAAATTACTACAAAGCACATTTTCTCTACACGATAATAATATTCCCTATCTCGACTCATGTTACACCTAGCTACAGAGATAATGATCAAGTTCTAAGTACGCCGGAGCTTTTGAGAGCTTTTGCTGCGTGCCTTCCACGTGTAATAATGAGACGCCAGGAAGCTGTGTGGTGAGATGCCAAGGACACTTCCCTGAAAGGACAAAGCAGAAGCGACTCAGCTGATAATGAGAGTGACAAGATAGGAGAATGTGATACGCTGGATCTTGTTAACATTCTGATACTTGGAACTCTGAGGATGTATTGATACAATTCAATTCTATTGTTAATAAATAATGAATATGAACTCGCTGTCTGTGGTATGCAAGAACTGGTATGAATGGTTTTGTTCAAATTAGAGTACAAGATTTTATAAGTGGAAAACAAACATAAAAGAGAATAATATGTGAACCTAACGACTGAGATAGAATGATACCCGAAATATCGTGCCCGAGTTTTTATTTATTTGACGTTTTAGTAAAAGGGTTAGTTCCAAGAGTGTCTGATTTTCTTAAATCATAATACCCAGTACATTATCTTCGTTTATTTAAAAATAAAATAAGTAATTAGGTACTGACATTAATACGTACTAAGATTTGATTATGAGTGACAGTCCAAAAAAAATACAATTTTTAAATGTATGAACAAAATAGAATTAATCTTATTTTGGTACTGAATACACGACCTATATTTGCAATAGAGATACAAAATATAGCTATTTTTAATGTTGCACTGTTCTAAAAGTAGGTTCGTAAGGTCGAAAAATTAATGATTGTGTGATTATAATCTTGTGAACATTTTCATTGGTATTGTCAAATGAATAAAAAAATACGACGCTATTATGATTATGATGATGATGATGATGATGATGATGATGATGATGAATTGAGAAGGGGGGAAGGATGCGATCGTGACCTAAGTACCGTCCCAACATTTGCTTTTCAACGGAAGGGAATCACGCGGATTCCTCAGTCATAAAGGACGACCGCGGGAAACGAACCCGGAGCATCTGGAGTTCAAGTCCAGGTCTTTACTGCTTCGGTTTTAGAATGTATAGCTTTATTATTAAATACTCTTTCTTAATTATATATTAGGGCTGGAATAACAAATGAAAGATTGTTGGAAATTGATAGAAACAGACACGGTAGTAATCGAAATAATATAATGCTATTTTAATAAATCAAAATTAAATTATTTAAACAGTTTAAGTTCGAAACGCCCAATAACATTTCTAACTTCGATAGCGCACACGCGAAAAACCATTCACCATTAAAATTATATAACAAAAATACCTCAGTTACAGATAAAAAACGGAACGTTTTATTACTTCACTTTACAATTCTTGATAACCCATAAAATATTATATTATTATAACTAACCGTAAAATTTATAGTAGCGATAAGTTTATACTATACTCTGCCAATTTTAGTTTGCAAATTAAGTAATTTTCATTGTTTTATTTTTATTATTTATATCTTTACCATGAATAAGAATACAATTATACTCTGTTATAGCGTGTCTTTGAATGGCAAGGTATTAAGCATAGGCCATGCGTTTGTATAGCCGTTATAAGGTAGATATAAACAGTAGGTGCGATGATAAATTATTCATTACACAGGAAAGAGTACTTTGTAATGGGTTGTAGTATTACAGATTGAAGGACACAATCTCTTATGATCATCCCATTCTTCGCTTAATCGATTCACAGTTTCAGTAACAAATCAGATCATTCCATCTATTGAGCAGCGCAGGAGGTCCATTTCAGATATCCATTTCAATGATTCTTGAGGTGTGCTCAAAAACCAGTAATT
Source organism: Leuctra nigra (assembly GCA_934045905.1). Lineage (NCBI taxonomy): Eukaryota > Metazoa > Arthropoda > Insecta > Plecoptera > Leuctridae > Leuctra > Leuctra nigra. The sequence goes on along the minus strand of OW203765.1, from coordinate 24,720,926 downwards.
CTACCATCATCATATCATATTTGTAATAGACACCAGTCAATTGTAAGAGAATACAACTGTACTTGTTAACTAGAGACAAATTAAATTTGGTGTAGCGCGATTACATGCTTCCAAAAGTGTGCAACTCAAAATCGAGAAAAAGCTTATCGGGCCTTCTACCTCTACTGTACAGATACGAGTATGTCTAACTTGCATGAAAAAAAATAGAAAAAGGTGATATTCAGACTCTGTTCTCCCATAAAACTTATATAACACGTGACTTTGTCGGCACTGCTGCCCACCCCGTGATGTCTATCAAGCTACAAGGTCCAACGTTTCGTCACGGCATGGCAAGATATGTCATCGTTGGACTTGCCTAAACGTCAGACTAATTGATCGAGTGGAGAGCGTGACGAACTTAAAGCTGCAAGAGAAAACCTTGGCCAAGAATATCCGAGCGAGGAACGTTTTAAATATTTGCGAGGGTGGATCTGAAGGGGGATTTCGAGAACACCTAAGGGTCTGAGGGAATCCCCTGTCGCTGGAAGACATTGTCAGCGGAAGTGAAACAGTTTGAAAAGAGGGTGAAAGTGAATATTGATTTAAAAATGTGCAACTTTTCAAAACGTGTTATAATTTTATTGAGGTTTTTCGAAAGTTAAGAAAAGTTTTTCTAACGATCATAACTTTGTGGCAGCTTAAAACACTTTGTTTTATTATTGAATACTTTATATTAATATTTACTCAATAATTAGCTAAATTAGAGAAGAACAGAGCTGTGTAGAGGGTTTTTAGAAAAGTAGGACTGTTTCATTGCATGTCAAATAAAAACTTAGCGCTTTTGAATAAAACCTTGTGCGTTAAGCGATTTTCAAAAAAGTTACATGACCTTATTAATTGTTTGTCAACGAATTAATTTAGGGCCGGTTTTTCAATGCCTTGCTAGCTTTTATACAGTCAATTAGGACTATATTGCCATGGCAACAACCAATGACATTCCTAGAATGACCACTAACTAACTGTTAAGAGCTAATTGAGACTTTAGCAGAGTATTGAAAGACCGGGCCTTAATGAGATCCAGTCGATCGCATTGTTTTCCCGAGAAACAAGGATCCTCCTGTTTTCGGATTGTTGATACTTTTAGTAGCTGCATTTTTCGCATTTTCCGAATGGTCCATAAAAAACCTGTTTTCGTACATTCGTAACATCGTCGAACGAACTATTTGATTAGGTATTTTAAAGATTTTTTTACGCAAACTGTTGTAACTCGGCAACCTACAATAGTAGAATTGTTAATTGTTAATTTTCATTCTCTTTTACTAATGTACATTATGTAAGGCCCGGTTGCACCATGTCCCGATAAAGTTAGCGGTAGGATTTATCGGCTGAAACCATGGCAACAGCCAATGAAACACAGCCATCTAGACCGCTAAAGTTCACTTTAGACTAAAGTGAACTTTATCTTACTTATCGGGACATGGTGCAACCGGACCTAAGACAATTATCTTGACAAAATCATGCTCAGGTGTTTATAAGGCCCGGTTGCACCATGTCCCGATAAGTAAGATAAAGTTCACTTTAGACTAAAGTGGCCTTTAGCGGTCTAGATGGCTGTGTTTCATTGGCTGTTGCCATGGTTTCAGCTGATAAATCCTACCGCTAACTTTATCGGGACATGGTGCAACCGGGCCTAAGTGTTCTTATGTAACAAATCACGAAGTCAAAACAATTATGTTATTGACAACAACACAATTACAAAAGAACGGTGCAGCACAGCCACGTCAAAACTGATTGTAAAATCCCGCATGTTCTCTTGAGTCACGCTTGAGATCAGCAATCAGCAACTGAACTGAACGTCACTGCTGATCGATCAGCTGTCGTGACAAACACGCTCATTCATGAATCAGAACTCTGACAAACAGAAATAAAACCAAGTTATCGCAGACAAATGGGTTGTTTGTTTCACATTCATGTGCAATGTGGTGCAATAATCAAGAAGGTGTGAGAAGAACTGGGGACTTCAATGTTAGGCCCGTTCATTGTATTTGACTGACTCTTAAAATCTGTACAGCGTCATTTGTGACTTATTCAAAATTTGGCGACAAAAAAATGTTAAAATAGATGGACAATTCGATTGATGATTTATTTGTCCGTTTTGTTGAACCCGTTGAATAAACATCAATGGTATAAAATATTATTTTGATATTAATTTGAAACTAATATACGAGGTTATATGCTTTACATTCATATTAATAAGCAATATGCCTGTAATTCAATATGTGGCTAGGTTTATTTTGTTATAAATGTATGGTATTTGTTTCGTGTTTTATCTTTCTGAATCTAATATTGTCGACTAATCGAATGCCATTGAAATGAAATAACTCTGCAATTTAGTATTACATTTCAGCAGAATGAAGCATGGATTTAAAAATTTAATTTTTCCTTGAATATCTTACATTTTTAGTTAAATACGCTACTGATATAAAATGAGAGCAGTCATATGTAAAGAAGACAATTACATTCCAAACGCATTTCTTTTATATTGGAATGGAACAAGATTATTCACAGTGATGTGATGCATTTTCAGTATCAAACATTGTGAATTATTTATTCATTTGTTTAAAAGTTATTTTACTCCTTATTGTAAACGTAACTAAAAATAAACCTTTTAAATTCCACACATCCCCCCACACCCACTAATACAATCAGACCTATAATTACGAATGGATGTACAAGTGGAGAAAACTTAATGCGAAATTGTCAATTTAGAGAGTTATTTTAAGCAACTCCTTCGTAATACCACACAAAATTCAAATATAACAAAAATTCCACATCTGCCACCATTTGTAGAATTTAAAATATTTCAATATTAAATTACTACCACATGATATTACTTAAAATACATTCAGTAGTAAAAAACATCATGTTTGTAAATTAAATATATTCTACTAGTTAATGCAAACTTTATTACAAGTGTTTTGAAGACTAAAGAAAGCTTTTAAAACATCAGTAAAGCTGTATTCAGAAATTTACTTTCTGTACTCATGAATTGTGAATTTCCTTCATGAAACTTGCCATTATATGACAGTATTTTTGGTACCACAATATTATTAATTGTAGTGTGACACCAAGTTATTAAATATTTACCAGTAATGAATAATCAGATTAGATGGTTAATACGGATTATTCACGTAAGCTTTGTAACATCCAGTAAACAATTTTATTGTCAATTTCTTAGGTTAAATTTAGTACAATGGCTTTTAATGAATCTAGTGGAGCGGTCGCTCCACGCCAGCCAAGTCGTACGGCGCGCGCACACTCTCATATAAAGGCTGGAGCAAACCCACTTTTACTGTAAGCATCAAAGTGGCATTTTCGGCCTACTGGATCTTAAAATTGAGAAATCTCACATTGTTGCGAAATATCTTAATTTCGAGCTATGGCCCACCCTACAACATATACTAAATTTGGGAACAATAGGTTACGCCCTTTGCGCGCTAGAGGGCCGTGAAAACTGTGTTTTAGGGCGGTTTTCATAATAATAATTGAATTTGCTGAAAATGTTTAGTTCCTACAAATTACTTTCATCAGGGCATTGTTATTTTTCATTGTAATTTAGTCATATTTAGACACTGAGTTTATTAGTGTTGTTTAACGTGTTAATGACGATGATAGAGAGTTGATGACTAAGAATGAGAGATGGAAGGAGGCGGTCATGGCCTATAGTTGGGAACCACCACAGCATTTGCCTCTAAACTGAGCGAAGAAAAAAAGCATCAACCAGGAAAGACATAATCTGGAATCGAACTCGATCCCTGATTGCAGGTTTAGACCTGAGCCAACTTGCTCCGTAAGATTTGAAATGTTGAATTAAACGTAGAAACATTTTTAACATCAGAAAATCGCGAAAACAATATATTGTTTCCCGAGACAACTTGTTTTTCCTTCGTAACAAAAGACAAAAAAAAGAAATCTCTCCAACGTATATCTCACAATTTCATGACTAATTAAGAAACGAATGTACGCTGTGGTTGTAATATTGTAGAATCCAATTCCATCTTCCCCAGCAACACTTGTATGTACAAGGAAGAGTTAGCTAATTAAAGATCCTTCATTTTCTCCTCCAAACCAAATAGCTGCAATTAAAATTAATAATTGGCAAACCACCTTGTGAGGAAATAATTAATTCCTATTTAATTCACCAACTCGGTGAATTCTTGAGATTATTCAATCCTGTTTGCGTTCTCAGAGCGTCAGCGGAAATGTTTTCAGCGTCTTGTGGTGGAGGGGGGGGGGGGGGGGGGGGGGGGTTGAAATATTCTCTAGACGATTTTTAGCTTGCATCTCAGTTTTGTGAAATCGGGGATTTGGAATTAGCAGAAGTACGCATTACACTGGGCTATAGCACGGCTCAGGCAGTGAAATGTTCTAGAATGATCGGATGAATTATATTTAAAATACTGCTTGAGATGTTGATTAGTAGCTATTCATTTTGAGACATAAAATTAATAATTTGCCTATTTGAAATCTTTATTATGAAATCTTCATTATGAATTCCTGTTTTCATCTGCACCTAAATTATCTTAACTTTATTGTGCTCTAAAATTTAGACGAAACATTTGAAATTTGAAGTTCAAGAAAATCCACATTTTTTTGTAGAATATCAGCTGTACCTACCTACATCATCAAAATAGAAACGAAATATGTCAAAACTTATTTATATCATAAGAAATTTAAAAAATTTAATTGTAGTAATATTACGTTCTTAAGGTGCTGCAAGCGCAAGCGATTTTGATGCTTTTTGTAGACACTTTTTGCGATACGATTGGAGACGAAATGGGTAGAGCAAATTATTTGAAATTTTAATCGTTATTAGATAAAAGACAAACTTAGGGTTATCCCTTGGTACATTTTTAATTTTTTGCTTCGTTAATTAATAATAATTAGTGGATTTTGGGTGAAAAATTAGCTATTTTCTCGTCTCCCTGGGCGCCGTAAAAAATTAAATTTCAAAAATGTGCCAAGGGATAACCCTAAGTTTGTCTTTCATCTAATCATGATTAAAATTTGAGATCAATCAGTTTACTGGTTTGGTCTCCAATCGTATCGCAAATTTCATCGTTTTGCGCGGTTTTGTTGAATAACCGGCGCCTAATTAACGATGCAATAAGCAAAAATTAAAAAGGGCTACTAATATACAATCAGACTGATCATGTGAACATCCTGTAAAAGTTACACTCACGTATGAAACAATTTTTCTCTCTCAATTTTTTAAAACGACCGAGCGCTAGTATCACCTTAATCAAAGAATTTCAGTACTTAAATTATGACCACAATTTAATAGCTCACCATACCTCACTTCCTTAACAGTCAAGTTGTCAATTGAATTCGGAAGTGTAATTTGTACTGCAGATCCATCCCTCCTCTCTCCTCCCTTCCCCATCATCTCCTTAAACGCGGTTAAATAATGTATTCCACTGAAATCAACGAACGTGGAAATTTCGGTGCCCAAACTTTGATTATGCAAATCTATTCTTTCTTCGTTGTGCCACCCACCATTATAAAGCGGGCTTGCTTGAAATCGGACTGCGGCAAAATAATGTAGACTCGTCGGAGATTTTGCACCCTAATAAATAATATCAGGGGGTTGATCCGCCGTGTCCTACCCCCCTCCCCACACCCCCAGACAAGGGATGTTTCACTCGTTAAAGACGACAGGCTGGAATTCAAGGAGCTTTGTTGAGTTTTCCAGTTGGAATGCGGCTGACAGGGAGTGTTGTGAAAAGCTTTGACATGTTGAAATGTTATTAATGTTGATATAATGGATGAAGCGTAATAACATTTCGTTTTGTAATAATAATGTTTAATATAACACATTTGAGAAGCAAATACGGCTTTCTAAAAAAACGTTATTATGTTAGATATTCATACGGGTATTTATTACCAGAAAAAACACTCCGTGTAAAAATACCAGCCAAGTCTCTTTAACTATAAAAAAAAATAGAAGAAATCTAAAAATTCAGCACTGAAAAGGAGTGATATCAAAAAAGGAGCCAAGTCAACGAATTTTCCAAATTTTAATCGTACCATTAAAATAAAAATATCAACCCCCGAGAAATACTTAAAAAAAGGACTTAACGCATCGTTTTTTTAAAGACACTTTTCTATCCTAAAAGTATAGGAAGAACTCTACAAGTATATTTTCCTGAGTATATCACATTCATTATCGACGAATCATACTACGTTTTAATATAACTAGTACTCTTACCTACTGGCAGTTTTGGTATTTTGTCAATATTCAGAGGAAATAAACGGATAAACGAATAACGAATAAACGGAAGCGGCCTAGTCTATTCGTTATTGCCACTATTTCTAGGGTCATATTAATCAATCATACTTCTCAATATCGTGACTGAGGGAAATAGCGAAAGCGCTCATTACAAGAAGGCCGTCAATGAGATTTGTATAAGTGACTAGTGCACTGAGCCATGCTGCTCAAATAATTACTGACTTGATTTTTATCTAAAGTAATACGTTATGTAATTTATGAATTTTTTTGGTATAAAATGTTAATTAATAGCAATTAATTACACGGCGAGAAGGTTCCAAGTATAATGCTGTAGTAGGTATGTTGATGTACCCACAAAACTATAGGTACCTACCAATCACAAACACAACTGTTCTGTATTTATTGCTTGTAAGACAATGCTATGTTTCTTTGCGTACTTATATTTAAATTTAAAATATTTTACAGAATGTTCAATATTTAATTTGAAAGTTTTGTCCCAATTTTTCTAGGCATTTCTGAACTACGTAGTATGTGAGTGGCTTAAGCTTAAGAATAGAAAAATGTCTTTAAAAAAACGATGCGCCAAGTCCTTTTTTTAAGTATTTCTTGGGGGTTGATATTTTTATTTCAATGGTACGATTAAAATTTGGAAAATTCGTTGACTTGGCTCCTCTTTTGATATCACTCCTTTTCAGTGCTGAATTTTTAGATTTCTTCTATTTTTTTTTATAGTTAAAGAGACTTGGCTGGTATTTTTACACGGAGTGTTTTTTCTGGGATATCACTTCTTTTGTTAGTTTATACATACAGCTTGTAGCACATGTCCGAGCAGGGACTAATTTCTTTAAAAAAATACGCCTCAACCGATTTGGTTACTATGAAAAGTTGCGTTTGGTATAAGATGACAATGATTATCCAAGAAGAATAGCTTAAGTTTCGTTATAATCGATCCAGCCGTTTTCGATACATGACGTCACTTCCGGTTTTGAAATAGCGGCCGAATTCCGGTATAGGTAATAAGAAAACAATCTAGTTTTATCTAGTTGATACCTTCATGAACGACCATCTGAATTCCTAATCCCTATATTTCCGTAAAATCGGTCATGCCGTTTGTAATATATGACGTCACTTCCGGTTTCATTTAGTGGTTCCTGCCGCCATTTCCGGTACCATTAATTTATTTATTCATTTTTCACAATTGATTTTTCAAATAAATAGCAGAATGAATACGCAGGAGCTAGTTCAGTTGCAATCGGTACAGGCGTTTTAGATATATGACGTCACTTCCGGTTTCAGGAATGGCGGCCGAGAACACTGCTACCTTGAATATATAAATTGTATTGTCTATGTTACAATGTAAGTTAATTATGTCCGTATTTTAAGTATAATTTGTTGAAATAAGTTAAATATTGCGTATTAATGACGTCACTTCCGGTTTAGAAAATAAGAAAATAATATTTTTTTTATTGATACTTCATATAGATGACCATCTAAATCGAATGGCGCTAATTTCGTTCTAATCGGTCCAGACGTTTTTGAGTTATGACGTCACTTCCGGTTTAAAAATGGCGGCACAAAAAATCACAAGAGGCAAGGTATCATCAGACGCCAAAAGTGCATATGTGGTAAAAGTTTCAGGTCGATCGGTTTAGCCGTTTAGGCTGTGGCGGTGATAGCAACGTTTCCTGATATCTTCAGAATCAGAAAGTGGTGTAATTTCACTGTTTTCTCGGCCCTCTAGCTCGCAAACGGCATAACATATTGTTCCCTAATTTGGTATATGTAGTGGGGTGGGCCATAGCTCGAAATTAAGATATATCGCAACAATGTGAGATTTTCCAATTTTAAGATCCAGTAGGCCGAAAATGCCATGTTGTTGCTTACAGTAAAAGTGGTTGGTCTGCTCCTCAGTTTATATAGGCATTTACGGTATGTTGAGTGAGTGTGAGTGTACGGTACGACTTGGCTGGGTGGAGCGACCGCTCCACTAGATCTATCTTGTAATAACATTCTCGTAGGCAAACCAATCGTTTTCGTATCAATCCTTGAGCTGAGAATTCGTAGCTAACTAACTAGTTTTTCTTGTATTTCTCCGATCTCCAAGGGCCAGTTTATCAATACTTTATCAATACGTTAAATATCGAGATTAGTCCATTCTTGAACTCTTATCAGTATTCAGTATAACTAAATCTATTAACTCGAAATTCTGAAACATAGAATGACAAATGACAGTAATATATTCACCATTTAATTATTTCACCCTATTAAATCCCTTCCGTGCGGCAAAAAACAAACATTGAGGGAGTTCTATCTCGGCGCTATTTGCCTAAGATTAAAAGTCTTAGCGTAAGTTGAGATTTGTAGTCAGCCATTCATCAAAACTAATAGGTAGAAAGCAATCAACAGGAATATAATAATCTCTTTAGTTAACTCTAACACGAAAACTTGTATCAAAGATATGAACGTCTAGTAGATACTAAATTATATTATAGCAGGAACACGCTTACAATAATGCGTTGACTAAAGAGCCTTACCTTCATGTAATATAATATGCTTTGTAGGCGTTGCAGATCTATAAACTATGGAAACAAGTTGAAAATATATTTGAAAGACAAGTTTCGGAACACGTTTTACAGACATTTCCAAATAAGCTAAAATGAAAATAGGTAACTCTTTTTCTCTGCCAATTTGTCTGAAAATTGTCAAGTATTGCCAATCTCAATGACCTTCAAGAAAATTTTAACGAATCATGCAAATATGTAATTCAAATGCATACATACTATTTCAAAATGTCGAGCCTTTTTTGGAAGATCCTTTTATCATGGTACCTATACCTACTGATTATGATACCGAAAATACTGCTTAATATTTTTACATTAATGTGTATTCGAGAGTTCGTATAATTGAGAAATACTAACTATATAACAAATCTTACTCAGAACCATTTCCTAACGTAGCAGTTAACCATGCTAATGCAGACTATTTCTCTAGTTTCAATTCGCATTGAACTAGTTCTCCTCTACCAGCTCAACTTTATACTCAATGAACTATTTGCTATCAGTAAATCAATGAACGTACACAAAGTTAATAGGTTTTCAAGACAATAGCGCCCTCGTCTTTGAACAGATAACTTATTACCAATGTTTGGAAACAATTACTCTTGAAGTAGGGTTACATAGGGCATTTCAAAGTTGGTACGATCATTCTTCCACCATGTTAAATTGAGTGCCATGCCCATACAATTCTTAACTAATAAGGGAATAATATCAAACGATTGGAGAAGTGACTCTCAAATTGATTATTGCGTTTATTGCTAAATTTCAGCTCGATTAGTGGAACGTTATCTCATATACAGCGCAAACAGAAGGGAAAAGAGTGTTGTGAGAAAAGTTTTTAACTTCACTTCTATATGGGACTGGATCAAAAGGTTTTAAGTAGTTATAACTGCCAATATATCTATAGCCATCATGGTGAAACTTACTGTTTTATAAAAAAAATATTATACATGAAATTCATAAAACTATAATGGCATAACATGGTAACTAACATAATATTGCTAAATAGTTTATCACCGTTCATAAAGTTATAATTCTTTTTGAATTTAGCCCCTGTTTATTGCATTTCACTTTATTCCTTAGAATTCCTATTGTCTTGAAAATTACATTAATGCCTCAGCCTTTTATCTGTCGACAAATTGTTCTTTTCTATTCTTAAAAAATTGCTCCCCGCCATTTTCCGTTTAACCGACAACCTCTCCTATACATCCCCTCCTATTTGAACACACTACTATAGGAGATTTAGAAGTTACTAGCGTGTGTAAAGCTTGTTGTTTACACAGCCCTTGTTATTGTTTCCGTAGTATAGACAAGATTAACTCACAGCCTTCTCTATTCCCATCGTGAACATAAGCGAGAGGTAGATGCGAAGGCGTTCACAGCCTTCTAACGTCGGAAAAGCCCGAAGCACGAGTACTCTAGCTAATAGAGGAGGCGCAACGGTGATACCAACTTTTAGAATCTGAAAGTTCATTGGAAAGTATAGGAAAGTAAACATAGATATGGGCGGGAGTGTGTTTGGATTGATCTAGTACAGAGCATGCTTTTTTTTGGGATATTGTGTTGATTTTGTGTAAGTTTTCCATGTTTAATATTTGAAATGTTTACTGTGAAAATTGTCTGAGTTTTTGGATAGGCCTCCTGAGATTTTTTTAAAGAGAAACTGTTGGCTAAAGAAACCGAAAGTAATTTCTTGACTAAAACGCCAGAAACTTTGTAAATTTGTTGGCAAGAACTTTTGTAGATAGAAATCCTTCTTACCTTTGACCAAAGTTCACCAAGTCTATTACTAACTTTGTATTTTTAAACTCCGATCTTTTTTCAGCGTTTAAGAAAAGTCTTCACAACAGGCAGTAAATATTAATACTTGTTCACTATTTCACACGATCAGATCTTAGGGCTCAAAAGCGTGCTTTTTAGTAGGAATAAATGGCATTGGTTGTCCGTATACATTGGTGAAATAATCCCAACAACCACCCTACGAAAAAGTACACCCAACAAATCATAAAACGATATTTGAACGAAACGGATTGGCTGCTGGTCAGGTTCCTTGACAAGCAATCCTTGTTATTATTAATGAAATCGGAGCTCAACTACTAGAGGTAGGTGACGAGTTAGCATAGACTTCATCGGATGATGCCCTCTTCACATTTTTTAGCCAATCAATTTCTTTCAAATACAGTTTTATAATTTTTTGAGTGTAATAAATAGAGAATAACATTTTTTAACATTCAACCGATCTTTTCTCCTATTCGTGTATAAAAAATTCATCATCCAGGTTAAAAATTAAGACAAAATGTTTTCTAATTTAAACATTTACTTGAAAAAAATGGAGTAAACTGCATTAAGTTCGAATGGAGTGTCATTAAAGCTCTCTAAATGCATACACGATTGCTACAACGCAATACTTGTCTGTGGTGAACAAAGATTTAAGAGAAAATAATTCTAGCACTACACTAAATGAACGTGTTCCCTCATGGTCTACGTAATATGCTTTCTGCTGTTCCCCCAATAGTCCAATTAGGGAGTAGAATGAAGAAAAACGTAAGACAACTCCCTAATTCGTTCCCTCAGGATCTTGTGAAACTTGCAGCTGTGAACAATAATAAAAGCAGGCGCCTCCATCGTGATTCCAACCTCTGCCTCGGGCGCCCAACAACTCAGGCTGAAGACTAACTTGAGTTGCTGATTGAAGGTGCTAAACATCTTGATTATAGACTTGTGTATTTTATATACATAGGGTACGCTTTGGTACTGATTGATGTTCACAACGTTTAATGGGTAAATTACTTTATAAATACACGTTAATTCATGTTGTTACATTAATCGGCAAATAGTAGATGCTTAACTTATCATAGTATATTATTACGTCTTGAATGAAGAATTGATTTTCAATAAATTTTAAAAACAATCATTGTCAGTTTATAAACATACAAATTACGATCCTTACAGGAAGCTAAAAACTTTATTTTAACTCAGTTAAAATATTAGAAATATTTTAACTATATTATAAATATAAATATTTTATAAATATTTTAACATAATTTTTCGCAATCACCTTTATAATTTGTAATTGATAGTTTTAGTTCACTTTGTATAGTAATTAGTTTCAATTATATGTTGATTGTTATTCTGTGCTTTTTAGCAACCTTATTTGTGAGGCAGAGTCTTTTTATTCAATAAATATTATATATTATATAATTCTACGTAAGCGGAGATCGAAAAAAAACTATGACTAACGTTTGTGTCATCATTTAATCAAATCAATTTTTATAGATTAAAAATCGTTTTTTCCCCACTGTTGAGTTCCATATTCCGTTCAAATCTCAAGTCTCCATCCTTCCAGCAATGTCAAACTGAGAAAACATCTATTTTTACTGCAAACCGTTTCCCCGTGAAGCTTGATCGTACCGTTAAAAATGAAATCATCGGATTCGATATCTAATCTAATGTGTCGGTTTAGAAATAATCCACTTAGAAAAATTCATCCGTTTCCTCTGAGAATTGCTAGAAGGAGATACACGTACCTACCCATGATGTTGCGGTTATTCTGACCCACTTCTTGAAGATTCCTGTCAAACTGACAAGTTAAGCTCTAGAGGTGAGACTCGTGCATCATTGAGTGACAACCGAGTGCAAAACACATTTTGCATGTCACTTCATGAATATTATGTACTTATAAAAGATAAATGACGTGTATTCTGTTGTAACGATGAAATTAGAATGTTTGAATTTTAAAACGACCGCCTTAGTATCGTGAAGGCAATAAGAAGGCGGTGGAGCAGCAAGTGAATTTGAATTATTGGAACGTTTAAAGGTTTGAACCAGACAAATAACGGGAGGGCACATGGACAAATTTAAACTACATTTTAAACATCTAGTTGCTTTCTTTTAGCTACTGTAAATTATTTCAATTCGTTTGTTAATCCTTCGAAAACGAACTTCTTAACTCCAGCATGATTAAAAAGTGAACATCGTAAAAATCTAACAAATCATATTAAAAATACTTTATACCTTTTCCCTATCACATTTGAGAAGGTAGACTTGACACCATTTATCACTAAAACTAGAGTTTATGTCACATACTTCCTCTGTACAATAACCTCTCCTCAGTGCTGTGACATTTCTGTCAAAAAACCCACCGAAATAAACTGCGTCAAAACGATGGATTCTAGAAATGAAGTTATGTAGTTGGCAACACTGTGCCAAATCTGTCTCTTGATTCTGGCGAGAAAAAAGTCTTAGTTTGATTCAAGTTTTACTATTTTTTATCTCGAAATGAACTAACTTTACATTAATAATATTTTGATATGAAAAGAAGCCTACGCCTGAATTAAATTTAAATTTGATTGGACGTATTATTGTACCGTTATGTCTCGCTTAAAATAAAATTGATTTGATGGAAAACAGTGCTGCTTTTTAAATCACGGGAGATTGTTTAATCCTCTTAGTATTTTGATAAAAATTATGTCAAGTACAGTTCCGAGTGCTTTGCGAGATTTATTGCAAGAACAGTTTTAATACCAAAACTTCTGACTTTGTTTTTTATATTTTGAAATGCTCAAGCCAAGGATTTCTCTTGGTGATACAAACATACTAAATCGTATATGTATATCTGTTCCTCAGAGGTAGAATGTAGGAAGTCCATTTTAATGATTCTTGAGGTGAGCTCAAAAACAAGTAATTTTGTCTTCATACAAGCTTATGTGTAATGGCGACACCAGCCATTTTGTAAAAGAATACTTAAATATATCTGAATTTGTTTACTTCAGTCCGAATGCAAATTGTAGAACTTGATTGTTTGTATGATTCCAAAAGTGTGCAACGCAAAATCGATAAAATATACTTCGGGCCTTCTATCTTTGAACAGGTATATTTGAGAGGGTTTCTTGTAATTGCTTCTGATTTTACCAATTTTATTTTAACTTTAATTTGTGGATTTTGCGATGCGGAACGAAGATTCGAACCAACGCTCACGAGCAACGGCAGACACAGAATTGCATTGATTATTAGATTCCTAATAAAGTACCGCTCCACTAAGCTATAAAACTTTTCCAATTTCCCATCAATATTACCGATAAACGAAGAAAAATCTGATTATTCCTTCAGAGCAGCTTTTCTGAAATTGTGTTCGTCTTTATAAAAACTTTCTTGGCAATGCCAGCGTGTAAACTACGGAGCTTATTTCAGAATGCAGCGTGATTTATTCATTGAATACTCGTGAATTAACTCTCTTACATTCGCCGATGTTTCATTTCTTACAGAACCTTTGGCGTAAAAATTATATCACTTTCCAAAAGAAACATTCTTTATGCAAGAATATTTCTGGGAAATTCAATGAACCGCCCAGGGGCCTTATTCTATAACGAAAACGAAATAATTTCAGCCTGGAATCATTTCGCGGCCATAAGGATAACATTGATCTGAAATGATTTCAGACCGACATGATTGATGAGAAATAGAACATTTATTTCCATGTAGGTATGTTTTTTATTATTTTTGTCCACAATGCTCAAGTCACATCAAACTTCAAATCGATCTGAACATTTTGACAGTTACCAATAAAATCTAACAAATACTTACATTTAAAGTTTATTGACATGACACCAACTAATGTCCAATAGAAAAATTAATTGTTCCTTGTAGTGCAATTCATTCTTCACAATTTAGGGGTAAATTGTGCAAATTATGACACAAGCATGTAAATTTGATTACACTTACTATTCGTTCATGAGAAATCAAAAAATGTATGGCCCTAAGCTGAATTCATGCAACTTTCGGAGTAATTAATGAATGAATTCAAAAATGTCAAATTACACGCTCTTTTCAAGTCAAACACAGAATATAAGTACCTTAATTCAATCAGTTGGAGATTGATTTAAATTTCCATATTATTTAATTGAAGTATCAATTAAACTAAATTTAATTAATAAAACTACGGTTTATTTTTATATACACAATATTCAATTTTAAATTTTCAAAAAACTCGCCGATTTCTTTCTTTATTAATTATTTGTAATAAAGTTACAGGAATTCAGCTTGAGGCCATACATTTTTGGATTCCTAATGGTTGAATTAATAAGTACACAAGTTTTCGTTTCGTGCTTATCACAATGTGCACCCTCAAATGTATACGAGATAAATTCCATTCTTCTTTTAAAATTTCAAAGTGACCTTTCACCCAAGTCAATTAGCTGAAAGTCATTTAAAAGAAACGTACAATGTGACAATATTAGTCTTGGGCAAAGACATAAATTAAGCAATTTTCATTAGTTCGGTCGCCCTATTTAAAGTCAAGATCACTTAGAGTCTTTCCTTTAACATAAACATTACTTAAGATATTTGCCTGACAAAGAACGACAGTTTAACAAGTTTAACTAACTCACGGCTTCGAAGTTTATTTGAAATTACGAATGGAGCGTCTTATCTAAACAATGGTGTGAAACAAATGGTTCGCTGCCACCAACGGTTCATTATACTGGAAAGAAATTAGTCCACCAGATGTATATTGGAATGGAAAAGTCAATTTCGTGACGACTTGCGGAGCTCGTTTTTCATTAGTCTAAGTACCCTCGTGCAAGTCTCTCTCTCTCTCTCTCTCTCTCTCTCTCTCTCTCTCTCTCTCTCTCTCTCTCTCTCTCTCTCTCTCTCTCTCTCTCTCTCTCTCTCTCTCTCCCAAGCTCTAACCGATAGATATAGAGAAAAGCTTTCATCATTTAGAAAGCATGCAACCGGTAATACACATAGAGACTGCGGGTTGCCTAACTTCATCACCTGGCAGGGGTAAATGAGAAAGTTTCAGTTGATATAACTTTTAGGTTGAAAAATGAATTAAATACACCCCAGGGAATGTGGAATTGAATTATGTATTAAAATGATTGAGTATGTAGTAGTGCTGGATCGGGAAAAGGAAATATAGTAAGCGGTGTGCACGGATGGATGCCGTCAAGCAAATAAGGTTTCAGTTATTATCACGAAACCAGAGTATTTCGTGATTAGAAATAACAATCAATTCATTCTTTCACATAACCACATCTGTACTACAAAATAAAGAAAATGTTATCCGTAGAAAAGGGTTACATTTCTTGACATTTGTTTTGTTTTCCACCTTTTAATTTGTCAAAAGCACAGTTGCAGGAAAATGTTCAACAAATCAGATGTAACAAGCTGGATAATTGACAAGTTTAATGTTGTAAAAACTAATGTTTTCCCAAGAAATTTAGATTTTTTTCTGGATTCTATTCCCATTCGTTGAAAATATAGTAATTCGTTTATTTGTGAATTAATCAAATCTGTTAGCTTGTGATTTCATATTCAATGCATTCTACTGGACTTGGAAAGGATTGGAAAACCATCAAAGGTTTGTTATCACGTTTAAACAGAATCAGTAACATTGTGTATGTGTAGCTTTCAATATCACATTTATAAAACTATATTATATCGATCGATTGTTGCATTTTTTTAAAAGGGATTTAAATGCAGTAAATTCAATATTAGTTCAATTTTAGTGTAGCCTAAAATGCAACATATTAATTGTTTTTTCGTAATATTACTTTGACCATAATCAGTAATACAATACTTGATGTTTTGACCTTAAGTCTAATTTTAATAATTATAATATTTATTTTATTCTCTACACTTTTTAGTACACTTTCTTTACAATTGTACTAAGATAATATATAATACATAATTTAATTTTGCTGTGACTCGTTTACGCGTTCTAAAAGTATCCTACCAGCCACTGTAACAAAAAAAAGGATTTCACCCCATAGTTTTTCCATTTCCCGCACAATTTTCTCGCCACTTTCCTGCCATTGTCTTTCCCCGTCTATGAACTGTCACTTTCTCTAGTATATAGTTTTTGTTTATGGGTCCACATTTCCACTTGGCTTTTCTATTTCCCGTGTTATATATTATCTGTAGTAACGCCTTTGAACTTTGTTTGAAATGAAGCTTTCTATGTTGACAGTTGAAGAGGGACGTGTTGAAAATGACTTCACTGTACGCCACTTTGATGCAGCTTTTAATGAAGATTTTTATGAGTTTTCAGGGGCTAGAATTCAACGAATAAAATGTTCAAAAACGTGATTGCTTTGTTTAAAGTAGGTTTTAAGCAGAGACCTAAAGATTTATTAACATTTCAACTCTTGGTCATGAGCACAGTGTTCGAAGATCCGCCCATCGTATATGAGCGTATAAAATTAACACAATATATCATAAACTCATTAGTTGTTTTATGTTATAAAACATTTTTTCAGGTTTATGGCACGTTATTGAAATCCCCATAAAAAAACACTTCGTGTAAAAATACCAGCCAAGTCTCTTGTACTAAAAAAAAATATGAAATCTAAAAATTCTGCACTGAAAAGTAATGATATCAAAAAATTTGCCAAGTCAAAACTTTATTTGAAAATCAAAAAATACTTGGCGCATCGTGTATATTAATAGCTTAGAAGTATAGGCCAGATATAAAATACATAAAATATACAAACATATAGAATACCTAAAATGCCCTAAAAAATCGATGCGCCAAGTATTTTTTGATTTTCAAATAAAGTTTTGACTTGGCAAATTTTTTGATATCATTACTTTTCAGTGCAGAATTTTTAGATTTCATATTTTTTTTTAGTACAAGAGACTTGGCTGGTATTTTTACACGAAGTGTTTTTTTATGGGGATATCACTCATTTTTTTAGTTTATTCTAACAACTTGTGACACATATGAAATGAACAATTACTAAATTCTTTTAAAAAATCATCACCCTTTACAATTTCGTTACCACTAATGAATAGCAGTTTATGGTCCTAAATAATTGCTTTAAATGATCTTTCACGAAGAATAGCAAAGGTTTCATTCCAATCAGTCAACCCAGTTCCGAGATATGGCAACACTTCGGTTTTCAAAATGGCTGCTGAACTTTCTGCAATGCCACATAGAATTTATTTCTATAAATGATGTGTATCATTTTAAGCTTTCTGAATATGTATTTATTGTATAGGAGGGAATTATAATAATTTATAAATTTGAATGACGTCATTTCCGGTCTCATAAATAGGAAAATTCTATTTGTACTGTTCATATTCCATAGAGATGGCCTTCCGAATCGTTTGGCGCTAGTTTCACACCGATTTGTCTACCAGTTTTTAAAATATGACGTTACTTCCGGTTTAAAAATGGCGGCTGAAATCTCTGACCCCTTGAAGTATATTTTAAACATGATAACAATTTTATAAGCTGTCTCAAATAGTATATTTATTGCATCAAAATAAAAATTTGTGAGTTTATTAAAATGTGTGACGTCATTTCCGGTTTAGGTATGGGAAACTGCAAATATTATTGATGATAATACATAAAGTTGACCGTCTAAATTGTTTTGCGCTGGTTTCGTTGAAATCTACTTAGCCGTTATTGAGATATGATGTCACTTCCGGTTTCAAAATGGCGGCTTCCGGTTGGTTTTATAACAAGTCACATGAGACGTCAAAAGTACATACGTTACATAGGTAAATATCAAAATAATCGGTTAAACCTTTGTTGCCAAAAAGCCAATCGATGTATTTCAAATTTCATTACGTCATTTCCGGTTTCTTTAACATAATGTTCAGTCTTTTGCTACTTATCATGCATAAAGATGACCGTCTGAATCGTTTGGCGCAATTTTCGTTCCAATCGGTCTAGCCGTTGACGAGATATGACGTCACTTCCGGTTTCAAAATGGCGGCACAAAAAATTCATGGGGTGAAGGTTAAATCAGACGCCAAAAGTGCACACGTGGTAAAAATGTGGGATCAATCGGTTCAGCCGTTTAGGCTGTGGCCTGTTTACCGGATTTGAATTCCAGGAGACTACTACTACTACTACTACTGAGATTATTATTATTATTATTATTATGAAAACCGCCCTAAAACACTGTTTTCACGGCCCTCTAGCGCGCAAAGGGCGTAACCTATTGTTCCCAAATTTGGTATATGTTGTAGGGTGGGCCATAGCTCGAAATTAAGATATATCGCAACAATGTGAGATTTTCCAATTTTAAGATCCAGTAGGCCGAAAATGCCACTTTGATGCTTACAGTAAAAGTGGGTTTGCTCCAGCCTTTATATGAGTGTGTGCGCGCGCCGTACGACTTGGCTGGCGTGGAGCGACCGCTCCACTAGATAGTCTGTATTAACATCTTCTTTAGTTTTTACTTTGCATTCGTTTTTTTCCAGGATGCTTTGATTTTTGCTATAATTTGTTGCGTGGTATCCAATTATCTTATTTTAATGTATAGAAGCAAACTTATAAAGAGAAGAAAACATGAACATCTCAATTATATGTAGTTTAATTGAAGTAGTAATAAGTTTATTAGTTTTAGAGCAGCGAAATGAGAGCATAACTTTGTCTCTTGGCGACAAGCCTGGTGATTTAGAAGACAAAATAATTAAATATTCCATCGACTTATCTTCATCGAAGCAAAAGCAAAAAGAATCCCTTTCGCAATATTTTAATAGAAACTTGTTATGTAACGTAGAATTCTTTTTGAGAGCTATGTAATTTTTTAATGGCAATCCTCCTTAGACATAGTATTAATAAATAGGTACTCTTCTTCTTATAAATTCAAAATCCTCTTTCGCTCCGAATTATGTGAAGAGGGTTTTCTTTTTTCTTCAAAGATGTTTTGTCACAATAAATTGTCGAGATGAAATTCTAAATCCGATTAGTACAGTTTTATTACTCACTGTTTTTTTTTTAATATAAAAGGAATTTAATTTAAGTTTTCTGAAGCATCCCAAGATATTGTGTGCTTTTCACTTTTTCAGATACTATGTAGGTATTTTGCGTTGTGATTATATTATGATAATCTTCTTCTATATTATCTAGTATTTTATTTTTTTAACTCCTGCAAATGAGACAAATGCGTAGTTTGTGGTCAAAAATTTGTCTGTACTTTCAATTACAATGCTTAACACAGCCCTGTCTCAAACACATGTCCTTAGCAAAATCGATGAAATTTAATAATGTTGATATTTCAGCCCTATTTGTATGGTTAACATTTCCAACTGTGTTCAAGTACAGCACCTTCAGTTACTTTCCTTTACACATATTACATAAAGTCAGACATAAACTGTGTGTCAACAAATCATTATTACGTAATGAAAAGGCTTAACCTTGTCAATGTTTGTAAGCAACAGTCAAAGAGAAAGACAAAAGACACCTGAGTGCTTCACCAAATCCTTCCATTTTCTTCTGTGCATTTTGCAAATGCTGCACTACTTCTTCATTCTCTGTTTTATTTTAGAGAAGAACAATATTTTAATATATTCAATCGAATTATTGTAAAAAAATAATTATTGTAGAAAATAATTTAAGAAAAATCTTCACCAAATCATTCCTTTTATTCTGTG
The DNA here is from genome assembly GCA_934045905.1 of Leuctra nigra. Classification (NCBI taxonomy): domain Eukaryota; kingdom Metazoa; phylum Arthropoda; class Insecta; order Plecoptera; family Leuctridae; genus Leuctra; species Leuctra nigra. The sequence continues at coordinate 24,700,715 of OW203765.1, read as the reverse complement.
CATTTTGCAAATGCTGCACTACTTCTTCATTCTCTGTTTTATTTTAGAGTATAACAATATTTTAATATATTCAATCGAATTATTGTAAAAAAAAAAAGCTTGTTCAGCTGATTTGTCGTGAAATTCTGAAAACGTGACCCATTTCATTGTTAATTTGCACTATTTCTATTCACACTGGAATAAGTAGAGTTGAGCTAGATTCACCTATGGATGGATAGATGCCAACACTGTAATAGCAAAGTACCGACAATGCAGAGAGGTTGAAGAGTCTAGCTGAGGCGGCACATTTCCTTTCGTCTTCTGTCTAGAGACTTGAGAGACGTGTTGTTACCTTGGTTACCGACACAATCTTCCCCAGAGGTGAGAGATTCGGGTCTTGTTCAAGGCGCAACTTTTCTTTGTTTTTTCTTTCGTTGGATTTGAAAAGAAATGCCTAGCTTTGCTTTGTCACTCTTAACAACGGAGTGTAAAAAGGGAACGAATCGAAAAAGGTGTTAGGGTTTTGTCTTTAGAAAAAGACGAAAACGTAATTCTTTAGATGAAAATGTTGTCTGGTTGTGATAAGAAAAACTTTCCAGACATCTGAAGTCAAAACTCTCGTCCTTCGCTTTGATAAACGAGCACGGACGACAGAAAAATCAAGATATTTAACCGAATGCTAGGCAAATTCGTGGCACAATACAATACGCATTCCAATTCATCATTTTGGTGCCATATTTTTGTGTAACTTTTTATATCTCTAATTTGATCAACTTTTTTACAATTATTACAGCAGCCTCACAAAAATCTATTACCCAACTGGATTTACTGAGTTGCGTCCGTAATTCACAGTCAAACTAGAACTTAACAATAATTAAAAACCTAAAGCATTTCTTCCGTGAACGCGAAATCTTGCCTCAACTCCATGGTTACGCGAATTATCAACGCGAGATTCTGAATCACGGCAGTACGGCGTCGCGAAATCGTTCATCGGTGCGAATTCGCAACGATTCGCGTTCTTGATTTATACTGTGAAGAATTCGTGATAAAATGAATTTAGCAACAAGATACCGAGAATGAAATATTCTTGCCCAGATCCTTTGGGCTATACCAACTCTACAACAATCCTTGAGGTACAAAAACAACGAAATATTCATGATACTCAATTTTATTTGAAAACAAGCCGGTAGTCAAACAATCAACGTAATTGAAAGAGTTTTTTTCAATGACATATTTGCTCAATAAAAACTTCTGCGGCTCCCTGTTTTTCACCCTCCCCTTCATTATGCCAATTACACTACCTATTCACATGATCTTCACTAATTGGATGCCATAACTCTTAAACAATAAAGAAACGAACGCCAAAGAAAGAAATAACATGCTGTAAGTTTCACAATCTAGAGTTATGACTCAATTCAGAGGTTGAGATTATGTCCCTACATCTAGAAGGCAGTGGGAACTGCAGGCAAACTTTTGATTACGTTATAAATCACTTATTTTATCGCCCCCCCCCCCCCCCTTCTGCCCCCACCAACACACCCAAAGCAAAAGTTTCTTATCAAACCGCCTATGCCGGTTTTGACTTTATGTTTTGTTAAGGTTAACTAGGGTAAGGGGATTTCGAGACAAATTCCAAACTTACAAAACAATATTAAAACGTGAATTTAATTTTGATAAAATCTAAAGTTTTGATATAAATTAAAGCGTTTTTGAATATATAATGTTGTCAAACATTTTCAGATTCTACGTAGTACGAAGACTAAGAATGTGCGTAGTCGGGAAAAAGCAATAACCGATTTACGTTGAAAGGAATCCTTTATATAGTACATAAAAGAACGTTCCATTTTTAGGTTCAAATTTGTTTGCTTGTGACACGCTGTGATTGGTCCGTCAGAATAAGAGACAACCAATTAGGAGACGTGAAAAGCTCGAAGGATCGCTGCCTTCTAAATGTGACGTCACTTCCACTGCCTTCTTGAACGACGTCGTCGTCGTTTCGCGTCGTCGCACAATGGCGTCTTGAATTAATTGAAATTATATAAACGGCGTTTGCTTGGTGATGTTGAGCAGAATTGATGAGAAGAAATTGTCGTTTTTTTATATATAAAATGGTTAGACGTAGGCAAATTTAATTAAGGTGAATGTTTGTTCATGAAAAGCAGTTTACAATCATTGCGGAGTAATGACGAACATAACGGAAATAAATAGATGTTATTTAATATTCAGTTTCTCAGTTGAACATTTGATATGAAGTCTGTTAGTTGAACTTTAACTTACTACTTGCCGAACTCCATAAATTAGATAAATGAAAGTGTAAAGAAATCTGAATAAGTTTGGATCATGAGATTTATTTATATTTATAAAACACCGTCTTATTATATCTTCTATATCTTATATCCGCACAAAATGAGAAAAGAATTTGATTATCGGTGTCATGAAATTATTTCGCGAAAGTGAAAACATGTTTTATTGGCTGACGGTAAGGTCATCTTGACCTTCATTTAACAATTTTTACGCCTGATAAAATCAAACATTATTTCTATCACTGTCAAACATTGTATTTAAAAATATATTAAAAAATATGAATATTTGTGTTTCATTAAATAATCGACATTAAATAATTTTAGCCGTCGCCATTAGCCTCGCTGCAGAACAGTGCGACGTTAAGCCCCAGAAAAAAAATAGCCAGTTAATCGATGCAAATTTTGAGATTCGTAGAACAATTCGCAAATTTTTAGTCAGCCATTACAGAAATATTTCCAGCAGATGTTTTCACGTATACCAGTACATGTATACTCCAGGGGTTTGCGTTCTGCCCCGAATTTGAGATGTTCAATTATCCGCCGTCCCGACGCCCGGCGCCACGACGCTAACGTCTCGACGCTTCGGTCCAGGAAAATGCGATATTCTCCTCACAGAGACATCTCTTAGAATCAAGAAGATTGACTATTATTTTTAAGTGGGTATTCGAAAGGCATGAAAATAAAGAGGAGTTCTTTTTAATGAATTGAAATGCCTTCCCATCGCTCTCTTTTTCCAGGTATTGATTAGTCGAAGGAATAGGAAAGATAGATTGAAAGTTGTTTCATCAATTAAAATATTTTAATTGGATATTTGGTCATTGAAGAGAACGATTGGAATTGATTTCTCTTTTCAGTTTGCATCTGAGATGAACCTTGGATTATTTGTGGTTTTAAATTAAAAATTATTGAAATTCTGAAGTATGTTTTTTTCGACTGACTGGTAAAAAGAAGAGCAACACTTTGATAAGATATCCTTCGAAATACATGACCTGACCTATGATACCTTGACCTTGACTACAGCTTTTCCTTGTGATCAACCATGAGTAAAGCAAAGTTTAACTTTGAATCCACTTTTCGGTGAACACAAGACCCCGATCTTGCTAGAAATCAATAACTAAGCAAACAGAATAGAAGTAAAAAATTGGCCAGATCCGTTACTTCGTTTGATTTCTATAATGCGAAAAGAACTCGCACAAGAAAACGGAGATTCTAGCCTTAAGAGGGCTGAGTAGTGAGTGTGGCATTGAAGAGTTTTTTCGTCGATTTTTATCAATATCTTTTACCAATGTAATTGTTAACAAAATAGGGCTTTGCACGAGTATTCAGAACAGTTCAATGAAAATAATTTCATAGTTTGGAATAAGTTATTAGCTTTATTTTGTCCAACAGATGTTTAGTGCCATAATTTTACTAATTTTCGGGCACTAAACATCTGTAGGACAAAGTAAATCTAATAAACCATTACAAGCTATGGAATTATTTTCATTGAACTGTTCTGAATACTCGTACAAAACCTTATTTTGTTAACAATTACATTGGTAAATGATATTGATAAAAATCGATTAAAAACTCTTCAAGGTCAAACTCACTACCCAGCCGTCTTAAGTTTCAAATGGAGATGCTCGCTCCACTCGCTTAGCAAAATGTGCATCTACTGAAGTTTTGATTATACTATTCAGCATCAAAAGAACGCCAATTCATTTGGAAACTTTTCCTGTATCCATTCTTTTATGTTTTCAAAAACCTCGGCAACTGGTCCTTTGAGAGAACTATAGTAATTAATATCTTGCTTGCATACAGTTTTTAATGAAAACGAGTATCCTCTGAGTCTCATTAATCTTTATCCCACTTTCCAGTTGTATTAATTAACGATGTACCCTTCCCTTACCCCCCCCCCCCCCCTCGCCTCGTACCCAAACCACCCCAGAGGAATGTGTTCGAAAGATACCAGCTGTTGCAGCTTGCTCGGTGGAAAATAAAACTAATCAATCATAAAGAGAGGGTGATTTATTAGTAATTTGTCTTAATTTGTCATGAACATGGAAGGGATTACAAAATATGTATCTTTTATCAATAGTATCGAATTTTGATTCTAACATTTCCAAATATGATTTCATTTCAATAGTTTAAGTAAATTATTTCTATGGCATGCAATATATAAAACAGTAACAATAATTATTTTTAATTTTAATTTTAATTTTTTCTAATTTTAATTCCATTTGGTACAAAAACTATCTTAAATTATTAATTGAATTTCTTTTTGCTTTGCTTTGAAGAGTCCGTAGCAACACACTTTATCAAAAGCTGACCATTGCAATAGACGAACGCTTCTACTTTGCACATGAATGATTACTTGGCCAAGAAGTAATAACTAAACAAGAATGTATGCACGATCAACGGTATTTTGTCATTAGCCACTTCCATCACCAGAATTCTCTCCAAGCTGCAACTCCCTGCAAACTATTCATCATTCATTTTGAACCAATCTAGCAATGTCCCTTTACAAGCAGCACCTCCATTGTCATTGCCGACATTTTGTCGACAACGCTCTCCGTCATTGTAAACTAGTTGTTTTTGTTTTCTATTGCAACAATGTGGAGCAAGCAATTTCACATGGCGCAAGATGGCTTTGGATTTGTATGTGTCACCAACAATGGACGTTCAAAATGTCAGAACTATTTCGGTGCGGAATGCAATCTGTTTATAGTGATGACAAAATAGTGTAATCTAGGTTGGACGTTTCGCTTTTGTATGAGAAATAATCTAGGGAGGGAATATAAACGTGATTTCAAACTGAGGGGATGAAAAATAAATCTTTGTTGGGTTGAGATGGAGAAAAGATTAAAAAACAAGTGGGATTTATTGTGGCTGTCACGTGATCATTGCGTTGTAGCCGAGCGAGTAGTCGCGACCAACGTTATATCCAAAATTATGAAAGAAAAATAGGTTTCTTGTTATCGCATATCGGAAAATTATGAAATATTGGGTGTCAAGTGTTCAACTTTTTGATTAACAAATTGTAAATATAAAATATTCATTGGTATTTTTTTTTATCAGGGCCCCTATTTTATAACTTTAAAATTCTAATTCTGCTGGAATCCGATTCACAGTCATATGGATTAACATTCCACCGAAACGGATTCCAGCAGAATATAAAATATGTAAGTTATGGAATTGGTATCCAGCAGCAGAAACGTACAAATACAGAAATGTAAAACAATACCCGAAGACTGAGTGTGACAAAAGTATAATTGAATCGCTCGCTTTTCGCAACAAATATAATGGAAGCTCAGTTTCTAAACTGTATGGTGAAAATGGCACACGAAGATTCCGTGAAGAGGTCCTCAGTTTTCTTTAAGCCTCTGAAAAAAAATTATAGAAGAAAACAAGTTGAGAGTAAATCTTCGGGCGACTCGATTAGCGCTGCGAAGGAAAACCATTTAATTTACATAGTGAAGTTCTGGAGCTGGTTTTCCCAGAAAAGTGGACAACAAACCTTCTCAGAAAACACTTCAGATGTTCGAAGACTCGCACATGACCATGATTACTGTAAATCAATTAGCTAATTAAACACGAAATTACACACCTTGCAATCATATTTGACGTTAATCTCGTGTTAGAATATCAAAAAAAAAATATATATAAATATCCCACGTCTGCCACCATTTGTAAAATTATGTACCTATCTGTTTATACAAAAGCAAATAGAATTGCCTATTTGTCTTTCTTCTTGGGAAAACTATATAAAAGTATCTCCATAATTATTTGATGATCATAGACAATTCGTTAAGCCAACTTAATAACGTGGTGTAAATCAAAACAATGTTTTCAAATACGAATGTTAGTTATCTATGAATTGACTTATTTAAGACAAAATATCTATGCTTTTAAGTAACTGTCAAATAAAATTCGTCTTTACAAAACAATATATTGATAAATCTCCAACAATCCGTGCATTACTCCGTAATCATTACCAGAGCATGATTGCATTCTACAAGGTATCACTCTTCTACTCTAAAACATTCTACGCATTCCAATTCCCTGTCCAATACAAACTTCTCAATTTACAGCAACCGACAAATAAAAAGCTGTTGGAATTTACACAAGTCCGGCGTGATTTTAAACCGTTGGCATTTTCAATTTCCTGTGGTCAGAGATTTGTAAAAATAAATGCGATTGCAACTTCCACTCCCTGCTCTTCCCTTTCTAGATTATATTAGTGTGATTAACCGTACACCGTGTGGTCTGATTATGTATGCAAAATGGAAGTAAAACGGCTCTACAAAGAACGTAGTTACAGGAAATAAAATGTAAAAACTAAACCCCCCCAAAGGATTTTCAGTTTCCAGTGATTATACATGTAAAATGTCTGATTAAAACTGATGAGGAACGGGAGATTTTCATTCGCTCGAAATTTTTACTGTCTTTTGAAAAGTATTCATATATATGTACTTAAAATCCAGGACTAAATGATATAAACTGCTACAAGTGAGATAACATAATAACAGGACCCATATTCCTGAAAAAAGTGAGAGTGAGTATGAGAAAAAATAGTGACACAATTGTTATCCAATTGGAATCCAGCAGGCTTAGATTCTATTGGCTGATACCGATTTTCTCACTATTTTTTTCTCATACTCACTCTCACTTTTTTCAAAAATAGGGGTCCAGCAGTTAAAAATTCAAAAAACCAAGGAAAGAAATATATCAATTAGAAATAGACAGATAAATACCTATCTCCTGTCAAATATAACCGAACTGATAAATATGCTGGAAATATGTTGTGATGACACCAATATTATATATTAATATGTTGGTGGTTTGTATGAGCTTTTAAAATGCATATGACTTTCACTTATCAGACAAACTTATCTTCGAATTGTATCTTTTGGACTTGCATTGTTCTTGCTATGTATCCTTCAATTATTTACCCACTTATTAAATTTTAAATTTCTATGAAGCTCATTCTTGTTCACTATTATATAGCGTTTATACCTATATATTTTGTATTATAAAGCCAGATTGTATATAATGTGCATAGGGTTAAAAACTTTTATACAATTCAACAAAGGCTTATGATTTTGTTTCACAAAATCCGCGGCCGGCTTAGCGAAGTTTACTAAGGGATGAAAATGTTTCCCGATTACCGATCTAATGAATTTTTTCAACCAAAAGCATTTCATTTTAATTGCAGGCCTCGCATGTGAAGACCCCTGGGAGAATTCCGTAGCGCGAAAAACTTCTCCACTCTGAAATTAAATTACAAAATTCCTGGGCGAAAAGGGATTTAATATTCCTTCGCGTTACTAATCGTATTGTTTCCTACGGTCCACAGAACTTTTGATTCAACTTTAATTCTCTAGCCATTTTGTTTATTTGGGTGGAAATGTTCAAATTATTCACGTATTTGATTGTAGAGAATTTTTCTTTTATTGTCTTGACAATACTGACTTGTAATGGACTTGTTTAGTCGTTTAGAATTTAAACGACGGTTTTTTTATTGACCCAATGACGGCTTAAAATTCCTTACACGGGTCGGAGAACTGTTTCATCTTGAGCTGTAACACCAGATAAGCTTTGATATTAGTTTTAATTTACTGTCTACTAAATAAATAGACCATACCTTTTTGATACATGTCTTTTCTTGAATGTACAATATTATCTCAAGAAATAAGATATTTTTAGAGTAAATAACTATTTTTACCTATAACATTTGTATAAAGATTGAAACTAAATTCATTAATTTTTGTTTTGTAATTGGCCCATTGGGTATAACGAAACTGATATTATTGTGTTCATGCGATAAAATATAAACCTTATATTTTTTTAATTACGAGCTCCTACAATATCTAATATCATCTGATACGAACTTCACTTATATTATCTCTACTGAGAATGAACAGAGGTTACTTCTAAAAAGAGTATCATTGAAAATTTCGCTTTATTTATTTTATTTTAGAAACATTCGACTTATTCTCTGCGGATAAAATACAACCAAACAGAGGGAGTCTAAATGCAAAACAAATAGCATTGTAGCCGGTTGACATTCTGTTTAAACGAATCGGACTTTTATTCGGTCTTATCCCTTCAAATAAAATAAACAAGTTTCGAACAACAAATGAAAATATATCTTATAAAAGCTTCGAAAGCATTCAACTTCAAACAACACTGAATCTCGATTAATTTTCCCGCAGTCCAACGTCTCAATGTGCTTCTCTTAAATCTTATTTTTCGTTAGCAATCAATCTAATACTTTATAACATCAAATATTTATCTACTGCTATTGGATTGATTGATCGTTGAACAGAAATAATGCTCTGTTTTCTGACCCCAATGCTGCGGATCAATCACTTATTTTCTACCTCTCCGAGTCTCTATATTAAATTACAGAGTAAACAGAAGCGAACTATTAATCAAAATCAATACTCGAGAAAACACTCAAATCCAAAACAACTGACAAAGCGATACAGAAAAGAATTGTTTATAATACATTGAAACTTTACTCGCTATTCAACTTTTTTAGTCACATCAAACTATAAAGCTTTCTAAACAAGTACATATCTTACTTATAGTTACCCAGTTCTGTCTGTCTATCTGTGTGTGTGTGTGTGTGTCAGGAACGGTTGCGCGCTTCGATTTGACATCGGTATTTATTGAAAACTATAACTAAGATGGAGGCGTTTTTTGCCATCATGTCTAAAATTACATCTTCTGCCTTTTGTGAATAAATTAATAACCGAAACTCACCTAAGACGAGCAAATTATTTTTTGTAATTTTGTAATTATAATAAATTCATTATAAGATACTAATACGGTCCAAACCAGCACATGACATTAAAAACGTCATTTTGGCAAGAAACTTCAAATGTTATTTTTCTTATTTTCTCTTGCTCTGAATTTCGTAGGCCGTGAACATGATCAAACCAAAGTCGATGGAGTTATATTATACATTTTCTTGGGAAATAATTTTCCTTCGTTTCTTATTTACTAAGAGTGGTGTGTATTGAGTCATGTAAACGACGTCAAGTTACTGTTGGTAATGTTTTAAACATCAATGCTTCAATTTTTACATTGCATACTGATAGGTACCTTAGAGGCAGATGGGCGGAAGTCAATTTCAATGATTCTTAAAGTGATCTCAAAAACCAGTAATTCTGAGCTGAATTCTTCATCCAATCATATTTGTAATGGTGACATGGGCCATTCTGTAAGGGTACCTATACTTCAATATAACTGTATTTGTTAACATCAGTCCAATGGTATGTACTTATAGAGCTTGATTACCATTCCAAAAGTGTGCACTGAGAAATCCAAAACATATGACCTTCCGCTCTTATACCTACCTCTGACCTCAGAGAAACGGATATAATGAAGCTCACCATGCATTCATAGTTTGCACGAGCTTCATTTGTTTTTCATCAACAATCTGAAAAAGTAAATTTAAACCATTTTACAGATGTCAAGTCGATTTAAGCTAATTATAAGCAGTTAATCAAAGATATTTGGTATATGAGGTGGTTTTATACCCATAAGAATTTCTTCTGCAGTTTATTGCACAGGTAACCATTATATCACCACAATACCGAAACACAGATTGACAGCCGTTCTGACACGCTACTCCAATATGGCCTCTCAACAATGAGATGGTGTCACGTGCAAACTATGAATTGGTATCACAAATAAAGAATGTGTCGTGTGTATCGGGTCACGATATCAACTTCACCTATATTTTAACGGCGCATTATGCCACTATACATTTTCTTAATTTTTCTTACTAATACTCATGGTCATGGTTTACATTTGAAGACTTATGTAATTGATTTACCATAATAGGTATGATTAAATTGCCTTCCTTTGTACCTCATTTACGTATTTTGTTAGGCATTTGTTATGTTAATTACGTAAAGTGTGTATTAACGACGCACAATCTGCTGACAAATATTGCTGTCGTTTTATATTTACGCATACCTCAGTGGTGCGCATTGGTCATGTTATACATGACGGGACCCTCTAGTTTTATAATAGTTTACACTGATTTTTGCTTGGCAAAAAAGACACGGGATAATTTTGTAAATTAAACTTTGGGAACATCAAAATGTTTGGTTTAGGAATATTTGAAACAATCCAAAGCCTTTTCACCAAAATACAATTATTAGTTAATTAGTCATTAATTGTACATTTGAAGATATTTTTGTCGTCAAATCTCGGCGATCAATACAATACCGTGACGTTAAACACCCACTAAATTTTGATCCCAATACCCATTCATGCAATACGCATCTTCCCCCCAGCAAAATCACCAATAAATCCAGGATTAATTCCACTAAACGTTTTTGACATCACAGTACACAACCCCCATTCTCAATGTAATATATTTCCACATCTAACCCTTCCGAATCGCACGCATTCTAGATCCTATATCGAACAATTCACAAAGCATGTTTACAATGACATGAGTTTGAGGACAAATAGTCCTGCATAGATGTTTGTATTCGAATCGAATTGCAATGTTACGTGAGTAATGAATGACCCAACTCTGTCAAGCCAAACTGTTTGGCCGATTTCGACGCCAAAGGGAGGTTTCATTTTGTCTCTCTCTCTGCTCGCTAGTTGGAGATTTATTGACTAATCTCGATGAATTGTAATCCTAGATGACCAATCCGTCGACTTCTGGGTGTTTCAATGCACTGGCTGGATGATATGGAGTCAATGATGATGGGGAATTGGGCATTTGGATTGGCGTTAATGAGGCGTTGATAATCATAATGGCGGAAATAAAGCGTAAATAATTAGTAAGTGACATCATGAGGATGGCGTTCATTTATTTGTATAGGTTTTAATCACTTAATTGTGACTTAAAATTGACAAAAAAATCAATAGCATCAATTTGAAGGGAAAAAAACGCATTTTCCAAGTTAACTAGTATATTTATTTATATAAACCGAGTCGAATATTTAACATATAGGTACAAGTTCACTTGTAAAATGTTTTTTCCAATTCAAAAACACAGTTTTCAAAGAATTCCAAAGAATTCAATTCACAAATTTATGAATTGAATTCTTTGAGTGCGGCATAATAAGACATCGTATTAAAATTGTATTTATGCGTGTATGTTATAAAATATCCAGTGCACACAATTACACAAGACAGTCCTGTTTTGTGTACGAAGACACGTTTTTTTAATTCATGAAGGTTGGTGGGGTTATTATTACCATTAATAAACAGTTAGTTTACCTTCAAATGCCATTTTTACATCGTACACATTTCCACGAGGAATAAAAACTAAGTAAATCGACCCAAGATTTGGGGTTTGCATTTTAAAAACTTGTTTTCAAAGTCTATTTTGGAGACTGTTAAAACTAAACAGATTTGATTTTTAAAAACTTAGAAGCTACTAAAATGTATTCAAAATATAACGGTTTTATATGAATTTTATATTCCAGCTCTCGTGGTATTGAGAGTAAACTTTCATCACATTAACACTACCTTAAAACCACCTCAAAATGTGTTTCCTAATACTATCTACAATATTCTGGGCCTTTAATCTATAATGTCAAAATACACAATTCGGCTGAAGGTCGGTTGGTAGAAATATTAATTTATGGCCGTGAATCGCATTCCAGCTGACTCGGGAATTTTAATTTATAGAATAAGGCCTCTATTCGTTTATGCTGTAAATCTGCCACAACCTTCCACATTCTGCACATCATCCTGATTAGGTGTAAGCTGTGGCAAGTTTCGGCAGGATAAACGAATGTACCCTTTGCAAAGCTTCTATTTATACCGCATCTCCTAGCGGGTAGATGGCAGCACCGGACGGCGAGTTTAAGCTCCCAAAGCTTTGTGTCCTAGATGAAAACCTCGTATAGTATTATACACAAACTCAGTCATTAGCAGATACGTTAATTATTGGGAATGGCTGAAAGACTTATCGCTACTGGAAGGCATTACTCTTCGAACTGATAACATTATTGTGGGTGAACTCAATTAGCTAAGTATATAAAACAAATGTAGTTTTGTAGATTATAGGAGATATTTTTAGTCCACATTCTTAATCAAATACTAATGACATTTTTAAATAAAATTATATATAAATTAGAAATCATGCAGGGCAATTTTCATAAATAATTGAATATTTTATTTGAAATCGTAAGTCAGTTAAAGCGTAGGAGTAATTTTTCGACAGTTTGTTATTTCTAAGAAACTTCCAATGCTCGAGGAAGTTTGTGCAGACTAAGTGAATTGTATTTACCATCAAGTAAAGAGTTTGTGGTAATGTTAAAAGAATTTAAGTGTTTTGTGTAACTTTTGAAAATTAAATCCTACTTCTGCCACCATTTGTAAGTCGCAGAAAATTACAAATGTGTACACTAAAACACAATCGCGATACACAATAACACAATAAAAACTAAAAGCGGTCAGTAGTCAAATTTTATTATATAAACTCGTAAATGGTATACTCGTATACCATTTTTCACAAACCTTACAAAAAATGAAAATATTCCACAACAACGTTTTTAAGTTGAATATTGAGATTTGATGTTGTTATCGCGTTTATGTTTGTAGAATCGAACTAAAAAAGTAAATACAATTATTTATTTGTTATTCTACTTCTGCCACCATTAGTAGATCACCATCATCGAAAAATAAATTTAGAATTCATTAAACAATTCCGTAAGCAGTACGCATACGATAATGTCTTCACCAACAAAACCCTTGCACAAAACCCTACCTCACATCTGACCCATATTCCTAAACCCGTCAACCAAACGATTAATATGAAAAATCTAAATATCGCCTGTCGGGTCCGCCAACACGGCTGACCGTGTCGCTAGCCGGGGGAGGGGGGATAATGTGGTGGGGATGGCAAAATGTTCGGTCGTCCGTCGTGCAACTGCCAATTAGCGCCAATCTAACTAATTACCGACTGCCCCCACCACGCTGACGTCACGAACTAGCGAGCCACATATGGGGGGGGGGGGGGGGCGTAATTTTGGGGCTCTACTCTACAAGTGACGCAGTGTTAGGGTAGTGAGGTGGAAGTAATTCTGTTATTAAGGGTTAGTTGTACGGCTTAGAGAATTGGATTCACGACTTAAGCGACATGCAATCAGCTAAGATAGTTCAAGTCGGAGTTGGTACTTGACTACTGAGGCGTTAATGTTACTAAATTAACATAGGGTATTTTAATAGTATGTAATATGGTATTAATTAAACAAAATATGTGTGCCAAAGTACTATATCGTACTTACCATATCTAAACTAAGAAAACGCTCAGTGTAACGCGTTGATGAGCGAGCACAGAACATGCAGCATCCCCAGTTACGATACACGATACGGCACAAGACGATTTTCTCTGCAACTTTTCCAATCTCCATATAAATGCTCTGGATGAATATCAGATCCATTGTGTCGTGACTTTCCTACATACTTTTTTCAGCTTTTGACAACCCATACTAAACTCGTAAAATGACAATTAATAATTGACTGATTGGGCTTACAATGTGTAAAATTTTAGATTATGTTGGTCTTGATCACAATGCAAAATTTGAACTTAATCGGAACACTTTGATTGTCGACGAATCAGAAGATATTATTTAAACTTAAACCAATTGGAGTATGTGGCCTTCGAACTGCATCAGATTTTATAAGCGCTAGTTTTATTGTAAATTGTGGACTGCTTGGCTGCTCTAAAGGCCTTGGTGGAGCAGAAGCTTAAAGAAGGCAGGGATGAAAATGTAGTATACGTTTTACAAATATTTCTAGATTATGGAATAAAATGACCCAAAAATGACAAACTTTTGAAAATAACGACAGATTAGACTGAAAATTGGCAAAAATACCTTAAATGTTGGTCCCAATGACAATGCAAAGTTTTAAGTTGATCGGTCAATCGGTTCTAGTTTAAATTTCAAAAATCACCAGAAAAATGGTTTCAAATTTGAACCAATGGGAGGATTTGGCTGAAAATTTTTATGATTGGGTTAAATGTTGGCTGAAATGACTATCCTAAATTTCAAATTGATTGGACCAACCAATCGAAAGATAATTTTTCTAAAATTTGAACCAATCACAGGATCCCGTTCAAAAACGATCCCAGAGACCGCATAGATTACGTTAGTATGTTTGCAAAATTTCAGATCGATTGCTTGAGCGGTTTAACCTGGGCAGTGCAGGCAAAAAACAAAAAAAAAAAACAAAAAAAAAACAAAAAAAAAACAAACACACAGAGAAAGTGCCATAAGAGTACCGTAGTGACGCTCGCTACGCTCGCTCAACTATACCTTGACATCTGATTGCTTCGAAAAAATAAAGATTTGTTCGTTAGAATCGTTTGAAATGTTCGAAAGATTTTGAATTAGTAGCCTAAATATCTCCCATCTGATTTATTTCACATATTCAACATAACTAGGAAAACGCTCAGTGTAACGCGTTGATGAGCGAGCACGGACACGCGCAACACCTCGAACCGAAATTATGTCTTTCGAAAATATCATTAAAAGCCAATAATTCTTGAAATTCGTCAGACTTGTAGGTATAAAAATCTCCAACTATTCCTAAAGTATTAGTCCCAATAACCATGCAAAGTTTTAGGTTGATTGATTGAACCTTTATGATTAGAATGTTCCTTGTTAATATTCAAAAATCATAGGATCTATTTAAAAAAATATACCTGGGACCACTCATGTGATATAAGTGTGTGTACTTACACAGTATTAGACGATCTTTTGAACGGTCATATCAGTTTCATACGTTTGAAAGTTTCTGCTCTAACTACCTTGGAACTATAAAGAGTCGAAGTAGCCGTGATCAACATTTTTGAGTAATTTGACAGCCAACACGCAAAATGTCCGTAAAATGTCAATAACTTTTGGATTTAAACACAGATAAGTCTGAAAATTGTCAAAAATACAGATAATGTTGGTCTTAATGACCATGCAAAGTTTTAAGTTGATCGGTCATACGGTTCTAGTTTAAATTTCAAAAATCATGTGAAAGATTTTTTTTAAATTTTAACTAATGGGAGGATTTGGCTGAAACTTTGTATGATTGGGTACAATGTTGGTCGTAATGACTTGTCAAAATTTCAAATTGCTCGGAGCAACCAATCAAAAGATATTTTTTTTAAAATTTGAACCAATCACATGAGCCCGTTCAAAAACGATCCCAGGGACCGCATAGATTACGTTAGTATATGTGCAAAATTTCAGTTCGATTGCTTGAGCGGTTTAACCTGGGCAGTGCAGGCAAAAAAAAAAAAAAAAAAAAAAAAACACACAGAGAAAGTACTATAAGAGTACCGTGGTGACGCTCGCTACGCTCGCTCAACAACCAAAAATCAAGAATAAATCCAACATAATTTTTCCATCACGCAGTTACAAACGTAACAAATGCCTCCCACTCCACTCAACACTCGCTGCTTTATCATTATCTCCAGTTAAACGTAGGGGAGGGAAAATTCACATCCAGTAAATTCTAAACGAACCATGCACTAATTCCTGTTCTTTCAACTGGGAATAGAATTTGCTACAGTCGAATTCCCGGTTCGAAGTTTCCGTGAAACATGTTGAATCCAGCATGAAGACAAATCCGAGAAGGAAGTTCGTTATCATTATCATATTAGATTCTTGAAAGCAGTCTCGTATAATGGTATAAATTCATTAGTAGGTAACTATAATGTCAGAAACTCTGAGTTATGCATTAGAAAATAATAATGTTATTCTATTGTCTATTGTATAGTTGCTTTGCTAATGCACACGTATAATTTGTATAAGCTTTTGAAGAGAGATTTGAAATTCAAGCTAAGGATTCTCTTGACTTACCAATTAAGAATGTCAATAAACGGGTGGAAGCGAGAATATCATAACTGTTAACTTGCAGCTGAGTACATGCAACTTGAAGCACCCGGAATTACACAGGATACTTTTTAAATCTAGATGTTGGAACAATTGTCTTGAGTATAACATTAAGTAAGGCGATTAATTAAATTGTGAAATTGGGTTAATAGTTTATACATTAATAATAATAATAATGTATAAACTATTAACCCAATTTCACAATTTAATTAACGGTCCAATTCATAGGCTTCATGTTAACAGTTGTTCTGAATTATCTTCATTAAAAGTAATAATGTTGTATTCGAATTGCGTTAAGTCGTGTGTCTAAAAAATCAGTGATAAAATATCTTAAACTTCTTCGAGAGATTTGACATTATTTCCAAACGCGCATAAAATGTCCGTAAAATGTCAACAACTTTTGAAGTTAACGACAGATTAGTCCATATATTTACAAATACCCCGATGTTGGTCCCGATGACAATGCACAATTTGAAGTTGATTGGTCAAACGACCCAAATTCATAAAATTCCAAAAAATCACAGGATCCTATTTCAAAATTATACACGAGAACGCGTTAGTGTGTGCACAAATTCAAATAGATTGGTTGAAAGGTTTGACCCGGGTACAGCTGGCAAATTAAAAGAGAAAGTGCCATAAGAGTACCGAGGTGACGCTTGCTCAATATTAGGGCTAGGATCTTTAGGACCTATGAAACGTCCAAAATGGCAGGCAAATACCGAAAAAATACCGAAAAAGGACCTACGAAATGTTATGCTTTGTAATATTCGTCAACATATTATTCGATCTACTTTTTTATGAGTTGAATTTGGAGTAAGATGTTAAAGGGAACTTAAATTATTGTATGAATTTATCAATGTGTCAAGTATCGTTGTTGGTCGTCCAAGTGGAGGATGGAAATTATGTGAATACATCAATTGTTGTAGAACTTGGATCAAATATTTGATATTATTTTCCCCAATAATTAAAAAAAAGCAAGAAAAGGACTGAATTATTTAAAAAAAAAGAAAAAGGCATTTTCAGGCAAAATGAAACATATTTTTGAAACCAGGAAAACATAAAACATATTTATGTGTCATTTTTAGACGTGTCTGAACAAATAATTAAAAAATAATATGTCCTAATCATCCTAGTCCTACTCATTATCATCTGTGTGTGAAGTATTCGTCTCCCTCTAACCACCTCGCTTCTCCTCGACAGATCGTCGACGGCAACGCCAAGACGGACGTCAGCAACCGCAAGGATCCGGGCTCGTTCTGTGGCGAGACGGAACAGCCGCAGACGTTCATCTCGGAGCCGAGTGCATTATCATCTGTGTGTGACGTACTCTCCCTCTAACCACCTCGCTTCTCCTCGACAGATCGTCGACGGCAACGCCAAGACGGACGTTAGCAACCGCAAGGATCCGGGCTCGTTCTGTGGAGAGACGGAACAGCCGCAGACGTTCATCTCGGAGCCGAGTGCATTATCATCTGTGTGTGACGTACTCTCCCTCTAACCATCTCGCTTCTCCTCGACAGATCGTCGACGGTAACGCCAAGACGGACGTCAGCAACCGCAAGGATCCGGGCTCGTTCTGTGGCGAGACGGAACAGCCGCAGACGTTCATCTCGGAGCCGAGTGCATTATCATCTGTGTGTGACGTACTCTCCCTCTAACCACCTCGCTTCTCCTCGACAGATCGTCGACGGTAACGCCAAGACGGACGTCAGCAACCGCAAGGATCCGGGCTCGTTCTGTGGCGAGACGGAACAGCCGCAGACGTTCATCTCGGAGACTAGTTTCGTGAAGGTGCTCTTCCACACGGACAACTTCACGGATCAGACGTACTTCTCGTTTGACTCCAGAGCGGAGCAGCAGTTCGAGGTGTATCTCAGATACGGACAGCATCCCGAGCTGTATCCGAATAGACGAGGGGAAGTGGTGTCGGGGTGAGTAGAACTTGTTAAGAGGGCTGAGTAGTGAGCGTGGCCTTGAAGAGTATTTTACTCGATTTTAATCATTATCTTTTACCAATGTAATTGTAAATAAAAAAAGGCTTTGTACGAGTCTTCAGAACAGTTCAATGAAAATAATTGCATACTTTGGAATAGGGTATTAGTTTTATTTTGTCCTATACAGACGTAAAGAGCCATATTTTTGCTAATTTTCAGGCACTAAATGTATGTAGGACAAAAGAAAACTAATAAACCATTCCAAGTTAAGAAATTATTTTCATTGAACTGTTCTGAAGACTCGTACAAAGCCTAAAATCGGCTTAATAGGATTAATAGGAAATTAATAGGAAGTAAAATGGTACAACATACTACTTAAAGATTACAGAGACAGTCCGTAGCAAAAATTGTATTTGTACACTGTATTAACAAATTGTATGTCTTCATTGCATTTACGAATTGTAATTAATTATTTTCGTTCGTAATTGTGTAATATAAGAAGGTGGATTAGGTCTACATAAAATGTTAAATGTCATGTAAAGCTATACAATTTCAAACTATCTCAAAATCCTCAGGTAACTGTTACAAATTTAAATTATTTGCGTTTACTGATTTTCAAGCTGACTTTTGAAAAACCAATAGAAATGCAACATTCTCATCTTTCGCGAGGAGCAGATAGTAGTAGTCGACATTTTCCAATCATAACTGTATGTAAAATGTAACGCGAGAGAGGATTGCAGTTTCAGATCTAAACGAGTTAGTAACAGGAGATTTGAGCTCGAATTACGAAAGGAAGATTACCACAAAATCTGTAAGTTTCTTCTTTCTTCAAGTCATCATTAAACCTTAGAGAGACGAGAACCCGAGAGCAAAACTTTTAACTCTAGCTACATTATTTTCTGGAACCAGACTGTAATTGATGTACAAATAATAGGATAGTTATTTTTTAATCCATATTCATAATGATCGAGCAATGGCTGATGCATTTTAATATATTCTTTTTCTGTACTCTTTCAAGAAGTATCTGAACCTTTACCCATGGTTCAAACCCAATTACAGGAGTATCAATCTAAATTCGTTTATAAACTTACATTAGGTATGTTGCAAATTTTATCAGATTGCCTTTCCCTTTTCCATTGTTACAAACACTTTTTTATGATTTCAAATGAATTATTTGGGCAGCTATTCTTTATTATTTTTTTTAAATACTAGGAAAACGCTCTGAGTAACGCGTTGATGAGCGAGCACGGATACACGCAACACCTCGAACCGAAATTATGTTTATCGAAAATGTCATTAAAAGCCAATAATTCTTGAATTTCGTCACAGACTTGTATAAATATCTCCAAAATTTCCAAAAATATTGGTCCCAATAACCTTGCTAAGTTTTAAGTTGATCGATTAAACCTTTGATTGAACGGTTCCTTGTTAAGTTTCAAAAATCACAGGATATCTTTCAAAACAATATACCTGGGACCACTCATATGATATGATATTACTGTGGACACAATATCAGATCAATCTGTTAAACGGTCATTATTAGTTTCATTTCGTTTGAAACTTTCTGCTCTAACTACCTTGCCTTGAACTAAAGATTCGATGTCGCCGTGAATTTGACAGCCAACACACAAAATGTCCCTAAAATTACAAAAACTTTTGAAAATAACTACAAATTAGACTGAAAATTGGCAAAAATACCTTAAATGTTGCTACCAATTACCATGCGAAGTTTTTAGTTGGTCGGTCAATCGGCAATACCCGCTGCACGAGAGCGGGTATTGCGTTGATTGTTTGAGTATCTCCTTGCAGCAGTCTGGTCGGGGGTCTCTTTGCTCCTTGATGCTTTATTATTAACGACATTTTGTTTCAACCTTTTAGATTTAGCTTCGTCAGTTTCTTGATCTTCAATTTCACGCAGACGCTTTTTCGCCTTTATGGCTTTCATTCTAGCAGAAGTCTTTCCATTTTTCGGCATGTTTAAATAGGGATAAGATAGGTAATGAAAAAGTAAGAAGTAGAGTACCTACCTAATTAAAGTACAATAATATTTGTGTGATCAATGTTTGAAATGCACGAAATGTGTGCTCAAAGACGTAATGTATTCAATGTCGTAATGTAACGAAATGAATCTTGAACAAAACTTCGCAAATATGAAAATAAAGTAATCACCTTTCAACTAATAAGCGAAAGGAATCAAAGTTCCACACAAAAAACGGATCAGGTAAAATAGTAACTACCTAGTTTAGAAACGGAATGAATCCAACGTTCCACAATTAAAATAAGACAACGTAATGTTTTGAACTGAATGAATCAAAACTTTCAAAAAAAATAGCAACCTTCAAGGAAATGTCAGGCTAGACAGAAGCTCAGAAACGGAATAAATCCAACGTTTCCAAGAAGAAAATAATTTGAAATAATCAATCCCCTGGACAAAAACTGTAGATACCTAATATCTATGCTTTAAAAGCGATTCAATTTTACTAATACCTTCACAAAGTACACCAAATTGCCAAAATTATCAACGAAAAGAAGCAAAATGCAGGAGAGATTTGGAATGACGTGTGAACGCTAGAAGAGAACAAACGCCACTCAATGATATTATTGAAATGTGAGCTTATGTTTCTAATCCCTCCTGGATGCAAAATCAGCCAAGTAGAAACACGGGAGGCACGGCCATTAGAACTACGAATTGACGAAAAGACAATCAAGGTCCTTAAAAACTCGAAATGATTTGTTGGAAACTATGATCCAAATTGAATTATTCAAATTTGATCAACTCAATAAACATAAAAATATCTGCTTTTCACAAAAAAACTGTACATACCATCAAAACACTCTTGTACCTAAAGCAAATCAGATTCAGTTGCATTGGAAAGACATTCATTTTCAATGTTTCATTTCTGACAGCTATTAAAAATGTCAATAAGTGCATACTTTCTTGACAGATTCGGCTGAAAATTTGTAAAATAAGTGACATTGTTGGTCTTACTGACCATGCTAAATATGAGTTTGATCACATTTCTCGAAGACCATTTTCATTTTTTAGGCTATCAGGAGATACTTATTTTAACAATGAACCAATGGATGGATTTCAAAAAAAAATTGGGTCTGCAAACAGAGAAGGTTGTCTTTACATGTGTGCAAAATTTCAGGTCGATCGGTGAAACGGTGCGACTTCCATTGCTTCCTTTAGCATACAAAAACAAAAACAAAAAAAAAAACAAAAAAAAAAACAGAGGTCCGTGCTAAAAGAGCCAAATGGAGTCGCTCGCTTCGCTCGCTCAAATAAAGCCCAAAATCAAAATGCAAAATGTGACTGAATCAAAAACATCTAATTTGATCATACGTCGATTTAACGTGTCCTTGAACAGGATTTTATCCGATTATAATCAATATTATATTTTACACATTTATTATTAATTTATTAAGCATTTATGTGCAGACAGATACATAAATCCAATTGTGCAATTACATAGTGCAAAATGTAATTAAAACTGACAACACGTCTTCAGAACTATTAACTCAAAGTTGTTTCATACGTTGGATTGATTTTAGTAGTATATTTTGTCCTACATATTATGTTTAGTGCAGTCCCCCGCCTACCCCGGCGTGTACCCACGTGGTCTGCACTGCCGCCATCACCTCAACATGATGTCTTCTCTCTCTTGCAGCTCCTACTGTGAGCGCGTGTTCCGAGACTGCCGCCTACAGACCTGCTACGTGCAGTCCCCCGCCTACCCCGGCGTGTACCCACGTGGTCTGCACTGCCGCCATCACCTCAACATGATGTCTTCTCTCTCTTGCAGCTCCTACTGTGAGCGCGTGTTCCGAGACTGCCGCCTACAGACCTGCTACGTGCAGTCCCCCGCCTACCCCGGCGTGTACCCACGTGGTCTGCACTGCCGCCATCACCTCAACATGATGTCTTCTCTCTCTTGCAGCTCCTACTGTGAGCGCGTGTTCCGAGACTGCCGCCTACAGACCTGCTACGTGCAGTCCCCCGCCTACCCCGGCGTGTACCCACGTGGTCTGCACTGCCGCCATCACCTCAACATGATGTCTTCTCTCTCTTGCAGCTCCTACTGTGAGCGCGTGTTCCGAGACTGCCGCCTACAGACCTGCTACGTGCAGTCCCCCGCCTACCCCGGCGTGTACCCACGTGGTCTGCACTGCCGCCATCACCTCAACATGATGTCTTCTCTCTCTTGCAGC
This sequence comes from Leuctra nigra, assembly GCA_934045905.1. NCBI lineage: Eukaryota > Metazoa > Arthropoda > Insecta > Plecoptera > Leuctridae > Leuctra > Leuctra nigra. The sequence continues at coordinate 24,678,431 of OW203765.1, read as the reverse complement.
TCCTACTGTGAGCGCGTGTTCCGAGACTGCCGCCTACAGACCTGCTACGTGCAGTCCCCCGCCTACCCCGGCGTGTACCCACGTGGTCTGCACTGCCGCCATCACCTCAACATGATGTCTTCTCTCTCTTGCAGCTCCTACTGTGAGCGCGTGTTCCGAGACTGCCGCCTACAGACCTGCTACGTGCAGTCCCCCGCCTACCCCGGCGTGTACCCACGTGGTCTGCACTGCCGCCATCACCTCAACATGATGTCTTCTCTCTCTTGCAGCTCCTACTGTGAGCGCGTGTTCCGAGACTGCCGCCTACCGACCTGCTACGTGCAGTCCCCCGCCTACCCCGGCGTGTACCCACGTGGTCTGCACTGCCGCCATCACCTCAACATGATGTCTTCTCTCTCTTGCAGCTCCTACTGTGAGCGCGTGTTCCGAGACTGCCGCCTACAGACCTGCTACGTGCAGTCCCCCGCCTACCCCGGCGTGTACCCACGTGGTCTGCACTGCCGCCATCACCTCAACATGATGTCTTCTCTCTCTTGCAGCTCCTACTGTGAGCGCGTGTTCCGAGACTGCCGCCTACCGACCTGCTACGTGCAGTCCCCCGCCTACCCCGGCGTGTACCCACGTGGTCTGCACTGCCGCCATCACCTCAACATGATGTCTTCTCTCTCTTGCAGCTCCTACTGTGAGCGCGTGTTCCGAGACTGCCGCCTACAGACCTGCTACGTGCAGTCCCCCGCCTACCCCGGCGTGTACCCACGTGGTCTGCACTGCCGCTATCACCTCAACACTCGTCTGCCCTTCATCAAGCTCTACATCGAGAACGAGGAGTTCAACATTGACGGGCAGAGATGCGAGAACATCATGACGTGTCCGATGAGGCCGATCTCGTCGGGGGTTCAACATTGTCCGTATGATTACATCAAGATCTATGACGGGAAGGATGAGGGGAGTCCGGTGATCGGCACGTTTTGCGGTGAGAGTTTCAGCGGTCTAGACGGTTTGAATGCAGTGGAACGTTTGCAGATTGTGTCAGCTCAGATTATTGTCACTGTGGAGCATGTTGCAATGTGCAACGCATAGATCTCGTGCTATATCCGCATTCTATAACGAAAAGGAAATAATTTCAATATGAAATTATATTATGGCTTTAAGGATAACATTGATCTGAAATGACATCAGATTAAATGATTTCGTTTTCCTTATAGAATATGGGTCAAGTTGAAATATTAGAATGTTCCCTACAAATAGCTGCCACAAACGCCTCCTCACTTACTTATTCTCCTCATCATAAGAGTTTTTATTAGTTGTTTAAAATTGTCAATAAAAGTTGTATAGAGTTCGTGTGATTTCATGGATATGAACTCAAAGAAAATCATTCATCATAAGAATTTTTGTAACAAAATAAAGAGTAGATAGGTATACCTTATTTGGGTATTGATTTGTAATAAAATGGTGGTTACATGAACATAAAATGGACGCACCCTAAAAATCGGTGTAATTTCCCAGCCTATTAATTATTCGCAGATTTTTGATGGCCTGTTACAAATTAATGCGAAAAGAGCAAACCACCCTTGGGGTGAAAGCCATTAAAAGTAGGGTGGGATTTATTGCGAAATGATTTGTATAAATGACGTTGATATGTTCTAAATATGTACATTTTAAAATGTACAGGATATTATATGCATATGTGGAAGTTTAATTGGTCATGCAAAGTCCCGTATATTTGTGGTCAAAAGCGATAGCATCCAAACCATGAAGTGTCTTTGAACACATCAATGCCAAAGCACGCATTCAATGCGTCGGGCCCTATTGAGGCTGAAATTCCATCTGGTTTGGACATTCTGGTTATAGATGCGTCGGTATTACCAAAGTTAATCTGAGCCGGATTTACAAAGCATTGGACTTAATTGGCGGCACAGCCAATCAGATACCTATACCTCAAAATGATTGAAACAGTTAAATTTAATCCAAATGTTATAGTTAATCCAGAAAATTTAACTTTGGTAATACCGGAGCTAAAATTATTTTTTAGTTTTTTTTTTACTTGATTATGACTATATTGCCATGGCAACAGCCAATAACATTCCTGAATGACTACTAAGGCCGGGTAGGACCAACTCTGGATAAGGTAAACTCTCGATGATAAGTGGAAATTAGTGAATCTTATTGGCTATGGAATTCGCGCCAACTTGTTTCATTGGTTAATCCTCGAGTGTTAACTTAATCCAGAGTTGGTCCTACCCGGCCTAAGTAAATGTTAAACCATAGTGTTACTTTTAAAGTGTATACAAATAAATTGAAATGATTCCAATTCCAAGTTGAGATGAAATGATCTGTTTGACTGACACTTGTCTCCTCCCCACAGGCATGGGCAAGTTCCCCTACTCCATCATCGGCACCTCCGAGGACTTGTTCGTGGAGTTCGTGAGCTCCGCGGCGGGTCCGCTGCTCAACACCGGCTTCCACTTCAACGTCGGCAACTGGCCCGGCCACGTGGAGACGGCTGGAAGTCGCAACGGCACCTGTGATTGGCTGCTGACGAGCGAGGATCTGACCACTTCCGGGGACTCCGAGGGGATCTTCTTGTCGGTGGCGCATTGGTATCCCCCGCACACGTCCTGCACGTATCTCATGCAGGGCAGGAAGGACGAGGTCGTCAGACTCTACTTCCCAAGGTCAGCAATAGAGAGTAGCTGCATCACGCTTTGCTATGGTAACAGACCTTGAAACTGTTTATTTTTCTGGGTGCAAACAATTTTTCAATAAGAGTTTTGAAAAATTCAGGATTTTGTCCTGAAGAAGGTCTAAATATATGGATCGAAACTGTTGACATTACCTATAAATAAACTACATACATGATGAAATATTCCTATCAAGAAGATTTTAATTTTTCAATAGTTTAATCGTATTTCGAATACAGTTTTGATAGGAAGTTATAAATGGAAAGACAGAAATGGTATCAAATAAGATATAGGGGAATGAAATCAAGAATGATTACTTATTACTTATTTACTGAAAGCATCTGTCCCCCAGTGAGATTTTGGTCAGCTGTGACGTAAGATGAGATTGACATGTACTTTTTCGTACACCTGACCTCAGAGGTAGTAGGCCGGAAGTCCATTTGGTCGATTTTTCGTTGCTGATTGTTTTCAAGTCATCAAGCTATCTCTATCAACACCTTTAGAATAATTGAAATTGACTTCCGCCTTTCTACCTCTGGGGTAGGTACAAAACACTGCAATCTGTGGTTGATCAACAAAATTCTGCACATTTGTCTTGAATCTGAGTCAACTAATGATGATAGCATGGGCCACCCTATCCCTGGCCATGCTAAGCAGGTATTATCATTAGTTGACTCCGACTCTAGTGTGACATTCACATTCGTTATACCAAAGTGACTCGGATCAACGAAATGTTACTAGGATAAATTGGCCTTTATATGTCAAGCTAGATTGAAGATTCCAACAACGATTCAATAAAATTGTGAATACTTATTGCAATTTATACTTTTATTTTACTATCATGAGTTAACATATATTTTCACATGCGAGGGCATACACGATAGGATTAAAATAAGCGTTGAGTAAGTGTCCGAATAATTTCAGGTCACTTGAAACCTAATGGATAAGGAGCGATAATAATATGATAATTAGCTTTGTTTTCATTACTTTTATGACGTAATACGTGTTTACGTACTAAATTTCATGCAGGGACAAGAATCAAGATGGGTACAGTTATAGCTATAACAAGAGTAACATTTTTATTTTTATTTTTATGTCCTGAAACTTACCATATACATTATTTTTTCAGAAAGTTTATAAGTTGGTTGTTAATTGATCTCAAAACGACTATTTCTACTCTCAATGAAAATGAAGCATTTCGTCCTATCCATACGTTGATAAAAAAAATATTAAGAAACTACAGAATAATAAATTATAATGGCTTATAATATCTCGGATGTACGGGTCAGGTAGATATAACCTTAGAGTTCTATATGCTCGTAGGCAGGGCAAGTGCCAACGATGTAAGACCATGAATCTGGAATTAAACGAGCACTTGTATTAGGAACAATATTATATTGATATTTATCCTGTGGATGGAAATGGATAATATGTTAATAAAACAAAAAGATTATCTACGAGCACAAATGCGCATGACCTCAATAGTTCACAAGAAGTTTTCATTCATTTGAACAAACTAAGTGTTGAAATACTTATGCATCAAATCAGATTATCTTTTGTAACACACGATTCTGATTGGTTGAAACTCAAGTTGACCTGAGCCATTCCAGAGAATTGTTGCAGACACGAAAACCAGGGAGAATTTTAAAAACTTATGTTTAGCGACAGATTCGTTGCACTGTCAACATTCATAAAGCTCTCAACAAAGAATAACCTTCACCATGAAGCTATGTTTGACACTAAAGGCCGATGCACAATTGACGCAGACGGACGACGCGGACGGACGACGGAGACGGATACGATGTTTAGGTATGACATATTCAATCTGGCTGTTCACAATCGGACGCGGACGGACGACGACTTTAACATTGTATCCGTCTCCGTCGTCCGTCCGCGTCAATTGTGCATCGGCCTTAACAAGTAAGTATCATAATTTGAAGTTAAAAACATTGCACTTACCAGTGCTGACTTTGACGCAGAGAAGTTTCACCATGTTGCAGTACGACGGAAAGTTCATAGTTGTCGGCGCATTAATACTGGGAGGTACAGTGATCTTCACAACGCATACAGGACCGCTATGACCCTCAGGAGGTACGCAGGGCTGAACTTGGTCTGAACAAATCTTACGCGTTATAGAGTACTCTATCGGGCTCGCAGCAGCGGCGACGGCAAACACTAAAATCAAGCAAACTCGATGTTTTAACATAATTAAAAACTGCTGAACTGAACTAGAATTCTAATCGATACGGAAGACTGATTAATGATGATGGTGGGATGGACGTGGTCGTTGCCTATAAATTTCGTATTCACGGATTATGACTCAACTGGAAAACTGGTGGAAAATCGCAGTCAGGAAAGCGCCCTGGGTTTTGAAATAATACATAGTTACGTAATTAATAAGAGGTTGTAAAACTTACCAAGACAGAACACAACGAAGTCCTTCATATTGAACTGTTTTACGTAATATTGTAGACTTATTCAATGTTTCTTGTGCGTCTTTTCTTCCCACCTTTGCCATACGAATTTATCCACACTTTCAATAAGCACATATGTTGCGCTGTGAATGAAAACAAAAGCAATTACGTGTCTAAGTTGGTATTTACTTGTTATCGTGGTTTTATCATGTATTATCAGTTATGTAAATTAGGTTGACATGATTCTATTTGTGTGTCAAACGTAAAAAATACCAACTGCCTACAATTGCCTTGGCTTATTTTGTTGCAAAAATCTTGTAATTTGTCCCGGGTTGTTTTGTTGCTTGGCCAAGGACGATTCAAGAAAAGCATGAAAACTTATAATTACATTCACTCTCTTTCATATGAGTAATATTTTTACTTACCAGGGCATTGATAAGATTATGCATCTAGGTTAATTATGAATATTTTCAGGTGAAATGAAGCCAAGTGGATAAAGAAGCGATTATTATGATTAATGGGTTTGTTTTCATGACATTGTCAAAAAGTAATCAGTGTTTACGTACTAAGGCACAAGGATAACGATTAATTTTTTTTTTGGAATTTGATATAGGTAAGTAAAAGACGTAAGGAAAATTGAAAAGGTGAAATAGTGTGTTTGAAAATTATACCTGTAGTTTCATTAATTTAATTGCGATCAGCAACAATAAAAATAAATGAAGAAAATTAAGAAAACATTCAAGAAAATACATTGAACACATAGAATTTAAATGTCCAGCCTATTATTGTACAATCACGTGCAGAGGTGGAAAGATACAAGGGAAACACTCCTTCCCCCCTCCCCTTCCTAATCCCCTTCCATGCATTTGCGTAAATTTAGACCCCTGCCCTCGACCAGTATCACTTTTAAAAGTTATTTGAATCTCTGGGGATCTCTCAGATGTATCTCTCAGATGGCATAAATGCAATGATTAAGATTAGGTAAGTAAGCATAAGTAAATGTCAAAAGTTCTATGTTATTACCAGGTCTTATGAAACCTAGTGGATAAAGTTGAGATTATAAGATACATTCCTAATGACTGTGTTTTCAAAGCTAAATCTAAAGTTGGTAATCAATTTTTTTATTGTATCTTTTTTCCCCATCCAACTAATGTCGGGTTGGGGGGTGGAGGTAGCTCCACCGTCCTCTAGGGCCTCCTGGGATGCCGCAGCTGGCCGGCCATTCCGACTTCTTCCCCGTTGTCCTCCTCCTCATCGTCTTCACCATCCTCCGAATCCTGCACCTGCCGCTCCACCAACTCATTCCATCTTTCTACATCTTCCCACCACTTCTCTCCTTCCACTCTCCTCCAATCTTCGCCTCTCTCCGCCACATCCTCTTCAATGCCGTCTATCCACTTCGTCCTCGGACGCCCAGCCTTCCTTTTCTTCACTTGTCTTCCCTTCTCAAACTCTCTTCTAGGAATTCTCTACTCTCCCATTCTTTTCATGTGCCCGAACCATCTCAACCTCTCTCGACCCATCTTCAAACTTAACTTCTCTACTCCCAAATTTGTCTTATCTTCTTACTCCTGATTTTATCCAACTTGGTCACTCCCGCCACCCCTCTCAAAAACTTCATCTGTGATGCCTGGATTTCTGCTACTTCTCTTCTGCCCATTGGCCCTGTTACCGCCCCATATGTCAGGATTGGGATATAGTACAGTTTGTATATCAGTAGTTTGCACCTCATTGGTATACCCTCCCTCCATATCAACTTCCGAACACATTGGTAAAAGCTCTCCGCCGCTGCTCGTCTCTTCTTTATCTCGCGCTCCACCTTACCATCCCTTGTCACAACACTTCCTAAGTATTTAAACTCCTCCCGTTCCTGCAGCATTGCTCCCTGGATTCCAATCTTGCACCTCGCCTTCTTTCCTTTCAATGTTTCAATGTTCAATGTTTGTAAATATTTAAATAGTGGAACATTGATATTGAAATATTGACTTTGTCTAATGCCTATTGTGAAATGTCTAATTACTTTTAATGCGATCAGGGAAAGGAACAGGAAAAGACTGTAAACAAATCAAGAAACCAATCAAGATAATACTAAGACACTTGACTTATATTTTCGGTCAATTAACCTTGAGAAAAAGGAACATCTTCATAATGTCTCTCAAACGAACATTTACAGAAAACGTATATTTATTTTTAAAATGTAAGTGTGGGTTTTGTTCAAAATAACAACTGAACTGACCAATCAGTGATTCAAATTCAATAAGTAGGTTTTGTATCTTAAATTCACACTCGGTTCATAAACACAGTGCAATGTTAAATCAAGATGATGTTCAGATGGTGATGATTACTTTCCCACTGGAATGGGACACTGGCCAAGGGTGTACGTCCATGCAGCTGGAAGTAGACAAGCAGTTGTATTAGAAACAATATTATATCGAGGTTCATCCAGTGGTTTATTGATAGAAAGTGGATCAGTGGATAAGAATATAAGTGATAAGTGGGGCTAGGATGTTTAGGACATTATGTAACGGCCAAAAAGGCAGGTAAATAGTAACTTAAAACTAAAAGGGCCATAAAATCCCGAAAAAGGACCAATGAAATGAAATGGTATGCTTTGACATACAAACATATTATTTAATATGTTAAATTATAACTCGTTATTATTCGATGTATTGGTTTAGGAGTTGAATTTGGACAAGGCTATTAAAATAAACTTAAATTATTGTATTAACGTGTCAATGTGTCAAGTATCGTTGCTTTGTTGGTCTTCCAAGTGGAGGATGGCAATTTTGTGAGACAACAATTGAAACAATATTTGCTATTATTTTACTTAATAATTTTAAAAAAAGTACAAAAAAACCTTAGCAAGAAAAGGACTGAATTCATAAAATGTTGAGAAAAATGCATTTTCAGGCAAAATAAAACACTTCTTTTTGAAATCAGGAACACATGAAACATATTTATAAATATGTATCATTTTTAGACGTGTCTGAACAAAAAATTAAAAAATTATATGTCCTAAGCAACCTTGCCCTAGTAATAGATGGATTGGAAGTAGTTCATCGTAGTTATCATAATCAAGAGACACTTACAAACGCTGACTTTCTCGCAGAGTTGTTGCACCATGTCGCAGTACGAAATGAAGTCCATAAATGTCGAAGAAGAAGGACTAGGAGGTACAGTGACGTTCACAACACACACAGAACCGCTCTGGCCTGCTGGAGGTACGCAGGGTTGAACTGAGCAAATCGTACGAGTTAAAGAGAACATTTTCGATCTCGGAGCTGCGGCGATGGCAACCACTAAAATCAAACAAATTCGATGTTTGAACAGATTTAAGAACTGCTGAACTGCAAAGAAATCCAATAATGATTAATGATGATGATGATGATGATGATGAAGGTACACTGCATGGACGTTGGGATGGAAGCGGTCGTGGTCTATATAGTAAGGATCCTTCAAAGGAAATAGCTAAGTCAGGGACGCACCCAGGGAATCGGTAGCGGAGTCAGGATCTAGCTTTTTGAAATAATACTTAGTTATAGTAATACGTAGGGCTAGGATGTTTATAACCTTTGAAACGACAAAAAGGCAAACTATAAAAAAGGACCACAAAATCCCGAAAAAGGACAAATGAAATTTTATGTTATAATAATATTCGTCAACATATTATTCGATTTATCGGTTTAGGAGTAGGACTTGGAGTAATATATAAACCCATAAAAAACACTTCGTGTAAAAATACCAGCCAAGTCTCTTCTACTAAAAAAAAATATATGAAATCTAAAAATTCTGCACTGAAAAGTAATGATATCAAAAAATTTGCCAAGTCAAAACTTTATTTGAAAATCAAAAAATACTTGGCGCATCGTGTATATTAATAGCTTAGAAGTATAGGCCAGATATAAAATATTAATATACATAAAATATACAAACATATAGTATACCTAAAATGCCCTAAAAAATCGATGCGCCAAGTATTTTTTGATTTTCAAATAAAGTTTTGACTTGGCAAATTTTTTGATATCATTACTTTTCAGTGCAGAATTTTTAGATTTCATATATTTTTTTTTAGTAGAAGAGACTTGGCTGGTATTTTTACACGAAGTGTTTTTTATGGGGATATCACTCCTTTTTTTAGTTTATTCTAACAACTTGTGACACATATGAAATGAACAATTACTAAATTCTTTTAAAAAATCATCACCCTTTACAATTTCGTTACCACTAATGAATAGCAGCGTATGGTCCTAAATAATTGCTTTAAATGATCTTTCACGAAGAATAGCAAAGGTTTCATTCCAATCAGTCAACCCAGTTCCGAGATATGGAAACACTTCGGTTTTCAAAATGGCTGCTGAACTTTCTGCAATGCCACATAGAATTTATTTCTATAAATGATGTGTATCATTTTAAGCTTTCTGAATATGTATTTATTGTATAGGAGGGAATTATAATAATTTATACATTTAAATGACGTCATTTCCGGTCTCATAAATAGGACAATTCTATTTGTACTGTTCATATTCCATAGAGATAGCCATCCGAATCGTTTGGCGCTAGTTTCATACCGATTTGTCTACCAGTTTTTGAGATATGACGTTACTTCCGGTTTAAAAATGGCGGCTGAAATCTCTGACCCCTTGAAGTATATTTGAAACATGATTACAATTTTATAAGCTGTCTCAAATAGTATATTTATTGCATCAAAATAAAAATTTGTGAGATTATTAAAATGTGTGACGTCATTTCCGGTTAAGGTATGGGAAACTGCAAATATTATTGATGATAATACATAAAGTTGACCGTCTGAATTGTTGTGCGCTGGTTTCGTTGAAATCTACTTAGCCGTTATTGAGATATGATGTCACTTCCGGTTTCAAAATGGCGGCTTCCGGTTGGTTTTATAACAAGTCACATGAGACGTCAAAAGTACATACGTTAAATAAATATCAAAATAATCGGATCAACCTTTGTTGCCAAAAAGCCAATCGATGTATTTCAAATTTCATTACGTCATTTCCGGTTTCTTTAACATAATGTTTAGTCTTTTGCTACTTATCATGCATATAGATGACCGTCTGGATCGTTTGGCGCAATTTTCGTTCCAATCGGTCCAGCCGTTGACGAGATATGACGTCACTTCCGGTTTCAAAATGGCGGCACAAAAAATGTATGGGGTGAAGGTTAAATCAGACGCCAAAAGTGCACACGTGGTAAAAATGTGGGATCAATCGATTCAGCCGTTTAGGCTGTGGCCTGTTTACCGGATTTAAATTCCAGGAGACTACTACTACTACTACTACTACTACTGAGATTATTATTATTATGAAAACCGCCCTAAAACACTGTTTTCACGGCCCTCTAGCGCGCAAAGGGCGTAACCTATTGTTCCCAAATTTGGTATATGTTGTAGGGTGGGCCTTAGCTCGAAATTCAGATATATCGCAACAATGTGAGATTTTCCAATTTTAAGATCCAGTAGGCCGAAAATGCCACTTTGATGCTTACAGTAAAAGTGGGTTTGCTCCAGCCTTTTTAAATGAGTGTGTGCGCGCGCCGTACGACTTGGCTGGCGTGGAGCGACCGCTCCACTAGATTTTACTTAAATTATTGTATGAATGTGAAAATGTATCAAGTGTCAATTGTTGATGGCGCATCCAAATGGTGGATGAAAATTTTAAGAATTGTGGTCTAGACCAAAATTAATAAAATTGTTGTAACTTGCAACTAGCAATTCATATTATTTTCCCCAATAATCTAAAAAAAGGACAAAAATACCTTAAAATAGCAAGAAAAGGACTAAATCATAAAAATTGAGAAAAAGGCATTTTTAGGCAAAATGAAACAAATATTTTTGAATTCAGGAACACATGAAATATATTTTTATATGTTTTTATATGCTTATATGTTTACTTTATTTATATATATATATATATATATATATATATATATATATATATATATATGCCAGAAGAGCAATATTTTTTTGTTTTACATTGATTTCTTATTATGATAATTATGTCATTTGATTTGTGTTTTATATTACCAATTTTTGTAACCTATTAAAAGACCACATTTTAAATTATCTAGGTAGCTCTGCTTTTCAAAAAAAATCCATATGCAGTACCGTGATCCTCATATCTATTAGTGTTTTTCAACAATGGATCATAACACGAATAGATATGAGGATCACGGTACTGCATATGAAATTTTTTGAAAAGCAGAGCTAACTAGATAATTTAAAATGTGGTCTATTATTTTTTATTTGTTTTTCACAACTTTGGACAATATAGGAAACAATGAATGTATAAGAAATATAATACATGGTCTCCAAACAAGCCATATTGTAATTGTAATAAACCATACGAAATAAAATAATAATAATAATAATAATAATAATAATAATAATAATAATAATAATAATAATAATAATAATAATAATAATAATAATAATAATAATAATAATAATAATAATAATAATAATAATAATAATAATAATAATAATAATAATAAGACGCGTCTGAACAAAAAACTTAAAAAGGATATGTCCTAATAAGTAAGACTTACCAAGGCAGAACATAACGAAGACCTTCATGCTGAACTGTTTCACGTAGTATTGTAGACTTCTCAAAGGTTTTGAAGGCTTTTGTTTTTCCTTCGTTTTTGACACATTTGTAATCACCAAACTTGATTCGCTATCAATGTAAAGGAAAACATGTCCACTTTGCTTTTTTAATTGTTTATTTTCGTGGTTATAATATAATCATCAAATTATGCAAATCAGGTTGCCATATTTTGTGCCATACGTGAAAAATACTTAGGGCCGGTATAACCATTAGTTTAAGCTGTAGTTAAGTCAAGTTTAGCATTTAAGCTCCACTTAAGAAAATTTGGTATATTACCATTATATTAAGCTGCAGTATTGCAGCTTAATTCTAGAGCTTCTTTTCACAGTTTAAATTAGCCTCAGGTTACATTAAATTCAGTTTATTTATTATTACTAATACCAGCCCTTACACTTAAAATTGCCTTTGATAATGTTGTAGCTAATCTCTTCTCCGCAGCTCCCGCAACAACCGCATCGAGTCTCCGATCCAGTTGTTCGACGGGAACTGCGGAGAGTCGCTGACCATCTACGACGCCTCCTACGACGCCCTCATCAAGGAGGCTGTGTAATAACGTGACTCTCTTGTCGGCAGCTTCCGCAACAACCGCATCGAGTCTCCGATCCAGTTGTTCGACGGCGACTGCGGAGAGTCGTTGACCATCTACGACGCCTCCTACGACGCCCTCATCAAGGAGGCTGTGTAATAACGTGACTCTCTTGTCGGCAGCTTCCGCAACAACCGCATCGAGTCTCCGATCCAGTTGTTCGACGGCGACTGCGGAGAGTCGTTGACCATCTACGACGCCTCCTACGCCGCCCTCATCAAGGAGGCTGTGTAATAACGTGACTCTCTTGTCGGCAGCTTCCGCATCAACCGCATCGAGTCTCCGATCCAGTTGTTCGACGGGGACTGCGGAGAGTCGCTGACCATCTACGACGCCTCCTACGACGCCCTCATCAAGGAGGCTGTGTAATAACGTGACTCTCTTGTCGGCAGCTTCCGCATCAACCGCATCGAGTCTCCGATCCAGTTGTTCGACGGGGACTGTGGAGAGTCGCTGACCATCTACGACGCCTCCTACGACGCCCTCATCAAGGAGGCTGTGTAATAACGTGACTCTCTTGTCGGCAGCTTCCGCATCAACCGCATCGAGTCTCCGATCCAGTTGTTCGACGGGGACTGTGGAGAGTCGCTGACCATCTACGACGCCTCCTGGCCGGACGACGCCCGGATCATCAAGACCTTCTGTGACACGTTCTCCAAGGCCATGGAGAAGCACGACTTCGTCTCCACGGGCAACGCGTTGTACGTGCGGTTCGAGAGCAAGACGGGCAGCTACTCAGGGTCAGTGGAGAAAAGTTGATTTGTCATCTGAACTAGAAGGACCACCTTTTGAGTCTGAGATTATACATGCAATGCGTGGCATACACCTTCATTTGGATATAAAACAATACAAGTTAAATAGTGGCTAGATGTTTTACTTTATAGATTTCTGAAAGTAATTGGTGAAAATAATTATTTTCAGATTTTATTTTAATTTTTTTTTTATCTATTGCCAAGAACTGATTCCCTTCCATCAAGGGCCTGATCCCCTTGATTATACAACTGATTGCAATTGACATTTCAATTATCAAGGCACTACATTCAATTGACGTAAGGACGACGTAAGGGACGGAACGGGAATGCTAACAACCTAACTTAGCCGAAAACCTAACCTAACCTAACCTAAATATTATACGTCCAATAAATGAGGCAAAAATTAGCGGAACGGCGAGTTAACATCGTCGTAAGTCCAAGTTAACACAAATTTTACATTTGTATTCATTGTACGAATTGCACTTCACGAATTACTATTTATATAATAAATATAAATATATTTATGAGAATGTAGGTTTCTTTGAAAAACTTCCATGGAGTCAGGATTCATTTCATCCTGACTCCATGGAAGTTTTCCAAAGAAACCTACATTCTCATCATTCGAGCTGAAAAGCAACTCGTTCAGTCGAGTAAAAGAGGGTTGCGCACGCAAGTACAAAGAGACAGGGTGACAGCATCGTCACCGGTGGTATGAGAGTTCATAGTGAGCATTCTCTACCTTCATTCCATTCTCCTCGGAGATCTCTAACCCTCATCAGTGCGTTGTGTCTAATGTTCGTCCGTCCGATCGGGTAGCTCAGTTGGTAGAGCTCTCGCCCGGCAAGTGAGAGGTCCCGGGTTCGAGCCCCGGTTCGGTCGGATATTTTTCACAACACACATCCCTTCAAATATATTTATTTCGCCATTAGCCTCGCTGTAGAACAGTGCGACGTTAAGACCCAGAACAAAATAAAAAATACATATTTACTTTGGACATAACACGAACATAATAATATGACCATTACAATCATGAAGTACTTAGTGCTGGTTACTTCCAGTTCTCTAAACAAACTTTCAATCGCCCCTAACATGTCTTGTAGGTCCTCGTTGTACTACTGGGCGCACTACGACTTCTTCAACAACACCCACTACGGCGACCACGTGGAGGCGAGCGCGTGCGACGAGCTGTTCACCTCGTGGCGTTCGCCTCGCGGCTCGTTGCGCTCGCCGCTCAACACGCTCGTCTACAAGCGCAGCGACACGGCCGAGGATGTGCGCTGCTCGTACCGCTTCGTCACCGACAAGAGACTCTTCGCGCGAGTCATCCTCACCGTGCACAGCATCAACTTCAAGGTATTATAATCGTGGACTCAAAGGGTTGTAGTATAGAAGTGAGTTTCTAGAGCACATAGCTTAATTCGTGACCTTTTTTAGGCATATATACAAAATTTTAGCATTATTGTGTAATTATTGAATAAGATATCGCCGAATAAGCAAGTCAACCTCGAAGTACATTTCAAGGGAAGTCTCGTGAAATTTTATTCTAGTTAATTTGTAAATATCAACACAAATACCGATGACAAACAACACTTATCACCAGCAAAATTTAAAATTTTCACTAATAAAATTCAAAATAAAATGTCATTGGATATTTTGGCGGGAAAAACGGCCTGTATCAAGAATCAGGATTGTGATGTCATTTCCAAGTCTCCAACAATGTGTTACCATGGTGATTCCTTTGTTGCCATGGCAATGTAGCTAATTGTGATGTCATTACTCATTGTCAATTTTCCTGTTTTGAAATTGTAAGAAATATTTCAAACTTAGTTAATGAATTCCTTGAAAACTATTCATCTAACAACAAAAATAATACCACATCTGTGTTCAGCAACATCTCAACTTTCATGAAACAAATATTATTCTGAAATCTAATTTTAATGAGACTTTCCTTTTGAGTGTTGCACCGTCGTCATCAAGCTCTTTCAAAATCAATGAAAATCACCTCAAACAGTATTGAAAAGATTTTTCTATGGAAAACCAGGAAACAGTCCCCATAAATATAGTCTTCCAAAATGGTTTGAGATGGTTTGAGGTGTTTGAGGTGAACTATTTGCTCTAGAAACTCACATCTCTACTATAGCCCTTTGAGTCCGCGAATATAATGACCCTCATACAAGCTCTCTCACTCATCTCATTCAATTCGAGAAACACCGCTGCACTCTGGTGGATTCTGTGGAACTGTATCTAGGGGCGGATCAGAGTGGATGTCAGAGGCACATTTCTGTAAAAAAATCTGCTTTAGTTGTTTTTATGGCTATAAAATAGTAAACTTTAACACAATTTCAATTTCAATTGTTTCTTCTCTTTCATAGCACTTTGAAACATGAACTGATTTGTCAAAATAAAAAAAAATAATTATCTATAAAGTTTCCAATAGCCATCATGCCAGAAGTGGCTCCATCACCATATCACTTATTTGCGCGAATCCTCATCATCCACTTTCTTGAAACCACCCTTACGGGTGGAGACATATATTAAATGTTCCCACATTATATAAATACTGCATTTAGTTTCGTACAAGATGAAGTTAAACTCAAAATGTTTCTTCAACCATGCTGGAATTATGAAAATAGTGCGGCAAGCTCTGACAGTTTACTATGTATAGAAATTGATTGCATGTCTAATATAACTGGTGTCCCAAATATCCTGGTAGGTATATTTACAACACAATGGCAACTACATATCTGTACCTATCAGTAGAAGACCAGATGTTCATTTCAATGAACGTTGAGCTTAGCTCAAAAACCAGTAATTTTGTATTTATCCAATCATATTTGCAATAGTGACACCATTTGTATTGAAAGAGAATACTTCAATATAACTTTATTTGTTGAAATTCCACTTGATAGAGCTTGATTATGCATCCAAAAGTGTGAGAGGCAACATCGATAAAATGGACATCGGGTCTTCTACTTCTGAGGTCTGAGGTACCTCGTTGAAGAAGACTTTCAATGAGGTTCAAGATGAACTTTATTTTGTCCTAAATTGACTTGGCTGTGTCTTCTCCAGGAACATCCGTACAACTCTCTGCCGTGCGGCGACTGTTGGGAGGACCGCGTCGACAAACTGCTCGTCTGGGAGCCGCTGACCAACGCCAACACCAGCCACCCCTCCCCCGTCCCCGGCACCGGCGTGTGTCTGTGCAAGGGCGGTTCCAACCCTCCCCTCAAGACTCCCCGTCAGCCCGTCACCATCGTGTCCCGCACCGAGCAGCTCAACCTCCAGCTCCTCGTCGACGCCGCGCACGCCGCCTCCTCCTACTTCAAACATCCGACCCCGCTGTTCGAGGCGAGCTACGAGTTCGTGCACGGCCCCCTGTGTGGCCCCCCGCTCATCCCCTCGACCACTGACGGCGAGCTCCTCTTCCCGTTCTACGACGCCCTCGGTTACGTCGAGCCCCCGAAGACTCTTCAGTGCATCTGGGAGCTGAAGGTCTCCCGCGAACGCGACCTCTGGCTGCACTTCGACAAGCTGAAGTTCGCGTCGAAGCACTGCGAGGACGGGCACATCGAGGTGTTCCTGCCGGGCCGTGTCGAGCCGTACCTGACCGTGTGCGGGGAGAACACCAGCGCCGCCAAGGAGATCCCGATCATGTCGGCGGCGGAGTTGGCCCGCGGCCCCAGCAACGAGGGACCTTCCATCAAGATCCAGTACATCGGCACCCTCTCCCCGGCGCAAGCCAGCTTCAAGATCGCCTGGACGGAGTTGTTCCACCTCCCCCGCAACCCCGACGGCACCCTCTTGACGTCGCGCCTCGTGGAGACCGGCGACTCGGGCACGGTCGACGGCTGCCAGTTCATGTGTCCTGGCGACTCCGGGCTCTGCATTCCCGAGCGTCTCGTCTGCAACGGCGCCGTCAACTGTCCGAACATCACTCTGGACGGCGAGATGGGCGTCCCGGGCGGAGGCGACGAGGCGCCCGAGCTGTGCGCGAGGGTGGAGGTGGCCCCCGTCAACTGGCTGGCCATCGGATTGGGGGCGGCTGGAGGCGGAGTGTTGGCGATCACGTGTCTGGCGTTGCTGTGTCGAGCTTGTTGCCACAAGAGACCAGCTGACGACGACGACATCGATGTGCCTTATTGATGTCACGCGAGGGGCCGGAAAGACGAGCGGGACCCGGCCCTAGGCTGGTAGAGGTCGAGAATGGTACATATATTTTATAAAAAGTACGAGATGTGTGCTGAGCACTTGAGTTTGAAGTGTAACTTCTTTGCGCTGACCTTGAACTCTGATTGGTCATCGCCGGTCGCCTCCACTTATTTCCGCTCCAAAACTCCCGACCCTCTGTACCTTACAACTTCCTCCGCACTTCTCTGCGTCTAACTTCGTTACAGATTTCGTTACAATACAGGTTTAGTCCAGCAAAGTGCCTGGTGCTCGCAAAGAAGTTTCTCTTCAATAATTCATAACTGCCGTTACTTTGATTTCCGAAGTTATATCGACTTTTTCTGGAATTAGTTTTAAAAAGTAGATATATTTTAGATGCACACAAGAAATTGGTATTAAAATATTAAACTGTGGTTCAGGTAAACATATGTATATGACTTATGGAGACAAGAAAAATTAAAGTGAGATGAAAGTTAAATTATATTATCATTTTGTGGGAATAAAATTTGTGAAATTGTGAATGACTATTTTGTGAATACGTTCGCATAACCAGAAATTAATTATGAACAGTGTCAGCTGTCAAGAAATTTTCTCAAGATCCAATAAGTGTGCCGAAATGACATTTTGAAAGTATGATTTGTGAACATTACAATTCAAATTCGTCAGATAATCTTTTGTTTTCTTTGGAAAAGTTAAATAATATCAAAATCAGTGGCAAATTGTGTTAAAATGTTCCACCCTGAAGATAATATCCCCATGTATTGTTAGCTGTTGCATTTTTGTCGTAGTTATAAGTGAAATATACTTATTTTTAGGAAATGTAATATAAATTATTGTAAATGCGTATATGATAACTAGAAAATCAAAACGTTCATATTTATCGATGGCCACAAACTGTGATGTTTTATTGTTGTCGTGCCAATAAAATTGTCATTTTTTGTCGGCAAAACAAAATAACTGTACTCGAAACTAGCTTATATATTTTTAATAATAAACGAAATTAACATTTATACTCCTTGCCAAATATTTTTGACATTCCTAATTTTTGCATTGCACATGTTTTTTCTAGAACAGACTTTTAGTTTAAAATTAGAAAGTTAATTTAAGTGGAGAGAAGTGGAGGGAACATGGAATGGAGCTAATTTGGACTAAAATCAATTAGACCAAATGCAGCAATATGGACTGGATGAAATAAATGTATACATTAATTGTATTTCCAGAATAAATGATTATTCGCTGCATAAAAGACGAAAGATTAATGTTATAATTGCAAATCAACAATGGCGTTATGAGTTTCGTGTGGAGAAAAATAATTTAAGAATACAACAAGGAAGTAAAGCCCCATTTACACGGTAAAATTTCCTGTAAAATCTTTTATAAAATCTTTTCGTAAAAGAAATTTTACCGTGTAAACAAGCCAATTTGATGGTAAAATCTTCGTAAAATGTTTGTAAAAGGGTTGTGTAAAACCTTTTATGATTTAAAACATGTTCTATTTCTGTAAAAGATTTTACGAAAAGATTTTACGAAAAGATTTTATAAAAGATTTTACAGGAAATTTTACCGTGTAAATGGGGCTTAAGTATCGTGAAATTATTTTCTAGTAAATTTCTAAAACACAAATAATAATTAAAATTTTTCATTCATAAAAATCGAATTCAAATATCATGGGATATTTTGGCAGGAAAACGGCATGTAACAAGAATCAGAACTGTGATGTCATTTCCAAGTCTCCAACAATGTGTTACCATTCCATAGTGAATACTTTCTTGCAATGACAATATATCAAATTACAGTATATTTTCCCGTTTAGAATTAGAAGAAATCTATCAAACTGTTTAAATTAATTCCTTGAAAACTATTCGTACCACAACAAAAATAATACCACACCTGTGTTCAGCAACATTTCCACTTTCATAAAATAAATATTAATCTGAAATCTAATCTTCACGAGACTTCCCTGGGGCGTACTGAGAGCCTTGACGTTTCGTACTCCCGAGTTTTGTTCGTCTCAAGCGGTAATATTTATGAAGATGCATTCACTGTCAGTGCCTCCTGTTGTTAGCTGTTGAGTATGGGACAAACATATAGTGAACAATGTACTAAATATACCTACAATTCGCAGTTCTTACACACTCTTAGCAACAGCAGTCAGCTCCACTGCAACAGCAGTGGTCAGCTCCTCAGCCTTTTTATATTTGAGTTAGGTGCGCCATAAGCTTTATACAGATTGCTATTCCGCCAGCAATCGAAAATTGTTGTAGAATCTCAACCCATAAGTTTTCTCATCAGGAAGCAGAATGAGGCGACGCGTGCACTGGGTAGTTATTCCATAACTTAAAAAATCCAGATTCGGTCCGAATCTGGATCGGTGCAATGTTAATCCATATGGCCGTGAATCAAATTCGGGTCGAATCCGGATTTTTAAGTTATAGAATAACGCCCTGATCCAAGAACTTGCCATCGGGATGCTGGTTCCTTCTAGCCAAATAAGTAGACTTTCATATGTTTTCTTCCATTTTGAACTGAACTGCATAAAAACCGTGTTCTTTATATTTAGGATCATGTAATTTTTTTTACTCCACACACACCTACCTCGATTTGCTGAGCTGCTCAGTAAGTGTTCCTGCTGTTACATTTCCTATTAGGGAATATGCAAATGTGTTTTATTTCGGTTAAAGTACAATTTTTCACATTAACAACATAAATGTTGGTAAAACACACTATTTACAAACTCAAAAGTGTACATTTTCATTCATAAATATGACATTTAAATTCAGTGGACATTTTGGCGGGAAAATAGTTTTCCTGACATTACCTAACGAGTGATGTCATTTTTTATTGTAACCATGGCAACATCATTGTTGGTTGATAAAAATGATGTCACTCGTTAGGAAATGTCAGAAATACTGTTTTCCCGCCAAAAAGTCAACTGATTTTCAATGTCATATTTATGAATGAAAATGTACCCTTTTGAGTGTGAAAATAGCGTGTTTTACCAACAAATATGTTGTTATCTTGAAATATAGTCTTAAATAAATGTATGAATATTCCCTAATCAGTATGAATGGATATTGTAAGTTCAAGTTCAAAATAATGTAAAAGGGATAGGATTATTTCCTAACTCATATGAAACCTAGTTGATACGGTGCGATTACGGGTACATTTATAGCTTTGTTTTCATGGCTTTATCGGTTTCCAAAGAGGTAAAGGTCAAATGGCCACACATTGGGATTGTTTATAAAGCTTAAACTTAAATAGTTGTTAAGATGTCCTGCAGATTATATACGTGGTCACCATTGACATTCTTACGAAATATTTCTCCCCAAATATAGGGTACACTATTTTCCTTCAGTTTCTTCAATTCATAATGCTTTTTCTGCAAAGACTTCGTATATGGGAGATTTTTTTTTTTTTAATAAAATTCTAGTTTTAACATTTTTGAAGTGAAATAAATGGTTGATCCAAAGATTATGTTTTAAAATGTCAATCACGATAGTTCTGGTTTGAAATTGGGGTCGTGAAAACCCTCTAGAGTAAAAAATGTTCGATTTTTTAATTCGAAATATAGCATATTTCCTGTTATTATATAATTCATTTACTCATGTAATAGCTGTCAGAACACAGTATGCATACTACACTTCTAAATCAGAGTTCTATTTACATAAATAAGCAAGTTATTAGAGTTTATGTCACAGTCAATTTACGTCCCATTAACGAAGTCTTTGCCAGAAAAACTCTCGCACCCCGCGAATCGGTATGCAATACTTACTAAAATAATAAATAAGACTTACCAAGGCAGAACACAGTGAATTGCATTATGTTGAACTCTTTTGTGAGTACAGCAATGTAACTTCTTCAAAGTTCCGTGGTTCTTCCCTCGTTTTACATACGAACTCGGAATTTATACACATTTTTAATCAGCAAATTTGATGCCTCTATCTATATGTAAATAAAACCATAAAAATGGAAAACGTGTCCCATTTGTAATAGTTATTTCTTGTATCGTGGTTATGTAAATAATTATCAAATAATGCAAATGACCATAACGGAGATTACTGCGCATGAGCGACTTTGGTGTGCCATTTTGATTCGAACGTGTTTGTTGTATACCATCGTTTGCTGCGCGTGTATTCAGACTGTTAGATAATGCTTTGAAGATGAAGTAGCAAGAAGAAACGTGTAGATAAGCTTCCATGCATCTTTCCAAACAAAACATAATCTATTCTCAGCTTGATCACATAAAGAGACTATAGTCAGCGTAGCGTAGACAGTAGTTTCCTGTCCGGCCAGCACGCTTTTAGGCAGGAAACGACTGCCAATCTGGGCTACCAAAGGGGGGGGGGTTTGTGTGCAGAGAAGCGAATGATCCGAATCTTATTATTTTGCAACTTATTTATAAAGCACGATTTTCATATTTATTATTTGATATTACAATTCCTTGTTGAACATAGATAGAAATCGTTTTTTAATTTGTGGAAATCGGACTGTAATTGAATGAGTTCAACTGTCACATTGATTGTTTTCATCTCAGCATTTTATTGGATTTTAATTCAATTATGCACTTAAATTCATGAATCAAAAAATTATTTGTATTTATGTTCAACAAAGATTTCCTAATCACAGTCAAAAATATAAAAATCGAATAAGATAAAGTACTTACAAATGTATCAATAACGGATTATTCTTGCTTGAGTGCTCCCCCCTTAGCCAAAGTGACAGGGTTTAAACCACCAGTCAATAGGATGGAAGCGAAATTTACAAAAGAAGTGTTGTCACAATATTATTGTTGAACAAATTAAGTCGCCATTGTACACTTTCCATTCATGGCTTGCGTTTCTCAAGGCTACGCTGACCTATACTTCCCCCGCCCCACCACCGGGAAGAGCGTCAACTTCCAATGCTGCCAATGCTAATCCTTGAAGCACAAAAAGTCATATTACTGAGTTACTACCGCGAGCGCCATCTTCCACGTGACAATGAAAGTAAATGAACAGTCGATGGCTCAGTCGATATATTATCGTCATGATTCGTATAGTAAACGCACGCATTAGATACGTACAATGTAATTAAAAATACATTATGCATTTGTATATTTATTGATTAATATATACGTATATATTTATATAAATATTTACATATTTTGATTATATACGTAATGATTAGTTATCTCAGTTCACACCACCACAGCATTTCAGGAGAGCTGCGGTTCGTAACACTGGCAGCTATAATTCCAAGTTTCACATTGCGCGCGCATAAGTTTTACTGGGCAGACCAAGAAAAAAAACTCTCTATGGGTAGACAAATTCGAACCTGCGAAAATTAAAGCCGGGCAACCTAAAAAAAATAACTCTATGGTTAGACAAAATTAAAACTTGTGACAATTTCAAATAAAAAAAGTACGACCCCGGGCAGATTCGAACCGGCGACCCCTAGCACCGCAAGCCAATGCGCTGCCCATAGCGCCATCAGGACGGCGATACTGAATGCCGTTCGTAAGCACTATATAAATAAAAACATGCGTAACGTTCGCGCATCCTCCCCTGCGCAATGTGAAACTTGGAATTATAGCTGCCAGTTTCGTACCTCAGATTTTAGAACGATTCGTATTGGCCATTTTAAGACCGCGAAAATCTGGAAGTTGACGCTCTTTGCTTGTGGTGAAGCGGGGGAAGTGTAGGTCTAGTCTTTTTAATCACAACCTAAGTTGAACCTACCTCTCCTCCCTTCTGTACATTATTATCTAATTGTTACTTTAATAACATAATAATAGCAACTGCAGTACTCATTACGCTATGAACATAACGACGTCTGTAAAGTAAAGGTCAAAATTAAGTAACCCACATTTTTTTACGAAATAGATATAATATTGTCATTTTCCGATAGCTCCAAGATGCATGTGTGGCAAATGGGCTGTAAGCCCAACTTCCATATTTCATTTCGGTACAGGCTAAAGGACCTTAGATTAAAAATGAAAAAATATTTCCACATTTAAATTGGTTTTTGGTAACGATAACTAAGTAATCAGTTATTGTGAGCTAAAGTGAGAAAATATTATAATATGAGAAGATTATTTCCTGAGTCAAATGAAGCCTTGTGGATAAGGAGCGATTACGAGTTATAATAGCTTTGTTTTCGTGGCTTAATCACGTGATCAGTCCACGTGGTGAAGGTCACTTAGGCACAAAGATCACGAGAGGAGGGGATTCTCCGCTTCCCCCCTACTTTTAGGGGTTGATATCTCGACCATTAGCAGAGCACAAGTTCTGAAAAATTACAGGGATGTGTCTTCCACATGGTCTCAGAATTAGTACTGTCACGAGGGGGAGGGGGGGGGGGCGTACAATGAGCGATATAGTCCCCCCCCCCTCAAACATAGAAGTTGATATTTCAACAACTAGCACAGCATACATTCTGAAAATTTACTGGTTTGTAGCACAAATTTGGCATTATTTTGTTTCCGCATGATCCCTGAATTTGGGATGGGGGGCAACTTCTTGGACGTTACCTAATCGCTCTGCGGGATAGCAGTTTTCTGTCAGCCAAATTCAGCAACATTAGTAATATGAAAAGGCACAATTGTGTAAACAATGATGATAAATCGAAATCACTATTCACAGCCGAGGTAAAAATTGCATGATTTCTATTTTATGCATTCCTTTTCAATAGGTTATAAATTAATAATAAAGTTCTAATGTAAAATCACAATTTCCTTCAAAACTCAAGCTGATTTTTGGAATACCTAGTTTGCAATTAGAATAATAATAAAATATTGACAGCAGGGAGCGGTGAAGCGGGAGCAAATAGTCTTCATACAGAATAAGTGATTTTTGTTTTTAGGTATGCCAGCTTTAATTAAATAGGAATTTTCCTCCACGCAAATACCTTTGCACTCTTAACATGTCATGCCACGTCTGACCCGACCCGATCGCATCTGGTGCCCCAAAGTCATCATCATTCGAGCCTACCATCTCGCGGTATCTCCGTCACCATCACCATAATCAGTCAATCAAAGGCAAATTTACCATCAGTCAGGAACTGAGATATCAAAGATATTTGAATTTTGAATAGGTCAACATGTTTTGAATAATTGATTAGGAAAGGTTAATTCTTGTGGGTTCTTGTGATTTATACTTGTGTATGTTTTACTTGTAGTAAGTTTTATTTTATGTGCTGTACAAAGTGATTTTATTGCATTCTTTTGAGATTGTCAAGTGAAATTAATTCTGCGAATAAAAATAATATAGATCAACCTTTCCAAATTTTCTTCGGGTAGGAGTTGGGTATAAATTCACTGATATTATACAAAATATATAAATCATGATGCATCTTTTATTTGAAACACTTTGTTACAAAGTCATTATCATCCAGACATAATGTTCAGTGCAGGTTAAAAAACACAGTGCAAATGGTGCAGAAAAGCAAGATGCATTCCAGATGAGGATAATTCCCTATTTTCCTCCAGTTGGACATGCCCCAATAACAAAGGACCAAGATTCTGAAACAAAAGAAATAATTACACAATAATATTGCTCACGCATTTATTTATTTATAAAATCTAATGAAGTTTTCACCATGATTTTTTGCCTGGTTGATCTAAATAAATATTATTTCAAGTATAAGCATACATTTATGCAAAACTTAAATAATGTACCTATAACGCAAATAAATACAATAAATATGTTTAAAACATAAATTAAACAAATTGCAAAAACTTCATCTAAAAGCGACATAACGAAACTTAATAAATACCAACTGCAATATGAAAAGATTTTCCTCGAGTGAGACCCGAACCCACGACCTTCCGATATCCAGTCAGATGCTCTAACACAGTTGGTATTTTCGTATTTTAGTATTTTGGTATTTATTAACATTCACCTAACTTAGGGAATCAGTAAAAACCATATTTCATAACGAAACTTCTTTTTTGCGTTTTGAATAAACCCAAAGTTGGCTGACACATCCTGACATAGAACGCAATGCTAAATTTAATGGTTTAGAACATTAGCTCCATAATTATTAATTAAGTAATAATAATACATTTTGACACTTACGATAGCCCTTCGCACACTCCGCGCTCACCATAGTACAGTAATTCGCGAAATTCTGAGCAGAAATTTTAAGAGGATTTGGAGGCAATGTGAAGCTAGTAACACAGAGCGTGCGATTCATGTTCGTCGGATTGACACAAGGGGTAACTTGGCAGACGCTGTTGGTGACATACCATGCGTCCGAAGACTGCACAGCGACAGCAAGAACTAGAAACAAACAAAATAATTGAAGATGTACTCCGTCAAAAACCAATTCGAACAGTAGATTCCAACTGCGAACTTACCAAGACAAAAGGCAACGAAAGCTTTCATGTTGACCGGCAGATTTGATGTTGATTTCTTGAATTCTGTGAAGGTTTTGACATTATATTTTCCCCGACCCTAATTTATACCAAAATCTTATCAGGTAAGCAGTTAAAAATTATCAAAGCATGTGACTGCTTCTTGTTGTTTGCCTCATGAGTCATACTCCCGAATTTTTATCAAAATGTTATCAGGGTGCCATAAGCAGTAGGATAATAATTATCAAAGCATGTGACTGCTGGTTGTTGTCTCATATGAGTCATATGACTCCCGAATTTCTAGCAAAATGTTATCAGGGTGCTATGTAAGCAGTAAATAATTATCAAAGCATGTGACTGTTACTTGTTGTTTGCCTCATGAGTCATGACTCCGCTTGATAAAATTAACTTCAATCTAAACTTGTGGTTTTGAGTCACGGTTGGAGATAGTATAATTTTGACACATAGCAAAGTTGTAGAAATTAATACAACTAAATACCACTATTAATAAATCTGGGTTTCCATAAAGCCCAGTTTATCATCAACCGAGCTGAAAAACAACTTGTTATCTAGTCCGGTACTCGACTATGTAGGTGTAGGTACTATAGGTACTACAGGTACTATACAAATGTAGGTACTCGAAGGTATAAATATAGGATACAATTTTTCCTAAATTTCGTTATTACGTTTAAACCATTTAAATAATGGTTCTAATAAACCGTTAGTACTTGACAAAGCCGTCGAACACACGGGCAAAATATCGTTTCATTATTTTATCTATTTGATAATACTTCAAATATTTGATTTTAAAGTTCACAAGCTGTTTTATATTAAAGAGTTAAAAATTGTATATTAATCATTGAAATGAAGAGATACATTGACTTTCCAAATACCTGACGAATGACAATTTAATGTCCATGTCCAGGAATGCTATCAGTCAGACCTTGCCGCATTTTGTTGACCAAAGTACACCCAACAAATCATAAAATGGTATTTGAACGAAACGGATTGGCTGCTGGTCAGGGTCCTTGACAATCAATCTTTGTTATTATCCATGAAATCAGAACTCAATTACTAGAGGTAGACGAGGAGTTACATAGATTGAGTTATATAGACTTCATCTGGTTATGTCATCTTCAACCAATCCTTTTCTTTCAAATACCGTTTTATCATTTGTTTAGTGTACCTATGTATGTAGGTGCCTAATGGTCCTGAGGAGAGTTGGCATGAAACAAAGCTAGATGTGTGACAAATGTTTATTTTCAATCTCTGTGAACAGATATTCAAAACACTTTAGAAATAATTCTGTAGGTACATTCTTGAACGATTGGGCTTGAAATGTGTAAAATATGAGATGTTGCATGTGCTATCTAGTCGAAACGTTGCTTCTAACATAACTGTGAGACACGATCGATATTCAAAAAAAATATATAAGAAGACCTATACATCCCTTACGAATTGCAATATAATCTACACAATCAACAAGAACATGTTTTTCATTGAAACTGAATCTGAGTAAAAACTGAGAAATATAAATATCTTTGGTATCTACATAAAACCATGATAAAACAATCCAGAAAGCAGTGAAATTTCCCGATTCCATCAATTCTGACAGTTTTAAACATTGAAACATGTCAATAAGTGCATAAATTATCTAATAATTGGGCTGAAAACTTGTAAAATAATTGAAAATGGTCTTAATGTCCATGCAAAGTTTGAACTTAATCGGAGCATTTTGATTTTCGACCAATCGTGAGATATTTTTATTTATGAACCAATCAGAGATCAGCTCTCAAAAACTCTATCTACACGATTAAGTTAGAATGATATTAGTATATTGTGTGCAAAATTTCAGCTCGATTGGAACAAATTGTGACATGTGGCGTCGGGCCAAACAAACACACACAAAAAAACGGATCAAGTGTCCAAAAGTGCAGAATGGAGAGCTCGCTACGCTCGTTCAAATACAGAAACATTTAGATAGAATTAAAATATAAATATCTAAATATAAAAAATACCATAATGCCCTATTTCTTCTTACAAACTATATAACATATAGTAGACTAGAATATTGTTTATTGTCGAATGATAGAATTACATATGTAATTAATAATTATATGCATGTAAGATAATGTATGTATAATGTATATTATGTAAGATAATGTATGTCTTATTGTAAACTCTACTTCTTAATCATGTTCTTTCTGGTAAGCACTGTTATTTATCTCGATGAAGTAAACGCAGTTAGGAGCTCATCTATTTGACACCGAATTAATAATTGCTTCGCAGTTCTAAAAACTGATCGAAATCAATCAAACCCATACTGAATGACTTCCAATGCGGGAAATCAAACTCCGTCAATGCTTCAAGATCAGCCCCATGTTTTAGAAGACATTTGGTTGCATCGACATGTGACAACAATAGAGACCGTGCAAGCGGGGAATATCCACTGTTGTCGAGAGCATTCACCGATGCGCCGTTCTCAATGAGCAACTCCACAACCTGAGCTGTGGACGCGTAATGTATCGGCTGGGCGTTGTTGACACTGAGCTCAATGCAAGAAGCGTTTCGTCCTAACAAGAATCGCATCAAATCTATATGACCGCCACATGCACACCAATGCATTGGTGTAGATTGAAGGTGCCCACGGCTGTTTACATCGGCCTCGCATTCGTCGACGAGAAACTGAACTACGCGTATGTCCCCGTGTCTTGAGGCAAGAAGCATGAGATTGTCAGGACTCTGATTTGGATTTGACAGAAACTCGATGAAAGTGTCAAATACATCTGCCTTTATGATATTCCTAGCTTCAGCCATGTCATCTTCCCGACCCCCAACCTGTAACAATAACATCGCCACTTTCCATGAACAGGTTCTGTCAGCATATTGCAATGGCCTCCACTGTAGTAACTTGTCCTTCAATTCAATGTCAGCTCTGTGAGTCAAAAGCTCGTGTGTGATTTGAACGCAATCCATTTCGTTGTCCAAACTGTTATTTGTCGCAGAAAGATGTAACGCAGTTCTACCTCCAGAGTCAACTTGGTTGATATTCGTTTGGTTCCAATAGAACAATTTAAACCCTATTGGATCTGCAGACAAAGATTTGACGGTCTCTACATCCCTGTTGATCACTGCTTCATGTAACTTAGACGTACAAAGTTTGAGGTCAAGAAATGATTTTACATAGTGAAATCGGGGCTCTAAAAGATTCCTTCTTAGAAAGGGTATTGCTCTTTGATAGTTTTCTGATATCCAGAGAGCAGCAAATAGCTCAGCAAAGGATCTGCTTACGAAGTATGGTTTGCCATTTAATACTTCGTTGATAATTCCTGTGCGCTGAAGACTGTCAATTTGATGGGATTCTGACGCTGGCAAATCAATTTCGGCTAATTCTTTAACAGTTAGCAGAGCTATCATTGCTGCATGCATGTGTCTCTTACGATATTGTAGGTCAAGAAATTTCCGATCAATTTTTACTGCAGCATTGAAACAATCATCTTTTCTTTTCTCCAAAGAGTAATCTTTTAACTTTTTCTCAACAAAACTTTCATACAAATTCAGAATATTGATTTTTTGGGGAAATGAACTGAGAGAACCTGTTTTTAGGAACTCATACAAATGAGGAGCAAAATATTCCGCCAACATCCGAGTTTGTTGGGGAATTGCTGATGATAGATCTCCTCTACTTATTCCGTCAAGAGATATTTCAACCACCTTCCTAAGAAATTCATCCGGTGATCTTTTGGCGTGATCAAATTCTTTCTCCCAAAGTACTCCGAAAAATTGTTTTTGATCTTCAATCGAGAAAGGGACAAGGGCAAAGGATCGTGCATTCAAAACATTTTCCAGACTTGCTCTTGCAACGTGTCGAGATATTACCCATAAAGTCTGGATCTTGGTGTTAAGAAGTTCTTGCAGAAGGGAGCATACTGTGGTCTCATAGAAAGGACAGACTTCATCGACTCCGTCCATGAATAAGACTATCTTCCCTGAGACCAACAAACGATGTTTGAATATCACTTCTTCCCAATCTGTAGCTCGTGCAAAGCGTGTGAGGAAGTCAATAGCAATTGCTTTATTAATGTTTACTAGATCTAATTTAGCCAGGTACTCTGAGCAGTCGTTCAAGTTGACCCTCACGACCCAAGTGGAGGGATCAGCAAGCTTGGCAGTTTGAGTGAGATGAGTGACTAGAGTTGACTTGCCCATCCCTGGCTCAGCGATCAACACCACTACTCTGTCAGGAATATCAGCCAAGGATTCAATAGCAACTTCTTTGCCGTCTCGGGTCAATCTGCGAGGGAGATAATAATCCAGCAGTGGTTCCAAGTCGTTACCAACTTTCATTTCTGTGTTCAAAAGCTTTGCCAGACCAGTTCCTTGCAACTGCTGGTTGATCTGAGTGACGTCATTGCCCACCAATGCGCTCAGAGGCAACTCGTGACCTTGGAACATTACTGGATTCTTCAACAGCTTGCTTTGGGATTCTGAAGTCAGGTCGCTCCACTGACACACCGCTCTTGTTTGCAATAACACTGGCTGAAGAGCTCGAGTCAGACCACAATGTTTGTCCGAGATCAAGACAACTGACAGACGATCCTGGGAAGTTAAGACTTCTAACAACACAGAGGCAAGGTCATTTGTTTCCTCGTCTGACAATGTTTGATCGCAATCAATGATGAGACCTTGACACAAGTTACTACTCTGCAAAACAGAAATCATCTCGACCTTCCTTTTCAGCATCTCCTTTGCTCCAGTGAAGATGTAGTTGTGAGCTTGGTGATGAACCAAAGCCTGATACACTTGGGACGCTACAATGGAATTTGTGCCTGTTTTGACGAGAATGTTAATCTGCCGATTTTCCTGAAGAGTTTTAAAAGTTCGTTCTAGTGCTTTAATCTCATACTTGACTACCACTTCCCTCAGCTGTGAAAGCTTCTGGTGGGACAACTGAGCTATTCTGGAAGACATGAGGGAGCTCCAAACATCCGAATGTTCTGTGAGCCAAGAACCCTCGACATTTCCGTCACCCCACCATTTTTTAACGGAATCAACCAACACAGATTGAAGTTCTGAAAGTTCTGGCTCCCAGGAACAATGACAAGCTCGTTTAATTTCTTGCGAAATTAAGTTGTCAAATTGACCCTCATTTGACTGACCTGTATAGAGGTAGAAGTTTTCTAGAAATTGTTCGAATGAGTGTAAATGTGGAACTAAAGTAAGTGATTTCAGTGTTGTCTGAATATTTGGTTTTGTCGGCTTTTGAATTAAAATTTCTTTTTTTGATTGAAATTCTTTATTATAAGGGTCAACTTGAGAGGAGTTCAAATTAAATTTGATTATGTCAGCAATGTCAGTAGCATTAAGATCCATTTTGAAGCTTAAATATCTTAGTAAATCTGTGAATGAAATAATCTCCTTTACGTATTGGTAAATACGAGACGCTGTGGAGAAATTGAACGCTGAGCCATGAAGATTTGAAATCAATAATTTGTCCAAAGACACCTTTGCCTCTGTCTCGTTTGTGTTTAAGTCATCGTCAGACTGTGAATTAGTATAGAAAACAAACCGAAAGTCGTCAAACTCGCCATCCCATGGCCAGTCAGTTTCATGCCCTACATACATGTATTTCATATAGTAAAACGCTTTGATCTGCGAAAATGATTCACAGTATTTGACCAAATTAAAGTCACTTTTCCCTAGACTCAGAAGAGACGCATATGATACTTTGGCTGTGGCAGATTCTTTATGTTTCAACTGGATAAGCGTTGTCGTCCACTTGTCCTGGCCGGCAATCTTGGTTCTGATGATGATGTCGTCGAAGACTCCGGCTGCCTCCATGTTGGTCGCGAGGAAGAAGGGTTGGCCGCTGTTGATGGCACGGATGTAGATCAGTGCTGCCATCTTAATCTCGAAAAATGGCCCCTTCATATTTACTCTGCCCGGAGTCTGTTTGTATTTCTTTACACCAGGTTCCTTGCCAATAATGACACATCTGAGGAAAATGTAAAAATTAAATGTCAGACATGAGAAGTAGCAGTAGCAGAGCCAGTAGGGGGCTATATGGGGTTATGGTCGTGTTAGTTGGGCGTGCGCACGGTGGACGGAGGAACCATTCTTCCATTGCTCAATATCAGTACTAAAAAGAATTAACGTGCTTTCAGATTAGTCTGAAAATTGGCACAAATACCTAAAATGTTAGTCCTGATGACCATTCAGACTCGTGAATCAGACTAATCTGTTGTTTTCATCAAAAGTATGGGTATTTTACGGGCATTTTACGCGTATTGGAAATACGCAGAAAATTTGAAACGCATATCAAGTGAGGCGTCTTCTACATACGGTAGCAAAAAATTCAAAAAATTGAATATTGTGCCAAAAACTTACTCATCTTCATTGGCTCATTCTTGAGTATGGGTCTTCAACAAAAGATACCTTATTCATATGTTTACAGGTCCAAGCATTTCTTTTTGACAAAGTGCCATAGTCCGGTGTGACTAAGTCTGTTTTTGTGATAAATTTGTCTAATTACTTGACTGCAACATGAACAGAGGGAAAGAAGAAACACTTGAATTATTATTTTCTATAAAATAAATTATTAGTAATAATATACTATTGTGTTTTAAGTTATTTCATCTGTTTTGTTCACAAAAAACATCGCCCCACGACAATTTTTTTTTTTTTACATTTGTTGGAGAATATTATTGGGAAAATTTTAATCATGTTGGTCCCTAACAATTTTGGTTCATACAAATTATACAAATAATAAAGTTCTTTTGATTATCACGAATTCATTTATTTGGACTATGGTTGTATATTTTGTACAATTTTTACAACCATTTGTACCTACCGCCTCAATTCACATGCAATACAAGGCTCGCTGATCAACGCGTTTCACGGAGTATTTCATTCTTTTACAATGTTGTGAACTTCCCTGATAATTCGTATTCAAGTTTGTAATGGTAAAACCATGGTAAAACCATTATACTGGGTTGCCCAAAAAAACGTCCAAAGGGCGAGACATCACTGTGACGCAACTACTGCACATATCGGACTGAAATTTATATCAATTATACAAAACGTACCAAGATATAATATGTTTAAAGTTTTAACACTATAACTTTTATGGGAAGAAAGTTACAGCTGTTCGAATTTCGTTGTCGAAAAATCGATTAAACGGAGCTCAAAAATCACGCGTCCAGAAAATGTCCAATGGACGGGACTCTGTTAACTCAAAACTGCTAATGATATCAAGCTGAAAATTTCATATGATGTTCAAAATGTATTACTATCGACTGTGTAAAAATTTCAATCTATTTGAATCAATGGAACAGAAGTTACGATGACTTGGAGTTACGGTTAAAAAGCAGAATACAAAAGAGATAATTTCTCAAGTTTTATTTCACATGTTATTTTTAAAAGTGAAATTACCACCTGTATTTTCTGTTTTTAAGCTCAACTTCAAGATACCATTACTTTTGTTCCAATTATTCAAATGCATTGAAATTTTTATGCAATAGAACGTCATATGTTTTGAATAACATTTGCAATTTTCAGCCTGATATCATAAGTAGTGTTGAAAATAAAGGTGTCCATGCTATTGGACTTTTTCTGAATGCGCGCTCTTTGAGCTCCGTGTAATCGATTTTTCGACAACCAAATTCGAACAGCTGTAAATTTTTTCCTACAAAAGATGTTTTTTTGAAACTTTCACACATCAAACATTGGAATGTTTGTTATAACATGTGAAATTTTATATCTATATCTACTAAGAACAGTGTACTATGCTTTAGCTGAATCTGTAATATCTTATGGACTCAGTGGCGGTTTGTGCATGAGGCAAGGGAGGCTGTGCCTCCCTAAATATTAGAGAAGAAGAAAGGGATTGCATCGTATTTCACAACTCTTAACTTCATATATAATTGTGTATATCATTTTAATTTTAAATTATATAAATATTAGTATTTTACTTTGACTGATTTGTTTAATTCGCCACGCCAATCCCCGACAATGAGTGCGCGCGCTGCTGAATACACGTTAGCCGTATACGCGGACTGCAAGGGAGGCTGAGCTGCTTACAGCCTCGTGTAGCCTCTGATTCATACAGGCGAGGGGCAAGCGCGGGAGTGCGGGGTAAGCGCGACGCATGCAGGGCTATGATGACGTCAGTGAGGCGGCGGACGTGAGGCTCCGAGCGAACGACGAAGCTTTCTGCCCGCGCCGCTCTGCCCGCGCGTTTACTATAGTATTTTATAATTACGTTTAATATATTAAACGTAATTATAAAATATTTTTCTGCCTCCCCACATTTCAAAGCCACAAACCGCCACTGCTTATGGTATTCTTACTTATGGAAACGCATCAGACGTTCATTTAAAGAAAGTTGCAAATTTGCAGAGCAGAATTGTAAGGAGCATAACACTGGAGAGTGAGATTCTTCATGAAGGCATTAACACTCATTTTCAACAAGCCCAGATATTACCTTTTGAATATTTAAGACGTTATAGATTTGTATTACAATATTATTTTGATAATGATAATAAAGTGTGCTTAAAAAGAAATCGAGAGACAAGGGACGCTATTCAAAATTTAAATCAGTTTCAGGTGCCACTTTTTAATAATAAACATGGTAAGAGAACGCTAGCTTATGAAACTCCAATTATATTTAACAACATTCCGTTTAATATGAGACAATATACAAAGTTTAGTGAAGTAAAAGTAAATATTAAAAAACATTTTCTATCCTTGCTGCAATTATAGTTTGAAAGTTAAAAATATAACAAAATTTATCGATCTCTCTCATCTCTCTCGATCGCTGCGATCTCTCTCATTGTTGTGCTCTTGCACAACTTGCTCTTGTTGTTCAGTTCAATTCAATTTATTACATCTTGCAAATAATATTATAGGTACTACCTTCTCTCTCTGTGCATTTTATTTGTATTTATATTTATATTTATTTATATGTAACTAAAGTGTATATCAATGTGTTAATTATATATGTGTTATTTGCCACATTCAAGTCTCAATGGGGCTTTGTGGCTGCGACCAATTTTGTAATTATTTGTATTTGTATGTTATTTTTGTAAAATAAAAAAAAAAAAAAAAAAAAAAAAAAAAAAGTAGTTTCCTCTCAGCGGTCTCTCGCCCATTGGTCGTTTTTTTGGGGCCACCCGTTATAGTGTGAAGTACGAGTATATTCCGTGTGTTCCGTGCACTACTGTGTCATAGCTGATAATTCGCAACCGGCGGACTTGTGATTGGTTAAAAGTAGACAAAATCCCAAAGCGCAAAAACGCCCTATGCGGACCCAAGGAAGCTGTTGGTCTTGATGACATTGAAAATTATCAACTTCTTTATATTTTAATTTTCATGATTTTTGTATACTAAATTTAAAAACTGGACATTTAAAAACTTTGGGGCGTTCAATTGAATTTTAGATGCCGGAGAAATGTCAATGTTAAATTTTACGTTCTTGCAACACCCACATTTTCACTGACCTCATACTTTATGAATCTGTAAGAGAAGTCTTCGTTGACGTACTTACCCGGCATTCGCATCTGAAGTTGACTCGTCCTGCAAGTTGAAATAATGATTCATGAGAAAAATGCAAAGAAAACTTAAAATGTACTTTGTATCTACAACAACAATTGTTAATTTGTAAATGGGCTGAGCCTCGAATCACATAACTTATAGAGCATAGGTACCTACTAATTTTACCTGGTTATATTCAACTGTCACACGGTATGGTGTTGTTGGCAAGTGTAAAGTGTAGCCAGATGGAAATTGATAATTTACAAAAGTTTTAGATTTTAAATTTTTAATAAAGTAGGCCAAAAATACCATCTTGATTCTTACGGTAAAATAATTACCCCATAAAAACCACACCGTGTCAAAATACCAGCAAGTCTCTTCAAGGAAAACAAAATAACAGATAACCAAAAATTCTGCACTGAAAAGTAGTAATATAAAATGTAGGTACAGTCACAACAATAAAAAATGGCGCATCGTGAATATAAATAATATAGACGTGTGGACCAGAAATAAAATGTTCGTACCTACGTCTAAAAAAACTTCGTTTTACGGCATCGTTTTAGCTCGCATTAAATAAGTAAACTAGGAAAACGCTCTGAGTAACGCGTTGATGAGCGAGCACGGATACACGCAACACCTCGAACCGAAATCTTGTATAAAAATCTTCAAAAATTCCAAAAATATTGGCCCCAATAACCATACAAAGATTTAAGTTGATCGATTGAACCTTTATGATTGAATGGTTCCTTGTTAATTTTTAAAAATCACAGGATCTTGTTCCAAAAATATACCTGGGACCACTCATATTTACTGAGGCGTCAATGTTGCCGTGATCCATAGCAACAAGCAAAATGTCCGTAAAATGTCAATAACTTTTGAATTTAAACACAGATGTGTCTGAAAATTGTCAAAAACACAGATAATGTTAGTCCCAATGACTATGCAAAGTTTTAAGTTGATCGGTCGATAGGTTCTAGTTTAAATTTCAAAAATCAAAGTAAAGATGGTTTTAAATTTTAACCATTGGGAGGATTTGGCTGAAACTTTGTATGATTGGGTAAAATGTTAGTGGTAATGAATTGTCAAAATTTCAAACTGATCAAACTAACCAATCGAAAGATAATTTTTGTTTAAATTTGAGCCAATCAGTGGATTTCAAAAAAAAAATGGCCTGCAACGACCAGAAATGGTCCGTACACATGTGCAAAATTTCAGCTCGATCGAAGAAAAACTGGGACCTGCATAGCCTCACCTAGCAGGAAAAAAAACAGATGTCCTTGCTAAATGAGCCAAAAGGAGACGCTCGTTCGCTCGCTCAATAAATACAATTAGGTTAATTTTTATTTTTTGCCAAAACTTCTACTATTTATATGCACGATCATTGTGCACGATGCGTCAGTATGTTTTGATTTTTAAAATAAAGATTTGACTATTTAAGTGCTGAACTTTTAGATTTCTTATATTAATTTAAAGTTTAAAGAGACTTGGCGGGTATATTTACACGGATTTTTTTGGTTGAGGGATTACAATATACTATAATATCATTGTTTTGAGAAACTTACATTTGATTTCTTCTTCAGTTCTTCCATTCTCAGTTCTAACCGAGACCTTTCCTTGTCTTGTTTTTCTGCTTTCTCCTTCTGCTCTTCCATTATCTGTTCCATTTGCAACTTTTCCTTAAAAATATTTTCGGATTCTTTCTTTAGTTCTTCCATTCTCCGTTCTAAACAAGTCTTTTCCTTGTCAAGATTCTCTGCTTTCTCCTTCAGCTCATTCATTCTCTGTTCCAATTTTACCATTTCATTGGCTGCACTTTCAGCTTTCATCTGCTGTTCCTTCATTATTTGTTCCAATTGCGACTTTTCCCTGACAACATTTTCTGCTTTCTCTTTCAGCTCTTTCAAACGCTGTTCTAACATAATCTTTTCCATCGCTAGATTTTCTGCCTTCGTCACCTGCTCTTCCATTTTCTGTTTTAATTGCAACTTTTCTTCAGCTAGAGTTTCTGCATTCCTATTCAGCTCTTTTAAACTCTTTCCAAATAAAGTGATTTTCATTCCCAGACTTTCTGAATTCTTCTCCTGTTCTTCTATTCTCTGTTTCAAATGCAGCTTTTCTTTGGATTCTTTTTCTGCATTTTTCTTCTGTTCTTCAATTATCAGTTCTAGTTCCAATATTTTATCATTTGCTTCATTTTCTGTTGTCCTTCTATGTTCCTTTATTCCCAATTTTAAGCACATCTTTTCTTCAGCTAGATTCCCAGCCTCCTTAATTTGTTCTTCCATTATTTGTTGTAGTTGCGCCATAAACTTTGCTAGTCTTTCAAATGTCTTCTTCTGTTCATCAATTCTCTTTTCTAATTGCAACTTTTCCTCTGCTAGATGTTCTGCTTTATTCTTCTGTTCTTTTATTCTTAGTTCGAATTCCATCATTTGGTTGGCTTCATTTTTGGCGGACCTCATTTGCTCGTCCATTTCTAGTTCCAATATCAACTTTTCTATAGCAAGATTTTCAGCTTTCTTCTTTTCTTCTTTCGTTCTCTGTTCTAACTGCGACATATCCTTAGCTAAACTTTCTAAATTCTTCTTTTGTTCTTCCATTCTCTGTTCCAATTGCAGCTTTTCCTCAGCCAGATTTTCCGTTTTCTTATTCAGTTCTTCCAATCTCAGTTCTAACTGCAACTTTTCCTTAGCGTTATATTCTGCTTTCTTCTTATGTTCTTCTATTATCTGCTTTAATTTTAACTTTTCATTTGCATCATGCTGCTCGGCTGTCTTCATCTGTTCTTCCATTCCCAGTTCCAATTGCAACTTTTTCTTCGCTTCATGTTCTGCTTTTATCAGCAGTTCTTCATTCCTTTCTTCCAACTGCGACATTTTCATGAAAGAATATTTATTTTCTTTAGCTAGAGTTTCTGCTTTACTATTCATCAGATTTTCTGACATCTTATTCTGTTCGAACTGCGACTTTTCCGTAGCGACATTTTCTGCTCTTTTCATCTGTTCGTCAACTATCTGTTCTAGTTTTAACTTAGAATTGGCTTCATTTTCTGCTTTCGATATCTGTTCTTCCATTCCCAGTTCCAATTGCGATATCTCTTTAGTAAGATTTTCAGCTTCCTCATCTTTTTCTTCCAATTTCTGTTCTAACTGCGACATTTCCTTTGCTTGACTTTTTGCATTCATCCTTTGTTCCATCATTTTACGTTCAACCTGAGTTTTTTCTTTGGCAAGCTGTTCAGCTTTTTCCAATCTCAGTTCTAGTTCAGATTTCTCTTTAGCTTGATTTTCAGCTTCCTTCTCCTTTTCTTCCAATATCTGTTCTAACTGCGATTTTTCCGCAGCTAGACTTTCTGTATTCCTCTTTTGTTCTTCCATTCTCTGTTCAAATTGCAGCTTTTGTTCAACAAAATTTTCCGCTTTCTTAATCTGTTCTGCCAATCTCATTTCTAACTGCGATTTTTCCTTTGCTTCATATTCTGTCTTCTTAATCTGCTCTTCTTTTATCTGTTGTAGTTTATCGGTTTCGTTTTTGGCTTCCAGCTTCTGTTTTTCAATTTTCCTTTCCAACTGATATATTTTCTTGGCATGATTTTCAGATATATTCTTCTCGTCTTTGAGTTGTTTCCTAAGTTCACGCACTTGTTGTTTCCACTGTGATTCAGATACAGGCGTCAAATTGTCCTTCGTGTCTTTATACAGTTTTGGTACATCTTTGGGTCCTGGGTTCCACTCCACGCCACCGATCACCAACAGCGCTGCTAGGAGGAGCAACGGCACTGCTCGAGAATCTGCTGAGACGTCGTCAAGCCTCCATGTTGTTGGAACCGATCCGCCACTGCTGCACCAACTACCTATCACTGCACGCCACTGCTGCACACTTACACCCATGATGACGTCACTGATCACGTGATATACAATTTAACTCGAACATCGGGGTTTATTATTTTATTTTTTTCCTGAAAAAATCGGAAAAACTTTTCCGATTAAAACAATAACACGCGTATCGTATGAAAACTTTTGCTTCTACGTAAAGAATTTCACGGACAATATATCGGACAAAATGTAATCCAGCTTTATTGACGAGTGTTGATAACTGAATGATTCGAATATTTTTGTTAATCATTGCAATATTACATACTTAAACTACTCAAAGATTAATTCTTTAAACCATTATCTGATGATAACGATTATTGCAGTTTAATCAAGATGCAGGTTACACAAGATAGCGTGTCACGCTTGTATTAATGTCTTAAGTACAATATTAGGTTTATGGCACGTGATTTGTTGATAACAATTCATGGTCACTTAAGGGGACACTCTGCCCCCCCCCCCCCCCCCCCCCCCCCCAGAGTTGGGTAGTAACTTAACGAAAGTAACTAAACTCCGTTTCATGGGGTCTAGAGTCCTAGATAGCATGAGTAGGTATAGGACTATCCATGTTAAATAGGACTCTAGACTGCATGAAACGGAGTTTAGTAATTTATGGGTAACCATTATGGTTATTTTGGGGTAAAACTATTGTTACTTTTCATCGTCAGTATTAAAGTTACTTTTAGGGGAAATATTAATTTGACATATATAGTATTCTGGTGGAATTTTACAGTCTTCAAAGTCCCTTTCTGTCTCTTGAAAGAAAATCAAAATCCCAGTTTTATTTTATTTTGCATTTATAGTATTGAAAAGTTGAAAAGTAACTTTAAAGTAACTTAAAAGTAACTCTCATTTTTTGTAACTACTCAGTTACTTTTTAAATAAAGTAACTTACCAAGTAACTTCCTTCCTTTTGAGATAAGTTAACTTACAGAGAACTATAACCTTTTTACAAGTAACTGACCCAACTCTGCCCCTCCCCCCCCCCCCCCCCCCTCCTCATAACCACTGGCGGAGGTTCAGATTTCGGGCTCCCCCACAGGATTTATTTAAGGCCCCCCCCCCTACTTTTCAAATTGCTTATGTAGTCAAAAAATCTCAAATTTACAATCTGTAATAATTATTAGCCTTACCTTAAAACTCCTTTCTTCTCACTTTAACTTCAGCAAACAGATCAATTACAGCTCTTTTTGGCTCGAGCAGCTTCTATACTTAAAACTGCTAGTTCTGAAAGTCTTTCTTGTTTCATTGTATTTCGGAGATAGTTTTTGATGAGTTTTAATTTCGAAAATGATCTCTCGGCTGTAGCGACTGTCACAGGAAGAGTGAGAAAGAGCAGCAATGCCGTGCACACGTCCATGAATCCTGATGACAACTTGCAGTAAGCTCTTCTCTATACTAAAGAGTCCCAACAGTTTCTGTTCTCTTGACAGCGTGGAAATTGCATACACGTCAAAACAAAGAAAGATTGTAAAATGTCTCTAAGATCGACATAAATAATCTCATGCCGAGTAAGCATAGCTATGTTTAGTCTTTTGATGCGAGTCGAGTTTCGAAACTTACAAGTACAGTCATATGTAAAAAATACTGATAATATTTTAAAGAAAATAATGTATAAAATCGAAAAAAATCTCGAAAAAGATGAAATAATATTTTTAATATATTTCTAATATTTTTGCTTTTTGATACACCTTCTCACCAAATTTTCGGGCCCCCTAACCCCTGGGCCCCCCCCCCCCGCCACTGCCCGGGCTGCAACATCGAATCTCCGCTAGTGCTCATAACCCAAACCCAAAAACACTAATTTTATAATGTGTGGAAACCATTTTGAACGACTGCCCTTGACCTTCAACCAAGATTTCAACCAGCTGCGCCATGGCCTTTTCTACTACAAAAAGATAATTGATATAGAAAATCCACAAATCTTTGGCGCCAAGTTTCTTATTTTAAACATTATATTTCAATAAGGCGTTGACTTGGCAATTTTTTGATATCACCACTATTCACCGTGCTGAATATTTAGATTTATTATATTTTTCAGTTGGTAGACTTGGCTAGTATTTTTTCACGGCTTAATTTCTATGGGTTTTAGCGTAGCGAGCGTCACCACGACACTCTTCTAGGGTACTCTCTCGGTTTGATTTTATGTTTGTGTTTTTGTATTCAATATCGTTCTGAAATTTTGTACACCACTAATATATATTAGTTGTTCAGGTATAGTTTTCAAACGAGATCATGTGATTTTTTGAAAAGCACACAATAGGGCACCACTTTCAGCACATTCTCCACCAAAATAATAAAGCAGTTCAAAACTGCAATTAGGGATGGAGCGAACCTGGATTTTGTTATCGACTATCGATATCATTTATATATCGATATATATCGATATATCGATATCGCGATATATCGATATATTGAAATATTGAAATATTGATATATTGAAATATTGAAATATCGATATATTGAAATATTGAAATATCGATATATTGAAATATTGAAATATCGAAATATCGATATATTGAAATATTGAAATATCGAAATATCGAAATATCGAAATATCGATATATTGAAATATCGAAATATTGATATATGACAATATTATATATCGATTTAGGTATGGAAATATTGATATATCGCATAAATGCCTTAAATTGCTCCTAAAACTGCTAGGAAATTCAAAAGAAAATTTAAATAGAAATAACACAGCCGTTCCAAAATATAGGGTCACCGGCCAGATAAGAAAGAAAATGTGAATAATCTGAGAAATTGTCGTAAAATCTGATAAACGCTGCACTGCAAATATGAATTATTTTGCCATTGTAGG
Source organism: Leuctra nigra (assembly GCA_934045905.1). Taxonomy (NCBI): domain Eukaryota; kingdom Metazoa; phylum Arthropoda; class Insecta; order Plecoptera; family Leuctridae; genus Leuctra; species Leuctra nigra. The sequence continues at coordinate 24,636,646 of OW203765.1, read as the reverse complement.
TATAAACTTCAATTAAGAATATAGTTTTATCATACGGTAACGCTTCGATATATCGATATTTCAATATATCGATATTTCAATATTTCGATATTTCGATATTTCAATATTTCGATATTTCAATATTTCGATATTTCGATATTTCAATATTTCAATATTTCGATATTTCGATATTTCAATATTTCAATATTTCAATATATCGATATTTCAATATTTCGATATATCGATATTTCAATATATCGATATTCAATATATTCAGGTATCGATATTTCGATATTTTTTTGATATCGATATATATCGATATATCGATATTTTCTCCATCCCTAACTGCAATGATATTTTGAACTGTTTTACCATTTGGTTGGAAGATTGTGGTGAAAAGTAGTGAAACTTGGTGATAGGCGAGCAGACCTATAATGTAATTGAGAGCCAGGGCGGTTATTCTAAATTTCCTTGTTGTCTCGTATCAATTGATACGGTTTCACTACCATGTTAAATAGATAGCTCTCGGGACCTATTTTCGAGATCGTTCGAGTGCTCGCATAATAGGGAAGTCTCATGAAATTTTATTTTAGTAAATTTCTATAAATAAACACAAATAATAATGACAAATACACTTATTACCTGTGAAATCTTAAATTTTCATTCATAAAAATCGAGTTCAAATATCATATGATTTTTGGCGGGAAAAACGGCCTTTAACAAGAATCAGAACTGTGATGTCATTTCCAAGTCTTGAACATTGTGTTGACATGGGAATTCCCTTGTTGCCATGGCAATATAGCAAACTGTGATGTCATTGCCAATTTTCCTGTTTTTAAATGAGAGGAGATCTATCAAACTTTGTAAATTAATTACATGATAACTATTCGTCCAACAACAAAAATAATACCACATCTGTGTTCAGCAACATCTCAACTTTCATAAAATAAATATTATTCTCAATTCTAATCTTCACGAGACTTCCCTATAGAGCATGACGTCAAAGTGACGTCCGTCCGAAGGAAATAGCTTTCAATAAGCCAAATCAGTGTATAGTTTTGTTTTGTCTGACGTCTGGCGGCCGTGAATCCGTATGATATTTGTCTCGAACGATCTCGAACGTCCCCAGTGTGCATTGAGCCCGTATCAAGTGACACGAGACGACAAGGAAATTTAGAATAACCCTCCAGGGCTGCGATCGTGTAAAATGACAACTTCCTTGTCACGGTGACAAGACCCTAGAAGGCCGTGAATAACATTGAGATGAGAAGCTTGTCACTGCGACAAGAAAGTTGTCATTTTACACGATCGCAGCCCTGGACGTTCGGTACTCCCGTGTTTTGTCTCATTCGAAAATAGATTTTTGCTAAGATTTTTGCTAGAGAAGTCAAGTCAATACCTAAGTCAATACCCATAAATAACACTCCGTGAAAAATACCAGCCAAATCTCTTCAACTATAAAAAATATAAGAAATCTATACATTCAGCACAGCAAAGTTGTGATATCAAAAATAGGTCAAGTCTTATTTTAAAAAACAAAATATACTTGGCGCATCAGGTATAAGAAAGAAAGTCCATTTATTGACGGCTGTCTAAATACAAATAGTTTCAAATAGTACCTACAGCTCTGTCTGTACAGTTCTTCTAAGTATATGCCAAAAATCAAAATGTACCTAAATATATAATATAATATACCTATTATGCCCTTGCAATGAGGTTGCAATGAGATTGCAACCCATGAGCACGTCCTCGGAAATACTCGTCATCATGCAGTGAGAACAGCCATCGCCGACGCCTTTCGACGAATGAAGCAATTCGAGGTCTACGAGGAGGTCCACTGTCTAGCAGATAACGGCAGCACAAAACGCATTGACATAATTGTCATTTCTCGGGATTCGCGACTATAGCCTACATCCTCGATCCGGCCATCAGATACGAGAAGAGCAAACAACAACCCGATGATGTCAACAGCGAGAAGAAAGCGCACTACGAGCCCACAATAACGTACTTTAAAGAGAAATATGATCTCGATAAGATCGAGGTCATCGGTCTTTTTATTGGCGCTCGAGAAACCATTCCGCTATTTTATTTACTAATTTTGGTTACGTTTTTTAGTTGTAAATATTAGTAATTTTATAGACGATTAGTATTGTTAGTTTTGAAAGGTTATAACAATTTTTCATTATTAACTTTATAATTTGTCATTAATTATTCTGTGCTTTTTAGCAACCTTATTTGTGAGGCAGAGTAATTTTTTTTATTAATATATACCTATGCTCTCAAAACGTACTCAAACTCGATTTTTTAAATTAGGGAAACGCATTTAGTGGTATATTTCCACGAACTTTGCTGCTTCAACGTACTCAAACGATGACTCAGCACCAGTTTTTGTATTAGTCATTCGTGTGATAATAATTAAAGTACCAACACTCTTGATAATTATAAACTTCATTTACATAGTACCTTACTTTATGATAGTATGCTGATAACATTTTGTTACAAATTCGGGTCGTCGAATATACATTTTTTAACCTACTTCTTCAAGAAATAAGCTTCATATCATCAAAGCCAACATGAAAGCTATCGTTGCATTTTGCTTCGGTAAGCTCGCAGTTGGAATCTAATTTTTTTTGACAAGTAAAAACATGCATAAGAATATTCTATTATTTTGTTTGTTTCTAGTTACTACTAGGTAGTCCTAGTAGGGTACTAAAAGGTAAGGTAGTGCTTCATTTCTCTAGGTCTGGTTTTACAAACTGAAAAACTAGACAGAAGTTTTGGCTGTCAATTTAATCTGCCTTAACTTTTAGTTGTATGCCAGCCCTTTATTGCTTTTATAGCTGTATTATTATAATCTCACTTTTACAATGCCAATTAAACAATTTTTATTCTTGTGCCGTTTATTTCAGTGTTTTTATTTTAAATAAAATACTTAGAAGAAAATAACTACATCCTAAGCAGAGCTCTACTTTACATTCAAACCCACTGTTTCTCTAGTTTTTTTATATGCCATGAGAACATATTTACAGCCTAAAGGCCCTTACTTAGCCTAAATAGCCATGAAAAATTTGTAGGAACGAAGTGACTGTCGAGAAGGCTGTGATTTGTATTATCTGACCATTTTAGTTTTTCAGCGATCAATTAGAAGAAATTTATTTTAATATTTACCAATAAACGGATTTCAAAAACATTTGGTTATAACAAACCGAAGAGTTGGTCCTAACATGTGCACAAAGTTTCAGATCAATTTGTGAAGAAACTGTGCTACTATGGTGCTACCTGTCCCCTGGTAAGGGATAAAAAAAATGCAGAGGTTCGTGTCAAAAAAGGAGTCGCTCGCTCAATAATAAAATGTGTAAATATTCATTAGTAAGAATGACTGGGTGATTTGATTAATAGTGGAAAACCAGATGCCCTTCAGAAACGTCTATCATTTCTGTGAAGCACGGTGGAGCTGTGCAGCAATGTGACGAAAAACAACCTTTGGGACATGAGTGAAGAGCCATATCGTTTAGTACTCCCGAGTTTTGTACCTCGTGGAAATAACTGTTTAGGAAATATTGTTCCACTGCTTACCTCTATGGTTCCACTACTAATCGTCCAAATTTTCAGATTTGGTTTTGTATTGGACAACACACACGTAGTTGAGCGAGCGTAGCGAGCGTCACCACGGTACTCTTATGGCACTTTCTATGTGTGTTTTTTTGTTTTTTTTTGTCTGCACTGCCCAGATCAAACCGCACAACCAATCGATCTGAAATTTTGCACACATACTAACGTAATCTATGCGGTCTCTGGGATCGTTTTTGAAAGGGATCCTGTGATTGGTTCAAATTTAAAAAAAAATTATCTTTCGATTGGTTGGTCCGTTCAATTTGAAATTTTGAGAAGTCATAACGACCAACATTTTGCCCAATCAAACAAAATTTAATCCAAATCCTCCCATTGGTTAAAATTTAAAAAATTATTTCATGTGTTTTTTGAAATTTAAACTAGAACCGTATAACCGATCAACTTAAAACTTTGCATGATCATTGGGACCAACATTATATGTATTTTTGACTACTTTTAGACTAATGTGTGTTTAAATCCAAAACCAAAAGTAATTGACATTTTACGGACATTTTGCGTGTTGGCTGTCAAATTTCTCGAAAATGTTGATCTAGTGGAGCGGTCGCTCCACCCAGCCAAGTCGTACTATACACTCACACTCACTCAACATACCGTAAATGCCTAATAAACTGAGTAGCAGACCAAACACTTTTACTGTAAGCAACAACATGGCATTTTCGGCCTACTGGATCTCAAAATTGGGAAATCTCACATTGTTGCGAAATAACTTAATTTCGAGCTATGGCCCACCTGACAACATATACCAAATTTGGGAACAATACGTTATGCCGTTTGGGTGCTAGAGGGCCGTGAAAACAGTGAAATTACACCCCTTTTAAAAGCTATCTGATGATGATGATTCAGATTCAGATTCAGATATCAGGAAACGTTGCTATCACCGCCACAGCCTAAACGGCTGAACCGATCGATATGAAAATTTTACCACATGTGCACTTTTGGCGTCTGATGATACTTTTGTTCTTATAAATTTTTTGTGCCGCCATTTTTAAACCGGAAGTGACGTCATATATCAAAAACGGCTGGACCGATTAAAACGAAATTAGCGCCATTCGATATAGAAGGTCATCTATAAGGTATACCAATAGTGAAAGAAGAAATGTTCTATAACCTAAACCGGAAATGACGTCATAAAAATGACAAATCTGACTAAAATCATCTCTTATATCAATAACTACATATTCAGAAGGCTTATAATGTTATATAACATTTATAGATACAAATTTTAGGTGGCAGTGATGTCAACCGCCATTTTGAAAACCGGAAGTGATGCCGTAACTCGAGAACGGCTGGACCGATTGGAACGAAACTTTTGCTTACTTTGTAACATATCATTTATAGCATTAACACAGTAACAAGCACAACTTTTCTTAGCAACTAAATCACAAAATCTTATTTTTTAAAAGAATTTTAATCTTTGGTGCCACAATAATTATGTTACAAGTTTTAATAATAAACTGAAAAAAGGAGTGATATCCCCATAAAAAACACTCCGTGTAAAAATACCAGCCAAGTCTCTTCAATTAAAAAAAAATAGAAGAAATCTAAAAATTCAGCACTGAAAAGTAGTGATATCAAAAAATTGGCCAAGTCAAAACCTTTCAAAAAATACTTGGCGCATCGTTTTTTTAGGACATGTGTAGATGAGTACATTTCATTTCCTGCCTACTTCTATACTATTTATATGCACGATGCGCCAAGTATTTTTTGAAAAGTTTTGACTTGGCCAATTTTTTGATATCACTACTTTTCAGTGCTGAATTTTTAGATTTCTTATATTTTTTTTAATTGAAGAGACTTGGCTGGTATTTTTACACGGAGTGTTTTTTATGGGGTCACGGCTACTTTGACTCTTCAGTTCTAATCCATGGTAGTTGAGCAAAATCTTTTAAACCTATATGAAACTAATAATGACCGTTCAACAGATCGATCTGATATTGTGTACACACACTTATATCATATGAGTGGTCCCAGGTATATTTTTTGAAAGAGATTCTGTGATTTTTTAATATTTACTGGGAATTTGTAGTTCAATTATAAAGGTTCAATCGATCAACTTAAAACTTTGCATGGTTATTGGGACTAATATTTGAGTGATATTTGGAGATTTTTAAACAAGTCTGTGAAAAATTCAAGAATTATTGGCTTTTAATGATATTTTTGATAGACGCAGAATTTCGGTTCGAGGTGTTGCGCGTATCCGTGCTCGCTCATCAACGCGTTTCACAGAGCGTTTTCCTAGTTTAATCAATCATCAATGCACTGGAGTTTGAGTTATCCGTGGAGTCATAAAATTTTGTTTGTTTCAAATGCCCGCCATTCGTCATCCATCAAGCTGACCAACATGACAATTGATGACAAGTTCAAAACCGTCTTTGTTAAAAGTTGAAACTTGAAAGTAATTTTTGGTAACATTCATTAAAAAAGAATAAAGAAATAACAACAGGTAGGTACATATATACCAATATACTTTGGACGTAGGTAACTTGTGTAGTAAGAACTTTATTGTAAATTGTAAATATCTTTAGTCTTTGTAAGGTCTTCTCACGTGCTCCTCGCACGGCAACGTGAGCGAGAATTCTAACCTCATTCTTTACAAAAAAAATCCTATGACGCAGAGTCGATTCTGGACGCAGATACACATTGTTCTCGGTTTATAATTTGATCTCATTGTATCCACGACCATTTACCTTTTGCCCATCCCTTGTTCGAGGTCGTTTATAACACTGGGCCCTTACATAATATCGCCCATCGATAGCAAGGTGCAAGGCTACCGACCTTGAACTCGGGGAACTCGGACCTTGAACGTTTGCTAGTATTAGGTAATAGTAATACCCCGTTCTCACTACAGCTTCAACCGCGATTGACCTGGATTGACCTCAACTGCCTTTCTACTCAACTTTGCGGTGGGGGGGGGGGGGGGGGGGGCAAAGGCGAAGGCCGCCAGTTCCAGCCCCGCAGTTTTTTTTAAATTTAATCAATTTAAAAGTCATTCTTGGACTCGAAAATGCATGAACTGAAGCAAACAACCTACCAATGCCCTGCCCAGCAGGGCATACTTTTCGATTTTCTACTACTACTTGATCCAAGTGTAGTGGGGAATTGTAGGATCATTTTGAGGTCTATTGGCTCTGCGGCAGAGCTGATACGGGGAGCTGTCCACAGCTGAAGTATGTTTTGACACTTTTAGGTTTTTACAATAGGGTCCAGGGTTGCCAGAAGCTCGAGCGCTGATGTCGCAGCGGCAGGTAGTGAAGTCGCCCAAATGTTAAAATGTAGTAAGATATACTACAAATTTGAACATCGCCCAAATGTCTCCCAAATATACGATATTTCACGGAAAACACTCTGCGCAAAGCAGCAATGGGGGTTCTGGGGGGAGGGCCTCCCAGCAACTCGCGGGTCCGGGCCGCGCAGGCCCGGGAAATTTTGTATTCAAGAATGAAATAGAGCTATTTCTACGCGTTTTGGACTAGAAATTTCGGCGATTTCGATCATCTAAAATTGCTATTTCACAATTATGGAAATTAAGTTTCAAAGTAAAGTATTAGTTTCCATTATGGAAGGATATTGCGCAGTCGCCCAAATCGGCGACAACACCAAAAAGTTGGTCGCCATATGGTAGCGGTCAAGTCGCCCAAATTGCAACAAGTCGCCCAGTCTGGCAACCCTGATAGGGTCAGGTCTATTGTTAGTGAGAACAATGAGTGTGTCTGCGTATAAAATAGACTTTAGGTAGGTATTGTAAATTGTATTTATTATGTTCCCGTGGATCAGTACCTACAGAATACAGATGGGCTACCTAACAGTAGATAGGTACTCTCTACCAGTTATTACTGTAGCAGTCCTAGTGTTGGGACTTGAAAATTTTTAAAGTGAAAATTTTCATGAAAATACTGATTTACAGAGGACCTTTCAGCATATTTTCAATTGTTTTATTTTGTACCTAAAGTATTAATGGAGGTGTGTTACATTATTATGCGTGATAGAAATACGTTTAAAAATGTCGGTGCACCTACCAGAAAAATAAAAAAAATAAAAAAATACATTTACCTTCCTCAGGATTCAAAACATTGAAAATTTTCATGAAAATTTTCACAAAAAAATTTTTCATGAAAAATCCCAACACTAAGCAGTCCGCACTATACCAACATACCGTCAGCATTTGTCTTACATTAATTCTCTAAAATTTATTTGACATAGACCAGTAACAACTTAATTTTTTTTCTCGTTCAGTCTCAAAAGTAGTTTTTATCTTCTACAGAATCAAGACATGGACATTGTGGCCAGGAAGAGTTTAGAAGCGTCGGCGACTCTCCGTCAGCTGGGGAATGTTGACTTCATTCGAGAAGACATGAAAAAGGCTCTGATGTTCTTCTCGCAGAGCATAGCAGTTGCTCCTTGCGTCGGAACTGCTGTGGAGCTGGCACTCGCTTTCGCCAACAGGTCAGTGCCAATGTTTGCTGATTCCAGTTTCCAACATCGGGTATTTTACATCTAAATCTGTGGGTAGTGACTAGTGACGTAAATGTTGAAATATTTCAATGATATGTTTCAATTTGTCTTAATATTTCAAAACTTTTAAAAGATTTGTCTTTAGTATGAACTGAAAAGATATTCAACTCATTTTTGAATATTCCCACCCAGTACATAGGTATCATATTGAAGGCTGTGGCCAACTTGTGATTGTGAAAAAAGCAGTTCTAATGAGTTGACATAGTGGTCGTTAGCTAAAATGTAAATTACTATGATTATTATATCACAGTCCCATAATGTAAAGGTTTAGGTGATATTTCATTTGTTGTCTAGAATCAAATAAATATAAAGTTTTGCTATTTTATTTTTGTTGAATTAACAGAAGTCCTAAAAACTAAATTTTTCACATTTTTCATGAAATAGGTATTTCAAAAATATTTTTTTTTTAAATTTTACATCATTATCTGTGGGACTTTGCTGTTAATTTACAATGCATAACATATTTTGCTAACAAAATTGTAAAAATAGTAAATAGGTACTACTAAAGATATTATAATTGCCAATGTCATTAGTAAGGCTGTGCAAGACACGCAATTCCCGGGTCCAGGGACAGGATTTTTTTGTCCCGGTCCCGTCCCGAAAAGTTTTTTGTCCCAAAATCAACTGGGATGTGACCGGAATCGGGATAAATGAATAATCCCGTTTTAAAAAATATCCCGCCGTATTTTAAATTCCTTTAGAAGGCGGTAGGTAAGATGCTCTGGCAGCTGCGCGTGATTGCTGACCGCTTCTAGGCTTACGTAGAGCTCGTAAACATTTCTAGACTGTGGTTAAATGTCTTCACATACCAAATTTACATAACATCCAATTCAGAAGTCGATTTTGCACAATCCCTTCCAAAAACCCGAGATTTTAATGTGACCCGACCCGATCCCGGATTTTTGTTTTAAATTAATCCCGTCCTGAATCCCGAGTTCTTTTACAAATCCCGTCCCGAATGCAAAAAAAGTTGTCCTGCACAGCCCTAGCCATTAGGTAGGTATATACCTACCTAATGGCATTGGTAGTGTATTAACATGAACTGTCTACAGATCTGCGGTGCACTTCACGCTGGGAAACTACGAGGATTGTCTGAGCGACGTCGAGCAGGCACTCAAGGCCAACTACCCGAGTCGGCTGAGATACAAGGTGCTCAAAAGGCGGGCCGAGTGTCACCGAGAAATGAACAACATGAAAGAAGCAAAGAAGAGCTACAAGGTAAAGTGCATTTGCAATTATTCAACACCATAAAATAAATTAAAATGGCCAGATTAGTTGACAAGTGAAATTAGAAACAATCGAAATTGATATTAGTTATAAATTTACTTTTGAAGCCATTAACAAACAACTAAAGTAAATAGCCACAATAGCCACCAGAGTGCAGTCTTACTTCTTGTATTCTTGAATTGTGTTTTATTGTTTTATTATTGTACAAATTTCCAAAATTTTAATATTGTTTGAATAATTTCTTTCATTATGAGGAGTAATGGTTTGATTTGAATTATTCTACAAGGAAGCTATCGCTTGTTGCTTGGAAGAGGATAGGAAGCAGAGCATGGAGCAGGAGCTGGCCGCTCTCAAGCCTCCCGAGCAGGTCTACAAGCCGAGGCTGAGAGTTCGTCCACCGCCTGAGAAGTACCTTGGAGACAACCCGATGATTCCAGGCGCCTCGGCTTGCATGGAGATCAAACACACAAAGAAGTATGGCAGACATCTTGTCGCCACCCAGGACATTCCACCAGGTCAGTAAACTGGATAGAAATAAAATCCATTCACCGCAGTAAAAATGATCGACCTTGAAACATAAAGTCACCCAGCAAACTAAAAATTGAGGTAAATTGCAATGGCTTGTCAGTAGATTTCAAGCTCATCATTCTTACTGTAAATGGATCAGTTCTACTGAAAATGTATTTCAGAAAGAAAGCACTGCCATTAAAAAACCTGAAATGTGACATTGGATGAATTCTAAATTGTCCTAGCAACTTGGCAGCCTTAAAATAGTAAAATACCGTATTTTACTATTTTAAGGCTGCCAAGTTGCTAAATACCCTTGGGGAGAGAAATGTACTTATTTGATATTTAAAATAAATTTAACTCAGAATCTAACATGTGAAAAGTTTCTAACATTTGAAAGATTCATCAAGCATGAGGTACACTAACTCAAAGGTATGAAAGCATCTCAAATCAGTCTGTGGGTATTTTGAGCGAGCGTAGTGAGCGTCATTAGTCATTACGGTACTCTTAAATGGCACTTTCTCTGTGTGTTTGTTCTTTTTTTTGTCTTCTCAGCCTAGGTCAAACCGCACAACCAATCGATCTGAAATTTTGCACACTACTACTAACGTTATCTATGCGGTCCCTGGGATCGTTTTGGAATGGGATCCTTTGATTGGTTCAAATTTAAAAAAAACTATTTGTCGATTGGTTGGTGTCCAATTAATTTGACATTTTGCAAAGTCATTGTAACCAACATTGTCCCCAATCTTACAAAGTTTCAGCCAAATCCTCCCATTGGTTAAAATTTAAACTCATCTTTCCTCTGATTTTTTACATTTAAAATAGAACCGATTTACCGATCAACTTAAAACTTCGCATGGTCATTGGGACCAACATTTTAGGTATTTTTCCCAATTTGAAGACTAAACTTAATCTGTCGTTATTTTCAAAAGTTATTGTCATTTTATGGACATTTTATTATATAATCTTGAAATATTTGAAAATTGACAATTGTATACTAAATTTTTATCCCACCTCTTGATGCTTCCGCTCCAAGGCAGGTAGAGAAGCTGATTAGTATTAATAATATCTTTGGCTGAAACTTGCAAACACATATCAAATCGGATGCAGTACGAAGGCTCCCTCATCAACGCAACTACACTGAGCGAGGTAAGTGTGGTGTGGTCAATTATCAGAATTACACTAGGAAAACGCTCAGTGTAGTTACCTTGTAAATCTTACTATCTTTGCAGAATTGCTACTTAATACCTTGCAAACTTATACTGTGATTTTTCGTTTTTCAGGAGTTGTTTTGCTGGTAGAAGATCCATTTGCGTCGGTGCTTGAGAAACGCGGAGAGTACTGCTACAATTGCTTTTGTCGAAGCGATGCCATGATTCCATGCAAGTCCTGCACACTGGTAAAATATTTGAAATATCAAACAAGGAACCTATAACTAAACGAGTTGTTATGTAATTTTATTTCCTTCCTTTTTTCTAGGCTATGTTTTGCTCCGAAGGTTGTCGAGAATCTTCGAATCTGAGTCACAAATTTGCGTGTCCGATTCTAACGGATCTACGGGACATAAGCCTACGCTGGGATGGACCGCTGATTTTAACACTGCACATGTTCAACGTTGTTTTGGTGCGGCACGGACATTTTAGCGGTCTGGATGATTATGTGAAACAGTTGAAGGCCAAACAACCCGATGGAATCAAGGGATGCGATGACAAAGGTCGTTACATATCGACAGAATTGCGTGCAGTACTTGAAATTGCCCATGCTCCTGTGAACATTGACATGTATGCTGAGAGTGAAAATCCTCTGACGCACATGGTCAGGACGCTTATTGGTGACTTTAAATTTGTGAAAGACCTGCTGCCACTTTTTGGGAGTATACTGGATTGGAACTGTCTTGATGTTGAAGAATATGGCCCACCGGGCTCAAATTTCTCGGACCGTTCTATTACCAATATTGGGAAAGCTTTATATCCGTTGTACTCTCTTTTGAATCATCGTTGCATTCCAAATTCCATGCACTACTACCGCGGAGATACTCTGGTTTTAATATCGACACTTCCCATTGTCAAAGGAGAACAGGTATAAAATATTTTTGTTTTGAAATCCCACAGGGTTTAATAATATACAGTTCGTTTTTCCTATGTTTGAACTCTCACCAGATGGAGCCACAGTCAGTTGTTCTGGGCAGCTTCGTAGGGCCTAGATGGGTAACATTTTTTTAGTTACTAAAATGTCCGTGGGATGGCGCCAGCGGAAGGGTAACATCCTTGGGTAACATTTTTGTAGTAACTAAAATGAGTTTTAATTAGTTTAAATGACCAATTAATGTATTAATATCCTTTGTTAGTCTGTTGTAATCTCAAATACATTTAAAAATGTAAATTACAGTGTATTAGGTGCATAATATCATTGTAAAACGAAATGTCATCATTGACGGCCCAACATAAATTCCATTTTTCAAATTTTCGCCATGTTGTCGCGTTCTACTCTCTGCCCAGTAAATAGTTTTCACATGAAAACAAGAGACGAATTCAGGCTACATCTTTATTCTATGTTAATTGTTGATGTTTTTTGTTTTTTTTGTTAATTTTTGGGTCATTTTTAATAATGTAAACACTCTGTGCTGTAATTGTTTGTACCGGAAATCAAAGGCGGAAATTACGTCATTTTGTTACCTATCTAGGCCCTACGTCACATTAGTTGTTCTGCTAGGCCGAGAAAGACTTCATTGCACGCTCACCTTGCAATGTTGTCTTTCTCGGCCTTACAGAACAACTGACGGTGTCTCGGTCTGTAGAGAGTTCAAACATAGGAAAAACAAACTGTAGAGAGAGATGATAATATTTTTCAATACATATTGTTGCAGGTGTTTGTATCGTATTTGAAGAATTCCGTTGACCTTGATACTATTCAGAAAACACAGAAGTTCAAATGTGGTTGTCGTGGCTGCACCAATCCTCTACCAAGCAGAGAATTGTTGCCGCTGTGCCCCGCTTGTAACCACGCTGTGCCAGAGGTGAACGAAATGGTAAGTTCCTACGAAATAGTACTTCTTAGTAAAATGTGTGTAGTTATCCTGGTTTGTGTACAATCAACATGGAGTACACATTATTCAACCTGCCCTGCCACATACTCTTTTCTTTTTACATGTACTAGCAATTTTATTTTGTTTCTTTGGCACTATGGCATCACACCAACAATGCAGTGAATCAGGCTTGTAGGAAGGTGGGGTGAGGGGTAAAAGGGGGAAATCCTCCCCCTCCGATGAAATTTCCCTCCCTATTTTTGTGTGCACTCCTGGGCACTGAAATTGGTCCGTGGTCAATGTTCAAGTGACACTACGGCTAGTATTTAACATTTATTTTAAATGTAATTTTTTTACATAAAGACCGGATAGCTAGTGTAAGCTTAGGGCCGAAAAATTACTTAAAATAAAATATTAAATACTACTAGCCTAGGAGGAGTCGAGTGAATATTGACTGCGGACCATTTTCCGTATCCAGGAGTGTACCTACAATTATATGTCAAGATAAAAATATGCTTAGAAAGTCGCTTAATCGCTTAGAAATTTACCAAATCATGCCTGTAAATCAACATTTTTCTTGGGCTAAAAAGTAAAAACCTGTCTTTGTTGTATGTTTTTTTATTATTGTCTTCGTAGCTAATAGTATCTCCAACTAAAGTTCTTTCGCAATATTATTTCCCCCCACCCCTTGCAAATTTAGTTCCTACATGCCTGCAACGAATAGCCAACTTGGCAGCGTACATGTCCCTTAAGTATGGGATTTTAATTTTCAAAACCGCTGCACTTTACGTTGCATTCCCCATGCTCGAAACGACATTCTGTAACACAATTTTGCCGTTAAGCCTCCGTCGTAATGCTAGCGCCTGGACTCTCACCTAATAGCACGGTTACCCATCTTAATAACCCGTAGTAGCACCGACCTTGAACTCAGCACCATCTTAGCATCAACGTTTGGCGGTATCAGGTAAGGGTCCTGGCTTCAGAGTGACCTTGACGTCAGCCAATCGGGAAATTCTAATGCTGAGCACCTTAGCTCTGGTGTTTCAATGCCAGAGATAAACAATGTTCATCTCTCAATTGAAACCTCAATAAAGCGTCAAACTAGAGGCGTTTCTATTATGTATTTTTATTTCCAAAGTAGAGAACCTACGTAGTAATAGTTTTCATGACTTTCCAGCTAAGTGACTTGTGTTTACACTGCAACAATTCGATCAGTTTCTACGAGCAAGTAGTCGGCGCGTATGTGATGCTTCTAGAACTTGAACGGATGGAAAAGGAACCGTTGGTCGAAGCGAACGCAGCTAAGATAAGCGAGATGATCACGACGCTTCACAAAAACGTTGCCATGGCGAACGATCTCATTCTTCCGATTCAGCGTTTACTGACGGCAACTCTTGCTCAGGGAGGGGTTTACTACCTGTAAAATTCCCATCGCAGTCCTAATGGTGATCCGTATGTATTGATACGATATACACTACTTGGGTTTCCAAGTTTATGTTATTCCATAATAATATACTTTATTATTGCGCTATTTGCTATTATTACTTTTTATACATTGAACTTTCATATCAATGATTAATACCTAGATATAGATACGATGTTGCACGCTTGGATTCCGAAAGTTCCTATGTTAATCCATACTTTTATTCATATTGCGCTATTTGTGCTATTTTATATTTTTCATAAATATAACTTTTATATCAATGATAAGTATTCATTCAAGTAAATATTCATTTGCTATTAGTGACAGAACTTGACACTTTTTAAATTGTTCTGTAATTTTTTACAACTTCTAAGAATTATGTGTAATATTACACATTATTTTGTGTCGGCTGTCTAATATTTTTCAAATTTTAATTAGATACTATTTATTTTTTTAATAACTGCTTGTGAATCAGATATTGTCTTAAGTCAATAAAATATCAAAATATTGCATACAAAATCTAAGTATTTCCTTCAGTTATTGGTACTCACAAGGTCATTTAAAATCCATCTGTTCCGATAAATTGGTCATCCGATATGTTTGTAGTCGACTTATTTTCACACTCCACCGAAATATGAGAACTTTTTTTCCTCCAAATGGGATGACAAAACAAAAAACACATCATACGAACCTCGAGCATCATACCTTGAAAGTACAAACTATGGAAGAAGACGAAAGGCAAAAAATATCCGTTCCAATTGTCATCATAACAAAACATTTTATGTTTATTGATTATAATTTACAACTAATTATTTTCGTTATAATACACAAATTACATTATTCTTATCCCAAATTTTGGCAACCAACTGATTATAATTTATCCCACATTCTTGTAATGCCAAGCTATAAATAAATACGACATCAACTACATACATAGTACATGATATACAGTTATTAATTAAATTACAGTAATGGTAAAGCCTTCAAAAAATGCAAGGCACATAGAAAGGGAAACTTTGGACTTGGTCTTTGCAAACATTTGGTCATTACGTCGACAGTGAAACATCATGACAATAATTATTATAATTACTAGTCAATGACAAATAGATATTTTATATTCCATCATCTTAATATCTAAGGTACCTATTTTAGTTGATTACACTGTGCATTATTTTAAGTTAAAATTGGAGTTAGTTTTAAAATCACAATATTTGGAGAAAATAAAATAAATATTTAAGAGGGCAGTTCAAGCTCGATTTAAACATATTTTTTTATTAATCAACTGTCAAATAATTTGTGAAACAATGAGGCCCCTTTTTGGGGAGAAAGTTGTGGATTTTGATTGTTTTGTATTTTAGAAATAATAATTGCAATATATGAGGTATTGAATTTACCTATGATTTTTTCATAATATTTAAATTGAGTGAGATCATCACAATTGATCTAAATATTTTTAGGTATATGCAAATGATCGACAATAAATAATGTACACAAAGTATTGGTGAATATTGCAGAAATTATCAAATTTATGACATTCAAAATTGACCTTGATTGACCCTCTTAAGACCGATATGCCTGTGCATGTCAAAAGAACATCTCAATACATTGATTTATGGAGTTTTGGGCAAAATATAATTCAAAAACAGTATTATTAATGTATCTTGCTAGATAAAGCAATTAAAAATGCTTTCTAATCTTATTTATATCACATTAAATTTGGTGTATTTAAAAATAACACGGTTACATAGGTTGATAATATATGACACAACATCAAATACGGCCTAGCTACTGCTTCAAATCCTTTATGCCTTAATGTGCTCTTCACAATCGTGTATGAGCAAATGGTTTTAACAGAACTAGAACAAAATAATACTTTCACAATCACATTCTAAATTACAAAGTAAAATTAAGCGAAAAATGGAGCTCAAAGAGTCAAAATGCAAAATTTATAGGTATATCAAAAAGTATCTAATTATTGCAATGCATTCGTGCGTGTTTTGTATTCTTTTTGTTCAATTTTAAATAAATTAAAAAAATGGATATGATGGGAATTGCTGTATTCAGTTATCTGGGCATTGTTATCAACTAATGGTTTGAATAATTATGTGCAGAAAATATATCTTACTAATTGTTCTACAAATAAGAATAATTATTAATTGGTCCCAGGAACTGCATTTTACAAGAGTATATGAAATTAGATTTAAGAATTTGTATTACTAATCAATTATATTTTAAGCTCAATCCAAAATCGCCTTGATTTCTTTTTACAGTGTAACAAGTTGGCCTATCTAGGTTAGAAAATTAACTTTAAAAATAATAATGTTTGCTTGAAGTAGGTTTAAAGAATGAACAAGCTTGTAGCATGGCATTCTTAGAGTCAAGGTTAACTGAACACAAAGTAATTAATTAGAATCATTATGTAAACTTACAATCTTTAAATTTCAATAGCAATCAAAATATAGACAAAAATATAACGAGCAATCAAATAAGTTTAACAATGTGCAATTATATCAAGAAAGTGAGTGAATCCATATAAAAAGTATGTGACCTTACCTAAATTGTGATGTCACCACGTAATAACAAGTGAACCAGTCATTGTGATAACGCTACAAAACCAGTCAGCCAGACTAGTTTTCAGTGATTCCTAGAAAAGCATGGGCCTACGTGCAGAAAGAAAGTCGTTTCGCGGGCTTTAGAAATGACAGAATGTCTAAAATTAGCTATCACGTGTACGAAACCAACCAATCAGATTCTTTGGAGGGAAAACGATGTCAGAGGGTATAAAACGTCAGGCTACCAGCCAAACATCATCAGTCGGAGTTTTCTCAGAGCAGTGAGACCTGCCTCGCGAACCGTGAAGCCTTGTGCACGCAACATAGTATAATTTCAGCGAGACAGTGCCGATGTGATCGAAGGTAAACATTAAAATAACATTTTTGTATAAACGTCAACCCAGTAAATTCAAACTTCAAGCCTAGTGCTGAGGCAAATAATATCGCATTAAGACAATTTCAAGTTACAAGTGATCAACTGAACAGTTTCAACATTAAAGTCAGTAAATGTTAAAGTATAAAAGTTAGTGAATTGCAACTCCGGGAGAAACCGACGAGTCTGCAGCCACGAACGTCATCAGCCTGAGCCAACTTGATCCAACTGCTCGAGGAGGTCACTCCTTGCGCACGGACTGCTGGACGTCCTGGTAACCAAGGGGTTATTAGACGACATCATCGCATCGCAGCTGAAGGAGGTGACATATCCAGTCATTTCATTCTGCTGGTGGACTGGAGTTCACGGGACACACTACACAAGAGTCAACGCCATCCACTTGTTTACGCGGAAGTAAACAAACCAGACGACATCATCACTACTGCCGACGTATCGAACGTAATATTGTTTCATAATTTTTGATTGCTCTTTTCACATCAATGAACATTTATTTTCTTTGTAATAAACAAATTATAATATTGCTGATTCTTTGTGTTCTACCCTCTGAGCCAAATCCCGCAGGTTTCAGTGGCGCTCAACGTGTGGGGCTCGAATAACATTCCTGGGAGCAATTGTTTTGAAAGAAATAATTGTTTTCTTGATTGTGAAAGAGTACTCAGTTGTTCTGAAACTTGTGGACACAGGCATTGCGTAAAATTTTCATGTATTTGGAAATTTTACATAGAATCAACCCGTTAACGTAAAGATAAAGCCAACTGTAGATTTGTGCATGTTAGTTCATTACATCTGTTACGATGGCAGATCGAGATGCAAGTTTAGCGTCAACTGTAGATTTAGATGAGACTGTAGAGGGGGCGGGGGACCAGTCAGTGGTTAGTGAACTCGAGGTAACTAGGAGCCAGGTGATAGGGGAGGACGAACACGATGACTCGCTACCTCATGTTGAAATGCCAATCTTTGAAGAGAGACAAAAAGAAGCCAGAGCTGACAGTATATATTCACAATTCGGTGAGAAAGAATTCAATAATTCAATTATGGAATTCCTAATGAAGGAAAAGCGAGAACAACAAGAGAAAGAAACTATCAAGGAAATGAATAGGAAACTAGAAAAACAGAAGGAAAAGGAGGAAAGTAAAAACGAAAAACAGAAGGAAAAAGAAGAAAGGGATAAGAAAGACGAAGAGAGAGGAAAGGAAATACGGGAGTTGCTATTAGAAACAAAAAATGAATTCAGGGAGATCGCGAGTAAATTTGAAGCTGGATTGAAAAAGGTTGAAACTAGGGTCACAAATGTAGAGGAAAGAGTACAACAAGTAAATGATAAAGTCGACACAGAGTTGGAGGTCATTAAGTCTTACGTAGAATCAATCGGAGCACAGACGAGCAGTGTTGAGGAAAAAGTAAATACCGGATTGGTAAAGATAAACACTGAGATCGATGAGCGTGACAAGAAACTCAGTCTGGAGCTATTTTCATTAAGCTCGCGATTTGAAAGAAAGGATAAAGAGAAGAATGAAAGCATTTCAGCTATGAAGGAGAAAATAGAGGACGTAAGTAAAAAGGTAGATGAGAATGCCAAGAAGACTGGAACGACATCGAATATCATGTGTCATGCAAATAACGAGTTGCAATTTGCAAAACATTGTACTGAGTCGCTGATACAAGAGGCAATAAGATTTAATGGGGAAGAGAGTTGCCCAATAAACGCAATGCAATTTTTGAAGCTAATCAAAGAGCGTTTTTCAACATTCAATGTGAATAACAATCAGAAGCTGGGAATCATTGTCAAGTGTTTACATGGAAAAGCAGCAGACTGGTATGTAAATAATCCCGTTGAGAATATTGATAAATTTGAAGAGGCTTTTAAAGATAAATATTGGTCGCAAACTGTACAGCATCAGCTAATCAGATCAATCTATGCTGGAGAATACAAAATTAGTTCGAACCTAAACATGGTGACCTATGTCAATCGGATTATCAACAAGGCAAAATATGTGACAGAATTGGTCAATATGACGGAACAAGTTTTGGTTGGAATATTGATTAATCACTTACCACCAAACATCAGGGTGATAGTACGTGGCAAAGTCAAAACTAAAGATGAGTTGATAAAAGAGCTGACTGACTTAGAGCATGATGAATTCACTGAAAAACTAATCAGAGATCCCAAGCAATATGAGCCAATTCGTAACGGGAACGGTTACAATGACAATAGGAACGGCTACAATAACAGGAATAGTTATGACAGGAATTGCAATAACAATAACAACGGGAGAAACAGTCATAACAGAAATGGGAATGGTAACGGGAATGGTAACGGGAATAATAATAATCGTCCACCAGAGTCCGGTACGAAGGAAACGAAAAATGAAAATTCGGGAAACGAACAGAGGTCGACACAGAATGGAAAGTAGAGATGGGACACGATTTTGCGTCGACCGAGAAAACACGTTTCAAAGAGAGAAAAGAAGAAATTAGGAGAATGCAGAAGAAAGAGCGTGAGGATCTTAAAGAGTATATACGCAGATCTTCAAGACGGTGGAAGAAAGAGATGGATGAGCGAGAAGCTGCCAGAGAAGCAGAGGTTTCTGCAATAGAAAAGCAACTTCAAATAGATTTTTTGCTTTTCAAGAAAGGGATGGAAGACGCTGCTGCTTGCAAGACGTTGCAATCACAAGAGAGTACAGAGGGGGGCTGTGTGCCAGAAGAAATTGTCCAGAATAAAATTGAAAGTTTGGATGGACCAGACAAAGAAGAAGTTGATGAAAGTAGGCGTGAATTTACTGAGATGAAGAAAGATGAAAATGTATTTCGAAGGAAGAATTTTGAAGACAATTGCGAGGTAGTATTGCCACAAGTGAGCGAGAAGGAAGAATTACAGATTCCGATTGCGAATCAAGATGATTTCGACAGAGTTCGAACAGTTGAAGAAATTGGCGATGTTTTGAAGTCTATAGGCGACTTTAAAAGTAATGGTGAAAAGTTTCACGACGAGAAAAATGACGCGGTGATTATGAATGAAAACGATGATGTTTTGAAGAAAGGGTTGAATAATGATTTGAGAGAAGAAGACGAAAATGTTTGCTTGCAAGATGGACTGCAAATGAACGTACGAGAACTGAAGAAGAAAGCTGACGAAAATGAAAATTACACATCGACCACTGCTCAAGAAAACAGGGAAAATTCAATTCGGAAACAGCTACTTGAAGAAATTTCAAGGGTGAAAACTCAAGACGAAACAGAAGAAGGAACGATTTCATTTCCATTCGATCGTGGACGGAAGAATGAAATCAATACGTCGAACAAATGATTCCTACTGATGACAACAGCAATGTTATGTTGATGTTATGGTCGCAGTATGATGACCCAGCAAAAGTAGGTCACTAGGCCAATAACGGGATTGTGATAAGAGAGAGGGTTGAGTCGAGCATCGTTTCCGGGAAGTAGGATGAGGTTTGTTTTTGTTTTGGTAGGTGGAGGGGTGAGTTCATTCATTCAGGTTTAGATTAGACAGCTGTAAGGGGAAATAAACTTGCATCTGTTCAAGGAAACTTTTTGTTTGTCAAAAGGAAGAGATTATTCCTGCTAGATAGTCCAGTCTCTATGTGAATCCTTGTTTTATCACCATTTTCTCATTCAAAATTTCAATGTATTTCAAATTTACTTCAGTCAAAAGGTGAACAACAAGAATTCAGGGGGCTCTGTAACAAGTTGGCCTATCTAGGTTAGAAAATTAACTTTAAAAATAATAATGTTTGCTTGAAGTAGGTTTAAAGAATGAACAAGCTTGTAGCATGGCATTCTTAGAGTCAAGGTTAACTGAACACAAAGTAATTAATTAGAATCATTATGTAAACTTACAATCTTTAAATTTCAATAGCAATCAAAATATAGACAAAAATATAACGAGCAATCAAATAAGTTTAACAATGTGCAATTATATCAAGAAAGTGAGTGAATCCATATAAAAAGTATGTGACCTTACCTAAATTGTGATGTCACCACGTAATAACAAGTGAACCAGTCATTGTGATAACGCTACAAAACCAGTCAGCCAGACTAGTTTTCAGTGATTCCTAGAAAAGCATGGGCCTACGTGCAGAAAGAAAGTCGTTTCGCGGGCTTTAGAAATGACAGAATGTCTAAAATTAGCTATCACGTGTACGAAACCAACCAATCAGATTCTTTGGAGGGAAAACGATGTCAGAGGGTATAAAACGTCAGGCTACCAGCCAAACATCATCAGTCGGAGTTTTCTCAGAGCAGTGAGACCTGCCTCGCGAACCGTGAAGCCTTGTGCACGCAACATAGTATAATTTCAGCGAGACAGTGCCGATGTGATCGAAGGTAAACATTAAAATAACATTTTTGTATAAACGTCAACCCAGTAAATTCAAACTTCAAGCCTAGTGCTGAGGCAAATAATATCGCATTAAGACAATTTCAAGTTACAAGTGATCAACTGAACAGTTTCAACATTAAAGTCAGTAAATGTTAAAGTATAAAAGTTAGTGAATTGCAACTCCGGGAGAAACCGACGAGTCTGCAGCCACGAACGTCATCAGCCTGAGCCAACTTGATCCAACTGCTCGAGGAGGTCACTCCTTGCGCACGGACTGCTGGACGTCCTGGTAACCAAGGGGTTATTAGACGACATCATCGCATCGCAGCTGAAGGAGGTGACATATCCAGTCATTTCATTCTGCTGGTGGACTGGAGTTCACGGGACACACTACACAAGAGTCAACGCCATCCACTTGTTTACGCGGAAGTAAACAAACCAGACGACATCATCACTACTGCCGACGTATCGAACGTAATATTGTTTCATAATTTTTGATTGCTCTTTTCACATCAATGAACATTTATTTTCTTTGTAATAAACAAATTATAATATTGCTGATTCTTTGTGTTCTACCCTCTGAGCCAAATCCCGCAGGTTTCAACAGTATTCACTAATATTTAAGGTTATTTATAACATTTAAAATAACAACCAAGAAACATTAATTAGAATTATTATTAATACCCACTTTTGAAATCTATGATTTTACATTTTTATACATCATAACAAGATTTGAATATATTTTGAAGTAAAACGAGCAAATTGCTAAAGCTGTTACATTGAACTTTAATTCCTTTCTTAATTTTAACTGTTAGAAGAAACTTTAGACCTGATTTATGTTCAAAAGTCTTTACAAAGAGGACTCGACGTCGTTTTCTTAAACCTTCCACTTTTGTATATTTCATTAGCGTGATATTATTCCAATTGGTCATTTTCTATAACAATCACTTTTATAACTATATTATATTTTGCTTATTATAAATACAAATATTTATCTAAGATAATATCTTGACAAACTTGGGATGTGTTATATTTGTGTGATTAACGTAATTATTATATTGGAAGAGTATATTTAGGTAATATGCACTTTACAGGGCATTTAAAATCTGATAAATACATTTCATTGGCATTTGGGGCAAGGGGCTCCTTTATATATTATTAGATTACGATTTAATTTATTTACTTTAAGAATTTATATTTGAGTCATTTAGAAATAAATATCCAAGCGTCAAGGCTTGAATAGTTATAAAGTTTGATTGCATTGCAGCAGTATTTGTGTTATTACTTTTATTAAAAAACAATTCAAAATCCATATCGGAGATATAGAAAGACTCCAAAACCATTTTTCCAAACTTTTCATCAAATTTTCATCCTTTTCACAACCCGTTACAAACTGTTATTGCTGACGAATCTTCACAAATATCTTTTCATATCCTTCTTCCTTTCAATCTTCCAATCTCAAACCTCCAAAAAACATGCGATTATAAAATGTTCCAATTTAATTTATACAAATTCACTATAGGTACAATGAAACATCTCTTTTCATAGTTATTTGCCCAGTCAAATTCAAACCACTAATTCCAAATGTCTGAATTAGTGTGCGCATCTTTGTGTCGATCAAAATTACAACATTTTCAAAATATATATTCTAAAACTGCTAACATCTGCACAACTTTCAAAGGTAAGATTGCATTGTGCATTCATCAACTTGACAACTTCGAA
The DNA here is from genome assembly GCA_934045905.1 of Leuctra nigra. Lineage (NCBI taxonomy): Eukaryota > Metazoa > Arthropoda > Insecta > Plecoptera > Leuctridae > Leuctra > Leuctra nigra. Next base: position 24,613,327 of record OW203765.1, on the reverse strand, counting down.
TATGAACATCTCAGAATCACGATCTGGACAAACTTGCTGCTGTTTCAACAAAAAATTAACTGTATTTGCATAGTTGTTATCGTCTTGCAATAATACTAACAATAAAAATAAACATTTCTATAATTGTAAAGTTAAATTACATGAATCTAATTTTTATATCTAGACTCCAGAGTATGAGTCAAACTTTTTAACACTTCCAAATTTTTCACTGACATTTGGAAGATTTGCTTATAGATGTCCAGTTCTTGTGTTTTTATCCAGTGCCATGATTTAAAATTTGATCCATGTAATTCAGGTATTAGTGTATGTATAAAAGTAATAATTACATAAATAATTTTGTTTAAACTTAAGTTATGAAAAGTGACCTCCAAAATCAAACTTTTGGTACTGTATCAAAAACTATCAAGCATGACGTTCATGCAGACTAATATAAATGTCTTTTACGCAATCTTCAACCCCTTCACAATAATTCGGAACAATCTGTTATGAAAATGGAAGATTCTTTACAAAACGTGTAAATTCTCACAAGACTTCGACTTACTGTCCCTCGCCCACACTTTACCAATAAGACTCTTGACTTTGAGGCTAGTCGACGTTCTCGATCCCTTGTAGGGTTTGTAGCCGCTGTTCGTCGCCAGTCCTCCGCCAAGCGGTGACTTGTTGCGTTGACGCTTGCGCGAGCAGCTGCGCTTCCGGAAGAGGTTGACGGCGCGCTCCGGGTTCTCCAGCTTCAGTCGGATCTGCGTGAGGATGCCGACGAGGAGCTCGTCGACGTTGTGGTTGATGCCGACGGAGGTCTCGATGAACTTGCAGTCGTAGGCAGTGGCCATTGACTTGCCCTCTGTCCAGAAGAAAATGCACATTATTGTCACGCAAAAGTATCCCAGTAAAGATGTATTACTTATTCTGAACGATGACATACTAGAATGACTATGTGAACAATAGACCACTTTAAAATCTATTTACTTAGCTCTGCTTTTTCAAATTTCACTTGCTGATATCTTTTGATAATAAAAAAAGAAAAATAGATAATTCGTGGAAAATAGAACTGCATTTGACATTTGTAACTAGAACTAGTTACTACATTTCCGTGAGATCTATTTCACACTGTACTATATATAAAATATGCTATTTTACTGGTGGCTAAATACAGCACGTCGAATTGATAAAAATAACCTACCTACCTCTTTATTTAGGGTTAATTTTGAGGACACTCAAAATAAAAATTTCATTTTCTATCTATTAAGGGTTTATTTTGACTTCGTAAAATCAAAAAATAAAATTTCATAGTAACCGCAGATGCTTATTCCCCCCTTACTACGAGGCCACGATCCCCTCTGTCCTACCACCATCATGCAGAACAGTGCGACGTTAAACTCCAAACATCACGTCTTCCTCACCATCCGTGGTGACAATCCTGCTCCTGACGAGATCCGCCTTGTTTCCGACGAGGATGACCGCCTTGGTCGAGATGGAATCGCTCTTCCACAGACTCTGCAGTGTCTGCTCGGCACATCGCATGCTGGCGCGGTCCACGGTCGAGTAGACGATGATGTAGGCTTGTGGGGAGGCCTCGTAGGTGCTGATGCAGTTGGCCGGCTGTAACAAGCAGAGAAGTTCACTATCAGATCATGAAGACACGAATAGCTTTGTTTCCTGCGATAATATTCGTTTTTAAAACTTTCAAGTTGTTGAAGTCAGGTTAACCTGATTGGTTCAGTGCTTTTGCCTGCAAGTGGATTTTTTTTTACAAATTAAATTCATAAAATTCCTGAGAATGGTGTCAATATGTGAGAATGAAATTCCCCTAGTACAGTTAAGTACAGTTAAATGTTTTGCCCTGGATTTTTTTACTTTAAGCTTAAATCTCAGGAAAATCTTAGTTGGAAAAAAATACACGAATAATAAACTTTAAAGTATGTAGTAGAACTTGTAACAATAGCAGAAGTATAGGTAAGTACTGTTGACAAACCATAATTTGTATACTTTTTTTCTACCAGCAACCCTTATTCTTTAGAAAGTTCCATTTATAGAAAAGCCAAGTTTCCCCGAATAAAGAGCCAAATGAAGTATTAAGCCTCGCCATCAATCCCCCCTCCCCCGAAGTGCCATTGATAGGAATTGATAAGACAGCTTCTTTAAAACAACCCCCTCGTGTTGTGCTCTTCCCAAGGAGCAGGGGGGATGCTGGGATGAGATCATCACTCAGCGCTCCTGGCGGTGACACCAAGCTTTATTACACTCACTGTCGTGTGGTCTATGGCGGACGCATTAAACGCAATCCATTCAGTAAATAGATATAGAAGATGGAAGGCACAGCGGGGCGGAACTGAATTTAGCTTTCCCAATCTCAGACCCATCTCCCCCTCCAACCCCCCCCCCCCCCCCCCCCTCAACCTCATAGCAGGCATTGCTGTGAATGTTTAAATTGAACCAAGAAATTGTTTCGTATTTCACGTTATTCTTGATTGTTTTTTCTACATTTCAAAGTGATTTGAAGTGGAGGTGCCAGGGTGGAGGACACGGCACCTCCACTTTTAAAAAAATCTTTATCATTCCCGCTGATTATCAAGTTAATTACCATATATTTAGTTGAATTATATGATCTCGAGTTTTGTAAAACATTGTAAGCTATTTACCTCATTTAAATTAGTTTGATAATAAACTGCAAAGTGAAAATAATTTTTCAGGTCCCCTATTGCAAGCTAAGGAGCCTATTCGAGCAAATAAGCGATACGTGATGGCGCCACTTCTGGCAGGAAAATTTTTAGATTCACTTTATTATTTTGAAGTTCGTGTTTCCATAGGGGCAGTGAAAAAGGAGAAACAATTGAAATTTAGAATTAGTTACATGTTTATACTTTTTCAGCCATAACAAACAACTAAAGCAAATTTAATATAATTTATTTATAAAAATATCCCCCTGATATCCTTCATTATTCCCCTTATGGCTATTACCAAAGAATCCTCCAGATGTCAGTCGTGTTCCTTATTCTCGAATAGCATACTTTCTATTTTGTGGTTACAGAAAACTACTAAATCGACAGAAAAACAAATCCCGTGTTTATGACGCATTGCTTCCAAAAAATAAGTGTATTATTATTCCATAATGCCATGAAACGAATTTTATTTCAAGTTGGTCACATCCATGAAATTCAACGAATGAAAAATAAATCGGTAAGTTCGTGCGAGTGAGTTTGTAGAGTGCTCACTCAAGTAGATTGTGCTGACACGACGATTCCCCCCTTCCAGCCCCCTTTTGATAACCCTTCATCCCCTCATAGGCTCGACCCTCTCAGCCTATATATACGATACGGTATTTTCGAAGGGTTGAATTCGCTGATATTTGCAATAAACAAAAATCGATCAGAAATAGCTCGCGGTTGACTTTTGTTTGCTTTTGAATCGCGAATAATGGAAGTGAACGACGCAGAATTCGACGTGACTCTGTGATATTTCGACAGATTTCGGACAAGGCCCGTGAGAATTCGATTATGTTTTCAATATCTGACACAATCTTGTTATATGACAGTCAATATAGAATCAATACCAAGGTGTTGACGTTGACTTTTCTTTCTTGCAGTGTGAAACGTGACTAAGTAAAGGAGGAAAATGATACGTGAGACAGCGTAAAACAATTTGAATATCGGAAAAAATAATTAATTTTTTCATATCTCGGAGCTACGCATTTAACAAATTGGCTGCTGAGAGAAGTAGGTACATTGAAAATTTGAAAATCTTCTGCTTCTGAGCTCAAATATTATGTCTAGGTAACTTTTTCTATGGTCAAATGATTAATTTTTTTTTAATAATATATCGAGGTAAAATACTAACGGATTTTATAATTATTTAATGACTTACAATCAAAACTATTGCTTATTTTTGCCAATTGTCATGATTATGCGAATGCCTATAAAGAAACTACCTACATTTTAAATTTACGGCAGAATAGCAATATTTATTTAAAAAAATTCAATTCAGATTTATGGTGCTGCTTGTTTACTTAGCGTCCGGGCCACACAAACAACTCAACCTCAAATTTAATACTATTTATTTAGCAAAATCGATTCATTGATCCACATTTTGATATATTTACATAAGAAATCCATTGTGTCAACATGTGTGTTCACATTTGATGGTTTACTTGCTTCTACAATGTTGAAATAAAAGAATGTTTTTGAATTTTCTGCTGATCCGCAATCTTGTAGCAAAGTGCTCAAAACACAATACTTCACGGGTGAATAGAAACAAGAGTTCATCAGAATTCCGAGTGAAGTTTCCCGACTCTGAAAGCTGGGTTCTGGATTTGACAGGACTCCTAAATCTACAGAGTACAGACGTCACAACATATTGAATTGCGCCTTGCTGTTTATAGCAACGTTCCAATGTTTCGCGCCAATAACAGAACGTTGTGAAAAAGTTAGAGAAGGTCGTGAAAATTCAAATACCTGACGATTACAACTTTAGTTCTAAAGTATTCTGCTGCACCAACCATAACCGAAACGAAATGTGTTAAAGATGCAGTGATAAATATCAGACATTTCCTTCAAGAAATTTGACAAATATTTCCAAACACGCATAAAATGTCGGTATAAACTGCCTTACTTTTGTATTTAACAACGGATTGGTCTGAAAATGGACAAAAAACTGAAATGATTGTCCCGATGACCATGCAAAATTTGAAGTAGATCAGTCAAAATCACAGGATTCTGTTCAAAAACTAGCCCGCTTAATACTAATACGTAGATACGTGTGGTGTGCAAAATTTCAGATCGATTCGTTAAACGGTTTGACCTGGGCAGTGCAGGCAAATACACACAAAAACAAACACAGAAAGTGTCAAGTATACCGTGGTGATCGCTCGCTCAATTATTGGTTTATTGAAAGCAAACATTCCAGCAATATCTAGTGGAGCGGTCGCTCCACGCCAGCCAAGTCGTACGGCGCGCGCACACACTCATTTAAAAAGGCTGGAGCAAACCCACTTATTCTGTAAGCATCAAAGTGGCATTTTCGGCCTACTGGATCTTAAAATTGGAAATTCTCACATTGTTGCGATATATCTTAATTTCGAGCTATGGCCCACCCTACAACATATACCAAATTTGGGAACAATAGGTTACGCCCTTTGCGCGCTAGAGGGCCGTGAAAACAGTGTTTTAGGGCGGTTTTCATAATAATCTCAGTAGTAGTAGTAGGGTGGAGCTAAAATATGGTAAACAGGCCACAGCATAAACGGCTGAACCGATTGATTTAAAATTTTTACCACATATGCACTTTTGGCGTCTGAGGTGCCTTTTGCTATAACTGGTTTTATGCCGCCATTTTGAAACCGGAAGTGACGTCATATCTCGTCAACGGCTGGACCGATTGGAACGAAAATTGCGCCAAACGATCCAGACGGTCATCTATATGCATGATAAGTAGCAAAAGACTAAACATTATGTTAAAGAAACCGGAAATGACGTAATGAAATTTGAAATACATCGATTGGCTTTTTGGCAATAAAGATTGATCCGATTATTTTGATATTTATGTAACGTATGTACTTTTGACGTCTCATGTGACTTGTTATATAACCAACCGGAAGCCGCCATTTTGAAACCGGAAGTGACATCATATCTCAATAACGGCTAAATAGATTTCAACGAAACCAGCGCAAAACAATTTAGACGGTCAACTTTATGTATTATCATCAATAATATTTGCAGTTTCTCATACCTAAACCGGAAATGACGTCACACATTTTAATAATCTCACAAATTTTTATTTTTATGCAATAAATATACTATTTGAGACAGCTTATAAAATTATAATCATGTTTCAAATATACTTCAAGGGGTCAGAGATTTCAGCCGCCATTTTTAAACCGGAAGTAACGTCATATCTCAAAAACTGGTAGACAAATCGGTATGAAACTAGCGCCAAACGATTCGGATGGCCATCTCTATGGAATATGAACAGTACAAATAGAATTTTCCTATTTATGAGACCGGAAATGACGTCATTCAAATGTATAAATTATTATAATTCCCTCCTATACAATAAATACATATTCAGAAAGCTTAAAATGATACACATCATTTATAGAAATAAATTCTATGTGGCATTGCAGAAAGTTCAGCAGCCATTTTGAAAACCGAAGTGTTTCCATATCTCGGAACTGGGTTGACTGATTGGAATGAAACCTTTGCTATTCTTCGTGAAAGATCATTTAAAGCAATTATTTAGGACCATACGCTGCTATTCATTAGTGGTAACGAAATTGTAAAGGGTGATGATTTTTTAAAAGAATTTAGTAATTGTTAATTTCATATGTGTCACAAGTTGTTAGAATAAACTAAAAAAAGGAGTGATATCCCCATAAAAAACACTTCGTGTAAAAATACCAGCCAAGTCTCTTCAACTAAAAAAAAATATGAAATCTAAAAATTCTGCACTGAAAAGTAGTGATATCAAAAAATTAGCCAAGTCAAAACTTTATTTGAAAATCAAAAAATACTTGGCGCATCGTTTTGTTTAGGGCATTATAGGTATACTATGTATATGTATATTTCATGTATAATTTAACTTCGTGTAAAAATACCAGCCAAGTCTCTTCAACTAAAAAAAAATATATGAAATCTAAAAATTCTGCACTGAAAAGTATTGATATCAAAAAATTTGCCAAGTCAAAACTTTATTTGAAAATCAAAAAATACTTGGCGCATCGTGTATATAAATAGCTTAGAAGTATAGGCCAGATATAAAATATACATCAAATATACATATACATATAGTATACCTATAATTCTCAAAAAAATCGATGCGCCAAGTATTTTTTGATTTTCAAATAAAGTTTTGACTTGGCAAATTTTTTGATATCAATACTTTTCAGTGCAGAATTTTTAGATTTCATATATTTTTTTTTAGTTGAAGAGACTTGGCTGGTATTTTTACACGAAGTGTTTTTTATGATCTCAATTACAACGCGATTAAAGTAAGCAGAAGAAATGTCAATTCTTTACTAAAACATAAACTTACTTCTACAAAAAATATTGCCCTCTATTCAGTTGCCCTATTCAGTGAAATAGGGCAATTCAGTGATTGAGTCTAGTGGTAGAGTCTATTCAGTGATTCTATTGCCCTTATACCTGAGATTCCAAATATTATTCCGCCTATCATTGATATCAGGCAGATGTTTTGGAAGAGAACGAAATGGAAAGAGTCAGCTGGTCTTGTCAATTTCTCAGGAGTGCATGGAACTGTGGGAATGGAGCTGTCTGGAATGAAACATTCGCACATTTTCAATTTCAAGAAACAAAAAAATGCCCCCGAAGGTGTTTTTCCGCTATCACCAGCGCATTTTTCATCTCGTTTTTCCTCTCGCCGGAGATATAGTACATTCCTCGCACATACTTCCCTAGATTACGTTGTCTAGGAAATGGAACAATCTGTTAAGATAAATAAAAGCCAGGAGTTTAAGGAGTTTGGATTTATATACCACCACAGCCAGTATTAAAAAGACAAAGGTAACACGGAATTCCTCTATACGCATCCCAGCGAGAGCAGGGGAAATCACGCAAAAAGCTTGGATATGCTCTGAACTGAGGCTATATGGTATTCTATCTAATACTTTAAAAGTCCTGATTCTGATGGAATCCGATTCGGTGAAATGTTAATCAATATAGCTGCGAATCGGATTCCAGCAGAAACGGGAATTTTAAAGTTACAGAATAGGGCCTCGGGTCGCAAGTAAATTATGATGATAATTTTTATTTTACGCGCAGATTTTAGCGTAATGAGTGTTTTACGGAACCCTGCAAATAGAAGTAAATATTTGTGAACTTCATTAATTGAATAGCCGTTTTTAGGAAATTTGTATTTTTAAAAGTATGACAGAAATATCAAATTACGTTATTCATCAAACTGTATAAATCCATATCAAAATAATCCAAAGAAAGAATATAAAGAAGATTAGAAGATAGCTAAAGCATACGACCGAGTCTCCAATGACTTCGAATCTCTTTTAGCGTCTTTCCGCTGCGTTCAAGAACAATACGTACATCTCTGCTCTCTGATCTGATTGCTTCGGGGACTCACCCGGGTACGAACCCGGCCCTTCGCAGAGTGTCTAGTCAGACAGCCATTAGCGGGAAATTACTTGAGAAGTAACATGTATAGGTAGAAGTTACTTTGTTTCCGGCTTCGAATAACTAATGAGGATGAATAGAGACGCAGGTAGTGGGTTGCAAATCTTAAAACTATTCATCAGAGGTACAAGGCCCCATGTCCATTTTCTCGATTTTGCGTTGAACACTTTTGGATTCATGTAATCAAGCTCTATCAATAGTAATTTGATGTAAATCAACAAAAACAGATATATTATTTAAATTTCTCTTACAATTACAAATGTTGGATGAAGGCAGAATTACTGATTGTTTTACCTCACCTTAGTAATCATTAAATGGACTTCGAGCCTTCTACCTCTGATCTAAAAAAAGGAATCTGGCTGATGAAATTAATTCATCAGCCATTCATTTAGTTGCTATGGTAAGTGGTAACTGAAATTTATATAAACATTTCAATGTTTGAAAATTATTGTATTTGAAGAAGGAAATCATTTTTTTGTCCGAGACTTAACGTCGCACTGTTATGCAGCGAGGCTAATGGCGACGGATGAATGATTATGATGATGATTGGGAGATGATGGTGAAGAGTCGGTAAGGATGGAGGGTGGGAAGGAGGCAATCGTGGCCTATTAGTAGGGTACCTTCCCAGCATTTGCCTGTTGACTGAGGGAATACCACGAAAAAACCCCAGTCAGAAGGACGGCCGCGGGAATCGAACCCGGGCCTCCGGAATACAAGTTCAGAGCGTTACCACTCAGCCATAGGTACATGTTCCGTAGTAGGTTATCATTTCAGTATGTTTTAAATTTGACTTCAAAGAATGGCTGTTCTCTACAGTAACGAGATTCTAGAGACAATAGCGCAGTGCTGCACTCTGCCAAGTACTCGATACACTAATTGTCAGATTGCTCGGTGGCTCGACCGGTAATCTCTATTAGCGGGTTTCTGGACCAAATGCAACTGCTGTCAAGCGAATGAAGGTGGATGATTTTACTCACCGACATCTCTGCTGATGCATGATCGATGAAAACCAATTCGGATTCTTCTCCGTCTAGCAGGACGCACACTGATTTCTCTCCGAACTCGTCATCTGAAATAAAACAAGGCCCGTCAAATGAAAATCGAATCTTATTGACGGCTTGAAAAATTCATTTGAGACATTTCCCAATCTGATTGATGCAATCAATTTTGACAATCATTTACTTATTTCAAAATACTGTTCTTAGCACTTTTGTATTAATTGCGTACTTTCTTTTGTGCATTTCATGAAATAAGTACCGCTTGCTATCAGAATAGAACAACTTGAAAATTATAGTAGGTATGTTATTTCGTATGGGCTCCCATAACCGCAGAATATCAAATGAGCGATTACTGTTATTGTTTTGAATTTGGCGCGTCATTTTTGCTCCGCCCCCAATGACGCAGTTGCATATACTTTGTCAGCTAGCGGTACACTTCAATTCTATGAAAATACAAGTTTTTCATACAAAATGAGGATAACACTCTTTGGTACAAACCACTTAGTTTACAACATCATTGTTTATAACTCTATATACCTAGCGTTTATTTAGAATATTTTGCAATTAATTAAAATACGTACAAGATGTAGCGTACTGTAAACTAAAAGATCAAACATATTTTGTTACCGTGCATGTGCATCTACTTTTATTGTAGTATAATGATGTGAGCAACATCCAGCAATGCATTATGCACCTTTTGCTTCCTCTATGCAACACAATGCACTATGCTGCACGTGTTAATTGGGACATGTAAATGCATACTCCAATGCATTGTTTAACGGGAACAGCTCTGGCATTTGGTGAATGCGAAATGGCAGTGATGAGCTGGCGCCATTAATAATGAACAAGTCCTTCATCGTTGAAACTATGCACCTGTACGGAGACTCGAGTAGTGACCTCTCATTAACGGGCGAGTGTTCTATCAACTGAGCATCCCCAGACTGGATTTCACGTCGTTAGGGGGCTGTGCATAAAATATGTCACAATCTGTGACAGGACGTAGGGGGGAGGGGGGGGGGGGGGCGGACAAGCGTGATGTCACAGTTTTTTTGTATCTATTTTGTTTTGAATTTTCCCTCTCTTTAGGATAATACTACAAGTATCAAGTGGGTAGTAATATAATTCTAAAATTTTTTTCTTTGCTCATTCTTTGAATGTAAAATTTTGCAGTAAATAAATGCAAAGTTTTTTGTTTTCTCCTTTTTTCAATGTATTTTTTCTTTGCAATAAATCACTAACTATAGTGAAAATATGAATTTTGTGTTTTTGTGTGTGGAGGGGGGGGGGGGGGGGGGTCTGCAGGTGTGACATACTTTTTAGGGGGGGGGGGGGGGGTAAAAAGTGTGACAATTTGTGACAAGGGGAGGGGGGGGGGGGAGGGTAAACAAGTGGCATATTTTGCGTGACATACTCTATGAATAGTTTAGTGTGTGTTTCTAAAGTGCGAAGTTTTCCATGTACTTACATGGACAAATAAATTACGAGTGTAGTCAAGATAACTAACGATTCTGACTACGAATTTTCTCTTGCATAAAGTTTAATTTATTGTTGTAGGAATGTAATTCACTGAATTATAAACTGTCACTTGATACACAAGTTCACCTGGCAGTTGTGATCCAATTAATTATGAAGATAATTTCCTAGAATGCGAGAGGGAGAAAGTTTCTTTCGAGGTCACAATACACAAAACAACAGCAAGTATTCTTGGAAAGATAACGGAGAGCGACGAGAAAAAGTCACCAGTGCAAAAACTTTTCCTGCCCGAAACTTTGTGCAGCTGCAAACTATCTCCTCCCGTCTCCCCTTTCCACCCCTCATCCTCTATCAGTCTCGTTTAACTTTAAACTTTAAGCTCTACATTCTGCTCGACTAACTGATGTTGCAGAAAGACAATTATGTTGAAACAATACGTGAAATAATCACTGTATAATACGTTATGTAGGTACCAGTTTAATTCGAAGTATATGTTTAATGCTATGGAGACGAGTGAACAATTGTTGAGAGAATTCTGAGATTAGAGTTCTAGAACGGTTCTAGAAAGATAGATTTATGTTCTCTTCATTCACGTAAGATCTTTCATGTGGAAATTCTATTGTTGTTCACAAACAGTTCCTTGTGAGGCAGTTCGTGATGAATTAACGAACTGTAAGGAAATTGCTTGCACTTACGTACGCTGTGATAAGCGAGCACGCGTGCATGTTGCATAATATGCATTTACAGTTGGATTATTTTATTCCATTTACAAATATGAAAAGCTAATGGCGACGGATGAATGAATATGACGATAACGAGTTAGTTGAATGGATGGAGGAAAGAAAGGACTCAAACGAAACAAGAGTTTTTCTTCTATGGGGGCTTTCACAATTAATTAAATTGTCTCTATGTAAAAAGCAATATGAAATTATGTAAATTTATTTGTGAACTCCGTAATAAGATTATAAATCAATGTTTATTTGTAATATGGAATTAACGTGAATAAAATGAATTGAAAAATTAAATTAAATTGATTGAATTGAAACTGGATTCGTGTAATTTATTGTTATTGTAACATTTTTGGCATGTTTCGTTTCGAAATTAAAAGTTTTTGATCGATTTTTGTAATTAGTGTCATCCGTGTATACAATACTCTATAACACACACAATTTTATTGCGACTGGTTATAAAGTGTGTCCTTTACTAAAAGAATTCTAGAAAATTGTATGAGGAATTGAATATTATTGACCTGTATATTTAACTACTTGTATTGGAGTCTATATGTATGTCATATTTCAGAACCTACACAGCGCAAGCAGCAGGAAATAAAAAGATTCGTCGAGATGGCAAAAGTTTTGCAATGGATCACATGACCTTTCCGTCGGATTATTGTACAGAAGAATGTGATTTGAAAGCTTTGACTTATCTCTAGGAAGCTTTCAGCTTAATTCGGAGTCGCCTGAAGCTGCCACCAAATCACCTACACTCCTGCCTTCCTGTAATAACTTCGGTTGCACGAAGCCAGACACAAGACAGTGATATCCTGAAGCTGATTAAGCCATCAATCATTCTGCCATTCATTAGATTATCAATGTTATCGGGAAGTTAGTACAAAGTTTACTATGAGAACGAAATACAAAAACTAAGTTCCCAACTTTCCAAGATACAGAAAACATACTCATCGAATTTAATATTTATAATAAGTATTGAGTACTATTAAACCGTGGGAGGATGAGGTCATACAATAAAAAATACATAACTAGGCTCCATTGAAAAGCGTTATAACATTTTTGTTGTAAAAAGTCCGGTAAACTTTAACGTGTTAGCATTTTATGTTTCTAAGCGGAATTAGCAAAAAGAGAACTAAAGAGAATCATTTATTTATTTTTTGGGATAATTAAGAGACCCCAATAATGTATCCCTTTAATTCCATTCGTCTTATTTCGTGGTAAAGCTACACACATAACATATATTATTGCTTATTATTTTACGCTCATATTTAAATTCAATTTAGAAGAACTTTGTTGAATATGAATGACATACACAATATTTATTTTCTCCATCAAAGGGATCTCTGCATATTGCCATTTTACGCAACAACACATATATAACATTTTAATATTAAAAAGTAGAGTGAAGCCAGGGTTTTAAACGAGACACGAGTCCCAGTTCAGGTATGAACTATGTAACATCACAGCATTTACACTGAGAGCGGTGGAAAGTTCCGACTGGTACGGACACATTTTCGTGTTAACTTTGTTACCCGCCAGTCATACTTACAATGTTTGAAGATGTTATACGAAATGCGCCGGTATTAATCACATTACGTCACTTCAGGTATGAGGTAAATGATTTTGACTTTGGAGTCAGAACATCTAGTGCGTTACAAATTGAGTTAGGTTTGTATCGGAAATTCACAAAAACTACTCATAAAAAACCAGGGGATAAAGCACTCCGTTTTCTTCATTATTAGTTTCCGTTTTCCGTTTACTGCTGTACAGACGACAGTCCTCTAAACGAGCTAAAATATTGCACCCGATATAAATTCATGCATTGATCTTTACGGAATCCTCTGATTGGTTTAAAGTACCAAATAATCCTGCCACAACGAATTACGAATGCACTGTGATCAATTTATCCACTGTCTATCAATTGGAAACTCATAATCAAAGAATCTCTTATTAACGCGATTTGTTGTAAGCGTTGAAAACCCTTTCAAAATATTTTCACGGTTAGATTTGGAATGAAAATAAATGATTTCTCTATGTTTTATTCATGGAGGTGATTTCAAAAGGAAACGTTTATAGAAATATTCAATTTATATTTAAAATCTATTCAGACTCATTCGATAGGAAGATTCATTAAAATACGCTGACTAGATTTCCTGGCGAGATGTTTACTTTACATCGTCGAGAGGAGAAAGAAAACTCGGAAAACACTTTTCTTTCAATTGAAATGTTTGCGGGAGAAAGATTTAATCTTGAACTCTGAAGGTAAACACGAAATCAAGCAAAAACTGAACTAATTCTACCACACACTCACTTTAACTTATTCAAACAAGTTCATGTAGACATTTTAACTTGATGGAATTATCGTTCAATCAATGAAATACTTTTCAGTAGTTTTGTGTTTCCTGTTTAATTATAGCTTATTGGTTGACCACAAACAAATTTACTGTTTAAATAATTCGTTAGAAAATTGATTTTTAATCAATATTATGCATACCTAATAGACCATGAGCCAGCCGTAGTGGACCCTCCCCCCCCCCCCTGCTCCATGAGATCTGAAAGTGGTTTTGGGTACCTCAAGGTACGCACATTACACTTTCACTTGTTTGACATCTGCCCGGTGGTGGAACAACCCCCCAGGGGGGCGCAAAGGGTGATTTTTGGGGTATTTTGTCACACGTATTATTTTTTTGTGGGCTAACGGGACATGATAATTACAATCAGTTTGCATATTTGAATGAAGGTTGACATAAGTAATTATATCCATATTTGTTTGTAAGGGCAATACCCTTAAATCAAAATTTTGGATTTTTTGGAAGTCGGGGGGGAATTACCCAAAAATGGTTTTTTGGTAGTCAATCGATTCGTATTTAAAAGTTGTTTATGAATGTATTCCATCAATTTTGCAATATTTTGTGTTTACAACCTGTTTTAACGGAATTAAGAGTCTCTTATGGGTTTATAATGTTAAATATTTGATTTTTTTGGGGGTCAAAAGTTAAAATTTTATTAAATGTTTTTCAACATTATTAATTGGTATGACATAAGTCAATATATTTATATATTTTTGTTGAAGTGAAACCATTATTTATAAAATTTTGACAATATTAACTTTTTTAATGGTAATTTTCTAAAATTTTGTAAACATTTTAAAAATAGTGGGTTTGCATTAACAAAAATATGTAAATATATTAACGTATGCTATACCAATTAATAATATTGAAAAAAAAATTATAAAATTTTACTTTTGACCCTAAAAAAATCAAATATTTAACATTATAAGCCCATAAGAGACACTTAATCCCGTTAAAACAGGTTGTAAACACAAAATTTTGCAAAATTGATGGAATACATTCATGAACAACTTTTAAATACGAATCGATTGACTACCAAAAAAACATTTTTGGGTAATTCCCCCCTAACTTCCAAAAAATCCAAAATTTTGATTTAAGGGTATTGCCCTTACAAACAAATATGGATATATTTACTTATGTCAACCTTCATTCAAATATGCAAACTGATTGTAGTTATCATGTCCCGTTAGCCCACAAAAAAATAAAACGTGTGACAAAATACCCCAAAAGTCACCCTTTGCGCTCCCCTAGGGGGTTGTTCCACCACCGGGCAGATGTCAAACAAGTGAAAGTGTAATGTGCGTACCTTGAGGTACCCAAAACCACTTTCAGACCTCATGGAGCAGGGGGGGGAGGGTCCACTACGGCTGGCTCATGGTCTATAACAACACACAGTTGTTCAAAGTAAATAAAAAATCAGTAGTATTCTTCTGTGAGAAAGGGTTTATTAGGATGTACACATAAAAATGCTCCATCAATCCTCAACCATTAAGGTCTACCAGACTTGAAAGTGAAATTTTGATTTGAGAAACTATTTTTTTACATTGACTCAAATGTCCGTGGTACGTGCCGTGGTATGTTCGGTACGTACCTAGTAGACGTAAGAAACTTCTCCACAAATTAACAAAGAACCATTTCAACTAACGTCTTTCCATATTCTCTTCCACATGTGTTAATATCTTACTGAATGTATTTGTCCAAAGCACTTCACCTCAAAGAACCTAATCACTACATTGATCCGAACCAACTCGTACATCAAACATCGCTTTGGAGATCGTCGATGTCGAATCCATGCCAAGTAGCAGCTAATAAAACATATTAGAACGTTTCACAGCAGCTCTAGAAGAGAGTCAATATTAGCTGAAGGCTCATTGGATCCGTCCAAGTTGACAGCTTCGCCGCAAGAGTGCCGTGGCGCGGTGATCGCTGAAGGTTCATTAAAGACTGATTTAAATCTAGACGATTGGGACGGTGTTGGTTTGCAGTGCAGTACCTATCTAGTCAGCACATTTACTATGTACATTTATTATGATTTTACACGAATTATAAACCTGAATTAAATTAATTAATTTATGAATTGAGAATCAAGATCAAATATTAAGCCAACATTTTAGTTGATCAATTGATCCACGTAAATTTTGAACTTATTAGAACATTTTTTATTTTGACCAATCAGAAGATATTGTTTAAATTTTAGCCAATTATAGGATTTTGCTGAAAGTCTGCAAAATTTAATAAAATTATGGTCTTAATGACATTGGAAAATTTCAAATTGATTAGCAGATATTTTGTTTTAGTTATGAACCAATCAAGGGATTAAGAAAAAAATCGGTATGCATTTAGCTGAGTTGGTTTTTACATTAGTGTAAAATTTCAGCTCGATCGGAGAAATGGTTGAACCAACGCCAGTAACAGAAAAAACAGAGGACCGTGTTAACTAACCGAAAAGAATACACTCGCTTCGACCGCTTAATTATGCTAGCATAGATATAAAATGAAATCGTAATATAAATTTCAGGTAGAACTCTAATATTTTTTAAAGGTTTGGACAAATATTATTATGCATGCGAGCTACAAATGTATAAGTCATAGATTGCGGATGCTCGTTCCTATTTTTATGTGTAGGTTTGAAACTGAACATGACGATTCGAGCATAAATACGCGACTATTTTTATCCAGTCTCCAAAAAAATTATAAAACAAATCTGTTCGAATCAGAGTAAAGGTTCCAGCAAGTAATACCTTCGATTTAAACAAGTCAAATGTTCTGACTCAAACAAAACGCTCTCTAGAGTCAATGCAGGTATCTTTTTGTCCATCTCTTTGAAGCTTCCACTTTACTTTCCCGAAACAAAATGTCAAAGAAATCCGTCAATTACATCTGTGTCCTGCTCCATCGCTCTATGTAGTTACAATCCACCAATGAGAGATCTACGTTGGCACTCAGTTGAGTCAAACAAAGCTAAATAGTTGTTTAAACATTATTGTGTTTTCCGTTTGATTCAACGCAGCAAGATTACCAAGTCCTAAAAGCTACTGTTAAGTCTTTGAAGTCTTAATTAATAAAACCGTTCAAGCATATTAAACACTAACGGACGTCGCTGGTTGGATAGAATAATTAAATATTCCACATTACTGATGTTTAGAGACAGTGAGTAGCAACCTAGTTACAAGCAAGTTAATATACACATCTTTCATTGGCAATTCACATTTCTGAAATTTAATTTTTTCCTCGATTTCTAGTAAAACAAAAATCTCTGCATCAGAGGCAGAATACTGGATGTGCATTTTCTAGATTTTGCGTCACACTTTTGGAATTAAGTAATCAGGACCTATCAATATCCATTATACTTATGTCAACAAATACAGTTATGCTTAATCTATTCTCTTACACAATGACTCATGTCACCATTACGAATATGACTGGATGAAAGCCCCACAAATATTTGAAATTGACTTCCGGCCTTCTACCTCTGAGGTACAGAAATAAGAGTATACTGTGTATTCGGGTTGTATATTATCATTGTTAAAGTCAATGTAACCATTCCGTTGCTTTATCCGCATTGTGCCGGGGTAACCTACATTCTACTGAATCAGTCTACTTGTGCCGGATTTACCTACATTCTACTTAGACCCGACGAAATGCTCTGGCAAATTGTAAATAGTGAGTTAGTCCCTTCAAAGCTACATTATGGAGTTCAGCTCGGGAAGTCAGCTTCTATGTATGTTTATTTTGCATGATATTAACTTATGATGACGTATTACCTTAACCTGGTAAGGGAATTGTCATATTCCCACAACCAGCAAAACACGGTTAATTTTTGGTGTTTTGGAAATAATTATTAATAAAAGTGCACATTATGTATTCAGTTTTTCCTCCGCAAATAATAGTTAATAAAACATTTCATGCAGAGAGGTGTAATGTGTCAAATGTTTCAGAGCATTTTTATGCGAGCGTGTTCATTTGAAACTCTGTACTCAGAAGTAGAAAGCCCGATCTCTATTTTCTCTATTTTTTTGATTTATGTAATCAAGCTCTATCAATGGCAATAGACAACATTAAAAATTATCTAGTTAGCTCTGATTTTCAAAAAATTTCACATGCAGTTCCGTGATCATAATAACTATTTATGTTACTATCCATTGTTGGATAACATAAATAGATATTAGGATTACGGTATTGCATTTAAGATTTTTTGAAAAGCAGAGCTAACTAGATAATTTTTAATGTTGCCTATTAGTCGTATGTCAAATAATACAGCTATATTCAAGTAATCTCTCTCAATGTGACTATTATCACTAATATACATGTGATATACATATGTATTGGATGATGGTAGAATTACTGGTTTATACTCATGGAAATGGACTCCGGGCCTTCTAACTCTGAAATACGGAACTAATAATTCGAATCACTGTTTTGCGTGTGTGTTTTGCATTACATGTCAAACACACAACGAATCAAGCTAATTTTTTCACACAAAAATATATTGCTTTCCCGTTCTCCTGTCTATTGTTTCTAGCACGATCGGTCTCTTAGTTTCACTAGAAAATTAATATAAACCGCTTACTATTTAATCATCTGAAAGAGTTATCCGTGTAACAGGTCTCTTAAAGGGTGTGAAATACGTTTTATGAAACAACATACTTATTTTCATGCATTTCGAAGGCTCGCTTATAAAAGGGTTCACTGAGTTTTTTAAGAATAAAATTCGGTAAAAGTTTTTAAATTATTTTGTTTAAATTGTTTTCAGTTTAACGACTATAATCAATATAAAAGCGTCGCGACGCTCACCTAGCGACGTGTCGTACGCGTGCAGATACTCCGACGTCATGAACTGCGAGATGAGCGACGTCTTGCCGACGCCCGCCGCCCCCAGCATGACGACCTTGTAGGGGCCCTGGTTGCCTTGGTTGGAGGTGCTGGACTCGCGGCTGGACGCCTGCGATGTGTTGGCGCTGGTGCGAGCGGAGCCAGGATGAGAGCTGCCTCCGTTCACGGCCCCTGTTGTCAGCATCTCAGTGCTGGAACACAAGAGATGGATTTGTTAGGTCGACACTTGATGGTGGTGCAAGCGCCAGCGAGTTTGCCCCGTGTTGCAGGCACTTTTTTGGATACGATTGGAGACAAAATGGGTTGACGAATCAATCTGAAATTTTAATCATAATTAGATAAAAGACAAACTTAGGGGTTTCTCTAAATACATTTTTAATTTTTTGTCATCGTTAATTAGAAATTATTAGTTGATTTTTGATGAAAAATAGTATTTTTTCTTGTCTCACTGGGTAGGTACCGTATGCAATTTAATTTTAAAAATGTGCCAAGTGGTAACCCTGAGTTTGTCTTTTATCTTTAAGATCAATTGGTTAACGGGTTTGGTTTCCAATCGTATCGGAAATTTCATAGTTTTGAGCGGTTGTGTTGAATAACCGGCGTCCAAATAACAAAACAATAAGGAAAAATGAAAACGTGCTACTAATATAATATCAGACTGACCTTGTCAACATTCGGCCAAAGTTACACCCAATTATGAAACAATTTTTCTCACTCAATTTCCTAAAACGGTCGAGCGCTTGTATTACCTTATAATGTCACCGTACAAACCGAAATTTTTCAGTTTGTAATCTCGACAACCATTGGTGACATGTAAAATTCGTGATAACGTACCCACCCCGTACTTTTATGTATTCAACAGTTGAAATTTTAATTACGTTTGCAAACTTTCATTTTTTAATTCTACTTTTGGTGGCAGATGTAGGATGCTTAAAAATAAATTTTGAAGAAAATGTATTGCCCTTTTAATATTGTAAATACTTTTTCAATAATTTGAATCAATAATTTGAAATTCAGTGAAATATATTATGCTACTTTTACGGAAGTTAGAACTTTTAAACAAAAACCGATGCATACTTTTAAGTTGCCAAAAGCTACTTAAAAGTCAGGTATATACTCAATTAGTTGTGCTTTGCAGTTTGTAGCACCTATCACAAATGTGGTGTAATTTCGTTAAATCGCATACACGGGTGCACATGTGCGTCATTTCCCACGCCAGTTTCGCGCGCATTAAACAAGATTTACACGAGTTCGCCATGATTTGTTGATTTTAAACCGAGCCTGCAGCGAGGTATCAGCTAACCTTCAGTTTAATAATAAGCTTATTTTAAGCGTGGCATTAACAACTCATAACTTTAAATTTATGCAACTCATGATTCGCAGATTTACTCATCTTGACAATCCTGAATAGATCCTGTGAAACTATGAAAATGTTCAGTGAAAAGCGGTTACTTTAAAAATAAGCAATTTAATTTTAGAATGCAAAAACGCATAACATTTCAAAACATATATCAACTTGTTGAACAACTATTGTACTGCGAGTAAACTTGGAAGTGATAAAGTATTAAAATGTCTCGTGACTTTCATAAACTTTTTCTCTCGTTAACGAAAGCTCAATCGCCATGTTAAGCTGGTTTTTGGGCCGTGTGGTATTGTCACAATTTCATACATAATCCATCCAAAATTTTAAGTTCTGAGATGAATATAGATTAAATTTATATGTCTCCCCTTGATATTTAAAATCGCTAGATTATTATATAAAAATATAAAACATTTGTATCTAGTGGAGCGGTCGCTCCACGCCAGCCAAGTCGTACGGCGCGCGCACACACTCATTTAAAAAGGCTGGAGCAAACCCACATTTACTGTAAGTATCAAAGTGGCATTTTCGGCCTACTGGATCTTAAAATTGGAAAATCTCACATTGTTGCGATATATCTTAATTTCGAGCTATGGCCCACCCTACAACATATACCAAATTTGGGAACAATAGGTTACGCCCTTTGCGCGCTAGAGGGCCGTGAAAACAGTGTTTTAGGGCGGTTTTCATAATAATAATCTCAGTAGTAGTAGTAGGGTGGAGCTAAATTATGGTAAACAGGCCACAGCCTAAACGGCTGAACCGATTGATTTGAAATTTTTACCACATATGCACTTTTGGCGTCTGAGGTGCCTTTTGCTATAACTGGTTTTATGCCGCCATTTTGAAACCGGAAGTGACGTCATATCTCGTCAACGGTTGGCCCGATCGGAACGAAATTTGCGCCAAACGATTCAGACGGTCATCTATATGCATGATAAGTAGCAAAAGGCTAAACATTATGTTAAAGAAACCGGAAATGACGTAATGAAATTTGAAATACATTTATTGGCTTTTTGGCAACAAAGGTTGATCCGATTATTTTGATATTTATGTAACGTATGTACTTTTGACGTCTCATGTGACTTGTTATAAAACCAACCGGAAGCCGCCATTTTGAAACCGGAAGTGACATCATATCTCAATAACGGCTAAATAGATTTCAACGAAACCAGCGCAAAACAATTAAGACGGTCAACTTTATGTATTATCATCAATAATATTTGCAGTTTCTCATACCTAAACCGGAAATGACGTCACACATTTTAATAATCTCACAAATTTTTATTTTGATGCAATAAATATACTATTTGAGACAGCTTATAAAATTATAATCATGTTTCAAATATACTTCAAGGGGTCAGAGATTTCAGCCGCCATTTTTAAACCGGAAGTAACGTCATATCTCAAAAACTGGTAGACAAATCGGTATGAAACTAGCGCCAAACGATTCGGATGGCCATCTCTATGGAATATGAACAGTACAAATAGAATTTTCCTATTTATGAGACCGGAAATGACGTCATTCAAATGTATAAATTATTATAATTCCCTCCTATACAATAAATACATATTCGGAAAGCTTAAAATGATACACATCATTTATAGAAATAAATTCTATGTGGCATTGCAGAAAGTTCAGCAGCCATTTTGAAAACCGAAGTGTTTCCATATCTCGGAACTGGGTTGACTGATTGGAATGAAACCTTTGCTATTCTTCGTGAAAGATCATTTAAAGCAATTATTTAGGACCATACGCTGCTATTCATTAGTGGTAACGAAATTGTAAAGGGTGATGATTTTTTAAAAGAATTTAGTAATTGTTCATTTCATATGTGTCACAAGTTGTTAGAATAAACTAAAAAAAGGAGTGATATCCCCATAAAAAACACTTCGTGTAAAAATACCAGCCAAGTCTCTTCAACTAAAAAAAAATATGAAATCTAAAAATTCTGCACTGAAAAGTAGTGATATCAAAAAATTAGCCAAGTCAAAACTTTATTTGAAAATCAAAAAATACTTGGCGCATCGTTTTTTTTAGGGCATTATAGGTATACTATGTATATGTATATTTCATGTATAATTTATATTTGGCTTATACTTCCAAGCTATTTAAGTACACGATGCGCCAAGTATTTTTTGATTTTCAAATAAAGTTTTGACTTGGCTAATTTTTTGATATCACTACTTTTCAGTGCAGAATTTTTAGATTTCATATTTTTTTTTAGTTAAAGAGACTTGGCTGGTATTTTTACACGAAGTGTTTTTTATGGGGATCAATACTACTTTACCCACACGTACTTCGGATATGGACCCATGGTGCTATATAAAACCGTTTGATCTCCAGACTTTGTATTCATACTATGAAGACATAAAATTGAAAATTCATTGTAAATCATAGTTGTAAATTGCATGACGTTATACGTTAATTTATATGAATATGTATATTGATTTTGGAACCAGTAAAAATAGGTTCCATTTTCGAAAATGATTACATCTTCGATCGTACCAGCTACTACATGTTACACTATACAAACAAGCAAAACATACATCGGCTTATTTTGTTCTTGGCCTTAATCTCTTCACAAACGTCTTTGCTCAACTCGCCGCTTCAAAACGTAACACAAACTCCATCGCATCATCTTACTTCGCTGCATGGCTGCAGGCATTATGCGGAAGTATCTCGCCACTCAAATCTACCCAGATCCGTTCACAAATTAAATAATAAATTACCATCCGAGCTTTCAAAGCTCTCTCTCTGCGCGCGCATTAGATGACCTTCGCGCTGAATCTACTTAGTGAAAGTTCGTCTCGGGGAAGCAAGTTGAACCGTAAGTTTGGTGGGTATTCACACGGCACTTGAGCATGAGAAAGTCCGTTTTACACTGAAGATTAGATGGACCGCTTTCATAAATTGCTAAAAGTTTTTGTAGCATATCCGAAACACATAATGCTTTCTAAGCATACCTTGTGTAGGAATTATGTTATCAGTTGAAGTTTTTATAAGAAGTTTAATTTTCTAATATTGTTCGATTTTGTATTTCACTTGATGGTTTATCCCTGTGCCAATAAAGGTGTAATAATTATTATATTGATTGATATTTTTTAAGAGATTAGTAGATGCTCAAAATATTCATACAATATTCAACAATATAGGAAATAAAAGAATAAAATATATGATATTGAACAATTAGTTAAGAATTTAGAGCAAACACTACATTTGCATGTTTTACAATTGCACATTGGTTTAAAATGAAGCTCGTTTCATTTTCAATTTGTACACAAACACCGTAGTTCATTTTCTCTTTTAATGACCTTTTACAACAAAATGAGTTTTTGGCGTTTAATTAATCATGGGCTTAACACGAATAACGATTAATTAAATGTGGAATATCCGCGGCAACATTTGTTTGTTAATCATTTACGTCCTCCAAAACAAGACGAAGAGCGATCTACAAACTGCAGGTAATCAAGCGCATTTTTTTTCGTAGAATCAACATCTCATTAAGCTACGAGAATGTTGACAACAAAGAGGTTTTGAAAAATAAACTAAGAGATTATGGAAGATGAGATTTTAGTTACCTTTGCATTACGTTCAAGATTCAGAAAAATTATAACTGCAGTTTAGTGAGATAGATATAGTTGCTCATCAAATAAATTAATGTTAGTAGTTTTCTTGATATATTTTTGCTTGTGGATATGATCATGTCATTACTTTAATATTACCTAAGTGGTGTCTGCACTGTACTGCAAATAGGCTAATGGTGACGGAGTAATGATTATTTATGAAAATGGGAAAATGATGATGAAGAATAGGTAAACTGGATGGTGGAAAAGGGACGATGACATTCTTATAGTACGTCCCTATCGATGAAGGGAAACCACTAGAAATCCTTATTAGGAATGACTACCGTGATATTATATTCACAACAACTTATTTAACTACATATTAAGGTGTTCCCACTGCTCCAGCCATGGTGCTTAGAATTCGCCGTAATTCATACAAATCTCTGATGAAATAATACCTCATACAACAGCATAAAACAATTATATCTTACAGTGTGCTCCAATTATTTGTTTTTAATTGAAGTTACAATTAAACTATCCCAAAATAATTCATATTTGTAGTGCAATGTTGCCGGATTTATGGTAAATTTCACACATTGTACGCATTTTCTTTCTTATTTGGCCCGTGACCCCATATTTTCAAACGGCAGTCTTATCTAAAAATTATTATCTTTAATTTGAGACTATATTCAATAATTTGTCATTCCTCTTGCGATTTTAGGAGCAATTTAAGGCCAATTTTCCGGGACGATTTCATGTCTCCCTGTGTCATCTTATGGGGGAAAAAGATGATCTTCAATCAAGAATATCTAATTATATCATACCGTAAGGGGCAATGTTTTTTTTGCTAGCTGTATGTAATATGGTTTCATTTATCTTTCGTGTGAATTACAGCAAATTCACATTCCTATGCCGTAACCCTGGAACCCCTTTAATATCAAATTCACTCTATTAAATGTGAGAATACATGTGATTTCCGTCTCAGGTAACGAGAGCAGAAGGTAGAACTTGTGTTTGCCAAGTGTAACCCGTGCTTGTGTGAAACGAGTTTAGCGGTCGACACCACTTGTCCCCCATACAAGTAGATTGAATGGAGAGTGGAAACCGGCGGCGAAGTTTACCACCATGTTGTATATACAATGAGGTGGAGGGACGCGTTAATGGAAGCCATTTTGATGAGCTCGTCATTGTGAATACAGCGCAGAGAGAAAATACTGTTACAACATTTGTTAACCAAATTATTATAATAATTATTATAATAATGTCGAGTAATACTTTTTTATACAGCAGTCTCAAGGAAAAAGAAATGTATATGCAAAGAAAGATATTGATATACATAGCCTAAATAATCTTAAATAAAACTGTATTATTATGTACAATAGCAGCTAGTAAAAATTCACACTTCAGATGTGTTAATTCCAATATTTCCCGCAAAGCGCATATTTAATTAGAATAATATCATTAATTAAACAAAAGATGTTAATATATAAGGAGATATGCATATTCCAGTGGAGGCGCCGTAAGATGCATCCCGCAATACACACATGTGTTGAGGGTTGCGTTCCAACTGAAGACCCGGCGCCTCCACCATGTTGTTGTATGCCCAAATCTCAAAGACCGTTGAAGACTCTGTGTAGATAACGTCATTGATAATTTATCCACGGAAAATCTTACGCCCATGAGTATTAAGTATAACGAACACTCAAATGTTCAAAGTAAGTACCTAACAAAATTGTATGGAATAATTTCTATCTCGCGTATTTGAATATTGCGTTGAAATCTTACTGAGGAATGCTGAAGTTAGAGTTCTAATGGTTTAACTCCTTTATGGAGTTAGTTTTGGGAAGAGTTAATCGAGTACGCATAACCTCCTAAAGAACAGGAATAAAATCTACATGTCCCCATTTCTTGGAATATTCATGCGTTATATCATCTCTATGTTCTGAAAAGTCCCCTTACAGCATGAAAAAAGCGACAAATCGGATTTACCTGCATTGAAAGTAGACGATTAACAATATAAAAACTGCAAAACGCATACATTTCGCAAGAAATTTAACCTTTTTGTGTGGAATATTAACACATTAACATATAAGGGCCAGTTTCTGTATACCCCATTCCCCAACATGTTGTGATGCTTCCAACTCTTTTGTACCGAAACAATTTCTCCTGCAATCCACAACATATTCCCCAATTAAACTGTCACGAAATCAAATCCGAGCATCACTTCAACATAACCTAACTTCCTAACTACCTTCACTAAGTTTCAACTCGATTACTCCGTCTGTGAAGTGAACACACAGCCGCCTATCTCATCTCCCCACCGCCTTCTCCCATCTTGTGTGTCATCTTGTTGTGGTTCCGTCGCCCGCCACCGCCACCGCGTGGCGCTATCGGCGTGTTCATCACACCTAGACAAGACGGATCGCCCAATCATTCGCGCCTTCACAGAGATACAAGCTTAACTCCAGGGAAATTAAACGAGTTGAGATCGTCTTCCGTTTCGATTACTTAAAGAAAAAGTTTTGTAGAGCGAGTGTTACTTTTTGAACTCTCGAAAGAATTCTTAGTTTGACAAATCATCGTTGGAGAGGCTTTGTTTGTAGAGTTTGCTATGTAAACTAATTGAGCGAAACCAGCAGTGAGCCCGAAGGGAAATGGAAGCTATAGAAATGCTCCGTGTCTGGGGTGTTATATACGTTGCAACTGTCTTTCAGCTGTCAAACGTCCCCTTAAAGATTGGGTGACCAGTTTTAAGTTGTAAAAAGTCCATTAAAACGAAAGGTCACGGTACCAACGTGGGCTATTTTAAAAGTTATAAACCAAGAACGAAATGATTTCCCTATACCTCATGTGTTAAAGTTTTGTAAATTATAACATAATACCTACCTCTGTCACCATTGTGAAATCCCCTATGAATAAAAGGAGTTGGTGATAGAAACTCAAAACTTTCACAAAATACTCCTTAAAACGTCTTATAATATTAGGCCTTTGTGCATGATATTTTTTCAATATTTTGGGTGGAGGGGGGGGGGGGGAGGGCGGGGGGGGGGGGGGGTGTAGACGATGACTTTTCACCTTAATTGACTTTTGACAACTTAAAACAGTAAAAACTAATTGATATCATAAGAAAATAAACCTATATTCCCTTAACACGTAACACAACTTAGCAATTCGATAATTTTAAAACTAAGTAAAATTTATTGAATCAAATTATTTTACAAATTACTGATAATCTGAATAATAAATACTCCTCAAGATTTAACAACTCTGTCATTTATTTGCTGCGCTCAGAGTGGCATAAGGATTTTAAGCAAAGTTTGAATTATTAGAAGATTTACTTGTTCTCAAAACTCCGGCTTCGTTTGCACAATCCTCTTCCTTATCCAGAGATAATATACCCACCGAGAGAGAGAGAGATAGAGAGAAAGAGAGAGAGAGAGAAAGAGAGAGAATACACAGATGGAACTAAGCGCCTCCGGAGCTGCACAATGGCACATATAATTTTACACTCTTTGTTCTGAAAATTCGGGAAATTCTCGACAGAAGAGGCGTGAATCTCTTCTCTCTTCCTCACTATCGTCTCATCGCATCACAATCTTCCCTGTGTAATATGATAAATATAAAAGCTTGCAGAGCAAAAAATGAATACCTGTTTTGATGTAAATTATATTCTTATTAGTTTTTGAAGGAAGATATCTGATCGGATTGTGAAGAAAGGATGACTTTTGTGTGAATATAAATAAAAAGAGTTGTAAGAAAATAAAAACTTTTGAGATATTCAAGAATGCTTTAGAAATCAGATAGAAGAGTTTTTGCTTCGCTCCGAAACGCATAGAGAAAGAATTTAATTTCAATCCCAGAAACGTATCTGGAAAATGGTTGGGTTTTTTTAGCGGCAAATAAAATATGCAGAATATTTTCCTCCTCTTCTCTAAATGCATTTTATTTAGTTCTAAGAAACCATAAAATATATTTTGTATGAAAATGTAGAAATATTTTTGAATATTCGTGAGCAATTTATTTCCAACTAGATCTCCCTCTTCACAAATTGAAATCTTATAATTGAGAAGTATTGCGTGAAAAGTTGAATAAATTAAGGCATCACTTGGGAATAAGAAGCTTTCCACATGTGAATATGGCATTTGTCCTAAAACTGACTAAAATTGAAGCACACTATCAACACACAGATTTGGGATACCTAGTTCTAAGTTAGATCTGTAGTGCTTAAGATACATCTTAAGCACTATTGCCAATTTTCAAATATAAATATAGTCAGATGGGTATTAGGTCCATTGCTCTGTTAATCAGCTGCTAAGTTTAACAGATTATTAGAACTAGCAACGATACCTTACCAACTAATACTTACTTTAGCCAAAGCAACAACAATGTACATGTAATTAGTTTATTTCATTTTTTAACAAGGTACTTAATGACAATCTGGACATTTATGTTATAATAAAATGTGAAGTATTCTCCAATTAGACCGGCTTCTGAAATAGGTCGCGCTTGTATTTTCCGGCTCAGTGATTCCGTCAATTTATCGGAATTTTTATATGAAGCAATAATTTCGCCGATTATTAAATTGCTATCGCGATAGCCCGCAAGGATATCGAAAATACCAGACGTTTCAGTTTTACAATATTCTTCTGCCGTCTTCTCCAATCACCCCCCCCCCTCCCTCTCCTCTCCTTAATGCTATGATACACTTAACAATTTCGGAAAGCATTCTTTGTAATTTAATCATGTAACAACAGTTATATTTTTCTCTTTAGAAATGTGACAGATTGTAAAAATAAATACAAATTATAACGTGTGAAAATTAAATGTGTAAATATAAAGTAATTAGATCTAGATCAATGTAAATTAGTATAGAAGTAGATGTAGGTATCACCCAATGGCAATATCTAGTAAAATCGCCCAAAGTATATGCAAGATATTTGGGTAAAACGTTCGAGCTTGAAAAGATTTGAGCTGCGGATGGCACCCCAAGCAATGCAGGTCCAGGGACCAGGAACAAATATAATTTCAAACACGAATTTGGTCCATCTCTTCGAGGTTTTGACAAATGTGTTCGCCAAGTAGTACATTTGCTGATCTAAAGTTGTTTCTTTAATAAATATTTGACATTTTTGTAATCCTTATATCTTGTTCTTTCTTTACACCTACTTTGGGAATGAGCAGCCAACTAAAAAATTAACTAAATTTCAATATTTGTACTTTATATTTAAAGTTTGACACTGTTTATACGTCCCTTCAGCCCACCCTTACGAACTCATCCTTCAAAATATTACATTCAACTCCAACAACCGAAAGCTTCCCGATTTCAAGGCAATCTAGATTATACAAGGTCTGTAGAAACACTCGACACCATTTACACACTCAGTTCTGAATCATCGCATTAATTCAGTTTCAGAGAGGATTATGAAGTTGAAACTTCTCCCCAGAGATGTCGCGGAGAGCAGTGCGCGTAAGTCGCTAGCCCAGAGGTCACTCGAAACTTTGAAATTAGTTCATTAGCTCGGAATTATTGCAGCCACTTCCATGCTGATTGTCTCTAGCCGGGAGCTGAAGCGAACAATTTATTCAGAAAATGAGAGTAATATGTCATTTCTAAGACGGGATGATAAGTCTGTAGACATATCGAGAAAT